>OY982971.1:9819379-12315875 GCA_963890685.1 Plagodis pulveraria
AGTTGTTACAAGTTATAGCGAATGAGTGAAACTCAGAAAAAATCATTTAATAGTCATGTTTTGATCAATTTACATGACCCTGACATTCACTAAAAGTACAATGAACTCTACTGCTAAACATGCGTGGTTAACTTCTCATTATAAACTAATGGACATTTAGTAGTGATATATACTAGTTATTATGAACTTATTACTTTATGACCCAGTAAGGATGCATGCAGAACATTCGCGCCGTTTTTACTCTTCTCGAATCACGCCCCACGGGTCCAAAGCATTTAGTGACTGTATTCTTACAACCCCAATGACTGGCTATAGTATAATTTTATCGATATCGTCAATATTCTACAAGTTTAATGAAATAATATGTAGGCTATGTATCTAAAAGTGGTCAAATATACTCACGTAGAACAATAGATAACAATTTTATGGGAATAAAAGTGAACATGAGATTGTTCAATTTTATGCAATATATGAAGGTATTGGATGGAAAGGAAATTAGTGGAATATAAATTGCGAGGGTGGGTAGACAAGGGAAGAATAGATTAACAAAATTTGCTTACCAATCTGGCACGTTGTAAAGCAGCCGCAAATCCTGCCGTGGGACTATTATTTTGAAGCGTAGCCATAGAAGAATAATCACTCATGTTTATACCAAACCACACACTCAAATAAGCTACAGGGCAGCCATTAATAGGGGATCGAAAGACCCAAAATTAGCGAAAAATTATCTCGCCTCGCAAACTTGCGAGAAAGCCGAGCGAGAAAGACGCGGTCCATCCATAGACAACATAGAGAGTAAAAATACCACGCATACGAGTACAACAGTCAGTCAGCAGCGACAACGCAGAAAAATAGAAAAATAAAACGTATTTTCGTATGTATGTACTGGAAACTGTGTAATTTATTTAATTGAAATTATTTGATACAAATCAATAAAACATCCAAATAAGTTACACAGAGCTTTAAGAAAAAACCGATGTCTATGGTTACATTGAATACATTGCGTTTCGTTTCTGGTCACAAGACGATCACAAAACAAGCGTCAACAAGCGGGGGCTGTCCGTTTTACGCCAAGACGGGCACGTTCAGAACCTTACTTCGCACTCTGAGCACATTAATAAATAACCGTACAGAAGGAAAGCTTCACTACTACATGCACAGCTGTATGTGTGTAACTAAAACCGGATTGAACTAGCTCAGTCAGGGGATGAAGTTAAGGTGTGTCACAACACAAAGCAATCCGACGCGGACGATTATACATAGTCGTCTTGTCTGCTCTATCCCTAGTGTTTTTTATAAGCCGGAGGCGCGGAGGGGGAGCGCTGCTAGTCTACTCGTGGCAAGGAACAGCGGACGACGTGAAGCTGGAGTGGCTGAGGCTGGACGCCAAAGGCGTCCAAAAGCCGAAGCTGCGGAGGCGTAGTGCGTAGGCGCGTTTGAGGAGGCTTCTCGCTACCTGAGAAAACTAAATCGCTGCGTACCCACAGCGCCGGAAGAATTAGAGAATAGAAGAAGCACAGAATTACTTCACTTCTAATGAGACATTTGTGTCTTAAGCCTTACCTTTTCTAGTATTATTTTATAGGAGCATTGACGCATGCTAAGCGAAAACATAGAAATTATTCCGGATGGAAAAAGATACTCATAATGCACCAGGACGGTATTTTGGGGGTTGCGGGTTCATGTCCCGCTGGAAGTTATCTTTTTCCATCCATAATAGAGTCTTACCTTTTCTATTTTATTCTGTTTATATTTGCAAAACTTTTAGCCGCATTGGACGTAACCATGCCAGCCCCATTAGAACAATCATTTAATTCAAAACCAGCAATTTAAAACTTTAAAACATAACCTATATAGTGTTCTTCTGGCAGTATCAGACGACGGCACTGCCAGAACACTCTGGACTTAACCAACATCAAAATAATTGAGACCTAGGCCTCTTAACTTACATCGTTTAGGTTCACCCCGGGGACACTACATCAACAAGTGATATAATAAGTCTTCTATAACACCACACATGTCGCAGTCTATCAACTATTCTCATCAGATGTCTAAATTTCGTTAATAGAATGTGCCCGGAGCGAAATCTACTGGCCAACACAATCATTTTTCTGCTAAGGTTTATCATAATGAACCATGGCAATTGAGGAGGTTCACTTTGCAGAGTTCTATACCAGATACCTTTATCTTGTGATTGTTGAAGAAGGTTTTCCTCTTAATCTTTGTTTTTTATAATACTTTATTTATCCTGTCATTCCTACTATGTCAATATGAATGTTTCAAACATGTAATACGTTTTATTATTTTCGATCCATAAAATTCCTCTCAACATGGTAGCAGAGCGTTTAATTATATTGGAAACGATTGACTAACGTATCAAGTAAGGTTTAAATAAATAATTTGCAAAAATAGTTACCACATTTTTCAAGAAAAATCTAACGAAGGCCTATCAAAATGTCGACTTCGTCTACGAGTTGCAAAATTGATATCGGTCGTTTAGAAGGTGAAGAAAATTGGTCTACATGGCGCTGCAAGGTACTGTTGCTTTTAAGGGGTACTCCCGGCGGGTTGGATGCTATAAATGGAAATCTTATAGAACCTATAAAACCAGCTACTACAGCAAGTGCAGACATTAAAGCAAATTATGAAAAAACCTTAGAAGCATATCATAAGATAGATAGTACGGCGATGCTTATTTTGATGGCTAATATGTCTGATGCCACTTTACAAAAGGTCATGAGATTCTCAACAGCCAAACAGGTTTGGGATGAATTGCACACTTTGTTCAATGGAATATCTGAAGACAAAAGCTATTCACTATGCTACAGTTTCTTTGGCTATAAAAAAGATCCCTCACATGACATGTCAATGCATATATCCAAACTAAAAAATATATGGCATGAATTGAAAATGGAACTTCAAAAAGGTGAAACCAAATATGATCTTCCAGAGTTATTACTAATCTGCAAGATTTTGGAAACTTTACCCGACGAGAAGTACTTCTCCTTCAAGTCTAGTTGGATGCTAATGTCAAGAAAAGATCGAAATATAGACAATCTGACAGCACAAGTATGTGCTTACGAACGTTCACTTTTGACCAAAGAAGGTACTACTGAAGCACAAGCTCTAGTTGTACAAAACAAGTTTATGCATAAGAAAAAGTGTGGATATTGCGGACTATATGGACACAAAGTTAAAAAATGTCGTAAGTGGTTATCGGACGGGAAACCTCCTAAAACGCCTGGCCCACCGACAAGTCAAGCTAAAAATACAAATCTGACCCTCTCATTAATGGAAGTTGTTACAAATGAAGTCGTAAATATTATTGAAGAAGATCTTGACAGTTGGTTTGTTGACAATGGTGCTACAAGTCATGTCACCAGTCGAAACGACATATTTTCCAGCTTTCAACATTTCAGCAATAATCAAACAGTAACAACTGCAAATGGCTCCACAATTCAAGCTATTGGCAAAGGTACAGTTGATTTGATAGCAGACGTTCGCGGTCAGACACACAACATTAGACTGTGTGACGTATGGTATGTTCCAGAAATAAAGAAAAACTTATTTTCCGTACTTGCTGCGCAAGATAAACTTGAGAAGAGTGTCTTTACATCTGAAAGAGAAATTTGTCAATTGATAGTTGATGGAAAAATTAATTTAATTGGCACAAGAGTCAAGAATGGAGGCCTATATAAACTAAAGGTAAAGACAATTATAAATTCAACTCCTGAATTGAACTCACTGTCAACGAAAAATATTTTACAACTCTATCATGAAAGATTTGCTCACCAGCATAAAAGACATGTGAAGCAATTGATTGAAAAGGAACTTGGTATAAAAGTCAAACTCGATTCTGAATTATGTACAGGATGTGTTTATGGTAAAACACATAGATATAAATTTGGAACCAGAGATCGAGCTAAAGCACCAGGAGAAATCATTCACACTGATGTATGTGGTCCGTTCCCTAATTCATTTCAAAAGTTTCGTTATTTTGTTTTATTTAAAGACGATTTCAGTAAGTATCGTCATGTTTATTTCATCAAACACAAGTCTGAAGTGAAGGATAAACTTGTGGAAATGATAAACGAAACAAAGACTACTGGTCATATTATAAAGACAATTCTCAGCGATAATGGAGGAGAATTCCAAAATGAAGCTGTAAAGAAAATCTTAAATAATCATGGCATCCAACACCGTTTGACAATGCCGTATACGCCGGAACAGAACGGGTGTAGTGAGAGAGACAACAGAACTTTGGTAGAAGCTGCTCGTACTATGATGCACGCTCACGAAGAACTTCCACTCTCCTGTTGGTCTGAGCTTGTCAACACGGCTGCTTATGTTCTGAATAGAACTGGACCGACTTCTATAGAAGGAAAATCGCCATTTGAGTTATGGTTTTCAAAGAAACCATCAATCAAACATTTGAGAATCATTGGTAGTGAATGTTATGCTCATGTTCCAAAAGTAAAGAGAACGAAAATGTCCAGAAAAGCTCAAAAATGTATTCTCATTGGTTATGATGGTGATGACGGTTATCGGTTACTAAGCATAAACAATAAATCGGATCCAACACTGATAAGGTCAAGAGACGTAATATTCAACGAGTCAGTCATCAGATCTATTGGATTGGAGTCAGATGTCTCTGAAACAGAAAAACAAAGTCCAATTGTTGACATGGAGGTTCTTTTTCCTAAAACTACAGAAAATCATCCAATGTTAGATGCAAGGGAGGATATTGTACAAGACGCAACTATTTCAGATATGCCTCAAACATTGAATGATGGTGCGAGTTTTGAAGAAACAATTCCCAATTTGCCTACAATATCGGATGAACTTATTCGAAATAAAGAAGATTCTAATGAGGCCTATATTACGCCTGAATTATCAGAAGTTGATTCAGATGAAGACGATGAACAAGGAAATTCTACGATAAATCTAAGAGATAGATCGACATTGCGACCACCACAACGATTTGAAGATTTTATTATGTCTACTATTGTTAGTGATTTTGATGAACCCAAATCATATAAAGAAGCGATAAAAAGTCCTCAGAAAGCGGAATGGTCAAAAGCAATGGAAAGCGAACTAAAATCTCTACGAGATAATAAAACTTGGATTTTGGTGGATAAACCAAAAGACAGAAAACTGATTTCTTGTAAGTGGGTGTTCAAAGTTAAAACCCATGCTGATGGAAGTCTTGACAAACATAAGGCGAGATTAGTAGTAAGAGGTTATACACAAAAGAAAGGAGTTGATTATAGTGATACATTTAGCCCTGTTGCTAGAATGGCCACAATAAGATCGATTCTTAGCATCGCTGCAAATGAAGGGTTAACCCTCAGGCAGTTTGATGTAGCAACTGCATTTTTGAATGGTTCATTAGATGAAGATATCTACATGAATCAGCCAGAAGGATACAGTGATGGTACGACTAAAGTATGTAAGTTGAAGAGAAGTTTATATGGTCTCAAACAAGCTCCAAGATGTTGGAACAAATGTTTTGTTGATTATTTGAAAGTTTTAGGATTCAAACAATGTGACACAGATCCATGTTTGTTCATTAGAAACCGACTTAACAACAAGATAATTCTTGGACTCTATGTTGATGACGGTTTAATTGCTTCAACGAACCCAAAGGAATCTGAAACGTTTTTGGCAGAATTGAAACGGAAGTTCAAGATAACCACAAAACCAGCTTCTTACTTTCTGGGTTTGGAAATCTTCAACAACAACAACGATGGTTCCATCAAAGTCTCTCAAAAACATTATGCTAAAAGACTACTGAAACGCTTTGGTATGAGTGATTGTAAACCCGTTAGTACTCCAATCATCAAAGAAGCACAACCATGCTCAGTAAAAGAGGATGATGTTAAATTTCCCTACCGTGAAGCCGTTGGTGCGCTAGCTTATTTAATGACAGGTACTAGACCGGACATATCATACGCTATTAGTGTCGTATCCAGGAAACTTACAAATCCCTCTTTAGAAGATGCTAACAAGGTTAAACGCATACTTCGTTACATTCAGGGAACCCTAGATACAGCAATTGTATACAAAAAAGGATACAAAACTGGAATCTTGGAATGTTTTAGTGATTCTGATCATGGTGGAGATTTCGATACAGGACGCTCTACTTCTGGAATCTTATGCGTGTATGCAGGAGGAGTAATCTCTTGGGCAAGTCGTAAACAGACTTCTGTAGCTATCTCAAGCACCGAAGCAGAACTTGTTGCAGCTAGTGAAGCAGCTCGTGAGATTGTTTGGCTGAAGAGACTTTTCAATGAAATTACTACTTTGATAGAAGTCCCTACTTTACAAGTTGATAATGATGCTGCTATAAAGCTTGCACAAAACCCAGAGCTACATCGTCGCACAAAGCACATTTCTATTAGACATTTTTATGTAAGGGAATTAGTTACTGAAAAAGAACTTCAAGTTAAGTATGTTCCCACAGAATACCAGTGTGCTGATATTTTGACTAAGCCAGTGCATAAACCCAGACTGGATCTAATTTCAGGAATGGTGGGACTTATACGATAAAGATTATCGAAAAAGGGAGGATGTTGAAGAAGGTTTTCCTCTTAATCTTTGTTTTTTATAATACTTTATTTATCCTGTCATTCCTACTATGTCAATATGAATGTTTCAAACATGTAATACGTTTTATTATTTTCGATCCATAAAATTCCTCTCAACAGTGATATGTTCAAAAATAGTTATTCCACTTTTTATGAACTTGTTTTTTGTGTTTAGGAAACATTTCTGTGTACTCCGGGATTAGAAATACTTCCGACCCCTTAGTAACTGATTCCCATAGGCTAGGGAAGTATTCCTAATCCCGGAGTATTCCGTACTTCAGTTAGCCTATTTTTGTATAACATTTTTTTGACGTTTTCTTGCTTGTGACTAATTATTTTCACGAAGATGAAGAAGATTTTGAGAAATTTTATTAGTATTCAAATACTGTAGGTTTCTGTAACCCCCTTCCCTGAGTGGGGAATATTCCGCCCTCTCTCCCCATCCCCATAGTACATAATGTGTACATATTATACCATATCTAAAGTCCTCTAAATGTCTGTATGTAATACATATATTATTATAATTATTATTAATAAAAAAAAAAAACTATAACCCCCTCTGGGGGGTTGTTACAATCCCCCTCTCCCCCTCTACCCCTTCACATAGTATATATACCGATTCTAAAGTCCTTCCTGTTTTTCATTTCTATTTCTCACTTCGATCTCACCTGTTGTACACATTTTTTTTTACTTATGTGGATATAAAAAAAATGTGATAACAACATGCAATTTTGTATAGTGACTCACAATTTATGTTTTTGTTTTTAAATGAATTGAAAAATGAGTCCGAAAAAATATCTCAGCGTAATTTGAATAAATCACAGGAAAATATTTGGCTGCGCACCGCGTCAAGTGTAGCTCATCATAATAGATCTCTCTTTACTCCAACTTAAGTTAAATTTCAACTCGTAATAAAATAAAATTACATATATGCTAGTTACGCCACTAATCTCAATTTAATTTTGTAATGACATCTTTTCGTTTCGACTTGCTTCAATTAAGATAAGTCTTGACTCGTACTTCTCTAACTATTCGTCAAAACTGTCCATCTTACTGTTGCAACCCTGATATATTAGCTACACCTCCTATATTTAATCTTGAACTTTCTCTCGGAAACAGCCAAATTCGTACCAGATACCTTTAAAATCCTGGTGTTGTCATAAATTTGAGGAAGCTTTTCCAGCCCTTGTTCTTCCTGTTCTTTGATTGGCGTGTTAGTGTTCCGCGGAACACTTGCAACACAACTGGGACCTATCCACTGCTTTGCAGTATGGTACGAAGTGATATTGATGCATTATCGAAGATACATAGTTTTACAATTTGAACAGGAAGCGCCCCCTATGTGGAATTTGCCATATCCCCTGCATTTGTTCATTTTGGTCACTGTCGAACATAGTCTATATCTAAATAATATTATAGTTCACGTGTTCATTCTGTTCTGAAGAAATGGTGGCCGAGCGGTAGTAACTATCGACTGCCGTGCCGCAGGTCCATGGTTTGATCCCGCTGCCAGCTTGAGCTTCACGGCTTGGTGGTAGGGCATTTTGCGAATGTCTACCAGGCTACCTACCACCTTCAAGTAAAAAATCTGTCGCCAGGCACCTAACAGAGTGTGTTCTGTAGGGTTCAGTCCCGAGAATTCTCGAGCCGATAATCCCCGGGAAATTAAGGTCGAGAAAAGTCGAGAACTCGAGAAATCATATTTAATCATATAGTCTATAAAATTATACTATTTGCCTTTAATAAACGCACGGGGGCAACGCGACGGGGCGCGGGGCAATGCGCTGCAGCATCCTTTGATCTCGTGCCAAGATCTGGCTGGTGACGTCATTTTATACACCTTCATTCGTGTTTCGACTCTAGCTGAGTTCGGATCGGAGTGTAATAATAAATCCGGAATATATTGTAAGTTCGTGAATAACGTGATATACAGGTAAGGTAGTCTTTTTACTATTATTGTTAGGGCAGCTGGCAGGTTTCATGTGCACTGGTTTATTAATATATTGTGTTTTGTTTTTATCAAAATTTAGATATAATCTTTTGAATTTTACCATAAGTTCTTTTCACTTAATTTTTCTTGAACTTTAATCAAAATATCTAAGAAACGATACATACATGGTATGCTATTTATATAATATATTTTCCTATTTTTGTAAAACAACAAGTGAGCTTAGATGCATATAAATTATACTGTTTATTTTTTTAAGCTTTTTTCTGCTATATTGATAAGCGGGTAAAAATGTAATTGAATATTTTTACTGGCTATATGTAAGGTTTATGATCACTAAATGCGCATAAAATGACAAAATGCTGACAGATCAGAGGTGGAGCTAAAAGCTCCACCTCGATCTGTCCGTCGCGACATCTTGATAAACGTTTTTGGCCGATATGTCGGAAACTATGCACTTATGGGCAAAACATACGGAGATCAATTATTGTAGAAAATAACATATCGCATCTTTATTTGCTGTATACTTTTTGTAAAACTTATGGCCCATTTAATGAACCAGTTTTTCTTTCTCGGCTGATAACTATTAAAATATTGAATAGTGTGCGTGTTTGTGTGGGCCCTTCGAGAAAGTAACCCGAAGAGACGCCATTCTATTAGCTTTGTAAGAAACAAATTTCCGCCAATTTTTCTCATATCGAAACACGTTCTAATTGGCTAAGCCACCACCACGTGATTTATAGTGATGGGACGTAATGAATGTGCAAATTTAATCGATATCGATATAGTGCATATTTAGAACATCAACATGGTAATATATCTATAAACATCTTAAGCGTTGAGTGTGAATTCTATTTATGCTTGGCTGTAAGAAGTAGGTGAACAATGGAAACTACTGTGTAACAAAACCTAATGTTAGCAAATTACAACATCAAATACACTTACACTTTATAAACTGCTGTATTGGCAGGATTGTCCACATCCGAACACATCCTCCACCATTTAGGGAGGGTTTGCCATAATTCCCACGCTTGGCAGGCATCTTGGATCGCAGTTTAAGATATCAATTCCTCAGAGAGGCCCACCTTCCGGTATTTTACCTTTAGTTGCCTCTTACAACACCAATGGCACCGATAGCAATGGTGGAGTAAAATTCTAGCACGGCACCCCACGGGATACTTATCAATTAACACATAAATTAACATGAGTCACTTACCGTGTCAATTCTACTAAGTCTATTTTTAATGAAGTCAGCGCATTTTAGCTAAGCCACATAATTTAAGTTAATATTTTACTTTTCACAGCTATCAATAAGAGAGAATAAAATACAGAAGAATTATGAAGCAGTGATGGCTCAGTGGCATTGGCTATGGACTTCCGTGCCGCATGTCCATGGTTCGAATCCCGCCGCGGGCTTGAGCTTCGAAGCATGGTTGAAGGGCATTTTGCGAATGCCCGCCTGGCTAGTGACCACCCTCAAGTAGAAAATCTGTCGCCAAGCACCTAACGGTGTATTCCGGTAGCAGTCCTTGAGAGCCAGTGAAATTACAGGCACATGAGACTTAACAACTAAGTCTCAAGGTGACGGCGCAGTGCAATTCGTGACTTGTGATGAAATGCATCTGTTATCAGGTATAAGGTTAGTCCACTTAACATCAGGTGGGCCTCGTGCTTGATCCGTCACAATTACATAAAAAAAGACTAAATCAACACAAAAAAATATAAGTTAGAATAATCATTCTAACTTATAATTTTACCAAACTCATTCTAGCTTACCAAATATTGTTTTATAAGCTTTAAGTAATATATATAGGTTATAAATAAGGTAATTACTATGATTCTCATCTCTTGAATTAAGTAAAATATGAAATGAATCCCAAAATAACCTAATCAAATATCAAACTACGACATTATGGAAAAAATTTAGATCGCTGAATATTAAGAAATTCAGTATTTGAAAATATTAAAAATGGTTTATTATATAAGGCTTCCTTCGAAGTGTAACATGTTTAGGTATAAAATAAGTATTTGGGTGTGTTTAGATATACATAAAACTAATTAAAACTAGTAAAATAAAGATCTTTTATGCAATACATATGATAAATTGAATAATAATAATAATTATGGCTATATATTAAGTGTATAGGTGTAGTAGAAATTTTACTAACTATGTGAGACAAAACTATATAGATGGAAATTAATAAGTTGTACGATATCTGTTTAAATTCTACTGTATATTTTAAAAGCAGTGATGGTCCAGATATAATGAATTTCCGTGTAGAAATTCCATGGTTGGAATAAAAAATTGACCATTAGAAGGATAACATAATATCGACAATTTATATCTATATAAAATCGATATACACCACCATAAGCACTGTAATCACAACTCTAGGGGGAAGGATATTTTAAATTCGGAATGTTTCCGATATTACACATTAGTTGCCAGATTGACCGAACCGTGAATTCCACTCTCGAGGTTAGTTTCTCGATGTGTGGGCCACATATTTATCATTATTATTTCAGTTTTTTTTTTGTATGTATCTTCAGATGTTGCTTTATTGACCTTGCAGATGTAAGTTGATTTTGTTCCTAATTAACCTGCCAAAAATGGTGCTGTGACTGTTATTATTAGTTAGTATGATAATGTTAAAATTTTTAATTTACTTATTTTGTCAAGAGAAGAAGACAAGTTATTTTTGCTGAAATCTGTAAATAAAAGTTTATAATTATTTTAATACCCTTGTTTTATTTGAACCACTCAATTCATTTATTCAAAATAAGGTATTTTGTACACATTTTTGATGGTTCAAATAATCAAAAAAGTCGGTCTTTTTGATTATTTGAACCGAAAAGATAAGCAAAGACATATGAAAATGTAAATCACTCGACAATCCGAGAAGACCTGAGATATTAGCCTCGAGAATTCTCGAGACCCGAGAAATTAATGAGCTCGAGAAAACATGAACCCTAGTCTTCTGACAGCAGCCCTTGAGAACCAGTAAAATTACAGACCTAACAACAGAATGTCTCAGAGTGACGGGTGCTGTGCAATTGCGACGAAATGCATCTGTTATAGGCAGAGGTTAGTTCGCTTAAGATCAGGTTGGCCACGTGCTTATTCCGTCACAATGATATAAAAAAAAAACTAAAGCACGTTTCGATTACCTACTTGATTAATTAGTTCATTATTGTGTTCGTAAACTAGCTCGTTCGAATAACAAACATTGCATGCTACTTATTCGGGAACCGTTCCATTATTTCTGAATATATAAAATATATTTAACAAATTCAATAATTTTGTACTCCAATGAGTACAAAATTTTGCGTACGTCCCCTAAGACGATTGAAGTAATACAATTGGAGCACAAAATTTTGGCTAGAAATGGCGAATAAAATATTTTTCGTTTGCGTTAATTTGTTTTGTACATTTTTATTAATATCGTTTTCATCCTGACTTTGACCCAGTATTCAGATTTTAGACTGAGAGGGTTTCCTGGCCATTGTTAAAAACAGAAGTTTTTTGAGTTCATTTGCAGTGCTACCGTCTTTATAGTAAACCCTTGGAAAAGAGGTCTGGTCTGCGGATGACTACTTATATTATCGTTAAAAAATTAAGTAATCAGTTCCTATAATATATGTGCAATATATATTAGTTGTATTATTATTATTTGTTTCTGTTCTGTATGTATCGAAAAAGACTGTTTCTGAGTGTGAGTCCCTTCGCTTTGTTTCCTCCATATACGAGTAGTTTTTAGTTACCTATGTAATGTATCTTGAAGCAGTGATAGCTCAGTGGCATTGGCTATGGACTGCCGCGCAGCAGGTCCATGGTTCGAATCCCGCCGCGGGCTTGAGCTTCACTGCATGATGGAAGGGCATTTTGTGAATGCCCGCCTGGCTAGCGACCACCCTCAAGTAGAAAATCTGTCGCCAAGCACCTAACGGTGTGTTCCGGCAGCAGTCTTTGAGAGCCAATGAAATTTCAGGTACATGAGACTTAACAACTATGTCTCAAGGTGACGGGCGCAGTGCAATTCGTGACTTGTGACGAAATGCATCTGTTATAGGCAGAGGTTAGTACGCTTAACATCAGGTGGGCCTCGAGCTTGTCCCGTCACAATAACATAAAAAAAAAAGTTTAGTTTTAAATGGAATAGCAACATATATTTCTATTTTTATTGATATTATAAATACGGTAGTTCCTGTGTGTGTAATTGAAAGTAAAGGCTAATAGGTTATGATGAAATATAAATTATTTAATAACACAATCATTATTTAAAATAGCTATCAAGGAATTGTCTTACTAATCGCGCAATCACAGAAGTCTGCGCGGTCGAAATGGCGAGCTGACTTCAATCTATAAACAGTATTGCTATTACTACAGCTCATGCCCACGAAAAAGGGTATGTTAAAATAGTGTAACAGTACAACATGTTTTAACATAAGTACAACATGCTCCATGTTACGTTTTAAAAATATACACGTGTTTTATTATGAATATTATAAAAAGAATTTACATACCTACCATCTTCTGAGAAATAAGTGAATTTATTGTATATAATGGATATTGCTTATGTTAATATACCAGACCTCCCCTCTTAGTTGGCTAGACTAACAATGCAGCGTATACTTTTTTACGATTACAACGATTTACGGCGACTAAGGAAAAAATACTGGTAGGTGGGTAGCAGCATTTTCTAAACAACTGCCATATTCCTGTGCGATCCCTAAGCCACCTGCCAAGCGTGGGTATTATGGCAAATACCCCTTTAATAGGGGAGGCTGTGTTCAGCAGTGGACGAGTCGGCTGTTACAGTTCAGGCATAGAACATATAATAATACTACGTATAGAACGGACATTCCCCACCCCCCACCAAAACCAGCCGTCCTCACCCCGCCACCGGTTCTGAGCTGTCGCTAAGCTGACTTGAGTACGGGACGCGCGACTCGCGCACGATGACGTGACGATTGTACGAGTATTTTAAAAGTTGAGAATGGGGTAGTAGTACTCTTGTGCTGTTAACGGTTGTCTAACAACTAAACGAGAAAAGAATTCGAGTTTTTGTAGATTCCCTAAGGATAAAACGAGATAAGTCATTCTTGGTAACCTACACTAAGTACCTACCTATTTGTCGATCTTCAGTTATACAGTAGGTGACTTATAAAAACTGGTAATTTACAGTAGGTATTGAAAAAAAATTCAAACAAGACTTTATCTTTGTATTTTATTCAAACTGTTATTCAAATGATTATTTTAGACGATTTTCGGTTGCAGCGAAACAAGTTTTGTGTCTTTATAACCTATACCTACCATAGACAAAAGCAATACCCATACCGATCTTCGCTACCATTGACACGCAGCACACTTCATGTGTGTTTATTATACAAGAAGAACATACATTATTATTGTGATTGTAATTACCTATTATCATTACTTGTATAAAATGTGAACTTGGAATGATACTTTTTGTATAGTGTAGGTATCTATTATTGTATAAGTAATGGAGTGAAATGTGAAGTTATGTTACCTACTCGGTTGTGTTACATATTCTTACGTTGTACATGGAGTTGGATTGTTGTGCTTGTAAATGTTTCTGAGGGTAGGTAAGGTACGCATAACCTACGAAATCTAATAAGTCATAATAACAGCATCAAAAAATTGTTAGGTAGGTAAGTTCAACAATTATTCATACGATGACAACCTTAGCCTTCACGCACACATTTACGCGTGTACGAAAACTTCATTTGGGTAGTGTCTGTGTAATAGGTAGTTAGAACGCAGCTTTTGTATAGAAAATGAGTCGAGTGTCCAGGCTGTGGTACAGTACAGGTTAGCCTTTGAACTGTATCTCACATGATAGTAAGTGTTGATGTGGTCTAAGATGTTGTTCAGGAAAACCTTGAATTACTGGCTCTCAAGGACAGCTGCTGGAACATACAAACACAGCAAACACACCGTTAGGTGCTTGGCGACATATTTTCTACTTGGGGTGGTAGCAAGCCAGGTTGGCATTCGCAAAACACCCTACTACTATGCTATAACGACTGCCATTCTAAGACAACAACCGGGACCGACGGCTTAACGTGCCCTCCGAAGCACGTAAGCGCTCAGTAGTAATATCACTAGCGGTCACCCATCCACGTAATGACCGTGGCGGACGTTGCTTAACTTAGCTGATCGGTTATGAACTCCAGAGCTAATCAAACTTCGCTATGAGCACTTTTTCAATATTATTGTTAAAGATAAATATCTTATCGTCTATGGTTATTACTTACTATTACCAGTTATTTCTTTATCTACAAAAATATGACATTTCACTAACCAGGATAGCTCTTTTGTAGACTATACAGAGTAGGGGTTTGTTCCAGAATTCGAGATATTATTTGTGCTTCGGTACGTAGCTTCCCGTGGGGTGTCCGGTTAGAATTGCACCTCCCCATATCATCCCGTGGGTGTCGTAAGAGGCGACTAAGGGAAAAATACTGGAAGGTGGAAAGTAGCACCTTCTAAAGAACTGCCATCTTACACTGCGATCCCCAAGTCACCTGCCAAGCGTGGGGATTATGGCAAATACCCCTTTAATAGGGGAGGCTCTGTTCAGCAGTAGACGAGTCGGCTGTTACAGTACGTAACACTTCTTTTTTGCGTAAATTGGTCTGTGGAAAGGATACTACCCCTTCATAAATAGTTTTGGCACTTTTAGATATTATTTTACTTGTATAAAACTTTCACAGAACCATTGCGTTTTGTGTGTCTGTTTATGTTATCACTTTAAGATGCAATTATTGACTTATTTTGTTGTAAATGATTTAATAACACAATATATACAATCAGCTATTAGTGTTCAACTCTAACTCTACCGTTCCTAAGCCTCGGCGGTATGCCTTTATTAACGAAATACTACGAACTATAAACAATACTACAGCTACTACAATAAAAGCATTTAGATCCATATAAGTAATTGCAGACTAATAGGCAGTCCAAATGCTCTAGCCCACTACCAGTTGGCAGCGTGCCCAGCATGCTGGCAAATTTCCTAGTTGATGTCTACACACTTAACATGGTAACAGGGTACTACCACCTGTATGGTCAGGGAGGATTTTCTCCAGAATCCCCTTAGCCCCAAATGTTACCACGTACATCGTGGTGTATTCGACTGGACTCCTAGAAGTCACAGGAGGACAACAGCCGTTCTATCAGATGAAGTCTAGTCTAGTAGTCTGGTTGATGGCCGCGCACCGTCCCCTATGGCGTTTAAAGACGATTGGAGTATGAAATTTCGACTACAAATGCCGTGTCCAGGTGGCCGAGGCTTAGGCATCCGACGCGATATCGGAGGTCACGGGTTTGATTCCCGCCTTGGGCTTAAAATTTTGTACTCCAATAATTTGTTTAATATATTTTCGCTTAGCACGCGATAGTGCTTGTAGTAATATTTAGAGACATAAAAAATACCTAGGGACAGGTCAACAATGTAACAGCTGTCAGTTAATGTTTTCACCTTCGATTTCATATGCTACTAAATAAAACTACTAATAACTACATAAAAATAACTTTACAACAAAAATATACTTTTCATAATCCAACATTTCCTTAAATACTCTAAAACAGGAAGTAAATATTAAAAACAAACCTATCAATTTATTATATTACATGGAGCACAACATACCAGTGTATGCCTGTTTTTTTGACATCTCCAAAGCTTTCGATCTCGTTTCGAGGGATGTGTTTTTTTTTGTTTAGAAAAAAAAAATGTGTTTTAATGCATACTCCATGCCAAGAGCGCCCGCCGCGGCGGCACTGGACCGCGCTGTGAGCCCATTTAATAGAGCTTTGAATATTTACATCGAGTAAAGTAATAAAAAATAGGAAATAATACGTTAAAGGCACAAGAGACTTTTGACATCAGGTGGTCCTTGTCAAGAACATATACTTAAAAAAGACAAAAAAATAATTAAACCAATAAAAAAATTATCTCATAATGTTTGTTAGGACTAGCAGAAGTCAACCCTAAGAGGTTGTTAGCATTTTACCAATAACGCTGTAATAACAATAACAATATAAGCTACGCTGACGACATGGTGCTGCTTCAAAGTCAAGGTCAAATTCATTTATTCAATTTAGGCGTCTACGACGCTCTTATGTAGGTCAATTACAAATTTTAGTATTGAAATATTCTACATTGTACTGCCACGTTCAGCAAATAAATTGTATAGAGCCACTGCAAGAAGAACGGGCAAGAAACTCGGGGCCATTCTTTTAAACATCTTTTAACAATGTGTTACATACATACTATATAATAGAGTTATTACAATATTTGTTTAAATTATGTAGGTGACAGGCAATAGCTTGGCGGAGGCGGAATTGTCCAGGCATTTTTGTCGTTTATGTAATCAGAAACTGTGTAGTAGGATTTTTTAATCAATATGTTTTTCACATGCAACTTGAATTTCCCTTCTGTGAGCATTGTAATATGTTTAGGAACTTTATTATAAAACCGCACACAATTACCTAAGAAGGACCTTTTATTTGTCTTTGCTAATCTAAAACCTGGCACCGCTATTTTATCTTTATTCCTGGTATTGTAATCGTGATTGTCACTGTTTAACAGTTCCTCACAGCAATACGCCATACGACATAATACTGTGGAAGTACGCGAAATAAACTAGGCGAGCAGTAGCTACGTCTGTTAACTGTCTTATCCTAAGAACTGCATATGCAGCAGAACTAAGTCTTCCGGAGAGATCATGTATATGTGGATCCCATTGTAAAGTGGAATCCATTTTGATTCCCAGGAAGACTGTCGCTTTGTCAATAGGGAGTTTATCTGGGCCAAGCTTTATGTTTGGTTCAACATAAGGAACATTTGGTAAAGAAAACTTTAAACATTTAATCTTTTTTGAATTTAGGAGAAGATTATTAGCGGCGAACCATTTACAAATCTTAGATAATACATTATTTACATGCGTCAGTTCACTGTCTTTCCTATCTACTTTAAAAATCAGAGAGGTATCATCTGCGAATAAAACAATATCGCAGAAATCTTTGACCATGCAAGGCAGATCATTAATATATGTTAGAAACAGAAAAGGTCCTAAAATTGATCTCTGTGGTACTCCCATTTTTACTAATGACCCGGAAGAAGTATTGCCACTTATTCCAACCCTCTGTAGCCTGTCTGACAGATATGACAATATATATATTCTCTTCTTCTCTATCTATAAGATTCAGAGCTTTTCCACGAATACCATAGTGGTAAAGTTTACGAATCAGAGTGCAGTGCTCTACACAGTCGAATGCCTTGGAAAGATCACAAAATACGCCAATAGCATCATGTGAACTCTCCCAGGCTTCCAGTATATGCGACATCAATTAAACACCTGCATCTGTTGTGGATTTGCTCTTGGTGAAACCAAACTGATTCTCATTTAATAAATTATGCTTGTTAAAATGGGATAGTAGTTGTTTGAGCATAATTTTTTCGAATACTTTACTCAGAACAGGTAAGATGGAAATAGGTCTATAATTGCAAGGGTCAGATGTAGACCCCGACTTTAAAATTGGAGTGATTTTACTTTGTTTCATTAAATCGGAGAAGTTTCCACTATCGACATAAAGATTGAATATTGTTTCTAAATATGGTGCAATAATGTAAATTATAGACTCTACCACTTTTACTGACATACCCCACAAGTCTTCAGTACTCTTTATGTTTAAACTTTGAAATGTTTTTATAATTTCAAATCTTGTGGTGGGTCTGAAAGAAAAGTCCGGTGATTTGCTTGGAAATTTAAGTTTTAACAGAGTTTCTGCTACATTGGGACAAGAATCCAATGACTTAGAGGCTTCAAGGGGCAAGGTACAAAAAAATTTTCAAATATATTCGCCACCTGTATTGAATCAGAGATTTGATTTTTATCAATAGTTAAGACATATGTTGAATCTCTAGGTTTATTTTTACCAGTTTCACTATTTATAGTCTTCCAAATGGTTTTTATTTTATTTTTAAACTTGCTAATTTTGTTTCTAATAAAAAGAGATTTAGCACACAAGCAAACAGACTTGAACATTTTTGAATACTTCCTAACATAATCATGAAACTGTTTGCAAGATGTTAAATTTTTCCTGCGATACAGATCAAACAAATAATCTCTACTTTTTCGAATACCTGTTGTTGCCCAATCACCGAACTTCAACTTTTCATCTATTTGTTTTTTTTTATTTATGGACATACTTTTTGAAACTCAGTGTTTACTAAAGAAAATAAGCTATTATAAATGTCATTCGGGTCACTATGAGAAAAACTTGTAATGCCAAGCTTAGCTTCTATGTTGGTACTGAGTATTTCCAGCCTACTCGTTGTTAATGGTCTATGTTCAATTTCATACCTCTCTGTTTTTCTGATTCCATCAAATTTTATCGCTATGTCCTGGACGGCGATTCTCGTGCAGTGATATTTATATCATAGTAGATAAATATCGAGAAAACCTGGCGAATATCGAGTCGTGTTGTTTTGTGTTATTCCCGCAATATCACTATCGATAAATATCGAGCCCTAGCGATCGACACGCAACATTGCGATATCGGGATTATCATTATACTTTCAAGACATATGAACACAAGTTCATCCGTGGACGTATTTTTATATCTACCACTCGCGAGAATAGCATTTTTGTGAAAAGTCGATATGTTTTGGGATATTAATAGTCTATATGTGACACGGGATAAATATCGAGAATCGATAAATTTATCCCAATTTTGAGAATTGCCCCCCTGATGATCAGATCTAACACCCTTCATTATTGACTTTTCTTTAGTCTTACAGTTTGAGTATATATTGTCTATACAGGTAGCTGAAGTGTCTGATATCCTAGTGGGCTCACAGAATAGAAATTACAAATTAAATGACTACAATGAAATAAGATCAGTCTTATTTTTAGTATTCAATAAAATATCTATATTAAAATCACCACATACAAATATGGGTTTTTTGCATTTTGAAATTTTCTGTTGTATATTTTCCAAAGTAAATAAAAATTCTGTAAAATTTTGAGCACGACCTTCATCTGTTGGTGGTCGATATACGCACAACACGAGATGCCTGTCCACCTCCACACAAGCAACCTCACAGACACGTTCGACAGAACATCTGACCAGGTCACGGCGTTCTTTAAATTTTAAATTATTTTTTACAAGTATAATACACCCTCCCCCTTCTGCAGATGATCTGTTAAACGCACTACCCACACTAAAATTCTTAACATTAAATAACATTTTATCTGCTCTAACCCAAGTTTCAGTGAAACATAATATGTCAAATTGATATTTATCTAAGAATATTTCAATTTCAAGTATTTTGCCAGGGAAGCGATTTATATTTTGGTAGTATAGTGCTATGTCAGAACACTTCCCTGTTGTCTCTCATAAAAGTTTAAACTGTTTGACTGAACATTAGTACATGTACTAAAATCTGTAGCGTCAAAACTAGACTTAGTTATATTTCCTATAACCGACTCAATATTATAAGCTACCAAAGTAGCAATTAATTTTTTATATTTCTTAGGTAGGTACATCCTATCCTGAGTCAACATAAAGTGAGTAATAAATTTATTACAGTCAAAAAATAAAAGTTTGTCTCCATGACGACATGTCATATTATATAAAATTGTATTTAATGAGTGAATATGCTCATTCTGGCTTTGAGTCAGTGCATCTGAATAGGGAAATGCACATAACATGATTTGAAACGCATCAAGATTTAACAATGAAGTTATACTTGCTATTAACTGTTTCCTGTCAATACCCAAGCTTTGGCCTAAGTACACAATAACTATGGTATTTTTATCAATTTCAGAAGCCATAATTTTCTCCTCAATCTGTGCATATGAAGCACCAGGCATGCAGTAATTTTTAACCGAGCAGTTTAGTGAATTACCAAGTAATGAACCAAAATTTTTGCCTATTGCGTCTGAAAAAACCAAAACTTTGGTTACCATATCCTGGTTAGTGGTGATACCCTGATTCTCCCCCCGCACTGCTTCAGTGCATATTTTGTTTAATGGCTGAGCTATTGTTGGTATTGAATGGGGCTCTCTGGTTGCTTGCGGCTGACTATGAGACCTTGAGCATGCACACTCAATATTTCTCACACTCTTCACATTGGTGGTCACAAGATCCATTAAACTTATAGCTTCCTTGTAGTGATCACTAAGATGGTTTTGAGCTGATAAGTAGCTAGAGAAAATATTTTGCAATAATTTCTCTTTTTCTAGCAGCTCAGAGCGAAGACTCAGAGTATCATCATCATACAGTTGCTTAGTAATTTCTAATTCATCTAAACAATTTTGAAGATTTTCCTGTAATAGTAACTTATCTTTCACCAAATTCACATTACTTTGCTGGGTCACTCTGCGAATTCTATTGGGGAGATGTTGAATGCCAGCAAGGCATACGCGGCATCACATGGTCTTGCATACAATGCTAAAAAGTGTGAATACATGGGCTTTGAGGCCGTCGGTAACTTTTTTTGCCTTTTAGTTTAGCCGTTGACCACGTTCTCATCTGATGGTAAGTGATGATGTGTTCGAAGATATTGTTCAGGTTAACCGAGATTTACTAGTTCTCAAGGAAAGCTGCCGGAACAAACCGTTAGGTGCTTGGCAACAGATTTTCTACTTGAGGGTGGTAGCTGGCCCGGGGGCATTCTCAAAATGCCTTAGCACTATGCTATAACGACTGCCATCCTGAGACGACAACCAGGACCGACGCCTCTAATAGTGTCACTAGCGGTCACCCATCCAACTCGTGACCCGGTAGACGTTGCTTAACTTAGCTGAACGGTTAAGAACAGCTATGCAAACTTCGCTTCGAGCACTTCGAAATCCTCAATCTATCCCTGCCATTACGTTAAATGGAGTAAACCTGGAACGGGTCTATCAATTTCAATATCTAGGACATATTCTTACCGACGACCTTAAGGATAATGTAGATATAGAGACAGAGCATATTGCTTTGGTGGTTCGCGGTAATATGCTTGCCCACTAATTTGCTCCTTGCACGGATCAGGCCAAAATTACGCTCTTTCAGGCATACTGTCTGGGTCCGTACACGGGAGGTACCTAATATTTTAATACACTATGGGTACAATATAATAACATTTTCAGGATCGTGTTGGGACTTCCTCGGTATGGCAGTGCCTCCGTATTGTTAGCGGTGAATTGAACTGAAGATTTTCATTCAGTCATGAGAAAAAAACTCACATCACTGGGAAGTAACAACAGCATTCTAAAAAATGTGGTGGAGGCTCCGTATGCACCTGTAATGCGGCATTGATAAATGAGAAGTTGATCTCCCATTTGGTAGTCGTACGTACGGGATGCCTCTCAAGTACATGATTTACTGATGGTTAAAATATGTGCCTGATTTAAAATATTTTTTTATGTGCACTTACCCCATTGGCATCGATGATAATGATAACAATAGAATTTCATTCATAACTAGGACGTAGTGGTCCTGACGATGCCAACTTATTAATTTACGTATAAATTACGTTATAAGAATAACATAGTTTACTAATATGCATCTTTGCTGTCTGAAATAAAAATACCTATTATTATTATTATTCATGTTATTTATTTTATAACATAATTAAAAAGAAATACAACATTAATATAAAAATAAATATTATAAAGAACTTCAATCTAAGGTGCCATCGGTAGCGGGGCAGGGCCCTAACTACCGGTATGATTCTGACCCTCGATCCAACTATTATTATAACGCAATTCGTCGTGTGATTTACCAATGTGATAAAAATTTACTAGAATTACTTAGGCCAAGATCATATTATGCAGAGCCTGCAATGGCTTGTTGTGTGTAAATGCTTTCTTTGAAGTAGCTGTAGTGTTGTTTAAAGATTAGCTGAAGTGTTGTTTAGAGAAAAGTAGTATTGAGTTAATAAAGGTCTATCGGAGACATACATAGATCTCATGTGTGGCAAATGTCAAAGTGATTGTTGATATTGTATTTCTCAATGTTGATTTCATATTTGGGCCACGGCTGACATTAAACATACAATTAAATTGGTCTTAGGTGTCACGCCTGTCAAAGTGACACTTGATGAAGTAAATTTTAGTTTTGGTTTCCTATTTGGCCTAAAAATTACATAAAAATTACAAAGGAATATGTCTAAGATGTGACAGCTGTCAAATTACTTTTTATGTTGTATTGTACTTCTTTGTTGTAGGTATTGTTTGTATCCATTGTTAAATTTAAAAATCTTATGTTAATAAAAATTACATATCAGGTAATGATTTTGTCTTAAATATGCCCGAATATGAAATTAAAACTAAAAATACGACATCAGCTGTCACACATATGATGGTTATGTTTGTAGGCTGTCGTATGCTATTTAATTTATTATGTAAAATCCATTTACTTCTTTCAATACAAGGGAAAAATTAAATAATATTATTTGTAGTAGTTTAGCAATATGATTATTATTAAGTTCAAATTTAATTCCAGCCGGTAATTTGATATTGAGTTATTTAAAACTATAATATTATCATTATACATATCATACATATACCATAAAATATGTATATTACAAGGCCAGGAGCATACCATAATGTCATAACCATAAGTATGCTCCTGGCTTTACGACGGCAATAAGTTGGCTGTACGTCATGTTCCAATGCAACGAATGAAACGAACAAACGAAACGCAATTGGCTTTTTTCTCTATGTTGTGGGTGCGTGCATTTGTGTTGTCCGGTGTTTGAAGACGCTTGGAATTCGCTTTCAATTTCTTCGTAGGAAAAATGTCGGGTGATACCGATAAAGCGAAAATCAGTGACAATCAGGTATAGTTGTGAAATATGTTCTTATACAAATTTTCTGCATATAAGTGCGCGTCGAAAGAAAGTAATTTCAACAGTGAAGTGGTGTTATTTCCGTGTTATATCACAAAATGTTTGTCTGCGTCTCAACATGGCTGACAGAACGTTTGCTTCCCGCTAAAAGCGGGAACTACGCCACTGAGGGTTGTGATATGAGTCAATAATTCGCAATAAAAACTGTGAATGCTATGATGATCAGTTATCGAAACTGATTCTAATGTGATATTTTTCAGGATTTCGCATATTTTGGCCACCCCCGCCCCTTTGCATTTCATTGCAGGGCCTTTGTTAATGTGCACGATGATAAAATGACATTGATATGAAATCCGCATGACCTTGATATTTAGTT
Source organism: Plagodis pulveraria (assembly GCA_963890685.1). NCBI lineage: Eukaryota > Metazoa > Arthropoda > Insecta > Lepidoptera > Geometridae > Plagodis > Plagodis pulveraria. The sequence continues at coordinate 9,843,161 of OY982971.1, forward strand.
TCTTGCGATTATTCAATTTTAGAGGCAGCGCGCTATTATGTTTTACATTGAGCGGTGACCTCGCGAATCATTATTCACGCTCGCTACTGGCCCAGCAATGTAAATAAAACACCGATTCCAATATATTGGGCCTTTGTTGCTGACCTCTTGTATTTTTTTTGCAGGATGTATTTTTTCTTCGAAATTCTCGTGTCTGCGAAACGTACATATTTCAGGCATTAAAAAGATAAAGTTCAACCACGACTGAGGGAGGCTCGCAAATTTGTACAATAGAATGTTCTTTTCCATATTGATGAATGTGCACACATGCACACCTATTTCTATGTACATAGCTGTATGTGTAGTAGTGACGGACATAAGGCACATTCAAGATTATTGCATACTGCAATTGGAATAAGGTTCATATTCGAATGGCGCTTGTAATACTAGTGACGCTTACCTCGCCAATAAATTGCATATTTGGTATTACAAGCTTGCATAATAATATCTGAAATGATTACTATTTATATTGAAACTTTAAAAAATATATTAATCAATTCTTTTTTTTTATTCTCATTCTATGTAACATAGAGCAAAAATATCTTATTTCATCACATCCAATTGCAGCAGGCGCCTTACCTGAAATACTATGATTTTTATACCAACCCAAGTGATACAGCAATAAATGCCCACAGGGATAATGTTAACAATCTTCTAAAATTAAGTTGTATAAATCATATAAATCTGACTTAATATTTGAAAGATTTGAGATCTAAATTTTAATGGACATTGTCAAATATTTAAAAAAAAATGTTGCATGAGATAAAAAAAAATACAAAATATCTGCAGCTATATAAACTACTAATATGCACTTTCAAGTTTGTGAAAAATTTAACTTCATCATCTGTGCCAAAATATTGTTCGAAGCTAAATAAGATGCCATTAGATCTTAGATTTTACTTTTCCACATACATGTATATTTACTACCTATCAATAGTATAGTTGCACTAACAGAAAAATGCAACAATAAATTAACCCATTGAAATCTGCGATAACAATAGAATATAATTCATAAATTGGCCATAGTGGGTCAGCCGATGACAACGAGTTAATATATTAGTCTGTACATTGACTTAAAATTTTATTATAAAGATCTTTGAGCATTGTATGTGACATTTACAAAATGTAACTTGTACTGAAAAAGGCATTATTCTACAAATGTCCTTTGTACTGTGTGAAGAAAACCTCTTTGCACTGTACTAGTGACTTGATATACCTCTATAGTCTTGAAACATGAATGAAAAAGTTAGATTCACTTAATTTGGTTTCTCACAATTTAAATTAAAAGTGTTGTCACATATTATTTTGCCACAAATTAAAAATTCTATGAATATCAGTCAGAATACAAGTAAATATAACACAATGGGCTTTGACATTTTATTAGACACTAGCTTTCAGGCCGTGGTTTCAACCGCGAGTTTATCGGTTGACACTCAAAACCATTAACCTCATTTTGCACAGACAGATAAAAACTATCCTATGTTCTTCCCCGGGTCTCAAACTATTTCCATACCAAATTTCATCCAAATCAGTCTAGCAGTTTACAAGTTTATTTGTTGCATACAAAAACACCAATCTTTCCTCTTTATGATATTATATTAAACATTTTACATGGTAGAAACATTTAATTTTATCAAAATAATGATCATTCTATTTTTTAATTCCTCACTTTGTAATCTTATCGATCCTCCTCTCTTCTAATTTGCTGTGCCCGACGGTGTCCATACCAATCTATGAACCTACTTGTAATACTTACAAACTTTGATAATATAACACCTTGTACTGTATGACTGCAAAAAATATCCGAATCTCACTTGTATTGTAGGTAATATGCTTTTGTTGTAAATACTCCAGCAAGTGAACATATCAAAATAAGTGAGGAAAGGTGGCATAAGACTATATACTATGTTGAAAATGTAGGTAGGCATAAATAATAAATTTGTTCCAAATTTAAATGTAAGGTAAATCTTGTTACAATGCTAAAGTTACTGCCATCTATTGCACACAGATGAGTAAATCTTCAACAATTTAAATATGAAGCAACTATGTAAACTAACAAGGTTCTACTTTTTCTGTGTAGGATGAAGACAAGAAATCTGCAGCAGACGACGGGCATACAACAGAAGATGAGTCCTCGCAGGACTCCAAGGGTGAGTCTGTGGCCATGGACCCCAGTGCCAAAGGTAACGCCGATGTAGATCAACCAGATACCAAGGAGGACCAGCCACCAGGTCAGGCTTGGAGTATAGTCAATGTCCTCCGATGTGTTCACATGAGTTCTTGTTCATTTACATCGCAACTAACCTTTTTGGGGCTATTTTTGTGTCATTGTACATTTCTAGATATTTTTTATACACAGTGCATTGCACTGACTTAGTGGATAGCCTAGTAAGTATATTATAAAAAAAGTTATACTTACAAATAAGTTTGTAGTGGATTTCTTGTATGATATTGCTATTTCAATTAGGTAATCATATTAAAAATTTCTTCATATTAAAATATTCATAGTTACAAAAAAGTTTTGCTTAAATTATCTTAAAAAGTAGACATTTTGTAATTAAGAAATTATTTTATTAAATTTGGCAAAAAAATTTAAAAACATTTATAAATTTTCTTCTAAATTATTCATCTTCATTATTAATAATATATAATTTTATTATATGGCTAAACGTGAGGTAAGTTTCTAATCCTTAATGTTAGTTACTGAAATAAGGTAGTGTTTAAATTGTACAAAAGAGTGTGAGGAAGACAAAATCATTGTAATTCTTTTCACATATACTAACTCAATGAAAATTAAATATCGTTAACAATTATTTCATTCTCGTCACAAATATTTTGTTTATTATTGCATCATAAAGGGGCCCCTTAACCTTACTCACTGGGTTGCAAGTCCCAGGCACCTTGACTTGGGCCTCTTCCTCTGCAACGCTATGGACCCGGCACCCGCACGGTGAATCCATGGAATGCTAAGTAATTCGTCTCAGAAGCTAAGTATTATGACAACTGCATTCTGTATCCTTCTTCCTGAATGTTTTTTCTTTTCCTTATGAATTCGTGTTTGTGTATGGTTATACTATCAGTTTAAGACGGCGGCGGAAGGAAATAGAAGTTTTCTTCTGTTTCTGAAAATGTCGCTAAGATGTCGTCGTGTTTTTTTTTTATGCTATTGTTACGGAACAAGCTCGAGGCCCTTCTAATCTTAAGCGGACTAACCTCTGCCTTTAACAGATGCATTTCGCCACAAGTCACGAATTGCACCGCGCCCGTCACTTTGAGACATAGTTGTGTCTAATGTGCCTGCAATTTCACTGGCTCTCAAGGACTATTGCCGGAACATACCGTTAGGTGCTTGGCGACAGATTTTCTACTTGAGGGTGGTAGCTAGCTGGGCGAGCAATCGCAAAAAGCCCTTCCACCATGCGGTGAAGCTCAAGCCGGCAGTGGGGATCGAACCAAAACAGTCCATAGCTATTACCGCTCGGCCATCATTACTTCAAATGGGTAGTGTGCTTTGCTGCTATTACGATATTACCTGAGTAATGGAGTATTTTATGTCTTCTATATATAATACTACATCCTCTGGTTCCATGATGTTTTCAAGCGTTGATGTCGCAGTGGCAATAGCTATGGTCTACCACGAAGAAGGTCCTGCGGCGAGTCATGGTGCGCGTTTTACACGGAAACCAATCAATCTAAATTTTATTTAGATCTTAGAACTAATGAATATCGTATTAACAAAGTAAATATGACTTGATTATGCGAATCGAATTTATAGTTCTATCGAAAAATTTATGTGGAACGTTTTTACAGCATTATACTTATTCTATGGATATTTTTTTTTTCAGTTTTCTAGTCTATAGAGTCAGAAAACATCATCAACATCTTATTATTACATCTAATATTATCGAGGTCCATAATGACATTAACTAAAAGAACAATATTTTCAAATAAGCCAAATCAGCGCTAAAATTTAAAAACAAGGAGCAAATTTATTACTTGAACCTAAAAAGCTAAATACAATTAAAGATATAAAGTAAACCAAGCCAAATATGGTGCTTTTTCTACGTCATGCATGACATTAATGACGCTTATTTTAAATATCTCAATTTCCTAGAATAACCAAAATGCATATTGTTCATAACGGAAAACATTAAATACGCTTAACTTTCAATACGCAACTCAATCAAAACACTAAGAGGTCATTTGGCGACGGTAGAACCATACTGATCCAATTTGACCATACTGATCCGTTTTCATTATATTGAGAAAAAGAAGGAAACGCGTTTGAACTTGTTTTAAAAAAATACGTAATTTATTATGCTCTAATCTTTATCGAAATGATGGCTAATATGTTAGACAAAATAAAAAAAAATCTATAATAAAATATTTTGATTAAAAGTAGTCAAAATGTTGGTTTCTGCAGAAAAAAAACCAGATAAAAAATTGGATCAGTATAGCAGGATATATTTTTGAAAGTAAGTATAATGCTAAAGTGAAAAATTGAGGTCCTCTAGCAATATAAGGCGCTTTTTGTACCTGGATCAATGTGGCATCAATTGAATATTTTTTTTCCTTGCATTTGTTGCATATAACTCCAATATAGAAAAAAAATCACTTGGATCAGTATTGTTCCTTCGCCATTTGTTCAAACGCCAATTTGTTGCTATAAAACTATGGGATAGTTTCTGTATTTTGGGGACTATTTAAGAATCACTTGAATACTCACACTCATTAGAATTCTCTCATTATGCCTCTCTTTTATATTATTGCGAACAAGCACGAAGCCCACCCGATGTTAAGCGGTAACTGCCTATAACAAATTCATTTCGTCACAAGTGACGAACTGCACTGCGCCCATAATCCTGAAACGTACAGTTGTTGAGTCTCTGTTAAGTACTTGGTGACAGATTTTCTAATTGGTGGCTAGCCAGGCGAGTATTCGCAAAATGCTCTTCCACCATGCAGTGAAGCTCAAGCCGGCGCGGGCAGTGGGATTCGAACCATAGACTTGCGGGCACCGCAGTCCATAGCTATTACCGCTTGGCTATGATTCATATGAATTGTCAATAAGGATACCAACTAAAAGCATTTCCGAGAGATTGGATTGGTCCAATTTTTCGTTGGAAATCTGTGTTGCCATTATTAATAAAATAAAATATTTAGTAGGTTTTTCTCGCCGAAATATGTAAAACTTTGTAGTAGTGCACCTACCACCTCCTCCACACATCTCAATAACTTTAAAACAGTATCCCCCTGGGCAGCTCATCAACGCTAGCTCAGCACAATTATATATATATATATATATATATATATATATATATATATATATATATATATATTTAACATTCATTAATAAGAGATTTAAATATCACATATTCATCCGTGAACTATTTACCTACAAAAAAATGTAGCAAGCACCTATTTTAATATCTGCACAGAATATATAATAGTAATATTATAAACGCTGTTCCTCGGTCTAACTACACCAATAATGTGGTTAAGTTTAAATCTGAAATTATAACTAAAGCAAATATAACGGACGAAGAAAAAAGTAGGGATACCGGGACTACTCAAAAGTGAACTACCCTAAGTATGCTGTTTCCGTTTGCACACACTTGATTCACGCACACATTTACATGATAGTCAACATGGAAATTGGACAGTTGTAGGGGTAAAAGATGACCAAAGAATGTTTAAGGATGGACTTTGTGTAGAAGGATATGCGTGCAAAAAGTGTGGAGCTATGATTTGGCATGGGAGCGCCGCCCGTGTCGCCTCCATGCGGTCAAACAGGGGCTCAATTCCCACCTTTTAAAAACAATTATGGAAAACCAACATCATTATTTCAAACTTAAAATATTGATACTAAGATTCGTACCACGGCCGTCACGATACAATAATGTTCATATAGCGCTATCTCTATCACACAAATGTCTTCAATGTATGCAGCCCGCACTCACGTTGAAGTTCTAATGTAAGTTTACTATAGTGACATAAGTGTAAGACGTATGTAAGGTTAAAATAAGACTGAATTAAGGGATGGAGTTGGCCCACTGACCCTATATATATAAGCGGCGGCTATGCGCTCCGCTTAGTTATATAACAGATGCCGAGTGCATAAGTGCTTGAAATACTTATTAGCCTAATGGTTTATTTGAAATCTTCTAAAATGTAACAACCTTAGTGCAAATTAGGGGGAAAAGAAAAGCGACACTGGAACACGGAAATTACTTGAATAATTAGTGATGTGATGGCATAATATCTCAGATATATGTGGTGTAGAGTATCAGAACAGAGTGGATGAAAAATACAAGATGTCACTACCGCGCTTAGTGGGGTAAGGGTAGGAAGAAGGTCGGTGCTAAGAGCAAAGTGTTATTCATCCATCATCTATCTCTCTATATATCTATCCTTGTGGCTACATGATCTGTTATCAGTATGAATTATATTTATAATGGATTATTTAACATGTTCTATGTGAATTTCAAACTAAAATCAATGTGAACAAAATATTATGTGATATACGACAACCTAAAGCTGAATAATCACCGAAAATCCACTATTAAAAGGTGCATTTGTTTTTTTCTTGCCGAGTTAGTGATTCAACTTCGTTATTGGAGCTCATACACGTTTTTTTTTTATGTTATTGTTACGGAACAAGCTCGAGGGCCACCTGATGTTAAGCGAACTAACGTCTGCCTATAACAGATCGACAACCTAAAGCTGAATAATCACCGAAAATCCACTATTAAAAGGTGCATTTGTTTTTTTCTTGCCGAGTTAGTGATTCAACTTCGTTATTGGAGCTCATACACGTATTTTTTTTATGTTATTGTTACGGAACAAGCTCGAGGGCCACCTGATGTTAAGCGAACTAACCTCTGCCTATAACAGATGCATTTCATCACAAGTTACGAATTGCACTGCGCCCGTCACCTTGAGACATAGTTGTTAAGTCTCATGTGCATGTAATTTCACTGGCTCTCAAGGACAACTGCCGGAATACACCGTTAGGTGCTTGGCGACAGATTTTCTACTTGAGGGTGGTAGCTAGCCAGGCGGGCAATCGCAAAATGCCCTTCCACCATGCGGTGAAGCTCAAGCCGGCAGTGGGGATCGAACCAGGGCACTGCGGCGCGGCAGTCCAGAGCTATTACCGCTCGGCCATCATTGCTTCAAACGTTACTTATCTTTACTTATTATCATATTTGCGAGCGTCTACTTCATTTCCGTGGAGGTTAAATCACGGTCCAAACGATCCGTTGAGCATCTGTGTTACAAACGACAACAACGAAGTCAAAGTAGAGTTTAAGGAAATGGTGAGCGAGCACGCTGAATTCTAAGATATGATTACCGGCCTATAAATCTACCACAAATCGCTGGATAACATTTTTTAAACCCTTTTCAGCCATATAAGTCCATTAGTCTTGTACGCCTCTATCGAAATAAGTTTAGATTGAAAACGTTCAATATATACCTAAGAAGAATTCACATTTAATCGATTTGCAAAAGATAAACGTAAAAAACCTGGCCAACCAGGCCGCATTATCATTGTTTTCAATTTATGTAACGTTATAAATAAACGATATTATTTATCGGTGTTTGACATTGTTATATGTGGTAAAATGCTTAAGATTGTTGTGTGTGAGTTGAAAAGAATCGTAGCTAAAACATTAACTACATAACTGATAAAACATGAGCTACAGAACTGTCAGCCGTTTTAGGGTACTGTCAATCGTGAACACAGGCTCTCCATCCGTTAGTGCATGTACAAAGAAAAATTTAAAAAAAAAATTACACAAAGAAAAATTTGAGTGTCTTATCAGAGGATGCAGTTACAGGCGATTAATCCAAAATATACATTTATACTTCAATACACTTAGAACATAGACAACAGAAAAAGTTAAAGTCAAAAATATTTATTCAATTTAGGCGTCTACGACGCTCTTATGAAAGTCAATTACTAATTTTGAAATATTCTACATTGTACTGCCACGGTCAGCAAAAAATGTATAGAGAGAGAAGAACGGGCAAGAAACTCGGGACTATCTTTTAAACGTCTTTTAACAATGTGTTACACATACTTCTATATAATGAAGTTATTACAATATTTGTTTAAATTATGTAGGAGACAGGCGATAGTTTGGCAGAGGCGGAATTGTCCAGGCATTTTTGTCGTTTAAGTAATCACAAATTGTGTAGTAGGATTTCTTAAACAATATGTTTTTCTTGTGCAACTTGAATTTCTCTTCAGTGAGCGATGCAATATGTTTGGAAACTTTATTATCAAACCGGACACAATTACCTTAGAAGGACCTTTTATTTTATTTGATAATCTAAAACCTGTCACCGCTATTGTATCTTTATTCCTAGTGTTGTAAACGTGATTGTCACTGTTTAATTTAAATTTACTTAAATATTTGGTAAAGTTCATATATCAATTACTTTAAAAAGATCCCTCAGGGATTCCCTGGGATCCATTGCATATATGGCTCGAATTGCACGCTTTTGTAGGATAAAGATTGTCTCTATCTCAGCAGCAGCTCCCCACAGCAAAGACTATATTATGTACGAGTGAGACACGATAGAAGGAAAATAGCTTCCCTTATGTTACGATTAGCTTCCAAAAACAATGATGCGATGTGTTGTACTATCATATCATATAGTAGCATAGCCAGCATTGATTATTGTCATAGATTGCATAGCAGGTATTATAAACTATAAAATGTCACGCAAGCTGACGCTTTCTAAGTTACCTAATTCGATATATGGACATCCTATTCTTTACGTATCATATATTGTATCTGCAAGGAAAGATATTATTTTGTAGGTTGTCAGACCACATCCTGCAGAGTACTAACAAAAACTATCTCCAAAAACGTACTGTTTAGACCCCAATGCATACACAAGACCTGACAAGCGTCAATAGAACCACGAAGCAGGAATAAGGTCTAAAAGTTCCACGGACTATTCACCAGATTTCACCATTTTAGAACACATTGATTGAGCAGATATCACGACGAAGTGCTCAGTAGTTCTTAGTCATCGGTGAGCTCAGGATTGACAATAATTCTACAGACTCGTTGCTGCATGAAGTCCAAGTTATCAAAAAATTATCATCACATCTAATATATTCGTCAAGAAAGTAATATCAGCGGAGCAGATACGGCGTACGGTCACGCTTGATTATCGCCGGCGCACATGTCAGAGTATTAAAAAGTCATGGTTGTGACGTAAATTGGGAGCTACGTATTTTATACTCATACATAAGTAGTATATATTATTAGATTAAGTAGTTGACAAGATCTTGGAGCCATGAAATTGTTCTTTGATATAATAATAAAAAAACAAAAGTTTCTGTTTCAACAATCTTATATATTACTTATTCTTATTCTAATTGGGGGCGATATGTCCTGCAATGACGTCTCGCTTGGCGTGTATTGTGCATTTCCCCCGCCAGCTTCTACCCAAGCCATCCCAACTCCTTAACGTAGCGGAGAAAGACTCTGGGTCGCTGGCATAGCTACTCCAGTGACGTGTGTGGTGGTGGAAAGGATTTCGATGGTGAGAATGGCTCACATAGACCCGTTTCAACTCTTATTTGTTCCGTGGCTTCACAGTGCAATAGGACGTGCTCCACGGTCTCTTCTTCACGCATACAGCCTCTACATAGAGGACTGTCTGTTGCTCCCGTTTTGTGCAGAAAGTAGTTCAGGTTGCAGTGACCCGTAAAGAGGCCTACAACAAGGCGCAAAATATAAATTACTTTCTGTGCACCAAAGTCTGATTGTCTGTTCTTTCCACTATATACGTGCTTTTTGATTCCTTAAGTTCAGCTAAGTTACAAATTAGATAAACAACGCTGAAATTACAGGCACATGAGACTGTACAACAACAACAAGTCTCAGTGTAATGGGTGCATGCAGTTCGCTACTTGTGACGAATTGCCACTGTTATAGGTAGAGGGTACCTTAACACCAGGTGGACTTCGTGCTTGTTCCATCAAAATAGCATAAAAATTAATTTAAAAAGTAAAAAAACCCGACAGCACATTATTTATTTTCGTTAAACGTTTTATCATTCCATTGATATTAAAACTACAAGTTGTATATATTTATGGAATCGTTTTTAAGGCCTTTTGATAACCCATTAGATGGATTTGAAAGCAAATATTTTTTTATCTCACCTATGTGGCGTCTAAGAACCTCTAATTTGTATTTTAAACTATTTTAGTGTACCTAGTGTCTCTTGCGCTATCAAGACGAATCTAAAGATATCTCATACACTAAAATCGGTTAAGCCGTTTAGAAATTATGTTGGAATAAAGAAACTCGCAAACATACATACATGTATCGAGTCGTGTATAAAAATTATGATCACGGTCATTAAATTCAGTCGGTTTCATTGACCCCGCAGAAGTTAAGTTCTATAACCATTTTCAATGTGACTACCAAACCACGTGTGTCTATTATCTTATCAATATAATCATAAAGTAAACGGTGTAGTCGTGAATTATATCACTGCACCTAGCTAATACGTAGGAGTTCATACATGCAACTAAAAGTGTTCAGACAGCTGTCGTTGATAACTTAGGATTCCCATTCAAGGTTAAGGTGAAAACTCACGTCTGTGACGGGAAATTTAATGTTTAAATAGTTTTGTTGCGCTTGCAGTTAGTTTTGGTGACCGTTCTATATGATAATGGTATTTGCGATTTTGAAATAATATTGCTCGTATTGTCTTGAAAACTTTTCGAACACCAAAGCACACGATTCCAATTACGCCTAAAACGCTCAAAATTATTAAATAAGCAGCGGCCCACCCAGGCTTTGCAAAGCTATTTAACAAAAATTAAATAATAACAAATTATTTGAAAATATTCTATACCCTATGTTCATAAGGGATTATGTAGGATTCTAATGGTAATTTTTTTTTTAATCGGGCCTTAAGTTTTTAGGTTTATTAGTTCCATACAAAATTACAAATCATTCCTCTTTATAATATTAGTGTACATTACGTTTATCTGTAACAAATTTAGTAAATTCGAAAAATTATAATAATATTGGATATCGTGACAAATGTTCTCTTGATCTCGCGTATTACGTTATTAAGTACAATAGTTAGACGAAGAAGTAAAAACTGAAATTTGAGTGTTATGTCCCCATATACGTCAGTGTTCACCTTAAAGCCGTAAACTACTCGTATCTTTAACCTCATCATAACTTACCAGACGATATTTCTGTCAAAGGCTAGCTTAACCAATAGGTCGGTTCTAAAGAAACAATTGTACCTTAAGTCCCCCATTTCTATCACAGGCTTGAGCTTCATACCATGCGTAGCCTTTAGATCGTTTTTACGCTAGCCTAGCCACCCGGCTAAATGATCTAAACTGACTAAATAGTAGTAAATTTGTCGCTAAGCTGTTCCAAAAGCAGTAATGCTACTTTTAACCTGTTATTACTTTCGTTGAAATCTTCACTTACCATCACTTGTGACGAAATGCATCTGTTATAGGCAGATGCTACCACCTAATATCAGGTAGGCCTCGTGCTTGTTCCGTTACCATCCTACAAAAGAAACCAGGTGAGATAAGTGATCGTTAATAGGCTATAAGTAATGTTATACGCGGTACATATTTCAATTCAAAATTTTGATTAGCATATTATTAAGAATGTGTCAAATGCTGAAAGTCTATCACTGTCGTACTGCGTAGGAGTTGGAAGTGAGGCAGCGATGGTAAAATCATGGTAAGCTTGGGTGAAAAACGAAAGGAAGCCTATTAACACAAAACTAGTAATTTAAATCGAAAATGTAACTTATTTGTCACCTACATACATGAATAATTAAGATATTTACGTTTAAAACGTAAATATATTAATTATTCATGTATGTATTATATTATGCTTAATTTAGAGTCAATTTTGAAATTTTATTCTATCGAAAAGAAATACGGAAACGTTTTTCGGAATTAGCTTGCGCTTAGAGAATATGATAAAAATTGACATATCATTTTCTTATATGTCAAAATCTAAATATACGTTCCTAAAAATATGTTCATACAAAGCTATTCAGCGCCTTTAAAATACACTATAGATCACTAGGACAGGACATTGTCCAAATCACAGCAACGCACGCACAGGCCTGCCGGCTGAATTATTATAGAAAGTGTAGCGAGGAAAACGGCTTGACGAGTACATCAAAACGTCTTCTTCTTCTTCTTCGTAAACGTCTTTATTCTTCTTCTTCATAAATGGCTCTTATCGTTGCTTTGACGATATTCTGCCAATGTCTTGTCTGTCTGGCTAGTGCGAGGAATCATAACATCTGATGCGTCAGTTTCAACGTTATGTCAAAGTCGTCGCGGTTTGTCATACTTAGAACAAAATTATATTTATAGGTAATAATTTCGGAAGACCTCTAATTTATTCGACTTTTAGCTCACAGGAGTGTTGTCTACACACCTATTCATTAACCAGTTTGGCCGGTTACTTTATATTACGATTATTACAAATTAGGTAATGTCGAATATTATTTTAAAACGCGTCCAAATCGTACGTTTCATTCAACTTTAACTTTTTCTAAATCTACTACACTATTAAAAAAGGGCCAATTGCGAGATTTGCGAGTCAGACTCGCGCACAAAGGTTTCCGTACCATTATCTATACAGCAGTAGACACTATATTATATACTTTTTTTAACCGAAAATCCAGTGCCCTCCGAAGCACGGAACGCTCAGTAGTAAATGCCGTCAGCGGTCACCCATCCAAGTAATGACCGCAGCGAACATTATATGTGTGGGCTAATCATGGCAATGATTGCCACAGATAAGTCAGACTGGTTTACTGTCCCGTGGGTAACACGTACAAAGATGATAGAAGTAGGCCCCTTTTGTGTGAAGACACATCACTATACCTGCGTCCTGCAATAGCGTACATACATTATAAAAAGACTGGCAACTCTGGCCGTGTAAACATACAAAGTTAAACCTCACACACTTTTATTTCCAAATAAATAGTTAAATTGAGTGTTTGTTCACCTGGGATATATACATCAACATAAATCATAACCTACAAGCCATCACAGACATCAACAACACTTCTGGTGAGCCTCAATTTTCAGAAATTTACAATTTTGCAACTTGATGTCATCTGACAATTTCATATATTGGTCAGCAATTCAAATTAACGACACTTGTTTTTTTGTATTTTGGCAATAAAACACTTTTTAGTAACGACGAAGCACTGAGAAAATATGATGAAAATAATATTGTTTTGACGTGCAATGCATGACATGACAGCTAGGTGACATATGTTTGCTGTGTCATTTTATTTGGCAGCTGTGACTTTGGTACTATTTGACACTGACAACTAACTAGAAACCATAATACAACGTTCCATTTCATACAGAAAGTCACAGAGAGTGTATTGTTCATAAACTAAATTGAAAATTAACTACATTTGAAAAATGGACACAGATAACGTAACGTTCCGACTATACAGGAAGTCGAATTCATTAAACAACTTATCAAATTCGACGATGAATGATAGTACTATGCTAAGTTTGCAAAATATATCTTTAGACGACAGTAAAACGAACTTGGAACATAATAGGCATGTAGAAAAACTTAACAATGACCTAATAATTGCAAACAATGAAATTGACAACTTGAACTCTGAAAATCGACGCCTTCTTAACGAAATCGAACAACTTAAAAAGATTGTTGAAAGATATAAAACAGTAGGTTTCATGGATAGTCCATTGACAAAAAAACGTAAACGACAACGAATTCTCGATGAAACGTGTATCGAAGAACTACAAGCTGAATTAGAACAAAATGAAACTGACATGAAACATGTAAATCAAAACAAAATTCAAAGCTCCCATACTTCTACATGTAATTTATTAAAACAGAACATTGATAAAAATACGGACTTAAGTTATATAAAGAATAAATCGCATACGGACACAAAAATTAGCGACAAAAAATTTCAAGAAACTAACGATCACAACAGTAAAGATAGTAAAAATACGCAGATAATACAGCAATCTGATATCAGCAACAACTCCAAGTCCCAAGCAGATGTAACAATTGAGAAGGATAAAATAGACGTAGTAGAAAATAAGAAGTATGAAGATATTATTCATGCCAAAAATCAGTTGGATAATACATCGAAAATAACCTCTGTTAAAAGGATTCTGGTTTTAGCTGATGAACAAGGTCAACACGTAAGGTCTACACTGCAAAACCTGCTAGGTCAAAATTATATGGTTAAAAGCATATGGAAGCCAGGAGCACGTTATAATGATATTGTTAACGCGACTGCCACTGAAGTTGTAGACTATACAAAAAATGATTCCATTATTGTGCTAGGAGGTACGAATGAAAGAGTCCCTTATGAATTTAAATCTTGTTTGCATAATTGGTTAAAATCAGTAACTCACACAAATGTAATAATTCCTGAAGTTTTATATAATAAACATCTGAATGAGAGAAAGCTGAATTACGAATTAGAATTCATATGTAAACAGTATACGAATGTCACATATGTGGATATGAACTATAGCAGGGTAAAACTTTATAGGCATCAATTCTGTATCAGTCTTTGTAGAAGCATATTGAAAGAAATTCTGAGCATATACTATAAAAATAATATACCTACTCAGAATGATGCTCTTGAATGTAAGCAAGATAAATTACCTCAGCCAACATATAAATTAGAAAAATCTACACAAACTGAGGATATTGGTGATCAACTTACATACTCAACAAACAACCAAGGAAACACATGTCACAATAGAAATTCCGATTGTTTTTTTCGTCTATGACTTTATATATATTATGCATCAAAACATAGATGGCCTTATTAGCAAATCAGATGCCCTAACTGTGTGTTTGGATGAAATGGTAGATCAGAGTAAACATGTTGATGTTTTATGCATAACGGAGCACAACATGAAAGTAGATGACGTAGTACTCCTCTCGATTCCGCATTATAGATTGATATCGTATTTTTGTCGACCGAACCGACGAGGAGGATCCTGCATTCTTGTACATAATAGTCACAAATGTAAAAAAATTGAGCATATGGAAAAAGCGTCTAACCCTAATATATTTGAGTGTTCTGCCGTAGAGTTAGTGAGTTTAAAAACCTACATATTGTGCATATATAGACCTCCAGAAAACAAATCACAAAAAATTGAATTATTCCTGTCAAATCTAGGAGAAGTTTTATTTGAAATATGCTGGAAAAAAGATTTTAATGTAATAGTTTGTGGAGATTTTAATATAAATTTATTAAAAAATACAAATTTTTCCAAAAAATTTGGTTTATTGATCAGAGAATACAATTTAAAATTCGAATTCAAACAGGTAACACGATTTTCCAGTAAAACATGCATAGATAATATCATTCATAATGTTCGTGGTAGTAAAGGGGAGATATTGGAACTAGCTTTATCAGATCATACCGCTCAACTACTAAAAGCTCCAGTCAAAAAAAACTGTAGTCTTAAACACTGGTACATTAAGAAACGAGATTACAGTCCGGATAATCGTTTAAAATTCATGGAAGCGATAGGCAAACTGAGTTTTTTGGAAGCCTATCAAACTGAAGATGCTGACATAGCATTTGATAATTTTCATGATTTAATATTATTGTTTTACAATTTATGTTTTCCCCATAAAATACGTAAAATCACTACACAAAAAAAGCCAACGTGGATATCGAAAGGCATAAAAGTATGCAGTAAAAAGAAACGCGAACTACTGTGGAAATATAGACGGTCCCGAGATCCGGCAAACAAATTAGAATTTAAAAGCTTCTCTGCGCGTTATAAAAAAATTATAAGTCTCACACAAAAATCACAAAATGAATATTATATTAAAAAATCACAAAATAAATCGAAAGCTACTTGGAATGTTATAAATAAACAAAAACATATATATCCAAAAGAAAATATAACGCATATTGACGTGAATGGTAAAACAGTATCCGACCCCGTTGACATTGCAAATGCGTTTAATAATCACTTCGTAAATGTAGGAATATCTGACATTAAAAATGACAATAATGAACACAATAAATCGAATTCTTTACTTGTTCAACACAATAAATCGAATTCTTTATTTTTGACTCCTATTACATACATTGACATTTATAAAATAATAATTTCCCTTAAAAACACGTTGGATACGACGGTATCGCAACGAAAATACTTAAAGATATAGCTGACCTAGTTTCTCCGATACTAGCTCATTTAGTAAATAAGTGTCTGGAGCAGGGTATTTTTCCAAAAAAGTTGAAGGTATCAATAATTAAACCTTTGTTTAAAAAAGGAGAAAAACATGACGTTGGTAACTATCGTCCAGTAGCAATAATACCAGTAATTGGAAAAGTCTTTGAAAAAGTCATATACCATATATTATATAACTATTTAGAACAAAATGAAATCTTAACTGACAAACAGTATGGCTTTAGAAAGACTAAAAATATTAATCTGGCAATTTATAATTATTTATACAAGGTGACAACTAACATGAATGTACGGAAAAAGACTGTGGCGCTGTATTTGGATTTGAGTAAAGCTTTCGAACACGTAAATCACAAAATACTTCTAAAAAAATTATTTACGTACGGGGTCAGGGGAAATGCGCAGGAACTAATTAAATCATATTTAAAAAATAGAAATCAAGTAACCCAAATAAACCGACTATGTACACGTACAAATACCGAAGTAATGTTTCAATCAAACATGTGTACAGTCAGCTGTGGAGTACCACAAGGTAGTGTTTTAGGACCATTATTATTTTTATGTTATATAAATGACTTTCCAAATGTGACATGTAATCATATGACCCTTTTTGCTGACGATAGCACAATTTTGTTTGAAAATGACGACTATAATGGATTAAGTATTGACATTAACAACACACTTACAACACTAATTCAATGGTTAACTGCAAACCACTTAAATATTAATTTGGACAAAACATATATAATGAATTTTAAACAGCAACATTTAGAATATATTAACCTCGACATAAATTATTTAGGAGAAACAGTAAATGAAATTGACTACACAAAATTTTTAGGATTAATTATTGACAATGAATTGAAGTGGAAGGAACATGTTGAAAATATTTGCAAAAGGCTACATCAATATTCCTACGCTTTGTATAAATTAAGCAGAGTAGTAAATAAACAAACGGTTTTGACAGTGTATCACGCCAAGGTTGCGTCAATCTTGAGGTACGGAATTATGTTTTGGGGTAATTCCACTGACAAAATACGGGTATTTAGGGCACAAAAACGATGCGTCAGAGCAATAGTAGGTATAAAACAAATAGACTCATGCAAAGAACATTTTAAAAACTTGCAAATTTTAACCATGCCATCTCTTTATATAAGTGAGGTTGCTACATTTGCGAAACAAAATCTGGGCTTGTTTGCGCATTATGCTGTTGGTAGTCGGAGAGAGGGGAAATTGCGTCACCTACCGGTCAAAACAACTCTCCAGCGCAAAAGCATATTCTGCATGTTGCCTATTATATATAACAAAATTCCAACAAATATAAGTGCTGAAGACAATGTGGTGACTTTCAAAAGAGCATTAAACAAATTGTTACTAGAGAAAGCTTACTACAATATTGACGAATTTTTAAAGGATAAATTATAAGTATTTGTGTTCTTGTTATATTAAAGAGTAATGTTGTTATTTGTTTAAATATTAGGTAATATTATTATTGTGTATTAATGTATCGGTTGGAAATTTTATGTATATAATGTAAAATAGTCATAATAATTTCATGTTCTTTTTAAAGTTTTTTATGTAAATATCTTGCATGCAATGACAGCAGAGATAGCGGACATATAACTTTTTTAAGACCATTACTTGTAATATACCTATTCTCGCAAGACTATAAATGAATAAATGAAATGAAAAAAATAATAGAAAAAAAATTAAAATACCCTTGTCTTGCCCAAATCTACCGGTCACGTTTTTGGTTTATAAATCTACAAAATTTGACACAAGCAAGTCTGCTGTAAAATTTCATAAAGTTAATAATTAAATGTTTGTCCTGCAACAGGTGATGCCAAGGATACGACTGCAAACGGGAAAGATGATGATGCGGCGGGCGATAGCTCTAAAGATGACAAGAGCGCAGAAAAAGCCGACGGAGAGGCCAAAAAGGTGAGCATTTTGTCATTAAGTCTAACACGCAGTTTCTGGAACGTTTGTTCCAGAAAACAAAGCCTTGATCACTAACATACAGAATACTGAACGCTAATTGGTCACCTATCGCATCATAGAATATCATTGACCAATCAGCGTACAGTATTTAGTCTGTCAAATAATCAAGGAATTAACTAACGTTTTAGAAACTGGGGGCCAATGTGTTGCTTTTACTTACTACTTGCTAGCTTGCCGCGGTTTCAAACGCGTAGACATTGATGAAAGTATCCTATGTGTTAATTGAGGACATAAACTACATTCCAAGTTTCATCCAAATCTGTTCGCCGTTTCAGCCTGAAGGAGTAACAAAAATACACGCCCCCAATCGTCACTCGCAAGCTTTGGTGTTTATTTTTATTCATGTGCAATTACCAACGAAGGTGTCCCTTCACAGAAAATTATTGATGACCATGTATGTAAGCCTCATTAAGTCATAGTGTGGCTGTGATTGCTAATGGTAAATACAGTAAAACAATACAATGTAAAATATGGTTGTTTGAGTAGCCAGTAGTAGTTGCAACTATACAAAAGTATGGAGGAGGCGCGCCTTCGTGTTGGCAAGGTCTGTGCTTATTTGTTAGATTAATCTGATGTATACCTGTCAATGGTTAATCAGTCGGTGCCGAACTCATCTTTACGAATCATTAGGTGAGGTAGTGGTCAAACTTTATTATCATCACTTTCCAGCCCTTATCTTAATCATGTGGGGTCGGTACAATAAGTCTTCCGAAACAGCCATCGAGAAAGTTTCTCGAAAGGAAAGAACAACTCATGAAAAATACAAGGCTATCGTTTTAAAAACATTTAGCATGGTTTTAAAAAAAATCCAACTAGTCGAAGCTTTGACGCCAAAAGCCTTTTTAGGGTAGTATACCCGCTAAGTTGAGGTAATCAGGACGCAGTGTGAAGCAACACATTAGCGTAAGTGGTGGCATGCTGTCCAGTTTGCCCTTGTTCAATGTTTACATCCAACATAAGGATATGGAACGGTTCTAATATATTTTTGTTACGACCTTATTAAAAAGAAAGTACTGAAAATCGGCGAGGGAGGTTGATGAGTACCACAAATAAATATACTAAATACTTTTTTCATATGTCATGTTCGTAAAGGTCTAGTAAGCAGGTTAAAACGGCCTATTATGCTCTCGTGCCTAAAAGTCTGTATTTAAGCACAAGTCTATAAAAATGTATTTTTAGGTTCAGTTCGTAAATATATTTCATGTAAGAAGTATGCCTGGGGTAATTACTAACAATATTATTGTTTAATTTCCTCGCAATTGAAGTGAAAATTTGAGTGTATGACTCGTGCATAAAACCCATTTTAGCTCGACTACTAGCCCACGCCTTTGGCTTGAGCTATTAAACGTCTATGCTAAAATGACGTCTTTTATGCACTTGTTGCAACTACTATTGAAGCTACTTGTAAGTTTGTACAAATATAATAAAGAAAGAAGAAACATAATTTTCAATACCAATAAGTCATTATTGTTACTTTACTGTACTCGTAAAGGGAGTTACATCATGCCGCAGCATTAAGTGCCTTCTGACGGATATCAAGAATGGTTATTTTGCGACGGAGAATACTCGACGATCGTTCATCGTACTGCCACTCATGTCTCGACCCCTCTTCAATATCTTTAACTGGCCGATTAACTCTTCGCTTTATATAATACTAACTGCAACTGAATGCAACAGAGTTGTTTATTACCTATCTGATATCAACTTAGAATAATCGAGATTTCACTATTTCGGATATTGTTATTCCAGTTCATACAAATATTGACGAAAGCTAAGTTTGTTTCTTACGCCTCCGTAGCGTCGAAGCGGATTTCAATTTATTATTGACCGACTTAAAATAAAGGGAGAGGTTCTCAATTCAACTGTATTTTTTTTATATTTGTTACATAAGAACTCTTGAATAGGTGAACCGATTTTGATGATTCGTTTTTTATTTAAAAGCTGATGCTTTCCAGGTGGTCCCATTTAAATTACATCAAAATTGGGCCAGCCGTATTTGAGCTACACTCCGATAACTGAAAAGTGTTTTCCAATCTTCATGATATAGTCATTGACAGATAATGACAAACGGTATTATTTTACCTTAAAATGGAATCGAACTGAACACTCAAAAGTGTGAAATAATTTGTCGAAGTAGGTACCTACCATGCGATTAATATTGTGATAATAGGCACTTTTGAACCATCATCATGGTACCGACTTCTACAAGTTATTTCACACTTTTGAGCGAAAAGTCGGTTCCATGTTTACGTAAAAAAAAAATTTGTGTTGTGTGTATGAATTGAGTAACTTCTTACAGCAACGCTGTTATTTGAGGGTACTGAATATTTGACTCATTGTTCACAATGGCTAGGCCTAAAGCATTTGTTAGCAGGTTTTCCTCATTCTCTCGTTCCTGTTCCTAAAGCTATACCCACAAATTATTTTTTCCCACATGTGCTTGGAAATCACCCGAAATGTATAATATCTTTGCCAGGAGGTAGGACATTTGAGCAAGAGGCCGTCTCTTGGTGGGTACCAAGGTAGTGTCAAATAGTGCAAACACTTCTGTGTTGAGGCTTGAACTGCTACTGTAGTTGCCACGGCATCCTTCAGGCTGCCGTAGTCATGCCTTGCTATTAGTCTGCGCCGGCCTTAGTGTCATGCTAGAGATTCATACATTTTGTGTAATAAAAGTATCTACTTATATCTGTATGTCTCCAAGAGTGTATCTATGGCTACACAAATATTAAATATATATTTCTTTTAGGAGGAGAACGGTGAAACTCATGACGACGATGAGAAAGAAGTGAAGGTAAACGACAAGAGCGCCAAGAAACCAGCCCCCAAGAAAAAGGCAAAGAAAGAGGTAAGTCTTTATCCACAAGCACCATTCTCTAATTTTGCTTTATGCTCAGCATATTATATCAAATAGAGAGAAAACTAAAGACTTTGTTGGATTAGAATATTCTGTTCCATCTCCGTTCCTTATGCATATTAATCTCTAAAATTTGTTAAAATGAAAGCTTAGGATGCAATTGTGATTTATCAGGACACCGAAGAAGAGGATGAGGAAGAAGAGGACGAGGAAGAGGAGGAGGATGAAGAAGGAGACGACGAGGAGGAGGAGGAAGAGAAGAAACCTGCTAAAGACAAGTAAGTTAACATTTCATTTAAGTAGTACTTTCCATTACCTATTTATTTACGAACTGACATGCCACACGAAGATATATTTTCTCAACAGCTTCTGAATCAGTATATGAAAGAACCGTTATTATGAAATTATTTTCTGTCTACATTTGTTTCATACAAATATTGGTATAGAATAGGCTCAATGCAAAAAATATGGTCGAACAAATATTAAAATTATACCAGTTTGCATGCGCAAAAATGATTTGCTGCTGTGAACGTCACAAGTATCATGAGGCTGTATGAGTCCTGTATCAGCTGATAAACTCTGCTCCTGAACACAGCCTCACCCATTATGGGGTATGTTCTAATCGTTACGCTAAGCAGGCATCTTGGGAATCGCAGGGTAAGATGTTCTGTTCAGTTCTTCCCAAGGCGCTGTGCCCACTTTCTGGTATTTTTCCATTCATTGTCTCTTACAACTCCGAGCTGCTTGGAGCACATACATATACAAGTGAATAAACTTACAAGTATAAACATGTAGTTTGGACCGAGAAACCGGTACCTCCCTTTCACAGAAGCTCCTTTGTCTAAATAAATCAGTTTGGAACATTTTTAAACTTAATGATATCTAGATTATCATGAATTTTGTCATTATCCAGAGTAAAGAAACCGGTTAAGAAGGCGAAGGCCGTTGAAGATGAGGGCGAAGACGAAGAGGGCGAGGATGGCGAAGAGGAGGAAGAAGAAGAGGAGGAGGAGGAGGCGCCAAAGCCTAAGCCCAAGAAAGAAGTAAGTTACAATTCCTTAAAGTACTGGATTTAGATAAGCACGGGTAGAAACTTCCGGTTAACTATGATAGGATAAAGTGCCTAAGCGTGTTAATATTGAAACCAAAGATTATACCGTCAAGAACAAAATAGTAACTTTATTGTTTCATATCCCTGTGTGGCTCTAAAAGAGCATCTTGTTATATAATATTGCACATTGCCACAGTGAGTGCAAGAAGCTTAGTGCCATTGTCAATGTGTGCTTGGAGCACAGTGGTAATGTAAGTCATTGACCTTCATGCTATGTTTGCTAGGGTAAGTAGGGTATCCATGTTCTCTTGAAGCTAAAACTTTGACTATGTCTGTTTCTCTTGGGCCATCAGATCCAACCATAATGATAATATCTTTCAATGTAAACGAAATCCAGTCATTTGTACTACGGCAAAGGCTATGAGTTGGTAGATGTGACAACCTTGGAATTTTGTAGAAGCCAGCTAAGAAGAAGGCCAAGGATGAAGATGAAGAGGAAGATGTTGAGGATGAAGAAGATGAGGAGGAAGAGGAGGGTGCGGATGAAACGCCCAAACCAAAACCTAAGAAGGAGGTATGTATTCAGTTACAATACTCAGACATTTAAATGGGTTATAGATATATTTGACCAAAAGGTGATGATTTCCTAGATATTAAGTATATTTGAAACTATTACGACAATAGTTACAAGAACATAGTGACAACAAGCATAGTGTTAATTTAATTCTTGTATTTTGAAATGGTAATGCTACATCCAATATACTAAACCTTCCCCCTTACTTATAAAAACATCGCTATGTAGTTGCTAAGTAATGGATAACTAAACAGTGTTTAAGTAATGCTTAAATATTTCTTACTTATAAACGCTACATAGCACCTGTTTAGCTAAGCAATGGATAATGAGGTCGAACGTATTTTAAACTGACAACATTGTACTAAAAAGTATTATGAATGACTTAAATGGCCAAATAGCATGTATCTAGTGCTAAATATCTTGAAATTAAAAAGTAAATATAATACTTTTCTTTGTATAGTACCACCAACTTAACTGTGCAGTTTTTGAGGGCGCTACTGGTCAAGGAAATCAACTACGAACTGTCACAATTTGAAGGAATGTTGTAGTTCTTTTTTCTGCCACCTGAACAGATAAGTTGGTGGGTCTGTAAACAAATCAGCTGATCAGAAATATGGGCGCCATCTTGCTACTTAAATATTTAAACATGGGTGGGACGGTGTTTAAATTGACAGCTGATTTAAGCAGTACTTAGGTACTGGATAAAGTTATGTAGCGTTTATGAGTAAGAAATTTTGCTAATCAGCGGCTAAGTAATGTACAAAATTTAAGTAGCGTTTATAAGTAAGGCTGAAGCTGTCACATATGTATTTGATGATCTTTATTGTCAAAATATCTAAACTGCCTGGTAGGATGTGCAAATAAAAACTTGCTGTTTTGATTTAATGATTTGCAAATTAGTACTCTACTATTATATTAAAAGTTCATTTTACTATGTTATAATTTCAGTATTAGAGTAGTATGTCCCTGGCAAAACAACCTGGTTTTTTTTCACGAAATTTGCTTTATAACACTTGTCCAATATTGTCTAAAGAATACTAGGCTTATTTCCATTATTTGATAAAGAAATCTTTATTTAAATTTAAAGATGATAAATCTAGGTTTGATATTTTTTTTTTATTTATTTTGTTCTTTTGCCGTAATCTGTCTCCAAATTGACTAGATTTGATAGAACATTTACCCAATATATCGAGTTTAATCCTTTGACCACTATCATACCTGATGGTAAGTGATGATGTGGTCGAAGACGTTGTTCAGGCTAACCTAGAAGTACTGGCTCTCAAGGACAGCTGCCGGAACACACCATTAGGTGCTTGGTGACAGATTTTCTACTTGATGGTGGTAGCTAGCCAGGCGGGCATTTGCAAAATGCCCTACCACCATGCTGACTATATTACACATTCATAGTCCTATGATTATATTACAATGTATTTCAGTAAATTATACTATTTGCTAATAACTATGATGTTTGTTTAGCCAACGGAACCTCCAGTGCCTCTGCCCGCGGGCAAGGGCATACCGCTCGGTCACATTAGTAATGTCGAAGTTTCCCTATCTCGGTTCAAGACTCAAGACCAGAAGCTATTGCATCAATATTTATATGGAGTGAGTACCTTTTTCTCCACTTATAGATTATGTATAAGATTATAATACTAAGTAATTAAACAACTTTAAACGGTTTAAATCGCGTATATTTATCATTATTTTTGTCCCGACGTTTCAAACACTTTGCAGTGATCGTGGTCATGGGGTGACTGTAAAATAAACGTATAGTACTTGTTTGTTACTATGCCATGGCTTTTCCCCTTATTTATGGTTATTAATATTACCTTAAGCATAAGCTCAAAAGGAGAAACGATTTGGTATTCATGATGTTTGTGTTTTAACAGAAACTGCCAAAAAGATATGAATTGAATTGAAATCTACTATAGGGACATGATTCTCACAGGGATATCATCATCTTTGATTTACCAATTTTATGAATAACCTATCTTACGCCTTAATTTCATGATAATGCGACCAAAATGAAAGTTGATGTAAGTTTATTTCACCCAAGAAACTGTATTTGGTAACTGGATGGAGAAAATTAAAATCTCTCAAGGAACTGAACTTAGCGACAACTAAAGGCTTAGCGGGCATATTTTTATTACTCTATCAGCCAGATCGTCCACTGCTGAACACAGCATCCCCCACTATGGGAGGATTTGACATAATCCCCAGGTTTGGCAGGTGTCTTGGGGATCGCAGTGTGAGATATCAGATCCTCAGAGAGCGCTGCTGCCCATCTGCTAGTGTGTTACCCTTAGTCGCCTCTTTTGACTCCCACGGGTAGAGATGGGGGGGGGGGGGGTGATATGCCTTTGGTATTGACCTGGAATGATCTAATTATCTTATATAATTCAGTAGCAGTACAACTTTATGTGCGAGTTCCTCCGGGTAAGTATTGCCACCATACCTAATTCTACCGCCAAGCACTAATGTTCACATTACTCTATACCGGTTCGATTTGATTGCGCCGTATGAGTTCTGAAATTAGAGGCACAGTAGACTTAACAACTTTGTCTCAGGGTAATGGGGCACATCGCAGTTCGCCACTTTTTGTGACGAAATGCATCTGTTGTAGGCCGAGTTACCGCTTAACACCAGGTGGGCTTCGTGCTTGTTCCATCACGATAGCATAATAAAAGATAATTATCTGTCGGAATCAATTATTTAATATTAAAATGACATAAACACTTACATTGTGACTCCCTTTGCAGCAATTATGCTTAGACCGCAATGTGAAGAGAAATATCAAGAAGTTCAAGGGTTACGAATGGGCCATCGGCTCATCTGACTACAAAGCTAAACTTGAAGAAACCAGCAAGATGGAGATGAAACAACTTAGGACCATGTGCGAGATGCTCGACTTAGATAAGAAAGGTAAGAAATATTAATTCCGAATCTTATTCCTTACAAGCAAAACATTTGCTGAGAATAGCTCTGCAACTAACATGTCAAGGCTTGTTTTTACAACACTACTATGTTAACTATTACTTATACTTATATCAGGGTATTGTTTTAATGCATGAAAGTAGAATAAATGCAGTGGAGATGAGAGCATTGAGAAGCATGATTGGAGTCAAACGGAGTGACAGTGTAAGGAATAGTGTTATAAGGGAATGATGTGGTGTGAATGAGGATGTAGTGACAAAAATCGAGAAAGGTATGTTAAGATGGTTTAGACATGTAGAGAGAATGAATGAAATGAGATTGACTAAACAGATACACGTAGGACAAGTGAACGGAAGTGTTGGAAGGGGAAGACCTAGGCGAACATTCCGAAATCAGATTGAAGATGTTCTGAAAAAAGGTCAAGTCAGGAGTACCCTAAACCGACGGTTTTGTATGAAAGGATTGATGAGTGTAGTACGTGCCCGCCGCGGCAACACTGGACCGCGCCGCGCTCCCTTTGAATAGAGTTCTGAATATTTACATTGAGCTAAGTAATATAACATATGATATGTTAAATTATAGGCTCAAGATACTTTTAACATCAGGTGATCCTCGTGCTTCCGTCAAATACACATAATAAAAACACACAAAAAATGGCATAATGTTTGTTAGGACTAGCAGAAGTCAACCCTAAGAGGTTGTTAGCATTTTACCAATAACCCTGTATAGCCTATATGCCGCTGCTGGCGCTGGACTCGCAAAACATCTAAGTACATGACAGTGGAGTAGAAGAGCTTTAATATAAATATATAGTTACATGGCAGACAGTGTAGATATAGGCACATCAGTGATCAGCCAGTGGCTGCTAGTTTATTATTGTATAATAATTTAGTAAGAATGGAATCATGAGTAATTATTGTTGTTGTAGGATCTGCGTCGGAGTTATCGTCCCGGCTGGTTGGATTCTTGCAGCAGCCTACTGCGAACTCTCCGCACGCGCGTGGCGTGGCGCGGCCGCCGCCAGCGCCCGCCTCTACGGTCGGCGGCCGTCCGCGCCGCTCTGCCGCCGTCAAAGTGCACAACCGAGGTAACTAAACTAATTTACCTACCTAATACAGCCGTGGTTCCTTCCTTCCGTCGAACTATTGCCTACCTCATCTGGAGATTAGCTTTCGGGCTTTGATATGTTGTTTAACCACCGTGACTTCAGTATGTTGGTAATTGTCGCATTAGGTTTAGGCCTGGGCCTTGTCCAGTGGGTAAGCCGCCAAGCAGAAAGGTTTTTTATATGCCTTATAGGTTTGCCTTTGACCACTATATCAATTGATGGTAAGTGAAGATGTTGTTCAGGCTAACCTAGAATATCTGGTTCTCAAGGACAACTGCCGGAACACACCGTTAGATGCTTGGCGACAGATTTTCTACTTGAGGGTGGTAGCTAGCCAGGCGGGCATACGCAAAATGCCCTACCACCATGCTATAACGGCTGCCATCTTGTGCTTGTGCTTGTGCCCTCCGAAGCACGGAAGCGCTCAGTAGTAATGTCACTAGAGGTCACCCATCCAACTTATGACCGCAGCGGACGTTGCTTAACTTTGTTGATCGTTTAAAAACAGCTAAGCAAACTTCGCTACAAGCGCATCAAAATGTTTACATGAGTGTTCACACCTGGCAAATTTCTTAATATAGGCACACTAGATTTAAGATTATAATTATATATCTGATGTCTAACACATTGCAGTGTTTGCAGAACATTTCCATGTTCTAAAATTATTATGGACCAGGACATAAGCAAATGGAACACTGGCTCATTTTGCTGTTCTATATCAATCAACATCAATTTTATATACAGCAATATTTAATTTCAAGTTATAGCATTAGCATGCTAATTAATATTAATATTCAAAATCACATCTTTTTATACTAGACTTTTATAAAAAATCTTATACTAAGATGATAATTCCAGGGTATTCCGATGAAGAGTATGAGACCGATCCAGAAACTAAAGTCAGAGGTCCAAAACCAACAAAAGATGGATCAGAAGATTCAGATGTAAGTGTTAGTTATTTTTTAAATACCTTATTTAGTTTTAAATTACTACGACTATGTAACGAAGTGTGGCATTAGGTTGCTGGCACAATTAGTTCAGTTGCATTTGGGTGCTGCTGATTCAACGGGCCGTGGGGTGCCGGGCTAGAATGCCACCCCCATCTCAACCAGTGGGTGTTGTAAGAGGCGACTAAGGGTAACACACCAGAAGGTGGGCAGCAGCACTTTCTGAGAAACTGATATGTCATACTGCGATCCCCAAGCCGCCTGCTGAGCGTGGGGATTATGGCACACCTCCCCATATTGGGGGAGGCCGTGTTCAAAAGTGGACTATCTGGCTGATACAGTACAGATTCAACAGTCTCTTTATCCTCTAGTGTCGTCAGTCTCTAGTGCTGTTCAGCTTAAATTGTATAATTTGTGGAAGAAGGATGTAACTTAGGTCAATACTTTTTTTTTTTCCATATTGGGTAGTGAAAGTGCAAATAAACATCCACGCAATTTTTTTAATTTGTTCAAATAAATATAACAAAAATTGCAAATTGAATGAAACATGGAGTTGAGGCAACCTTATTTTGTACAGGGTTCATTCAACCCGAGCGGTTCTGAAGAGGCGGACTCAGACTTCGACCCGGAGGGAGGCGAGGGCGTGGCGCCGGCGAGCCGCAAGCGCAAGACATCCGCGGGCGCCACGCGCCGGCGCTCCTCCGCCGCCAAGCCGGCCAAGCGGGGGAAACCGGGGAAACCAGGGAAACCGGGGAAGAAGGGCAAGGTAACAAGCTTCACACACCTATATTCCACAAGTTGACATGTAAATAAATCTGTGTCCTAAAAAAGTCAACGCACAACACCGTCTCATATCGCCTCGACACCGTCGTCAGGGCGATTATGGGCTTTGACATTGGTTGATAGTAATAAAATTAAATGATTTTGGTTCACTGACCTCTATCACTACTCTTATACTAGAATTGCAGAATTATTATTCCTTAAAACTTGTTCCTTATATATTTAACTATTCATACATCATATCAGTTTGTGTGCCAAGGTGAGGTCATTTTAACCCGGCGAGGATGTGGTACAAAAAGGGTACATCGAGGATGTGGAGGGTCTTGATGACCCTGTATTTAATTCATATTTTAAAAGTATTCATTGCAATTTTTTAACTTAGGATAGGAAGTTAACTTACGCATTAGTTATTTATATAAGGATTTTCATGAAAAGAAACACTATTATGCGTATAAAATGTTTCATTATTTCAATTTTACAAAAAGTCTTATTTTAATCAACTTTAGCAGGACTCTGCCACACATAAAAAAAAACAACACATACAAATATTATTACAAGTAATTGGTAATTTTTGGTAGGAATTTATATGATATATCATGTCTTATCACAAAATCAGTAATTATCCAGTCTTTTAGGCTACTAATCATCTCTATATATGGGTCATAATTGCCCTATTTGAGTTTGCGCAGGTTTACCTGCTTGCACGTGTTACACCCGACTAAGTGGAGGTGGGAAAAAGGGAGGGTATTTTATTGACTACAGCTACTGATAAACTCGACAGCATGCGACTGCAGGTAAAAAAACTGTACATCAAACAAAATGAGCAGGGTCAAATTGACCCTACCACATCCTCGCCGGGTTAATGTTAAATTCACGGGTGGTTGTTTGCAAAATGTTGCCTTCATTTTGGGCTCTAACAACCAATGCCTCGGTAAATATGAATACTGAACGCTGAAACTTGATTTGATGCGATGTCGATTGCTCAGGCCCAAACGAGGCTGTGTTTACTCTTGAAATTGAAGTAGGTTACCTATGTTAGGACCTAGGACTATCACCCGATGATAGTCATGGGTCTGGATGCTACTACAAGCTTTATCTTCACATCATTGTGGTAATGCATTATGAACAAGGTATAGTAAAATCTGTCCCAAGCGTAAGCAGACCGTAAGCCTTACCCTGTCACTATCTTTGACTACATGGTGGTGAAATATTGGTTGAATGTATTTCAGGTACAACATTTTTATTTGGAACCATTTATAGATCTAAACTTTGTTAATATGTTTGTATAGCCGGCACCACCAGCCAAAGGGCGCGGCCGGCGAGCGAAGTCGGAGAGTGAAGATGAGAGCGAGAAGTCAGAGAGTGAAAGTGAGAACGAGTCCGCAAGCGAAGGAGAAGAGTCTGATGTAAGTATTCATATTTACAAGTAAACATCTTCCTCGGATCTTTTATAAAACAATTTTTAACCATTCATGATTCATGATCAGTTATGATTAAAAACGAAATAAAGCATATGCACATTAAACTTATAACTTAAATCGAAAATCTCTTGCTAAATATAACCTTATACTTGCCTATTTTATCGTTATATTATGTACATACATAAATAATTAAAATATTTTTGTTACATAATTTCAAGTCGACTTTGCAATTATATTTTATCAAGAAAATTTTAAAGTAACATGTTTGAGATTGACCTTGGCCTTAGAGAATATGATCAAGGCTAAAATATAATTTTCTTACTGTTACACACTAAATATATTTTGCAATAAACCTGTTGAAGTACAACTATTTAGCACTTGTCAACACCTATAAGCGTTTATGAAATTAGCAATTTAACGAACATGGAAACTTAAAGGGGTGATGTCAAGTAGAGACAAACGTAAATTTCTGTTTTGCACTAAAGGGATAGTTATTGCCCAGAACTTTTTTGTTTCTTAACTGATATAATTTTCATTTACAAATTATTAGAGCTCATTTTTTTTTGTCTCTGGCGTTTATATCGTACGATCCGGGTGCCTATTATATGATATTATTTTGTTGTGTGGTTTGAATTGATTGTTAATATAAATTGTTTGTGTAAAAGGAACCGAAGAACAAGCGCGGCCGGCCGGCGGCTGCAGCAGTAGCGAAAAAGGGCAAGGGAGCCGTAGCTAAAACAAACGCAAAGGCTACTCCCGCCAAGCGGAAAGCGCCCACGCCTCCAGGTTAGTATCTGATACAATATGGGTAGAGAGGATTATAAATAAACCTTATTAATTATAAGCTGAGGGCATATTTTATTTTCTGCACATAGGGTCTGATTTTTAAATCGAAGGTAGATTAAGGCGGTTGCTGACGTTTATAGAAGGAAATTTAACATTTCAACATTTTTATTAACATTATTTAACATTTCAATATTTTTATGTTTTTTTTTTGCTAGATTTATAATTATTGTCACGTAACGTAATACTTAAGATTCTGAGAGTATTTGTAACAATATATATTTTTTTTATTGATATGATTACATTTGTTAGTTAAACAATATATAACATTTTTATGACAGTTTTAGGGGTAATTTATGAAATCACATGCATTGGTGTTCAACAGCTTTTCAAGATAATATGAGTATTATTATTATACCGTAATATATAGGTAGATTGGTTACCAAAATTATCTATAAGTGTGGCAAAACTGCCATAGGCATGAGTTTCCACCTCAACGGATTAAAAAGTTGTATATAATATAAACAATAACATGTGTTAGGGAAAGATTACTTATTGTGGATACATACAATGTCGGATCTTAATGATATATATTTATTTAATATCATTAAGATAGAGCACAACAAATGATCACAGCTTTATTATTAGTTTCTTATAAGTACTAAATATCACAGCTAAGAAAAAACCAGCGGGCAAAGCGGCAGGTCGACCGCCCGCAAAGAAGGGGAAAAAGGCCTCATCCGACGAGGAGTCCGGCGAGGGCAGTGAAGAAGAAGAGGAGGAAGGTAGCGAGGATGAGGAGAGTGGAGAGGAATCCGACGCACCTGGGGACAAGAAGGCCAAACGGCCGCCTACTGTAAGTACAAAATACTGTCTTTTGTCTTCAAACATTTTTAACTAAGTTGGGGGGTAAGTGTGGTGTTGGTACCTGCCCATTCATCAATGTCCTGCTACGAGTTCATGACTGAATAACAATGCGAAAGTATTGTATAAAAATAAGGGTTGATACATAGTCGTTATGAATTACTTCCTATGTATGTACTGTAGTTATTTATTACAAACATTTTTTCTAATATGTTAAATAGCAATCTAAAAGTAGCTTTAGAAAATGCTTTTGAGAACAAAAGCCATAGGTTAATATTTTTTTGATATTCAGATTACTAATACATTCATGAATTATGTCAATGTAATACAAATATTAGAGTATTGTTGCTTTAAGTGGACTTATATGCTTTTACCCTCTGGTTACATTTTCCAGATTATGCAAAGAACAGTCATGAGTTCGGGGAATTTTGTAAAACCATGCTTGACTGGCTACCACTACTATGTTGAATATCTGTCACCAAAAGTGATGTAATTTGTTTTAGCAGCTGTGTTTTAGACCTAGTTCTCCCAGTTTGTAACACAAAATGTTTTGTCCCAGGATGATGAGATCAAGAAGTATGTGAAGCAGATCCTGGAAGGTGCCAACCTGGAGCAGATCACAATGAAGACGGTGTGCAAGCAGGTCTATAGTCACTACCCAGACTTTGATCTTGCGCACAAGAAGGACTTCATCAAGGCTACAGTCAAGTCGGTCAGTACTAATCACAGTCCTTACAATTTGTTGATTTATAATCTAATACAGAATACTCTTTAGTCATATCATAAACTGTTAGCTCAGGCTGGGTGCTTAAGATTTTCTTAAGGATCTTGAGTGAATATCATCTTAACTAGCTTATTTTTTTTACATTTTGATGTACTGATAGCAATCAGAATTAGGTACATTTAAAATATCCATGTTCCATGCAATCAATTCAATTACGCTTTCTTAATGGTTGGTAATGGGAACCACTAGCTGAACTCGAGTGGATACTCGTTTTTCACTCTACTCTATATAAAACAAAATATTATTGCATTTTGCTGTAATGTAGAATAAACTAATTAGAATAAAAATATTGTGCATTGCCTTTTTATAGCCTATACCAATAGGAGCATCTGCATGAATTTTGTGAAAGCTTGTGAGCGAAAGCATGTGTTTTGTTTCATTATTTTAATTTGTTTTATTTTTTCTTTGTTGCAGTGTATTTAAGATGTTTCTAGGAGATAAGGGAGGAGTGTAGATGTCTACATAGTATACCTATAGTTTATAATAAAAGGACATAGTTATATATTATTACAATAATAATATATTATCAAATAAAATGTTTACTATGAATGAAGTCGGAACGAATAAACACTCCGGTTTCCATATCAAGGTAGTTCTATTTTTGCTTATTATTTTTATTTGCATGATTTTCTATATACTTTGGTATGTAGTACTTAATTAGATGATTTAAGGGTGAACAGGCCGGCCCGTCCTCCATACAAATGTCGTAGGGTGATTACTCCCTTATTTAGGATTGCCAGATCTACGTATATCAATTCCTGGAAATTTCTGGGGTTAGAAATAAAGTTGGTATGTAGAACTCAAGGTTTATTTAATTATGAGGAAAGCTTTACTTGATGGAAAGTGATGACGTGGTCGACGGTGGAACATGCTTGCCTAGCAGATACCTGTGCATTATGTACTTGAAAACTTGCGTAAGTACACCAAACACATGTACTTATCTAAGTGCGAACTGTGGTACAGCAATTTTGAAGGACTGGCGGGATTTTATTTGCTGTTATTGTGTCTTGTGAAAAACCTAATACTCGTCAATTCCGGGACAATAGAGTGAAATTACTGGACACGGGACAATACACCCCATTCCGGGACTATCCCGGATTTCCCGGACGTCTGGCAACCATACCCTTATTTGAGGATTTAGGTCCAAAATAAAGCATAACACCGACTGATCTCGTCATTATCTAGGCTTGTATGATGCCGAAATTTTAATAAAACAATTAACTTGAGAACTATGAGCCTAGAAACATTGTCATATAAAGTTTTCGAGGCTCATAACTTACAACTTAATTATCTTTTCATAATTTTGGCTTCATACAAGCCTAGATAATGACGATATCAATCGGTATTATGCTTAAGTCTGGACTTAAAAT
This sequence comes from Plagodis pulveraria, assembly GCA_963890685.1. Classification (NCBI taxonomy): domain Eukaryota; kingdom Metazoa; phylum Arthropoda; class Insecta; order Lepidoptera; family Geometridae; genus Plagodis; species Plagodis pulveraria. The sequence continues at coordinate 9,876,926 of OY982971.1, forward strand.
CTCAAATAAGAGAGTGTACCCTACGACGTTTGTATGGAGAAGTGACTGGCCAGTTCAACCTTAATTGTATGCTGTTTTATAATTTTTATTTTCTTATAAAATGTATTAAAGATACCTAATATACTAGAAACTATTTACTTTTCTCACAGCCATTTACCTGCTGGTACGAATTGTAGGAATATGTCAGGATGGGTATCTCCATGTTGACTATTAATTCAGAGACCAAGCAGTGTTATCAACTAATATCTATAGTAATTACAATTAGTATTTTCGGTGGTGAATGTTATTAGAACTTGTGCTTTATCTTGTTCGGACAAGCATATCTACAAACAGTCTTCACCACATTCTCACTTGATTGGGAATCCATTTGTTTATACAACTTCTTGTATTTATTATTTAGTAACCGGCTAGGACTCGCGCTATATTTACCGGATATTGCTCCGACCAGTTTCGAACTTATTTAAAGTTCTTCGTCTGGGAGTCACGATTGTGCACAGCGTCGAGCACGGGCCTTAGCACGTAACTGCTCTCTCAGTTACGTGCTGAGGCCCGCTAAGTTTTTTAACTTCTTGTATATTAAAAATTAACCAGTAACTAATTTATCTCCCTATTTCCAGCTCATATCATCGTGAGCAGTGACCACTCGGCCGCAATACAATAAACACATAGAATTAAGTCACACATTAATGAATACTTAGGAATAATGCGCCCCCGCGTCTTTTCTACCTAAACTACGCTAGAGTCACCTTAAATTATGTGGTCGGATTTTGTAATGGAAGTTCAAGATTTTATTGAAATGTGACTGAATGTAACGCCAGTTTCATAATTTTATTGTACAAAATCCGATCACAGATGACTAGATTTTCCAACGATTTCTGTTTAAGACACTGAAGAGGCGGATAAATTATTGATGACTTCAATTACTTAGGTACATATAAAATGTAAATTTGTGCCAGTTTTAATTCTACAGCTTGACTTTAACTTGTGGTGTACACAACATACTATGTTGTTATGCTTAAGAAACTTAAGAAAATACATTGCTATTTTTCTAATATCTTAATAATAAAATTAAAATATTGGTAAATAGTGTCTATGTTCGCCTCTCTTGGTGCTTGCGTATTATATAAAGAAAGATGCGGCAAGGGCTATATGTAATTTTTATGTTGTAGGAAATAATTCCCTTTAGCTTAAGGATAACACAAGTAAACAGTTGTAGTCTATTAATGTAAGGATCATTTTATTTTTCTTCTGTCTGTATAAGTTGTGATGTATTTTGTTGTTGTTGACATTGCCCATTTCTACTTTAATGTGATGCTGCTCGATTGAAAACTGATAACTTTTTCGTACTGAAATAGCATTAATTTTTTTGACAACCAACAAAATGGGCTACAATTTATAACATAAAAAAAATTGAACAATATTGTTCAATTAGTCAATGTTTCGTTTCGATGGATAAAAAAATAAAGATTTTTGTATGTATTGAATATAATTTGATTTGTTGACTACGTAAACCGTCGCAAACGTGCAGTATTTTAGGAAAAGAAAACGACATTCTCAATGTAAAAATTTGGCAGGTTTAAGCATTCGTTTCCTAATTTTAAATATTTTGTTAATAAATTAATTATGGTTTGGAAATTAATTCGGAAAGATAGATTTATTTTTAAATACGGAAGTAGGTTAAAAACGTATTTTCTTGCAGACGGGCTCTATGGCATAACTATTCGAAATTAAGTGTACTTTTAAGATGTGTAAATAAACACAGAAGCTGCAAGATCCGGGACTTTGCTATATAAAGTGAGATACACTTTAGCTGTATATTTATATATACATTTAATACGCGGGATTTCAATGTTATTCGTGATTTCTGTCATACAATACATAATCTATTTCGGAGCTTAGTTACACAGATATAACTGTTTCCTTCGCATAATATAGTGTTAACTTTTAAGCATTCGTCGAACTGTGTTCAAAAATATAAAATATTTAATGCAATTCTTGCAATTTCCATTTAAATGATGTAGCTCTTAAACCGTAGAATGAATTAAAAGTTACACTCACTTGAATATATCAGTGTATCGTACAGAGCTTGGCTTACATCGATCGGTCGTTCCTTATTTTTCTGTTATATTAAATATGTAGTGTAAGTTAATTTCAGATACATCCTGCTTTGATTACGTAGGTGCTTTTAGCATTTGATGTTTGTTTTATCTTGTGGCCGATGTCGTCGCTAAGTCCGTGGGTGAGCTATACCTATTATAGGCGGGTGTGAGCGTTCAGAGACACAATTGAGTATCAAAGCAGATCGTATTGAATATTTAGTATCGTCTGCTTGGACAACAGTGAAGAACCATACAAGACAAACAACCTGCATCGATTAATATATTTTTATCGTAAAGGGTTTCCATTCCTACCTACATGTATTTTGGGTTTAGCTTGAGATTGCTGTCTCTCTGCCCGCCCACACCTTTTAAATTCTAAGATAGGTTTTAATCAACATTAAATGTGTATTTGTGAATTTCTGACCTATTTCGGTTGATGTTTCTTTATAAATGTGTAAATGGCCGAGATCTGTAGTAAAGTAGTGAACACGGAGTGATAGTGAGTGACTGGTTCTTCTTTTACAATTGGAATATAGATAATAAAATAAAAGTTTGAAAAAATGTTTTGTTTTATTGTTCCACCTTTCTTCCTTGGTTAGTGTATAATACAGTATCATACAAAAATATACCTCTAATATACACATTAGGTACACTTAAAGTAAATTGTATACAAATATAAAATATCTTAACAATTATTATGAGTTAGAAAATAATAATACAAAAAGAGATCCAATAGGATTAATTTATTATTTAAATGGACGGGTTTTTTGCACTTATATAGTTAAATCGTAATTTTCATTTAAAAACTGCTAAGTTAACTAACAAGTCATAGAATTGGCATATTATGACATGCTCCTCCCTTTTCCTCGTTTAACTAAGTTTGAGCATAAATACATTTGACCTGTGTTTTGACCAACACATTCCTTTTGGTTATGTGGATTGCAGCGTCCACACTCATCTTCAAAGTTCCTTTGTATATTTATATTTTATAATATATATTACAATTTGTATTCATTAATAATTAAATAAATGTCATTTTACAATGAAGTTTACATTTTAATAAATTGTAATGTTAGACTTGTACATACCAATAAATTATTGACTATCTGACATATATGAGTGGTATTGTCATATCAATATTACTTTCATATTTTATAAATTATTAGAGCATAATTTTTTTTTATGCCCCGGGCGGGAATCGAACCCGCGTCCTCAGATTTCGCGCCGGATACCTAAACCAGTCGGCCACCTGAGCAAGCTCTTTCGAGCCGAAATTTCGCAGAGTGCCCAGGTGGTTATAAAATATGATTTTCGGTTAGCAAGCGACAGTGCTTGTTATCCTATTTAGATATTACTTTCATAGTTTAGTCTCTGGCTTGGCTGGGTGCTTCCTCAGGCGGCGCGGGCGGCGGTCAGGCTCTGGCTGGGGTTGGGGCTGGGGCTGTGTGATGAGGTGGGGTTGGGGCTCCAGGCGAGGCAGCATGTCTGGCCGCACGTATGGGAACTCTGCGTACGGCGCGCTCTGCAGCTGCGAGCCGGCCGACGCGTTCGAACGGCGGTCACTCTCGTTATCGTCTGCGCTGTCCACGTCACCTGTGGATGAATGAAGGTGAATGACACATGTTCACACAGATGCATTTGTTGATATAGGGCTTTCACGGAACAAGCACGAGGCCCATCTGGTGTTTAGCGGTAACTTCTGCTTATAAAAGATGCATTTCGTCATAAATTACGAACTGCAGTGCGCCCATCCCTGAGACATACAGTTGTTAAGTCTCATATGCTCGTAATTTCACCGGCATATACAGCGCCCATACCCTTCGAACCGGAGCACAGTAATGCGAACATTAGTGCTTGGCGGTAGAAATAGGCATGCTGGCAGTACTTTCCAGGACGATCTCGTTAATAAATAGAGTTTTGCTGTTACTACTTTTGGCCGCTAACTTACCATTCTATCGTGGACAGTAAAGCGCCTTTTATCAGGACATTAGTACTTATATTTGATATGGTGATACTAAATATATATTTTATATGTTTGATGAATCTGATCAGGAATTGATCCCTCAGTCCAGTCCAGCTCAGCACATGAAGTTAAGCACCGTAAGGTAAATTAAAGTATTAAAAACTTTATTACTTTCTTAAAATCCGTGTTTTCTTCCGACTTACTGATGTACCATCCATTTGTCCATTCTCTCGCTCCACTGACCGACATAAAATGTTCTACCAGCGTCATGTCATAAGTCATGAGATAAAGTGAATATGATGTTAAAAAAATACAAATTTACTAGAGAAAAAATTATAGTCCTGTGCGGGATTCGAGCCCGCGTCCATCCACCCCTATAGCCAGCCGGGGTACGCTCTGACTTACTGAGCTAATATGACATTATGACTCATTGATGATCACATGATTATGAACTAATTTTTCAACCATCTCTCGTTCTTCAACCATCGTCTACGTCACCTATAGTTACGTACTTACGGTGTACTACAAACAAGACCAATTTTGCAATTGGTTTTAAGCTTGTAAACAACCTTATAATTTTAATATTGTTGTGTTTCCAATAACGTGTGCTCTGCGGATTACATTACAATATGTATGAATATGAAGTGTTTAGAGTAATGCGAGTATGGGACAAAGTAGAAAAAATTCAAATGTCATCTGCCAAGTAAGTGCAAATCGCAGCATCTCGGAATCTGTAATTCGGTAGGGTAGGGTGTGATTGAACAAATGTTGTAGGGAAATAAGTACAGTGTAAACTCTATATAGCGACACTGAAGGGACTGTGCATTTTATGGCGTTATAGAGAGTTGTCGTTAAATGGAGAGAAGAAACATCAGAATTAGAAAAAGAAAAAGTTTATTTCCGACTATTGTTAGTAGTTATGTGCATAAAAAAGAATGTTATTTGAACGAAAAATTAAATCTTCGTATAAAGGTTTCTTTAATTTTTTGTAAGATTTTCCCTCGCCTTCGGCGTGGAGGATTTTTTCTTTGATTTTCCATATTGTGGGCACGGTAGAGCGACTAAATCCAAAGCGTTTGCCAACATCACTTATCTTCTCTCCCGTTTCTATTGTGTGTTCTATTGTAGTGATTTTCTTTTATTAGCCATGTTTACAGTTTGAAAGTTTGTGAGCAACTAAGAATATGAGAAGGTATAGATAATCCATGACTCCTACTTATGAGTCATGGTCAACAACAGTCTACACGTACAAGCAATCCCAATTTGTAAACAAAAGAACGAATTTCTTAGAAAGTTCGGTATGCATGATGCCGACAGTCGAGTTTATTGCGGGCTAGGATAATAAAGCGACAATAGATCGTACACAGCTGCGCAGTTTTTACTAATTTTAGCAACTTGAAAGGTACTTTTTATTACTCAATTGTTGTCGTTATTGAGAGTGGGTGTAATGCTATGTAGAGTGAAACATTGTATGAAAGACAAGCTAAACCAACCAAAGCCAATTGATTTCGACGCTTAAGGTTGAACTGGCCGGTAACTTTTCCATACAAACGCCGTAGGATGATCACTCCCTTATTTGAGGTTTTAGGTCCACAACTAAGCATGATATCGATTTATCTCTTCATTATCTAGGCTTGTCTTGGCACCGATTTGTAAAAAAAATCTTCACATGATAGTTATAAGCCTCGAAACATCCCTGTAATATCACAAATTTTAGCGCATGTTTAGTCGTAAATAAACGACTTATAGAGCATGAAATCCCTAAAATTATTTACATAGAAGCATAGCTCAGTTCATGATCATTTTAGATAACATTTTGGAAAACAAATACATCCAGTAGTATAATCATAAACATCCTAGAGCCAAAGGTCGGCACACATAGTTTTGCGCGCTAGTTTTTCGTTCAAAATATTGGGCATCTCATGTCAATACTTCCATTCCGCGGTGAGGGAAGCGGGCGGGCGGGTCTCATGCGCAGCACACTAATATATAATTAACAAAACGCACACTACCAAAAGTCACGTGCACCGCGCCGCGATCTTAGAACATAATATTATATTGTAGGAGGAATGCCCTGTTGCTTTTTGGTGTGCACGTATGTATACACTACCAATATGTAGTGCCTATGCCTACTTACGTACTTATATATATATATATTTACACATGTTGGGAGTTGGGGACCGGATTTTCTTTCGCATTTGATTAGTTTGTGCGTGATAGTAAGTGTCGGACGCCATAATCCATATAGATAGGTAGGTACTTGGGTAATATAAATACGTAACTATGTCTAGGTACTCACCTACTCTCACCTAAGTTAGTACCTAGTAGGTATTAGTCAATACGCAGGTCATGATAGCTATGGTGAGTACCTAATCATTTTAGCAACACTTACGACAATATAAAAAGCTGCATTTGGTTAGATGTGGTATGGACGTAGGTAGTCCGCATTCTTTTAAGAATATAGTCTAAGCAGTAATATAGCTTCGAGAAAGTACCTACCTAACACAAAGTAGTAAAGGGTTAGAATTAGAAGCTCAATGGAAGATACCTACCTATCTACGATATAATTATCATTTATCATATAGGCCTGCCTAGGCACGCAACTGTCAGCGATGTCAAATCGACATTCGCGGGCGCGCATTACATTGCATACCTATCTACATAGCTATAAGATCACAACAAATAATAAAGTTAGTACTATGTATCTAGGTAGATACATAGTACTAACTTTATTATTTGTTGTGTACTAACTCTATTACGTAGGTACGTAAATTAGTAGAATAAGTATGTATATTTGTAGTAGGTACTTATACCTAAGGTAGTACGAAAGTTTATATGGTAAACTTAGCGATGATTGTAGGCACTTACCTAATCAAAAATAACTTATGATTAGTTATTGATTTTTATTGGAAATAATTTAAATCAGTTACGGGTATGTAGAGAATTTTTATTCCAAATGTGTTCTACCAGGATTGGTAGATCCATCATGCCATCGTACATTACCGCTTAGAGACACATTTTGAAATCGGTACGACATTTTGGCTCTCATCTCAAAGCTCGCTAGCCGGGCGAGCATTCGCAAAACAACCTTCCACCATGCGGTGAAGTTCATGCCCGCGGCGGGATTCGACCCATAGACCTGTTGCGCGGCAGTCCATTGCTAAGAGCCATCACTGCTTCCCGTTAAGTGTTTAGTGACAGAATTTCTACTTGAGGGTGGTAGCTATCCAGGCGAGCATTCGCAAAATGCTCTTCACCAACGCGGGGAAGCTCAATATCGCGGCTGGATTCGAACCATGGACCTGCTGCGCGGCAGTCACTAGCTAATGCCACTGGCCCATCACTGCTTCCCGTTAGGCGCTTACTGACAGATTTTCTGCTTGAGGATGGTGGCTAGCCAGGCGAACATTCGCAAAATGCCCTATGCCCTTCCACCAAGCGGTGAAGCTCGAGCCCGCAGCGGGATTCGAACCATAAACATGCTGCGAGGCAGTCCATAGCTAATGCCACTGAGTTCACGTTAGTTGCATGGTGACAGATTTTCTACTTGGGTAGCTATCCCGGCGAGCATTCGCAAAATGCTCTTTTCTTATGCCTGATAGGTTAGCCTTTGACCACTATCTCACCTGATGGTAAGTGATGATGTGGTCGAAGATGTTGTTCAGGCTAACCTAGAATTACTGGCTCTCAAGGACAGCTGCCGGAACACACCGTTAGGTGCTTGGCGACAGATTTTCTACTTGAGGGTGGTAGCTATACAGGCGGGCATTCGCAAAATGCCCTACCACCATGCTATAACGACTGCCATCCTAAGACCACAACCGGGACCAACGGCTTAACGTGCCCTCCGAAGCACGGAAGCGCTCAGTAGTATTGTCCTAGCGGTCACCCATCCAACTCATGACCGCGCGCGACGGTGCTAAACTTTGCATATCGGTTGAGAACAGCTAAGTAAACTTCGCTACGAACTCTCCACCACGCGGTGAAGCTCAATATCGCGGCGGGATTCAAACTATGGACCTGCTGCGCAGCAGTCCATAACCAATGCCACTGAGCCATCACTGCTTCCCTTTAGGTGCTTGGCGACCGATTTTTTACTTGAGGGTAGTAGCTATCCAGGCGGGCATTCGTAAAATGCTCTTCTACCACGCGGTGAAGATTAAGCCCGCGACGGGATTCGAACCATGGACCTGCTGCGCGGAAGTCCATAACCTATGCCACTGAGCCGTCACTGCTTTACAAAATATGTTGTAGTAAAAGCAGTAACTTGCTAATTATGTAATAAATAATTATTGTAGGTAAATATTTACTACATCAATATGAAAAGAACAAACTAATACATTTACTATGTACCTACAAATCATTGTACCTACTTACTAAATATTTACCTACTATAGGTGAAATAACATCAGTATGTTATTATGAAACGAACGAAAATTATAACAACAGGTACCTACTGTCCGAACCAAAATGTATTCCTCTGTGAATATATAATATTATTTTATAAGAAATACCTACACACGTCGTGACATAGCTTGAGACACTATCTCCGTCCGTCGTCAAACATCGTAATTCGTTCGGCATGGTTCGGCTTTCATTGATATATCGCAAACAAGTGTGCGTAATTAGCGTAGATGCAATACGGGTGTGTGATGCGCGATCACTATCTTCGTACTACTCATCACGGAGTCTTACCCTTTCCCACAAAGGTATAGGTGAAATAGCATGCTTTGTAGCCTCGCCCGCTGATAAGTTCGAGCCGTCGGCAAGTGCATCCTTAATGGCTTCTGATAGTTACATAAAAACTTGTGAAACTCTTCAATCGCGCCAAATACAACTGTCAAAACAGCAGTTGTCAAAAAACGATCACAACGATCCCACGGCAAGACATGGGTCAAAAATATCACTTTTCTCTGTCATTTGTAGCGTTTTCAAAGCTATCCGAACGGTGAGCGAAAACGATATTTTTGCTCACGAAGTCCCAAAACGAACGGCCCGTGTGATCATTTTTAGCGTTTGTGAGTGTTATTTTTGGCACCGATAGGCTATCCGAACGCCCTAAAAGTAGTAAAGGGTTAGAATTAGAAGCTCAATGGAAGATACCTACCTATCTACGATATAATTATCATTTATCATATAGGCCTGCCTAGGCACGCAACTGCCAGCAATGTCAAATCGACATTCGCGGGCGCGCATTACATTGCATACCTATCTACATAGCTATAAAATCACAACAAATAATAAAGTTAGTACTATGTATCTACCTACGTAAATTAGTAGAATAAGTATGTATATTTGTAGTAGGTACTTATACCTAAGGTAGTACGAAAGTTTATATGGTAAACTTAGCGATGATTGTAGGCACTTACCTAATCAAAAATAACCTATAATTAGTTATTGATTTTTATTGGAAATAATTTAAATCAGTTACGGGTAGGTAGAGAATTTTTATTCCAAATGTGTTCTACCAGGATTGGTAGATCCATGATGCCATCGTACATTACCGCTTAGAGACAGATTTTGAAATCGGTACGACACACTCTCATCTCAAAGCTCGCTAGCCGGGCGAGCATTCGCAAAACAACCTTCCACCATGCGGTGAAGTTCATGCCCGCGGCGGGATTCGACCCATAGACCTGTTGCGCGGCAGTCCATTGCTAAGAGCCATCACTGCTTCCCGTTAAGTGTTTAGTGACAGAATTTCTACTTGAGGGTGGTAGCTAGCCAAGCGAGCATTCGCAAAATGCCCTTCTACCAAGCGGTGAATTTCAAGCCCGCGGCGGGATTCGAACCATAGACCTGCTGCGTGGCAGTCCAAAGCTAATGCCACTGAGCCATCACTGCTTCCCGTTAGGTGCTTTCTGACAGATTTTCTACTTGAGGGTGGTAGCTATCCAGGCGAGCATTCGCAAAATGCTCTTCACCAACGCGGGGAAGCTCAATATCGCGGCTGGATTCGAACCATGGACCTACTGCGCGGCAGTCACTAGCTAATGCCACTGGCCCATCACTGCTTCCCGTTAGGCGCTTACTGACAGATTTTCTGCTTGAGGATGGTGGCTAGCCAGGCGAACATTCGCAAAATGCCCTATGACCTTCCACCAAGCGGTGAAGCTCGAGCCCGCAGCGGGATTCGAACCATAAACATGCTGCGAGGCAGTCCATAGCTAATGCCACTGAGTTCACGTTAGTTGCATGGTGACAGATTTTCTACTTGGGTAGCTATCCCGGCGAGCAATCGCAAAATGCTCTTTTTTTATGCCTGATAGGTTAGCCTTTGACCACTATCTCACCTGATGGTAAGTGATGATGTGGTCGAAGATGTTGTTCAGGCTAACCTAGAAGTACTGGCTCTCAAGGGCAGCTGCCGGAACACACCGTTAGGTGCTTGGCGACAGATTTTCTACTTGAGGGTGGTAGCTATACAGGCGGGCATTCGCAAAATGCCCTACCACCATGCTATAACGACTTCCATCCTAAGACCACAACCGGGACCAACGGCTTAACGTGCCCTCCGAAGCACGGAAGCGCTCAGTAGTATTGTCCTAGCGGTCACCCATCCAACTCATGACCGCGCGCGACGGTGCTAAACTTTGCTGATCGGTTGAGAACAGCTAAGTAAACTTCGCTACGAACTCTCCACCACGCGGTGAAGCTCAATATCGCGGCGGGATTCAAACTATGGACCTGATGCGCAGCCAGTCCATAACCAATGCCACTGAGCCATCACTGCTTCCCTTTAGGTGCTTGGCGACCGATTTTTTACTTGAGGGTAGTAGCTATCCAGGCGGGCATTCGTATAATGCTCTTCTACCACGCGGTGAAGATTAAGCCCGCGACGGGATTCGAACCATGGACCTGCTGCGCGGAAGTCCATAACCTATGCCACTGAGCCGTCACTGCTTTACAAAATATGTTGTAGTAAAAGCAGTAACTTGCTAATTATGTAATAAATAATTATTGTAGGTAAATATTTACTACATCAATATGAAAAGAACAAACTAATACATTTACTATGTACCTACAAATCATTGTACCTACTTACTAAATATTTACCTACTATAGGTGAAATAACATCAGTATGTTATTATGAAACGAACGAAAATTATAACAACAGGTACCTACTGTCCGAACCAAAATGTATTCCTCTGTGAATATATAATATTATTTTATAAGAAATACCTACACACGTCGTGACATAGCTTGAGACACTATCTCCGTCCGTCGTCAAACATCGTAATTCGTTCGGCATGGTTCGGCTTTCATTGATATATCGCAAACAAGTGTGCGTAATTAGCGTAGATGCAATACGGGTGTGTGATGCGCGATCACTATCTTCGTACTACTCATCACGGAGTCTTACCCTTTCCCACAAAGGTATAGGTGAAATAGCATGCTTTGTTCCCTCGCCCGCTGATAAGTTCGAGCCGTCGGCAAGTGCATCCTTAAGGGAGTTTGTCGTTAAATAGAGTGACGTTACATGGAGTTTACACTGTATATGTATACGTACCATCGCTGCTGTTGTTGCTCGGGACGTGCGCGTCTCTGAGCCGCGGCCGCCGGCGCCAGTACCGGAACTCGCGCGGCAACGTGTATGACCGGGGCAGAGATATCTAAAAAATATATATTATATATTATCTAAAGTTTTTTGATGCAGTGATGGCTCAGTAGCATTGGCTATGGACTGCCGCGCAGCAGGTCCATGGTTCGAATCCCGCCGCGGGGTTGAGCTTCACCGTATGGTGGAAGGGTATTTTGCCTGGCTAGCTACCACCCTCAAGTAGAAAATCTGTCGCCAAGCACCTATTGGAGTACTCCGGCAGCTGTGTTCAAGTGCCAGTAATTCTAGATTAGCCTGAACACCCCATCTTCGACCACATCATCACTTGCCATCGGGTGTCATCAAAAATAAAAAAAATGCAAAGCACGATCACTTGGGTAGGCAGTAGCAGTTGCAACGACACTCAACAACCTAATATGGAGGGGCGCTTTTTAAGTGAAAAGGTGTATACCTGACTATCGATATCGCTGGGCGGCCGCGGTGTGTCTCTAGCAGGTCCATCCGGACTCGACTCTTCTCCGCTGCTGCCGGCGATGCCCTCTTCTTTTTTTCTGCCCCTAAATATAAAGTAAACATAAAATTCTCACTCTAACTGTGGTATTTTCGTCTGTACGATAGCATACAATAAAATTACACGTACACGGTAAGTGTCTATTACAAGTCAAAATCATTTTATTAAAAAATTAAAACGAAAGGAAAAATTTGAACTACAAACGGGATTTTGAAGCAATGATGGCAGAGCGGTTATAGCTATGGACCGCTGTACCGCAGGTCCATGTTTCGATTCCCACCGCCGGCTTAAGCTTCAACGCACGGTGGGAGGGCATTTTGCGAATTATCGCCTCGCTAGCTACCACCCTCGAGTAGAAAATCTGTCGCCAAGCACCTAACGGTGTGTGCCGGTAGCTGTTCTTGAGAGGCAGTGAAATTACAGGCACATGAGACTTGACAACTATGTCTCTAAGTGACGGGCGCAGTGCAATTCGTCACTTGTGATGAAATGCATCTGTTATAGGCAAAGGTTAGTCCGCTTAACATCAGGTGAGTCTCAAGTTTGTTTCTTCACAATAACATAAAAAAAGTAATCCTTGTACTTAGTTTACAGAAGGAATTGAACAATATGGATGGCAAAAAATAATCGATTACTCCGGAATTTTTGGAAGTTAAAAATACTCACGCATAGGGCGCTCCCCAGGGCGCGACCGAGGAGTGGCAGCACACTTGCCTCGAGCACCCCTCCAGGTAATGCGGCGCCAGCAGGATCTCCGGCGTCCGGCACCGCTGCATCTTTCGCATCTGTTCCATCTTCTTGCCGCCTGAGTACTGGAACCTAAACAACAAATAATAAAAAATAAATAAATGGACATTTGTTTAAGGAAAAGTTTTAATCGTGGCTAATTGTGCATGTATTTTATAATGTTGAGGAATTTTTAAATTTTAAAACATGAACCTGTATCATGAATAAAATTCAATTAATTTGTTGTCTAGATTTATATAGTGCTATGTATCATGTTCATTATGTGTCACAAGAATATCATCTTGATATTGCATGCTCGATATAAGTAAACTGTTACTATATAGCTCCATTTCAAACTTATATTGTTACCCCCTTATTCATAATCTCTCTATAACTTTATAATAGGTTTATCATTCGTCATTAGTACTGCGCAAAAGAGTTCTCCTTTGCGCAGTACTAATGACGTTTGATAAGACCGTAAATCATTAAGTATTGTACTGACAGTTTTGCAAAAGTACATTATGATATAAGTGCGGTAAGTTGAAAATTACACTGTAAGTGAAATTCTAGCCCGGCACCCCACGGGATGTAGAGTAATAATTTTTTTTTTTGGTAATTGTAAAATATTCTCTTAGACAGTTTATGATAGACTAATAAAAATAATTTATTTGATTTTTAAAAATCTCACTATTTAAGGTGTGAGTTTAGAGTGATGATAATGACAGAGAATAGAACAGGAAAGTCGGTACAACGCAGCCTTCTGGGGTAAGGTTCAATTCATAGTGGGCCGGAGACAAAACTACAATATTTTAACTTAGCATATTCAACGCTATCTCTGCTATGTAAAGCACAAAATCGTATAAAACAAAAAATACTGTGGCGCGTCAATAAGCGAGAAGAATTGATCGTAGAAATGTGACGCTTGTCTTCTACTATGCACCATTATAAATTGACCTTGAGGATAAGTATACAGATGTATTTTTACATACCTTTCACAATTCTGACTATACTGGTTACAAGGTTCATTATACGTCGTCCTCATATTATCTATCGGCTGCACGCCTATATGCTGCAGCGGCGAGCTATAATCATCCTTATCGCTATATTTATACTGATTATTTTCGCAGTACCCAGAATACTCCCCGACATGGCCTTCCGAGTATATACCGTTTTGTATCCGCGACTGATTTTTCTCTTCATAATTATTTGCATCAGTTATGTAGTTCCCCGGGCTGCTGTTCAACACGTTTCTTGGACTTGCACAGCTGTTGGAATCGAATGTTCTATTTTCTAGATAGTTCGGTGATCTTATAGGGGTTCTAGTGACGTCGTTACGGAGGTTCAAATTGGCGGGATTCTCGTAAAACGTCCTCGGGTTGTCGTAACGTCGGATTTTTAAGTCGTTCTGTTGATTTTCGTTTTGGAATGGGAATTCTGGTTTGATTTCCGTGTAAGTGGGGTATATGTTGCAGTTGTGGGGTAGTATGGGGTAGTTTTGGTAGGAGTGTGTCATTTCTATGCTGGGCCAGGCGGGAGGTTCCGCGTGGGTTTTGGCCCTCGGTATGGGTTGTCTTTGTAGGCTGCTGTAGATTTCCTCCGCGGCTACGGGCGTGGTTTTGGCTAGTTTTCCCTGTTTGATCTCTTCCTCTATGACCCGAAGCTCGGCGAGTTGCTTTTGTTTCTTCTCTTGCAGTTTCTGTTGAATGTTGACGCGGGAGCCGACGCTTGAGCCTTCGTTTTCTGATGAGCCTCCCTAAGATATACAATTTAAGTATTATATAAAGGCAATGAATAAATGCAGTGGAGATGAGAGCATTGAGGTATATTTGCATGGTGGTAGGGCATTTTGCGAATGCCCGCCTGGCTAGCTACCACCCTCAAGTAGAAAATCTGTCGCAAGCACCTAACGGTGTGTTCCGGCAGCAGTCCTTGAGAGCCAGTGAAATAACAGGCAAAATGAGACTTGAGAGGGGAGAAAGCGGAGCATGATTGGAGTCGAACTCCGCCGTTGTCGGTCCCAAGCCCGAATGAGAAAGGAGGAGGGTTAGTGTGGACAAGACCTACCCATTCCGTAAAACAGTCAACGCCGAATATCGGGCGGCGGTAACTAACCCGACATCCCTGAGCGACCCTAGCGTCCCGGGGCGGTAGACAGTGACCGTGAGGATCTAAATGCCCTCTAAAAGTCTGACGCGGAAGGACGTGGGAACCCACCGCGATCACCATCCCATGAAAACCCCCTAATGGAATCAGAAACAGTTAGAATGAATTTGTTGGGCGACCCGACTAACCATCGGCGCCACCCAGTACCCGGGCTGGATGGTGTGAAATTGGCGACCGAAGCTTCCCCTGGGGTAAATCGACAGGCCTCAAAAGGAAGAGATGCTACTGTCGGTACTGCAATTTATAAAAACGAGAAGATCTCAATACGAACCCATCATCGTATTGGCGCGTGGAATGTCCGAGGTCTGTTAGAGGCGGGCAAGCTGACTATCGTGGAAAAGGAAATGGAATCTCATGACATCTCCATACTAGGCGTCAGTGAAACTCACATGCGTGGTAACGGCCACTTCATCACTGCTACAGGGAACACCATGTACTTCTCAGGCTGTGAAGATTCAAGTACAAGTGGAGTCGGATTCATCTTGCCGCCACAATTAAATAAATATGTCCTCGGTTATAATCCAGTGTTTGATAGAATCCTGACAATAAAGCTGAATACCAAACCGTGTGTCCTGAATATTGTACAGATATACGCACCAACGGCACAGGCTCAGGACGAGGTAATTGAAGACTTTTATGGAAAGCTGGAGGAAACAATGAACTCAATACCTAGTCGGGAAATCAAAATGATTCTTGGTGATTGGAATGCCAAAGTCGGTAGTACACTGGCTGATGATCATATCAGAAGCACAGTTGGAAAATTTGGACTTGGCTCGAGGAATGAACGGGGTGAAAAACTGATCGAGTTCTGCATAGATAGAAATCTCAGTATTATGAACACGTACTTCCAACATCATCCAAGACGTTTGTACACATGGAGATCTCCAGGTGATAGGTACAGAAACCAAATCGACTACATAATTCTAGACACCCGCTGGAGATCCTCAGTTTCTAACGTGAAGACCTTTCCCGGCGCAGAGTGCGGCTCCGACCATAACTTGCTCGTAGCTAACTTCTCGCTACGTTTAAAAGCGCCTAGACGTCAACCGCCAAAACCCAGAAGGCTGGATCCTGCCGAGCAACCAATCTTCCGAGAGGCATTAGAAACTATTTTGAAGGATTCTCCAACGCAATATCACGCTGACGCTGAAACTCAATGGAAACACTTGAAAGGTCATATCAACGATGCGTTGGACCAGATCACCAGGAAGAAAAAGCCAGAGCAGAAGAAAAAATGCTGGATCTCTGATTATTCATGGGAACTCATTCAACGTAGAAAGGACTTAAAAACTATGGGTTTGCAAGATGGTAAAATGGTTGAATACTCCGACCTTAGCAGAGCTATTCAGGTCAGTTGTCGCCATGACAGGAACAACTTTATTGAGGGCATCTGCAGTGACATTGAGAGCCATTCGAACAAGTTGCAAACTGCAGACCTCTTCAAGAAAGTAAGAGTCCTTTCCAAGCAGTTCAAGGCTAAATCGTGGGTCATAGAGGATGCCGATGGAACTGTATTACACGAGCTCGACCGCATTGCTGAGCGATGGCGTACCTACTGTGAGCAATTGTATACAGGTTCCCACTCCACACCCGGAATTAACCCAGACTGGAAAGATCTAGAACTGGAACCCATGATTTTACCTTCCGAAATCTTCACTGCGCTAAAATCCCTCAAAGAGAAGAAGGCTCCAGGAAGCGACCAAATCACAGCAGAGGTGCTTAATGCCATGGGTGACCTAGGTGTTATGACACTTTATAAGATCTGCTCACACATCTGGCAATACGGTGATTGGCCGCAAGACTGGTCGGAATCCGTCATTCTTCCGCTGCACAAGAAAGGGTCAACCAAGAACTGTAGTAATTATCGAACCCTATCCCTTATCTCTCATGCCAGCAAAATCTTGCTCCACATCCTTAATAATCGCATCCGTTACTACCTAGATTGGCAAATTCCGCAGGAGCAAGCGGGTTTCGTGAAGGGCAAGGGCACTCGAGACCAGATACTCAATGTCAGGCAGATTGTTGAGAAAGCATACGAGTTCAATACGCCGGTGATAATGTGTTTTGTTGACTATAACAAAGCATTCGACTGTGTCAGCTGGAGTTGTTTGTGGGAAGTTCTGCAAAAACTAGGGGTGCCAAGTCATCTCATCGCCTTACTTCGCACACTGTATTCCTCAAGCCAGGGAGTTGTAAGAGTCGATGAAAGCACCACTAAACCTTTTAAGTTTCTCCAAGGAGTGCGCCAGGGTTGTATTTTGTCGCCCATTCTATTCAATGCTTATGGAGAGCACATAATGAGACGTACCTGCGAGAACTGGGAGGGAGGCATCACAGTAGGTGGCGTGAAAATCACCAATCTGCGTTACGCCGATGACACCACTCTTTTTGCAGCAAATGAGTCGGAAATGGTTGCGCTTCTGGAGCGAATGGAGAGAATAAGCGAGGAGTTGGGGCTTTCAATAAACAGGTCCAAAACCAAAGTCATGGTGGTGGATAGATCTGGAGTGCTGGAATTTACTGGTGCATTAAATCTAGAAACAGTGGACAACTTTATCTACCTGGGTTCCAACATCAGTAACAATGGGTCGTGCGAGAAGGAAGTGCGCAGAAGAATTGGCATGGCCAAGAGCGCCATGACTCAGCTCGGAAAAATCTGGAGAGATCGCAACATTTCCGTAAAAACAAAGACCAAACTGGTACGGACACTAGTCTTCTCGATTTTTTCGTATGGCGCTGAGACTTGGTCTCTGAAAGCTGCAGACCGTAAACGCATTGACGCCTTTGAGATGTGGTGCTGGAGAAAGATGCTACGTATTCCGTGGACAGCATTTCGGACTAACGTCTCAATATTACGGGAACTGAAAATCTCCATGCGGCTGTCGTCTGAGTGTCTACGCAGAGTCCTTGAATACTTCGGTCACATTGCAAGGAAAGATGGCAACAACCTGGAGAGGCTTATCGTGACCGGTAAAGTGGATGGGAAAAGACCACGTGGTCGCAGCCCATTGCGCTGGTCCGACCAGATCCGCGTCGCTCTTGATTCCTCAGTACACAACGCCCTCCACACCGCCAGAGACAGAAACAGATGGAGAAAGATCGTACGAGAGAAAGTGATACAGAAGGGTGGTCACGACCCTCAGCATTGAGGTATACGACGCAAGGAGGAGGATTGGAGTCAAACGGAGTGACAGGATAAGGAATGGAATGATGTGAATGAGAATGTAGTGACAAAAATCGAGAAAGGTATGTTAAGATGGTTTGGATATGTGGAGAGAATGAATGAAATAAGAATGACTAAACAGGTATACATGGGACAAGTGAACGGAAGTGTTGGAAGGGGAAGACCTAGGCGAACATTCCGAAATCAGATTGAAGACGTTCTGAGATAGGTCAGGAGTACCCTAAACCGACGCTTATGTATGAAAGGATTGATGAGTGTAGATGAAGAGAAAGAGATATGTAAGGATCTTAGTAAGTGGAAATGTATGGTCTCTGCCTACCCCTACGGGAAAGAGGCATGATTTTATGAAAGTATAAAAGACAATTAATGGCATGTAAAAGACTAAGCTTCACCTAAGATACTGATAAAGGGCTGAAACCCTGTCAAATTCCAAAATCCTTCGGTTTTAGTACGTTATAACTATACGTTATATTTATATCTAAGACTGGATTTTAAATCGCGCTTGATATTCTGAAGTATTCTGCTTTGAAGCAGTAGTTTGATATTCAGGCGTGAAGGGCACTGTAGCTAATGAAAGTACTGGGCGAACAAGACATAAGAACTACAGAGTCACGAGAGCAGTTCGCGCACTTTGAACGCTCACACTGTCTCCATCCCAAAGCTAATCGTATTTTACAAGCTCTTCGTCATGCTGAGCACACTGCGGACTGGTAGTGGGCTAAAGCATTTGATGGTTTAGCCCACTACTAGGCCAGTTTGTGGTCCTGCAATGGTCTTTTCATCACACTTGCACGTAAACAGTATCTAAACATACAGGTTAAGTTGGCCGTAATGCCCCATATAAAACCCTCGAGCTTTCTTTTTGTCATGAAACCCAACGTCGGTAAGTAACTTTTTATTTATTTATAGCACAGCACACAGGTCGTGCAAGTTCAAGCAAGTAGTTTAAACGTAATTTAAAAATTGTCTTAAAATATTATCGCTAGGTGCCCTTCCACCGTGGAAAGAATTGCGGGTGGAAGCTAGCCAGGCGCCACTACATTTTTTTTTTATGGAGGTAATAGATGCTGACTACCGCTATACGGATGTCCCTCTATAGCCCAGGAAGGAGAAGTGTCGAAGGCACTTCTTCTGAGACGGCCGTATAAGGCGAAAAGCGCCTTATACCTCCGTCTCCTGCGGGCGCCGAAAACGACTCGCTACTATCGGGAGGAGTGACAGCGAGCTCAAGGGCACCACTGTGGTTCGGACCTCGGCTTGTCTCGCTGCCGAGAGACAAAGGGGGAATCGGAACTAATTGCCCCGGTACAACTGAAGTGTTGTACCGTTGAGAACGGGCCCTACTGAATATTGCTCTGTGACTATTTGGAGAGACACTAATCGGGACTTTATTTTTGCCTCGAGCTCGGTGTTTGACTGTGTAACCTCTGATTACCGCACACCTGGGGATGTTACCGGGACGACTTGGGGACAACGCTAAAGCTGCCAACGTAATGGCTGCGATGGGGTCATCCGGGTCGTCCAATACCTGCCGTGGTCGGCGACGGGGAGGTTTGAAGTATGGGTCGGATGAGACCATGTCTCGTGGCGAATATGATAATTTAAAGACTATTTTACGGATGACGTTATGACTGTAAGATTGCTTTCTTAAATATTTTTACACTTATAACAATTATACATAGCTAACCTGACTGACGTGATGTGTTTGCGCGGCCGGCAGAGGGCGCCGCCAGAAGGCGGTGGGCGGGGCGGCGGGAGGGGGGACGAACGTCGTCGGCTTCTTCTTCTTGCGCCCGTTCGCTGCACTGTTCATACAAAAGTATTCTATTGATCCACATGTTTACTAGCATAATAAGTAGATATACATAATTAATTTATTGTGTTCGCAAACATCCCTCTTTATTCGATCTTCATTCAAAGATTGACTGGAAGAGATCGCTTTAAGCGATAAGTCCGCCCTTTGTACTTTGGTTATAATTTTTTCTGTTGTATTTGTATTGGTGTACAATAAAGTATCTTATATTGTATTGCTGATTGCTGATAACCGATGGGGAAGAAAGGTTCTCGAGTGGTTACCACACTACACCGGAAGACGTAGAGCTGGTATGCCCGCCACTAGGTGGACTGTTGACATCGTGAAAGTCGCGGGTAGCCAATGGTTACAAGCGGCTAACAGCCGTTCTTTGTGGCGCTCTATGGGGGAGGCCTTTGTTCAACAGTGGACGTCTTCCGACTGATGATGATGATGATATTGTATTGCATAATAATAAATCATTTGAATGAAGAAACCCAAAACCTTCATGGCTATTATGTTAGTAACAATTTCTGCTTGAAATCATCATTTTGACAACATTAATGGAAACACTGACCGCCATACTCTGGCACTGAACCTTATTGAAGACCGAAAATGACTGCCAACAGTCCGGAAATATAAATTACAGGCACATGAGACTTAACAACTATGTTTCAAAGTGACGAGCGCAGTGCAATTCGTGACTTGTGATGAAATGCATCTGTTATAGGCAGAGTTTAGTCCGCTTAACATCAGGTGGACCTCGACTTGGTCCTGTCACAATGACATAAAAATTATTAGAATGACCAGGGACATAAATTGGCTTTTGTATAAAATTTGATTTTTTATAGTGTTTTTTTTTTATGCCTAATAGGTTATAGCCTTTGACCACTATCTCACCTGATGGTAAGTGACGATGTGGTCGAAGATGTTGTTCAGGCTAACCTAGAAGTACTGGCTCTCAAGGACAGCTGCCGGAACACACCGTTAGGCGCTTGGCGACAGATTTTCTACTTGAGGTGGTAGCTAGCCAAGCGTTTTATTTTGGTATTATCCTACTAATGCAAACATATTTTGAAAGTATATATGTATTTATTTCTTACCTATTAACGGGGTTAGAAAATCTACAGTTGAACACACCCGGTATCGCAGCGTTGTCTGCTTGGTTTGACTGTTTACCTGAAATATAATCTCACCATCAATATAAAAATTAATAGAAAGAAATTTTTGAAGCAATGATGGCTCAGTGGCATTGGCTATGAACTACCTCGCAGCAGGTCCATGGTTAGAATCCCGCCGCGGGCTTGAGCTTCACCGCATGATGGAAGGGCATTTTGCGAATGCCCGCCTGGCTAGCGACCACCCTCAAGTAGAAAATCTGTCGCCAAGCACCTAACGGTGTGTTCCGGCAACAGTCCTTGAGAGCCATTAAAGTTACAGGCACATGAGACTTAACAACTATGTCTCAAGGTGACGGGCGCAGTGCCATTCATGACTTATGATGGAATGCATCTGCTACAGGCAGAGGTTAGTCCGCTTAACATCAGGCGGGCCTCGAGCTTGTTCCGTCACAATAACATAAAAAAAAAGAGTTCCGAAGCATTTGTACAGGTAAATCTACATAAGTACAATAAAACACAACCGAAGGAAAAACTTAACGACGAGCGTGGATCTAACCTACAGCTAATCTGTGCCCGATAATTGTTCTATGCATGTCAAACAGGCAGAAATAAAGCAGGTACGCATAACTTTAAGGTTAAGGGAGTCTCAAAAATGCAAGTTTTGAACATGAATAACTATATAATATTCTAGAGAATATGACAAATACTATGGCTGATCCGAAAATATTATATAAGTTTTTAAATTTAAAAACATGACCTTTGATTATGAATTAAATTCTATTAATTTGTTATCTAGATTTATATAAATGCTTTTTATCATGTTCATTACGTCATCAATATCACTTTAATATTGCATGCTCGATACAAGTAAACTATTACTAGCTCCATTTCAAACTTATTGTTTTTTTTTTTATATTTTTATTATTGCAATACGCATGCTCTGAGGATTACATTACAAAATTACGAAATTTATTTCTGAGGATTACATTACAAAATTACGTAATTTTCTCTGAGGATTACATTACAAAATTACGTAATTTACTCTGAGGATTATATTACAAAATTACGTAATTTACTCTGAGGATTACATTACAAAATTACGTAATTTACTCTGAGGATTACATTACAAAATTACGTAATTTACTCTGAGGATTACATTACAAAATTACGTAATTTACTCTGAGGATTACATTACAAAATTACGTAATTTACTCTGAGGATTACATTACAAAATTACGTAATTTACTCTGAGGATTACATTACAAAATTACAAATTTACGAGAGAAAAAAATATAGTCATGTGCGGGATACGAATTCGCGTTTATCCACCCATTCAGCCGGGGTATGCTCTAACCAATTGAGCTAACATGACACAATGACTGATAACTGTAATTCTTGCTCTCATTCTTCAAACATCGTATTGGGATGCAGCGACACCTATATTTCAACTTGCGTTGTACTACAAACAAGACCAATTTTGCAATTGGTTTTACACTTGTAAATGATGACGCAACCTTACCTTTTAATATTGTTATGTTTGTAATAACGCCTCCTTGGCGAATTACATTACAAAATTACAAATTTACGAGTGAAAAAATTATAGTCATGTGCGGGATTCGAACCCGCGCCATCCACAACTATAGACGGGATAACCTCTAACCGCTAAGCCAACATGACATTTGGCGTAATAGGGTTTATTTTTAAATTAATTATTAAAAATAAATAAATTACTGAATGATTGAATTCACCGGCAAGAACATTATGAAAACATCAGATATAATAAATAACTTACCATTTTTGTTCTGTGAGGAAGCATTTGTACTATTTGTACCCTGTTGGTTTTCTCCTAACATGTACCCTAATCTTCTAACGTGAAAATATCTGAAATTAAAACGAACAATTACCAATTATAAAGCAATTATAGCCAAGCGGTTACAGCTATGGACTGCAGTGCCGCAGGTCCATGGTTCAATCCCCGTCACCGGCTTGAGCTTCACCGCATGATGGGAGGGCATTACGCCAATGCTCGCCTGGCTAACCACACTCAAGTAGAAAAATCTGTCGCCAAGCACCTTACAATGTGTTCCGGCAGCAGTCTTTGAAAGCCAGTAAAATTATAGGCACATGAGACTTAGCAACTGTATGTCTCAGGGTAACAGGCGCAGTGCAGATTGTCACTTGTGACGAAATGCATCTGTTATAGGCAAAGCTTATCGCTTAACATCAGGTGGGCCTCCAGCTTAAACCGTCCCAATCGCATTAGAAAAAACAAGATCATTTGAAGATAAAGTTAGATGCACTACAACACTTATGTATTAAGAAAAAACTGTCTGTCCCTTGGGCCGGTATACGCTCTCCCAATCTGAGCTACCGTGGTAATGAATCATGCTTGAAGTTAGTCATTTCGTTTTTATAGTTACACCGTTTTAAGGGGACGGAGTGACGTTTTATAATAAATGTGAAATAATATATTTATACGTATGTATTGTAAGCTTTTTGGTTAGCTGGCGTTGGGCTGCGTAGCTACCACACATGTGCGAGGGAGATGACAAATGTACTAGGATAAAATCCACCAATAGAATCGCTTCATTTTCCTAGCGTCACTGAGCGCAACGCTCTTATTGGTGAATATTTTCTTCGCATATCTGTGATAGATACGAAGCTTCACAGTGAA
Source organism: Plagodis pulveraria (assembly GCA_963890685.1). Lineage (NCBI taxonomy): Eukaryota > Metazoa > Arthropoda > Insecta > Lepidoptera > Geometridae > Plagodis > Plagodis pulveraria. Next base: position 9,900,720 of record OY982971.1, read on the forward strand.
AATTACAATAGAAGATAAACAAAAGGAATGCTTCCAGACATCACGGTTTTAGTGTTATTAAACGAAAGTACGCCTGCGCTCCTGCCAAATATTTTTTTATGAAACTTAGATGACAAGTAATAGATTAGAAAAAAATATTAATTAGCTCAGTGATAACTAGGAAATTCAAACGTTTATGATAAGTAAATAAAATATGAGCTCTAGTAACTAAATATTTATATCTTAGCATAATTACATCGTATTTTTTTTGGCCTGGTCTTAATTATTATATTTTAAGCAAAGATTGTAATATTTTTGTTGACTCTGTCATATATATTGTACGCTTGGGATCCATGTTTACAAAAGATGGAGAGCGTGAAAGTGACATAGAAAGGAGAGTGAACGCTGGAAACATGGTGAACGGAGCATTGCACGCGTTTATGAACAGTCAGAAGGTGTCTAAGAAGGCTTATCTGGCTGTTCATGGAGGATTGTTGGTTCCGACACTAATATATTAAAAGTTGTAGGTAGTGAAGTTGGGTATAGCAGAAAAAGCATGAAAGTAGAATAAATGCAGTGGAGATAAGCATTAAGAAGCACGATTGGTGTCATACGGAGTCACAGGATAAAGAATAGTGTGATAAGGGAACGATGTGGTGTGAATGAGGATGTAGTAACAAAAATCGAGAAAGGTATGTTAAGATGGTTAAGACATGTGGAGAGAATGAATGATATAAGATCGACTAAACAGGTATACATGGGACAAGTGCTCGGAAGTGTTGGAAGGGGAAAACCTAGACGAACGTTCCGAAATTAGATTGAAGACGTCCTGAAAAAAGGCCAGGGGCACGATTCTCTTAGCTTTTGAACGGCGTTAACGCAACTCAATTGCATGAAAATTTTAGTTTTTGACTGTATCCGTAGTCTGCTCGCTATTTAGGTTCGATCCCAAGTCAGTGGCTTGCTATCAATAGTTTTTGACATATTTGGTATGATGTAAGCTATTTTGTTGCGATTGCGTTGCTACTGTGGCATAAACATTTTGGAGGATTTTGGAGGATTGAAAAATAGCTAAATGATTCTAATATATTTATTGAATGTATTGTTTGCTAGAAAACCACTGTATTGATGTTTTGACAGATGCTGGATTGATAGAAGTTTTCATTATTATTTCAGTGGTAACATTTGCAAGCCATAGCACAGCCATACGATAGTGACGCGATTGCTAACTACGATTAGAAGCTAGAATTAGCAGACTAGCGAATTTGACATTAACAGCAGTTCGATCGCAGAAGCATCGCTGTAGTGTGGCGTTTGGTCAATAGCTAAGAGAATTGGGGCCCAGGTCATGATTACTCTAAACCGACGATTATGTTTGAAAGGATTGATGAGTGTAGATGAAGCGAAAGAGATTTGTAAGGATCGTTTGTATATAGTTACCTATAATAGAGGAGCATGAAGAGTATGCCCGCGAAGAAAGCGGCCGTGGCGGCGGCGGCGAGCGAGGCCGCTCGTCTCGCTCGTCCCGACATCCACCATAGAGTTATTAGCAACGAGTTCTCGACGCACATCACGAAGTAGAATATCACCTGGGGACAAACATTGTTCACACAATCATTTAAAACTAGAATTACCAGCTAATTAATAGATTCAGGCGTTACTTTGCGGAAATCCATTTTTAATAATAACAAATATATTTAAAAGTATTTTAAGAAAAAATTAAATTAATTATTTATTAAAACACTTAAAAAATCATATATATCTAGTGACAATTCCGCCTAATTTCCTGTTAAGCCGACGTGACGTCACAAACGCCACGCAGCCAAACCGGAACAGTATTCGACGCGTTTCGCTTCTAAACGAAGCATCCTCAGGAGGTCTTGACTCTACGAGCGCACGATCGAGACCTGTCTCGTTTGTGACGTCACTTCGGCTTAACAGGAAATTAGGCGGAATTGTCACTAGATATATGTAATTTAATTTAATGTTTTCTTAAAATATTTGTTATTATTAGAATTACCAGCCCTGGCTCACTTTCGGTACAAAGTTACAGGTACATCGGCGTATTCATCCGGATGGGATTATTGTACGGTGTGTGCCGCGTCAGGCATACAGAGACGCCATCGATGTAGGTGAATATAAATATTAGGTACTTCGTGCTTTGCGAGCTGAAGTGCACTTTATTGCATTACTTTATAGCAAAGTAAAGCAACGTCGCGCGCGGTTATAAATTGGATGGGTGACCGCTAGTGACATTACTACTGAGCCCTTCCGTGCTTCGGAGGGCACGTTAAGCCGTCGGTCCCGGTTGTTGTCTTAGGATGGCAGTCTTTATAGCATGGTGGTATTTTGCTAATGCCCGCCTGGCTAGCTACCACCCTCAAGTAGAAAATCTGTCGCCAAGCACCTAACGGTGTGTTCCGGCAGCTGTCCTTGAGAGCCAGTACTCCTAGGTTAGTCTGAACAACATCTTCGACCACATCATCACTTACCATCAGGTGAGATAGTGGTCAAAGGCTAACCTATCAGGCATAAAAAAAAACTTAGTAGCTAGCGTCGCTTATTTATTGGAATGGCTTTGCAGAGTGAGTCCATTTCATTCTGCGTTGCTAGTCGAACTTGGTATAACACTTTTAAAAGTTTCTCCTAAAATTTAGTTATTCTGTGCAATTACGGGTAGTTTTAAGTAAATTTTGTTGTCATCTAAATTGGTGCTAACATACTTGACTTTAGATTGAATAGAAACAACAATTTTAGGTTTATTATCCTTATGTTTTATACCAAGAGATTAGATTTTAGCGTAAACAGAATAAGTTTCGTACTTCAGCTAATATTAGTTAGTTGGGTCAAAGTAATTTGCATACTATTACCTAGTCCGCAATTGTTTATGCCCGAAAGATGACATTTTGGTCACAACGTAATGTCATCATGTAAGTGCTAGGTACTGGGATAAAAACATAAATGATTGGCGAAGTCGGTAGGATCGCTCAAAATTTTCTGACAGTATTGTAGCACCAGTTGACCTAAATCCACACACAAATGGCTATGCAACAAAAATATATAAAAGACGAATAATTTCCAAGTATTATACTTTTATTTCTGTCACTTACCATCTTTTGTCGATGATTCAATTCCTGCAAGTTGACGTACGCGAATACTAACACGGCTGCTATGAGTGCAGAGAGACACGCCTTGCGTCCGCGGCTTATTCTTTCGCCGTGAAACACGTTCTTGGGCGAAATTAGCCACAGGAACATAGAGAGCCAGTGGAGACCTGCGCAAAGATTTAAATAATATATTTTTTACATGGCATACACAAAAAATACAATATGCGGATCAATAATAATATTAATAGATGTTCCAGAATCCAATTAACACATTTTTATAATGTAAAATGTATTGCATATGCAATACAATTAACGATAACGGAAATATAATGAAGGTGCTAATAGAAGAATAACATTCCAAACATTTATGAGATTACAAGCACTACCGCGTGCTAAGCGAAAATTACATTTACAAATTATTCAAGCACCACATCTTAATTATGGTTGGCGCACATTGATCTGCGCTGTACTGTATCGCCATCACCTCAATTGAAGCCGTTCAGTAATCTTTGTATGGAGCTCCATACTAGAACGCATACTACCAACTCCATACTGCAACACACACTAACACCTCCACACAACAACACAGATTAAAAGCTCCATACTGTAAGACGCTATATCAGCATCGCCTTGAATCGGGACAAGCTTGCGAGTCGTGACTGAGAATCAACCGAGGTGACGACGTCGATACTTTGTCGCAGCGACACGTGTGCATTGACCTTTACTCACCTATAACTAAGAAGAGCCAATACTCGTAGACTAGACCGTAGACGGTTAGTGCGCATATTCGCGCGGAGATCGTGCCCAATCGCCATAGAAACTGAAAACACGTCAATTATTTATTAGTATTTTTTGCCCTCATTGGGGCGGAGGGCTGGAATTGCTCCTCCATCTCTTGTCGTGGGTGTTGTAAGAGGCGAGTAAGGCTAAAATATTGGAAGGTTGGCAGCACCGCCTTCTCTATTTTACACTACGATCTCCAAGACGCCTGCCAAGCGTGGAGATTATGGTAAAATCCCACCTCAGGCTGCATATCCACCAGAGATGTGCGAGTAGAATGACTGGTGTAGGATGAAATAATCTAACAATAATAATAAATAATAATAATAAGAAGCCATTTATTCCATAATTCATAATTACATTTTAAATGGTGTTAGGTATTTAACTATCTTATTATCTATATGTCTATATTAGTGTTATTATAAGTATTATTGATTTTCTTTATTCATTTATTGAACTATGGATCCCTTCTAGGGTAAAGGCCTCATCCAGCTTCTTCCATGACTCTCTATCTTTGCCTAAGTAAATCCAATCGTCTCCTGCGGTGTTTGATATATCATCAGCCCACCGTCTCATTGGTCTACCAACATGTCTTTTTCCTTTAGGCCCTTTCCATAATCCCTTTCCAATCTAACAATAGCATGACTTTATTTTCTTTCATGTTCAGGGGACGCAATGATGTATAGTACGGCACCCCACGCACGGGGAATATTCAATAAACGAGTATCGGATACAGTCGATCTATATATCTAAAACTAGTTTTTCGGGCAGTGTGCCGACCGCAAGCGCATCTATCTTGAGTCATTTGAAAATTGCTCATAAACCCATATAACATTCAAAAACTTATGCTTAAAACTTCAATAGAAGTATGAAATCCCATACAAACTCATAATACAGTAGAGAACCCGACTATAGCCATTAAATCGCATTCACCCTACTGCCATAAACAAATGGTAAGGGCAGAATCGTACCAGGGTTCTAAGTCACTTTGTCCAAGGATCTCCACTCTTAAGTGCTTCGGTTATCTCGGGCAGTTACCTTGGTGACCAGTAGCGGATGTGGAAAATACTCTCAAGTCGGAGCTCGGTCTCACCAAAAGCTCGCCCTTCGGGCTCGCTCTGTGCTTACAACCGCGTGGTGATGGATGATAACAACGCCTGCTATGCGGATTACATTACAAAATTACAAATATACTATAGAAAAAATTTAAGTCATGTGCGGGATTCAAACTCGCGTCCATCCACCCCTTTAGCCGGGGTATATGTTCTAACCAATTGAGCTAGAGCATACCCCGTCTAAAGGGGTGGATGGACGCGGGTTCGAATCCCGCACATGACTTAATTTTTTTCTATCGTATATATGTAATTTTGTAACACTCACAAACGTTCGCCTTTATAATATTCGTTTGATAAAGATCAATTTGTTACTAGCAAATATGCATTAGAAATAGGGGCTTTTATGTAGGACAATTTAAGATAAACATATCCATTCTACATATGTACGTGTGATACTAAAGGATTTTGGAACGCACGCCAGAATATGTCGCATATGGCAGATTTTTTTCTTACTTACTTTTTTTTTTAACGCTGGCATGCCTGTAATAACAAAATACTACGAACTATATACAACACTACAGCTACTACAATAAAAGCATTTCGATCCCTATAAGTCATTGGAGACTCGTAGGCAGTCCAAATGCTCTAGCCCACTACCAGTTGGCAGAGTGCCCAGCATGCTGGCAGAATTGCCCCGATGAATTGCAATGCTTATTCTTTGAGCCAAATAGGTGCTAGCATTTTGATCACGCGTCGCATCGACTTACTTACTTGACACTTATCGTTATATTTTGGACAATTCACACAATATCTTTATAAGTTTTAGCCTATGTGTTATTCTGATGTGTAAGCTATATTATTGTAAAGTTGCATTAAAATCCATTCAGTAGTTTATGCGTGAAAGAGTAACAAACATACATACACATATCCATACTTACACTTTCGCGTTTATAATATTAGTAAGGATATTGCCTCAATTCGTAAAAACTGCATGCATAAATGCTGATATTCGAAATGCAAAACATTGTGAGTGAAGATGTTCATTCATCCTTCCTCCTTATGAAGATATTTAGTTTATTCATTCATTCATATAATCACGCCTGTAGTTCCCAAAGGGGTAGGCAGCGGTATGTAAACACCCACGTTTCGCCAATAGCGTATGTAATAGGGGGCGAACCTATTGCCACAACGGGCACAGTTTCAGGGTCATACAAAATGTTTTCTCTAACACATTGGACGAAGCACAATACCATATTACGAATAATATGTTTACACCAACAACATATAAGACAGGAACACATAAACATATTGTATGAAACCCTAGCAGGGCACTAAGATTGTATACAGCCCTGTTGTGCGTCTTATGCACACAAAACCCTACTAACATCTACGTGAGAAGTGGCATGCTGCTCATTTGGCGCACTTTTTCCTTAGTCGCCTCTTACGACACCCATGGGAAGAAATGGGGAGGTGACATTCTAACCCGGCACCCCACGGGGATCTATTTATACTATAATATATAAACTATATTTCTCCGTTCTTTATATCTATAGACTATATATAGATAAAAGTCACAGTGCGCAGCTAGTGTATATTACGTCAAACAACCGAACTTAAATAGTTGAAGCAGTGATGGCTCAGTGGCATTGGCTATGGACTGCCACGCAACAGGTCCACGGTTCGAATCCCGCCACGGGCTTAAGCTTCACCGCTAGGTGGAAGGGCGTTTTGCGAATGCCCGCTTGGCTAGCTACCACCATCAAGTGGAAAATTTGTCGCCATGCACCTAACGGTGTGTTCCGGCAGCAGAACCAGTGAAATTACAGGCATATGAGACTTAACAACTATGTCTCAAAGTGAAACGGACTTAGTTCCCAGTAAATGCTATGTAAGCAATATATAAGTTATATAAAACTGTTTTCCAGATTTATTAAAGCAGTCTAACCTTAACTTTTGTCCGGTCAACACCTATACCTAATATTAATGTAAATTCCTAACTTTTTATACAAGACCCACAGCGCGGCATCCTAACAGGGCGCAGTGCAATTCGTGATAGACGAAATGCATCTGTTATAGGCAGAGGTCAGTCCGCTTAGCATCAGGTGGGCCTCGAGCTTGATCCGTCACAATAACATTTTTTTTTTTTATGTTATGGAGTGGCAAACAAGCAGACGGCCCACCTGATGGTAAGCGGTTACCGTCGCCTATGGACATTTGCAGCACCAGGGGCGTTACCAATGCGTTGCCGACCCTGTAGTACTCTTTCAACACCCTTTTTGAAGGAATCCATACTGTAGCTCTGCGGAAAAACATTACTTTCCGAAGCTTACTTAACTGTTCTCAACCGATCAGCAAGGTTAAGCAACGTCGCGCGCGGTCAAGAGTTGGATGGGTGACCGCTAGTGACATTACTACTGAGCGTTTCCGTGCTTCGGAGGGCACGTTAAGCCGTCGGTCCCGGTTGTTGTCTTAGGATGGCAGTCGTTATAGCATGGTGGTAGGGCATTTTGCGAATGCCCGCCTGGCTAGCTACCACCCTCAAGTAGAAAATCTGTCGCCAAGCACCTAACGGTGTGTTCCGGCAGCTGTCCTTGAGAGCCAGTACTTCTAGGTTAGCCTGAACAACATCTTCGACCACATCATCACTTACCATCAGGTGAGATAGTGGTCAAAGGCTAACCTATCAAGCATAAAAAAAAAAAAAAAAAACTTCGAAGATCATTGCACATTTTGCAGGTATGCGGTAAGAAGGAACGCATAAATCGAGCTGTGTGAGATAAAAAACAAGTAAAGGTTACCTGGAATATAACGCCGAGCCAGGTGAGCACAAGCCGATGCACGTTCTGCAGCCGCACGTTCTTGCTGAAGCTGGCGAGCGCCCAGCACACGGAGAACAGCGACAGAGACGCAGATATCACGTTCAGTTCCGCGAACGCTTTGTTCGCTACAACAATAAAAACAGTGTTTCCACTTTAGGGTGCATACCATTTGAAGTTAGATTCCCTAAAAACGCTAAAAACGATCACACTCCCAAAAAGTTGTTCCACATGGGTCTTGGCGTTATTTTCGCCATAAACGCTATGAGGCTACTGGAACAGTTCGAATTCCCTACATCTAATGTCAAAAGTGACAGAAGTGGCAAATTTTAGTGGCATTCTTAGCGTTCTTATCCTAAATGGAACAGGGGATGACAGTTACAAACGATCACAGTGATCACAACCACAGACGCAGAATGTGATCAAAATTATCGAAATTAACGTTCTTAGCGACTAATGGAACATACCCTTAATGATTTCCTTTCCCCACGCCTCAATTGAGATTTCCCCTTCTCAGGGCTTTTTCCCCCCCAAATTTTTTTCTGCTGTAGTTTGTAGTTTTGGCCCTAGTGTAGTAAGTAAAAAAAATAGGTTTTTATCGATTTTTTGTTACCTCATAACTTTTCACTGGGTGAACCGATTTTGATGTTTCGTTTTTTATTTGAAAGCTGCCATGTCGTCCCATTTAAATTTCATCAAAATTGGTTTAGCCGTTTTTGAGTTGCACTCCAATAACTGATTTTTTCCTTACTTTATGATATAGTCATTGTCAGTGAATGATAATCAATTCCGTAAGTAGCAAGAGACACTAAAAAGGGAGAACTTTTCTTTTTACCTAAAAATGGAACCGTGTTCAACACTCAAAAGTGTGAAATAACTTGTCGAAGTAGGTACCATGCGCACTGTTTTGCATGGTGGTAGGGCATTTTGCGAATGCCCGCCTGGCTAGCTACCACCCTCAAGTAGAAAATCTGTCGCCAAACACCTAACGGTGTGTTCCGGCAGCTGTCCTTGAGAGCCAGTAATTCTAGGTTAGTCTGAACAACATCTTCGACCACATCATCCCTGACCATCAGGTGAGATAGTGGTCAAAGGCTAACCTATCAACCATAAAAAAAATGTGTAAATATGTACTTTTAAACTATCGTGGTACCGACTTCAACAAGTTATTTGACACTTGATTGTTGAAGTCGGTGCCATTATTAGGTAAAAAAAATTACCAATGAAAAGGGAAACATTCTTGTATCTCATCTAACATTATTTGTGGATTTCTAACATTTTATGTAATTTTTTTTTACAGCCAAATAAATCAAGTTTTAAAAAGTTTGATTGACCTCCGGCACCGATAACGATGGAGCGCTACTAAATAAAAGTAAAGCATTGCTTTCTCTTTTCACACGTTATTTGGCACGAGAAGTATAGTCGCCTGCAATAAGAAGTATACACATTGTAATTTTCAAAATTGTGGCAAAGATTTCTATTTTTCTCTATGTAATTAGAAGTATCTTAAAATCAAAGAAAAATTCTAATAGGTTTACTCACGTTAATGTTAACTTCGATTATTAATAACTTAGCAATATTTATTTATTTTATTTATTTATTTGATTATAGGCGAGCAGCGTAATGCTGATGTGTCTATATCATTCTGTGTCGAAATATATATGTATTTTTTGTAGTGTCCACACATTTTTTTTTTATTTAGCAGTTTACAAATGGGCAAGAGATTTTTTGCTTTTATGCAACCAGCCATGCAGCTGGTTCTTAAATGCATTTACAGATGTAGCAGAAACAACCTCCTCAGGCAACCTGTTCCAGTTATGAACAACTCTGTTGCTGAGAATATAGTGTGCTGTGTTTGTGTTAGCATGTACACGCTGAATTTGCTGGTTGTGCCCTCTGACTTCTTTGTCGCGGATGACTTTCACAAACAGATTATGTATTTCGGGGAGGTTATATAATCCGTTGAGGATTTTAAAAGTTTCACATTATTTTTATAATTACGGAGTGTATACTTCTTATTGCAGGCGACTGTACATACATTTGCATCAAGTACACTATTTATAAGTCTGTGGTATCAACTGCAAATCAGTGTTACTCACCGGAAGGCTCATCGATGCTGGGTTCCGGCGTGACTCCCAGGTCATTGGGCGCCTCCTGGCGGTCCCGGCTGCTGTCGCGGAACAGGATGTGCAGTTGGAGTAGAAGCATGGGCGCTGCTTCGCAAAACGCGTGCACTAGCCTCAGCATGCCTGATAATACATTGTAGACATGATTTAGTGTTATATTCAAAAGGATAGTTAGGTAATAAACAATACCCACGTTTCAGAACTATCTACTATATCTACCTGATAACCCTTCAGGGATATACAAACGTTACAAAATTACGAATTTACGAGAGGAAAATTTAAGTCATGTGCGGGATTCGAGCCCGCGTCCATCCACCCTCTAGCCTCTAACCAATTGAGCTAACATGAGCATGCGTTATTAAACATAAAACATATTAAAAGAATATATATACAAACGTGATTACATGTTTTTAATTCCACTTACTCTTCTAACATAGAGATGCCGACGTCAAAAACGCCACACCAAGAACAACGGTTCTTTGGTTAAAAAAAAAATCACACCAGCGTAAAAAATGTTCCAATGATGTATCTACACTTTTGTAGTACGTTTGAAGCGCTCGTAACGAAGTTTGTTCGTTCGTACGTTCTTAACCAATCAGCTAAGTTAAACAACGTCCGCCGAGATCATGACTTGGATGGGTGACCGCAAGTGACATTACTACTGAGCGCTTCCGTAATTCAGAGGGCACGTTAAGCCGTCGGTCCCGGTTTTCGTCTTACGCGGCAGTCGTTATAGCATGGTGGTAGGGAATTTTTCAAAAGCCCGCCTGTCTAGCTACTACCCTCAAGTAGAAAGTTTGTCCTAACGGTGTGTTCCGGCAGCTGTCCTTGAGAAACAGTAATTCTAGGTTAGCCTGAACAGCATCTTCGACTACATTATCACTTACCAATTGGTGAGATGGTAGTCAGAGGCCAACCTATCATGCATAAAAAAACCGAGACTTGTGTTCTTGTCTGATTTGCCCAGAAAATTTACTTGCTACTGTGTTGGGACACATGCAACGTGAAATTTACTGATATTGCAAGTCGCCTCATGCGCTCTTTTGCCCCACCGCGTTTGTACCGAGTGTACATACTTCAGCCCACCTTATTAGTGTAACCTTTTATGTACCTTAATATTTAATTCTGATGGAGAATAATTAACGGTGATCACCGAAAAGTATAACTTTTATTGACCATTCCCAGTAGACAGTCAAGAACATGTATATTGAAGAAATAAGAGCACACATATAAACCTTGACATGTGCCACAATAATAGATGATATACATAGAACCATACATCCAGTAAACCCAGCATGCAGTGGCAGAAAATCTGACAATGTGGTGTTTTCATCTCCTGGCTCCTGCTAAAGAGATCTATCACCTGGTTAGTGTTGTTATACTCACATAGGTCCCTGACTTGGTGCTTCACTCTCCTCAGCTCCAACGGCACCAGCAGCCTCGCATACCTCCAGAGAACTCCCATCTGTAAGCAGTGCAGCACTATGGGCAGCCAGGGCGGTCGACCTTTACGTTCTTCACTCTCGAACCATACATGCAGGTACCAGCGGATCGAGAGAACCTGGATCGAACAAAAGCTCAAATTAGACCATTTTGAAGCGCTCGTAGCGAAGTTTACTTAGCTGTTTTCAACCGATCAGCAAAGTTAAGCAACGTCGCGCGCGGTCATGAGTTGGATGGGTGACCGCTCGTGACCACGACAGATTTTCTACTTGCGGGTGGTAGCTAGCCAGACGGGCAATCGCAAAATGCCCTTCCACCATCCAACTTGTAACAACACTGTAGGATCTAGTGCACAAATTAAGACCCAGAATATCATTTTTGTCTTACATCGTCGCATAGTTCTGATTATATTGCATAAATCGTATATAGTCACGTAAAGACTGCAGTCAGCTCGTGAATGTAGTAAAAAATGCTATGGCTCAAACTTATGCGCGGTTAGACCAGAAAGTATTTGGGTAAACCTTTGACCACAATTTCACCTGATGGTAAGTGATGATGTGGTCGAAGGTGCTAACAAGCTTAATCTAGAATTACTGGCTCTCAAGGACAGCTGCCGGTGTGCTTGCAACACACCGTTAGGTGCTTGGCGACAGATTTTCTACTTGAGGGTGGTCGCTAGCCAGATGGGCATTCGCAAAATGCCCTTCCACCATGCTATGAAGCCCGCGGCGGGTATCGAACCATGGACCTGCTGCGCGGCAGCCCATAACCAATGGCACTGTAAAATAAAAATAATATAAATACAATATTCACCTGTGATATCAACAGCGATGTAACAACTATCGATATGGCCGCTGCGAACGTGCCTTTATACCCCCTCTCTAGCAATGCATATCCCATCACTACGTCGAACACGACGTCGCAGAAATATCCCGCGAGAGAGATCACGTTGAAGAGCACGTCGCAAAGGGGCAGAAATTCCGCCATTGCCGCTCATCTCCCTCATTTATTCAGTGGTAATTAATCTTCGCTTTATCATTGGCTGTAAAAAAAATATTTTGATATTACTAGGTATAATTACAAAGAATATGCGAATGAGGCTGTAGTGATAGAAATCGAGAAAGGTATGTTAAGATAGTTTGGACATGTGGAGAGGATGAATGAAATGAGAATGACTAAACAGGTATACATGGGACAAGTGAACGGAAGTGTTGCAAGGGGAAGACTTAGGGGAACGTTCCGTAATCAGATTGAAGACGTTCTGAAAAAAGGCCAGGTCATTAGTACCCTAAACAGACGCTCATGTATGAAAGGATTGATGAGTGTAAATGAAGCGAAAGGGATATGTAAGGATCGTAGTAAGTGTAAATATGAGGTCCCTCCCTACCCCTACGGGAAAGAGGCGTGATTTTATGTATGAATGTATGTATAATTCCAAAGGGCTTCAAATATTTTTATTTTTAGGGCTGGCATAGTAGTCAGCCGTAATTTAGTTTTTTTTTTCAATCGGCGTCTCGCTGTGATTGATATATACTCGTATTATATACAAAGAGGACAACAAAACAAAATGCATTTCATCATAAGTGACGAACTGCACTGCGCCCATCACGCTGACACATACAGTTGTTAAGTGTCATGTGCCTGTAATTTGTTAAATTACTTACTGGCTCTCAAGTACTACCACAACACACTGTTAGGTGCTTAGAGATTGAATTTCTACTTGAGGTTGGTAGCTAACCAGGCAGAGCATTCGCAAAACCTTCCACCATGCGTGAAGCTCAAGCCAGCGGTTGGAATCGAACCATGGATGTGCACCACAGCAGTCCATTGCTATTCCTGCTCGGCTGCCACCTACTCCGAAATATATTTATAATATATACTCGTCGCTTTGAAAACCTTCCTCTTTTTGTAAGTCGGTTAAAAAGTAACCTTCTATGTAATATCAAAACCGTGAAGAATGGCAAATGTACAAAACACAAGAATCCAACATTTAAAAAAAAAAGTAACGCTACAGACTGTGCGTACCATTTAGTTACCAAAAAGTTTTCCACATGGGTCTTGGCGTTATTTTCGCCTTAAACGCTACATCTAATGTCAAAAGTGACAGAAGTGGCAAGTTTTAGTGGCATTCTTAGCGTTCTTATCCAAAAATGGAACGGGGATGACAGATACAAACGATCACGTGATCACAACCAGAGACGCAGCATGTGATCAAAATTATCGAAAATAACGTTCTTAGCGACTAATGGAACATTATTATTAGTCGCTGAGAACGTTATTTTCGATAATTTTGATCACATTCTGCGTCTGTGGTTGTGATCACGTGATCGTTTGTAACTGTCATCCCCGTTCCATTTTTCTATAAGAACGCTAAAAATGCCACTAAAATTTGCCACTACTGTCACTTTTGACATTAGATGTAGCGTTTAAGGCGAAAATAACGCCAAGACCCATGTCGAAAACTTTTTGGGAGTGTGATCGTTTTTAGCGTTTTTAGCGAATCTCACTCAAATGGTACGCACCCTATATCATTGGTTTACAACCGCAACGTATTAAGGGTGCGTACCATTTGTCGTTAAATACGCCAAAAACGATAAATACGATCACAATTCTAAAAAGTTGTTTCACTTGGGTCTTGGCATTATTTTCGCCATAAACGCTATGAAGCTACGGGAACAGTTTGAATTACCTACATCTAATGTCATTGGCCGCGGCAAAGAGCACGAACATCCACCTGGACGAGGGGCCAGCTAGCCGAAAGGGTCGCCCACGTCACAAGGTTTTTTACCCTTAGTCAGCCTCTTACTACGGGAAGAAGCAGAAAGATGGCATTCTAATCCAACAACCCATGGAGAAACCTAGCACCGTATTTATAAAAGTAATTTGGGTTAAAAACTTGAAAACCAGGAAAAACAAGAAGAAAAACTTTTTATTTTATTGTATGAAAATTTGACCTTCATTTTAAATGTCAAAAGTGACAAAAGTGGAAAATTTTAGTGGCATTCTTAGCGTTCTTATCGGAACAGGGGAGAACAGTTACAAACGATCACACAACCATAGACGCAATGTGGTCAAAATTATCGAAAATAACGAAATTGGCGTCAAATGGAATACGCTCAAAGTGTTGACGTTTTGACGAGTTGTCAGTTTTATGTTGAATGGTTTGTGCGTTTGTTTGGGAAACAAACTTTATTTTGTTATACGATTTATATCATAAAAGTGAGAAGTATTAATAAATAATCTAAGAACGATGTCCAACTACGATCTTGTGACTAAAATAAGCAAAGAATCATCGAGAGCTGCGTGCAAAAAGTGTGGTTATGCTGGACACTTAACTTTCCAATGTCGTAATTTTATCAAAGTAAGATAAATTTGACATGGTTTTTCTCTACATTATGAAGAAAAAGCTAATTGTTTTATGCTGTATTATGTGTTTTAAGTCATCCGTGGATTTTTTATTTAGCTGTTTGTACACTCAAGTTATTTCTGTCTCTTGTACAAGTTGTAATTGTCAAGGTTACACGACAAAGGGACAAATTTGAAAATGTAATCTAGAATATACTGGAACTACAATAAAATAATTGTATTATAACCCCACTTATTTTATATTCTGTCAGACTACCGCTGATGCTGGCAAATTGATTTATATAAAATAAAACACTGAATTAACCCATGTACATGGTAGATAATTATAATAATAGAAATCAGACTCCAGTTGATACATAATGGTTTAAGTCAAACTTTGTAATTTAAAGTATTCCTATCCTTGCAGGTTGACCCAAACAAAGAAATAGTACTAGATGTAAGCAGCACAAGTAGTGACTCTGAAAAGGAGTATGCGACTCCGCTGCAAACCCTACGAGAAGCTGAATTACGGCAGAAGCTCAGGGAAAAACTGCAGAAAGCAAAGGAAAAAATTAAAAATAAAAAACTGAAGAGATCTAGGTAAGTCAGGTTTAAATGTTATAACTTGTAACAAAGTAGGATATTTATGAAGTATGGTACAAAATACTCGAATACAGGTTTTTAAGTAACCTTTGTAATTTCATCATACAAGATAAGAAATACAGCTTAATGTTAATGATAGCATAGAATAAATAAAAAATTAAATGCTATCCTAATCCTAGACCTATGGTCTTAAGGAATCAATGTATTAAAACTCATCAGCACCCATTTAGCACCCCCACATATCTTCCTGTAGGAGTTGTAAGAGGTCACTAAAGGAAAAAGGCAAATTACAAGAAAGTGGGCGACAGTGCCTTCTAAAGAACTGCCATGTACACTGATCCCCAAAATTACCATGCATGGGGATCATGGCACTACCCTTCTTAATGGGGGAGCCATTTTTTCAACAGTGTATGTTTAACGGCTAAAGTGAAAGTTAAATGTTATAATACATGAGATGGATTATCATTGAATACTGTGACAATGTTAACTAGATAATTTATTCATACAGATCATCCAGCACTTCATCGACTAGCAGTTCTTCATCTTCATCATCATCAGACAGTGACAGTGACTCTGACAGATCTGACAGAAAGAAGAGAAAAAAGCAGAAGAAGAAAAGTAAGAAATCAAAATCAAAGAAATCTCATAAAGAAAAGAAGAACAGTAGAAAATAAATTATGCTAGTTAATTGTAATGGATAAATGATTAATTAAACATCATAAGTTCTAGATATTTTCAATTTTCCATTATATATTTATTTTTTTAGGTTGTGTTGTTACATTGTTCAACTAAACATAAAATATAACTTAATAAAATTTTGGTATTCAATGAAATTGGTTGAACTTATAGTTATGTAGTGAATGGTATTTTTAATCTATGGAAACATTACTGATCTTTGTAAGGCTGATTTAATGTAGGTACAAATATGTAATTATATGAATATTCATTGATAAAATTGCTATTTCTATTTTAGCGTAAGTTTCTATAGGTTCTATAGGTATACTATTAATTCTATGACTGGTTTCTTATGGTTATTTCCCACTGTCCACCACCTGAGAACACCTGGGTGAACTATGGATAGTTTATTTTGAACAGCTTACCTCTCTGATAAAATGAACCCCTAAATAATGTAAAAATAGTGCGGTGTACTAAATTAGTGATGGTACACCGCACTATTTTTACTAATAAATTAGTGATGGTACACCGCACATAGGCAGAAGTTTGGTGCTGACTAATACAATATCAAATCTGAAGAGTTTCAATAACTAGGTGGAGGGTGGAAATTTCATATTTAAGGAACACCCAGATGTACAATGGCAAAATCTCCATGGTTCACCAAAGTGGTCTCAGGAGGTGGACAGTTTGCACTAACTAAGTATAATATAATATTTTCTATGGACTTTTGTTTCTGTATGTTGATATTGTAATGTGCTTACTGTATCATGGCATGGGAAAAAAATACCTAAATACCATACAATAAATACAAACAAATAGTATGACATCACAAATTAAGAAATGGTTATGTAGCAGTTGAATTTAACAAAGCACTTTATTACACAATTGTTACTCCTGTTAGTGTTTCATTGCTCCCCAAATATAGAATTAAGTTTTGCTAACAGCTCAAATGGGTATTAACCCATCATCATAGATAACAAAAGAAATAGACAATATCGTAAAAATCTTTTGGTGACACTAATCATATATCTGAACTAAAAAGCTACTTTATGCTTAGCATATATCACATTCACAAGGTTAAGAGTGTAAAAGATTTGCATAGGGTGGGGATTACGTATCTTATAGAGATATGCACCAAAAACATCTGTTTGCTTTCGAGAATGGTATAAGAGGCATTTATTTTGTACTCTAATCAATATATTATGACTGTCACAAGGCACGGTATGGTCATTCAACAAACTATTAGACTAAGTATAAAGAAAAAGTGCCATAACCGCTTAAGATTGAGGGTGCAAATTCACACACTTATTGCACATACATATAATAATGCATCTAAATTGCAAGCTCGATGTATATGGGTGAAGGTTTTGAAGCAGTGATGGCTCAGTTGGCTATGGACTGCCGCGCAGCAGGTCCATGGTTCGAATCCCGCCCAGAGCTTGAGCTTCACCGCATGGTGGAAGGGCATTTTGCAAATGCCCGCCTGGCTAGCGACCACCCTCAAGTAGAAAATCTGTCGCAGCAGTCCTTGAGAGCCAGTGAAATAACAGGCAAAATGAGACTTAACGGGTAGGTATGTCTCAAGGTGATGGGCGCAGTGCAGTTCGTCACTTGTGATGAAATGCATCTGTTATAGGCAGAGGAGACCGCTTAACATGAGGTGGGCCTCGCGCTTGTCAATTCACAATAACATAAAAAAAAAAAAAAATAATTAAGCTTTCACTAAGCAAGCAGCTTGCTTGTGGAATATCATAACATTATGCAGTCTTAAAGTCTGATGGAGGTCCCTATGAGGGTAATAAATGCACCAAAAAATTCACATTCCTGCTACAAATCTCTGAAGCATAGATGGCAACATGTCCAGTCGTCCAGTACACATAGCCAGAAAATGTGGCGACAATCCCAAAATGAGGTGGAAATGAGCACTTGAATAATTAAGCAGTAAAACAATTTTATAGTTATGAGTATACTATAGTTTTGTGTACATATCTAAAGAGATGAATATCAAATTAGCCCAAACAAACCATTAGCAGGGCTGTTTTGAATAATTTGTGAAGGAATCAAATTGAATAATGATATATGGTTCACCTCTGAGAATCAGCTGTGAATACATTTACAGGATAACAATAGATATATATATATATATATATTGTTTAGAATTAGTTACCAATCTATAGGGTTAAAATGTTAAGAAGAAATGTATGCATAAGGTTAAAAATTATCAAAGTCAGTCCAGAGTCTGGAACTAGTGTACCCAGCAGATAGCAACAGGACTAAAACATTTCAAACACGGGAATATAGACATTTGCCAACAACTTTAGGAAATACAGCTGGGAAAATATGTTGTTTTGTTTATTAGAAAATTAGTACTAAATATTTTCTTATGATTCATAATATGTACTGTAATTTTTCTCACTGAATTTCAAAACAATTATTTAGTGTAATTATGCTATTTAATTTTCTGACTGCTTAATTCATATCAGAATTAAGACCTGTTATCTTAAAAAATGTAGCAAATAATTTGATATCAGTTTACAGTTTAAATAGTGCCATGATTGAGAAATATTCTAATAATAATATTTAAGAACTGACTGTGGAAATGCCCACTCCTTCTTCCAATCTTTACCCAATGCTAGGTGGGGTCAGCACTACATAATATATTCTTCCATTCTTTTACTTGGCATATAAGTAGTCATACCTTATATATTCATAATACTTCCTTACGCTGTCCGCCATAACATAACTTCGTATTCACTTTGCCCCAATGTCTATCTACATTATTATTTCTTGTTCAACCTTATAGAAAGATAAAGTTGCCATATTTGATGGTATAGAAGCTGAAGTTTTTATCTCCAGAAAACTGTTTGTAAAGGCATAAGCATCTATAAGTTTGTTAGGCCTGTCCAAACAATAAATGCTTTCAAAGTCAATATAAGTGCGTTTACTAGGTACACATATATATATAAAAAGGCCAAATAATCTGATTTAGCTATGAGCAACATTTCCAAATGTAGTATGTAATGACACTTATATTTATTTAAATTTTATTTATAGCTCTTAGGCTAGCCTTTGACCAGTATCACACCTGATGGTAAGTGATGATATAGTCGAAGATGTTGTGCAGGCTAACCTAGAAATACTGGCTCTCAAGGACAGCTGCCGGAACAGACCGTTAGGTGCTTGGCGACAGATTTTCCACTTAAGGGTAGTAACTAGCCAGGCAGGCAGTGCAAAATATCCTACCACCATGCTGTAATGACTGCCATCCTAAGACAACAACGAGGACTGACGGCTTAAGTTGCCCTCCGAAGCACGGAAGCACCGTGACCGTGGCGGACATTGCTTTACTTAGCTGATAGGTTAAGAACGGCTAAGCAAACTTCGCTATGAGCACTTCAAATAATTCTTACATATAAGAATATCATTGCAGTAAGTACATAGATACATAAATTCTTAGGAGAGAAAGTTTAGAAAATAAAGGAATTGGGAATGTAGTGTTGTAGGCGGTTTACATATGATAAATATTGATCATGTACCTACAATATTATATTTTTAACCAAATTTAAACAATAATACTATAATGTGTTTATGAAACTAATTCATTTGGCAATAAATCCATATTTTACTATTGAACTGAGTGAAAACTTAGATGCCTATTAGAAAGTGGGTTGCTGTTCTTACTTACTTTTGAGTTAATTCGTGTTGATACTTACAAACCCTGATAAAATTCATGTTATGATGCATTTATATGTCAATAGAAACGTAAATAATACTACATACCTCGCTCACATGAAGTTATAATAAGTTTTTGAGGGGTCGAACAGGATATCATTTGCACTGCGTCAAACCAAACACATACATTTCTCACGTATTGTATTATAATTCTATGTTATTTTACAACATATTCCCACGGTTATCACTATGCAGATCACATAAAAAGCTTAGTTATTTTGGTTAAGATATTCCAAGTTACAATCAAGTTCACGTCAAAAGTTCAACTTGAGTGCTGCCATCTACCGGAAGGTATGCGAAACTTGCGAAAGCTCAAGTGATTGCTCCGGATGCGTTCATTGTAAATGAATGCAAGGAATGCAGTAGCTTGTGACAAAAATCAGTGTAAGAAGGTACCTCATTATTTTATTGCATTATACCTACTAATAAACATATTATGAAGTGTAACTCTCATACAGGTCGTAATAGGCGACTAAGATAAAATTACTGGAAGGTGGGCAGCAGCGCCTTCTAAAGAAATGCCATCTTACACTGCGATCTCCAAGCCGCGTGCCAAGCGTGGGGATTATGGCAAATACCCCCTTAGTAGGGGAGGCTGTGTTCAGCAGTGGACGGTCCGGGTGATACAGTACAGTACATGTTAGATAATAATGGACCCACTCTTATCAACTCTTTCTCCCATACACATATAGCTCAATATGTGTACGTACCCATTGGCTCTTGTAGAACCTATCGCCTTCACCTTCTACCTTTTTCAGACCGAGGGTTGTCATAGCAACAATATTTATTTCGTCAATAAGTTTGTCAAAGTCGGGCTGTCAGAGCGCTTGTTTGTCATTTCTCCATACAAATGTACTTAATAATACAAGAAAACTAAAAGCATACCTGTTTTCATCATCTTGCTGAGTACTTATAGGTAAGTAATTATACTTAGGCTACCTCTTTTGAAGCGCTCGTAGCGAAGTTAGCCGTTCTAGGCCGATCAGCAAAGTTAAGCACCGTCCGCCGTAGTCATGATTTGGGTGGGTGACCTAGTGACATTACTACTGAGCGCTTACGTGCTTCGGAGGGCACGTTAAGCCGTAGGTCCCGCTTGTTGTCTTAGGATGGCAGGCGTTATAACATGGTGTAAGGGCATTTTGCGAATGCCTGCCTGGCTAGCTACCCTCAAGTAGAAAATCTGTCCCCAAGCACCTAACCCTGTGTTCCGGCAGCTGTCCTTGAGAGCCAGTAATTCTAGGTTAGCCTGAACAACACCTTCGACCACATCAGGTGAGATAGGTCAAAGGCTAATCTATCAGGCATAAAAAAACCTATAATTATTTTAAAATATATCTGCTTACTAAAGTAGGCTGGTGCGGACAATGCCAATGGTGAATTAAGAGCAAAAATTTTAATATTTGCACCACGAATAAACAGGCTAGCGTCCACCCTCAAGTAGAAAATCTGTCGTCAAGCATCTGACCGTGTGTTCCAGCAGAAGTCCTTGAGAGCCAGTGAAATTACAGGCACATGAGACTTAACAACTATGTCTCAAAATGACGGGCGCAGTGCAATTCGTTACTTATGTGATGAAATGCATAGTTGCATATGTTATAGGCAGAGGTAAGTCCGCTTAACATCAGGTGGGCCTCGAGTTTGTTCCGTCACCAACATAAAAAAAGCTAAGTATGTAAAGGAATGTAAGTCAGGCTCAAAAACAGCAGAACGCAAACCATACCGCGGCGGGCGTGGTTTAAAGTGATGATGACGGCCTCCAGAAGTGTACCGAGCGGCGCAACAACATTACTTTGAGGCGACTAATCGGATGTGATCATTTCTAACCGACTTCAAAACAGGAGGAGGTACTCAATCCGACTATTTATTTTATGTTTCAGTTTTTTTTTACCTAAGAATGGAACTGACTTCAACACTCAAAAGTGTGAAATAACTTGTCGAAGACGGTACCATGCGCACAATATTGTGATAATACTTTATAGTTAGTTAGGGACAAGTTTGACGATTGTGTGAGTTACCGTTTCAACGATAGAGCAAAAACAAATATCGTTAAGCGTAATTTTTGTAACTTTATAACTACCTGATACTTAAAGTACTTATGATACCTGCTACTTAATATACCTATTAAAGTAATTTGCTACTTCTTAGGCAATCTGCATGAGTTTTATTAGCACAAAGGTTTTATGTGAGGCAACCTGTTACGTTTCTTCCTAAGATTTTTAATGTCATAGTGAACCGCCTGATGGTCGCCTTATGGATTTGAAAGTACAAGCAATGAGGTCTTGGCTTAAAATCAGGCCTGTCATATCTGTCACTAGGGCGAGACCACCATCTTCAAATTTATAAAAGGTAAGTGCTCCATTTGTGCTAATTTGTGCCGAAAAACTAGAATGTGTGCCTCCATAGCTTGCGAGATTATCCAATCAAAAGATGCTGGTGACGTATCGTTCAGCGTGGACAATGCAGAGAGCTGAATCCAGCCAACAGAATTACACGTAACTTAATAAAACTTTAGTGCTCCAAAAATAACTCAAATGAAAAAAAAAGCATTCGAACCTGTGGTCGATGAGAAAATAATCAATAACTGTGGTCCGCTGTGGTGACGGTTGGTTTCAGCATGGAGAATCTATAACGAAACTAAACGCGTCGACCAATAATCTTAAAATTTACCAGATCTTTTGTACTATCTACTTTTCTGGTTTTACAATAGTTCAACTGACAGTAAGAATTTGTGACTTTTTGAACTATATGCATGTGTAAAATTAAAGTGAACATTTATGGCGTTCATTTCATTCTGTTCAACACAATCCACCCCAAAATAACCGTTTGTCCGCTGAACAAAACGTTGTCCGCTGAACAAAATGTTTTCAGTAATAGTGAATTTTTTCATCGAATAATATTGTTTTAAATCCTCTTTCAAAAAGTAAGGAGGTTTTAGACGACACGTATATTTTTATTTAATTTTCATGGCATAGTTACTTTTTTTTTATTAGATTATCAAATCTTTATGATTATTTTTTTTTGGCTAATGTACCTACCACTTTTTATGTTATTGTGACGGAACAAGCCTAAGGCCCATGTGATGTTAAGTGGACTAACCTCTGCCTATAACAGACGCATTTCGTCAACGACGAATTGCACTGTGCTCGTCACACTGAGACGTACTGTTGTTAGGTCTCATGTGCCTGTAATTTTACTGGCTCGGAACACACTGTTAGGCGCTTGGCGACGAAATTTTGCGAATACCTCCAAATTGTTATCATTTAAATTTCATTAACTTCGTTGGAGTAGGTCTTAAATATGTACCGATATGCCTAAAGATAACTATATACTACTTACTTAATAATAATTTTATTGTATATATATAAATATGTATATATGTATATATATAAACTTTTGCCTACGAAGTAATATGAGCTATTGTAAAAAAAGCCGAACTGAGTTGCAGCACTGAAGATTATGAAATAACAAGTTCTGGAAGTAAGGCCGTGAAATGTCAGCACGGAGTTATCGAAACCAGCATATACCTAGTAGCCTTCAACAAGTTCATACTTTCCGAGTTACAAATCGTAAACGTTTCCGTTTTCAAATGAAGTTACCTATTTATTTGTTGGGAAAAAAGGAAACAAATGAAAGTCTACATGGCTCAGCTCGCCCGCGTGCCAGTTGTTACACGATGCTTAGTTGTTGATTCCTTTTCCCTCGCATTCAACGCTGATTTTCTTGCAAGAGATGAACGATGATTTTCTGTGCGCGATGGTCGCGCGCGGCTGATGTTGAGGAACTGTCGTTTAGGCAATATTTAGAGGAAAGTTTACAGAGCTCTACTCGGTCGCGTGCCGGTTAGATATCACGATTGTCTGTAACACCGGATCGTAACAAAAGTCCGATCATCGAACTAAATTATCGGACTACTGATACAAGGTCTTTTTAACTACCCCCCAGGTTAGCCAAGGAAAGTCAAGGAAAGGATGAAGGTATAATGAAATAGTGCTTCGTTTAGGAATATTGAATAAAGTTGCGTTCTAAAATTGCGACCCACCAATGTTGCTACAGACCCGCCAACTTATCTGTTCAGGTGGCAGAAAAAAGAACTACAACATTCCTTCAAATTGTGACAGTTTGTAGATGATTTCCATGACCAGTAGCGCCCTCGAAAACTGCACAGTTAAGTTGGTGGTACTATAACATTGACAGCGAATATTAATAAATATATAAACTTACATATATTATTTTATCTGAAGATAACAATGAATAAGCCGCTGAGTAAAGAAGACATAGCAGCGATGGAGGAGCAGCTGCGTGCCTGCGTGGAGGAAGACCGGAAGTACTGGCGCGTAAATGAGGTGAAATGTGACGCCATCTATACGGCGAAGAGCTACGAGGAGTTTGCGTGAGTTTCACCAATGTTGCTATACCTTACTATACTCCACTTTTTTTAGTAGATATAGTTGCAAATACCACTTGTTTTTTTATCCTTGGTATATTAGCCTTTCACCACTATCTCACCTGATGGTAAGTGATGATGTGGTCGAAGGTTAACAGGCTTCGCCTAACATTCTGGCTCTCAAGGACAGATGCCGGAACACGAATTTTGAAGCAGTCATGGCTCAGTGGCATTGGCTATGGACTAGCGCAGCAGATCCATGGTTCGAATCTCGCCGCGGGCTTGAGCTTCCTGAGCTCGCCTGGTTAGCGATCACCCTCAAGTAGAAAATCTGTCGTCAAGCTGCCTTCCTAGGCAAACGAGCAGGCGGCTCACGTGGTGGTAAGTGATCACCGTCGCCCACGAACATCCGCAACGCCAGAGGTATCGAGGATGCGTTGATTATGTCATACTACTACTTACTGTTTTTTTAATATTAGGTCCTTACATATGAAATTGGCGTTTTTCGTACTGGCCACTTTAATCACGAATTTCTCCTCTTTGGTAAGGAATTCCAAATTCAAATTTGTACAGCTATAGACTCATGTATTTGTGCTTCGATGATCGTCATTCATTTGTTTTTTTTCTTCTGTTTTTTTCTGTTTGCGTCACTCATTTTACAAAATGGAAAACCTTAAATATCGCATTATTTACGAGTACGAGTTCGGCCGTGGCACTAGTGCTGCGGAAACAACTCGAAGGGTGAATGATGTGTATGGCGGTCGTGTTGCAAAAGAAAACACAGTTCGTTTTTGGTTCCAACGTTTTCGTTCTGGAAATTTCGACCTGCAGAACAAGCCCCGTGGACGGCCTGAGACTCAAGTTGATAATGAAGAGTTGAAGGCTATTGTGGAAGCGGATCCATCGCAAACCACGTCCGAGTTAGCTGCAGGCTGCGATGTTAGTGATAAGACTGTTTTAATTCACTTGAAGCAAATTGGGAAGATTAAAAAGCTTGAAAGGTGGGTACCTCACGAATTGACTGAAACAAACCGGCAAACGCGCGTCGACTGCTGCGTTACATTACTAAACCGGCACAATAATGAAGGTATTTTAAACCGAATCATTACCTGTGATGAAAAATGGGTTCTTTACGATAATCGGAAGCGCTCAGCGCAATGGTTAGATCCTGGCCAGCCAGCCAAATCCTGCCCCAAGCGAAAATTAACCCCAAAAAAGTTACTTGTAAGCGTTTGGTGGACTAGTGCCGGTATTGTTCATTACAGTTTTTTCAAATCTGGCCAGACTATTACGGCTGATGTCTATTGTCAGGAATTGCAAACCATGATGGAAAAGCTAGCGGCTAAACAACCTAGGCTGGTCAATCGCTCCACGCCACTGCTGCTTCACGACAACGCTAGACCACACACTGCGCTACAGACGGCTACTAAATTAGAAGAGCTTCAATTGGAAAGTCTAAGACATCCTCCGTACTCCCCGGACCTTGCTCCAACAGATTACCATTTTTTTCGAAATTTGGATAACTTCTTGCAAGGGAAAAAATTCAACTCCGATGGGGCAGTCCAAATCGCCTTCAAAGATTTTATTGATTCCCGTCCGACTGGTTTTTTTAGTAAAGGGATCAATGAACTACCTATGAGATGGCAAAAGTGCATAGAAAATAATGGTTCATACTTTGATTAATTAAATATATTATATTAAAAAATATTCGACTTTTTGTTCCTCCCATACAAAACGCCAATTTCATATGTAAGGACCTAATATATTTGCAGAGATCGCGTTGCAGCAGCACATTTGCAACCATTGGAGAAGAAAGATTTCAAGAGTAAACGAGGTGGCTGGAACCAGTATGCTTCCAAAGACAAGGATCAAGACGAGTGACGTCACATGATAATGAAACATAGTTAATAATAACAAATATTTTTAAAATATTTTACGAAAACATCAAATTAATATATTAATAAAACACCTTAAAAAATTAAAAAATATATCTAGTGACAATTCCGCCTAATTTTCCTGCTAAGCCGACGTGACGTCACAAACGCCACGCAGCCAAACCGGAAGAATTTTCGACGCGTTTCGCTTATACACGCAGCATCCTCAGGAAGTCTTGACTCTTCGAGCGCACGATCGAGAAATCCTCAGGAGGTCTTGACTCTTCGAGCGCACGATCGAGAAATTCTCGATCGTGCGCTCCTGAGGATGCTTCGTGTAGAATCGAAACGCGTCGAAAATTCTTCCGGTTTGGCTGCGTGGCGTTTGTGAAGTCACGTCGGCTTAGCAGGAAAATTAGGCGGAATTGTCACTAGATAATTTTTTATATTTTTTTAAGTGTTTTATTAAAATATTAATTTGATGTTTTAGTAAAATATTTTTAAAATATTTGTTATTATTAAATATGGATTTCCGCAAAGTAACGCCTGAATCTATTCATTGAAATATAGTTCTTAGAAGTACCTTTTATGAGTTGCGTGTAACATAATGCAAACGGCATAAAGAAAATAGTACTAAGACTGAAGAGAGAGATTTTTTATTTTAAAATCAGTGGTGGTCAAATTAATGTAGGTATACAGTATTATAGTCATATTCATTTATTGGTAATAATTTGATTACAAGTCATATATTCGAGTTACATAAAAATAAACTTATTATAGCTTATATTACATAAGTATACAAATCATTAATACACTTTACCATTATCTCGTAACAGATAAATGCGAAAACTCAAATAATAACATGTCAACATTTTTGACAATATAAGATTACCAGTCTACTCGTGACCACGGTCAATGCAACTTGATCGAAACGTTGAGGTTAGTCAAAATATAATTATTTTGATGTTTATTCGTGCGTGAAAAGACCCGTTTAGGATTTAGAAACATGAGTTTAGTTCACGAAAGTTTAAAGAAAAGAATATAAGATTAAAAATACAATGTCAAAATAAAATCAAACTCATAGAAATGGGTAAAATTAAATCCACATCATCATAACAATAAATTTTGAAGTTGGTTAAAAATATGTCAACATACTACAATTTAAATAATTATGAAGACTTAGTGCAAATAACTCAAATGTCAAAATTGGAATAAAAATAGTAGGTAATTAAACAACTTTAAAACCCCCTGACCACGATCACTGCAAAGTGTTTGAAACGTCGAGACAAAATAATGATAAATGTACGCGATTTAAACCGTTTAAAGTTGTTTAATTTCTATGTGTAATAATCGCGAAAACCTAAGACAACATTATTGGGATAAAAATGTCAATCATGTCGAAATAAAATAAAGGAAATAGAAATTACTAAGTATACCTGTACCTACACGGTATTTTTAACATTTACATTAACATCTGCTGCGCGAATTAAGTTTAAAAATATACACCGAAAGGAAAATTTTTAACCACGAGTGGATTTTGAAACCTCAAACTCTGGGGCTGAGACTGCTCCCTATGCAGCGCATGTCTTTGCCATATACCGATTTTTTATTTGCAAACCAGTGATGGCTCTATGTAGAGTGTAGACGTCATAAAGAAAATGTTTATATTAAATATTATACCTATTTTTTTTCTCTCAGTGAATGTCTTTCCCGTGGTTAGGAGGTGAATTAGTTGGGTTTGAATCCCACCATATGGTTTTAGTATAGTTAGTCATATATTTTGTTTTTATAACTGATAGGCTAGCCTTTAACCACTATCTCACCTGACCAGTTATTAAATGATAATGTGATCGAAGATGTTGTTCAAGCTCACCTAGAATTACTGCATCTGAAGATAAATTATTTCACTGCCGCCATGTTGGCGCTGTTATTGATAATCATCGAGCAGCTTAAAGCTCGTTGTTGATAATAAACACATCTTCGTGTCTCTAATATGCTATGCGATGCTATGGACAACCTGTTTTGAATCCTAAACGTCCGTGATACACGGGGGTGAAATAATGTAATACAATTAATACGTGAAACTTACATGCAACTTATGATAGGTTTTCGGTGTTCCTCCGTTGAACCCAGCCTACCGTGTCTCTAAGGATACCTAACTGGCCAGATAGTTTCTAAGGTTTTTTACTCACGGTTACGGCTGTGAGGTTCGAACTTCTGTCTTCCAAGCACAAAACTCCAATTTTACAAATATCAATTTTATAGATCGCATGAATGTAAATTCAAAAAAAACAATCGCGCGCAACAAAACAAATTCTAATTAAAATTACATGAAAATCAAAAACAACCTTTTCTCTCTTCTCTGTGGTATATGGAAGAACAGACATAATAAATGGGACCACACGGCAAGCATCAGCTTTCAAATAAAATAGGATAATCATTATCGGTTCACGCAGTCTTAAGTTCTGAGGTAAGAAACATAAAAGAACCAGACGAATTGAGTACCTTTTTTTGAAGTCAGTAAAAAATACATGCGTTTTGCACTTTGGCTACCGAACCCTGACTGAATGTCTAGCAGTTTCTTTTCTGGCTTCTGTCTTCTTCTTCTTCTCTTATCGCTAGTATCTTTGACTTTTACTTAATTATTCTTGCTTATACTGTGTCAACAAAAAATCGGATCTACCAAGGCCGTATTCCATTTGAGTTATTTTCGATAATTTTGACCACAATCTGCGTCTATAACTGTCATCCCCTGTTCTATATGAACCATATGAACCATATATGAACCATAGACACAAAATGTGATCAAAATTATCGATAATAACGAATTTAGTGTCAAATGGTATAACAGCGAACCTACACATTGATTTTTTGTTGCATTTTATATTGCTGCTACAAATGGGGACGACCATTCTTAGTGCTTCAAATTAAGATTGGGTAATGACACAGTAAAACTAACAAACGCGTTATTAAACCACATATAATATATTGCGTTACAAAATAATAATTAGGTATATATTCCAAATAGTATTTGAGTAACAAAAAAACAAAATCGCGGGGCGCATAGAGTAGCGTAAGTATAATAAATTGAATTAGACCCACGAAACCAAGGGTATATTCCATTTTTCGCTAAGAACGTTATTTTCGATAATTTTGATCACAATCTGCGTCTATAACTGTCATCCCCTGTTCCATTTAGGATAAGAACGCTAAGAATGCCACTAAAATTTGTCACTTTTGACATTAGATGTAGCGTTTATGGCGAAAATAACGCCAAGACCCATGTGGAACAACTTTGTGGGAGTGTGATCGTTTTTAGCGTTTTTAGCGAATCTCACTTCAAATGGTAAGCACCCCAAATTGCTTCATGTCCGTGAGAAGGTAATGGACCTAAAAGCCCGTAATCCTACTGATTGTGACTACCTACCTAGATACATCCCTAGGGCAAATATATAAGTACTTACAAATTTAGTACCTCATTTGTTGTGTCTCAACGACATCAATAATTGCACCACCTGGAGTCAGGCTTCAAGTCTCTTTTTTTACGTGATTGCGACTGAACAAGCATGAGACCCACCTGATGTTAAGCGGATTATCCATTTCGTGATGTGACGAATTGCACTGCGTTCGTCAGACAAACAGTTGTTAAGTGCCTGTAATTTTTCTGGCTTTTAAGGATTGCTGCCGAAACACGCCGAGTACCTGGCGACAGATTTTCTACTTGAGGGTGGTAGCTAGCCAGGCGAGCATTCGCAAAATGCACTTCCACCACGCGGTGAAGCTCAAGCCGCCGGCGGTGGGGATCGAACCATGGACCTATGGCACAGTCCATTGCTATTACCGCTCGGCCATCATGGCTTCAAATGTCCTTTTCAAATATAGCAAATCAATAACGCATTTGACGTACAGATACCGTGGAACTTGACGAGGAAGAAATTATTTAGATTTTTATTTTCGTAACATTTGCTTATTTTTATATGTCTAGTCTTCTATAATACCAATGAAGACTTTTTTGCCTGTTTTAAATTTTGTGGTTATGATGATTTCTTAGCTTTTGGATTCGACATGAGTATGATGACCTCGATCTTCGTCTGCGGGCTTTCTTTCTGCGGGTTGTAGAAGCGGCGGTCGTTGCGATCCATCGGCTCCAAGGGCTCGTAGTACCAACCGTAACTAGAGGAACAGAAACATGTATAAATTAACTTAAAAAGGAAAAAACCCGACTGCAAATGTTTTTTTTCGTTAAACGCTTTATCGCTCCATTCAAATTAAAACTGCAAGTTATATATATTCATGGAATTCTATATATATTCTATAAAAATCGTCTTTTGAAACTCGTAATTTTGATACACGCATCGATGGGGTTGGACGAAAAAAAAATTACATCACAATATGGCATCTAAAATCCGCGGGTTTGTTTTTTTTTTAAGGTATCCAGTGTCACTTGAGCTATCAAGACGAATCGAACGTCATCTCATAAATTAAAATCGGTTAAGCCATTTAGAAGTTATGGTGGAATAAAGAAACTCACAAACATACATACAGTCCCACCAACCTATCTGTTCAGGTGGCAGAAAAAAGAACTACAACATTCCTTCAAATTGTGACAGTTTGTAGATCATTTCCTTGACCAGTAGCGCCCTCGATAACTGCACAGTTAAGTTGGTGGTACTATACATACATGAACATAACAATCCTCGTTTTGGGCAGTCGTGCAAAAATAAGCTTTGTGGGTAGGTACTTCCAAGTTGGTGAAAAGGGAAGTAGAGCTTTGTTTTGTAATCTTGAGGTGTTGATCCCCTGATCGGACAGTTATTGAGTTTTAGGGCGCGTGTATGGCGCCGCTTTGCATCGATTGTATGTCCAAATCAGAGCTTCAGAATAAATATAATTAGGACGAGCGTAGCGAGCCCTATCACTATCCTACAACTTGAACATGATGTGATACCCTTTATTAAAAAACTATCACGCTTATAGTTTTGTGCTTTAACATAGTAATTTAAAGTCATAATTAAATGTGTTATCTGTCAAAAAAAAAATACTTCAAAACCATAAAAAAAATGATTGTATTGATTGGATAGAATGTTAATGTACTACTAACGCAATCTGTTAGAAAACCAATGAGTTAACAGCGCTGCAACAGAATAAAACTCAAAACTCAAATACATCTTAGTTAATCTACTTAATATTAGATGACACCACTAGAACCAGGTTGTAAAATAAACGCGAGCCCTCACAAAGCTCAACTTTTTGCTAGTATATAAATTACACTAGAACATTTATTGCTTACACTTGGTTCTCAGTAACTGGGCTGGGGTATTTGCTATGGGGTCCTTTGGCGCGGCTCTGGGTGACGTTGTACTGATAGTCGTCAACCTTCTTCGTCTGCTCTGCCGTCTCCGCTTTGATCTGGTCGTGGGCGGCGTAAAACTTGCCCGTCACTGGGATTGCTGTCAAAGATGGATTTCATTTTAAAAACCTATTGTGAGAGCTGTAAGGTCTTTAGGAATTTTATTATATAATCGCACATTCTTTTGGGGCTTGAAGTATTTTGCCGTATTCCATCCATATGTTTTAATTTTGCTCCTGAAGTCCCAAAATCCTCTTCAAGGGGAAATTTGAAGGGCGATTAGGGAATAAGCCCCTGAATATCCATATTTAAATTTAACATGTCTCATTAAATATATTTTACACGCTAGTTTATTATAATAATAGAGTATACTCTACATCTTTATTCATTGGTGGTGCTTTCAAGGTTTCCCTGTGTTGTCTATTCCCAATATACAGGATTTAAATGTTTGCTTCATTTTAACAGTAGGACGAAAATAAGAATATGTCTCTGGTCCTACAAATAGGACAACTAGAAGACGACCTATTTCAAATAGACCACCTAATGGTAAATTATGATGTGGTCATAGATGTTTTTCAGGCTAACCTAGAATTCTTTGCTCTCAAGAACAGCTGTCAGAACACACTGTTGGTTTTGGGTGCTTGGCAACAGACTTTCACTTGAGTGTGGTTGCTAGCAAGCATTCTCCAAAGGCCCTTCTACCATAATATGTATAATGAATGCCATCCTAAAACAACAATCAGAACCGAGTGTTGACATGCCTTCTGAAGCACGGATGTGCTCAGTAGTAATACCTAGCGGTTACCCATCCAAATCATCACAGCGAACGGACATTACTTAACACCAAGCAAGTTTCGCTACCAGCGCTTCAAAATAGTTTTAGGTTTAGAATGGAATAGGCATGCAGCACAAAATCGTAGGACGCAGGTTTGATTCCCGTCCCGTATTGTGTTTCAATTATTTGTTAATGTAATTTTTGTTCAGCACATGAAGGATTTGTAATCATATTTAGAAGAAAAAAAAATATATTTTATATGTAGGTATAGCGTATACGCATAGTTGTTAATATGATATTAGAACTTATTTTATCAGGAACGGTTGGTTACATTTAATTGTCCATTGTCCAAATACCTTAAGTCCATAATCCTAAGCTATTTCTGTTTGTGATCCGCTTTTGTTTACCGTTTATGTGTCTCTGCAGAAATCCGCAGCAGTAGAGATATGCTGTAGTTTAAAACAAACAACGCAGCGCACGTTTATAGGATTGAACGTAAGCGCTGCATAAAACTGAGCATAACCTATTTTGCCTTGCGTAATTGTAACGTACCTACCTATTATTTTATTTGATTGTGCAGTTTGTTCTAGGGATTAAGGTATGAAATAGCCGTTTCGTATTGAAATTGTATTTAATTGGGATGAAAAATCTGAGGAACTGATCGCTCAGTTCAGATGCACACGAAGTTCGTCACAAGTGGCGATCCCGAGATCTCCAAGAAATGCACTGGGATAATGTATGGAATACCCTAAACCACTGTCTTATATTTGCTTACCTATAATCCAAAGAATAACTTTTAAGTTATTCTTTGATTCCAAAGAATTAAGTTATTCTTTGGATGGTAGTCGTTAGGCAATGCCGCAGGCCTTTGGGTAGAGAGACAACCAGACTCTCACCTAGCTAGCTACCATCCTCAAGTAGAAAATCATCGTCCCCGTCGCCAAACACCTAAAATACACTTCCGAAAGTCTGGAGTTGCTTGTTTTTAGTTCTGTGAACCTTTCTCGGCCATATCATCACTTACCATCAGATTGAAACGGTTCCGCGTTCCCCGAGGGCTACCGGCTGGTTCAGGGGAACTCCTACTACTCCTTGTCACATATGGAAGATGTAGGTTGTGGAGATGGAGGATGGAACAGGAATAATACAGAAAAGCAGGAACACGAAGATTAGATGGTGACTTTAATGTATTTTTGAAAGAGAAAAACAATTTAAAAATATGTGTTCACACTCAATTTGTAATAAAGGCAAATAACATAATATACATAGGTAAAGATATTTTACGAATGTACAGTAGGTAATGAGTACTGCTCGCAATGAGAGCTCAGGTTGGAATGCTTCAAACCTGGCAAGTACGAGTTGTGGCGATGGTTTTGAATTTGAATAAAGAATCGGAGTATATGAAATATCTATGTGGACAGTAGCAAATGAGATGCGCGATGAAAAAGGATGACTTCGTCACAAGGTAAGATGGTCGTTAAAGGGTAGCCTGTCGGTAAGAAATTAAACCATTTTCCTGTACCACCCACAACAGTAGATGAAGATAATAAATATCTAACATCCAAAATTGGGTCTGTAGATCTTGTAGTTCCGAAAATGTTTCACTTCGCGGTGGATGATTTCATTCAACATGTGTATGTCGATTGGCAGTTTGGTGCCAAATGTGCACTTTGCGTCTCCCATGATAAAAGCTGAAAGAGAACAGAAATTCAACTCTAAGTTGTAAGGTACATGGCTGCATGCTTATTTGTCTCGATTAGAACAATGTGATAATTCTAATTATATTTATTATTACTTAAATGATAATATAATAACATTTAAAAGGTTTAACAAAGAACTTCTTTAAAGAAAATATATTCTAAAACAAAAAATGCACTAAAAAGTATATAAACCAAACCACTGTGTACACTTTTTTTGATCATTTTACATAGTGAGGGTGTGTCTAATAGCACATACAGTAAAACAATAAAATGTAAAATGTATCTATATAATGTATGGTCGCTTGTATAGGTAGAAGTAGTTGCAGATGTTTGTAAAATTGGGAACTTGAAGTACTTAAGTGTAGGTAATCTGGAAATACGGTGTTGTGGTATGTATACAAAAACCGCAAGCAGGTTTAAAACCATTTTGTATACAAAGTTAGCCTGCAACTTTTTCCAAATGTAACTGTGTACTCTTTAACTAACGCCTGAACCATAAACAGTGTGTTCCGGCAGCACTCCTTGAGAACCAGTAAAATTAAAGGCACATGAGACCTATCAACTGTAACTATATCTCAGGGTGACATCTGTCATAGGCAGAGGTTACCGCTTAACATCAGGTGGTTCTCGTGGTTTTTCCATCACAAACCCATAAAAAAACATGAAGGAAACATCTTTTGTCTTCGTGTGCAGT
Organism: Plagodis pulveraria; assembly: GCA_963890685.1. Classification (NCBI taxonomy): domain Eukaryota; kingdom Metazoa; phylum Arthropoda; class Insecta; order Lepidoptera; family Geometridae; genus Plagodis; species Plagodis pulveraria. The sequence continues at coordinate 9,935,158 of OY982971.1, forward strand.
AGGTATACGAAATTTGAGCGTTAAGATAAAATTTGGAAAGAACAAATACCCACAGGGATGACCTCATTCTCGCATAACATATTTTAAATAGAGCAGAGTATACCAACTTTGTCATGGCTGTATAGTTTCGTCAAAGGAAAACAATGCGACAGACAAGCAGCATGGTCTTAACTGCCCTAACTAAATTACACTAGTGAGGTTTTGCCTCATTAGGCATAGAACAGGGTGCACCACTACAGTATTACAATATTTGTAAAACGGTGCTCCTTAAACTGATAGTGAGTTTACTATAAACTAGAAATCCCAAGTAAGATTTGAGTTGGGTGGCTGGGCGTAAAACTAAATCCTTTTCAACATGTGCTTGTTTTTGAGTTAGCGAAGGACATAATGTGAAATGAAAGAAAGAAGAATGAAAAGTTGAGTATAGGGCTTAGTATGTTTTAGGTGTACAGCCAGGTTATTACCCTCAAATCCTCATCTATAGGTTCTAGGTAGCAATATATATAGGTACAACCGCATATATCTAAATACAGAAGGTCTAGCTCACCTTGTGATCCTATTTAATTTAAACAAAGTAAATTTTTACAACACTGATAAAATATGTTCAAAATAAAATAAGTAAACAAAATTATATAAAAAAACAAAGTTACTTTGTTTGACACATTTAATAATAAGCCAGTGTCATATTGTGGCAGTGTAGTGATTATTCGTTCAAAATTAGCTTTAAGTTCAATAAAAAGGAAATGAGGTTAGTTTGGTAAACGACTTCCTGTCGACAAGTTATTTCACACTTTTGAGTGTTGAAGTCGATTCCATTTTACATTAAAACATAATTTTCACCCTTTTTAGCGACCCTTGCTACTTACGGGATCGATTGTCATTCACTGTCAATGACTTTATCACCAAGGTAGGAAAACACTTTTCAGTTACTGTAGTGTAACTCAAAAAAGGCTGGACCGGTGTTGATAAAATTTAAATGGCACCACAGGGAAAGCATTAGCTTTCTAATCAAAAATCATCAAATTCGGTTCACCAAGTCAAAAGTTCTGAGATAACAAACATAAAAAAATACAGTCGAATTAAGTACCTCCTCCTTTTTTAAAGTCGGTCAAAAGTAAATTATCTACACCGTGCCCGAAACCTCGGACACAGCTTGAACGCGTTGGCAGGGGAGTATTCAACAAGTTTTGGCGTTAAGAATCCCGAACCTGCTAAATCACGAATATGGTAAGTAAAGAATTGAGCAAACTGCTCACGCTTAATATACCGGCGAGCTAAATGATTAACAAATAAAAAAAACTGTGTACAGTCGCCTGCAATAATAAATAAACAACATTGTAATTTTCAAAATTGTGGTAGTGTTCTGTTTCTGTCTATGTATACAAAAATATCTTAAAATGAAAGGAAAATTTGAATTGTTTCACTCATGTTTATGTTATCTTCGATTATTTCGAATTTAGTAACCTCACATTATTATGAAAATTACGAAGTGTACATTTATTATTGCAAACGACTGTACTACTAGCAGAAAACCATAGACCTAGGATTTTTTCGCTACATCCTAAGCCTATGCAGAAAACATAACTATACATACACTTATATGTCAATTCCAGACTGATAGTTTTTTTAGTTTACAATTCAAACGGTATTTGCAATTCCGCGTCTGACACGTTTATTTATCTCTTTACTCTCTTTTTAAATAGTATCTCTTATTGCTATAAAACATTGTCACACCTGTATACCTCCGAAGAGATAGGCAGAAAAAGACTTGTCTAAAATATTTAAAAAAAAATTATGCTTTTGATAGGTTAGCCTTTGACCACTATCTCACCTGATGGTAAGTGATGATGTGGTCGAAGATGTTGTTCAGGCTAACCTAGAATTACTGGCTCTCAAGGACATTTACCGGAACACACCGTTAGGTGCTCGGCGACAAATTTTCTACTTGAGGATGGTAGCTAGTCAGGCGGGCATTCGCAAAATGCCCTAACACCATGCTATAACGACTGCTATTCTAAGACGACAACCGAGACCGACGGCTTAACGTGCCCTCCGAAGCACGGAAGCGCTCAGTAGTAATGTCACTAGCGGTCACCCATCCAAGTCATGACCGCGGCGGACATTGCTTAACTTAGCTGATCGGTTAAGAACAGCTAAACAAACTTCGCTACATTGTGCTTTATGTATGTGTGCGTCAGGATACCCAATTGATTTTGACACAATAGCTCATTTATTTAGACAATGCACTGAATAAAGTGAAGGGTACATAATTATTTTTGTTTCTTATATTTTTATTGCTTGTAAAGCCATTTCAGATCTTTATTCGATGAGCGTTAATCAGAGGCCCGTTTGGGTAAGTAAATTAGAACGAGAAGGAAAACATAAACAATTCCAAAAAATCGGCTATATTAATCACGTTTTTAAATATTCCCTTCAAGTATCGCGTACTAAGCGATCACAACATTCACAAATTTTCGTCTCTGGTGGGAATCGAACCCGCGTCTCTCAGTTTTACACACCGAACACTTTAACCCTTTGGCCATCGAGACGGTGGAATGAGATACAAATTTTGTCCTTTTTTAACGACTTCAAAGAAACGAAGAGGTACTCAATTCGTCTGTGTTTTCTTTTATTTTTTATTCCTTACCTCAGAACTTTTGACTGGGTAAACCGATACTGATTTGAAAGCTGATGCTTGACATGTGTTCCCTTTAAATTTCATCAAAATCAGTCAAGCCGTTTTTGAGTTATACTCCAATAACTGAAAAGTAATTTCCTACCTTGATGATAAAGTCATTCACAGTGAATGACGATCGACCCCATAAGTAGCAAGGTCACTAACAAGGGTGCAAAATACAATTTTTACTAAAAAATGGAACCGAGTTCTGTGGTATAACTTGTTGAAGTCGGTATCATGCGCACAATATTGATAATAGGTACTTTTGAACCACCATGGTACATGGACTTCAACAAGTTATTTCACACATTTGAGTGTTGAAGTTGGTTCCATTATATAGAAGAAAAAAATATTTTGTAACCGTCACCTGATTCCTGTCTAATGCGTAAAATCGACAAATCGATTGCTGCCCAAAATAAAATTGTGTGCCCTAAAAGGTTGTGAACGGAATAAAGTTGTTGTTGAAATTCACCCGTTCTAAACAAGAATGTCCTATTTTTAGTGCTTCTGTACAAACTGTCTAATTTGGCGTTGTAATCCATCCGCCTGTCTCAAGTCTCGGGGCTGTAATCAGCAGGTTGGTAATTGAAATAGTCGCTAAACGAAGTTAGGTGTGGTGTCGCTGGATTAACACGAGATGGCTAGATTGCTGCTTCGTACAAACCTAGCCCAGAGAAACTGGGATCATTAGTTTTAATATTGTTATGTTTGTAATACGCCTGCTCGGCGGATTATATTACAAATTTATGAGAGAAAAAAATTATAGTCCGCAGAGCAGGTGTTATAGCAAACATAACAATATTAAAATTATAAGGTTGCGTCATCATCTCATCGAGTAAGGGCTGCATTATATTATTTTTGTTATTGTAAAGCCTCTGACTAAATGTGTTATTAATTAATTGTTATTATGAATGTGTTATATATTGATGATTAAACTACTCTATTGTATTAGGAAATAACCTGTAAGGATAGATGTATTGTTTTAATAATAAATAAATAAATAAATCATGTACAAGTTTAAACCAATTGCTAAATTGATCTTGTTTGTTGTACAACACAAGTTGAACTATAGGTGTCGCTCCATCCCAATGCGATGGTTAAAAGACGAGAGGAAAAATTGGAGTTATGAGTCATTGTCATGTTAGCTCAAGCGGTCAGAGCATACCCCGGCTATAGGGGTGGATGGAAGCGGGTTCGTATCCCGCACATGACTATAATTTTTTTTTCGTAAATTTGTTATTTTGTAAAGGGATCTTAAGGATTTTATAGCATGCAGAATATGCCTGTCAGAATTACTTCCTGATCTGATTTGAATATAGTAAAATATGTTGTTTGAAGCAATGATATCCGAGCGGTAATAGCTTGTGGCTGTGGTTCCTGGTTCGATCCCCACCACCTGCTTGACCTTCACCGCATGGTCGAAGAACATTTTGCGAACGCTCGCCAGGCGAGCTAACAAACTCAAGTAGTAATCTGTCGCTAAGCACTTAACATTGTATTCCGGCAGTCTGTAGTCCTTGAGAGCCAGTAAAATTACAGGCTTTTACGCCATAAAGAACACAGTTGTTGTAAAATTTAATTTTAGCAGTATTGGCTTAGAGGCAAAGACTGCAGACTCCCACGCCGTACGTCCATGTTTCAAATCCCGCTGCGAGCTTCACAGCATGGTGGAGGGCGTTTTCGCATGTCATTTTTAGAAAATGTGTCGCCGAGGTGGTTGAGAAAGATCATTCCACGAGTAACAAACTACTAACCACTTTGAAGGACAATAATAAAAACAAAGTAAGGCTTTCGAAGTCAACTGAGTTATTACGGCATATTATCATCGAAGATAATTAAAGTATTTGAAAACCATTCGAAATTTACAACCATCTTCGTATCTAGAAATATTTTCAATAGAATACCAATAATATAAAAATCTAATAAGTGAGTCGTCCTTGATCGTCGTCGGCCTGCACTGAATTTAAAGCCTTGATCGGAGTTATATCGCTCATTCTTGGAGCAATGGCGTGCGTACGGGCCGGGAGTACCACGCTCATGGGAGAAGCGGGGGCGCGAGCGGGTATATTATGATCAGTACAGTAATATTCGCTGACTTTGAAGCGCTCGTCGCTCTTACTTAGCTGTTCTTAACCGATCAGCAAAGTTAAGCAACGTCGCCCGCGGTCAAGAGTTGGATGGGTGACTGCTAGTGACATTACTACTGAGCGCTTCCGTGCTTCGGAGGGCACGTTAAGCCGTCGGTCCCGGTTGTTGTCTTAGGATGGCAGTCGTTACAGCATGGTGGTAGGGCATTTTGCGAATGCCCGCCTGGCTAGCTACCACCCTCAAGTAGAAAATCTGTCGCCAAGCACCCAACGGTGTGTTCCGGCAGCTGTCCTTGAGAGCCAGTACTTCTAGGTTAGCCTGTACAACATCTTCGACCACATCATCACTTACCATCAGGTGAGATTGTGGTCAAAGACTAACCTATCACGCATAAAAAAAAAAAAAAAACCTACTAGAATTACTGGCTCTCAAGGACAGTTGTCGGACCACACCGGGCGATATTTTTTCCACCAGAATGTGGCAGCTAGCCAGGCACTTATTCCAAAAATGTCCTACTATAGTACCACCAACTTAACTGTGCAGTTCGCGAGGGCGCTGCTGGTCAAGGAAATCAACTACAAACTGTCACAATTTGAAGGAATGTTGTAGTTCTTTTTTCTGCCGCCTGAACAGATAAGTTGGTGGGACTGTACATTATTATATGTTCAATGCTACTACCATGCAAAATTGGAATAGCAAGAACTGAGTAAGTAGTAAGTACGTACTAAATACTACGTATGGCAAGAGCTTACAGAAATGCGTAAGCAAGGGCTAGACTTTGACAAACCCTTTTAGACTCTTCTCAGTCTGAAGGTTAAATAACGGTACAAGCTTGACAGGAAATAAGATAGTGAATATATACAATTATCGTAATACTACTACGTTCAAACTATAGTGCGCGCGGAACTAGTTGGCCGCGCCTCGACCCGACTTATTCTATATTGGTCCCAAGTAGCGCGTAAGTCCAATATAGGTATTACTGTAAGAACTCGTTTTTCATGATCTGTTTTCAAATCTGCATGAGTGCAGGTTTGCGAAAACCGTCGAAAGATAGGTCCTTCTTACGTCAGTCGTGACGCGGGTAAAGTATGCCCTCAAGCACGTGTTTGGCTGACATGCCGGCCAGAAACCGCCTCTATGTATGTCAAAATTCTGTAGACATAATAGAAAATTCCATAAAAGCGTAATAGACAAAATAAAGTGTAAAATCGACTATATGTATTTACCTCCTCTGTTTTATTAACGGTTTTTAAACTATTTTTTATATTATTGAGACGGAACAAGCTCGAGGTCCACCTGATGTTAAGCGGACTAACATCTACCTATAACAGATGCATTTCATCACAAGTCACGAATTGCACTACGTCCGTCACTTTGAGACATAATTGTTAAGTCTCATGTGCCTGTAATTTCACTGGCTCGCAAAGGCTGCTGCTGGAATACACCGTTAGGTGCTTGGCGACAGATTTTCTACTTGAGGGTGGAAGCTGGCGGGCAATCGCAAAATGCCCAAATACAAGGTTTTATAAGAAACTACCTAATTTTCCTCAAAACATGTTTACCCGGCAACAATATTCAATATATATTGAGCAAGGCACACAAATGGCTTCTTACAGTCTCACCAACTTATCTGTTCAGGCGGCAGAAAAAAGAACTACAACATTCCTTCAAATTGTGACAGTTTGTAGTTGATTTCCTTGACCAGCAGCGCCCTCGCGACCTGCACAGTTAAGTTGGTGGTACTATACGTATGTACTGTATGTATTTACTTATATTAATATATTATACTTAAATATAAATAATGACAATATTTTGAAAACGAAAGTTAACTTGTTAGTAATGTTGTAACGCGTAATTAAACTATAACTTCATAACGCAACAAGTAGATATTAACTCTTATGTCACTATTTACTTAAAACTTTGAAATAATTAATTATAAACCAATGCTTGTACATTTTCTATTGATATATATCTATGAGAAATAGAGGATACCTACATTGTTTAAGAGTAGAGTTCACGCAGCGCTTTTCATAAAACGTAGTTTCGTTATATTTTAAATACTCAGTGTTCAAACTCGGTGAAATTTTATATCCATATTGCTGAGCCTAATATGGGTGCGTACCATTTCAGTGAGATTCGCTAAAAACGCTAAAAACGATCACACTCCCAAAAAGTTTTCCACATGGGTCTTGGCGTTATTTTCACCTTAAAGCTACATCTAATGTCAAAAGTGACAGAAGTGGCAAGTTTTAGTGGCATTCTTAGCGTTCTTATCCAAAAATGGAACGGGGATGACAGTTACAAACGATCACGTGATCACAACCAGAGACGCAGAATGTGATCAAAATTATCGAAAATAACGTTCTTAGCGACTAATGGAACATACCCTATCTATGCTTCTGGTGTGCCAGTTTTTTGATTTATTTTATTCCTAATTGTCAAAATAATAATTCCTATATGTTTTTTCAAATTAGTTTTGAAAATACTTAATTTTACGGAAATCTGGCAAACCAGACGCATTATTAGATATTAGGCTCAAGGACATACATGCAAAGTTTCACCGAGTTTGAACTGTTAGTATTTAAAATACGACGAAACTACAATTGTATTGAAGTTGCTCCGTGCACTCTACTCTTAAAAAAAATACATTATTTAAAACATTCAGAGCTATTATTCCGTAAAAACCATAAGAGGAACGTTTTTATACTGAAAAAGACTGTCGTTTCTCAATTTTAATGTAAGTTCTGTGATAGATTATTCGAATGTGTACTAAACGTGTGTTTGTCTGTTTTATATAACGCATTAACTTGGTAAATTTTGTTAAAGTTTTTATTAGGTAGGTGCTTATCTAAATTTAATTTATGTAGAACAAACTAAGCTCTAAAATAATCCGCATTTTACGATATATTAGAGCTCACGCAAAATGAGATATTCGTAAACCTCTGCCACCCTATCAAACCCCACGGCACTTTTTTTGGGCGGGTTCTAGTAAAGCATTTCATAGGTAGGTATCTCCTCTAATGTATAACACATAATAAAAAAAACTAAGTCGACATAATTTACATTCAAATACTTCATTGCTACCTGCAGTAATAATTGTTAATGTATTGCGGATTAAGATATGTTTCGCCGTTTACGTTTATTTCAAATTTTTTACCCCTAGATTATAAAATTGTGTGTGAGTTCCCAATCCAAGTAGTGTCTATTTATAATATTTGATATTTTTAAATGTTTCGCGATACAGTATTAGATTGTTCATCTTAAGCTTCCATTATGTAAATAAAATTTACTTACGTAACATGTTAGAATTTTATCGTGAAGAAAAATATATACCTGGTCAACTGAATAAGTTGTTTTTTATTTTCACTCCGGCACATTATTCAGTCTTCCATTGTCCTTTGAGCATGTTCCCTACCCTACGAATAAATATGTTTATTCGTAGTCCCAACCAAACATAGCATCCAACCTCCATGGACTTTGGTCATGTGACAGACCAGAAGCAGTGATGGCTCAGTGGCATTGGCTATGGACTGCCGCGCAGCAGGTCCATGGTTCGAATCCCGCCCAGAGCTTGAGCTTCACCGCATGGTGGAAGGGCATTTTGCGAATGCCCGCCTGGCTAGCGACCACACTCTAGTAGAAAATTTGTCGCCAAGCACCTAACGGTGAGTTCTGGCAGCAGTTCTTGAGAGCCAGTGAAATAACAGGCAAAAATGAGACTTTACAGGTATGTCTCAAGGTGATGGGCGCAGTGCAGTTCATCACTTGTGATGAAATGCATCTGTTATAGACAGAGGATACCGCTTAACATCAGGTGGGCCTCGCGCTTGTTCCATCACAATGACATAAAAAAATTAATTAAAAAAAATTCCGACTTTCATAATCCAAATGGTTTTCAAAATGATGCATCCTTGCCCATACAAGAAAGAATCCATACTTTTCTGAGATAACGGAAGTATTTTGAATATTTTGATGAAATCTGAAACCATCACAAATTACATTTTGGCCCCAAAATATTACGTCATTTCATATTAATCTCGTAACTACGTCAACAGTTATAAACCTAGAAAAACGGAATTTTGCATATGTATAAGTAATTTTTCGCTCGATACATTTTGCAACGCAAACACTTACCGATGCAAATTTGCGTATTAAATAATCTCGTAACTAATTTTAAACTTCTAAATCAAAAAATCTGAAATAATACAAGTGTATAAATTATATGTAAATAATAATATCAAAGAAGGAGCAAAGCCGTAGGTGATATAGTTTTTCAGAAAAAAATATTGCACTCCAATACAGTTTTCCCGCCAAAGTTCTTAAAACAATTCTCGACATCAGAACCATTTAGTCGGATATCCAATTTCACAACTATTCAGGAGAGCAAAAATAAATTTTTAATGTGAATTATTATTTAATGTTTTTGAAGTTTCTGGAGTAAATCGCTATAATAGGGTTGTTGACTTGTTTTTTTTAAGTATGTTAAATTATTTAGAACAATGAAATATACACCTAGCATTTTTAATTTTTTTTTTAGGAGTCCTGAAATACTAGAAATCCATCTTATTATTTCAACTTTTAAAATTGGCGCTAAAACATCATTCAATGGCGGCCTGTATGCTTATGACGTCACTAGGGCAAAAGCAAATAGTGCTGAAATGTAATACGTTTTGCTTGCTTGTTGTAGTGTCGTGCGTAATCGATTATACAGGTTGTTCGGCAGAACGTGTACCATAGTGTAGGGGTGTATGTAGACTGAATAAAACAATCACAGAACCAACACAGTTTGAAGCACGGATACATGAGTGGCAGCATTATCAATTATTTTTCATACATGGTAATTAAACAACTTTAATCGGTTCAAAATCACTATTTTATTGAACATTTTTGTAATCCCGAAATGTAAACACTGTCAAGTGATCGAGACAATGCAGTGACATCGGAATAAATATAATGATAAACATAAGCTTTTCCAACTGTTTAAAGTTGTTGTATTACTATGAGTAATAATTGCAAAATGTTTCCATAGATTCTTGTTCCCAGTTTGGGTTTTATTATCTATGCTGATCTTTGATCAAATCTCACGGCGAAATATGATCAAAGATAAATAGTCAAATGTACGTATTACACTATTAAATATAATAAATACGGGATCCAATGGATTTGATAGTGAAATAGGGGCCTAAGTAGTAAATCGATAGTGATCCGACATTTTGTAGGTTGCTTGCTATTAGCAATTACTAATGTCAATTGTCACTGTCAAAACCTTTGAAAGCAAACTCTCATGATTACTATTACCTATTCTGTGGCTTTGTTTTTGTCCTTATGACATCATTTCCGCCTTTACTTCCGTTTGAGATCACGTGACTTAAAGAAAATTTAAACACATTTTGTTTATTCAAAATAAAGGTAATCCAATGCAGAATAAATAATTTGTTAATTTCATCGAGTTATGTGCTCCAACTACTATCATGTTAACGTTACACTGTATTTTATTTTAGACTGTGTCAACTACCCTATTGTATATGCTCGTTGATTTCATATTCGTTTACGATTATTTTTAACTTGATTTCTGTAAGTAATCCAGAAATAAACTAACTTTTATATACTGAAGTAGTTACATCAGACCCAATTTTCAAGGTCTGGCTACAACGGAAAGATTTTTTATTGACAAAATACCATATGTTTCCATGAATCTCACAGTTATATCTGTATACGATGTTGATATCAGGCCATTTGGTCCCAAACAATGAATTTTAGTTTTAAACATATGCTGGCTAATATTACAATCAGACCGTTTGGTTCCAAAATATATGTGTGGTGTGTAAAAGTAATACTTTATATACATAAACAACAGATCATATGGTTCGGAAAAATAATGATTTATGTAGCTTGTTTGTGGCGTTATGTTTAGCTCTGACATTACCTACATACTCAAGAAAATAAAACATACATTGGTCTTACCTTATTGTAATACCATATGACTCGTATAAATAACATTACACTTTTTCTGACGCTGCAGTTAAGGCCGTAATATGCTTTACATGTCGATATTTTTTTTAAGTAACATACTATACTTTATTTTTGTTGTCCATAATATAAGTATTGTTGTCTTGTTAAGTAACTACATCTTTAGTTTCTGTTCATGCATTGTGTTAAAAAAAGGAAACGTCACAATTATGCAGCCTTATACAGCGTTATTGGAAAAATGCTAACAACCTCACAGGGTTGACTTCTTCTTTTTGGTCTGCTAGTTTTTATATTATTCTAGTTTAAATTAATAACTCACTATAACTTTTGTTTTAGGAGGATTAGATGACAGGCGAATAATTGATTTCCAATATTTTTGGATTCAGTTAATGTCTATAAGTGAACACAGCGATAACTTCAGCTGGAAATTAAACTACCTTCTATTGAAAATTTGTTCAAACCGGCCTCCCGGCTTTTCCATCATTTGTACAAACCGTGATACCAGTTAGCGGTCGATAGTCGTATTAACAAATTTACCATAAATCTGCGTAAGTCCGACGTTCATAATCCAAATGGTTTTCAAAAGGATGCATCCTTGCCCATACAAGAAAAAATCCATATTTTTCTGAGATAACGTATGAAGTAGGAAGTATTTTGAATATTTTGATGAAATCTGAAACCAGCACAAATTACATTTTGGCCCCAAAATATTACGTCATTTCATATTAATATCGTAACTACTTCAACAGTTATAAATCTAGAAAACCGCAATTTTGCATATGTATAATTCATTTTTCACTCGATATATTTTGCAACGCAAACACTTATCGATGCAAATTTGCGTATTAAATAATCTCGTAACTAATTTTAAACTTCTAAACCAAAAAATCTGAAATAATACAGGTGTATAAATTACATGTAAATAATAATATCAAAGAAGGACCAAAGCCGTAGGTGGTATAGTTTTTCAGAAAAAATAATTGCTCTCCAATACAGTTTTCCCGCCAAAGTTCTTAAAACAATTGGTTTGTTTTAATTTTGTTACTTTAAAATATTTGGCGTAAAATTGTGTAACAATTCATGGCTAAAGAACAATAGTAAATTATCATATTAAAAGAAGATCGAAGTTCTAGGTGAGTTAGTTACGAAAAAATAGAAATAGCAATTAAATTACTATTCCAGTATTTTTTTGTATAAAAAGGTGTATTATCATTTATTTTCCATAGAGGAAATAGTGAGCATAAGAGTATATAGTGAGGATTGCATTGGTACCAAGAAGTATATACATACATACATAAAATCACGCCCGTTTCCCGTAGGGATAGGCAGAGACCACGGATTTCCACTAACTACGATCCTGACATATCTCTTTCGCTTCATCTATACTCATCAATCCTTTCATACATAAGCGTCGGTTTAGGGTACTTTTGACCTGGCCTTTTTTCAGAATGTCTTCAATCTGATTTCGGAAGTATATATATGTTGATTATAGATTGCATCAAAGATATTCGATTTAAAAACAAAAAAACCTCAAAATGTGTAATTATATATTTACATTTCGCTGTTTGGTCTACTCAAACTAAATGGATGAAAATGATATTTTTTTAATGGTGTAGGTGATATATTATGGTATGGGAATATGAGGGTGACATGTTAAAGTAATGGAAAACCAAAAACGTCATGGGACGTTTGTGGTTGGTACTAAGTTGTTTTCCGGATGCACAGAAAAATAAACCTCAATCCTATGCATGGTCATTATGACAGACAGTGTTATCGACTGGATATAGATACTGAAGAGTGTGAACGAGGAAAACAGCAATTTTTGGAAAATTTAAAAGAAAGAGCTTTTAGTCCGCAGCTTTTAATCAATGCCGTTACATCAAATATTTATATAATTTTAAGCCGTATAATTTTTTAATTATTGAAGTTTTTTGTTACAATAAATGATTCAAACATATCTATATTTTATTCACCAAGGATGAAATTTAAATAAAAGATTCACGATGCAGGTTGACTATTTAATGTACAAGCCTACTTCTTTTCTATAACATTAGCAAGTAATCGACAAGAAATTGATTATTTACTCATGCCAATCACACAATTTTTAAATTCGCATTAATAAAGTAATGTAAGTACATTTCTTTATTAATGAGTGCTAGTATCAAAATATGTTACTCACAGTCACGCTATTCCGTCGTCACTTCTTTCGCTTGTGTAAGCGATGCGCTGGCATTTACCTAAACTTCAGTAGCGTGATTTTGTGAAATGGCTCTTGACTTAAGAGGCATTTCACATTTAAATGCGGTATACGAAGATTTTAAGCGCTTAATTTACTATCATAGGAAATATCTACAAGATATTTAATAATTGATAAAAATAGAATAATCTGTTCTCTTTTCAGTTAATGTACCAGATTTACAAACATAAGATTAATTATTTTGTAGTGACCAATCTCCCGCACCTTGTTTTACGAATTAAAGTACACATAGCCAACTTCAGAGTTATATCTCTTGCATAAAGATTCATCAAATTAACTAAAAAAAAAAACTGTGCATCAGGCATATAATCCTGTTGACACATAGTGTACTAGAATATCGCTAATTAATCGTCATTGTAGAAAAAAAATAAAGATCTTGCGCCAATTACCACGAATTATATCAGCAGTTTACCACCATATATTGCGTTTAATAAAGTGTAATTCCAATCAGATATTATATAAAAAGAAAGTTCATTCTTTAATTAATCTGATCTTTAATAAATTGTGATATTAACTCTGTTTTGTTAGACAAGAAAAAATATTTAACATAACTCGAAATGCACATAAATTGAAATGTACAAGCGCGAGGCGATCAGTACCGCGCGAGCGCCCATCGAGGTAGGACCTCTGTTCGTTTTCCTTGCTCTGACGTCTCGTACGCGGAACGCTTAGATGCAAGTTTATAGTGCGACCACAGAGTTTTGATCATGTCGATATTTTTTTTAAGTAACATACTATACTTTATTTTTGTTGTCCATAATATAAGTATTGTTGTCTTGTTAAGTAACTACATCTTTAGTTTCTGTTCATGCATTGTGTTAAAAAAAGGAAACGTCACAATTATGCAGCCTTATACAGCGTTATTGGAAAAATGCTAACAACCTCACAGGGTTGACTTCTTCTTTTTGGTCTGCTAGTTTTTATATTATTCTAGTTTAAATTAATAACTCACTATAACTTTTGTTTTAGGAGGATTAGATGACAGGCGAATAATTGATTTCCAATATTTTTGGATTCAGTTAATGTCTATAAGTGAACACAGCGATAACTTCAGCTGGAAATTAAACTACCTTCTATTGAAAATTTGTTCAAACCGGCCTCCCGGCTTTTCCATCATTTGTACAAACCGTGATACCAGTTAGCGGTCGATAGTCGTATTAACAAATTTACCATAAATCTGCGTAAGTCCGACGTTCATAATCCAAATGGTTTTCAAAAGGATGCATCCTTGCCCATACAAGAAAAAATCCATATTTTTCTGAGATAACGTATGAAGTAGGAAGTATTTTGAATATTTTGATGAAATCTGAAACCAGCACAAATTACATTTTGGCCCCAAAATATTACGTCATTTCATATTAATATCGTAACTACTTCAACAGTTATAAATCTAGAAAACCGCAATTTTGCATATGTATAATTCATTTTTCACTCGATATATTTTGCAACGCAAACACTTATCGATGCAAATTTGCGTATTAAATAATCTCGTAACTAATTTTAAACTTCTAAACCAAAAAATCTGAAATAATACAGGTGTATAAATTACATGTAAATAATAATATCAAAGAAGGACCAAAGCCGTAGGTGGTATAGTTTTTCAGAAAAAATAATTGCTCTCCAATACAGTTTTCCCGCCAAAGTTCTTAAAACAATTGGTTTGTTTTAATTTTGTTACTCTAAAATATTTGGCGTAAAATTGTGTAACAATTCATGGCTAAAGAACAATAGTAAATTATCATATTAAAAGAAGATCGAAGTTCTAGGTGAGTTAGTTACGAAAAAATAGAAATAGCAATTAAATTACTATTCCAGTATTTTTTTGTATAAAAAGGTGTATTATCATTTATTTTCCATAGAGGAAATAGTGAGCATAAGAGTATATAGTGAGGATTGCATTGGTACCAAGAAGTATATACATACATACATAAAATCACGCCTCTTTCCCGTAGGGATAGGCAGAGACCACGGATTTCCACTAACTACGATCCTGACATATCTCTTTCGCTTCATCTATACTCATCAATCCTTTCATACATAAGCGTCGGTTTAGGGTACTTTTGACCTGGCCTTTTTTCAGAATGTCTTCAATCTGATTTCGGAAGTATATGTATGTTGATTATAGATTGCATCAAAGATATTCGATTTAAAAACAAAAAAACCTCAAAATGTGTAATTATATATTTACATTTCGCTGTTTGGTCTACTCAAACTAAATGGATGAAAATGATATTTTTTTAATGGTGTAGGTGATATATTATGGTATGGGAATATGAGGGTGACATGTTAAAGTAATGGAAAACCAAAAACGTCATGGGACGTTTGTGGTTGGTACTAAGTTGTTTTCCGGATGCACAGAAAAATAAACCTCAATCCTATGCATGGTCATTATGACAGACAGTGTTATCGACTGGATATAGATACTGAAGAGTGTGAACGAGGAAAACAGCAATTTTTGGAAAATTTAAAAGAAAGAGCTTTTAGTCCGCAGCTTTTAATCAATGCCGTTACATCAAATATTTATATAATTTTAAGCCGTATAATTTTTTAATTATTGAAGTTTTTTGTTACAATAAATGATTCAAACATATCTATATTTTATTCACCAAGGATGAAATTTAAATAAAAGATTCACGATGCAGGTTGACTATTTAATGTACAAGTCTACTTCTTTTCTATAACATTAGCAAGTAATCGACAAGAAATTGATTATTTACTCATGCCAATCACACAATTTTTAAATTCGCATTAATAAAGTAATGTAAGTACATTTCTTTATTAATGAGTGCTAGTATCAAAATATGTTACTCACAGTCACGCTATTCCGTCGTCACTTCTTTCGCTTGTGTAAGCGATGCGCTGGCATTTACCTAAACTTCAGTAGCGTGATTTTGTGAAATGGCTCTTAATGTAAAATTCATGTGGCATAAAACTATCCAGGGTAGTCAAGTATGGCTTTCCAAAATATTGTTATTTACTCGTTTATACAAGTTATTTCCGATTTTTTTATATCGGTATGGCTTCTCCACCATTTTACTACATAGTATGGTATTTTTTCAGAATTAAACAACGTAGAAGAACATAGATAAATTCGGTTGAAAATTCCCGTGGTGCAACCACATGAAACGAACCCACACGGCGAACTGACAGCGCCGCGCGGTACACTTTTTAAGCCACGCCCGCTGCGGTATAGTTTGCGTTGTGTTGTTTTTGAGCATGAATTACATTTCTTTTCATTATTATTCGTAGGTGCGAATTCACATTCGCTAGTCTTTAGCGATACACCTGTTGACTGTAGGCAAACTCCGCTTGTGCCTGTAATTTATTAGGTATTTTATATTACTTAGTGCGATGTAAATATTCAAAACTATATTCGAAAGGGAGCGCGGCGCGGTCCAGTGTTGCCGCGGCGGGCGCTCTTGGCTCGGAGTAGGCATTGTCTTTTAATGTACTGTGATAACAAGTATATTGAATGTCAAGGGTAATCAAAATTATAGTCATGTGCGGGATCCGAACCCGCGTCATCTACCCCTATAGCCGAGGTATGCTCTGACCAACTGATATACAATGCCAGGACAATGACTCATAACTCTAATTTGTCCTCTCGTTCTTTAACCATCGTATAGGGATGGAGCGACACCTATAGTTCAACTTACGTTGTACTACAAACAAGACTAATTTTGCAATTAGCTTTAAACTTGTAAATGATGACGCAACCCTATAAATGTAATAATTTTATTATTGCAATAACGCTTGATCAGCGGATTAGATTACAAAATTACAAATTTACGAGTGTAAAAATTATAGTCATGTGTATCTTTAATTAAAGGATTACACTACAAAATGACGAGAGGATAATTATACTCTCGTAATTTTGTAGTGTAATCCGCTGAGTTATTGCAATTATAAAAATATGAAAAAAAAGGTCATCACCTATTTTATTTGTGATATTTAAAGCTTATATATGTATATATGAGCTTACAATTTAGATATTTATTTTTACACGACTGCTCACAAAAGGAGTGTTATGTTTTCAGGGTTCATGTATGTATGTTTGAGAATTTATTTATTCCATCATAACTTCTAAACAGCGCAACCGATTTTAATGTATAATATATCATTCAATTCGTCTTGATAGCGCAGGTGGCACTAAGTACATAAAAAAACTTTTGATTTAAGACGTCATATGTGGGAAAAATTAAATACTCGCGGACCCATCGAGTGGGATATCAAAATGAAGGGCTTTAAGAAGCGATTCTATAAATATATATAAGTTGCAGTATTAATTTCAATGGGATAATAAAACGCTTAACCAAAATAAATAATTTGCAGTCGGGTTATTTAATTTTTAAATCATATAAACTTATTTATTATTTACTGTACTGTACTGTATCAGCCGGATCGTCCACTGCTGAACACAGCCTCCCCTACTAAGGGGGTATTTGCCATAATACCCACGCTTGGCAAGCGGCTTGGGGATCGCAGTGTAAGATGGCAGCTCTTTAGAAGGCGCTGCTGCCCACATTCCAGTATTTTTCCCTGAGTCGCCTCTTACGACACCCACGGGATGATATGGGGAGGTGCAATTCTAACCCGGCACCCCACGGTTTTATTATTAAGATTAGATTAATACATCAGATTTATTCTTCTTATTTGTTGCTTCTTTCACCACCGTGGTAGCTTCCTAACAAAAATTCCAATCGTCCATAGCATCCCTGGGATCGTGCGGCTCGATCGACACCGCCCGCGACAACTATTTCATAAGAGGTATAATTGAAATTGCGGTAAAATACCTTAGGGAGTACGTACACTTAGGTGGTACCTATTTTATTTGGATATTGAAATACAGTAGTGGAAAATTTGAAGAATACATTAACTCTAATGGTAGCGATCAATCATGAGTTTCATCAACAATGTTGATACTTGGAATCCTAGACTATACAGATGAGTTAATTAAATTTATTTGGAACCGGCTAGGACCAGCGTTATATTTACCGGTAAGATTCCGACCAGTTTCGGACTGTTTAGAAGTCCTTCGTCTGGGAGTCACGTTTGCATGAAGCGATGAGCACGGGCCCCAGCGCGTACCTATAGCATATATACTCCGTAGCAGTGAAGGAATGTTGTATGAAAATCCATACCTAAGCCTTCTTTTGTTTTTTTTTGCTACTAACATAAAAAAATGTAATCTCAAAAATTATATACTTATATTAAATAATTAGCAAAAAGAGGAGTGATTTTTATTTGTACTCGATTTTCAATGAAAGGAGGTTGGCAACCTTTTTTTGCAGTACGAGAAAAAGAGCCCGGCAATTTGTTATGTTTGGTTAAATTTTGTTTTTTAATAAATTGATATTTTAACAGTACGCTTTTAATTGTTCTAAATAATTTTCCAAAATGTCATCTGATATTGAAAGTGTCAATTTTATAATGATGACGCCACCAGAAATAAGAAATGCAGCTCAAGAAGTCATAAAGAAGTTACTGCTTGAGAAGTCTCGAGAAAAGTACGAGAAAACTGACAATGGTATTATTTTCCTCGTAGGTGTAGAATAAAGCACTATGTATCACTCTGGAGAAAGATCTATTTCTGTTCTCGAGTTGCCTTGCGTCGGGCTTAAACAAACTCTCGGACAGAAATAGATCGTTTTCTCCCCTCGATGTACAATGTACTATAGTATGTCCATAGCTGCTGTCCCATCTCGTAAAAGTCAAACTAAAAAGTTTTCATTTT
Organism: Plagodis pulveraria; assembly: GCA_963890685.1. NCBI lineage: Eukaryota > Metazoa > Arthropoda > Insecta > Lepidoptera > Geometridae > Plagodis > Plagodis pulveraria. The sequence goes on from OY982971.1 coordinate 9,953,884, forward strand.
TCCATAATAGAACTCCAACAAATTTAAAATGTCCTACTAGGCTTGACTTTCTCTGATAGTTACCGAATATCACATTTGAAAGGTTTAAAGTTTAATGTTATCTTTAAGCTGATTTAGATGAAGTTGGGCCCAATAAACATTTACGGTCGTTAAACGTATGCGCTCGAATAAAGATGCTTCCTATAGAACGAAAGGTGTCAAAAATTAGGTGATTTGTAGCTAAATATATCTTTATAATACTTTTATATAATCGTTTTCTAAAAATAGTAATATTAAAGTTAACTTAAAATATTTTTTAAATATTTGTAAATATCATCATCATCATCATCAGCCGGAAGACGTCCACTGTTGAAAAAAGCCTCCCCCATAGAGCTCCACAAAGAACGGCTACTAGCCGCTTGTAACCATTGGCTACCCGCGACTTTCACGATGTCGTCAGTCCACCTAGTGGGAGGCCTATACCAACTCTACTTTTTAAAAAAATATAACTATAAATAATTGTTTGCGTACCTAAACGGTACGAATATAATATGCCCAAATATGCTCGCTACACTAAATATTTATAATATATCGAGTTGGAAAAAGAGAAGTCAACACCCCTTCAGACTTAAGCTTTAAATCCCTTTAGAGGGAGGCAAGGGAGGAGTCATTCAATGTTCCCTCCTAAACGTCGACGGAAGACCAGGTGCTCCAATCTCCAGGATTATTTGGTTACAGCCCGTTGATTGCTGTACCTAATAGTTTGATTTAAAGGGATTGTTTTGTAATAAGGGATGCAGTTTACCTTTTTCAACTTACACAGGGTACATTCTGGTGAATGATTGTATGTAACTATGGTTTGAAATGTGTTTTACGGTTCCGTATATCCAATGAAAAAATGAAATCCTTATAGGATCTACGGCGGCGTGTCATTAACAACCATTGACCTAAATATACTAGACGCAACATCTCAATCAAGGATAGTCGACCAGTGCAGGTATGCCGGCTGGCATACTCACCCCCACACACAGCTGGGCAATCGTAGAGATTACACGCGCTTTACTGACAATTGATAGTACTCAATTTTCGAACGTGTACGATAATCCTCGTTTGAGATGTCGAGTCTAGTATATATAGGTCAATGTTCACAACCTATTTTCTCCGGATTATACATGACATAAAGTAAATAATAGATTCGGTTAGGTAGCGAATATTAAATGCAGGCATGGTGGAAATTATTCAAAATAAATAAAGGATGTGACCTCTTCAGTCACTGACCAACCAAACACGAAATCGAAAGCTACTTGACCAATGAAGTTGAACTTTGGCAGAACGGTAAGAGACTTTAGCTAATAACGGATTTTGTGGTAAAGCCGAATATGGGAGGTTGAATTGTTGCCTAAAGTTTGTACAAAAGTCCATGTTTTTGATGATATCTCACACACACTTTGTTTAATTTAAATAAAAAGATAGTGAGCGCATAATGTAGGATCTTGTATGTTTAATGATATATTTTTATTACTAGAATATTAGTTTATTCAAACCTTTACATTTTGATAAGAATTGTGAATATTTGGTATTAATAAGTAGGTATTATACGAGTTAAAGGTATTAATTTTTAGAGTTCCGTACGCAAAGGCCAAAAGGCAGCCTTATTTTTAACGGACTTCCAAAAAAGGAGGCAATTCAATTCGATTGTATGTTTTTTTCTGTATCCTTAAAAACTAATTTCAACGACTTTTTTGTTGGGTGGAGTAGAAGTACCTTAAAATTCATCAAAATACATCACCAAAACGAATAAAATAAATGTTTAAAAAAATAACCATAGCGACTTCCAACACCGAATATTATATAATTATGAAATATCCTTGTCGGACCATGTTTAAATGAGGTTAATGTTATGAATTAGCATGGTACAACTCCAACAAGTTATTTCCTAATTTTCAGTGATGGAAGTTAGTTCCGTTTTTTTATATTTTCAGGGTTCCGTACCTCAAAAAAAAACATTGGAACCATTATAGGATCACTTTGTTGTCTGTCTGTCAAGAACCTTTTTCTTAGGAGCGCGTAAAGGTATCAAGCTGAAATTCATGTCAAATATTCAAATCTACTGTCCCTTGAAGCTGTGAAAAAATCAAAATTCTAAACCAACGCAATCAAAAGATACAGCTGTTTATGACGCAAATCGACACTCTCGAGCGAATCAAAACCTACAGGTTACTTCCCGTGAACTAAGAATCTTGCAATTTGGTATGAAGCAACATCTTATAGCACAGATTGAGGAAAAATTGTGAAAGGCATACATTTTTAGTAACATCATTTATTAAAAATAATTTTAATATGTTATGGATTTCATTTAGCAATAAATATATCATAACTTTTTCTTATATACCTACAGGTTTATGGGAAACCCTCGGTGCGAATTGCACTTAGCCAGTTTTTTTAAAGTCACTCTGCCGTCTGCCTTTCGCTTGGATATCTAAGACGTAATATTAGATATTTGGTGTATAATACTTACACACAAGCAAATATTGTATAAGACTCTCAGTTATATCTCAGGACTCTGTTATTTGAAAATGAATCTAACAATACATTAAGGATCCTAGCTCATGAGCAGGCATCGTCTGCGGCACAATTAATGATTTTTTATGCCTGTTTGGTTATGCTTTTTCTACTATCTCACCTGATGGTAAGTGATGATGTGGTCGATGATGTTGTTCAGACAAACTTAGAATTACTGGCTCTCAAGGACAGTTGCCGGAACACACCGTTAGGTGCTTGGCGACAATTTAATACTTGTTAGCAAGCCAGGCGGACATTCGCAAAATGCCCTACCACCATGCTATAACGACTGCCATCTTAAGACAACAATCGGGGCGAACGGCTCCTGAACGGTCGGCCCTCCGAAGCACGGAAACGCTCAGTAGTGTCACCAGCGGTCACCCATCCAACTCTTGACCACGGCGGACGTTGCTTAATTTTGCTGTCATCAGTTCAGAACGGCTAAGCAAACTTCGCTACGAGCGCTTCAATCACAAATAAATAAATATCTAAAGAAATGTAAGTCAAGTTTAGAAACAGAAGAACGCAAATCTGAGACTGCCTTACTGTGAGCTAAGCGAATTTTTTAATGCGCCATAAAGTTGCTTATACTTATTTTTGTTTTTTATTTTTTTTTATGTTATTGTGATGGATCAAGCGCGAGGCCCACCTGATGTTAAGCGGTATCCTCTGCCTATAACAGATGCATTTCATCACAAGTGACGAACTGCACTGCGCCCATCACCTTGAGACATACCTGTTAAGTCTCATTTTGCCTGTTATTTCACTGGCTCTCAAGGACTGCTGCCGGAACACACCGTTAGGTGCTTGGCGACAGATTTTCTACTTGAGGGTGGTCGCTAGCCAAGCGGCATTCGCAAAATGCCCTTCCACCATGCGATGAAGCTCAAGCTCTGGGCGGTATTCGAACCATGGACCTGCTGCGCGGCAGTCCATAGCCAATGCCACTGAGCCATCACTGCTTCAAAATTTTCTAGAACTTTGCAAACAGGCATAATATGGAGATGGGTCTATTTAAAATAAAAAGAGACATAAAAACTAACCAAATTTTCGACATGTTTCGTTCAACACAAAGCATGATCAAGAGGTCTCTTACTCTTCGAGCGAACGGCTCTCGATCGTAAATGTTTTTTTTTTATTTGTTATTATTAAGTATGGATTTTAAGTTTTTATTATTAATATTGAATAATATGGACTCTAGATAAATTATTATGTATCTAGTGCATCACAGTTAAACTGATAGTTTGTTATGAGATATGTAGCGCTCATTATTGGTATATATATGAACACCCAAGTGCAACTTAGCCCGTAAACTGAGTTGTACCATACGAACACAAAACGAACCAAAAAGTATTTATTACTTTTCATACAGTTCGGGGTGCAAAGAGTAAGTTTCATTCGCACTTGATTGGTATTACTTCAGAGTGTTTAATATGTAAGTATTAAGTAATAACAAATATTTTAAGAAAACATCAAATTAATATTTTAATAAAATACTTAAAAAATATAAAAATATATCTAGTGACAATTCTGCCTAATTTTCCTGTTAAGCCGACGTGACGTCACAAACGCCACGCAGCCAATCCGGAAGAATTTTCGATGACTTTCGCTTCTACACGAAGCATCCTCAGGAGTCTTGACTCTACGAGCGCACGATCGAGAATGAGCGGTCGGCGGCTCAGCCCGCCTTTATATAGACTCAAGCTGAGTCAGCACGCCTTTGTCTAGACTCGGGCGTGAGTCACTGCTCTTTGTTGTGCTAACAATTGGTAAGTGATACGTTTTTAAAGTGACAATTACATCAATAAGTATTAAGCCTAATTTCATCAAAATCAGATTAAATTAATACGCGGATAACGTTAAACGTTAAACAAACTCGTCGGTCAACCCCGCGCATAACGCTTTCCACGTGTAACACGAGACCTAGAGATACACTATCCACACCTTCTCCACCATCCTACGAAAATCTGGAACTGCTTATGCGATGGAACTGGTATCTCTGTTAAGGAGGATCTTGGAAACTATAAAACAAGGGGTGACGTCCAAAAACTAAATTTAATAGTGCAATGTAAGTTTACAAACACATTAAAAATAAATTTTAATATTGTTAGGCTTGCAATAACGCGTGCTATGCGGATTACATTACAAAACCACAAATATACGAAGGGGTGGATGGACGCGGGTTCGAATCCCGCACATGACTTAGATTTTTCCTATCGTATATTTGTGATTTTGTAATAAAAAACAAAAATGGTCGCCTTTTAAAAATAAATATTTATCCAAAATTAAAACGTTTATATCTCAGAAACTATAAGTCATAGGTAGGGTAAGTTTGAATAAATGTAATAGCCAGTTGCAAGGAATTTCTATGAGAGTTGTGGAAAATTCCAAGATGGCGGCCGAAAATGAATTTGCTCCGATCAGACTGAAAATAAATACCTATCTAGAATGTTCTGGAGACTTTAATTCCAAATTAGAAGTTTGTTTTCCGATGACGTCATTTTCTAAGATGGCCACCATACTGCACATTTTTGGTAACAATGACTTAATTCTTCTCCCAGAAGAATTCGTGTACGGAGAAAGTTATGTATAGGAAAGGTGTAGGAGTTTGGGTGTACATGGGAAAAATATAAAATCACAACAATATCGTCTGCTAAGTAAAAATGGATAGCGTATCTCAAAAACGCTGAGACGGGGATGTTTGAACACATATTGTACGGAATAGGAAGATCCGTCGAATGACAAGTGTAATACATCCAAAATGGCGGCCTAACGGCCTCGCTGTAACAGAACCGGAGCACTTTGAATTGGATTGCGGTCCTTTTGGATTCATCGTAGGAGCTTCTCTCATTCTTTATACTGCATGCCAAGCATGAAGATTATGGTCGCCTAATGGGGGAGGCTTTTGTTTTACGGTGGTCGTAATGGCTGTAATAGTAGAATATGAATATGGAGGGAGATAAGAACAGAGAAAGGCTGAAAGAGTTATGATTGGATCAGCTGACGCAGGTGAAGAAGGAAATATGTAAGTTTTTTTCAAGTAATTGTGACGGAACAAGCGCGGGGCCCACCTGATGTTAAGTGGACTTACTTCTGCCCATAACAAATGCATTTCGTCACAAGTGATGAATTGCACTGCGCCCGTCACACTGAGATCTACAGTTGTTAAGTGTCATGTGCCTGTAATATTTTGTAGTATGGAGGATGTATGGTATGAAAGTATGAGTATTGCGATAACAAGTAATACAGACAGAGAGGAAAAAATAATACATGATGTGCCGACTTCACTTAGTGAGGGAAAAGGAGAAAAAGAAGGTGAAGTCTGACACTGTCGTAAGAAAAGATACAAAGCTGTGATAGAAAAAATATAACAAAAAATATGTTAAGCTTTTACGAAATGCCAACCTAAAATATTTTAAAACACCACTTTTACAAGAAATCTTGGCAATTTTCCTCTTGAACAAGCAATTAACAAAGACAAAAGAGTTGCTGTGGATTTATAACCGACATCAAGATGGAAATCAGCTTGACGATTAAAATAGATTGATATTTTAATCGAATAATCGTTAGATTAATTGAAGACTATGCCAAAAAGATCTTTTTGAAAGACGAAGTGGGATTAGATTGTGTTAGGGTATGCGATAAGTGTCATTGTCATTCGAATGATTACTTAGGCTTTCGTAATTATCAACAATTATATATTAATTAAAAGAGTAAAAAAGCCGACTGCAAGTTGTTTATTTGATTTATTTATTTATTTATTTTTAAGACGCACCAACGACTTATTCACTAAACATTGAAGACAATATATGGACACATGTTATTATTCGATAGGTGAATCAATCATTTATAGGTACGTACAACGCTTTCTGAGAAATAATGTATATAGACATAAATATAGACGAATAACATACTTAATTTCAATTCTTTACATTATAATATTTAACATAAAAAGAAGAAAAAATATATAATATAAAATGAAGAAAAAACTAAAATTAAAGTGACATATACATATAAAAATAATATGATATTCCATTAATATATAAAATATTAAGATTTGGAAACAGCTTTGCACTCATTTTTGTAACGAGATAATCTGAGAGCAAATATATCTAGGCTTGTATTGATCTGGAATAATTCATTTTCGTTAAGTGTTTTATCGTTTTATTGACATATAAACTGAAAGTTATATATATTTATGAGATTGTTTTTTAAAACCCTTCATTTTTATACCATATTTGAGAGGTTTTGAAGAATTATTTTTTCACAATATGGCGTCTAAGTCTTGTCTAAGCGTTTTTTTTGGAACTAGTATCACTTGCGCTATCAAGACGAATCTAACGATATCTCATAAATTAAAATCGGTTAAGCCGTTTCGAAGTTATGGTGAAAAAAAGATACTCACAAACATACATACACGAACCCTGAAAACATAACACTCCTTACAAAATCACAAATATACGATAGGAAAAATTTAAGTCATGTGCGGGATTCGAACGCGCGTCCATCCACCCCTTGAGCCGGGGTATGCTCTAACCAATTGAGCTAACATGACATGACGTCATAACTCAAATCTTTTCTATCGTTCTTTAACCGTCGTATTGGGATGGAGCGACATTAGTACCACTTGCCTTGTATAGTGTACTACAAACAAAATTTTTTCCTCTCGTATATTTGTGATTTTGTAATGTAATCCGCATAACAGGCGTTATTGCAAACCTAGCAATATTAAAAAATAACACAATTTTTTGGACAGCCGTGTAAAAACAGGCATCTATATATATTTTCTATTATTTTTATTTTATTTTAGTTGGACACTTTGCAGTGATCTTGATCACAGGATTATATTCTATATTTACAAATATTTTAGGATTAAGTAATTATTATTAATATATATATTATTTAATTATATTATATTATTAATCCCGATTACTAAACACATATTCGCCTCCAAGATTTTATGTCTCCCGAACACACTAGACACCGATAACACTGATGAAACAATTGTCCCATTAACTTCATGAAACATTCTTTATGAAATCGACGACATCAAACACTTAACTGACTGAATGCTCGCCTGGCTGACCCTCAAGTAGAAAATCTGTCGCCAAGCACCTAGCGGTGTGTTCCGACAGCAGTCCTTAAGAGCCAGTGAAATTACAGGCCAACTACGTCTCAAAGTGGCGGGCGCAGTGAAATTCGTGGCATGTGATGAAATGCATCTGTTATGGGCAGAGGTTCGCTTAACATCAGGTGGGCCTCGAGCTAGTTCCGTCACTATAAAGTATAAAGCAACTTGTTAAAGTCGGCCCCATGCTGATTCAAAGCACCTTCAGATCACATTTTCATGTTCTGACTTCAGCAGGTCATTTCATACTTTTCAGTGACAGAAATCGGTTCCATTCATTGTAAAGAAAAACACTAATTTTAGTGATAATTACTGGATTTTCACTCACCTACAATACTGGTCACCATCGACAAAACTTGCAACTACCAAGTCATCTAGGTATGTAAAGCATTTTTGAGTTAGTTGAGTCTAACTTAAAAACTTCTTGACAAATTTTGATGAAATTTATATGAGACTACCTCAGAGGTATACCCTTTTCAAATAATATATAATTATCAAAATCGGACTATTCTATAAAAAGTTATCCGTGGACATCTACGAATAAATAATGTATTCGTAGGTGGACATATATAAAAAATATATGTGTCAAATTGAGAACCTCCCCCTATTATGGAAGTCGGTTAAAAAGAGAAAGAATCATTTCCCGACTATGATGACCCATGATTATTAATGGCATAAGAGGCAATACGTGGAGTAAATTTTTTCTTTTGTATGATAACAATTTTTTTAAATACACTTTTGTGTCTAGTTATTTATCCTTAAAACATCATGGCATGCAATGTATATCTTGTTGTTACAAGTCTTAATTAACAACACACCACAACGAGAGTTATTAGGCAACCTAGAGGCCATTGTAGGCCTACAAGCAGTCCAAATGATTCCGTCCACTACCAGTTGGCAGCGAACCCAGCATGCTGGCAGCATTAACACGTTGGAATGCAATCCTTATTCGTTGAGCCATATAGATGCCACCATTTTGATCACGCGTCGCATTGACCAAGTGTTCTGACAGGTTTTGGAAAGTAAGGTGAGATCCCGTTCCCCACGGATAATTGTTATTTATTTATTTATTATTCATTCTGATTTTTCTTGTTATTATATTTTGGTAGCGATAACTTAGTTAGATTTTATTAATAAATGTAATGTAAGGATTAAAATTACAACTAATTTCGGAACTAAGCCCTGTATAGTACATATCTAAACTAATATAATAAAGAGGAAATATTTGATTGTTTGTTTTTTGTTCGTTTACATTGAATAGGCTCTGAAACAACCAGATTAGAATGAAATTTGGTATGTAAATAGTTTGAGACCCGGGAAAGGTCATAGGATAGTTTTTATCCAACTGCGCAAAAAGAGGTCAATGGTTTTGCGCGATAACCGATATACCCGCGGGCGGAGTGCGGCCATAGTAAGCTAGTATTGTATAAGCCGGATCGTCCAATGCTGAACATAGCCTTTATAAATATTTATTTGGAAATAAACTTATTCTAGATGCAGTATTTGAAAGAAACGTCTTTTACATTACAAATCTGCATGGTTGTTATAAAAATGTAAGGTAATAGTTGATATTCAAACCAGGTTTCCCCGTGTCATGAAGGCCTATATTAGGAAGGTATTTGGCATAATCCCAACACTTGATAGGGGTCTTGGGGATCGCAGTGTTAGATGGCAGTTATTTAGGCACTGCTGCCCACCTTCCAGCGTTTTTCCCTTAGTTGCATCTTATGACACCGACAGGAAGATATGGGGAGGTGACATTCTAACCCAGCCCACGAGTAAATGTACATATGATGATGATTAATTTTTAAACATTTCCTAAGCAATAATACTAACTAGATATCATTTATTGTGTCTCCGCGAGTACAAAGAAGCAGACGTAGCGGACGATCTATTCGCAACTAATTACTGAGATTAAAATGTACTGTTGAACGTAATGTATTCATTTACTTTTCTTGTATTTTAATAAATTTATTGTTTTAGGAAGTACAAATAAAAAATACAGTTAAACACTAACGTATATAGGCACTAGTTCTAGATTTCATCAGAATTTTGGTATATAAAAGCCTTGTATAAACAAGGTGTAACTTAAATCTTAGAACATATGTTGGGATTAAATTGATGGGTACTGAAGTTCCCCACTCCCCAGACACCGATGATCTACCTCTCTACTTAGTTACACTCTATATAGGTATATAGGAAATATATAGGTATGGTAATTATTAATAATTACCCGTGGGGTGCCCGGTTACAATGTCACCCTCCCATTTCTACCAGTGGGTGTTGTAAGAGGCCACTAAAGGTAAAATACCGTAAGGTTGCCGCAGCGCCTTCTGAGGAGCTGATATCTTAAACTGCGATCCCCGAGACGCATTCCAAGCGTGGGGATCATGGTAAACCCCCCCTGAATGGCTATGTTCAGCATATAGGCTGTGTTCAAAATAAATAAAATCATAGACGTAGTGAACTATACTTTTTTCTTTATTTCCTCGCAAAGCTTTTCATAACTTCTAACGTGATTTTGGATGTATAACTTCAACAAAAATAACCATAATCTTAGTATCGCTTAATTAATTGCTTTATGGTTTATAATATCAAATTAACATTTTATTCTGTAATAAATCCTAAGCTCGACAGAATCACCGGCGCGGTACAGCCTCGTAAAAGGTTATGTCGTATGTTATAACTCGTTTATTAGGATTTTCACATTTGCGATTATTTCACATTAGCTAAATCAGTATGTGAGAGAATGGGAAGGAGAGGATGAAATTGTGAAAAAAGCATAAGAGCGGACGTTTTTTTGTTTTGATTCGGACTAGTATTTTTTGTACATTTACTATATGTCCTGTAGTCATAGTTATTTGTAGTAAAAATTGTTTAAATTCATAATAATTAAAATCCGAATCAGATCTTAAGTTAGTTAATATTAATATATTTATTTGTATACTGCTCTACAACACAGTAATATTTAAACAATATCAAATTTATCACATTGTGAAAATATTAAAAATATTTTTAAGCGTTTATTAATAACTTACTAAAACTAAATAAAATACTACAGCTAGTACAATTGACAAAAAATCATTTGGGCAACCTAAAGGCCATTGTAGGCCCGTGTTTAAAAATGTTAACTATTACTTATTTGTGGTTTAGAAATTCTTCAGACGAAAACATACTTTTCTCGAATAGTTAGATCTTTAGATGCGGTTTAAAAGCAGAGAAACTTCATCGAGACTGCCGTGATATTATCCCGCAGTCGGATAATGTGTTAGCTTGCTTGACCTGGACGGGCGCGGGACAGCTAATAGCTTACTGGAATCGCATGTATTGTAGTGATGCACGTCGCTATGTCTTTAGAACAAGTCTTTCGAAGCGCTCGTAGCGAAGTTTACTTAGCTGTTCTCAACCGATCAGCAAAGTTAACCAACGTCGCGCGCGGTCATGAGTTGGATGGGTGACCGCTAGTGACATTACTACTGACAGTTTCCGTGCTTCGGAGGGAACGTTTGGCCGTTGGTCCCGGTTGTTGTCTTAGGATGGCAGTCGTTATAGCATGGTGGTAGGGCATTTTGCGAAAACCCGCCTGGCTAGCTACCACCCTCAAGTAGAAAACTGTCGCCAAGCACCTAATGGTGTGTTCCGGCAGCTGTCCTTGAGAGCCAGTACTTCTAGGTTAGCCTGAACAACATCTTCGACCACATCATCACTTACCATCAGGTGAGATAGTGGTCAAAGGCTAACCTATCAGGCATAAAAAAATAAAATAAAAAAAAACAGATCCGGATGATTTCAATTAAACACGGCCACCTGCAGTAATAATAAGGAAAGCAGTGTGAGAATTCCAAGCTGTATATGTGTATATGTGATCTCGCAGAGATGGCTTGTGGTACTCGTATAATGGCGCTTACACGCTTCTGCACTCTGACGACATGGTCCCAATAAACCACCAACGACTCAAGAAACACCCAAACACCTTGGCAGCCCAATTGATTACCCAGGGTTATAATATAAGATTAAAACGGAAACAAGTCCTAGTAACCCGTTAAGTGTTAAGGACAGTCAATAACAAAATGAGGAGATGTACTCGCTGGAGGACACACTCTACCTGATAATACGCCCACAACACATCTGATTAAAGTGGCCACTGATTGTAGACGGAAAGAATAAAACAAATAAAAAAAAAAAAACCTTAGCTATTTGACGTACTAGATCACAGGCTTCACCACAGCGAATGAGCACGTTCGGGCCACCTTTACGGTAACTACTCTAGAAACGCTCTTGAGTAATATGTTTAATATGCCTGGACTAAAGTATTTCACCTTTACAATCACGTTTTTGTCCAATCGCAAATGGATAAGCCTATTGCTATCCACCAAGCACGTTTACAGTGTAGCTTTTCTAGTAGTCCTTAAGCCCTCTGAAGTACGAAAGGGCACAATAGTAATGTCACTAACGGTCACCCATCGAAGTCATGACCGGAGCTGACGTTGCTTTACTAAACCGATCAGTAAAGAACGGCTTAGCAAACTGATGAGAAAAGAAATGAGCGCTTAAAAAAAAGTTTTTTTGTAGTAATTTTTACCGACAAACAAGGACGAGGTACTCAATTCATCTGTATTTTTTTCATGTTTTCTATTTCAGTACCTACTTTTGACTGGGTGAACCGATTTGGATGATTATATTTTTATTTAAAAGCTAATGCTTAATGATTTGGTGAAATTTAAATTTCATCAAATCGGTCAAGCTGTTTTTGAGTCACACTCCAATAACTGAAAAGTACTTTCCTATCTTGAGGATTATATTTATTATCGATTATATTATAGTCATTGACAGTGAATGACAATCACAATCGATCATTAGTAGAAAGGGTCACTAAAACGGATGAAAAGTGTTTTTTACAAAAAAAATTTAACTAAAAGTAGTTTGAAATAACTTGTTGATGTCGGTACCATGCGCACAATATTGTGATAATATGTACTTTTGAACCATCATGCTACCGACAACAAGTTATGTTTTTTCTTGATATTTAATCTACTTCACCTTTACTATCACATTTTAGTCGAAACGCAAGTGGGTGAGCCTATTGCTTTCCACCAAGCACACCTCGACTTTAGATGGACTGCTCCTAAAAATTTAATTGTCAGTAAATCCAAAAATCTGTCAGACCCGGCGATCGAACACTAAACCTCAAAATTACAAACCGACGCTTTTATTTATTCACCGAGACAGTATACTATAACCACTCAATACTTGCTGACGTAGGCACTAAATCAATAATACATCCAAGTCATTGGCTTATTATGAAGTAGGAACAAACATTGGAAGTTCAAGAACTAAATGCAGGACATATATTGAAATGCAAGTCAAACATAACTAGCACAATCTAAAGTTCCTTAATCGTTTCCTCGCCAACATGGGCACGAACTTGCGGCGACTGGCGTATTAAATGTCTTTATGTGAAAGCGCATTTTCATAGATGGGCGCATTCCGCTACATAAGTGGTTTGTCATTTTAAATTGGGCTTGGATTTCTGAAATTAGGGACGATTTAAATTGATACAAGTTATATCTAAGTAGCTGAAACATGGTGGAAGGGCATTTTACTACACACTGTTAGGTGCTTGGTGACAGATTTTCTACTTGAGGAGCTAGCCAGGCGGGTATTCGCGAAATGCTCTACCAACTTGCTGTAACGACTGCCATCCTTAGTCAACAATCGGGACCGAGACGGCTTAACGTGTCCTCTCAAGCCCGGGAGTACTCAGTAGTAATGTCACTAGCGGTCACCCATCCATGTCATGACCGCTGCGGACATTGCTTTACTGAGTTGATCGGTTAAGAACGGCAGTCGGTAGATGATAGTGATAATGATCTCAAAAATCTATTAGATTAACATTAACCTTGACAACTATAGTTATTCCATTCAAGCTTTATTGAAAATATTGAAATAAGACAATTGGTCATATTTCAATAGAGCTGACAGTCGATTATCAAACCATACTTAACATTTTATTCTATACGTTAGGTTATTGAAAAATATTTTATCCCTGGAGTGTCTCAGGTTTTCGGCACTTTCAGCCCATGAACAAAGAAACGGTTTTGGTAGTAATTCGTAGTTAAACGCAACGTAGCTGATAATACGCCGTAACCGCTGCTACGGCGTAGGTACGATAGCTACAAGCTACAGCTACAGCTATTGTTGCTACGAAATTCGTAGTTGAAGAGACTCGTAGTTTTAAACATAACCGAATTTAAATTTAGCAATAAAAATAATCATATTTAGTAAATATTAATAAATAGTTTATAAGCTAAACAAACATGCTCAAGTCATCATTTTAAATACATATATATACCTTAAGAGCGCTAAATTTGTGCTCCATATTGGATCGAACCCGCTTCTTCCGGCGAACAAGCCGGACGCGTTTTGCTATCAAGACCGAAATTTGTGTAAGTATGATTTAAAATCACATTTAGAAAGGTTTATTCCATAGATATGATTTGGCTTTATAAATTCGTGTTAAAATGTATCTAAATAATAAAATGAATAAAATACTCAAAACGTTTATAGCGTAGCTTGCCTAGTAGTTCGTTACCTATCAAGTAGGTTAAGCAACGTACCCTCCAAAGCACGGAAAGGCTCAGTCAGTACTAATGTCACTAACGGTCACCCATCCAAGTCAACACCACGCCTGACGTTGCTAAACTTAGCTGATCAATTAAGAATGGCTAAGCAAACGTAGCAAAAGTGCTTAAAAAAGAAAAAAAAGATGTTGTAGTTTTGTTTTTTCTTGACTAAACATACATCTCAAATGTATTAAATATTTAACCAGCTTTCCGGCCGCGGCTCCGCCCACGCGTATGTTGGTTATCGCATTAACCTCTTTATGCGCAGTTGATTAAAAAGTATCCTATGTCCTTCCCCGGGTCTCAAACTATTTTCGCACCAAATTTCATCTAAATAGGTCTAGTAGTTTTAAGTATATTCGTTGCATACCATAATCCAAAAACAAATCTTTCCTCTTTAAAATATCTAGTTAAGGTTATAGAAATACCTAACATACATAGATTCCATTTTAAACTACATATAACGATAAAACACTACTTATTACATTTAAAACAATGTCCCAAACAAAAACAAATGGCATTTTGAAGCAATGATGGCCGAGCGCTAATAGCTATGGACTGCCGTGCCGCAGTACCCTGGTTCGATCCCCACCGCCGGCTTGAGCTTCACCGCATGGTGGAAAGGCATTTTGCGATTGCCCGCCTGGCTAGCTACCACCCTCAAGTAGAAAGTCTGTCGCCATCATCGCCGTTTCGGAGGAGTATGGCTACGAAAACTGTGACACGAGAATTTTATATATTAGATATATAAATTTTAACACGAATTTGTAAAGCCAAATCATATCTATGGAAACCTTTCTAAATGTGATTTTTAATCGCACTTACACAAATTTCGGTCTTGATAGCAAAACGCGTCGGGTTTGTTCGCCGGATGTAGCAGGTTCGATCGAATATGGAGCACAAATTTAGCGCTCTTAAAGTATAGATATGTATTTAAAATGTAACGAATTAATTTACACCCACTTCTAATTGTTGTAACATGACGGAACTTGGTAATTGTGTAGTTTACGATAATACAATAATATGGCAGTGATGGCTCAGTGGCATTGGCTATGGACTGCCGCGCAGCAGTTCCATGGTTTGAATCTCGCTGCGGGCTTGAGCTTCACCGCATGGTGGAAGGGCATTTTGCGATTGCCCGCCTGGCTAGCTACCACCCTCAAGTAGAAAGTCTGTCGCCAAGCACCGAAAGGTGTGTTCCGGCAGTAGTCCTTGAGAGCCAGTGAAATTACAGAAACAATGAGACTTAACAACTATGTCTCAATGTGACGGGCGCAGTGCAATTCGTGGCTTGTGATGAATTGCAACTGTTATAGGCAGAGGTTAGTCCACTTAACATGAGGTGGGCCTCGAGCTTGTTCAGTCACAATAAGATAAAAAAAAAAAAACTGCATATGTACGCAATAATCAATATAATAATATAATACTATATAGTCATGAATGAAGGAACTCTCAAAAGCTGTTATTCAACAGCTATTAAATTGTATACATGATGATGATATCATATGATGATAATGTTTTATAAACATTTATCTATAATTTACATTTATTGTATTTAGATTTTGCATGCCAAACCGGCTAAACCATGGCGTTCTAATTACATTATATTATTCCAGCATAACACATATTGTACCCATGTTATGCAAAATAAATATTGTGAATTTGATTACAAAATCACATACGAAATCCGCATAGCAGGCGTTATTGCAAACCTAACAATATTAAAATTTTGTATTTGAATTTGAAAACAAGTAGTGAACCTAACACGTAATATACGTACCGACGAGTACCTCCATTCCTGAAGCAATCGTAGTCGTAGCTCCTGAAATGACGTCCTGCTCCTACCAGGTCTCTCTTAGAGCCGCGTCAGTAGCGTGGGTGGCGTCGAGGCGGCCGTACGTCTCCTAAAGACGGAACTTTTGAATTACTTGACGAGTTTAAATTAAAGTTTGGTGTATAGAAATATTGTGTTTTCGGGACTTTTTGTGGTGAGATATAGGCGCCTGTCGCAGGTGAGTGCTATTAACATTGTTTTTTTACTGAGAACTCTTTTGTTTCTACACTAAACTTTAATAAACTTATTTTTTGTAACTATTTCAACTTAATTGAACATATTTAATATACATTTTAAAATAAATATTTATTAATATTTCATGGTTATACGTGAAAGCACCTAACAGTGTGTTCCGGCGTCAGTCCTTGAGAGCCAGTTAAAACTTAAATTACAGGAACATGAGACTTAACAACTGTACGCCTCAGTGTGACGGACGCAGTGCAATTCGTCGTTGACGAAATGCATCTGTTATAGGCAGAGGTTAGTCCACTTACATCAGGTGGGCCTCGGGTTTGTTCCGAAAAATAAATAAGTACGTTAACAATATTTTCTATAAAAATCAGTTTACTTAAGGTATACCTAAAACGTATTTTTCGACGATATATCTCTCCATTTTATTTTTTATTACATTAACTAAGTGTAGTATATGAAAATAGCTAGCTATAAACCAATTTATAATAGATTTGTGATAACGCACCAATAAAAACATTTGGATAAGTAACTTGTTAATGGAACTTATCATTAGGATTTCTGAGAGTTAGTCAAAGCCAATCGGTAAAACTTTTTCATTAGTTGCAGTAAGTGATAGTCTAGTGCCGTATTCGTAGAGATATATATATATATATATATATATATATATATACATATGACGAAAAAAACAATGTGGTGCTGGTTAATCATTCTTCTAAACTCCCGTATCTTAATATACTGACTATATATTACGACATATACTGTATGTACGCAGTAAACTATTGATGCGCATTTACATCGTACCTAAGTATATAGTTATGGTTGAGCTACCTACACTCCGGTCGATTTATCGGAAAATTAGAGAGAATTCATACGAACCCGGCCCTGCAATTGCAACAGGCACGGAATAGTTTCCTTAATATGCCAGATAGATCTGACTGTTTCAATCCCATGCAGTGCTTATTTCTGGAGAAATTCAGGAGAGCATTTGCGTTGAGATGTTGTTAAATGCTGAATTACAATTCAAACTTTAAATGAAAGCTAACCTGCCCGCGTCCTTGTACGTTTGGTTATATAGCGATATCTTAAGGTAGCCCCAGTCTGGATGAAATGATGAGCAAAGTAATCTCTGAGGGACTTGGTAAAGTTAAAATATTAATTTCTTTTATAAGACTATAAAAGAAATTAATATTTTAACTTTACCAAGTCTGTATATATTTGAAAATATTATGTATGCTCGTAAAATTTTATTAAATTTTAATTAAACAGTGACAATCACGATTACAACACTAGGAATATAGATAAAATAGCGGTGCCAGGTTTTAGGTTAGCAAAGAAAAATAACAGGTCCTTCTTAGGTAAATGTGTGCGGTTTTATAATATAATTCCTAAACATATTACAACGCTCACAGAAGGGAAATTCAAGTTGCAGGTGAAAAACATATTGATTAAGAAATCCTACTACACAGATTGTGATTACATAAACGACAAAAATGCCTGGACAATTCCGCCTCTGCCAAGCTATCGCCTGTCACCTACGTAATTTAAACAAATATTGCAATAATTTTATGATATATTAAGTATGTAACACATTGTTAAAAGACGTTTCAAAGAATGGCCCCAAGTTTCTTGCTCGTTTTTCTAGCAGCGCAGCGGCTCAATACATTTTTTTTTCTGAACGTGGCAGTACAATGTCGAATATTTCAATATTAAAATTTGTAATTGACCTCCATAAGGTCGTCGTAGACGCCTTAATTGAATAAATGATTTTGACTTTGAGTAATTGTTTTTTTTTTATAACAGTTAGGTTAGTTTTTGACGACTATCTCATCTGATGGTTAGTGTGATACCTTTATGCTGTTTTCTGGTCTACAGTTTATATACAGAATAAATAAAAATTTTGGCACACACACACTATCTTTCAGCAGAGAAAGACTGTGTCTGTGCCAAAATTTTTTTTTGCAGTGATGGCTCAGTGGCATTGGATATGGACTGCCGCGCAGCAGGTCCATGTTTTGAAGCCCGCCGCGGGCTTGAGCTTCACCGCATGGTGGAAGGGCATTTTGCGAATGCCCGCCTGGCGAGCGACCACCCTCAAGTAGAAAATCTGTCGCCAAGCACCTAACGGTGTGTTCCGGCAGCAGTCCTTGATAGCCAGTGAAATTACAGGCACATGAGACTCAACAAATATGTCTCAAGGTGACGGGCGCAGTGCAATTCGTGACTTATGACGAAATGCATCTGTTATGGGCAGAGGTTAGTCCGCTTAACATCAGGTGGGCCTCGAGCTTGTTCCGTCACAATAACATAAAAAAAATGATATACTCGTAGTAAAATTTATGGGATGTGATAACATAATGCAATGGTCGTGGTTGAAAATACTTCTGAATTATCGTGTCGTAATATACTGACTTAAGTACAGACCTGTACGCAGTAAATTAATGAAGCTCATTTGCACGTGTAGGCCTCTTTTGTACATGATGCCTTAGTGTGCTAATGTTACATACAGAAATAAAATTTTAATGTAAAACATGATTGCGTGGGTCCGCAGTACCAGTTGCAATAATACTAAAAAAAGATGGAGGAGCGTGTTTTCGTTCAAAGTAAAAATTAAACCAAAAACTCTCACATTTATACTAGACTAGCTTTCCGGCCGCGGCTCCGCTCGCGCGTATATCGGTTATCGTGCCTAACCATTAGCCTCTTTTTGCGCAGTTGAATAAAAACTATCCTATGACCTTTCCCGGGTATCAAACTATTTCCAATCCAAATTTCATCCAAATCAGTCCTGTTGTTTTTATGCTAATTCGTTGCATACAAAAATACAATTATTTCCGCTTAATAATATTAGTCTAGATGTAAGGTAATTAATGAAAAAAATTGGCTGTTTGAATTTTTATTGAGATAAACATAAAAGACGGTATTACAAAATTACAAATATACACTAGGAAAAAATTAAGACATGACATGACTTAAATTTTTCCTATTGTATTTTTGTAATATAATCCGCATGGCAGGCGTTATTGCCCACACCTCCCAAATACTAAACCTACTAATAATAAGTTCAGAAATATACTGACTAAAATTTAAAATAAAATATTTGGACCTACATATCTAGCTAAATAGCTTATAAAATAATTCGTTTTCAGCCTGGGCTAATATTATAAATGCGAAAGTTTGTGTGTTTGTTTGTTACTCCTTTACGCTATAACAGTTGAATTTATTTGGGTGAAATTTGGAATAACAATGTGTACGTCCTGGTTAACACATAAAATACTTTTCACTATCATCATCACTTTTCTATGCAGGTAAAAAAGTGTTATATTATAAATAATCTCATTATTAGTGAATATGTTCTGTTTGAATTCGTTAAATTTCGTTCGATAAATTCGTTAATTTCTAAAACTATTAATTTCTGTTCCAGAAAATAAAGGGAAGTGGGAAGGTTTGCCAACACGCAATTTTTTTATTTATGATAAGCTGATAGTTAACTGAAAGTGTTTTTAATTAAAACTTTGTGCAGCAGATTTTTCCTCGGTTTGAGCATCTGTGAAGACAACTTGGCTGTGTTAACCTAACCTAACTGTGACCTTGATAGCCAACTAAATATAAAATCATACATTATTTTCATCCAGTTTTTATAACCAACTACTGCTTAAATTCTGAGGTTATTAATGTTATTAAAGCGCAGTTTCCTAGGTTTCCCAAAACTTATGGAAAATAACGGATACATGTGTATCATACCTAATACATAATGGGTTTCCTGTGCCAATATTTCAATCCTTATCAAACTTATGTAGTATAAATACTATATGTGGTATCTAATATCACAAAGGATGACACAAGAACATTATAACAATAACGCAAAAAATTATAAAAAAACCCGACTTCAACCAGAAAATATTCCAAAACAAAAAATGCACTAAAAAGTTAATAAATCAAACATCGTATACAGTTTTTTGTTCATCATTTATCGACAAGTGAAAATGAGAACTTCATCAATGTAGTCGAAGCCAATTAAATACGCATTATTGGGCATAACTCTACGAATACATTATTTATTCATAGGGATAACTCGAATGTTACGCGTCAGATCTTACTCAAATTGAAATGGGACCGTACGACAAGCACTAGCTTTCGAATATAAAAGAAAACCATAAACGGTACACCCTCGTAAATATATATACATACACAGAAAAAAATAGAGTCGAATTGAGAACCCCCTCTTTTTATAAGTCGCTTGAAAATCATTTCTAACTACGAAATTCATTTTTCCCAGTATGCTTCGTATTTGTATTTGTTTATTCAGGTAAAAATATGCAACATTACAGCTTAAAAACATCAAAACGTTAAATACAATATTAATATTAATATCAATATTACATACATGTAAAAAATAGCAAAAATAAACAATATTAAAATTAGAATAGGTATAAATATAATCTTATGTCAAATTTCAAAATTAAATACTATACTAATAAGTACTGTACTCTACTGTATCAGCCGAATCGTCCACTGCTGAACACAGCCTCCCCTATCAAGGGGGTATTTGCCATAATCCCCACGCTTGGCAGGCGGCTTGGGGATACTGTATTGTATCAGCCGAATTGTCCACTGCTAAACACAGCCTCCCCTATCAAGGGGGTATTGGCCATAATCCCCACGCTTGGCAGGCGGCTTGGGGATCGCAGAGTAAGATGGCAGTTCTTTAGAAGGTGCTGCTGCCCACTTTCCATTATATTTCCCTTAGTCGCCTCTTACGACACCCACGGGATGATATGGGGAGGTGCAATTCTAACCCGGCACCCCACAGGGGGTACACGGCACTAGTTATTAGGATTTGTCAGTAATATAATCTTTTTTTTTTTTTTTTTTAATTCTTTATTTCATTTCGTGGAGGTTTTGTCAATAATTGACCATGTCACCCCCGTAAGTCTCACATCATATTAATAGCTAATTAATTTTAATTTAACAAGGACTTGTTCCTCCGTAGAGAAACATGTATAATCTTAGTAGCACCCTAGCTTCGTCTGAAGAGGGCGAAGCCAGAAGACTATTACAATTACCAACATTGGCATTAATTAGTTGTGAGCTCCGTCGTATCTCATCGTTACGTACACATTCCATCAGTACATGCTGTACATCTTCTTCAGTACCACATTCTATGCAATTTGGTGAATCTGATATGCCCATTAAAAATTTAAACTTGTTTGATGGAATGTGTCCGGAACGAAGTCTCAACAGAGCCACTACATATTTCCGGTTCATAGGCAATATATCAAACCATGGGTAACGAGGCAGATCACACTGGATTGTTTTGTACCATATCCCTTTGTAGCGGGATCTCTCATCAAAATATTCTTGCCATTCTTGCCTACACCTATCTTTAACTTTGCTCAGTACCTCAGAATGTAGTGGTACGCAGTGAAATGGTATACCGTCAGTTGTAGCCTCTTTTGCCAACCGATCTACTTCCTCGTTACCCACAATGCCAGTATGTGACGGTATCCATTGCAATACTGTAATTTTATTTAATTCACGAAGTTTATAGATGGAGTTCAGAATAGTATAAGCTGTGGGGTGACTTCGAATGTTCGAAGTTAGCCCAGCTAAATGTAAAAGTGCGCTCTTTGAGTCAGACAAAATCACAACTTTAGTGGCATCAATAGAAGAGACGTAAGATAATGATTCAGAAATCGCTATGAGTTCACTATGCATTATAGATATGTCTGAGTCTATTTGAAATTTTGCGTGTAAATCAATCTGAGGGTCAAAGAATGCCGCGCCGGAATTATTTCCTTTCTTAGATCCGTCGGTAAAAATTTTGTAATAGGATTTGTATTTACTATTTAGATAGTTATTACATAATACTCTTAGCGGTAATGTTCTGTTCTGTCTGTTACAAGTATTTACTTCGTCTAAATATAAGTTTACAACTATTACATCCGATAAATTGAAACTACTTATCCATGTATGTAATGAATAAATATAGAGCTTTCTCGATGAATGAATGGGTTGATCTTTAAACATTGAGTTGATAGTAGTTAATAAAGGCTTCTTTTTTTTTTTTTTTTTTTTTTTTTTTTTTTTTTTTTTCCCCGAAGGGTTCCCGCCTTGTCGTGGCGGTGGGGCTTAGTAGCCGTGGCTTCGTCACCCACGGTGAAGCGAAGAGGAACCAGGGGCCGTGCTGGCTTGGGCAGTCGGCCGGCCCCAGAGGGCCGCTCCACTGGGCTTTGCCTCTAAGTCCAGACTGGAGCGGCAACGGGTAGGCTGCGGTACTGTATGGGCAGCACCGCATCTGAGGCGGGCTGTGGTGTTGTATGGGCAACACCACAGCTGACGGTGAGGGGCCACGGCGGGAGAGGAGTGCCGGTATCACGGTGCGCCGCTCTCCCTACCTTCCGTGGCCACAGCGGGGCCGCCACCGTTGGATGGCGGACGCGGAGGGGCCGCAGGGGAGGAGGAGTGTTGGTATAGCGAGGCGCCCGCTCTCCCTATCCTCTGCGGCCGAAGTAGCAGGCGACGGGGCTACTCATCTGACCCGTCGCAGGGGGACCTTGGGCGTCGGAAGCGGGGTATTCTGACGCCCATTTGCGGGCTTGGTCCCCGGGTGGTAGCGACGTGCCATGTGTTCTGGTGCGTCGTGAGGGGTAGCACCCCAGGAGGGGTCCGGCAACGGACAACCGTGGCGGGTTCGTGGTTGAGTGCTAAAGCGACCCTGCGATCCCGCCGAGAAGCGGTAGAGATGGAACACCGTGTGTTATTTAGTCGGTAGGGGCACTTGCTGCTGTGGGAGTAGTTGGTGTCGAGCCCGACATATCCCGGCCACCTTCCCCGGGGTGGACGGGAATGCGTAAATGCATTTTTCACACGTTAAAAAAAAAAAAAAAAAAAAAAGGCTTCTTTTTTTTTGTCCAGTATCTACAATGGATAACTTCACTAAGTTCACTAATAACAACAGAATTTAAATCGTTATCAATAGCTTTAAACCTCAACCAAAATTTTCCAGCTAAGTACATTCTACGAATGTGCAGTGGTTGAATGCACAACTCGCTCTCCATAACGTGGATAGGAGTACTCCGAATAAAACCTCCGATGACTCGCATTGCTTGGTTCTGTACTTTGTCTATTTAAAGAAAACTAGCGTAGTCAATTCGACTTCTAATTATAGCAATATATAGTCGTCTGAGGTGTTTCGGGTGTATCCCCCACTTTGATCCAGCAAGTACTTTGAATACATTTAAAAATTTTAAAGTTTTGTCCCGTATTTCATTGATATGCTTACTCCAGATCAGTTTTTGGTCTAACCACATACCCAAATATTTTACACTATCAACTTGTTGAATTACATTTTCGTTCAACGTTATATTTATTTCATGTTCCTGTCTGCTCCTAGTGAATAGGCACACCTTCGTCTTTCTAAATGAAATACTGAGGCCTAATTCATTAATAAGACTGCATAGAGAATTGACAGCAGTTTGCGTGTCTGTTATCGCCACTGATATATTTTTATTGGAGCAATAAAGAACAAAATCATCTGCATACTGGGATATAAATACTTGTTGAATATTATGGCATATTTTGATTGTGGCCACGTTAAAGAGAATTGGAGACAAAGGATCGCCTTGAGCTATACCTGTGCCTGTTGTTCTACTCAAGAATTCATTATCACTTACACGTATTGTTAAGGTTCTTTCATTAAGAAATCGCCAAATATATTTGCATAAAATCGATCCTGCTCCAAGTCCATCCAACGTTTTTACAAGACTAGTCAAATTAACATTGTTGTATGCACTCTCAATATCTATGAAACACCCTATAGTAGAGAAGCCTTTAGTCAGACCATTTTGAATACGACACACTAATCTAGTTAAGTTATCCAAACAAGATCTTGATCTTCTGAATCCTACAGTTTCTTTCGACAAATGGTCATATTTTTCAAGATACCAATCTATCCTTCGCGTAAGAATTGTATGAAATATTTTACACGGACAAGATAACAATGCTATAGGTCTGACCGCTGACGTTGATTGATTTGCAGTTCCTGGTTTCGGTACAGGGACTATATTTGCCTTTTTCCATTGCTTAGGAACAAAACCTGATGCTAAAAATCTGTTATAGAGCGAAACTAGTATGAATTTACCTTTAATAGGGAGGTTGCTAATCATAGAATATGAAATATTGTCTAATCCGGGAGCTGTATCAGAGCGTTTAATGCAATTATTTAATTCCTGTACCGAAATTGGAGCGCATAATTGTTGGTTTTCTGATAAAAAACACGGTTCATCTGGCGATACATAGTCTGGGGTTAACTCATTTAATAATAGTTCACTTTTCTCACGACCTATAACCATCCTAGGCGATTTGTACCCCTTAAGCCATTTCATACGTAGCCACATTTCACTTGTTGAAGTCACACTGCCTATACTGTCACAGAATTTTTGAAACGATCTGGACCTACCACGACGTATGACTCGTTGAGAGTCCGCGACTTTGGCTTGTAACACTTGTAGATTGTCAGGCGTGGGATTTCTTCTGAATTGTGCAAGAGCCATGCGTCGAGTAGCAACCGAATACGACAAATCTTGCGACCAATAAGGCCTGGGTGTAAACTGATTAGATCTTAGAGGATTTCTGTATATTTTCGTGGTTGGTATAAATTTGTCTGCTGATGTATCTAAAATTTTTATGAAGCTTTCGTAAGCTTCCTGATTATCTGTAGGTAGGCTGTAGTTACTAAGGTCATTTTCAACTTGCAACACTACAACTGCGTGTGTATTCAGTCCAATTTGCTTTTTTAAAGTTTCTTCGTTTTCTGAAGTATATGGAAGGTGTGATATTAATACTTAATTTAAGCATAAGGTGGTCGCTTCCTAAGTTTTCGTTCATCACCTTCCAATTTAACTTTATTGCTATATCTGCTGATGCAAAAGATATATCAGGCGATGTTTTTTGAACAGAACCATTGACTAACTTAATGCGAGTATGGGTATTATCATTCAAAGAAATAAAGTTATTATCTATTGCCGATTCGAAAATTTGTGTGCCTCTAGTATCCGATTTTGTTGACCAATTTGTATGGTGACCATTAAAATCTCCAGCAATTAGTGTTTTTTGGTTCTGTTGAGAAAATATTCGATCCCAATCTCTTTGTGTTGTTCTAGCAGTTTGGTTACAATAAACTGACATAACGTTTTGCAAATGCTCGCAGTTATGTATTTGAACTCCAATTATTTGAATATCTGTGTTGAAGTTATTTACCTTACATTGCTGTGCTTTGATTGACCAGTGTGTTAATATCGCCACTCCACCATAGCCGTCGTTGCGGTCTGCTCTAAAGGTGTTATATCCAGATATGTGAATATTGCTGTCTGGATCGAACCAAGTCTCACTTACCAACGCGATATGGATCTTCTCTTGATATAGCAATGCTTCAAATTCAGATATCTTAGGTCGAAGACTTTGCGCATTCCACTGCAGTATATTTACTGCAGTGGAATGCGCATTATTTCCATCTGATGGTGTGGTTGTACTATCCATACTTGTTTAAAAAACTTAAACAAGGCCAGTCAGAAATATAATGCACAGCTAAAGATATGATGCCTTCTAAAAGTACGCTCATGCCATTTTTAATCTTCTCCTCCCAAGATATGTCTTTTTCCAGTATCGTCTCTTTTAATTTTTCTAATAGATTTTTCCAAGATATTTTCTCCTTACTTATTTTCCTTTCATTTTTTTCCCTTTCATTACATAGTTGCTCTTGAGCTGAACTTTCACCTTCAGTACGAGTATATGTCTCACCGTTCAATAAAATATCGTAGTCTTTCGCATTATTACTCTTTTTACTTCCTTTAGTTCTTAGTGTCAACTTATTAGCTTTCACCTGTTTGTTTTCCACTACTTTAGCGTATGTCTTTGATTGCATGAAGGAACTGTCTGAAATTGGCAATATACGTTCGTTACCAGTGTTTTCTTGAACCTCCGGAGACAAAATTGGGTATGGGTGTTCCGGCAATGGTGGTGTTGGTACGTAGAAAATTAGTGCTTGTTTGTAGGAGCAATTATGCTCGGCCATAATTTCCCGCAACTTCTTTTCTTTTTTAAATACAGGGCATATTTTCGCCAGTGCCATATGCTGTCCCCCACAGTTGTTACATGTAAAAGAGGATGTCTCGCAGTTATGATGACTACCTCCACATTTTGGACACACGACTTTAATAGAAGAACACATCCTAAGCGTATGACCATATCTCCAGCAGTTAGAGCATTGTGTGACAGGGTGGACGTATGGACTAACACTAACTCTCGTATCGAAAATGAAAATATGCGATGGCAGTAAAGACCCTTTAAAACATACGCGTACGGATTCACTTGGTTCCCATTTTCCATCAAAGCTATTTTTGCGCTTAAGTCTTTTTATTCCCATAATAAGCGTCTCACAGCCCAGACTTTCCAATATTTCTTCATCAGTTAGCTCCAAATCTATGTCCTTTATAACACCGTACGACTTGTTAACTTCTAAGGTTTTTTGACATGTAAATCCTTTTTCATTAAAAAAACTAGTGCTTAAAAATTTATCAGCGCTTTCTTCTTTACTGAACTGGATTAAAACCTTATAAGCGTTAATGTACTTGACACGCACAATATCTTGAATATTTTCTTCTTTTAGACATTTTGCCAATTTAAACTGTTTTGGTAATTTTTCCGAACACGTCAAGCATACCTCAATGTTTTCTTCTGATATTCTTGTAGACTCATCTATGTCTACCGCTTTTGCAAACCTTTTTCCTTTCCTTCCTATTTTAATCCATAACTCCTCCTGATCTAACTGGCGATTTCTCTTTGGCGGTCTATTTCCATAACTAGTACTTTCTTCCATATTTCCCTCCATTTCTATCAAACTTTCAGCACTCCTTGTCATCTCACTATTCTTATGCACCAAAATACTCAAATCATTCGTGTCGTCCTCCATTTTATCTATAACTTCGTTACTCATAAAGAAACAGATAAGCGCATTGTAAACAATGCATTCGATCGTGCGCGGAGCCGACCGTACGGACCGGTTATTTCGTTACGTCGAAAACTACGTAGGTACGCGCGTCCGACAATAACAAGCGCCCGCGCGCAACTGTGGTCAGTAATATAATCGTAAAATTTAATAATCAAGTACAATATTTATAACATACGTACATAGAGATGTACACATTTTTGTATATGAATACAAATCATTATTATCACACATTGCGTGTCAAATAACTAACTTTATACCGAGTATATAGGTATATATAATCATTTAAAACCATAATAACAATAAAATGAGGTTTTAGTAAATCACACTGGACAGTCTAGGATTCCTCTCGCATGTCTTCTGGCACTCCTTCATCAGGCATGCTATATCACTCGCAAACAAGTCACAATGTGGTGCCGCGGCAAGTATGGTGCCGAGTCGTGAAATCGTGACAGGTTTTCAATTCGAGGATTGCTAATCGGCTTAACATTCGCAGGCTACCCTAGAGATGAAATGAGTAGACCCCAAATAACATATATATTTATATAATAATATGATTATATATAGTGTTTCAAAATATGTATATGCACTAGGAAGACTTGTCACTAAACGGGAGCTATTAGACAAATAGGCGAACACACCTTAAGAATCTAGGACCTGCGCATTGATATTTATTCTCACTATACACATATAAGACTTGGGTAGGATTTGAACCTGATATTCGATCTTCTAATGGAGAGCCACTCCCAACTCTATTATGCTGGTTTGTGTTTCGATATGGCCTTACATGAACAGGATTTTAATAAGCAATGGCACCTATATAACCGTTTTTTTACAGTTGAAGGCTAGCACATATATCTCACTTGTTGGTAAGTGAGATGTGACCGTTGAGGGTGGTAGCTCGACATTCAAGCATTCCCAAAATGCCCTTCTATCATACAGTGAAGTTTAAGCCGACGGCGGGGATCGAACCATGGACCTACGGCACGGCAGTCCATATCTATTACTGCTCGGGTAGCACTGCGTCCTTTTATGTAACAAACAACTTTAACTCTATGACTTTACACAAAACCTATAACATTTGTCAAAAAAATACATCACATTTTTCTATTATACTGCCTGACAATTTTAGTTCTGAGTCTCGTTGTAAAGGAAATACCAGTAACGCATCCTGTAAGTTATTTAGAGTAAGTTTCCTTAGAGTATAACCACCGCAGCGCCGCAACTAAGCTGTAATCGCCGCGCGTTTTTTTAATACTTTAAATCAAGGCGACTATTTAGATCAAGCAAAATAAATTATATATTTTTATATGGAAAACGTTGTTGTTGTAAATTTGTGACTAATAAAAACATAAATTAAAGTTTTTCGTTAGTATTACCAAAAGGCAACGTTAATTGTATGCAAACAGCTAAAAGTACATTCGCCTGCAATAAGAAGTATACACATAGTAATTTTAAAAATTGTGTCAAAGACTTCTGTTTCTCTCTATGAACACAGAAGTATCTCATGATCAAAGAATAATTTGAATTATTTTACTCATGTTTATGTTAACTTTGGTATTTAAGAGTATAGTGACATCACATTATTTTGAAAATTACGAAGTGTATACTTATTATTTCAGGCGACTGTACATATAGTACATATTGAAAATAACAGGAAAATAAAATTGCAGTCAATTTCCCAGCTGTTTCTAAAGCCTTATTACAAAATGATGTAAGACGCAGATAAAGAAATTGAATTAAAAGTTTTTCGAAGACTCTATTGGAAGCTTTGGCAGGGCTTTGGTCAGGGGTTCAGGATTAACGCCTATAGTCTGTCAAGATGTCTCTTGGCTGTGGTGTTATCAGATTAATCTCGGTGTGTCATTTTTAGTAAATGTTTTTACTAAAAATGACATACATACCATCAGAGAATAAATAGCTTATGTAGACGTATAGCACATTACCTTCACATATTATGAAGCTTATGAAGCGCTCGTAGCGAAATTTGCTTAGCTGTTCGTAACCGACAAGCAAGTCCGCCACGGTCGTGAGTTGGATGGGTGACCGTTAGTGACATTACTACTGATTGTGCACGTGCTTCGGAGGGTTCGTTAAGCCATCCTAAGACGCTAGTTAGGCAGTCGTTATAGCATGGTAATAGGGCATTTTACGAATGCCCGCCTGGCTAGCTACCACGCTCAAGTAGACAATCTAAGCCTAAATTATTAAAATGAATTTCATTTTTACAGGTGCAATTATAAATTGATTTTAACGGTTTTTTTTTGGTAGATCATACTTCAGAAGTGGTCTGATATACATTTTATAAAAATCACTACAATCATGATCATATTTTTAACTAGCTGTACCTGCGACTTCGTTCGCGATTGCCGTACCTGCAAACTAATTATTCACATTTGAGCACTGTTTATCTCATATTAAGCAACGCTGTGGTCTGTACTGAAGCACTCTAAATGTAAAGCATCGCTCAGAAAGGAGCTAAACACTTTGGGTTTGATAACTCCCAGCTTGTTTTTCCAGAAGACAGTAGTTAAGTAACTCAGAGAGTTCCTTCGCGGTTCGCACAATAAATGTTAAAGCAAAGTAGGTACTTTGTGCGTTTCTTTGGAATTTCGATTATAAAACGGTATCATTTTACCGAGGTTCTCCTTGTTTGGAAGTAGAACAAAAATATATTAGATTGTACACTTCCATTGCGCAGTTTCCAAAATGTATCCGGCAAAAGATAGATAATTAAAAAAAAAATTGTGGCGAATGTTCCAGATTTTAGAGTTTTATCTTAGCAAGCTGGCAAATCTAAATAAGGATGCCGAGATGCCCGTGGGGTGCCGAGCTGCCCATGGGTGCTGGGCTGCCCGTGGGGTGCCAGGTTGCCCGTGGAGTGCCGGAATGGCCGTGGGCTGCCGGGCTGCCCTTGGGGTGCCGGGTGGCCCGTGGGGTGCCGAGCTGCCCGTGGGGCTCCGAGCTCACTCGTCACTATTCTAACAAAAAAAGAATAATTGAAATCGGACTACGCGCGAAGTAACATTTTGACTTTCATCCCGTTTCCCGAGGGAACCGTGCTGAATTTCGGGATAAACAGTATACTATAACCTTCTTCGTAGTATCAACTCTAATTGTGTTAAGTTTCATTGAATTCCATTCAGTAGCCCATGGGGTGCTGGGCTGCCCGTCGGGTGCTGGGCTGCCCATGGGGTTCCGAGCTCACTCATAACTATTCTAACAAAAAAGAATAATTGAAATCGGACTACGCGTTAATAAATTACAACTAAGTGTACATTTTGACTTTCATCCCCTTTCCCGAGGGAACCGTTCTGAATTTCGGGATAAAAAGTATACAATAACCTTCTTTGTAGTATGAATTCAAATCGTGTTAAGTTTCATTGAATTCCTTTCAGTAGTTTTGGAGTGATGCGCGGCCGGGATACAGACAGACAGACAGACAGACAAAAATAAAAAAAAATGCAGTTTTGGCATCAGTATCAGCTACAGAGTACTCTAAATTTTTTTTTGCAAAATATCTTCAATTTACAGAATTGGATCTGTTAAAGTTTTATTATAAGTATAGATATAGATTAAAATACTTGAAAATTAACTAAGGGCCAATTTCACGAAACTTGGATAAACCTCCGAGAATAACTTTAACCTCAGACTTTTGTCAACACAGACGTTCAACGATGTTGCGGTATTTTAATCTTCAGCAAAGGAAAACATCTTAACTAAGAATAAAAAAAATATACTGTCGCCAGTATAACTCCATAAACTAAATACTAATGGGGCCCCTTTGCTACAATATACAGTACATTGCTATTTATATTTCCACGTTGTTGTCAGATATCATAAAACCAAGGAGATTTCTTTTTCTACGACAAGAATTCAACAATTTTAAAAGCTGGGTTTAGGTTTGACTTTCTATGATAGCAAATGCCTATAACATTGAAATGGTTTAATTAAAGGATAAAATTATTCGCGTATTAATTTAATCCTAGATTTGTGAAATTGGGCTTAAGTCATGTAATTAAATAAAACCAATTTACGTTTCATACTGTCAAGTTTTAGATGTCAGCTTTTTTAAATAGCTATTTATGTGATTTTGACGGAATAAGAACGATGCCCACCTGATGTTAAGCGGACTAACCTCTGCCTATAATAGATGCA
Source organism: Plagodis pulveraria (assembly GCA_963890685.1). Lineage (NCBI taxonomy): Eukaryota > Metazoa > Arthropoda > Insecta > Lepidoptera > Geometridae > Plagodis > Plagodis pulveraria. The sequence goes on from OY982971.1 coordinate 9,985,365, forward strand.
TTTCTTCGCAAGTGACGAATTGCACTGCGCCCAAGTCGAGTCTTAACAACTGACATACAGTTGTTAAGACTCATATATAAGCCTGTAATTTTACTGGTTCTCAAGGACTATACGGCCAAAACACACTGTTAGGTGCTTGGCGAAAGAAAATGATGGTGGTAGCTAGCCAGGCGAGCATTCGCATTCTGCCATGCGGTGGAGCTCAAGCCGGCGGCGAGGATCGAACCATAGACCTGCTGCAAGGCAGTCTATAGCTATTATCGCTTGGCCATTACTGCTTCAAAATCTTTTACCTATATTAATTAATACTTATATTAAAATCTCGTTTTATTACGGTTCAATGCGAAAAGTCTAATTACATTTATAAATCTTCAACGTTTTCAGCTATAACAGACAGACATTGCGTGACTATTGTCCAAGGTAAACACTTGTATATGTAAATACATACAGACGTCGAGGGCACTGCATACACCATCAAAACCGGACACTCGACCACCACTTAGTACCTCGTACATAACTGTCTACGTTTATTGCTAGGGCTGATGATTCTTTAAGTCAATATCGATGAAATGCTACGAATAATGATATATTCGTTGATGAAATGTCTTAGAGAAATAATAACAGAATATAAATGTTGCTTACTGTTAGGTGCTTTATGCCTGGTAGGTTAGCCTTTGACCACTATCTTACCTGATGGTAAGTGATGATGTGGTCGAAGATGTTGTTCAGGCTAACCTAGAAGTACTGGCTATCAAGGACAGTTGCCGGAACACACCGTTAGGTGCTTGGCGACAGATTTTCTACTTGAGGGTATTAGCTAGCCAGGCGGGCATTCGCAAAATACACCATGTACGACACCTATAACGACTGCCATCCTAAGACAACAACCGGGACCGACGGCTTAACGTGTCCTCTGAAGCACGGAAACGCTCTGTAGTAATGTCACTAGCGGTCACCCATCCAACTCATAACCGCGGGCGACGTTGCTTAACTTTGCTGATCGGTGGAGAACAGCTAAGTAAACTTCGCTACGAGCGCTTCAACGATGCTTGGAGACAGATTTTCTACTTGAGGGTGGTGGCTAGCCGGGCAATCGTTTGCAAAATGCCCTTGCTCCATGCGGTCATGCTCAAGTCGACGCGATGGTGGGGATCGACCTATGGACTGTCTGTATGGCAGTTATGGACAGCTATGGACTGCCATACAGACAGTCCATAGCTGTTAGGTACCGCTTGGCTATCATTGTTTCAAAGCTAAGCTTCTTCTGGAAGAAGAAAAAAAATCGTAAAGAATTCTTCTTCTTTATATTTAAGGAGCCCTAGTTTATTGATTCGTTTGTCACGGGACTTTACCTCGTATACCAGGTGTGGTAGGTCTCTTTAGCAAGAGTCCATCTTGGTGGGTACTACTAAAGTGTCAGATATTCTTTGGCGATGCATTCAAGTGCAAAAACTTAAATGTTATTAATAAAAAACCGAATTGCTACTTTTTTGACTTTGAGTTGTGTGAAGTGTAAAAAATGTAATATAAAGAGTCTCTCAGAACGATTATTATACGATGTATGGACGATGGCTACAAATTGTAGCTGTATGAAAAAAGAAACCGGGGGCGCGGTTATGCAAGGCCGGGCCAAATTTGGTCGAGTTAGATTTGCTCCAAGGTAGGAACGACATTTAGAGCTATTGTCCAAATATGAAATTCAGACGACGTTTTCAGGTGATAAAATATTTACTGCATTTTTTGAAAAGGGGCTCATTACGTAATTAAGCAATTTTAGCATAGTAATCACTAATCCTTGGCTTATCTTGTACAAAATTTATTATTTATTGTAGGATTTGTCACATTTGACAGGTTGTCTAGATTTGGCCGATTCAAAGGGTAGTAAACTTTTGGCTAGGTAAAGTAAAAATAGCTTTGACAGGTCGCCCGGAACGAGTGTGATCAAATATTGTCTGGATCAAATTAAGCTCGATTGAAGTGCTGGAACGGCGTGTATCCGCGCTTAGAACCAAATTTGTCTTAACCTAAGTGTTGCAGGAACGCACGTCAGGTCATATACAAAATGCTTATTGTATATTTTATTATTTATAATTTATATAAATTTGTGTATATTTAATCTCTGGATCTTGTGTCTGCAATAAAGAATTATTATTATTATTAAAACTACTGTGTTCAGGTATACAGGACACTGTAGCATGTGAAATTAGTGGGCAAATGAGACGAATTTTAACACAAATTTATTATTATTTTTCTTAGGGTCTTGGCTGAAAATCAGCGCTTTTGTATAAGCATTATGCTGAGACAAGGCTCATTCAATACTACTGGACATCTCACTACCGAATATATATTTGAAAATTGTTTACATCTTAAAACTTTATAGGATTGATGTTTTTTTTTATGACTTTGAAGCAGTGATGGCTCAGTGGCATTGGCTATGAACTGCCGCGCAGCAGGTCCACGGTTCGAATCCCGCCCAGAGCTTGAGCTTCACCGCATGGTGGAAGGGCATTTTGCGAATGCCCTTCGCGAAGGCTAGCGACCACCCTCAAGTAGAAAATCTGTCGCCAAGCACCTAACGGTGTGTTCCGGCAGCAGTCCTTGAGAGCCAGTGAAATAACAGGCAAAATGAGACTGAACAGGTATGTCTCAAGGTGATGGGCGCAGTGCAGTTCGTCACTTGTGTGAAATGCATCTGTTATAGGCAGAGGATACCGCTTAACATCAGGTGGGCCTGGCGCTTGTTCCTTCACAATAACATAAAAAAAAAAATAGATTAACATACTTTCTATTTTTGTTGTAGTATTGAATAAACTTCTTTTCTTTCTTACATAAAAACTAACGTTTCGGTGTTATGAGCGCGGTGCAGCGTCAAGCATAATGAGGATGGTGATACTGCATCTGTAATAGACAAGCGTGATTCTCACCAGTCGAGTGACTTGTCTATCTCATAACATAAAATAAAACCTGAGTTAGTTACAGTTAGTTACAGACAGGCATGATGTTCACTTCTCGGAATGAAAGGGCGTATGCGACATTTTAGAAACAGACTAAGTACACGTCCTCTATGCTTTTTTTGTAAAAAATAAATCAATAAAATTTATTGTACTTAAAAATTCAATATTTTAAAACATAATTTTAATGCAATAAAATCTAGGGGAAAAGTCGAAAACCTTTATTTTCAGAGGTGTTTTTTTTTTGTATCGAGCCAATTATTAAGAAACATGTTTTGAGATCTGTTAACACATTACTTATATCCTTGAGTATCGTGTATATAAATTGCAGTACCATGCGGTATCCGGTTTATGAGATTTTCTACATATTGTTAGCATTATTTCTTATTTTCTGGGCCTTAAATTTGTGTGGACTAGAGTGTACCTACATATTGATAGCTGAAGCAAAAGTCCATGGGGAAGGACCCGTGGAGCGTCAAGATGGAGCAAGGGCCCGTATCCGTTTATTGGTAAAAAAGCAAATATTGTATTCGAGAATTCAAATACCTAGTTATGTATATAAGTTATATGCAGAAGTGTTTATATCATCGATTTAAATAAAAAAAAAGAAGAAGCGTACCCTGCGCTACCTTCCTGCGCTGGAGAAAATTAACACAAGCATACTCGAAAACCTTTATTGCATTTATGCACACTTACTTCCATTCCATATGAAACGATTTACGAATGAAAAAGACAGGGACACAAGCATGCAGTTGACGCACATATGCACACAAATGAGACTCAATCAGAAGACCTTGCCGCCTGATTTAACATGCCATGTTCCAGGGTGCCGTTGCTCCCGTTTTTTCGTCCAAATCAATATTTCCAAGTAAGATGTGCTTGGCGTATTTTCTTACATATCTTCGCACTACGTCATTGGTCGAGCAGCATTGGTCAAGCACCTAACGGTGTGTTCCGACAGCAGTCCTTGAGAGCCAGTGAAATAACAGGCACATGAGACTTAACAACTATGTCTCTATGATTGGCGCAGTGCAATTCGTGACTTGTGACATAGATAAATGATCATTTATCTATGCTTGTGATGAAATGAATCTCTTATAGGCAGAGGTTAGTCCGCTTAACATCAGGTGGGCCTCGAGCTTGTTCCGTCTCAATTACATAAAGAAAACTTGTGGGTTCGAATCCTGGGTCAGAAAGTAATTCGATTTCTTTGTCAAATACAATTCTTTTGGCAGTATCAAGTCTGGTATTGAAAGCGGTAGCGGTACAAGTCTATCAAAACGTAGGTATTTTAATACATCTGTGCCTAGCCCTTCGGGATAAGGAGTGATTTATATACAGATATTTATATTTTATACATATATCATAAAAATTCGCCAATTTATTTTTTTTACTTTTTATGTACCTAGTGTCACCTGCTTATCAAAACGAATTGAATAATATATTATACATTAAAATCGGTTGAGCCATTTAGAAGTTATGGTGAAATAAAGAAAGTCACAAAGATACTTACATGAACCTGGAAAACATAACACTCCTTTTTTGGGCAGTCGCGTAAAAAGAGCACTGTAGGGAAATCACCGGGCGGACGACGCAAAAGAACTGATGTCTCGGAGTGAGACTGCAGTGCAAATGTAACGAACGTATAAAGTAAAACTTACAAAAAATCAGGCAACTGACATTTCCATCTTGTCCCATTGGACAAATAAATTCAATATTATTCAAAACGATATCTTGAGTAAGATATACCTGTTCATCTACAATACCTTTGATAATGATATTGGGGACATCCGGGGCCTCCGCGCAGTTCTATTGGAAATCAGTTGATTTTATTTCAATAAAATATCTCTGTTGGCAATTTAAACAGTCTATTGATACAAACGAGATCAATATTGGTTTCCTTCCAATATTGAAATAACATTGTATTCATTTATAATAGTAGATATATAGGTAGGTACCAGGTGACCTTTTAGGACTTAGATTGCGTGGGATTTAATAAAAGGTACTTGTCGCTATTCTTCGGGTAATATTTGTGGCGTCGGGAATAGAAATATTAACTTTAAAATACGTTTGTATGGAAAAAGCTACGAACACTTTAGCCTTTAACTTATGAGCAATTAAAACAAAGAAATGTCGCTACTAGTTATTTTCCCTTTCGTCGTAGATGCCAACAGTTTTTTTTTAATTTGTTGTAAGATCGTCTTATATAGTAATTGAACAACTTTAAACGGTTTAAATCGCGTATATTTATCATTATTTTGTCCCGACGTTTCAAACACTTTGCAGTGATCGTGGTCACGGGGTGACTAATTGGTATTATTTGTCAGATGAGTTAGTAATATAATAATTTGTCCTACCGTCAGAAATTTAATATTAATCATAACGTTCCCTATTCACGCAGTATTCGCTCACAGTGTCCAGAGGTCTTGCAGATCGTCTTATATACTTGATCACGTAAAAGGTTAGATCCAGAAAAGAGTTTTTACAATATCTGATAATAGTTTTGCAACACTTATTAAATGTATTAGGTACATATTACGGTAAACGTATATTTTTATATTTTTGACGGTGTTACGGGTAATTTATGGAATGTGCATTGGTGTCTAATAACTGTTCAAGATAACACGAATAATATTATTTTAAGCCTGCGAATATTTATGATCATTGATCATGTATAATGATCACGAATCTTATCTATATAAGCGCGTAAGAGCTGCTATAATTTTGAATTTCCTGACATACATGTAAGTTTCCACCACATTTTTCCATTTTTTTTACTTAATTTTAAGTTTTTTAGTTAAATATGTTAATCCGTGAAACGTGCAACTTGAATTTCCCTTCTGTGAGCGTTGTAATATGTTTGGGAACTTTATTATATAACCGTACACAATTACCTAAGAAGGACCTTTTATTAGTCTTTGTTAATCTAAAACCTGGCACCGCTATTTTATCTTTATTCCTAGTATTGTAATCGTGATTGTCACTGTTTAATTAAAATTTACTCAAATTTTTACGAACATACACAATATTTTCAATTATATCCACCAAGGTAATTTTGCGTAATTATGTCTATAATATATTAGTTAATTCTCAAATGAATAGTTATTTATAACTGATTCAATAGCTATCGGTTTATCCCTAATCAAAGTATATGGTCTAAATTCGTAAAAACTATAAACTGAAGACAACGGTATATAAAAAATGAAAGCTTTGAGAAGAATGATGCAAATGAACAAGTGTAGATATGTATGCGAGAATTGTTGCAAGTAGAAATCCGTGATGTCCACTTGCCCCTTTTAAAAAGTAGCCGTGATTTTGAAAGAATTACAAAGATTCTTGATATTGCATACATTTTTCAGATGAAATCAGAATCATCAATATTCATCTGATTCCAATAAAATGGTTCTCATTTGAATGTAAATTAGAAAGTGACCATTCGCGATGTATTTTTAAGGAATAGTAATATCACTCTTTTGCAAATGAATGAGAAAAGCAAAAAAAATTATATGAATAATATGTAATGGGGTCGAATAAACTGAATTTCATACAATCCGAAGGTGCTTTTCGATATGTGACAAAAGCGATATATGCATTTATTGCACTATTAACTGAACTATAAGTTTTTTAGTTCCGTTCCGAAATCGCTCTTTTGACAGTTGAAAATGAAGTAGCTATTAAATTAAGTATGAATTTATTTTAATCTTATTATACCTTCTTCTTCATGCCTAAACAAGAAAACCAATTTTGATAAAGATTTGATTTGATAGGTGTATCGTGTCGGCGCGAAATCGGAGGACGCGGGTTCAATTTCCGTCCGGAACAAACAATGTTATGCTGCAATAATTTGTAACAGAGAACATAGAAACATTTTTTTCAACTCAAGCGAGAATCGAACCCGCGTTAACGGATCAGGTGCCTTAACCGCTCGGCCATCGAGAGAAGCTGAACGGGATGCAAAAATACATATCTACTTAGAGGCTGAGTTAATATGGTCATAGAGGTAGTAGATATCGTAGAGTATCGATGAGGTAGTGAGTACATCGATCCAAAGTCTATTTCACCAGTAATTATCTGTATAAATCGAAGACCTTAAGGAAGTAGCTAGTATTAAAAGTTAAATTAAAGTTAACTCATCAGATCAGGTGCCTTAACCGCTCGGCCATCGAGAGAAGCTGAACGAAATGCAAAATTACATACCTATCTACTTGTTAATATGGATATAGAGGTCATCGTCCAAAGTCTATTTCACCAGAATTTCTCTGTACAAATCGAAGAGCTTAAAGAAATAGCTAGTATTAAAAGAACAAATCTAGTGATATATGATTGTTTGTCTATATGTATATGCACCTCCTCCCAAGAATGAGGTATTATTTTGGAGCACGTCGAAACTGAGCACGTAAGGTCTTACAAATGAGCAAAGATCAAAATTATGTGGGCAAGAAATAATAAACAAAATTAGTAGGTTATAATGTTGTCTTTGGATTATATCGATAGTGTACCCCATCCCTAGCATTGGGGAGATAGTGTTACGAGCATCTATCACTCGATTGAGAACGTCTCGATCTATAATGGAGTATTTTCTACGTTGTTGATTAGATATTGAATCTAAGGACACAATAGAAAGATAATCAGGGAATGAAATACAAAACGTATTGGAAAATAATTAATTATTTGTTTTTTTAAATAATATATTAGTACTTAGGTATATTTTACGATTTTCGCTTAGGATGCGATCGTGCTTGTATAGAATATATATATATATATATATATAGCAATATAATAGTAGGTAGGTATTTAAAAAGTATAGGTAGGTACAGTCGCCTGCAATAAGAAGTATATACTTCGTAATTTTCAAAATAATGTGATATCGCTAAGTTATTAATAATCGAAGTTAACATTAACGTGAGTAAAAATATTCAACTTATTTTTTGATTTTAAGATACTTCTGATTATATAGAGAAAAACAGAACTCTTTGCCACTATTTTGAAAATTATAACGTGTTTACTTTTTATTGCAGGTGACTGTACATAAACACTTATTTATAACCCTGTTTCTTCTTTTGTTAATTTTAGTAGTAGGAGAAGTTTATGTGTGTTTCTTTCGCAAGCATGTCCGAATGTAATATGTTAAGTAAAAAAAAACGTTTCAGCGTTGGTAGTAGGTACCTAAAGTCACTGAATAAACGTGACATACAGACAGATAGTATTTTTTTATTTTGTAGCTGATAGGTTACTGCCTTTGACCACTATCTCAACTGATGGTAAGTGATGATGTAGTCGAAGATGTTGTTCATCCTAATCTAGAATTACTGGCTCTCAAGAACAGCAGCCGGAACACACCGTTAGGTGTTCGGCGACAGATTTTCTACTTGAGGGTGGTGGCTAGCCATGCGGGCATTCGCAAAATGCCCTACCACCATGCTATAACGACAGTCGTTCTAAGACAACAACCGCGACCGACGGCTTAACGTGCCCTCCGAAGCACGGAAGCGCTCAGTAGTAATGTTACTAGCGGTCACCCATCCAACTCATGACCGCGGGCGACGTTGCTTAACTTTGTTACTTTACTCTGATCGGTTAAGAACAGCTAAGCAAACTTCGCTACGAGCGCTTCAAGATAGCGACACTATGACAGTCCCGTTTTCCTACAAACCCTAAATCCTATCCTAATCGCAGGTTTTATCAAAGAATGTTTAAAAAAAAGATGATAGCGTGCAAAGACAAAGTCACAAAGGAGGCCCTCAGCGTGCCGCCATGCATGTTCAGGATACGACTTACAGATTACCTCCAATTTGCCGCTTGAACGCACAAAGATCCCTTTACTACGTCAATCATATATTTTTGAATAATATATTCTTAATTTGTCTTTGTTGTCTGACTTCATAATTTGTTTTTCATGGGATACTAGCTTCCAAACTCGGTTTGCCCGCGTGCGTTTCACTTTTAATCAGTTATTAGAGACAAGCCAAAGGTTTATATTATAATGACTTATTCATATATTTTAAAGCAGTGATGGCTCAGAGGCATTGGCTATGGACTGCCGCGCAGCAGGTCCATGGTTCGAATCCCGCCGCGGACTTGAGCTTCACCGCATGGTGGAAGGGCTTTTTGCGATTGCCCGCCTGGCTAGCTACCACCCTCAAGTAGAAAGTCTTGTCGCCAAGCACCTAACGGTGTGTTCCGGCAGTAATCCTTGAGAGCCAGTGAAATTACAGACATACTTAACGACTATGTCTCAAGGTGACGGGCGCAGTACGATTCGTGACTTGTGACGAAATGCATCTGTTATAGGCAGAGGTTACTCCGCTTAACATAAGGTGGGTCTCGAGCTTGTTCCTTAACAATACAATAGAAAAAAAAAAATGACTCATAGAATAGGCCATAGATATGAAAAACAAAAAAAAGTACATGCAAAAAGACATGGAAACTATCGTAATATTGAAGACACATACATATTTCTACAATAATTCTGCCCTCATGCAAACTTTCGCATATATGTATAATGCTAGTGAGATGTTATAGTGCGATTCAATAAAAATGTTAGAATACATACATTTTCAAACAGAATTTGCCAGTTTCCAATATCAACATTCTATGCAATAGTAGTTTCTGCATGGGAATTTTTTTAACAAAATTTTGTAAATGGAAAAAATCCCTTTCCGAGAATGTGTTTGTTTATCGCCAAAAGGGCAAAAAAAATCCTTAACTATTTTGATTAATGATGAAGGAAAGATTAAAAATAAAAACAAATAAAGAAATTGCGAGTACGAAACTAGTGGTTCGAAACCATATCTTACGCTGCGATCTCCAAGACGCCTGCCAAGCGTATCTTTGGCATAAAATGGTAGGGGAATTTGTTCACAGTGGAGTTAAGGATGTTGAAGATTTTTTTGCGGATAGGCTATCCTTTTTACACTACCTGATGGTAAGTGATGCCATCAGGCGAGATAGTGAAGCGCTTTCTGAAGAACTTACACTGCGATCCCCAAGACGCCTGCCAAGCAAATTTATGGCAACATGTGTTCAGCAGTAGATGGCTGACATAGTACAGTCATACAGGTTTATGTAAGGATTTTAACGATACCTCATACCTTTTTTATTTCTGATAGGTAAGCCTTTGACCACTATCTCACCTGATGGTAGGTGATGATGTGGTCGAAGGTGTTAACAGACATAACCTAGAATTGCAGGTTCTCATAGACTGCTGCCGGAACTGCAAACTGCAGATTCTCCCTGAAAAGCTTGAGGGTGGTCGCTAGCCACGCCGGCTTTCGCAAAAATGCCCTACCACCATGCGTCGAAGCTCAAGCCCGCGGTGGGATTCGAACCATAGACCTGCTGCGCGGCAGTCTATAGCCAATGCCACTGAGCCGTCACTGCTTCAAAAATGTCTTCAGGCATTTAAGCATTATGTTGGAATAAAGAGTCTCACAGACATATATACATGAACCCTAAAAACATTACACTCCTTTTGGGCGCGTAATATAATTTATAACTCATCTTCTCATACCTTTTTTTTGAAGCGCTCGTAGCGATGTTTACTGCTGTTCTCAAACGATCAGCAAAGTAATGCAACGTCGCCCGCGGTCATGAGTTGGATGGGTGACCGCTAGTGGCATTACTACTGAGCGTTTCCGTGCTTCGGAGGGCACGTTACGCCGTCGGTACCAGTTGTTGTCTTAGGATGGCAATCGTTATAGCATGGTGGTAGGGAATTTTGCGAATGCCCGCCTGGCTAGCTACCACCCTCAAGTAGAAAATCTGTCGCCAAGCACCTAACGGTGTGTTCCGGCAGCTGTCCTTGAGAGCCAGTAATTCTAGGTTAGCCTGAACAACATCTTCGACCACATCATCACTTACCATCAGATGAGATAGTGGTCAAAGGCTAAACTTTCATAGATATAAAAAAAAAGAAAAAAAAACAGAATACCTGAACAGAAACGATTTCCAAAAGCAAAGCTCAAAACGAAGGTCAGTGTCATTGTTAAGGCCCGTTCACACCCTATTAAACATAACGCGCGGCTTATCAAGCGCGTGCTACGACCGACTGATTTCTACTGCCGACGCCGCTTTATAGCTTTATGGCCTTATCGGACACTGGTTCACGTGTACATTACGTGCATGGTACATTAGCCACGGGGAGTACTCAATGTACGTACGAGTATTAACTTGGTATAATCTATAGTACCTACAGTCATTTGTCTCCCAGCACAATCTTTATGCTTTTGTTTTATTTAAAGAAGATTTCTTAGGGTTGAACTGGCCGGCCCGTTCTCCATACAAACGTCGTAGGGTAATCACTCCCTTATTTGAGGATTTAGGTCCAAAGTAAAGTATAATACCGATTGATCTCGTCATTATCTAGGCTTGTATGATGCAAAAATTTTAATAAAATAATTAACTTGAGAATTATGAGCCTCGAAACATTTTCATATAAAGTTTTTGAGTCTCATAACTTACAACTTAATTATCTTTTTAAAATTTCGGCATCATACAAGCCTAGATAATGACGAGATCAATCGGTATTATGCTAAAGTCTGGACCTAAAATCTCAAATAAGGGAGTGATCACCCTACGACGTTTGTATGGAGAAGTGATCGGCCAGTTCAACCTCAAAGCATAGTGATGGCTGGCATTGACTATGTACTGCCGTGCAGAAGGTCCATGGTTCGAATCCAGCTCGAGGGCTTGAGCTTCACCGCATGGTGGAAGGCCATTTTGCGAATGCCCGCCTGGTTAGCGACCACCCTCAAGTAGAAAATATGGCGCCAAGCACCTAACAGTGTGTTCCGGCAGCAGTCGTGGCGAGCCAGTGAAATTACAGGCACATAAGACCTAACAACTGTACGTCTCAGTGTGACGGGCACAGTGCAATTTCGTCACTTATGATAAAATGAGTCTGTTATAGGCAAGGCTAGTCCACTTAACATCAGGTGGGCCTCGGGCTTGATCCATCTCAATAACATTTAAAAAAAAATGTAATAACCAAGCATTCAGCTGAAAAGGAGGAGTCGACATGTAGCCTTAAACTGGAGAAATATTTTGGAAAATTAAACAGAAGCGCTCGTATGAGAGCTTATAGCATGGTGGTAGGGCATTTTTCGAATGCCCGATTGGCTAGCTACCACCCTCAAGTAGAATATCTGTCACCTAGCACCTAACTGTGTGTGCCGGTAGCTGTCCTTGCGAGCCAGTAATTATTGGTTAGCCTGAACAACATCTTCGACCACATAATCACTTACCATAACATGAGATAGTAGTCAAAGAGTAACCTAGGCATAAAAAAGCATTCTCATTACAAATAGTGGAATCATATTTTTTTTTTGTTCCGGATGGCATACGAATCTCCGTCCTCCGATTTCGCGCCGGATTTCTCTCGGCCAAAGAAACCTTACTCTTTCAAGCCAAAACTTTGTGCTACAATTATTGTATTACTTTAACACTTAACTCAGGGACGGTGCACGGTCATCAACCAGACTGTACTGTACTGTATCAGCCGGATCGTCCACTGCTGAACACAGCCTCCCCTATTAAGGGGGTATTTGCCATAATCCCCACGCTTGGCAGGCGGCTTAGGGATCGCAGTGTAAGATGGCAGTTCTTCAAAAGGTGCTGCTGCCTACCTTACAGTATGTTTTTCCCTTAGTCGCCTCTTACGACACCCACGGGATGATATACGGAGGTGCAATTCTAACCCGGCACCCCACGGGGAATCAACCAGACTACTAGACTTCATCTGATGGAAAGAAGCTGCTTTTTCAAACCAATGATGTCGCTAGAGGTGTAATAAGTTATGACGCCTGTAAAAAGAGTGATGTTAATATTCAACCCCCGACCCGAAGAGAGGTTTAATAACCCTCTTTAGACGTCAGAGGTTGAATAAAGCTGAAACAGTTCACATTATAGCTTCAAGAGAGAAGTAAATGTGCAATAAAACACATTATTTGCCAAATGGTAACACAGAACTAAACAATACTTTCGCTACAGAACACTCAGCGGACTATAAAACGATTTAGATACCGTACTTAAGTTATACTTACCAATATAGAATCCAGAACCACTTGACTGCATGCCATTTGTTGCACTAATGCGATTCCAGAGCGCTTTTTGCGTCGTAACACTGTTATGCGGTTTGCCTTTACTTGGAAATGCATAATGAACTACTTTACTTTATGTTTGCTACCCTAATGAAATGAAAATGTACGGGGATGCAGTAGTATTTAAGTTTATTCGTTACATTGAAAAATACTAATCTTTCCTCTTTATAATATTAGTATAGATAGTTATAGATAGAGATAAAACTTTATCTATACCTACACTGAGAAAAACTACTTTGGAGCTTAAATTAAATTTGACCTTTTACCGTTGAATTGTAACTACGCAAGTTGAATTCACAAGTCTTAAGATGATTTTCACCAATCAATAAAAATGTACCATGTTTTATAATAAACAAAACCGTCAAAAAACGCCTTCCGTAAAGTATTTTCAGAATTGAACTTGTTATACGATAATAATTGCAGTATTGACCATAAAATATACCTTAATTTTACGGCGGTTTATATACGGTGATTATCACAATAACGTACGACTTAATCAGCCTCATCGAAAAGTCAATATTTAAGTAAGACCACAAAATACACCTTAAATGAAGACGAAAAGAAACATTCGGCTTCACCGACCTCGTTTAACGCCTTCTAGTTGGAAGGCGTTTTTGAACGTATTTACGTTTGGTCGGTTTTTTGCCTTCATACCATATAAATTGGCCGTCATTAGGGCGCTTTTGACTTTAGATTTTTCTCAGTCATTATACTAATATTATAAAGAGGAAAGATTTGTATTTTTCTATGTAATGAATAAAATTAAATACTACTGGACCAATTTTAAAAAATATTTCACTATTAGAATCTTACACTTACCCTGCTGAACATAGACTATATAATATTTTAAAAAACTTATACATTTTTAAAACTACCATAAAATCGTTATATCGCGTACGCTGCGGAATTGGTTAACAATAGAGCAAAGTGATGTACTACAATTTTATAGAGGACATCAATATCTACATAAAAAATTAGCAATACCATTTGTCAACTATGACAGATAGGTCACAATAACTACTTTTTATGTGGTTCAATATTAATAGTGTAAATATTAAAAGTGGTGTTATATTTATTTGTTAAATACCCATGCAAAGACTGGCCGCTAGTGGAACATATTAATATAATATTTTATATAAAGGATACTGTTGTCTTAGGTTTTCGCGATTATTACACATATTAATTAAACAACTTTAAACGGTTTAAAACGAGTATTACGGGACAAAAATAGTGATATATATACGCGATTTAAACCGTTTAAAGTTGTTTAATTACTATACTAAGAGTAAATTCAGATATCGATAAAGCGGTAACGCGTTCAAGCGTTTTGCAATCAATACAATGCGCCGTGCACTACCATTTTATTTTATGGCAATACAAAAACCAACGTGTGATCGATATAATTTTAATTAAATAGGACATTTGGACGTGTCAGATTGGGCTAAGACGCCTACTCAATCAAATTTACGAAAACAAGAGACGTATATTAAAGGTATTGGCGTGACGTTATTATAACGTCAGATAGGAAACATCATTAAGACGTGTTAGATACGGATGTGACACCTTGTACGTCAATTAAACGTAATTGAAAGACGTCTTATTATGGTTATGCCATGACGTCATTGTTACAGCTTATATTATACGTCTTAAATAGGGCTGTAACGTCTGACACCTCTATTAGACGTAGACATGAAAGGTTCCAATAACGTCACTGGCGTCACCTTCCTACCTGGGTAGGTATAGTATCTACAAATAACTGGAGACAGATTTTCTGCTTGGTAGCTTTTCAAACGAGCATTCACAAAAACGCCCCACCTCCTTACACCAAGATAAATAACTCGTTATTTACAAATGATTTCTCCGATACTATTCGCTATTCTAGTCTAATTCTTACTAACTACGCCACAAAACGTTGTTCTCATTAGTAGCAGCCGCAATCTACTTTTCTCTTTGTAATGTCACTAAAGTTAGGCGAACACTAGAATAGGTATCTATCTCGAAGGCTCTGTAGCACGTTGGTAAGAGCCATTTGTTTTTTGGGATAGTGATGGAACAAGCTCTGGGTCCACCTAGTGCTAAAGGGTAACCTCTGCCTATTTTGAAGCAATGATGGCCGAGCGGTAATAGCTATGGACTGCCGTGCCGCAGGTCCCTGGTTCGATCCCCACCGCCGGCTTGAGCTTCAAGGGCATTTTACGATTGCCCGCCTGGCTAGCTACCACCCTTAGAAAATCTGTCGCCAAGCACCTAACGGTGTGTTCCGGCAGCAGTCCTTGAGAGCCAGTGAAATTACAGGCACATGAGACTTAACAGCTATGTCTCAAGGTGACGGGCGCAGTGCAATTCGCCACTTGTGATGAAATGCATCTTTTATAGGCAGAGGTTAGTCCGCTTAACATCAGGTGGGCCTCAAGCTTGTTCCGTCACAATAACATAAAAAAAACTGTTTGTCAGTGGAGTAGCGGTTGTTTAAAAATACTATGTAGCCGTTCTGAGTCTGGAACTATGTACAGAAGATGGTAATAAGCTTAATACACTTCTGGCGAATGGGTGCTCTAGAGACATCTACCGGGTGGAAAATTTCGTGTGAGAAATTCAATATTTAAACTGTTTTATCGCACTTGCGCCTTGTTTTGGTTACTATTCTACATGCCTGTCATTCTGTCCACCGTCTGACAGAGCTAGAGCTGTATATGTGCCAAAATGGCCCCTATTATCAAAATCAGTCCAGTTCAGGCTGGGAACATATTTATATTAACTTATTAGCTTATTAGGAACCGGCTAGGGCTGCCGTTATATTTACCGAAAAGATTCTGATCAGTTTTAGACTGTTTTGAAGTCCTTCGTCTGGGAGTCACGATTGTGCGAAGCGACGAGCACGGGCCTCAGCGCGTAACTGTTCCTAATAAGTTAATATGGATAAAACTCGCGATAGTTTTCAAAGTGAAACATATTTATGTATAACTCAAGCATTTTATTGTCCTGGATGGAAGGAAGAGATAAAACTATGGGCACATAAAGTATTAGAACTTACTAGGATGGTAAACTCAATGTAGTTTCTGGCAGACTTTCGTGTTTTGATCGGATTGTACTTAGTATTGCCAGGGGAAGAAGTTTAACATCACACAGGCAGGCAGACAGGCATTTTGTTTATTTCGCCGATTTATAACATAAAAGGACTGCCTCGTTGTTGTCAGTTGGCATAAAGCGTCGCTTTGTAGTGTAGAGGTCTTGGGTTTAGTTCCCGAGTAGCAGATATCGGGTTCTTATTGGCAGTATTATAAAAGAAAAAGTATTGAGCGCTACGTATTTTTTTTTAATGTTAATACGAGACAAACAAGACGGTGCCTGGTGGTAAGCACCACGTTTGTCCATTACAGTTACAGTGTCACGATTGTGTGACAATGCACTGCGCTCAACGCTCACTGTGTAAGACATTACTTTTTAACTAACTTGCCTTTAAATGTAAATAAAAATATATCCCATTCAATATAATATTTATACGAAGATTTTTTTATATCCTTTCTACTGTAATATTAATATTATAAATGTGAAAGTTTGTGAGTGTGTTTATATGTTTTTACTTCTTCACGCTCAATACGCTGAATAAATTTTGCTACACACACATTTACATTCATTAAAACAAATGCCAAATAGAATTTTTCAAGAAAGAGTAAATTTCAATGATTTGTTATGCAAAAACTAAAATAAACAAAAAATAGGTTATAGTTGCTGTTGGTTGGTTAGTAGTTATGTTTGGTGGTTGGTATGGTTGGCGGGGCGCAGTTAGTATTTACATAATTTTACGGACATCTGTAAAACTAGAATCAGTTAGCCTAGTTATTAGTCTCAAGGTAACGTATGTAAAATTTCACCGAGTTTGAACACTAAAAATAAAAAATTAGACGAAAGTACGAACTGTGCTTAGACGCGCTACTTTTATTATATTGACCTTAACGAACCTAGTTACCCATGTATGTCTAATTATTATACTACTATATAATTTAGTCATGGATAATTATAGTGCGCGCGGAACTAGTTGTTGGCGCCTTAGGTATGTGAGCGGTGGAGAGGCGGGGGCGCTTGCTTTGGTCATCACTGTCTAATATCTCATGCGTTTCACAGACGACAGCTATAATATAAAGCTATATATTATAGCTCGATATATTTCAATACATCTCAACCATAGAAATTGACAAGTGACAACACACGGCAGCTTTGAAGCGCTCGTAGCGAAGTTTACTTAGCTGTTCTCAACCGATCAGCAAAGTTAAGCAACGTCGCCCGCGGTCATGAGTTGGATGGGTGACCGCTAGTGACATTACTACTGAGCGCTTCCGTGCTTCGGAGGGCACGTTAAGCCGTCCCGGTTGTTGTCGTAGGATGGCAGTCGTTATAGCATGGTGGTTTTGCGAATGCCCGCCTGGCTAGCTACCACCCTCAAGTAGTAAATCTGTCGCCAAGCACCTAGCGGTGTGTTCCGGCAGCTGTCCTTGAGAGCCAGTACTTCTAGGTTAGCCTGAACAACATCTTCGACCACATCATCACTTACCATCAGGTGAGATAGTGGTCAAAGGCTAATATATCAGGCAGAAAAAAAAAATATATATATATATATATATAGCTTAACATTTTCGTTTCTTCATACCGACAGTTATGCTGTAATATATATTATAGCTGCCGTCTGTGAACTGCTTTATGTGCGTTGCGAGCAGTAAGCAACCCGACCCCTCGCCGCCCCTGTCGCCAGCTAAGGCGCGGCCAACTAGTTCCGCGCGCACTATAGCAGCAACACAAGCTAGGTGGACAAAACTCATGTTACAAAATCCAGGAAATACTAGTTTTGATTTAGTAAACAACTCCCCTATACTCAGAATTCCGATAACTGTTTGTTCTATTCGGATTGATGAGTCATGGAGTTCGAACGTCATGTAATGAGGTAACTGCAATAAATTAAATCAATAATTTGCATTTGAAGTAATTTCATGCGAGATGTGCATGCGCAAAAGCGGTTTCTAGTAATTTTGTCGAAGTATATTGTGACGGAATTTAATTTTGAGGGTAAATAAAATCTATCACAATATGTAACTAAAAAGCTTTTAATCATACTAATTTTATATACCTACTTTTATTACATTTATATGTGGTAAGACTTAATTTTTGTGTCACTAAAAATAAAATCTTTGTAAGTTCATAAGGAACATATTTTGTCAACGATCCTATACTCTATGAAAAACAGCCTTTTTTAAAGCGGATACATCATACGATAGTCTTTTTTATTTTATTTCACTCTGGCGATATAACAGAAGATAATAAAAAAGAAATGAAGATGAAACTAGATAGTTTTTCTACTAAGACTGCTGCTCATAAATTCCAATTTTTGCTGTAATATTTTTTACATTATTGACCGAGTGAGCACGCAGTGCGAGCGAAGCGTCTCTGCTTCAACGTATACAAAAACCTAATGATTTTTGTTGACCCAAACTATAGAAGACGTAATCCAATAGCCAATATTATAAGCTACTATGCCCAAAACCATCCAATACTCACATAACTTGTGTTTGCTACTTTCTCTTTAAAGCTTTAGGTACTGATATTTTATCATTACCTAAGGCCTCAGTTTCAGAATATTCATCAGTTTTCAGAATATAACTATAATTGTCGGATTTTGTGACCCATTCCCATCAGCGTGCACAGTGAACCTTTATTCAATTGTAAGCTAGGCAAGGGCAAACCCGCGAAGTTAACAGCTCCGAGAGCCATTAGTATAATAATTTGTTTCATTACAAGATTTCGCAAAAATCCATCCATTTTAGCGCATTAGTACATCTAAATTGGGTAAATTGAATCTAAATATCCCAAGCAATGTTTTGTCTACCTAGCTTGTTCTACACAATACATTGAAAGGTGTGATCAGTGATGACTGCCATGCGCAGGGTTCATGGTTTGAAACTTGTCGCAGGCTTGAGCTTGGCGGGTAGGGCTAGGAAAATGAAGCGATCCTATTGGTGCATTTTCCGTTCCAAATACGAAAAGTCAGCCAAATAATACATTTGAGTTTACCATCCTAGACAGTTCTTACATCTTACGCATGATGATCTATAGTTAAATTTAGGTTTTACTACAAACAGGACTAATTTTTGGAAGTAGCTTTAAACTTGTCTATGACGTGCACTTTCAAAGAACTCCTCGTTTATGGGAGATAATTGATAACCCCAATCCTCAGCACGAAAGAGTTTCAACAGTTTTTTAATGCAATGATGGCGAATGAGCGGTAATAGCTATGGACTGCCGCGCCGCAGGTCCCTGGTTCGATCCCCACTGCCGGCTTGAGCTTCTTCGCATGGTGGAAGGGCGTTTTTCGATTGCCCGCCTGGCTAGCTACCACCCTCAAGTAGAAAATCTGTCGCCAAGCACCTAACGGTGTGTTCCGGCAGATGTCCTTGAGAGCCAGTGAAATTACAGGCACATGAGACTTACCAACTGCGTCTCAAACTGACGGGCGCAGTGCAATTCATGACTTGTGATGAAATGCATCTGTTATAGGCAGAGGTTAGTCCACTTAACATCAGGTGGGCCTCGAGCTTGTTCCGTCACAATAACATAAAAAATAAAAAATTAAAAAAAGTTTGCCGGGCTTCTATTAGGCCAGGGAGAACATGCTGACTGCTTTAGTGTAACGCGCGTGCGGACCAGGACATTTATGGGCATCACAGACACAGGTCTGTATTGCTTAATCCCGTGCGCCTCGAAGCCGGTTCCTTTAAGAAGAAGAGAATTTTTAAATTACTTTTTCTCTTATTTTGTTATTTTTGAAGTGTCGCATGCTTTTGAGTTAACGTTAATTTGAGAAGCAACCAGTTCTCCCTCGCCTAGAGGCCCGGGAAACTGCTCCATTTTAACATGTTACCAACTCGACCACATTGACATTTTACTAACAAGTGAGATAGCGGCTGGCCTATCAGCAATAACACAAATAATTTAGTGAAGCCAGTAGTGTAAAATAAATGATTATTTGACAAAAGAATGAATTAACCATGTGAAGCGAGGTGACAGTGATGAATGGTGCTCGGTGTTTTGTTATTTGTTTTTCCACATCGTTTTTCATGAGACACTATTTAAATTTTTGTATAAGGTAGACGACGTGAGGTGCCTAATAATGAATAATTGATTTCACTTGAACTCTTTTACCCCTACCGCTAACATATGTTTAGTAGTACGAGTCTTAAGTTATACATGTGTATCTAGCTGATAAAGATAAAGATAATTTTATTTGCATAAACATGGGTAAATGCACAGTAATGCATTATTGATGTTCAATAAAAGTAAAAGATCCACACGTTTTGCCTCAAAACGCCACAAACATTTGAGATACAAAGGCATGCATAATTTGAAGAAAAATATAATTCACAAAAGACAAAAAATAAATAAATAATAATACAAAGCCAGTCAACTTTAGGTAATGTCAGTGGTTAAATAACATTTTTAATTAAAATTAATTTCATTTAATTACAAGGGATATATTTACATTAGAGATAAATTTATAATAGGACAACGCTGTGTGCTGGAGTATCTGTAATCATTGGCAGTGTGTCTGCGTGGCATCACTGAGCCCCAAATACATCAGCCGATTTTGATTTAGTTTATCTTTTGTTTGGAGTGTGCCATGACGATAGAACTTAAAGAAAACATGCATATGTTTTCTTTAAGCTCTATATAAGAACAATCAAGTGCTGTGAAATAATGATGTTATTTGGCAGCGCTGTCGTTGCTCGTTATGTCTTCGCAGCGGTTTGCTTACCGCCGTATCATTCAGCTTTTTGCTTCAGCTTTTTGGTCCAGTATCAGCCGCTCCAACTCCTTTCATCCGTTTGCTCCTAGCCCTGACCCTCCTTCTTCGCAACAGTTTTCAAATCATTTTGTAAGGGGTACCGTAACAAGGCCAAGCGAAAAACGGGGTAATCTGTTCTTACACACAATCCTTAGTTTGCGAAACAAAATGCTTTTAGCAAACAAGACTATTTTCTAAAAAAAGTGTGTTTGAAAATTATTTAAATAGCCAATAATATTGATTAACCTATCTTCCTAGCGTTAATTTATGTTTTTTTATCTAAACATGTTGTTCTGCCTGTTAGTATTTCTTCCGGTAGGCTAGTGTCTTAATTGGTAGTTCTATTATTCTATTTAGTATTTTTTTTATTTTATCAAGCTCTTAATGGATTCACTGCTTATGTCATAAATGACAATCATACGATTAAATGACTTTCGTGATATAGCAAAATTTAAAACCCTCGCAGAGAGTTTCCAAAATAGACCCAAAAATAAAATGAACTTAATTATAATATTTTTTATAATTTTATAGAATATTTTTACAGGCAAAGACGCCTCACGTTTTAGTCCCAAAAACCTTTATTATAGGCATAACTTTATAGTACTCTGACTGTCGGAGGCTTATAACTCTTCCAGCTGTCATTTAATGGGCCATAAAACAATCTTATAAATTAATATCTATATCTCTTATATAGTTGTTAGTTACACTGAGTTTTTCGTTGGCAAACTAAAGCTTTTACAAATAAGTTGTTTCTATAATGCGCGAAATTTACATATACTTTTATTTATAATATACCTTATATATCAAGCTTACAGTAAATGTATGTGCAAACAAATACAGTTCTTTAAAATTTATCTACAATTGTCTTTTTTCAAACACTGTAGCTGTAATTACTGGAAATAACTATCAATTGGCTGATGCCGCCCAAAAGGTTCGGATCCCACATAGAGCCTGAGCTTAACCGCATGGTGGTTCTGCGAATTCAGCCTGGTAACCACTCTAAAATAAAAATTTGTCGCCCAGCACAAAACAGTGTATCCCGGCAGCTGTCCTTGAGAGCCAGTAAATTTAGGTTTTAGCCTGGCAAGTCTTTCGACCACAATAGGTGAGATAGATGTCCAATGCTAGGCTAGATAGCAATAAAAATAAGAGAAAGAATCCTTAAATGTATATATAAGTATACAGGGTTATTGATAAAATGCTAATAACCTCTTAGTCCTAACAAACATTGAAATATAGTAATTAAACAACTTTAAACGGTTTAAACCGCGTATATTTATCATTATTTTTGTCCCGACTTTTCAAACACTTTGCAGTGATCGTGGTCTCGGGGTGACACGTTTAAAGTTGTTTAATTACTATGTGTAATATGTTATCGCGAAAACCTAAGTGAACATTGAAATATTTTTTTTGTCTAAGAGGTTAGACATTTTACCAATAACCCTGTATATACATATTATACATATACATGATATTTTTGACATACCTGTACATATATTACTAAGCAGAAGATGCTAATTATATTAATTTGCTAAGCCATAATTAATTTAAAATACTTTATTTTGCTACTTAGTTACAAAAGTGGAGCGCTCACTTGTTTTCGACACCGATAATAGCTTCGCTGCAAGACGGGTTTAATTTCCTCCCAATGTCGTTTATATACTTTGAAATCGTTTATTTTATAATCTACCTTTCACTCTTGAAATGTTAACTTTTATATTTTTGCGCGGTGTTTTATCGTTATTAGGTTTTGGTTGGTATTTTAGGGTTCTTTACTCAAAGGGCAAAACGAAGTCATTGTAATGTCACTCTGTTGCCCGCATGTGCTAGTATGGCAGTTGGACTAACAAATAATAATAATAAGTTAAAAATAAAAGGGGAATCCCATACAAGAACCGTGATTTTTAAAACATGTTTTTTGTGTTGCTGATAGGCAAGCCGTTGACCACAATCTCACCTGATGGTAAGTGATGATGTGGTCGAAGGTGTTAACAGGCTTTAATCTATATTGTATAAACGGTTATATATAAAAGGGTCAAAATTAGTACAATTATATTCCAATATATAAAGTACAGCAACAAAAATTAAAAAGTCATTCATACAAAAGTAAAAAAAATCAAGGTTAGCCTGAACAACATCTTCGACCACATCATCACTTACCATCATGAAAGATAGTGGTAAAAGGCTAGCCTATCAGGCATAAATAAAAAGCGCAGGTTGGACATCCGTGAAGGATCTTGATCTGTATAAAAGAATAACGATATTATAGTTCAATACATTTTTGCCGGTATGGTACTCGGTATGGGAGTCCAACTCGCGCACCAACGTATATGATTTATTTTTCATACAGTTCGATATTGTTATGACGGCTAAATAAATGGGTTAATTTTTATTCGAATCTGACAGCAAGATACACTTGCTTTGTGAGGAAGTGCGATATAAGACGGTTAGCTAAGTTATTTCAAACCTGATCGGTTGTTTTAAAACTTTTTGTATGAATCACGTGCAATTAAAGTGCAGCGCATCCTTTTTTTTTTTTTTTTATGCCTGATAGGTTAGCCTTTGACCACTATCTCACCTGATGGTAAGTGATGATGTGGTCGAAGATGTTGTTCAGGCTAACCTAGAAGTACTGGCTCTCAAGGACAGCTGCCGGAATACACCGTTAGGTGCCTGGCGACAGATTTTCTACTTGAGGGTGGTAGCTAGCCAGGTGGGCATTCGCAAATGCCCTACCACCATGCTATAACGACTGCCATCCTAAGACGACAACCGGGACCGACGGCTTAACGTGCCCTCCGAAGCACGGAAACGCTCAGTAGTAATGTCACTAGCGGTCACCCATCCAACTCAAAACCGCGCGCGACGTTGCTTAACTTTGCTGATCGGTTGAGAACAGCTAAGTAAACTTCGCTACGAGCGCTTCAATCCTTCAAAGATCATTTATTTTTCATCAGATCCTTTTAAAAGAATATAAGTCATATAAGCGTAATAGTTCAAAAGCTTTACAAAAAGTTAAACTGGAAAGTAGTTCCATCGTGGCATATTAGCGCGACTCTCCCCGAGTTCGTGAAGAGCCGTGCTGCTTTGGACGTGAATGCGGGAACTTAGCGGGAAAGTGTCCGTGAACATAACTTGGCGGTTTTCCGCGGAGTTTTCTGTTGAATTCAAATTCTTGGTCATATCTCCCATTAAATTTCACTAAAAGCTTTGTTTATTCACTTATTTCAAAGCAAAGTCAAAACTTTTACAACTAGTGGTATTTTGCGAATGCCCGCCTGGCTAGCTACCACCCTCAAGTAGAAAGTCTGTCGCCAAGCACCTAACGGTGTGTTCCGGCAGCTGTCCTTGAGAGCCAGTACTTCTAGGTTAGCCTGAACAACATCTTCGACCACATCATCACTTACCATCAAGTGAGATAGTGGTCAAAGGTTAACTTATCATGCATAAAAAAAATGTAGTTATAATAATAGTTTTTTTTTAATTTTTCAGGCTAACCTCGAATTACTGGCTCTCAAATATATACACCGTAAGGTGCATGACAACACATCCTTTTTAGTTGAGGGTGGTAGCCAGCTAGGCAGGCATTAAAAACTATAACAAGAAATCGTATAATGTTTTTTGACAACGTTTAAAAAAGAAACTGGTATTCAATTCGAAGCGTATGTGCCTATTATTTCTATGGGTTGCCGGATTAATCGTGATGATGGGGAAGAAGCTAAACAAGCCAAGGAATAGCAAAAGAAGGTTTAATTGGCGCACCTCGCGATGTAGCCCAATACTTTCCTTTATTTATATTTTTTATTCCTTCCCTGCCCAGCCAAACTTGGCTGAAGACTATTGCCGCTTGATTTAAGAACGAACTTTTTTGAAGAAGTTTTATGATACTTGACAGCAGTCGTTTGGCCCTCGCTCTGACTTCTACAGCATATAAATTAACCTCAACCATTTTTATTATATATTTTTTACCTTTACTAATGTTTGTTTCCTACCGACATGCGACAGTGAGCTGTACATGCAGCAGCATTTCATGTAGTACAGATGATTTAATCCTCATCAATGTATTTAGTGTATTTCACCACCACCAACTTGCAGTATTATTCCCTTAGTCGCCTCTTACGACACTCATGGGAAGAGATCAAGGGTGAGTGAGTGAGTTAAAGACAATGCCTACTCCGAGCCAAGAGCGCCCGCCGCGCCGCCGCAACACTGGACAGCACCACGCTCCCTTTGAATAGAGTTTTGAATATTTACATCGAGCAAAGTAATATCAAAAAAATACAGGCACAAGAGACTTTTAACATCAGGTTACGGAATAAGCATTCCGTGACAAACACAAAAAAATAACATTCATCTCAAAATTTTTGAAGAGGACTAACAAAAGTCAACTCTAAAAATTAGCATTTTTCTAATAACCTTGTATAAAAGCGTTTGAACACTTGGTATTTGAAATATAACGAAATTATGGACTACTACCGCCGCACCGAGTGTCTGGCTGTTCTAATTGCATCCCGACGCATTTTGCAGCATTTGTACAGTACATTTGCATCTTCTTATTAAAGTAATGTGATCTGAGAAAGTAAAACAGACTGTTTTATTATAATTTCAACTTTCGCTATAATAGAGAGTTTGCAATCACAAATTTTCCTGTTAAGCCAACGTGACGTCACAAACGCCACGCAGCTAAACCGGAAGAATTTTCGACGCGTTTCGCTTCTACACGAAGCATCCTTAGGAGGTCTTGACTCTTCGAGCGCACGATCGAGAATCAAGCGCTCGAAGAGTCAAGACCTCCTGAAGATGCTTCGTGTAGAAGCGAAACGCGTCGAAAATTCTTCCGGTGTAGCTGCGTGGCGTTTGTGACGTTACGTCGGCTTAACAGGAAAATTAGGCGGAATTGTCACTAGATATTATTTATATTTTTAAGTGTTTTATTAAAATATTAATTTGATGTTTTCTTAAAATATTTTTAAAATATTTGTTATTTTAAATATGGATTTCCGCAAAGTAACGCCTGAATCTATTCATTATCTAGAGTGTTTGCGTTTAGCGTCAGTTTAGGCACAATTTATATCAATTACTCTCTGCATAATTTTGTCTATGAGGTATCTTAAAACTCATTTGTATTTCAATTTGCTAAAATTAACGCATTTATATCCAATATATACAGGCAAATAAACAAAACATAGGTAAGGAAACATTTTACGAGGAATGATATATTGAAGTATGCTTTATAAATGAAACGTTTCTTGTTAGTGAATTAATAAATACGCGAATAAATACATAAAAGTGACTCACAAAAGAAATATAATACGTAACGCAAATAATATGTCGGGCGTAAATATTTTACAGTTTTCTCGGACATGAAATAAGATAGGAAATGTCCATGTCGGCCAGATTTTATGGACACCTTTCGTTACGGACATTCTGATTGACAGTGACTAAACTCAATATGCATTACATTCAAGAAGAAATAAGTATGATTTTAAAATTAAACGAACTTTAAGGCAACCTAAAAATCTACTCTACAGCTTAGGTTACCTGAGTTATAAGCATTTTGCCGCTTATAGGCATGTATTCTATCGACTAACGACGGGGTTCTTGTAGTAAGAGGTTTTGTATAATAGACCTTGTGAACATAAGGATATTTGGTCAAAGTTAGGGCACTGCTTTACTCAGTGCTGGCCTCATTTGATCGCGGACATCGCCATCAGAAGTGTAATGAAGATGGCATTACTTGTACACAATTTTGCACCCTATTCTTAAGTGTGTAAAGTTTGATTTACACATTATAATTGGCACCATCTTTGAGTTTATTAAGACAAGATGGGTGCTAATAATGCCTTATATTGTTTCTGGTAAGCGTTATGTTAGTATGTAGTGCGCGGTGTAGATAGCTAATGTTTTCGTTTATGTCATCGTTATTGTTTTATATTAATCGCAGTTTAATTCGATGTGTGTATTTATGAATTATTACAAAATTAAATATAGTATTTTTTTTAATACTGTTAGGTTAGCAATAACGCCTGCTATGCGGATTACATTACAAAATCACATATATACGATAAGAAAAATTTAAGTCATGTGCGGGATTCGAACCCGCGTCCATCCACCCCTTGAGCCGGGTATGCTCTAACCAATTGAGCTACTAAGAGAAAATTACTGGAAGGTGGGCAGCAGCGCCTTCTAAAGAACTGCTATCTGACACTGCGATCCCCAAGACGCCTGCCAAGCATGGGGATTATGGCAAATACACTCTTTATAGGGGAGGCTATGTTCAGCAGTGGACGATCCGGCTTATACAGTACAGTACAGTAAACAACTTTAAACGGTTTAAATCGCGTATATTTATCATTATTTTTCGTAATGATAAATATTCGCGATTGAAATCGTTTAAAGTTGTTTAATTACTATGTGTTATAATCGCGAAAACCTAAGACAACATTAATAATAACAAATATTTTTAAAGTATTTTAAGAAAACATCAATTTAACTATTTAATAAAACACAAAAAAATCTTAATAAAATTATATATATCTAGTGACAATTCCGCCCCATTTCCTGTTAAGACGACGTGACGTCACAAACGCCACGCAGCCAAACCGGAAGAGTATTCGACGCGTTTCGCTTCTAAACGAAGCATCGTGAGGAGGTCTTGACTCTACGAGCGCACGATCGTGACGTCACATCGTCTTAACAGGAAATTAGGCGGAATTGTCACTAGATATGTATAATTTTATAAAGATTTTTTAAGTGTTTTATTAAATAATTAAATTGATGTTTTCTTAAAATACTTTTAAAATTTTTGTTATTATTAAATATGGATTTCCGCAAAGTAACGCCTGTATCTATTCATTATCTTAAGACAACATTATTGTTACAAATATTTCATGGTTGTTATAGTTTACAGTTAGCTCGTGCATGTAGTTAGTATTTACGAACTAAAGTCAATCTGCTAGTGGTCAATGTAATTAGTTATAAAAAAATAATGAGCATAAATGCTAATGACTTCGGTTTATACATACCGTGGCTGTATACCCTTTGAGTTGACTGAGTTTTTTACTTTTATAAGAGAATAGTATAGGAGCCTCATTCTATACAATTTTATAAATTTTTACAGGACTGCCCAAAAAAATTGAGAGTTATGTTTTCAGGGTTCATGTATGTATGTTTGTGAGTTTCTTTATTCCACCATAGCTTCTAAACAGCTAAATCGATTTTAATGTTTGAAATATCGTTAGATTGGTCTTGATAACGTAAGTGACGTAAGTACATAAAAAATATACTGGCCGCATAGCAGGCGTTATTGCAAACATAACAATATTAAAATTATAAGGTTGCGTCATCATTTACAAGTATAAAACCAATTGCAGAATTGGTCTTGTTTGTAGAACAACGTAAGTTGTACTATAGATGTCGCTCTATCCCAATACGATGGTTAAAGAACGATAGGAAATATTTGAGTTATGACGTCATTGTCATGTTAGCTCAATTGGTTAGAGCATACCCCGGCTAAAGGGCTGGATGCACGCGGGTTCGAATCCCACACATGACTTAATTTTTTCCTCTCGTATATTTGTAATTTTGTAATATACTGGCGGATTTTAGATTAGAGGGCTTTTAAAACCCTTCATATATATAATTTATTATTTATAATTTATACTTGTTGTGCGTCATTCTGCCCGCCACGGGTCCTTGGCAGTACATATATACCTACTAAGTTTTGTATATGTCATGATTTGGACTTTGTTTTAGTCTTCCTTGGCATCCACTTTAGAAAACATCACTGTACAGACATTGAATCCTCCATGCAATTGAAATGTATTTCTTAATTACAAAAAGGACCTTAAAACTATGCTAAAACTTAACATTTTGTCAATTTTTAACTTCCTGTAATACAATTTTAATAATAACAAATATTGTAAGAAAACATTCAATTAATATTTTAAGAAAACCTTTAATTAATTATTTAATAAAACACTTAGGCGGAATTTTCACTAGATATATATAATTTTTATAAAGATTTTTTAAGTGATTCAATTAATATTTTAGTAAAACACTTAAAAATATATCTAGTGTCAATTGAGCCTGTTTTAATATTGTTGTGTTTGCAATAACGCCTGCTTACGCCTGCAACCTAATTTTCCTGTGAAGCCGGCGTGTCACAAAAACCACACAGCCAAACCGGAAGAATTTTCGACGCGTTTCGATTCTACACAAAGCATCATCAGGACTCTTGTCTTGACTCTTCAAGGGCACGGCGTGTTCGAGAACGATCTCGATCGTGCGCCCAATTCTAACCGGCACCCTATGACGTTAACCTCATATACCTATACATAAAGATATACTTTTTACCTCTTAGCTCTGTAGTTGATATACTCACAGATGGACATGTCGTGACATTGAATATTTATGAAATTGTAGATAGCACAAATTTAAATTCTAAAATCGCGATGAATTCCGTAACATCAATTTTTTTCACAATATACAAAATTTTCCAGATCATACAAAATGATATATCTGAAGTTTTAATATTGTTAGGTTTGCAATAACGCCGGCTATGCGGATTACATTACAAAATCATAAATATACGATAGGACATGACTTGACTTGAATTTTTGCTATCGTTTATTTGTGATTTTGTAAGATATATCTGTAGGTATCGTAACATATAATTAATAATTATGCCTTATACGTC
The DNA here is from genome assembly GCA_963890685.1 of Plagodis pulveraria. NCBI lineage: Eukaryota > Metazoa > Arthropoda > Insecta > Lepidoptera > Geometridae > Plagodis > Plagodis pulveraria. The sequence goes on from OY982971.1 coordinate 10,014,942, forward strand.
CAAATAGCGTTACAGTAGGTCAGGAAGCGCGTAGTCCCCCGAGTCTCTCACTTAGTCACTAATTAATTACGTGTTCACACCCCTAAACTGTTGCTAGGGGTGTCACTCCTTCAATAAGTTATTTATTGGTATATTTATTAGTAATACTCGAAAAATTACGAATAAATATAATTTTTTACTATGGCAACGTAATAAATAACATTTTCAAATACGATTTTTGAATACGGAACTCGTATTCAAAACTCACTCGAATTTTTGAAGTGTCCATCTTTCTTGTCTAGGCTTAATAAAAAAAGAATTAAATCGATAATCCAATGTTCGACATTTTTAAAAGAAGAACCTCATAGGTACCATGTGAAAAAAGTTTCACTGAACAATCTCAAACCAAGAAGGTTCTATGTCAATTCGAAGTACTTAATACAATATAACGGCAATTTCATGCTTTAACCCAAAGTTTTAACTGCAATGAAACGATAAAACGTAAATAATTTGCAGTCGTGTTTTTTACTTTTTTAATTAGTTTAATTTTTTTGGTAAATGTATACAATTTAAAAGAAGAAACACTAAAAGGTAGCAGATGAAAAGAAGCATTAAGTGATACAACAATTTCTTATTGAATTGTTGCTGCAATCTTTGTTTTTGAATCTTATGATTTTGAAAAAAGAAGTGTTCTTGGGGAGTTAGTTATCAATTACACTTTTGACCTCTTGGCTCACTAGCCAAGCTCGCTCATACGTTTAAATATCTCTTAGGGATGAACTTCAACTCAAATCGGTTCTATATGTAAGAAAAGTAGCTTGTCTATATTTATTCGAATATCCTGCAAAACAAAACTGGGCTAGGAGTCACCTTTTACTCCTGAAAATGACACTGATTAAATTATCGGTACTCATATTTTCGTCTGAAAAGGAATGAGAAGCCGTTTGTTCTCTGTATCTAATTTGTGGCAAATGTATTTCCGGCTTTCAATTTCATCCCAATACCTTCACATGTGATTGTTCTGATTAATAACAATGTATGTGCTAGATCTGTTTTTTTTTACAGCTTACAGGTAAGCCTTTGACCAAAATCAAAAGCATGAAAAGTGAAAAAATGGCACACATGAGAAGGGTGGTTCCCGTGCACAAACTGTAGTGCCATAGGTACATACGTTAGAAAAATGTCGCCGTGACACAAGCAATTCTGTTCTTTTAAATTTTATTCATAACAATTTTTTTTTAATGTAATTGTGACGGATCAAGCACGAGGCCCACCTGATATTAAGCGGACTACCCTCTGCCTATAACAGATGCATTTCGTCACAAATCACGAATTGCACTGTGCTCGTCACCTTGAGACATAGTTGTTAAGTCTCATGTGCCTGTAATTTCACTGGCTCTCAAGGACTGCTGCCGGAGCACACCGTCAAGTAGAAAGCAACAACCCTCAAGTAGTAAATCTGTCCCCAAGCACTTAACGGTGTGGTCCGGCAGCTGTCCTTGAGAGCCAGTTATTCTAATTTAAGCCTGTTTAACACCTTCGACCACATCATTACTTACCATTACAATGTCAATTGTGGACAAAGGCTAACGTATCGGCAAAAAAAAATTATGTCCATATTTAATTGATAGATTTTCTGTTGCTTCGGAACCGTGCAAGTTGCAACCCTATTCACACGTCGATGGCTGTGTCAGAACCGATTCAATTAATTATTGGTCTTACATTTATACAATAAAGTCGACATTTACTTGGCAAGGATATAAAATAGATGTATTCGTGTTTGAGTAAATTAAAAATATGTATTTCGAGCGACGAGTGTACGACACGTGATAGTTATTTGAGTTTGTTTTGTTGGATTTCATGGTCGTGTGGTTTCATAATTATGTACTGTGTCACGTTTGGGCAAAACGTGACAAATCTCATTGGGTTATGGTCGCAATTCATATAATTGACCTTGATTGACTTAAGACTATTTGTATTTCAGAATTGAGTGAAATTTTCACCAATTTTATGTAGCATATTAACATATGTTATAGCATAGTAACATAGGAGTCGGTCATCGCCAATAAGACCAAGAGCAGCATGAAGCTGCATGAGAGCGTCTCGCACGCAGTCGTTGCAGTTTCACAGCATGCTGGAACCTTCACATACCTTCGCAGATGGCGAAGAACATGCCATGGGACGGTTCGTTAGGAAGGCAATGGTTGCGACACCAAAAGCCATATATGATTATAATATAATTTTATTGTAGTCCCAAATTATCAATGTGTGTAATAATTGTAATCGTTGGCACGGGTATCCTGAGCGGTCATGCTCATAGAAAGGTGTTGTCTAGTGGTGGTGTTGTGTGTCGGGTCGCCATCTTCCCTCAAAAATGGTTGAGGAAGGCGATGGCTGGCACATGCGTCAACTCGTGAACGGGTGCTGCTAGAGAACACCGGTCTGCTCTGGATGGTAGTGCAAATGACATTACCGAAAAATAACAAAAACTTTTCTTTTAACACTGGTCCCCGTTAGAAAGTTGCATGTTTACCTATTTCTTGTTTTAAATAAAAAATATGTCACAAAAAAATACGGACCCTGCAGTCTGTGGAGATGTGGTGTGTGATGTGGAGATGTATAAAATAAAAAGTTTAAAAATAAACATATGATATACAATACTGTAACTTCGGAAAGGATGATAAGATCTACAGCGTAGACAGAACGAAAATATGAACGTTCTTAATTCGTTTAGAGCCTTAGCACTTTTTGTGCGAGTTCATCCGGGAAAGTACTGAAACTAACCTATTTCCACCACCAAGCCGTCAAGCCACGCATTAAGTATTCCAGTTTGAAGGCTATGGCCAGTGAATTTACAGGCACATGAGACTTAAGAGGCATTTTACATTTTGCAGCCCTCTCACTAGCACTTTTAAAGATAATTTCAAATTAAAACATTTTGGTAATTATTATTTAAAATGTGGTTTGACATTATTTTGCTTCTTCCGACTATAGATGGTATCAACATATTTTTATTTTGTAACATGTTGAGTCCAATTAGAATTAGAGGCCCAACATTTTAAATAACTAAATTATACGTTTTGGATCCCCCATTACAGATATCAACATGAAAATTAGTCGAGAACATCTATAGTCGCATACAGCGAAATAATGTCAGACCACATTTAAAAACATCATTACGATATTGTTGCTATTTGAAATGATGTCTTAAAGTGCGAGTAGGAGGGACTAGTCTCGAAGTGCAGTTCGCCACTTATAAAGAACTGCATATGTTATAGGCAGAGGTTATCGCTTAATACCAAGGGAGCTTCGTGCTTGTTCGATCACGATAGTAGGTGCTTATTAGGTATAAATTACTTATTAGATAACCTTAAGGGATATCTATTATAAATTAAACATTTAATTTTTTTTTTTTTATCTTTTCGTTTTGAAATCTTAACTGTAAATTTTGGAGTCCGAAATTCATTATATTTTGACAATAAAGGTGTAATATGTAATAAAATATAATAAATAATGTTAAATGAAGAAACTAACATTTGATTATACGTATTAAAGAAATACTAGCGAAGAATATACTTAACATAATTATTACTATGAAGCGCTCGTAGCGAAGTTTACTTAGCTGTTCTCAACCGATCAGCAAAATTAAGCAACGTCGCGCGCGGTCATGAGTTGGACGGGTGACCGCTAGTGACATTACTACTGAGCGTTTCCGCGCTTCGGAGGGCACGTTAAGCCGTCGGTCCCGGTTGTTGACTTAAGATGGCAGTCGTTATAGCACGGTGGTAGGGCATTTTGCGAATGCCCGCCTGGCTAGCTACCACCCTCAAGTAGAAAATCTGTCGCCAAGCACTTAACGGTGTGTTTCGGTAGCTGTCCTAGAGAGCCAGTACTTCTAGGTTAGCCTGAACAACATCTTCGACCACATCATCTTCACTTACCATTAGGTGAGATAGTAATCAAAGGCTAACCTATCAGGCATTAAAAAAAACTAACTCTAATATAAGTACTATATGTATTTATAAGGTGTTTTGTTCTAAAAACTAACGTGGTTTTCACTCATTTTAGTAAATAATACGGAATAACTCACGTGAATAAGTCAAATAGCTCTGACTATAGTTTTAACCACATCCGGTGGTCTTTTTCAAGGAGAGCTCTGGACGGCCGTCAAGCGTTGACGGCTCGCTGAGCACTGTATATAAGATGTATAAGGATAAAATGTTTCTGATTTACTTTTCTTTTAAAAGCTTGTAACTATACAAACTTGTGACAGATATAAAACGTTTAGGTACTACGTATATTGATCAAGATTCATAATTAGTATATAAATAATTTCAATACATTCATGACCTGAATATACTATTGCACAGATACTAACTTCAGTAAACACACTCCAATGTAAGTTTGTACTTACCACAGTATTTGTTTTACGTTTTTCTTTTCCACCCGGAGATAAATCATTGACATACTGTGCAACTCTACAAATGTGCATTTGTTTCATTGGAGCAATATGTCCTGGGGCCCAACTCCCACCTTTTAAAAACTATTATAGCGAAACCAACATCATTATTTCAAACTTAAAATATTGATACTAAGATTCGTACCACGGCCGTCACTCAATAATGTTAATGTAGCGCTATCTCTATCGCAGAAATGTCTTGATTCAATGCATGCAGCCCGCACTCACGTTGAAGTTCTAACGTAAGTTTACTATAGTGACATGTGCAATGCAAATTAAAATTGTTAATGTAAGGTTAAAATAAGACTAAATTGAGAGATGGGACTAGGCCCCCTGTAGTATTAGTAGTAGTATTACTCCTGTGATAGTATTCGCGTAAGACACCGTAGTGATAACGATTTTAGTTGATAAGTGCATCTACAGACAACCACAGAAAAGTCACAGGTAAATCGCTACAAGATCTACGGCGTATCTGTAGGGGTGCTACGGCGTAGCCAAGCTGTAATGCTTACAGACTTTGTTCCTCCAGCAGTATAGAACGTAATTTTGTGGTTGTTTACCGTATCAGATGGATTGTCCACTGCTGAACAGAGCCTCTCCCATTAAGAGGGGTTTGCCATAATCCCCAAGTTTGGCAGGCGGCTTGGGGATCATGTGGTTGTTTAATATGACAAAATTGTTCACAATGTTTTTACACTAAAATATGTCTTAAAATACGTATATATATATTTTAATTCCTTAATTATGGCAATCAGAGGTCGTAAAAATATCTTTTTAGGGCCACGAAAATACTATAAGTTGTTAAGGAAATTACACAATTTATATCTTCAAAAACCTGGTCGATTTGTTGATGGTATGACAAAGGTTAGATTTCATCATCATCAACACACAGAAGACTTCAGCGTTGAACAAATGCCTCCACCATTAAGTTTGGGGGAGGTTGCTATAATCCCAAAAAAATATCCCCACTCTTGTCAGGCCTTGGGAGAGATTACAAGACTAAGTTGGAAAAATGGCATTGAATATAAATCTCACTCGTAATTTTATAACAATTCAATACAAAATACTAAGGCCGTTTTCTGACTTGTCGGTGTGGGAGCGGTGCGGGATCTGTATGGTCTGTACCGAAACGATACCGCGTTGCCTTCACCTACTCACCTATCGGTATATTCTCGGTATAAAATTCTGCAGTACCGAAGATGTCGTCTTCTAGTGATGACGATATTTTGGCGTGTTATTATGTTTATCGCCTACGTAAAAAAAGAAAACGTTATTGGCGTCATCCTTATATCGAAAATAATATTAATTGCCGATTTTTTGTTGCGGCTAAAGAACTTTCCCAAGATGACGAAATTTTTTTATTGATGTATAGAATGTCAAAAAATACTTACAAAGAGCTTTTGAACTTGTTGACTACAGTATTACAAAGCAAAATACAAGGTTTAGAGAATGTATGTCTGCTGATGAAAGCACGACCTCGCGCGGTAAATGTCGAGCGGCGCCTGGACACGCATCCCGAGACGCGGTAAAACGAAACGATCCCTCCCCGCTCCCGCACACACCGCGCCAATCAGAAGACGCGCATTAAAACATAGGCGCTCGGCAAGCTTTCGGTACCGTGTATACCGAGCGAAACGAATCCGCACCGCTCCCGCACCGACAAGTCAGAAAACGGCCTAAGTGAAACCTCACTGGTCGGTGCGCTATCGGTGCGGCATCTGTATGCTGTATACCGTCAGTATACTGTGTTGGCCAGATCTCCCCATTTAACGGTTTACTGTCGGTAAGTGCCGGTATTCAGACGCGTTTTTAGTCACCGTGAAATAATGTCTTCGTCAGATGAAGATATCGTTGCGTGTTACATGTATATACGATTACGTAGAAAAAGAAAGAATTATTGGGTACACCCGTTTATTGCCAAAAATGTTTCTTGCAGACTTTTTATTGCGGCACAACAATTTTCGCAAGATGATGCAAAATTCCGAGCGATAGATATGTCCACGCTTTTTCCATCAGGTCCTTTCTTGAATACTCCGGTAACTTGTAGTTATATAAAAGTTCATATTTTTCCACCTCAGCTACCAAAATAATACAAAAGGCTTTTTCATTTGCCACTTTCAACGAAGTGTGGCGCGCTCGATATTTCGGATTCTACTGATGGATGGCCGTACCGCAATGCAGTATGCCGCATGTATACTGTCCCGCTTTCGTACAGCTCACACCAATCAGGATGCGTGTAAGCAAATATAGACGCTCGGTAACGAAGCCGTAAAATTTTTACTACATGTAATTTACTGCGCCGATACCGCACCGCCCAGCCAGGAAGGGGCCTTATTTGTCATGACTCGTGAGTCTCAAATACACGTATAAAAATTTACATATTAGCTTAAGTTTTTTTATATTCCATCATAATAATATGCGTTAAAACGAATGCTTTATATTAAGTAAACTAACTTTTTTTTTTGTTTTTTTTTTTTTATACCGGCGGTATGCCTTTATTAACCGAATACTAGAAACTATATACAACACTACAGCTACTACAATAAAAGCATTTGGACTCATAGGCAGTCCAAATGCTCTAGCCCACTATCAGTTGGTAGCGTGCCCAGCATGCTGGCAGCATTGCCCCGTTGAATTGCAATGCATATTCTAAACCTAACTTAACTGACCAAAATCGGTATTATTATTATTATTAACTAACCAATATATAATTATTAACCTATTTTAAGCAAGCAAAATCGGTATTATTTTTATTAACTAACCAATATATAATTATTAGCTCGATATTCCTTTAGTAAACATTATTTATCTGTAATCAAAAGCAGAGTGTGTTATTTTACATTACTTTTACCAAAAGTAAGCAGAAGGTAATTGCGTTTATTCTTATTTCACAGATGTAAGAGAATGAAGGAAGTGCCGAAGAAGTGACGAGATGGCGGGCATGCCAGCGTTGGGCAACAGTGTGGGCCCGGGGGATCGAGGTAATGTATTTGATATACATACTCGTACTTACACTTACACTAAGATTAATTGACCCCCCGGGGTGCCAGGGTATGATAATTGTAAGGGGCGACGAAGGGAAAAAATCCAGAAGTTAGGCAGCAACGCTTTCTGAAGATCTTCCATCTTACACTGCGATCCCCAAGACGTCTGCCAAGCGTAGAGATGATAGCAACTCTCCTAATGAGGCCTTAGTTCCGTAGACGTTTATCACATATATATAGATGTGATACATAATTATAATCTATTTGTGATTGATACATGTACATTTTTTTTGGTTTAATTTTTTAATGTTATTGTGATGGATCAAGCACGAGGGCCACCGGATGTTAAGTGGACTAACCTCTGCCTATAACAGATGCATTTCGTCACAAGTCACGAATTGCACTGTCACCTTCACCTTGAGACACAATTGTAAGGTCTCATGCCCTGTAATTTCATTGGCTCTCAAGGACTGCTGCCGGAACACACCGTTAGGTGCTTGGCGACAGATTCTCTACTTGAGGGTGGTCGCTAGCCAGGCGGGCATTCGCAAAATTCCCTTCCACCATGCGGTGAAGCTCAAGCCGCGACGGGATTCGAACCATGGACCATTATTTAACCGTATTAATGCCTGATTTTGGCTAAAAGCATAATAATTGTTTCAGTCGTTTGGAAATAACAGACAGATAAACTCCGCAAATGTATAACACCCCCCCTTTATCCGTTTGAAACTAACAAATAGTGTCAAAGATAAATCCATAAAGCTATTTAAAAATTGACTTCATCATATCAACTTTCAACAATTTAATTCACTATATCTGACACAGAGTAGATACGATATGTCTATCTCAATCCTTGACTCCGCCACAAATGTTGTTTTAATCTATTATTTGAACACGGATTCAGTTGGGAATATTTTTCATTAAATGTGATATGTGAAGCTCAAAATTATACTTGCGACTTCTCTGTATTTTCGAAATTGCGTTATAAAAACTGACGTATATCTACTGTATACGCATATATAGATATAGATATATATAGATATAGGTTTAAACACTAATGATATCCGCGTGTCTTTTTGTTGTTATGAAGCTCATCGAATTTCCTAACTGCATTATGGCTGAATCATTATAGCTACTAATTTATTAGCTAAACATTGATATCTATTGTTTACGCGTATATAGGTTTGAACATTTCAATGATATCCACGTTTCTTTTGTTTTTTGTTATAAAGCAGATCGTATTTTCTTAAAGCTTATGGCTGAATTCAGTGCACTAAATAAAAATTACAAAGATTCCATATTTTTTCATGTATTGCATTCGAAAGAGTGTTACTGTCTCTTTCACGACCTTTAAGTAAAGTTCTCGAGTAGGCTAATACCCGTTTAAGTCACAAGTAACCGTGCATGTGAATTTCACAATGGCTGAGTAGTCCTAACCCACAGTTAAAGTGAGCTAACTTACTTCTCGGTTCATCTGTCTATAATTTATACAGGTTTAAAAAAAGGTTGGTATTGCAAACTCCATATTGGGTAAAAACTTCTTGATTAAAATGATTTTCGACGTATGCAAGAGTGACGTTGTTGACAGATTTTGAACGGATATTTAAATTTACTTCGAAGTTCCTTCAAGTAACCATCGAGTGGTTAATCAGAAGTGTATTTTCTATTGTGAAACTGAAAAATCATAATTGTAACTTATTAGCCGAGTAACTTTAACTAGGATGTAAATAATTGACACTACTTGAAGGCTATGAAAGAGGCCCTACGAAACCCGAATTAGATGATCAGATTTGTCACTGACTGTCTAAATCAGTGAGCATACTGCATACTGAATTGAGCCTACATGGCTAAATTCCCTTAACAGTTCAAGAATGCTTTTTAGGAGTGGGCTAACAAGCATTTCGCATTCTGAAATGTACTAAATGTGCATCCCGTAATGGAACATTAAACATACCAGCCGTCGTGGCATCTTTCACTCGCTTTTAATTTTTACGAAAGCACATCGCATTCATAAGAGCGCTTCATTTGTATTAATATAGTATCATTATGGTTTTTTTTTTATGTATAGCTGATTGGTAAACCTTTGACCACAATCTCACCTGATGGTAAGTGAAGATGTTGTTCAGGCTAACTGGCTCTCAAGGACAGCTGCCGGAACACACCGTTAGCTACCTGGCGACAGATTTTCTACTTGAGGGTGGTAGCTAGCCAGGCGGGCATTCGCAAAATACCCTACCACTATGCTGTAACGACTGCCATCGCTGCTAGTGACATTACTACTGAGCGCTTCCGTCCTGCGGAGGGCACTTTAAGCCGTCGGTCCCAATTGTTGACATAAAACAATCGGGACCGACGGCTTAACGTGCCCTCCGAAGCACGGAAGCGCTCAGTAGTAATGTCACTAGCAGTCACCCTTCCAACTCATGTAGTATTCATATAGTATTTTTTTATGTATAGCAAATTTTTATGCAACATTATGGTTATTTTTTTATGTATAGCTGATAGGTTAACCTTTGACCACAAGTTATATTGTGGTCAAAGGTGGTATGTGATCGAAAATATTGTTCAGTCTAACCTAGATTTACTGGCTCTCAAGGACACCTGATGAAACACACCGTTTGGTCCTTGGTGACAGATTTTTGGTGGTGGTAGCTAGCCAGTCGGGCATTTGCAATATGCCCTACAACCATGTTATAACGACTGCCATCCTAAGACAACAACCGAGACTGACGGCTTAACGTGCCCTCAAGCACATGTACGCTCAGTACATGTGCTTCGGAGCTAGCGGTGCTAGCGATTACCCATCCAAGTCATGATCGCAGCGGAAATGCTAAACTTAGCTCATCGGTGAATAATGGATGTGCAGAGTACGCTACCAGCGCTTCAAAAGCATACAAATCTGTCGCCAAGCACCTAACAGTGTGTTCCGGCAGTAGTCCTTGAGAGCCAGTGAAATTACAGGCACATGAGACTTAACAACTATGTCTCAAGGTGACGGGTGCAGTGCAATTCGTGAATGAAATGCATCTGTTATAGGCAGAGGTTAGTCCGCTTAACATCAGGTGGGCCTCGAGCTTGTTCCGTCACAATAACAAAAAAAATAAAAAAATATCTCATGGCGTAGATTACCTACTCGTTCTTGATTGCGGTCATTATTTGGGTGGGTACCTAGTAGCATTTATGAGCGTTCATGTGCTTTGGAATGCACGATAAGCGGTCGGTCCTGGTTGTTGTCCTATGATAGCAGTCGTTTAAGCATTCCGCCTGGCCGCCTGGCAATCACCTTGAAGTAGTCAATCTGTTGCCAAGTACATAATGGTGTTTCTGCTAGTCTGTTCTTGCTAGTCAGCCTGAACAACATCTTCAAATACATCATTACCTACTATCACGCGAGACAGTGGTCAAAAGCTAGCCTTTTGACTATATAAACATTTAATATATATAACTATACAAACACTTTTGTTGTGATGAATAGAAAAAAATATCCATTAATAATGTCGCAAACAGGTTTACCATAAGATGTTACTACAATTATCATGGTTCAAAAGTACCTATTATCACAATATTATGCGCATGTTACCGACTTCGACAAGTTATTTGACACATTTAAGTATTGAAGTCGGTGCCATTTTATGGTAAAAAAAAACACCCTTTTTAGAGACCCTTGTTACTTATGTGATCTATTGGCATTCACTGTAATGTGTGTAAATGCAATACTTTCAGTTATTGGAGTGTAACTCAAAAACGGCTAGACCGATTTTGATGAAATTTAAATGGGACCACACGGCAAGCATCATCTTTCAAATAAAAAAAACATCAAAATCGGTTCACCCAATCAAAAGTTCTTGGTAATAAACATTAAAAAAAACTGTCGGATTGAGTACCTCCACCTTATTTTGAAGTCGGTAGAAAACATCCATGAATAATGTCGCAAGCAGGGTAACTATAAGTAGTTACTACAATTAACGCTCAGACAGAAGATGAAAATGTGTAAATCAGTTAAATTCTCAGTTTAGTTTTGAATGGATACACTTGATTTCAAGAATTGGTCCCATTATTGACAAAGAAGAGTAAAAGCCCATTTGTTCATCGAAGGTATTTGCTTAGGACAGGTAGGGCTCGGCGATTTGTTTTTACTTTTATTGAGGATACAGGTTCCTAGGTGTAGGAAGGTTGAAAGTCAAGAGGATTGTTGTAGGCGACCGTATCTTACAGTATCCGAAATTAATGCCGAATATGAAAGGCACGGTAAATTATTGCTAGCGGGCAACTTGCGCCAATGTTTTATGACATGATGGACCCTGTGAAGTGATAGTGAAGGCAGTCACAGGGTCGATACCCATCAACAGCTCTAATACTAGTTTACAGGTCCATGGTTCGAATCCCGCCACGGGCTTGAGCTTCAACCGCATGGTGGAAGGGCATTTTGCCCGCCTGGCTACCGACCACCCTCAAGTAGAAAATCTGTCGCCAAGCACCTAACGGTGTGTTCCGGCAGCAGTCCTTTGAGAGCCAGTGAAATTACAGGCAAAATGAGACTAAACACGGTGATGGGCACAGTGCAGTTCGTCACTTGTGATGAAATGCATCTGTAATAGGCAGACGATACCGCTTAACATCAGGTGGGCCTCGAGTTTGTCCCGTCACAATTACATAAAAAGAAGTATAACATGGGTGGTATGTTGTAAACCAAGCCTTTTTAGGTCTAGTTTGTCATCATTTTCTTAAATTGAATAAATTATTTTGCGCGGTTATTACGGAGAATGCGGGGTATATGAACAAAGTTAACGAGAATGAAGTTTTGTATTCCTCTGTTTCCGACGAAGACAAAAACTACAATGTTGATAGTATTTATCGTATTTTTTTTTTAGGTTGGCACAAAAATGTCTGGTGACTTGTCATATTTTATCATATGATATTATGCAGATTAAATTGGTTGCTATTTATGGAATTACTTTGTGAACGCATTTTGGTAAAATGGTATTCTGTACTGTACTGTATCAGCCGGATTGTCCACTGCTAAACACAGCCTGTACGGTCCCCTTCAAGGGGGGCTTGCCATGATCCCTACGCTTGGCAGGCGTCTTGGGATCGCAGTTTAAGATATCAGTTCGCGCTTCTACCCACCTTCCGGTGTTTTACCTTTAGTCGCCTCTCACGACACTCACATATAGCAATTTGATATTCCAACCCAGCACCCCACGGGTTCTAAATAGTATGCATATAATGGTAATCTTTAGACTTCATCGAAACACAGTCAAAGATTATAGGTATTTGTGTATTTCTTACGATGACGTTTTGTATTTTTTTTTATGCCCGATAGGTTAGCATTTGACCACTATCTCACCTGATGGTAAGTGATGATGTGGTCGAAGGTGTTGTTCAGGCTAACCTAGAAGTACTGGCTCTCAAGGACAGCTGCCGGAACACACCGTTAGGTGCTTGGCGACAGATTTTCTACTTGAGGGTGGTAGCTAGCCAGGCGAGCATTCGCAAAATACCCTACCACCATGCTATAACGACTGCCATCCTAAGACAACAACGGGACCGACGGCTTAACGTGCCCTTCGAAGCACGGAAACGCTCAGTAGTAATGTCACTAGCGGCCACCCATCCAACTCATGACCGCGCGTGACGTTGCTTAACTTTGCTGATCGGTTGAGAACAGCTAAGTAAACTTCGCTACGAGCGCTTCAATTGTATTGAGCTTTAACTCTGTTTCCTTCAATACAATACTCAGCCGGTCGCTGGCAGGCTGTGACAATCAAATTGGGTAAATGGCCCTTTGATGTATGAGAGCCATTCAACTGATAGGACGCGAGTTTATGAATTTACCTCCATTTATGATTAGCTTTTAAAATGGATGGAGAGCTTCAAGTGTCCTTATAATGGAGCTTCGTGTTGTGTTAGAATTTAATACGTCAGTACCATCAGTGTTTAGGCTGTCGAAATGAGTGATCGTTTAAATAACATATCTATATATCTAGGTATAGGTATGTTATTTCCTATATAGGTATATTTATATAGGTATACTTGTAATAAAACTGTAACAGATCCAATTCTGTACATAGCAGATATTTTTAAAAAAATAATTTGTGTGCACTCTGTAGCTGATACTGATGCCAAAACTGTATTTATTTTTATTTTTGTCTGTCCGTCTGTATCCCGGCCGCGCTTCACTCCAAAACTACTGAATGGAATTCAATGAAACTTAACACGATTTGAGTTCATACTACGAAGACGGTTCAAATCGAACTCTCTGAGTTACTTAACTACTGGCTTCTGGAAAATACGACCCGGGAGTTTCTAACCCAAAGTAAAACGCTCTATTCTGAGTTATACTTTACTAAGTGTGCTTCACCGCAGACCACAGCGTGGGTTATTTGAGATAAACAGTGCTCAAATGAGATGATAATTAGTTTGCAGGTACGGCAATCGCGAACGAAGTCGCAGGTACAGCTAGTATTATTATGAAGTAAGTGTAATTTTAAAGCAAAGATGGCCGAGCGGTAATACATATGGACTCTCGTGCCGCAAGTCCCTGGTTTGATCCCCACCGCCGGCTTGAGCTTCACCGAGTGGTGGAAGGGCAGTTTGCGATTGCCCGCCTATCTAGCTACCCCTCAAGTATAAAATCTGTCGTCAAGCACCTAACGGTGTGTTCCGGTAGCAGTCCTTGAGAGGCAGTGAAACTATAGGAACATAAGGCTTATAAACTATGTCTCAAGGTGGTGCACATTGCAATTCGTCACTTGTGATGAAATATATCTCTTCTAGGCAGAGGTTAGCCCGCTTAACATCAGGTGGGCCTCGAGCTTGTTCCGTCACAATAACATAAAAAAGTAACTTTTACTTTATAATAATACATATATGTTTTTATTTAACTTATTAAACAATTGAGACACGAAATTTATTGAAGCTTTCTCTCATCGCTTTGGTTTAAGTTACTCTAGAATACTCTAGATGTTTTAGGATGTTTGGCTAAAGCGTGTTCGCACTACACATACCAGAGTTGCCTACTTTAGCACCTCTAATTGTTTATTGCCTTGCCTCGAATATGAAAACAAACAATACCAAATGCCCTTGAAATAAGGATATGATGACTATTTTCGTCGCAGCAACACTGGACCGCGCCGCGCTCCCTTTGAATATATAAAGTATTACTTTGCTCGATGTTAATATTCAAAATTCTATTCAAAGGGAGCGCGGCACGTACCAGTGTTGCCACGACGGGCGCTCTTGTCTCGGAGTAGGCATTGTCTTCTACTACGTTTACTACGTCCTAACAAACAACTCAAAATGTTCTCACAACATAGAAGAAGTCAATCCTAAGAGATTGTTAGTATTTTTCCAATAGCCCTGTATATTCAAGTTGGGTAAGTCTTGAACATAAGTTCTTACACCCATAGGGGACTCTATAAAACGCAGTTCCAAACTCTGAACTACAACTGAAAAAGTCTGTGTCAGAAAAGCCCAATAACTTATCTAACTTGGGGATCGAAACCAAAATTCCAAAGCGGCGCTGTTGCACACAATATATGTACACACACACTATGCAACGAGGCAGTATAAATTTAAACTATGACAAGAAACTTTCTGCTTATAAAGCAAGGTGTGTTTGTTTCAGACGGGAGCAACAGGTCCTCCAGCAGCGGCTCCCGCCGAGGCTCCTCCCCGCACCACCCCGCGGTATGTAAAACTTGTACGCAAGAATTCAGAAACTTCTTTAGTTGTTGGATGCCGAAAATGTAATGAATATCTTAAAAAATCTCAAACGCTTTCCTTTAAATAGATGCTTTATAGGTTCTGTACCTCAAAAGAAAAAAAACAGACCTTTAAGGATGACTTTGTTGAAGGTCTGTATATCCGTCTCTTCAGGCCTTTTTTCCGGGACGGATATAGGTTTTAAGTAGAAATTAATTCTAAGAGGTTTAAAAATGGAAGATTCTATGTCAAAGCATCAATAGATATACATTTTTAGGTTACATATTTATAGAGATACTTGCTACCTCACTCATCAAAACCTAGAATAATAACAAAACGCAAGGTCTCAGAAAAAATATTATTGGAATTACTTAGGTACTAACTCGTTTTAGCGTTTGGGATTTGGAAAAAGTATTATTAAACTTAAATTATGTACCTACTAGTTAAGTTTTGATTATATGCTCCTCAAGAAAAATTATCTGAATACCACTCAAAGAAGGTAATTGACTATTGTTAGATAATTATGGTTATATAAATACTGTCAAGAGCAGTACAAAATACTAAAGTACTACTAGCTTCTTGGCTATCATATGGCCCGCGAGCACTATAAAGAGCCGAGTGGATAATACAAGTCGTATCTGTGTACGGCAGTAAAACTGTGCATACTTAAACGACCCCATTTTTGAAAAATATTAACATGAAAATAATGGTTACCTTAGAGAACTTAAAGAACAATTATTTTCTGTAAGATAAGATGAAACCAAAGGACGTGTCTGACCAACTAACCGACGTCTTCTGTCTTCTGTGCCGACGTGTTGTATTATAAATCAACATGCAGGATGTTAAAGCCCACGGCCCAAGAGTGACACTTGAATGTAAATGCAACCAGTGAAGCATCTTCATGAAAAACAAAACACAACACAAAAAGAAGTATAGCTTTAGGAGTTATAGAGATTTCGTGTAAATTGGGTCTGCCTTGAATAGGATCCCCCATACCTTCCAATGGGAGTCGTAAAAGGCGAGAAAAGGGGAAAATACCAGGCAGCAGCACCTTCTGAAGAACTAACATCATCCCCATCATCCGCCCCATCCACCCCCCTTTCAATAGGGAAGGCTGTGTTCAGCAGTTGTTGATATGGCTGATACAGTGAACATACGGAGGTATTCAGATACGGATTGCTTCATTATTGCAGTGTCATCCACGGTTCGATCCCCGGGTCAGCCAAGAGGTATTTCCGATAGGAAATAAGCAACTATCTAGGATGTGGCACTGTCACAGATAATATAATAGTTCCTACACAGTGTCCGTTGGTTTGCAATACAGGATCATGAAGCATGGTGATGGTGGCAAATTGGTAAAAGTATTACCTTATTACTATAATTATGTATACTTATTTTGTATTGTCAAGACATGCCGTGGGACCTTAAAACATCTGGCTAAGCGTGGACGTTTAGGTATACTTACCCTTTTATACCCACGTTTTGCCTCTGCCTTCCAATTCAGATATGAACTATCAAAAAAGAAACTTGATAAGGCTTTCTTTTATATAGAGGCGGTGTATCTCACTGCAGTGGAAGTTTTAGTAGACAACCGTGATAATGAGTGGATAAATTATTTCTCGAACGTAATATTATTTTCTCCATTAGGAGCATGAGACAGACGCGACCGTCCACAAACCAGATCTGACTAGCACGCTGCCACCCATCAGGACAAGGCCCACGAGCTACGAGAGGGACTACCATCATGACAAGGTTCCGACTATGGTGAGAATAAAGCCAAGCTCATCAGCTTACTTACTCCCACAAATGGCTAACTATACCCCAGTTATCAAAATTGATGACATCATTAATGCCTTCGTGATAGTAAGTGCTTTTATTTTTCTTCTGATATAGGTAAACCTTTGACCACAATCTCAAATGATGGTAAGTCATGATGTGGTCGAAGGTGTTATCAGGCTTAACCTACAATTACTGGCTCTCAAGGACATCTGCCGGAATACATCGTATAGTCAGGCATTCGCAAAATGCTCTTCCACCATGCGGTGAAGTTCAAGCCCGCAGCGGGATTCGAACCATGGACCTGCTGCGTGGTAGTCCATAGGCAATGCCACTGAGCCAGCACTGCTTCAGAATGCTGCCTGCCGATGGTAGTCGTGTCTTTTAAATCCCTTGCAGCCAGTTCCTTTTCTAGGTCAACCTTGCTCATTCTCATCACCCGGTGAAATAATGGTCAAAGGTCAGCGTCAGTTAAGTATAAAATTGGGGTAGTGTGAGTTGGGCCTCGTACTATTAGAGTATCCCATCGAAATAGCCGTCCAAAAAAATTAAGTTTATAAAAGTGGGTGACTGGATCCGATTGGCGCTTGATTTTATGTTCGTTTGTTTTGATCACAGGCAAAAAATACATTATAAATCACTGCTTTCAGTTTTTGTTGTTAAGATACATTATAAGGTACATAATATACAGGAATAGAGTCGAGTGCAAAACATATAATTGTATTCTACTTACTCAACGAGCCCTAGATAATGACACCTGGATAAATCTTTGAAACTTTTCTATATATGTATATATAATCTAGTTTTATTATTTAATAATACCGCCCTAGTGCCCGTCGGACTCCCGCTGAAGTACTCACATTTATAGAAAAAAATATATTTAAACAACTTTAAACTATATATATATATATATATATATAAATATATAATTAGTATATAAAAAAAACATCAAAAGTGGTACACCCTGTAAAGAGTTAATATGTAATACACACAAAAAAAATAAAGGCGAACTGACAATCCCGCCTTTTTTGAAGGCAGTTTTTAAATGTTTTATTTTATACATTCTATGTTTGTACGGAACACTCGATTAGAGAGTCCAATTCACACTGGACTAGTTTTCATTTTACTATAGAGGCTTCTCTTTATATCTGATTCTCACCTAGATACTAATTATTTGCTTCAAATGAGTAACATTCTCTATCCACAGGCGGTACTTAATTTTGGCTAAACATACGACATTAAAAGAGATGAATATATATATCTCATATTTTTTTGGATCGTTTCGCTGGCTTTAAATATGAAAGAAATTTTTCAAAATTAGTCAATTTAGTCCCATTTCTTTTCAGTCATTCAAAATTTACTTTATCAATCTACGGATAAATTGATATACGTAGCTTTCGAAAAAAAAACTAAGTGAATAGCCAGATTTCTATGCATATATACAAGTATGTCACAAGGTGATGGGCGCAGTGTAGTTCGTCATTTGTGACGAAATGCATCTGTTATAGGCAGAGGATACCGCTTAACCGCTATCAGGTTGGCCTCGTGCTTGTTCCGTCACAATAACATAAAAAAAGCATAATCTTCTTAATCTGCCTTGTTTTGAAAGTTAATGTATCTAAACAACTTTTAGATTAATTGTATCGTTCTATTAACAGGCTTCAAAGAAAAATTAAAAGGTTCTCAATTCGTTGTGTGGTTTACCTCATACCCATTTTTGATGTGTTTTTTTATACTCGTAAGCTGGTGCTCGTCATGTTGTTCCATTGAAATCCATTGATTGAGATCCAACGAGTAGGTATTAGTTGTATTGTCCCTAATAATGTGTAAAGATTTATTGATGATGTTTTTTTTGTTAAAATATAATTTTATAACATTTTTATCTCGACACTTTAACTTTAACTTAATTTACTTATTTAATAAAATATTCACTTACAATGAATCTTAATTCATAAATATATATATAAAGAAATAATATTTTATCAATACAAACCAACTCGTTAATATTACCTAGTTATATACCGTTATTTTTTTTGTATAAGTACTTACATACTTAGATATCATAGTAAAGACGTTTCGAACTCACGGTGATCGTTATCACGTTTCGGTTCGACTAGCTTCATAATTAGTTCTTTACCTTATCAAATGGAGGTGTTTTAATGAACGAATTATTCTATAAATGACAATGGTTGTTCCAAAAGTAAAATTAAACTGGTATCCCCGAATATTTGGCAGGTGGTTGAAACAGCTGCGTCGACAGTCTCGCTGAAACTCTTCAAGCGATATTCGATACCAAAATGTAATTGCAGCGCGACGTCCAATTTGGTGCATGACAGACTCATCATTTTTTTTTGCCTTCGTTTTTTGTGGGATTTTTCAGTATTCATAGCTGGCAGTATCGGGTTTTCAAAACTGTTAACCGATTTTTGTTCACTATAAAACGCATCCATCAGTTAGTATTTATAAAAGGAGCCCTAACGGCTTATCACTGTTATAATGGTTATGTCCTACGATATGGATTAGTAAGGTTGCATGGTAGTAGGGTATTATGCGAATACCCGCCTGGCTAGCTACCACCCTCAAGTAGAAAATCTGTCGCCAAGCACCTAACGGTGTGTTCCGGCAGCTGTCCTTGAGAGCCAGTACTTCTAGGTTAGCCTTAACAACATCTTCGACCACATCATCACTTACCATCAGGTGAGATAGTGGTCAAAGGCTAACCTATCAGGCACAAAAAAAAAGGTAAGTATATAGGCAACGTCAGAAGAAAAAGAAAGTCATTGTAAGAAAAAAAAATGTGTTCAGGCCTTTATTAAAACATAATTAAATAAGTACTACCTCTTCCTTGTTTGTTAAAAAACATCCAAATTTCTTCGAAATAAAAGGTAATGTGAATCGTTCTACTCGCTAATACATCTTGTAATGTCTACGTCAAACTTAGCATTCTTTAAAAACAATACGAATATTTTATGCTAGTTGGCATTAAACTTTACGTAAGTAGTATGGTAGTAAAATTTACAATCAAATTCCAAAAGAAATTTTAATTTACCCTTAGTTAAATTTAAATCTACTTAAATTTAATATTCGGCTGTGGCACAATTGATTTTATTCCATTAGACAATTTTTAATGGACCTAAATCTAAAGTTGTTTGCCTTTTGATATAATTTAATGACGTACTGATTTTTTATTAAATTCAAATAATTTTAATAATGTTATAGTTTTTGCAATTTAATCCCTTCTTATTAGTTTTTCGTCTTTATCTTAATACTCAATATATTATAATTTGTACGTCGCAAGGCAGAACATGCTGGAAACTTTTAAATACTGACATAATCAACAAAGTCTACGTATTTTATGAAAACGATCGAGATCGTGCGCTCGTAGAGTCAAGACCTCCTGAGGATGCTTCTTGTAGAAGCGAAACGCGTCGAAAATTCTTCCGGTTTGGCTGCGTGGCGTTTGTGACTTCACGTCTGCTTAACAGGAAAATTAGGCGGAATTGTCACTAGATATATTTTTGTATTTTTAAGTGTTTCATTATAATATTAATTTGATGTTATCATAAAATATTTTAAAAATATTTGTTATTATTAAATATGGATTTCCGCAAAGTAACGCCTGAATCTATTTATTAAAAAATAATTAATTCCTACAGTACCTAAATCAGTACGAAGGGGTTTGAATCTCATGTCCAGTCGACGGTGGATAACATATCATTAAGAAAAGGGGATTTGTCATAATTTAAAACAATTTTTCAATGATGTTCACAGAAAAAAGGAAGTAGTTCTCAAATCAGTTGTATTTTTGTAAATGTTTGTGGTTTCAGAAGATAAGAAAATATTTTTATTTTATTGGAAAGGATATTTTTTTAGATTGCTTACGTAAAAATCAAAACGATTCAGTAGTGCGGGTTTTAAATTAAAATAACTGAAAAAATATGTGATCAAAATCACGTGTTTTATTCTTTTCAATAGTGTTAGTCGTCTGTTTTTTTTAAATACCTAATTAATGATTTATTTTCTGTTCATAATAACAGTTTTAACGTAACTGAACCCGACTTGTGAAAACTTTACGAGATTTTCGATCGGTCAATATTAAATGTTTGTGATTAAATATTATTTTTATTGTTTTATAATTTATTTAAATTAATGTTAGGTACTTTATATAACAGGTTGAAAATATGAACCAATTGTTTAATCAAAATCAAAAATCAATCAAATCATTTATTTGCTAAAATACATGTCACATAAGATCGTATAATAATGGTTAAGAATAGAATGTATTTAGTCTGCAAGCAGACGTGCAAATTTTTGTGTAATATTTATTAAGTACTTAAAATTGATGTTTTACAAAATTCTTTAAATTCTTTCACACTGTAAAAACAGTTGTCAAGAAGCCAGTGAGTTAAAGAGCTTTTAAATTTGTTACCATCCAATATTTTGATGTCGTTTGGTATACAGTTATAAATGGTTAGACACATATTGTAAATATTTTTTTTATATAAGTCCTTCTTAGCACGAGGTTCATACAATAGATTGGTGAACTTTGCCCTTTTTTGTCGCGTAAAAACTTCACCACGTTTCTTAAAAAAATCAGGGTGTTGTTTAGTGAAGACACAAATGTCTTTTATGTACATGCACGGTAGAGGAAGTACGTTACATGTTTTAAAAAGGGGTTTACAGCTGTCTAAAAACCACGCCTTATTTATAACCCTAATACATCTCTTTTGGATCATGAATACTCTATCTATGTCGACTGAGTTGCCCCACATGATCAGTCCGTAGCTAAGCAAGGACGACACGTGTCCATGGTATGCCATCAATGCTGCTTCCTTAGATACAGTTTGCCTAATTTTCGTTAGAGCAAATACATAACGTTCAATTTTCTTACACAAGAAGTCAATATGAGATTTCCAATTAAGGTTTTTGTCCAGGGTAATACCCAAAAAATTAAAATTGTCAACATTATCTACTATTTCATTGTTATAATAAATGTCAAGGGGTAATGCATTAGAATTATACGAAAGAAATTGAATTATTTTGGTTTTATTGATATTAACGTTTAAATTATTTGTTTCCATCCAACGAATAACATCTAAGAGGGCTTTATTTACTGTTAGCTGAGTCTTGTTTCTATCGGCACATTTTATGACTATTGTAATGTCATCAGCAAAGAGTATACACTTATGGGGAGTAGATTGAGGGAGGTCGTTTATATAAATCAGAAAAAGCAATGGTCCCAGTATACTTCCTTGAGGCACTCCAGTATTGTTTATTAATAGTTCAGATTTAAACTTCTCTTTTGTGAATGTGTTTAATGTATTTTTAATAACTTTTGATATATCTGTATATTGCTTTCTATTTTCCAAAAAACTAACGATCCATTTATAAGCTGGGCCCCGTATACCATAACATTCTAATTTATACAAAAGCATCTTGTGATTGACAAAGTCAAAGGCTTTGGTCATATCCAAAAAGATTGATATTGGCGGGATTCCTTCATTTATACTTTCTGTTATATATTTTACTAGGTTAAAGCATGCAAGCGACGTTGAATTTCCTTTACGGAAACCAAACTGTTCATCACGTAAAATCATGAATTTTGTAAAAAAACTATTTAACCTGACGAGCATTGCCTTTTCAAAGATTTTTGATAATATTGGGACTATAGTTATGGGGCGATAATTGCTTGCATCCAATTTATCACCCTTCTTGAACAAAGGTTTTACGATTGCCATTTTTAACTGTTCTGGAAATATGCCTTCTAAAAACGACAAGTTAAGAATATGTGCCAGTGGATGACAAATTAGAGAGGCACAAGTTTTTAGTATTTTGGTAGTAATTTCGTCGTGACCACTTGTCTTGCTGTTATTTAGGCTCATAATTATGTTGTAAACCTCCTTAGCATCAACAGGGGATAGAAAAATTGTATTTGAATTATTATTTATATTATATGAGTTTAAGTCATTCTTATTAAGTGTATTATTCGATGTCAATTTTATAAAATAGTTATTAAATATATTAGAAATGTCAATTGGGTTGGTATAAGTCATATTATTGGATTTTATCATTGCAATGTCATTATTTGTTAATTTATTGGAAGTGGATGTTGAAATAGCATTCCACATAGCTTTCGCTCTGTTTTTATTGTTTTTTATACGTCTAGCATTAACGATACATTGTGCTTTCATTACTGTTCTTTTAAAAAATTTACTATACTTATTATATATACTTTTATTTTCCTTCTTATTTGAACTAATTTTACTATATGCCAGATATAAATTACGTTTAGTTCTGCTTGATTTTTTTAAACCTTTAGTGAGCCAATTTAATTTTGCCGGTTTATTGTTAATTTTAACTGTAATTGTAGGAAAACATAAATTGTACAACAAGCAAAATATATGATAAAAGTTTTCAAAAGCTGCTGATAATGTATTCGACTCGAAAACTTCTACAAATGAGAGAGCTGATACAGCATCGCAAAATTTTCTTACGTTATCAGCACTATAGTCACGTCTGTGCTCAAACCAAGTAGTGAATGCTTTTGGCTTTTTCACCTTAATAGTCAATGTTTGAGCAGTTTCGTGATCTGAAAGCCCTAGTACATGAATGTTGGTTCGAATGTTTTTTATATTACATGCAAATTGGTCAAGACAAGAGTTTAATCGTGTGGGACACTTAATGTGGGCTTTAAAATTGTAATTGTGCAGCAAAGTCTGGAGATTTTTGGCAGCTGTACTATCTTTCAAAATATCGATATTCCAGTCACCACATATTACGATTCTCTTATGCTTAAATTTATCAGTCAAATAATTAAGTAGACTATCCAGCTTATGAAGAAATATACCTATTGCAGATTTTTTTTGTTCGGGTGTTCTATATATACTGAAAATAACTATGTTCAGTCCCATTACTTCAATTCCACAACATTCGAAGTAAAATTTGACTGCAAGATTAGATGGAATTGGTAATAATTTAGCATTAAGTGTATTTTTTAATAATATGCACGTACCTCCTCTACTTTTTTCACGGCAAAACATTGCAGCTAATTTAAAATTGTTAAGCCTAATATTATTTTCGGTTCCAAGTTTAATAAAAGTTTCACTGAAACAAAGTATATCCACCTCGTTGCCATTTTCTGCTAGCTCAGCCAAGGACATGTCTAAAATGTCAAGTTTATTACATATACCAGCTATATTTTGATGCAAAATTGTTAGTTCTCCTAGATTGCCAGCAAGTTTTGTAACCCTATTTATATTATTCATACTTGAATTGACTTTATGAGGAACGAAAAAGCTGGTGTTTATTTTGAGATTCATGAGAAGTACTACAATTAATCTGTTCTGAGGTTTCCGTACATTTACATTCAAATTTTCTATTCATTGATCCATAATCGATCAACTCAATCTCAAAAGTCAATTTTGTTGTAATCAATTCTACCTGGTTCCTTTTATGTCCACAATTCACAAATAAATCTTTAATTTTGATAAATTTACAATTGTTATAGTCTTTAAGTAGCATTCTTAATTCGTAATTTAACTCATTTACATTTAACAACTTATTCTTGTAAACATTAATCAATAATACTTTACATTTTCGAAGTTTATTTAACGCATCGCAAACATTAGTCAACAACTTGTATGGATCACTGTCGTTATTCCCAACAGACAAAATGATAATATCATCTTGTGATGCCGATCTTGATAGTTTATTTATTCCAGTTAAAATTTCACTAGATGGGGCATTTGGCTTAACAATTCCTTGTATAATATGTTTGTTTTCCCATTTACCGGATGACGCGTGAATCATATTTGCTGCTAGTCCTTGAACTTGTTCATCTCCCAATATAAAAATTCTCTTCTTAGTAACTGACTTTGCTGTATCTTTTTCTGGGTTATCATTATACTTTTCCTTCAACATTAATTGGTTTTTTCCCAAGATATTCGAATTGTTTACTGTACTAACTCCTTTTTTAACTTGATTATCTTTTAATTGTGAATTTACTATCTTTGGAGAACTTCGTTCAAACGAGAAATCTAATTTAGTATTGTTTACACTGTTTTTATTCTTATTCTGTGTTTGTTTTTTTGGTGTGGATTTACAAATTTCCTGTAACTTGCTTACCCGAGTGTCAGATGAAGCAACCTGTTTTTTAAGATAACTGTTTTCTGTAAGAAGATTTAATATTTCGTTGTCGGCTATTTCTAATTTTTCTTTCAGTTCGGATACTTGTTTCTGTAACTTCTCAATTTTTTCTAATGGATCTGGTTGTAAATTTGGGCAGCTTCTGTTTAATATTGAGTTGTATTGTAACATCAGTGACAGATCCTCAACCTCCTCATCAAGAGATAAGGCTTCAAATGAGTTTTCGGTAGGTATTTTAGAGTTAGTTTGCTTTCGGATGGTAACATTATTTTTTGGTGATGGTGTTGAAGTTTCTCGTTTATTTGATACTCGTTCGTTTTGCTTTTTTGAGTTCACACATTCAGCACACTTCCATGCAGCTTTCTTTTTAGCTTCCATTAAGTTATATTGCTTTTCGGACCTATTCGAGCACTGAATATGATACGCATTCTTACAGAATGAGCAGCGCAAAAAGTTTTTATCGGAAATAGCTCGTCTACATTTAAAGCAGTTGCAAACCATTTTGCCAAAACAAAAAACAAAAAATTTTCAGCAAAAAGAAACTCCTATTGCGGAGATTTGAACCCGATGGCTTCGCTCCGCAGTCCAAGCGTTATGCTCCAGGCTACAACGCCTTGTAGTAAAGAGACGAAATTAGCAATCAGTATTGACTTGCGTGTAATGTGTCTACAGTGCTTCGTTTGAAACCTGTTTGCGCTGTCATTGGCCCGTGGCCTGAACACACAACACAACACTGCGTACCGTCGAACTATTTAAATTTTAACGAATCACGATTAGAGAAATTGGTTATTTATGCACTTGAATACAACCTGTTTGAAACAGATTTTTTATTAATACAATCCTGGTTTTACAGGCTATGCGCTGATATATAATCTTAACGGAACAAATCACTTTTTTAACACTTTAGACAATTATAATGACGGAGTAAAAAGTAACGTGTGCTTATCGTAACGCGCTTCCGAGCGGTCTCGTTTACTCGAATCGAGTCTGTACATTGTTGTTCCAAAAATGTTGTTCAAACCCACTTTAAAGTCACCGATTTTAAAGTCGGTTTTATGTATACTTTACCTACTACCTACTATATATTTTATATAGTTTTGAATTGTCGTTTGAACAAAATTTTTGGAGCCCATTTCCCATTGCAGCGCGCCCATTGCCCAGATTCCCAAACGTGGTAAATATTTGTGCTTCAGAAACTCTTAAACCATGTGGTATATATAACTGAATATTTGAGGTTTTATTTACCGCCTATTAATAATAATGTATCGACAGGCATCACTCAGTGGTGCAGGAGGGGTGGTGACACACACAGCACCATCTTATGAAGAACAGCGGGCCAGTCCAGCACTGCTCAGCCGCGGTGCCAGCGGCACTCCAGGTGGCCGTAGTGTTCGTGACGATGGATATTGTTCAGCCAGCAGTACTCCAAGAGCGTTCGGTGAGTGATACTGCATGTTTCGTGTTAATTATGGTATTTTCATTTTAGTAAATAATACGGGATAACTCACGTGAATAAGTCAGATAACTCCGACTATAGTTTCAACCGCATCCGGTGGTTTTTTTGCAAGAGCTCGGGACGCCCGCGTTGACGTCTCGCTGAGCACTATGGTATTTTCTTTAAGAGCCAGTCCGGTATATAAGAGACAAATAGTTAATTTTACTGTTAAGACTAAGAACTATATTGTCACCTTCCTACACTTATTCCAATCATATGGGGTCGGTATAATGCGTCTTCTCTATAACAACACAAAAGCATATTAAAAAGACGTTTTCGCTAAGAATATAATGACATCAATATTAAAAGTTTTGACTCCGTTCTTTTGGTAGGAAAATCATTGGTAGTATAATGGCCATCTTTTGGGTAATCCAGGTCTAAGATGGTATCTATTATTAAGATCTATCTTAATAATAGATACTATATATATAAGGCTAATATGGAGCCCTATTGTGCACCCAAAGCGCAGCTACACTTCACTCACATCTATGTGATTGGTGGCTGCTGCTCGGGCGTATTTTTCCCTTTACCTTTTACAAACAAAACATTACAAGCTATATAAACAACACTACAGAAAAATCTACACTACTATTTAAGCAACCTAAAGGCCATAGCAGCCCATAGTCCAATTGCTCACGCCCACTATCAGTTGAGAGCGTGCCCAGTAGAGTATATGAGAACATAAATCACGAACAATAAATTGAGAAACAAACATTAATTTTGAGGCACTGGTCACTTTAAATAAAAATTAAACCTGCTTAGTGTACAATCTTTTTCACACGAAAACTAATAATCTTAGACAAAGAAAAGTATTTTTTCTCTCAGCTAATAATATTCTAATTGAAAACAAATCTTATTACGATTGGTGTTCAACTTTCAATTCTTTAATTTTTGGCAATCTATACATTACTTAGTCACACGAAACTTCCTGATTGGTTGCTTTTTGTATGTCGGAATATCACCTGTTGAGTTCACAGTGGCGTATATAATTTTCACAAGCCAACAATTATTGCATAAGATGTATACAGTTTTGGGTACTTATGCATTACTAAGTTCAAATTTTAATTGAAAGTCATGTAAGCCAACTTTTGCAATTCAACGGGGCAATGCTGCCAGCATGCTGGGCACGCTGCCAACTGGTAGTGGACTGGAGCATTTGGACTGCCTGTGAGTCTGTAATGAATTGTAGTCTGAATACTTTTATTTTAGTAGCTGTGTATTGTATATAGTTCGTATTATTTAATATAGTATTTAATGTTAATAGAGGCATACCGCCGGTGAAAAAAAAGCCATCTGTAGAATTACAACGCATAAACTAACAATTATAATAACAAATTGATAGTTTTCCATAAGCTGAGGCAGTTTATAAAAACTTACATCAAAATTATAATAAAAGACGTCAATGGAATCACAGTATTAAACAAACTCTACAAGCATCAACTCCTTGAGAAAACAATAGAAAATCAAGATATCAAATTAGAGGTTTATTGTGAAAAGCGAAGAAAGTTTTCCACTCGAATGAAATAATGCTGGAGAGGCAATAGCCGTGGGCTCAAGTGCCATCACCCCGGCACCTCGGCGTTTAATATATTTCGCGCAGCATTGCAGCTAGCTAGAAGATTTCTACCTAAAGAAAAAAAAGGGAAAAGGGATTTTTACGAACTTAAAAATAAAATAAAAAAAACCTGTTTAAGTGATATTGCCACAATTTTTGTTTTATTTTAAAGGATATTCGCTGATATTAAGTATGGAATACAATTTCAGCCAAATGGCCGCCACGACTCCGCTTTAGGTGGTGTATCCTGGTGGTACCAATTTTGGATGACATTTTCGCGTAAATGGGGCTCAATTTCACGAAGAGCGCGAGTTATGTTGGCCTTCAGGGCGGCAATTGACTGTGGTTTGTCTGCATAGACTAGAGACTTCACGTAACCCCACAGAAAGTAGTCGAGCGGTGTTAAGTCACACGATCTTGGTGGCCAGTTGATGTCGTTACCACGCGAGATGACTAAGCCTTCGAACTTCTCATCCAATAAATTTATTGTTTCCCGTGCTGTATGGCAAGTGGCGCCGTCTTGTTGGATGCACATGTTTGTGAGATCCATACCATCTAACCTCGGCCATAAAAAAATAGTTATCATCGTGAATCATGAACGCCATAAATTGGACGCAATGCACGGAACGTTAGGAGTTAGGAGTAACTTAATTTTCTTTGATATATATGGGTACCTGTTCCTTTTTGTGTTCTAAGAGAAGACATATTATACCGACAGATTATGTCGTTAGGAAGATGCTGATAATTAGATAATATTATTGACTCTTTCCACTTGCGTGAAAGTTTGTCGGAGGCAATGGCTTGATAGCCATTATCAGTGCACTTTATATATGATTGCGCGGAGCAATGCAACTGGCACAGACTACTTACTTCTCCTATACGTAGGTACTTACTGCCTATTTATATCTATTTAGGAACTCTAGAAACTTCTAACTAATAAATCTGTAACGAAAAAGAACAATTTTTATATCCATAACAATCATTCAAGTTATTTGGAAAAACAAATATAGATTCATATACTTGTTTACTATTTGAAGCAGTGATAGCTCAGTGGCATTGGCTATGGACTGCCGCGCAGCAGGTCCATGGTTCGAATCCCGCCGCGGACTTGAGCTTCACCGCATGGTGGAAGGGCTTTTTGCAAATGCCCGCCTGGCTAGCGAGCGACCACCCTCAAGTAGAAAATCTGTCGCCAAGTACCTGACGGTGTATTCCGGCAGCTATCCTTGAGAGCTAGTAATAAACACCTTCGACCAAATCATCACTTACCATCTGGTGAAATTGTGTTCAAAGGCTTAACTACCAGCAACAAAAAAAAACTATTTTGAAACTTTTATGACGCAAAAGCTGCATGTCGAGCTAAGCGAAATTAAAAGTACAGAGTAAACAACAAAAATAACAGGAAATTTAATTTAACTTCAAATACCGCGCACGTCACACTGAGATTCATTTTTATTTTTGGTTTATTAAAATGTTGAGGATATTGCAGATTGTACGGATGCACAGTGCTTTTGTGGATTAATATTCAACTTTAGGTTGGGACTACTTTCCTAAATAATACATTTTAGGTACAAAATGAAAAACTAATCCGTTATAGGGAGGGGACAGTCCTCTATGTAGAGGATGTATGCGTGAAGAAGAGACCGTGGAGCACGTCCTATTGCACTGTGAAGCCACGGAATAAATAAGAGTTGAAACGGGTCTATGTGAGCCATTCTCACCATCAAAATCCTTTCCACCACCACACACGTCACTGGAGCAGCTATGCCAGCGACCCAGAGTCCTTCTCCGCTACGTTAAGGAGTTGGGATGGCTTGGGTAGAAGCTGGCCGGGGGAAATGCACAATACACCCCAAGCGGGACGTCAGTGCAGGACATATCGCCCCCAATTAGAATAAGAATAAGAATAAGGGAGGGGTCTATCAGCTTGACACATACTATAAGACATTTTTAGCCGATTTCACTTACGGTTTTGTACGTCGCGACGTACAAAACCGTAAGTGAAATCAGCTAAAAATGTATTTTAAGGGTTTGTCCAATTAATTAGATTGCGTCAAATATGAGCCCTTAACTCTTAAATATCGTAAAATCGTATATCGTTAAATGTCGTAGTATCCAATAAATGTATTGTTATTTTAATATTTTGATTTATTTTTTTGCGATGACCCCTGATCCAGGATTACATTACAAAATTACAACGTGACGAAAAATAATAGCCATGTGCGGGATTCGAACCTGCGCCATCCACCCCTATAGCCATCCCCATACAAGGGTTAAGAACGACAGGACAAATTAGAGTCATGTGATGTTGGCTTAACGGTTAGGGCATATAGCGATGGATGGCGCAGGTTCAAATCCCGCAAATGAATATGATTTACCTATCGTTGTAATTTTGTAATAAAATTTATTGTTAACTTGTGAATATATTCCCATCTGACCTTCAGCACCTAATTTCCTCCCTTTAAATCGATTAGTTAATCGACATTTTATTATTTACTCGATTTTTCACTTAATCTATTTATATTTATACTCTAAGTACGCGAGTAAATAATTAAAAAAGAATAAATTAAAATCCCTTTTAAAAATTCATTCATAACTCTTCAATGCTCATCTAATTCGATTTGGAGCGCATTCCTCCGTCACCGACATTTTTGAATTCCAATAGGGCTGCCACCTTCGGAATTATTGCGGAATTTTTCCGCATCGGCACGCTATTATGCGGTAAGGTCGAATGCCTGGCCGTTATTAAGATGGTGCGGGTGAGAAGGAACGAATGGAATTTTAGGTATATCTAGATGCTTGACTTGGAGTAGCTCGTTGCACATTGATATTGAGTTTAGTCGGAACAGAATTTTTACATCAGAGGCCCTATAATTCGGCGTAGATATGTATTTCTCAAAAAGATTAGAGAAAGTATTTTACTAGAATGCAAGGTTATGTATAATTCAAAATATTGTTGTACCTGCAGTTAAGGCATGCTAAACCTGAGGAAAGGAAAAATCTTAACCGTTTTCTTTTTTCTTCATTAAAATTCATCATTTAATTTCTAATATATTTTTTACTTATTCCAGAACACAAATCAACGAAAGGATCAGTAGTAACTCTTTCATGTTATAAAAGTGAGTAAATGAATGTATATATATATGTTTTTTAACAGGTTAAAGGCAAGCTTTTTTATAATAACATTAAAATATTATTATAATATGTTTTCAGAGGAGCCCAAAATACAAATCGAAGAGGAATTTTACAGCGAAGCTAATAAACGATTGCATTCGAATAGTATCAAGGCAGGTAGGCATAATGTTATTTTATAAGTTTGATAATAGATAAAATTTAAATGTGATTATTACACACGGTAAGAAAACAACTTTTAACGGTTTAAATCGCGTATATTTATCATTTTTTTTTCTCACTGCAGTGTTTAAAACGTCGGGACGAAAATAATTATTTATATACGAGATTTAAACCGTTTAAAGTTGTTTAATTACTATGAGTTGGACTACTTTCTGTGTCCATAATAAAAATCCGGCTTCGAGCTTGTTATATAGGAGATATTTAACTCTCGCAAATACAAATTACATAATAAATTTATACGCGCAAAGCTTTCTTCAAACTATTATTTAACGTGTGTAACTTTAAGTAAAATAGTTTAGACTAAAATATTATTACGATAACAAGTGTGTAGACTGACACTTTTCAGATGAAATCCAACTAACAAGTGACAATCTACTAATAGAAGACTGCCTGGCGAATTACACTACAAAATTACAAATTTACGAGAGAAAAAAATTAAAGTCATGTGCGGGATTTGAACCCGCGTCCGTCCACCCCTTTAGCCGGGGTATGCTCTAACCAATTGAGCTAACATGACACAATGACTCATAACTCTAATACTAAGAGTACAATTCAAGTTGAACTATAGGTGTCGCTCCATCTCGATACGATGATTGAAGAACGAGAGCAAAAAAGAAGAGTCATATGTAGCTTCTTATAGTTATTAAATGTTTTTGCTACTCGATTACAATACTGGCGCCCAAAGTAGGGCCTAATTTTACTAACGGCATTTTGGCCTACATTAACTATGTAGAATGTAGATATTACAACTGATTTCATACAATTGTGTGATGGCGAACTTTGTATGAATACCTATTTGTAAAGATTTTGTATTAACTACTTAATTTTGACACTCAGGTCCAGAAACCAACGATGGCCGAGAGACATGGGGCACCGGCGCCGATTTTCTGTTATCCATTATTGGATTTGCTGTTGACCTAGCTAACGTTTGGAGATTTCCATATCTGTGTTACAGAAATGGAGGAGGTAAGATTTGTTACGTTATTTGATGATTGATACGTCAAAAACAAATATTTTTGTTAAACAATCCTATTCTGTGACTGTATGTTCGAAATTTTATCCAAAATTTTAGCAGTAATAAAGTTTGTAGACTGTAAAATTAAAACAAGGCTTTTTTTTAGATAGAATTAAAAGTAGGTTTTCTTTTTATGTAATTATGGCGGAACAAGCACAAGGCCCACCTGATTTAAGTGGACTAACCGCTGCCTATAACAGATGCATTTCATCACAAGTCACGAATTGCACTGCGCCCGTCACATTGAGACATAGTTGTTAAGTCTCATGTACCTGTAATTTCACTGGCTCTCAAAGACTGCTGCCAGAACACACCGTTAGGTGCTTGGCGACAGATTTTCTACTTGAGGGTGTTAGCTAGCCAGGCGGGCAATCGCACAACGCCCTTCCACCATGCAAAGTATGGATACAGATGGATTTGACAAAAGGGTGAAATTTAATACTAAAAATCTGTTCGGGTTGAAAGCAGCACCAGGAGATAATAAAGACCACAGGGGTAAAGTAAATATTTATATCTAGCCCCGTGGAGTGCCGGGGTCCCGTGAGGTGCCGGGCTAGAATTGCACTCATATCATCCTGTGGAAGTCATAAGAGGCGCATATTAGACTGCGGTCTCCAAGCCGCCAACCAAGAAAGGGAATAACGGCAATCCCCTCATTAATGGCTGTGTTGAGCAGTGGACGATCCGGCTGATACAGTACATTAGGTACAGATAGTATCTGCAAATGATACGCTACTTATCTACCTGTTTCCAACCCGAACAGGAGGTTTTTGTTTTTATTTATTTCTTTTATACTAGCCCTTGACCACCTGATGGTAAGTGATGATGTAGTCGAAGGTGTTCAGGCTCTCAATGACAGCTGCCGGAACATACCGTTAGGTGCTTGGTGACAGATTTTCTATTTGAGGATGGTAGCTAGCCAGGCGGGCATTCGCAAAATATCCTACCACCGTGCTGTAACGACTGCCATCCTGATACAAAAACCGGGACCGACGGCTTAACGTCCCCTCCGAAGCACGGAAACGCTCAGTAGTAATGCCACTAGCATTCACCCATCCAACTCATGACCGCGGGCGACGTTGCTTAACTTAGCTGATCGGCTAAGAACGAAAGGTTCATACTGAATGAGATATACTATGTTGTAGGTCTCGTCATAACTTCTTGTGTTGTATTTTATTGTCTATGTACTATATGGGTATCAGCGGTAAAGTACAAAATCGTTATAAAATACTTAACAAGTGAAATTAAATTTTATAAATTCTTATATCCGAATTTTCAATGTTATCTAAAAATTTTCAGCTCATAAATTTAACTAAACTTAAAAAAGTACATACGTTAAAAATGCTGCTAATCATGCCCAAACAAGCTTTTCAACACCCTTACTAGTAAAGTGAGCTGTATTATATCGTTCTTAGGGCCATAAACCGAACTATAACACCCTCGTGCATAATAATATTATACACTAGTGCGTAATAGAATCATCCCTGGTTAAGTTAGTACCTAACTGCAAATTATATGCGAGTAAACAGAGCATTTTAAATTTAATCGTTTAATTTATCACTACAAAGTTAAGTTAGTACCTAACTGCAAATTATATGCGAGTAAACAGAGCATTTTAAATTTAATCGTTTAATTTATCACTACAAAGTTAAGTTAGTACCTAACTGCAAATTATATGCGAGTAAACAGAGCATTTTAAATTTAATCGTTTAATTTATCACTACAAAGTTAAGTTAGTACCTAACTGCAAATTATATGCGAGTAAACAGAGCATTTTAAATTTAATCGTTTAATTTATCACTACAAAGTTAAGTTAGTACCTAAATGCAAATTATATGCGAGTAAACAGAGCATTTTAAATTTAATCGTTTAATTTATCACTACAAAGTTAAGTTAGTACCTAACTGCAAATTATATGCGAGTAAACAGAGCATTTTAAATTTAATCGTTTAATTTATCACTACAAAGTTAAGTTAGTACCTAACTGCAAATTATATGCGAGTAAACAGAGCATTTTAAATTTAATCGTTTAATTTATCACTACAAAGTTAAGTTAGTACCTAAATGCAAATTATATGCGAGTAAACAGAGCATTTTAAATTTAATCGTTTAATTTATCACTACAAAGTTAAGTTAGTACCTAACTGCAAATTATATGCGAGTAAACAGAGCATTTTAAATTTAATCGTTTAATTTATCACTACAAAGTTAAGTTAGTACCTAACTGCAAATTATATGCGAGTAAACAGAGCATTTTAAATTTAATCGTTTAATTTATCACTACAAAGTTAAGTTAGTACCTAACTGCAAATTATATGCGAGTAAACAGAGCATTTTAAATTTAATCGTTTAATTTATCACTACAAAGTTAAGTTAGTACCTAAATGCAAATTATATGCGAGTAAACAGAGTATTTTCAGGGTAATACAGATTTGTAACATCAAAGAGGTTTATATGTAATCAACAATCATAAATTTGCGGCGCGCAAAAAAAAAAACATGCGCGCTATTTTCCATAATTTTCGTATGTTGTTTGTATCGCATTTGTGCAATATATATTTTTTTTCCTCGCAAGGGTGTTGAAAACGTGCGTATGAAACTCGTGAGCAACTTGATCAATATACACTCGGCTGATTTACGCCCTCGCCTACGGCTCCGGCTGCAACACACAGCCTCGTGTATAATGAGCAACTTAACTCACTTGTATCATAATCTACTATTATCACACGGCTTACATATAAAGAGACAAAGAGTTTATAATAAATACTTACAATTACTCGCCTACCTTATCTATCCAATTTGGTGTCACAGCTCGCGCCTAACACCAAGATCTGTCTGCCTAACATAACGTGGTTGTCAGTTCAAAAACGGAAGCTTAATCTAGCCCTCTTTCCTTAATGAAAACTTTACCGATATGTGTCCTGGGGCAGTGTAGTATGCGCGTTAGATTTGTCGGCTCCAGTGAGAGAGTGAAGAATAGCAAAGGAATTAAAGGATTCTATTGATAAATGAACACAGCATCCGAAGTTGGATTAACGCGGATTCTCAATATGTGACAAATTAAACCTTAATAGCGTTCCATACTTATAAAGTTAAATTGTTTTTTTTATTGAATATGCTTTTGATAGCATTGCTTCAATTACGAGCCGTTATTGGCCTGACTCTTTCAAATAATGTGTCTACATTTAAATATCTATATTATTTTGAAACTATATACAAATGTTGATTGACTACGTAATATTAAATCAGCGCTTGATACCAATTCGAAGACGATTTATAAAATCTCTCAATGTCTTTGTTATATCTAGTGATTATATCTTATTTCACTTTCAAAACTATCGCGAATTTTATCCATATTAACTTATTAGAAACCGGCTAAGATTTGCGTTATATAAACCGGAAAGATTTCGACCATTTTCGGACTGTTTTGAAGTTCTTCGTCTGGGAGTCACGATTGCGCGAAGCAACAAGCACGGGCCTCAGCGCGGTTTCGCGCTTTCGTCTACGTGCTACGTCTTTCCGGTCAATATAATGCAGGTCCTAGCCGGTTCCTAATAAGTTATTTATATCTTAAGTTTTTTTTGTTCTGTAGCTATGAAAGTCTGAAATCCAAATCTTCCAATCATCACGCATTGAATTGCGTCTCATAATAATTTGAGCGTTCGACACGATTTCAAGTGACTCTTCTTACTGGAACTAATATTGGAATGTTTGATACTCGCATAATTAGTAACTCATCATACTTATATTTAGGTGCATTCCTGATCCCTTACACGCTAATGCTGATCTTCGGAGCCGTTCCGCTGTTCTACATGGAACTGATCTTGGGCCAGTACAACCGGCAAGGACCAATTACGCTCTGGAAGATTTGCCCACTATTCAAAGGTAAACTATTTTATTAAATACTCGTACTAGCTTTCCGGCCGCAGCTCCGCCCGCGGGTAGATCAGTTATCGTGCAAAACCATTAACCTCTTTTTGCGCAGTTGGATAAAAACTATCCTATGTCCTTCCCCGTGTCTCAAACTATTTCCATATCAAATTTCATCCTAATCGGTCCAGTAGTTTCAGAGCCTATTCAAAGCAAACAAATAATCAAATCTTTATTTATTATATTAGTTAAAAAAAGTCTGAGAGCTGATTGGCTACTCTTTATCAATGTGTCACCTGGCGGTACCTATATGATGATGCGATCGAGTAGGTATGTTGTTCAGGTTAACCAAGAATTACTGCCTCACAAGGACAGCTGCTTAAACAAACCGTAAACTGCTTGGCGATAGATTTTCTCTATTCATTACAGCACCATCGAAATCATCGCGATTATAATACATAATTGTTCTCGTACCTACGTCAATTTGCTCGTTTAAAAACCGTTAACATTAATGCATAATTTACATGGAATGTGACCATAACTAAAAAACTAAACAAATTTGGCAGATTTTCAAATAGTAACGAGCCAAATTGACACGCGGTACATAAGTATATTGGAATTCCCTTAAGGATATATATTTCATAGCCCCCTCATAATTGAAAACAGTAAAAAGTATTATTATGTACTCATAAGTTAACATAATTTTCAAAATAGTATGCAAGACTATTTAATGTCTATGCAATCCAGGTAAAAAAAACTGTTAACAGAAGAATTTCGGTAGAAATTTATCGTTGGCAAGACGTGTTAGGGACGATTTTGTATTACTATATAGATACTTATTTGTTTAGCGACCTCAGTAGGACTGCTTTGCGACATGCATATCTTATCGCTCTAGCATCAAATTACCACGAAGCAGGTATGTTATTACCATAGACTTATGATTTTTTCGCTACGCACATCCTAAGCCTATGGTTATTACCACTATTGTATAAAGAAAATGACACCGAAACAATTTGATTGATTTTGATTTTTGAATTCCAGGTGTGGGGTTCTGCGCGGTGATGGTGGCTTTCTATGTATCGTTTTACTACAATGTCATCATTGGTGAGTATTTCGTACCCATAACCGACTTTAACTTTGGGTATTTATATACGCGTATACCTTATTGTAGAATAAAACCCACTCATTGTATATAATTATATACTTCATAGTGTATTACAGGAAAACTACAAGGTAGTATAGCACGTCAGAGGGCGCTGCGTGTATTCACATCGGCTCATAGTTAAAAAAAAATTATTAAAATTATATAAGTGCAAAATTCACAAAGAATACATAGTAGAACTCATAATTAACATCCGTTTCGTGAGTAAAAGTGTTATCTACGCAAATTAACAACGTAAACAAACAGTGGAAGTGAAAAACTAAACCTTGCATCTTAACTATTCAATTCCTGTAAAATCAACATAATTGTCGGAACACAATCATAAGTTTTTATCACTGTGTATGTGCTGTGCAAGTCTAGTGGAAAGCTATGGGAATTTGAAAAGGAATTCTATAGAAAGTGAAGAAACGTAAAAAAAACATCGAAACGACAATTTTGAATTTGAATTTATGTGACATGAAAATCGATGTGGCCATAACTAAAATATCTTATGTTAATATAAACGTGTGGGCTAGAGCATTTGGACTCCCTATGAGTCCAAATGCTTTTATTGTAGTGTTGTATATAGTTTGTAGTATATAGTATATAGCAATAGCTGTAGTGTTGTATATAGTTTGTAGTATTTGGTTAATAAAGGCATATAAACGCCATCTCACGACTAGTAGCGGAACTATTCTCACACTGCCATCTATTAACGATTTACTAAACTACTTTCTATAATGAGTTACCGAGACAACGTAACACACACGCATGCGCACATTATCGGAAACGCGCAAAAATGAATCAGATATGAGCGTTGATAATCTAGATGTCACTAGCAGTAGCCTTCCAGATTTATCTATTGACACTAATGAACAAATTACTACAAAAAAATGAGGAGTTACAAACACTGGTAAATAGCGCACATTCAGAAATTGAGCGACTCTCACTTGAAAATAGAGAATTGGCAAGATGTAACTTTGAGCTGCAGAAAAAAAATGATTTGCTCAAGAAAATTACGAACAGTCCAAACAAACGTTCTCCGTCATGTACACCACAAAAAAATAAGAAAACTATAAAATTACACGACAAAAACACTCGAACAGTTACTACAATGGAACAGCATACTGATATTTTATCTAAAAAACAGCAAGAAACACAAACAAGCTCAATAAATAAAACAAATAAGGAAACCCAAGCAAACTTTATATCAGAAAATAAAACATATAAAATTACCAATATTGCTAAAAACTATCAAAATACTATAGAAAATAAATCTGAAAAAGTAATTCAGAAACCCAAGATATGCTTAATCAGTAATAATAAACAGAATAAGGTGTTATCCATAACTGAAGATAGTATTCAAAATCAATTCAATTTTTGTCATTATTTAACCCCGAATGGTAATGTGAAACAGTTACTTAAAGGACTTCACACAAAATTGACAGACTTTACAAGAGAAGATTATTGTATCATATTAATTGGTGATGAAGATTTAAACGAATCACATGAAAACCTCAAAACAATTACTCACATCAGAGAAATCCTACAAGACATAACTCATACAAATATTATATTATGCACACCATCCTATCAATACGGACACAACAGAGACACAATTAACCAAGTGATACAAAACTTTAACAATCTCTTAAGCGAAGATGTACATACCTACAATTATGCCCACTTGATTGATACAAATCGCCACCTGATATATGGATACAGTATGTTCCATATAAAATCAGGAAAAGTAAACAATAATGGACTACGTGCAATTTTTCAATATATTGTTACATGTATACAGAAAATGAAGAAAGACAGAAATATGTATTATACATGCTCTAATAATAAATTAATTATATGTGATGATGAACAATTAAATAACCAGTTTTTTCTTGAATAAAAATATCTATGTTCTCCATCAAAATATCGCTGGACTATTAAATAAATCAGATTTATTATCAATATGCCTGGAAGAACTAATGGAACGTAAGAAAGAGATTGACATCTTGTGTATCACTGAACATTTTATTATGAGCGGAGATGAACATAATGTTACCATTCCAAACTATCAATTAGCCTCATGTTTTTCCCGCATAAACAGCAAACGAGGAGGATCCTGCATTCTATTAAGAAAGGAACATAAATGGTTGGAATTAAGGAATATATCGGACTGTTCAATAATAGGTAGGTATTGTTGAGTGTTGTGCTGTAGAATTGTTGGATTATAACGTTGCTATATTGTGTGTTTATAGGGTACCTACTAGTAAGTTTCATTCACAACATTTTGAAATATTTATGAATACTCTGAGAAAAGTATTGCATGAGCTGACAAAAAGAAGGTATAATAATATCATAGTAGCCGGTGACTTTAACATAGATATACTTAAAAATAATAATACGACTCTTGATTTTGAATGTTTGCTTTTAATCTTTAATTTAAAACTTTCTTTGAGACAGCCTACAAGAATGAAGAGCCAGACATGCATAGATAATTTTGCGCATAACTTTAAGAACCTATGCCGTGCTGAGGTCATTGAACTTGGTCTATCGGATCATACAGCCCAATTGATTAAATGTCCTGTCAAAAATATTGTTACATCTAAATATTGGCGGGTTAGGAGACGTGACTTTTCTACAGTCAACATTAATAAGTTTCAAAAATGTATAAGTAGTTTAAGTTTTGCTGACATTTATAATGAAGTGGACCCTAATGTTGCGTATGAAAAATTTATTAATATCTTTAAATTATTCTATGACTTGTGTTTTCCCTACAAATTAGTAACAATAAAAATAACGAAACCTGTTCGGTGGATATCACGTGGAATCAAAGTGTGTTGTAAGAGAAAAAGACAACTTCTTTGGCAATATAGGAAAAAACCTACTAAATCTAATAACTTTCTATATAAATTATACTCAAATAAATTAAAACAAATAATCAAACTTACCCAAAAGGCACAAAATAATCATAGGATTCATTGCTCATCAAATAAAGCAAAAATGACATGGCATATAATAAATAGCGCTAAGCTAAATCTGCCCAGAGGATACATTGATAAAATAAAAATAGACATTAAAATAATTACCAGACCAATTGACATAGCTAATTCATTTAATGACTTTTTTGTGAATAAAATTAAACCAACTAAACAATGCAATTCCAATAACAGGACATTTATATTACCCCAACAAAGCTCTATATTTATTCAACCATCTCTACCACATGACATACTAAATATTATTACCTCATTAAATAACACAAATAGTGTAGGCTATGATGGTATTTCTACCAAAATATTAAAATCA
Organism: Plagodis pulveraria; assembly: GCA_963890685.1. NCBI lineage: Eukaryota > Metazoa > Arthropoda > Insecta > Lepidoptera > Geometridae > Plagodis > Plagodis pulveraria. Next base: position 10,055,724 of record OY982971.1, read on the forward strand.
GTAGCTAATATGGTATGTGAACCTCTCAGTTTTATAATAAACTTGTGTATATGTTCTGGAATATTTCCAGATAGTCTAAAAGTTTCGATAATTAAACCTTTACACAAGAAACAAAGTAAAGAGCAAATGGAAAATTACAGACCAATCTCCCTCATTCCTGTCATATCTAAAGTTTTCGAAAAGTATATGTATAATGTACTCTATAATTATTTCGAAAAAAAAAATATTTTCTGCAAGGAACAAAAAGGATTTAGGCGAAATAAAACTATAAATATGGCAATTTATGATTTTTTGCAACGAGTCATCACAAAAGTTGATAAAAGAACACCAGTATGCACCATATTTTGCGACATGACCCAAGCATTTGATTATGTAAGACATACCACTCTACTGCAAAAGCTTGAAGGTGATGGTATTAGAGGTAACGCTTTACAATTAATAAAGTCATATTTAGATAACAGGCGACAATATACACAAATAAACAAAATAAATGTTAAAACTAAAATTGAAGAAACTTACACATCTAACGAGCGTAACCCACAATACGGCGTACCACAAGGCAGCGTGCTAGGACCGCTTCTTTTCCTAGCATACATTAATGACCTTCCAAAGGCCACCGCACAACCCATTGCACTCTTTGCAGATGATAGCGCCGTGACCATAGAATGTAGCAATATTGCCTCATACAAAACTGACATCGATGTATCTCTCAGAGATATTATTACATGGTTAAATAATAATAACTTAAAAATTTATTTCAATAAAACTAAAATAATTCATTTCAGACAACGCGATAATGATACGCAATATATACCAGACATACAATATGAAAATAATGAAATCGAAAAGGTAGACTCAATAAAATTTTTAGGACTAACAATTGACAAAAAACTTAACTGGAAAGAACACATAAATAAATTGTGCAAAAAACTAAATAGTCAAATTTATGCTCTTTATAAACTCTCTACAATAGTTAGTGCACAAGCTCTTTTAACTGCATACCATGGTCTTATCGCCTCAAACATTAGATATGGGATTATATTTTGGGGCAATTCTACTGATGTCGACAAAATATTTAAATGCCAAAAACGAGCTATTAGAGCTATGTTTCGGCTTAAAATGACTGACACATGTGCACCTTTTTTCAAAAAGTACAACTTATTAACAATTCCGTCATTATACATTTATGAAACTTCGATGTTCGTTAAAAATAATCCACATATATTCCATCGGCAATCAGACCTAGTGATTAGAAAAAGACGTGACAACCATAAAATGTGCGTTCAAGGCTCTAGAACAAAATTGTTACGCAAGAGTATCTTCCGTATGTCTGTCACTGTATATAATAAGTTACCAAAATCCATAAGAGAAATACCTGTTAGAGTATTTCAAAGAAAATTGAAAACATTTTTATTAAATAAATGCTACTACACATCTAAAGAATTCTTGAATGACAAGAACATGACATTTTAAAAACTGTATTTTTTTTTTATTCGGATGACTATTTATGTATTTGTGTTAGTTTATTTTATGATTATTATTAATTATGTAATTTAACTTCATATATTTGATTTAACATGACATATTTACGTAAAAATTTTATTGACTAATGATAATAATTAATATGCTTTATTTTGAGAATTATTTTGACAATTAATTTGGTGTATTTAGATATAAAATTAGTCTCATTAATTTAATGAAATTTGTAATAATATGAACATTGCACGCCTTATGATGGCAGAATACATTGAAACTATATTTATAATAATTATAACATCTTCTGTACATGTATTTCACGCAATAAATAATTTGATTTGATTTGATTTGATTGACAGGAAAATTTGTAGACAATGATAGGTTATACCTATGGACTGCGGTGCCGCAGGTCCGTGGTTCGATCCCCGCCGCCGGCTTGAGCTTCAATGCATGCTGGAAGGATATTTTGCGAATGCCCGCCTGCCTAGCTACCACCCTCAAGAAGAAAATCTATCGCCAAGCACCTAACAGTGTGTTCCGGCAGAAGTCCTTGAGAGCCAGTAAAATTGCAGGCACATGGTGAGACTTTACAACTGTATGTCTCAGGGTGACGGGCGCAGTGCAGTTCGTCACTTGTGACGTAATGCATCTATTATAGGCAGGGGATACCGCATAACATCAGGTGGGCATCGTGCATATTCTATCATAGTGACACTAACAAAAAATAAAAAATATCCAAACAATTACACCTAGGGTGAACTGGCCGGCCCGTTGTCCATACAAACGTGGTAGGGTGATCACTCCCTTATTTGAGGATTTAGGTCCAAAACGAAGCATAACACCGATTGATCTTGGCATTATCTATAGGCATGTATGTTGCCGAAATTTTAATAAGATAATTAACTTGAGAGTTATGAGCTTCGAAACATTTTCATATAACATTTTCGAGGCTCATACCTTTCAACTTAACTATCTTATTAAAGTTTCGGCATCATACAACCCTAGATAATGACGAGATCAATCGGTGTTATGCTTAATTCTGGACCTTAAATCTCAAATAAGGGAGTGGTCATACTACGGCGTTTGTATGAAAAAGCGACCGGCCAGTTCAACCTTAATAAATGTATTTCAAAATTGTGCACGATGTTAAGATGCGGTTTTTGACAGATGTTCTATAAGTACAGGGTTATTAGTAAAATGCTAACAACCTCTTAAGGTTGACTTCTGCTAGTCCTAACAAACATTTGGAGGTGAAAATTGTTTTTTTTTTAATTTATTTTTTGTATTTGTTTATAAGTGTTTGACGGAATCAGCACGAGGACCACCTGATGTTAAAAGTCTCTTGTGCGTGTAATTTAATATTTTTTATTACTTATCTCGATGTAAATAGTCAAAAATCTATTCAAAGGGAGCGCGGCGCGGTCCAGTGTTGCCGCGGCGGATGCTTTTACCCTGTATACATGCATTAACATCATGCATTTATTAATAGTATTTTTAAATGTAACCTTTGATGATGTCCACCTCGCTCTGTAGCTTGCATGAGACATAATCCTATCTTCAAATACATTTCCAACATGCTCGATATAAGGTTCACTTTCTTTACACTGTCCTCTACTCTTTTCATGATAATAATTTTTTGAGGTATGTACCTACCTACTACTACTGTACTTAAATTTTTACGTATACCTAGGTATTAAATGTAATATGTATTTATAATTATAACATATTAATTTAATATTATCTTTAAAAACCAAGTGATTTTATTCAGAAGCACTTCATAATTTTGTTAGAGCAACAATTATGAATAGGGGGGAAGATCTTTACTTAATAAAGTATCGTTAGTTGCAGTATGTACCAACCCCTACGAATAATATTTTTTCGTAGACCAACCCATATTACACCTGACATAATTTCTGTAGTGCTCTGACGTAAACTGCGGCTATTAGCGGCATGCATTCTCAAAGCTTTATCTTTATTTTACAATCAGTGTACAAGCTTTGCCACATCACATTTGGAACGTTTCCAAGCATCAAAATGCAAGCTATTAGAGTTCGTATACGTTATACTGATAAACGCTGGCCTGACGCATCTACCTATAAAATTTATTATATTGAAAGATTTGGGCCAATATGTGAATAAAGTAACTAAGTAAGTAGTGTCCATTTGGAAATTTTATTTGTATCGAGAGAGGTTTTATATGACCTAACCTGGCAGTATATTCGTTTGATTAGTCTTGTAAGTATTAAGCCCCACGTTGGGCGCCATCTTGTTTTGTTAGAAAAACCGCGGAGTGGCGTAAAATATGGCGTTTAAAATATCTGCCTGAAATGTACGGTTTGGGCTTTTCTGCTTTTCAAAATCTGGACAGTATTTTGTTTTCTATGATGAATAAGGCATAATAGGTACCCATTCATTTATTGTAATTATGTTTTAGGTCAATCAAAACAAAATTACTATCCTCATCATACCTTCCAAACAATCAATAATAATTTGTAAAGTGTATACACTACACTTTTAGTTACTTAATTATTTTTTTTTTGTGTAAATAAATATTTACATTTCTAAATCGTAAGGCAATTAACCTAGCAAAATTTCTAAATCCTAAGGCAATTCAAGGAATCATATCTATTAAGTTAACTATTATCAAACGTGCTAGATCAACACATATAATTTATAAACAGAAAATATTTACCTTCATAATTTCAAAAATCTATTTAATCTTGCAAACCTCTGGTAGTGGCTAATGTCCCAAAAACACTGTCAAATTTGAACAAAATAGAGCGAACATTTTCTTTTAGTATTATCATATATAATCAATTGATGTTTACGTATTAGTGTTCTTGGTTATGGCTAGGTATATGTTTATTGTTGTTAATAGTTTTTTTTTGTTTTTTTTTTTTTATGCCTGATAGGTTAGCCGTTGACCACTATCTCACCTGATGGTAAGTGATGATGTGGTCGAAGATGTTGTTCAGGCTAAACTAGAAGTACTGGCTCTCAAGGACAACTGCCGGAACACACCGTTAGGTGCTTGGCGACAGATTTTCTACTTGAGGGTGGTAGCTAGCCAGGCGGGCATTCGCAAAATGCCCTACCACCATGCTATAACGACTGCCATCCTAAGACGACAACCGGGACTGACGGCTTAACGTGCCCTCCGAAGCACGGAAACGCTCAGTAGTAATGTCACTAGCGGTCACCCATCCAACTCATGACCGCGGGCGACGTTGCTTAACTTTGCTGATCGGTTGAGAACGGCTTAGTAAACTTCGCTACGAGCGCTTCAACAGATATATATATACTACCATGGTGTTGTTACTCAGGCTGGGCGTTATATTTCCTCGTGTCATCGGCCCGCTCGGAGCTCCCCTGGCTGCATTGCGACAACACGTGGAACACGGAGCAGTGCTGGGATGCAGCCCGAGCTAATATGACCAACAAGACGGACGTGTCCTATCAAGGACCACTGTCGCATTTTACACCAGCCTCTGAGTTCTTTCAGTAAGTTTTGAATTCATTTTATTAGATTTTTTTCGATTTTGAAAAGAAGTTCGATCAACTGTAGGTAATAATCATTTTATACTAAGCACATCAGTGAGTACTGATATATATATACACTCGAGAGCAATGAATCCGGGTCACTTAAAGAATCCTAAAATTCTCGGAAACTAAAAATGCTAGGTTAATGCAATAAATTGTATTTAATAGACAATGTAATACTCCTTAAATGAAGGTATTAAAACTTCTTAGTTATTGTAAAGTTATATCATAAAAAAATCAAATTTGAAAAAGGGCCACTTTCGAAGATGGAACTACGAAATTACAGCATTTGGTTTTGCTTTTGTTTGTAATCTGTCATTTATGTGGGTACATAAACCATGTTGATAGTGCTCTATATTCATTATTCAAGCTGAAATTATGTCGCTTACGCCTGAAGAATGCACCAGAATACTTACAATGCTGGAAACCGGCCGGAGTCAGCGCGATACAGCCAGGACTGTCGGTGTGTCGCTGTCAACAGTACAAAGAGTTCTCCGACGTTACGAAGAAACTGGTTCTAACCTACGCAGACCAGGAACGGGCAGAACCAGGTGTACCACAGCACGAGAAGACCGATACTTGGTGAACACCATGCTTCGAAATCGCTTTCTCACAGGAACTGAACTCACCAATCAGTTTCGACGCCTCGGAGGAAGTAACCCAAGTGCATGGACAGTAAGACGTCGGCTTGCTGAATCTAACTTAAAACCCCTTAGACCTGCAAACGGCCCTAAACTGGAGCGTGGGCATCGTATTTCGAGACTAAGATATGCCCAGAGCCACGTAAATTGGAGTATTGAAGATTGGTCAAAAGTTATGTTCTCCGACGAATCAAAATTTATGCTCTACAAGCACGATGGAAGACACAGAGTGTATCGAAGACCAGGGGAAAGATTCAAGCAAGCATGCATCGAAGAAAAAGTAGCCTACGGTGGTGGGTCTGTACTTGTGTGGGCCGGAATTTCTTCTGAAAGTCGCACAGAGCTGGTGATCATAGAAAACGGCTCTTTAACTAGCGTAAGATATGTGGAAGAAATCCTCAATGATCACGTTGGTCCATTTATGGTCAATTTAGGTGAGGATGCTATATTTATGCATGACAATGCCCGACCTCATACAGGTAGGATTGTGAATGACTACCTTCAAGAGATGAACATTACTCGTATGGAGTGGCCAGCGCGCAGCCCGGATATCAACCCGATCGAGCATGCTTGGGACGAGCTAGGCAGATGCGTAAAACAACGAAACCCTCCCCCAATCACGCTTCGTGAGCTCAAAATTGCTCTCACAGAGGAATGGGAGAATATTCCCCAAAATCGTATAAGGAACTTGGTGTACAGCATGCCAAACCGCGTAAACGCAGTAATGGAAGCACGAGGAGGCAATACGAAGTATTAAAATTCAAGAAAATCGTAATAAAGTTCAAAAATTTCATGTTTCCTATTTTTGTTTTAAGGAGAGATCAGCAGTTTTTTTCTTTATGTAATTTTGTGTTAATAAAATGTATGGTGACTCATATTTTTTTTACTTTAATTTAAGGAGTATTACATTGTCTATTAAATACAATTTATTGCATTAACCTATCATTTTTAGTTTCCGAGATTTTTAACATTCTTTAAGTGACCCGGATTCATTGCTCTCGAGTGTATATATATGTTTTAAGTAACGATTAACTAGTGGTGCTTTAACAATTTCCGGATTGATGTCAATTTGAATAATGACGTAAAAATACTAGTAGATATTTTGATGAGAGATCGAAATAAGTACTCAGCGAAGTATAAAATAAATGTAAATAACGTGATTACCAAAACGTTGTTTGACTACACTGCTGTCTGACTGTGAGATGCGCTTTATTGCTTACAAAACCAGTATACCAAAATTTCAGTACCTACTGCCAGTATTCGATTGATGACATTGGCTTGTGGTGCTTCTTGAATAAATACGAATCCACCCAAATAAAAATAACAAAAACAGATATACAAGAGCCAAATCGGAAAATGCATTTTGTACACACATATCTAACTTGGAGCTATATTCTGAGCCGCACAATATTTTATTTAATAAGAAAATTAAATTGTTACTTTTCAGTCGTGCAGTATTAGAAATGCAGTACTCTGAAGGCCTCAACGATCTCGGCTTTCCGAAATGGCAGCTGGCTATGTGCCTGGGACTGGTCTACGTTACGCTCTATCTATCACTGTTCAAAGGTGTCAAAAGTTCCGGTAAGTCCGATAGTTTTAACAAAAATGTGGTTTTCACTCATTTTAGTAAATAATACGGGATAACTCACGTGAATAAGTCAGATAGCTCCGACTAATGTTTCAACCACATCCGATGGTCTTTTTCAAGGAGAGTTCGGGACGCGGAACTCGGGTGACATATTTATACTGAATTTAAATGAGAATTGGCACCGAGACAAAATAAATACTCATCGTGCTCGAAAAAGGAACGACTACCGTGTACGTTACATATTTTTAAAGTACCTCAAAGTTTCTAAAGCTGATTACAAGCACTATCGTGTGTTGAGCGAAAATCACATTTGCAAATAACTATGGCGTACATTTTTTTTTGTTTGTTGCGCACCGTCCCCTCTGACGGTGAAAGTAATACAATTGGAGCCCAAAGTTTCGGCTTGAGTGTAAGGTTCCGGTGGCCGCTAGGAATAGGCATCCGGCGCGAAATCGGAGAACGCGGGTTCGATTCCCATCCGGCACAAACATGATTGTACTCCAATAATTTGTAAATGTACCCCCATAGTTATGATTTATAAACTTTCAAACTTTGATTGTCGTTCAAGGTTGTTGTCTAAGCTAAGGCTTAGAACATATAATAATACTAAGTTAAGGTTACATTCCAAACGACGACGCTGAGCACTACAACTGAAAACACCAGGTGCCGCGGCTGCATGCCTCATGTCGGCCTCAGTAGCACTACTGATTTCTATAATATATGCAAGTGCCGCAACCGCCTTCTGGTAACGCAACAGTACCTGCAGCTGCCGTGGCGTTCGGAAGTCATTTCATAGAAATACATAAAAACCAGTAATGTCGCTGCGGCTGACTACAGCCTTGGCCATCGCAGTCAGCAGCGTCGATCGGAATTGAACCTTTAGTGGAAAGACGGAGCAATATAGGAAGAAATAAAGAGCACGTCTCTTTATTTCTTACTTACACTCTTGCCCCGTGGGTACAGGTACTCTTGTACCTGTGGGTGTCGTAAGAGGCGTCTAAAGGTAAAATACCGGAAGGTGAGCAGCGTTTTCTGAGTAACTGATATCTTAAACTGTGATCTTCAAGACACCTGCCATGCGCGGGGATTATGGCAGACCCTGCTTAATGGGGAGGCGGTATTCAGCAGTGGACAATCCGGCTGATACAGTACAGTACATAAAAACCAGTAAGGCCACAGCTGCTGGCTGTAGCCGCGGCACTGGCACTCAGCAGCTTCGATCGTAATTGAACCTTAAGTCAGAAGACGGTGCAGTAAAGTTTTTGCGTCGTCTTCCGTATTCTTTTGAAGTTGATGTAGTGTTTTTCCTTTATAATTTTCATTCATAATTTGTATTTGTTTTATAGGCAAAGTCGTATGGCTGACAGCCACCATGCCGTACGTGGTGCTGTCGATACTGTTGGCCAGGGGATTGCTCTTGCCTGGCGCCACTCGGGGCATCGCTTACTATCTGCAGCCAGAGCTCACGAGATTGAAGGATACTCAGGTACTTATACCTGTTTGAAACTTATAACAACGTCTTCGTTGGAAAGAAAAATAATTTATAATTTTGTTTACCTAAAAATGGAACCGACTTCAACATTTAAAAGTGTGAAATATCTTGTTGAAGTCGTTACCATGATTGTTCAAAGTATCTACTATCTCAATATTATGTGCATGTTACTGACTTCGACTAGTGTTTTCACACTTTTGAGTTTTGAAGTAGTTTCCATATTTAGGTAAAAAAAAAATCATCTCCTTTTTTAGGGACCTCTGCTACTTACGGGACCGATTGTCATTGACTGTCAATAACTATAATATCATCAAGATAGGAAAACACTTTTTAGGTATTGGAGTGTAATTCAAAAACGACTGGACCGATTCTGATTAAGAAAGGGGACCACGGGAAGCATCAGCTTTCAAATAATAATCATCAAAATCGGTTCACCCAGTCAAAAGTAAAGAGGAAAAAACATAAAAAAAACTTTCGATTAGCGTTCCTCCTCCTATTTTTGATGTAGGTCAATAAGTTTTGTGCTACAGTAGATTACTGCAGTATGGACATATTGTAAGGACGAATGAATGACATGACGTATGATATCTATGCGGATATATGTACCCACCGCCCTTTACTGATGTTAAGTGGACGGTGTACCACTGTCTCTTACTAAAGCTCGTATTGAGAAATGCATCTCAAGAATCGGATCGATCATAAGATGCTGTTTTCGACAGATGTTCAATATATTTAACGTCAAAAGTGGATCTTATGTTCCATCTAATGACCTATCTTTGAGATGCATTTAGTAATACGAGCGTAAGAATCTCAATGGACTTCCTTGACCTGAAGATCGGCAGCATTGTCTTCGATAGACTTATGCTTCAAGGCTCCTATAAGCACTACGAGAACAGGAAACCCTCTTCTGAAACGAAGCGGCGCCGAAATAAAGTGCCTCTGAAATAATATACTATATTATGAATATATATATTTAAGGTTATTGTGACGGAACAAGATCGAGGCCCACCTGATGTGACGAACCTCTGCCTATAACAGATGCATTTCGTCACAAGTCATGAACAGTCACAAGTTTTTAAGTCTCATGTGCCTGTAAATTCACTGGCTCTCAAGGGCTGCTGCCGGAACACACCCCACACCCTTAGGTGATTGGCGACAGATTTTCTACTTGAGGGTGGTCGCTAGCGTGGCGGGCATTCGCAAACAGCCCTTCCACCATGCGGTGAAGCTCAAGCCCGCGGCGGGATTCGAACCATGGTGGGAATCCATAGCCAATGCCACTGAGCCATCACTGCTTCACATTCCTAGATTCTCCTTCTTTCTACGCCGAAACTATAAAGTCACAAACCCTTTGATTACAGGTGTGGGTTGATGCTGCGGTACAGATTTTCTACTCGGTCGGTGCAGGATTTGGAGTTCATCTTTCTTATGCCAGCTACAATACTTTCCATAACAACTGCTACAGGTAAATATGGTTTGAATACAGCGTTTTTATTTTCAATATTAGATGCTTCGTAAGTCGGCAAGATATTTTAAAATCAGCCCCATGCAACAGCGCCTATTGCGCTGTTGTAGGTGGGAGAACACAAAACAGACAAATAACAGGCAATTACAGACTTCAACATCTAAAATCTCGAGGATTCGAGTGCAATATTATGCAGCATGTGCACTGCATTCAGCGTTTCGCGTAGACCACTTACGTGTTCTTCTCTGGCTAAAACAGATGCAGTTCATCACAAGTGGCGATCAGCCCTGCGGCCATCACCCTGAGACATAAAGTTGTAAAGTCTTATGTGCCTGCCTGTCTTATCTTCTTAGCTTAGTCCCGAAATCACCGGCACCCATCACCCATCAATCTGGGACAAAGAAAATATGAACATTACTGCTTAGAGCTGAAATAGGTAAACTGTGGCAGTACTTCAAACTCCCTCAAAGAGTTCTACTGCTAAATTTGATATAGGTTTAGTAATTAAACAACTTTAAACGCTTTAAACGCGTATATTTATCATTATTTTGTCCCGAAGTTTCAAACACTGCAGCGTACGCACTGCAAAGTGTTTGAAACGTTTTAATTACTATGTGTAAATAATCGCGAAAACCTAAGACAACATGTTGCTATAGGTTGCTTACCAACAAATATGCCACATAATATTAGGTCCTTACATATGAAATTGGCGTTTTTCGTACTGGCCACTTTAATCACGAATTTCTCCTCTTTGGTAAGGAATTCCAAATTCAAATTTGTACAGCTATAGACTCATGTATTTGTGCTTCGATGATCGTCATTCATTTGTTTTTTTTCTTCTGTTTTTTTCTGTTTGCGTCACTCATTTTACAAAATGGAAAACCTTAAATATCGCATTATTTACGAGTACGAGTTCCGCCGTGGCACTAGTGCTGCGGAAACAACTCGAAGGGTGAATGATGTGTATGGCGGTCGTGTTGCAAAAGAAAACACAGTTCGTTTTTGGTTCCAACGTTTTCGTTCTGGAAATTTCGACCTGCAGAACAAGCCCCGTGGACGGCCTGAGACTCAAGTTGATAATGAAGAGTTAAAGGCTATTGTGGAAGCGGATCCATCGCAAACCACGTCCGAGTTAGCTGCAGGCTGCAATGTTAGTGATAAAACTGTTTTAATTCACTTGAAGCAAATTGGGAAGATTAAAAAGCTTGAAAGGTGGGTACCTCACGAATTGACTGAAACAAACCGGCAAACGCGCGTCGACTGCTGCGTTACATTACTAAACCGGCACAATAATGAAGGTATTTTAAACCGAATCATTACCTGTGATGAAAAATGGGTTCTTTACGATAATCGGAAGCGCTCAGCGCAATGGTTAGATCCTGGCCAGCCAGCCAAATCCTGCCCCAAGCGAAAATTAACCCCAAAAAAGTTACTTGTAAGCGTTTGGTGGACTAGTGCCGGTATTGTTCATTACAGTTTTTTCAAATCTGGCCAGACTATTACGGCTGATGTCTATTGTCAGGAATTGCAAACCATGATGGAAAAGCTAGCGGCTAAACAACCTAGGCTGGTCAATCGCTCCACGCCACTGCTGCTTCACGACAACGCTAGACCACACACTGCGCTACAGACGGCTACTAAATTAGAAGAGCTTCAATTGGAAAGTCTAAGACATCCTCCGTACTCCCCGGACCTTGCTCCAACAGATTACCATTTTTTTCGAAATTTGGATAACTTCTTGCAAGGGAAAAAATTCAACTCCGATGGGGCAGTCCAAATCGCCTTCAAAGATTTTATTGATTCCCGTCCGACTGGTTTTTTTAGTAAAGGGATCAATGAACTACCTATGAGATGGCAAAAGTGCATAGAAAATAATGGTTCATACTTTGATTAATTAAATATATTATATTAAAAAATATTCGACTTTTTGTTCCTCCCATACAAAACGCCAATTTCATATGTAAGGACCTAATATTAAGTATACACTTCTCACAGATGCACATTGCACAAAACTCAAAAGCATCACATCTTTGTCTAAAAGAAAAGCGGAATACGTTCGTAAATAAAAAAAATATAGTTTATCATCTGTTTAAGGTACATTGGAAATTAGATAACTTTGATTTCCTCTTCAACTTGTGGTATGTTTTCCAGGGACTGTTTGGTGACCACCTTGGTAAACTGCTTCACGTCATTCTTCTCCGGTTTCGTCATCTTTACATACCTTGGGTTCATGTCCCACAAGCAGGGAGTGCCTATTTCTTCGGTAGCTACGGAAGGTATTTATCTCGTTTCACTATGTAAGTATGTACCTAAAATGTATTTTTATTGTGATAATGTTAAAATCCTTATTCACATATAGTCTTTTCACATCATTAACTTTCAGCCTGGTTTCAGGAAGGTCAGCTTCTGGATATGTATAAACACATCATTGTATGTTTCTTTCCGTTCCTCTTATGTAAGACTCTCGTGTAGTTTCTCTTACAACGGAACACACCGTGAGGTGCTTGGCGATGGATTTTCTACTTCGGGGTTACCACATTATCGAAGTTATCTGGATGGTATTGCATTTTGCGAATGGTCCTCCACCAATTGCAAAATACCATACCACATAATGGGAGCCTACGACGGCTTCACGTGCCCTCCGAAGCACGTGCACGCTCAGTAGGTAATACCACTAGCGGTTACCCATCCATATGATGACTGCAGCAGACGTTGCTTAAAGAACGATTCGACAAGCTCCACCACGGAAAGGACACTGTAACAAGTGAAATTACTGGGTGAACGAGACATAAGAACTCACGTTCTGGAGTGACGAGCGCTGTACAGTATCATACAGAACGAGAGGGATGACACTGCAACTGTATCTATTGGCAAGCGTCATATCATCAGGCAGGCGACTTCTCCGTCTCGTCACTTTATGATATAAACTTTACTTTAGATTCTTTGGAGTACCTGCCTAAGCTCAAGGTCCACCTGATGTTAAGCGATAACATCTGCCTATAACATAATATGCATTTCGTCACAAGTACGAACGGCACAGCATCGGTTAATCTCATTGTGCCTGTAATTTTCTGGGTCTCAAGGACTGCTGCAAAACAACTAGGTACAGGGAACACTATTAGAAGCTTGGCAACAGATTTTCTACTAGAGGATGGTAGCTAACCAGGCGAGCATTCACAAAATGCCCTTCCACCATGCGGTCAAGTTCAAGCCGGCGGTGGAGATCGAACCATGGACCTGCGGCACGGCAGTCCATAGCCATTACCGCACGGCTATCAGTGCTAATACTCGGCAATATTCTTGTTCATTCAATGTCTTCCATAAATTGTATCTAGATCTGTGTCCTCAGGTCCTGGGCTAGTATTCCAAGTGTACCCGGAAGCAGTCGCTACTCTTCCAGGGGCGAATCTCTGGTCGATGCTGTTCTTCTTCATGCTGATCATGCTTGGATTAGATTCGGGAGTAAGTTTCACTTTACTAAGAAAGTTTTGGGGGACCGACGGCTTAACGCACCCTCCGAAGCACGGAAGCGCTCAGTAGTAATGTCACTAACGGTCTCCCATTCATCTCATGACCGCGGCGGACGTTGCTTAACTTTGCTGATCGGTTAAGAACAGCTGAAATATTCTTGTATTGAATACATTGTAATTAATTTTGAATACATGAAATACATTGTACTGCCACATTCAGCAAAAAAATGCATTGAGCAACTGCGAGAAGAACGGGCAAGAGACTCGGGGCCATTCTTATAAACGTCTTTTAACAATGTGTTACATACATACTATATAATAAAATTATTACAATATTTGTTTAAATTACGTAGATATGATAGCTTGGCAGGGGCGGAATTATCCAATCATTTTTGTCGTCTAAGTAATCACAAACTGTGTAGTAGGATTTCTTAATCAAAATAATTATGTCCTTTGTACTATTTAGTTTTTTTTATGTCTAATAGGTTACCCTTTGACCACCATGGTAAGTGATGATGTGGTCGAAGATGATGTTCAGGCTAACCTAGAAGTTTTACTTATCGTATTATGGTGCTGCTTATCTGCTGTTAGATGGGTGGTCTGGAGTGCGTGATCACCGGCCTGCTGGACCAGGCGCGGGCCTGCGGCGCCACCTCTCTCCGACGTGAACATTTCACCCTAATCGTCGTGTGCGTCTCGTTCTGCGTCGCTTGCATCAATATTACGCCGGTAATGTACACTCGTTAAATATTTCTTCTTTTGAAGCAGTGATGGCTCAGGGAAAGGCAGGTCCATGGTTCAAATCCCGCCGCGGGGGCTTGAGCTTCACCGCATGGTGGAAGGGCATTTTGCGATTGCCCGCCTGGCTAGCTACCACCCTCAAGTAGAAAATCTGTCGCCAAGCACCTAACGGTGTGTTCCGGCAGCGGTCCTTGAGAGCCAGTGAAATTACGCAGGCACATGAGACTTAACAACTATGTCTCAAGGTGACGGGCGCAGTGCAATTCGTCACTTGTGATGAAATGCATCTGTTAGTCCGCTTACATCAGGTGGGCCTCGAGCTAGTTCCGTCACAATAACATAAAAAAAAGGATTATTCGTAAATAATAATAATTTTTGATCTTGCATGGCGATTCTATCATAGTACTTCGCGTCACAGGATAAAAGCTGATCCACACATAATCGAGTCCTGGAAGTCTCACACAGCTCGATTTATGCGTTCCTTCTTACCGCATACTTGCAAAATGTGGAATGATCTCCCATCTAGCGTTTTTCCGCAGAGCTGCAGTATGGATTCCTACAAAAAAAGAGTCAAACAGGGTCGGCAACGCATTGGTAACGCCCCTGGTGTTGCAAATGTCTATAGACGACGATAACCGCATACCATCATGAGTCTTCTTGTTTTCCACTCCATAACGGAAAAAAATTATAATCATCCTAGTAATTAATAAATTCGTATAGGTTTCTTCAATTTGAACCGTAATTTCATCTATCAAAATGTGTGTCTGGTTTAAGACAGACCTTGCTTGTTTACTTGATTATAAAGCAAGGCAAGGACGCTGGGAGGAACAGGGAGTAGATTTGTTTTTATTTCCTCTTCTCGCGAGGATTGTCTCTAACAAAACTCAGAACGATAGTAGTACAAGGTTTTTTAACACTAGCTTTCCGGCCGCGGCTCCGCCTGCCGGTATATCGGTTATCGCGCAAAACCATTAACCTCTATTTGCGCAGTTGGATAAAAACTATCCTGTGTCCTTCCCCGGGTCTCAAACTATTTCCATGCCAAATTTCATCCTAATCGGTCCAGGAGATCGGTTATCGCGCAAAACCGTTAACCTCTTTTTGCGCAGTTGGATAAAAACTATCCTATGTCCTTCACTGTGTCTCAAACTATTTTCATACCAAATTTCATCCTAATCGGTTCAGTAGTTTCAGAGCCTATTCAATGCAAACAAACAAAAAAAACAATCAAATCTTTCCTCTTTATTATATTAGTTTAGATACATACATTCTTTATTGAAATTATGCATTTTAATAATAATTCTTGCAGGGTGGCATATACATGTTTCACCTGCTGGACACGTACGCTGCTGGCATATCACTTCTTTGCTCCGCGTTGTTTGAAGCCGTCGCTGTGTCCTGGTTCTACGGCCTGAAGAGGTTCTCTGATGACGTGGAGGAGATGCTCGGCTTCCGGCCGGGGATCTATTGGAGAATATGTTGGAAGTTCATCAGCCCTACGTTTATTATTGTAAGAAATCTAACCTAATGTGCTTCTGAATTTATATTCTGTTTTTCGGAAATCGGGTTTTTGGAAGCCAAGCTGGTTCTACTGTCCAAAGCGGGTATTTGGTGACGTATATAGAGAATGATGAGCTTCCTCAAGAACGTTCATCACTGCTACGGTTATTATACTGGCTATGGAGTTTATTCTCCTTGATACCAGTGCTTCTAGCACGCTTCCTATATCAATTCTTCTGCAGTATACCTCTCCCGTTTGCCACATTATTAGAAACCATTGCCATGTTCTGGTTCTACGGCCTGAAACGGTACTCTGATGATGTAAAGGAAATGGTCAATACTCCACCCAGGATTTGTTGGCGAATATGCTCCAAGTTTATCAGTCTTACCTTCATCAGGGCAAGTATTAGAACCCAAGACATAGTACTGTTCAGTCGGATAGTCCACATCTGAATACAGCCTACCCCAATATGGGGGGTTTTGCCATAATCCCCACGCTTTGCAGGCGGCTTGGAGATCGAATTGTGAGATATCAATTCCTCAGAAAGTGCTGCTGCCTACCTACTGGTATGTTACCCTTAGTCGCCTCATACGACACCCACGAGTAGAGATAGAGGTGTGACATTCTAGCCCGGCACCCTACGGACAGACAGACATAGTGCTGCAGTTATATCTCACGTATGATCAGCGATCGTTCCAAGCCATCGCCATATCCTAATTTTATGGCCTAGAGTGTTATGATGTTTCGACAGTTAAATATAATGAAGTATGGTTGCACTTATCGGCTTTCAGCATTAATACGAAGAAATTTTAAATGTTTTCAGTCCTAGGGCTGAACGTAACATATATAATGACTTACGTTAATTACTTAATGTAGTTTATCCTCATCTTTCTTCTTTGTTCTACATTCATGCTTCATTATAATTCACGCAGCGTCCCTTACAGCAGAAAATATAATGAAGTTATTTTTCAGGGTGTGGTAGTATTCGGCCTGCTATACCAGCAACCTCTGCAATATCAACACTACACCTACCCCCCGTGGGCAGTGGTTCTGGGCTGGGGACTAGCATGCTCCTCTATTCTGATGATACCCATCGTGGCGATATACAAGCTAGCTTCTACTCCCGGGACTTTGCGCCAGGTATGTATGAACTACCTGTGGTATGCTAGAATTTGTTCCACTTTTCAGTATATACAAAGTTGCATTATGCAAGCGCAAGCACGTCCTCTATCTCCAAGTGCACCTCTCAAACATTCGGGCCTTGCACTCCAATATCGACTCGGTCCACCACCATCTTGAGACCGCAAGACCGCATATTCTGTTTCTCACGGAGACGCAAAATGTCCAGCTGACGCTGCATATCTTGCCTACCCCGGCTACGTTCTTGAACAAAGCTTCAGGGCCAGAGCAGGAGTGTGTATGTATGCCCGTGATGATATTTGCTATCGACATCTCTGCAACCTTGAAGACCCCAAATTTTCCATCATGTAGGTTCTGGTGGACAAATGCATAGAGAAGATACTTTATGCTAGTGTCTACCTTTCGCACAGTGGAGATGAGGAGATGACCAAGCTCACAAACTATCTCAGTGTGGCGGCTGACGTGGCCCAACAGAGGTATCCTTCTGTTCAATTAGTGCTTCTGGGGGATTTCAACGCCCACCATCAAGACTGGCTATACCCATCCCAGAGCACAGACCACGCTGGATGCAGATAGCAGATGCGTAAGCTTGCCTTGACGTTAAACCTCACTCCGCTGGTCCAAAGAGCTATAAGGATGCCTGATGTTGATAGCCACACAGCCAACTGCTTGGACTTTCTGCTGACAACAGATCCAGACCGCTACTCGGTGTCGGTTTCATCAACCTTTGGTAGCTCCGACCACTGTCTGGTGAAGTCTGTATCAGTCTACTCCCCACCCGATCCCAGCCCAAAAGGCACCCGGCGGATGTGGCGATACAGATCAGCAGATTGGGATGAGGTGCGTAATTTTTTTTCGTCTTATCCTTGGTGGTGGGTTTGTTTTTCTTCGAGCGATCCCTCAGCTTGCACTTGTTGTGATTTCTTGAGGGATCGGTCGATTCGGGTAGTTATCGACGGCCGTTCTTCCGACTGATTGACCATAAATGCCGGAGACCCTCAAGGATCTGTACTCTCTGCAACGCTTTTTCTGCTGCATAGTAATGCTTAAACCCAGTTTTTTGGGTATGCAGATGACAGCACCGTTGTGGAGAGTTACACATCTAACGCACGAACCAGTGCATTACAAATCCAGTCTCATAGGGAAGCGATGGTCAGCGCATGAACTCTTCTTTGAAGGCAGTCTCCTATTGGGGCGATGCCAATCTGGTCAAGTTCAATGCTGATAAAACCCAAGCGTGTCTTTTCTCCGCCAAACGGAGCCCTTTCAAGCTGGCTCATACTTTCAGGGATATGTCCGTGCCAATAAGTAACCATCTCGAGCTTCTTGGCATCTCATTAACACCAACTCTCAATTTCGGCTCCTATATTGAGTCCAAAGCCCAGCTTGCCTCAATTTGATATAAGCCTCAGCCAATATTGTCTCACCTTAACCAAAGCTTGGTGTTTTGGCTAAGGTGAGATAATACTTCACACCGGGACAGATGCTTAATTTTTATCAAGCCCAAGTCCGGACGTGTGTGGAGTACTGTTCACCTTTGGGATAGTTCTGCCAAATACCAGCTGGAGTCAATGGTAGATATAGAGAGGAGAGCCAAGAGACTCATTAACGACGACCACCAGTAGGCAAGAGACTCCAGAGTCTCGAGCATCGCCGTAAAGTCGCTTGTTTATCGGTTTTTTATCGGATAGGTACATTTCGGTAAGTATGCAATGGAACTTCACAATTTGATCCCGCCATCCCCTTTCTATAATCGGATATCCAGGGATACTCAGAAGCGCCACCGCTATATTGTGAATATTCCATTTACCCGAACGAAGCGATTTGCTTCTTCGTTTATCATACACTGAGAAATATCTAAAGTCAAAAGCGCCCTAATGACGGCCAATTTATATGTTATGAAGGCAAAAAACCAACCAAACGTAAATACGTATAAAAACGCCTTCCAACTAGATGGCGTTATACTAGGTCAGTGAAGGCGAATGTTTCTTTTCGTCTTCATTTAAGGTGTATTTTGTGGTCTTTCTTAAATATTGACTTTTCGATGAGGCTGATTAGGTCGTACGTTATAGTGATAATCACCGTATATAAACCGCCGTAAAAGTAAGGTATATTTTATGGTCAATACTGCAATTATTGTCGTATAACAAGTTCAATTCTGAAAATACTTTACGGAAGGCGTTTTTAGACGGTTGTGTTTATTATAAAACATGGTACATTTTTATTGATTTCGCATTGCGTGGTGAAAATCATCTTACGAGTTGTGAATTCATCTTGCGTAGTTACAATTCAACGGTAAAAGGTCACGTTTTTCTCAGTGTACGAACCGCCAGGGAATGGAACACCCTGCCTGAGTCTACAGTTTCCAGTTAAATACAATATGGGGGTTTTCAAATAGTTATCTTCTGGGTAAGCGCGCTCCATCATCGATCGCATCCTCACTTAACATTAGGTGAGATAGTGGTCAAGTGTTAACCAGTTCCGTATTTAACATTTTTAAAAAAATATTGTTTCATGACTTTGTCTGAACGAAAGAAGCGCTTTTTCGAACCCAATTTATGTAGTGAAGGTGCTGGCCGGCTTCCGTTCTGGATTTTTAATACGTATTTTGCTACTAAAATCAATATGCCACGGCTTAATGTACTAAGCCGGCATAGATTTTACCTTAACATACAAACATGTTGAATTAATTTCCCGCCGAAACTAAAACCCCGGAACTACCCCAGAACTACGAATTATTCGTAGCCCCACAAGGTGCAATAATTAGGGTGCGTTCGGAAATCACTGGGTGACTGTAAAAACTATCCAAGTGCTGTTCGGAAATCACCTCTGTACCTAAACAGTTCATTTTTAAATTCGCCTTTCGAAAATGTACAGTTGAATTTGTCACGTGATGCAAAATATGGTGAAGATTTTCACCAGAAGTATAGTCGTCAGTTCAGACGAAATTGGTGGTTCGTCAGAGTTAGTCAGTTGTCATTTGACAGTTCAATTATTAATTAATTTATGAAAAATATGCTCTACCTAGTTACTCAATGATCGGAAACGACTATTAATTACATGACGTTTCACGTTTCATACAAGTGGTAACTGGTGAAAATCCATTAAAATTCCGAACGCACAGCCTGAAATTGCTAAATATCTTGTAATTTCAATTAATATGTCATAAAAAAGTAAGGATAAACTGTGAGCACTAAAGGTATAATAAAAGTTATAATAAAATGTGAGGAATCACACCTTCTCGGAGACCTCATTACATTTAAGGCGGATTTAAGACGGTCAATCTAGCATCAAATTCAAACAAAACTGATACTGATTGATTGCTTGAGAGAAAAAATTTTTACAAAAAAAATAGAACCGACTTCAACACTCAAATGTGTGAAATAACTTGTTGAAGTCGGTACCATGACGGTTCAAAAGTACCTATCATCACAATATTGTGCGCATGGTACCGACTTCGACAAGTTATTTCACACATTTGAGTGTTGAAGTCGGTTCTATTTTTTTTGTAAAATTTTTTATTTCGCCCTTTTTAGTGACCCTTGCTACTTATGGGCTTATGTTTAACTTACCACCAGATATAGTAACATATAACAGACTTAAATTATCAAAATAAGACTTGCTTGCAGCATAATACACGTTTTATCTTCCTATCCAAAATTTTATTTCTATCTTATACCGTTGAGGAAATATTACTGTGTTACCACCAAATTTGAGCTTCGATGAGAATTCATCATCATAGGAAAATACTTTTCAGTTATTGGGGTGTAACTCAAAAACGGCTTGTCCGATTTTGATGAAATTTAAATGGGACTACACGGCAAGCATCAGCTTTTAAATAAAAACAAGGTTATCAAAATCGGTTCACCCAGTCAAAAGTTCTAAGGTAACAAACATTGATCATAATATCAGGACAGGAAAACACTTTTTCAGTTTTTGGAGTGTAACTCAAAAACGGCTAAATCGATTTTGATGAAATTTAAATGGGACCACACGGCAAGCATCAGCTATCAAATAAAAAAAGAATTATTAAAATCAGTTTACCCAGTCAGAAGATATGAGGTAACAAACATAAAAAAAAAAAAAAAAAAAAAAAAATACAGACGAATTGAGTACCTCCTCCTTTTTGGAAGTCGGTAGAAAATAGATCTTTGTTTATGTTAATTTGACAAAGATTCTGACTCGATTTAAAAACAAATGATATCATGATATCATGCAGTCCATGTATTACTTTTCTCTGTAGTACTGTTCTAAACAGAGTACAACAAACACACAATAATATCAGCAGACTTTCAAAATTGTGATGCAACCTGAGACTATCAGTGTTTTTTATTCTTTGTGGCCAGACTGTAATCGCTGTTGCTGAACGAGGAGATACTATTTTCCGTTAATAAGTGCATCATAGACACGTCAATTCGAATACATAACTATTTTAGCTTCTGTCATCTCAGTATGAGGCCTAATTTTTATACATATATATATTTCTGTGTGTTGCTTTATTCAGTTACTTATGAAATTTTTCAGCGAATAGCATGCTGCATTTCACCTGAATCCGAACATGAAGCAATCCGTGATGGAGCACCAGTCAGTCGATTTACATGGCAGCATTGGTTGTATGTATAAACAACAATATATATTTATGGAGCAGTTTTGACAAAGAGCGGTGATTGAGGGACAACATGGATAGAAAAGGAAAAACTAGGGCTTTAATCAGATCAAATGGCCGCACGCAGGGCTTCAAATACGGCTATAAATATCTGCTAAGCTCCTGGTTCCTAAAAACATAGATATGACATTGGATTGCGTCTTTTTTAAAATAGACAACAACATCGATATGGCTTTGAAAGACATGTCGAATTTTATTACAAGAAATGTGTACTTGTGTAGCTACTAATTAAACCGATACAATACATAATGTCAACATTTTTATCGATCATAAGGAAAATGTATGCGCACCGTTTCAATGCAAACGTAGTTCCGTAATATTACAAATACCAAGAGATTAAATTTTACATGCATTACCTTGATACATCGTCGCTACTTTTCTCTAAATACTCATTTAAGGGTAGCGACATCATTACCTGAATAAAGTGAAAAAAACACTTGTTTCGGTTAGATAAAATCCAGTAATTTGGTTGATGATGGCACCGTTCTCTATGATGGTTAAATTAATAATATTAGAGCATACATTTCGCATCAGTCCAGTGTATCTCTATGGCCGAGTGGTTACGGCACCCTGTGCGTAAAACTGGTTGGGGAGGCGTACTTTTATAGATATTATATAAGCAATGCTCATAAGAAGTTATTGCTTAATCTACCTGGTAAACCAGCAAACGTAATGATTTAAAAAAAGATTAAATATATCACAAAATTATCTTTGAATGAAAAGCGATATGCATACACTATTATAAAAGGAAGAGACATGGGACTTGTTGATGAAATGAAGTTGCTTGAAGAACCATACCATAAACCCAGATTATTATTTAAATTAGTTGATGATATTTTTTATAAAGTATATGAATATAAATTGATAATTATATTGTCTGTAGGTAGGTACTTATGATGAATCATCATTCAACGACAAGTAGACATAACCGGTTCCATTACATATAAACAAAAAAACTATTACAAATACATGGATATATTAATCATTAAATGTGCTATCGCAATTAATACAAACATTATAAAAATACTGTGGGGTATAGACATTTCAGTTTATTTAGGCACCTACCCGATGAATGATATAATAAATGATAATACTTAGTATGTTTAAAAAAATCGTCCACTTATGGACCAAACTTGCTAACAGATCTGTGACAAACACAATAATTTTGTATATAAGTAAAATTATAACATAATATTATCCTTTGTATATGTATACCTGAACTATGTACACCTTGTAGAAGCATATTTTATGATGTATTCTAAGTATATACTTACATTATAAGACTTACATATGAACGCTTAAGAATTGAATTTAAAAGGAGTACATTTATTTGCCAACGCTGTAAATATTTATCCCCTTTATACATAATGTGCCAGAACTATATCAAACATAGCAAAACATTGATATCGTTAATTTTAAATACTTTTTATGAAGTCATTAGGCCATAACAATGTGTTCAACGTATCCAGTTTTTGTACAGGAAATTTGTATTAATTTCAACTCTTGTATTTAAGTATCACAGTAGTAATGCTTAATAATGACAGAGTAGTACATTATGTTAATATAGGTAAATGTAACATAAATATATTGTAGTACTTACCTGTATGTATAATCTTCCGTACCTATTAAAAATAATAGTAGTTATTTATATTCTACGAAATAAATCTTCGATATATAAATGTGTAGGTGTTGTATAAATAATTCTTGTAGTAATTAAGGCCATTGAATAAAACGATGCAATTTATCAAACGTTAATAAATTAAAGTGTCGTTAGGATTTTATGCTACCTAATATATTGGTGGACTTATTTGTGTTGGTAGTTTTATTTCCGTCACTAACCATGTTATATTAATTATAGTGTGTGCAAAAAGAGACCGCGGTTAGATAGCAGCTTCTACTCAAGGGAAATTAATTAATATGGTTTAATTGTATTATCAGCATAGGAGTTCGAATAGAAATTAAATCAAATGAAATCTTGCTCTATGTCCATAATAACGCATACCTACTTATTCTAATGTATTGTTATGTTTAAATTCACTACTAAACTAATTATCTGGATAGTTGTTATAGTATAATATTTTTGTCGGTTAAAGTAGATGTCTCATCTTTTTGACGTTTGCATTCTAGTATATGTAACATTGTTATCATTAATTAGAATTAAAAGTTTAAACATCAGAATATAGTTATAGATAATTGTGCATTATAAATGTATATGTAGATGAAATGGCAAGTAGAAAATTTATTGTAATATAATATATACGTCTAAATAAATGTGTATTAAATAGCAATTCAGCTCCAGGTGAGTAAAAAAAAGAAAAAGTAAATTATTGTTGTTGGTAATTTTTATTTTCACGAAACATCTTAATAAAACTTCAACTTATTTCAATAATTACGATATATATAAATTTAAACATAATATTTGTTGAAAATTAACAGTTCACTGTAATTTTGTCACTATTCCTTTACATTTTGTGAGGAAGTTATTTTAATTAGGTACTCGCTAACCCGTCACCACTAAACTGTCCCGGCAGCATGGACTGGATTACTGGCATCGGTTGTAAGCGCATTTACAACAATATTTAATTATAACTAAAGGTTTATTAATTGTTTAGTTTAATTTCAAAAAAATGTACCCAAAGTTACTATATTACGTCTTTTATAATATTTTAAATTGGCTTCGCCAGAATGTATTTTCTTGAACGAGTTGTTGGAAGCGAAGTGGTATTTTTAAACCGAGCAGCAAAAAAAGAACGTCGTATACAAAAACATCGATTCCGTCATCAGTTGATTATCGAACTAATAATAATGTATAACAGCGGATTACAAAGCACAATTGAGAATTATAGATATTCAGAAAATGACAGTGACGTATTAGCGAGACTAGGTATTTACTAATATTATTTTTATTTGCAGTTGAAACTAAATAAGATTTTGGTATATTTTACTGACTATTACACTGAATCTTAATAACAGACTGTACCTATAATTAAATATTACTATTTCCTGTGTTCATTTGTTTGTTTAAAAATAAAATGAATGTATTAGTAAAATTAATTGTTTCACTTATTCTAGAGTGACTGTATTTCGAGGACATGTGCCAAAACCCCCATTGGTGCTTGGAGCTAGATTTTCTACTTGAAAAATGTATATTACCATGTGCGTCATAATTCCCATTATTTTCTCTGTGGGTGCGCATTTAGAACTGTATCAGCCGAATCGTCCATTGCTAAACACCGCGTGCCCCATTACGGGAGGGGTTTCGATAACGCTTGGCAGGTGTCTTGGGGATCGCAGTGTGAGATATCAGTTCCTCAGAAAACGCTGTTGCCCACCTTCTGATGTGTTAGCATTATTATTTTTATAGGAGCATTGACGCATGCTAAGCGAAAACATAGAAATTATTACGGATGGGAAAAGATAACTTCCAGCGGGACTTGAACCCGCAACCCCCAGAATACCGTCCTGGATAATTGGTAGTGCACCAGGACGGTATTAGCATTAGTCACCTTTTACGACACCCACGGGAAGAGATGGGCGGGTGACATTCTCGCCCGGCACCCCACGCGCCTTTAGCACCTATCTATAATGTGAATATTCACAAAAGCTGGTAGTTTTAGTCAGGGGCTAGATAAAATTATGGACCTATATCCATCTTTCCTGCTCTGAGTAAAAAAACATATGCCTTACCAACTTTTATTTACACTTTAATGAACATAGTATAGTTATATTACACGAAAATCAGTTTGATTTCACCAAAAGCAGAAAAACAACCAATGCAGGTGTTAAATTAATGTCTCATATACTTGACTATGTGTCGGAGTATTTCGTGATCTTTCCAAGTCATTTGACTGTGTAGAGCATCGCTTCCTGATTCGTAAGCTTTGACATTATGGACTTCGTGAAACAGCTCGGAATCTTATAAAGTAGATCTAGATTTTTTAGATCGGCTACAGAAGGTTGGAATAAATGGCATTAAATTTTCTGGGTGATGAATAAAATGAGAGTTCTACAAGGATCAATATTAGGCCCATTTCTGTTTCTAGTGTATATCAACGATTTGCCATAAATGATCAAAGATCTAAGTGATATTGTTTTATTTGCAGACCTTGCTTCTCTGAATCTAATTAAAGTATATAGAAAAGACAGTGGATCGATTCAAGTAAATAATGTGTTATCTGTTATCGAAATGGTGATTTGCTACGAAATATTTAAAGTTTTCTGTACCCAATATTATGTATTGTTAGGTGCACAGCCCAACATTGAACTTGATCAAGTCTAAATTACAATAGCTAACTGACTACCTTAAACTGAAACTTAACTCACCTACAGCCAGCGATATACAAGAAATGGAATCTCCTTAAGAAACTACAAAAACGGATAGGTTTTACTCTCAGGCCCCAAAACCATTGAAATTATTGGTAGTTTTTTCTAAAGTTTGTCATAAAGCGGCTTAACTAAATCTCAACCCTTAATACCCTCTTTACAAATAAATGCCATATTAGATTCCAAGAATTTCACTTCCTAGATCCCCAAAGTGTAAATCTGTTAGCATCATTTTAATATGGTCATAGAAGTTTGCTTATCCGTTCCTCATAAGCCCATAAAGGTGTTGTTTAGCATTCGAAATTTGCGTGGAAACGTGCTTTTAATTCGCTAGCGTGTTAATCGATCAGCTAAGTTAAGCAACGTCCCCCGCGGTCAGGAGTTGGATGGGTGACTGTAAGCGACATTCCTACTGAGCGCTTCCGTGCTTCGGAGGGCACGTTAAGCCGTCGGTCCCGATTGTTGTCTTAGGATTGCAGCCGTTACGGCATGGTAGTAGGACATTTTGCGAATGCCCGCATGTTTATATAGCTACCACCCTCAAGTAGAAAACTGTCGCCAAGCACCTAACGGTATGTTCCGGCAGCTGTCCTTGAATGCCAGTAATTCTAAGCTAGCCTGAACAACATCTTCGACCACACCATTACTTACCATCACGTGAAATAGTGGTAAAAGGTTGGCTAATAAACTATATATAAAAGTTATTTTTTTCGACAGATTTTCCACTTAAGGGTGATACCTAGATGGATGAGCATTCGGTAATGTCCTTTCACCATGTGGTGAAACCTGCGCGGTGGGAAAAGATAGCGTGAAAGGGGCCATAAATATACATTTTGAGAATAATTGTTTTCATAAAGAAATATAATAGATAATTTTGTGCCAATTTTAGATGTTCCTAAGGGAGGTTGTTCTAAGAGACCCATGCGCACCAAAGATAATTATAACAATATAATTTCATTTATAAACGGATAATATCGACTCCGACCGATAAATAGTGGTTAAACGGATTCCACGTTGAGTAGTAACAAAATTAAGCTTAAACCCTGTGTAGCATATCTTAAGCTATAATCAGTTTCCGTGAGTTTAGTCCACTTTAAGGTTCATCATTAGATATGAAAAAGTTTAATGCCATCAAATACAAACCTTATAAAAAAAGACTCGCAACTCAGTTCTTCTACGGTAAAAAGTTGTGAGATCTATGTAATACCAACTCGGTTAATTTATTCAGTCTCTACTAAAGGGACTTTTTGTCTTTATTGCGTAATTAGGTAACTTTACAACATCAAACCAATCAACACCAAATGCTTTTATGTTTTGTTAATCCTTCTGAAATCGAAAGAATTATTTTATCTGTAAAAAATACCAAAACTAGCGGTTATAACGAAATGTCTACGAAGGTATTAAATTAAAGTGCTGTGCTGAATGGATAAGTCATCTTCTCTCTCACGTAGTTAACTTATCTTTTATAGAGGGCGTCTTTCCTGAGCAATTGAAGGTTTCCATTATTAAACCACTTTTTAAGAGCGGTGTTAAGGCAGTCCCAAATAATTACCGACCAATTACTATAGTACCAATCATATCCAAAATTATTGAAAAAGCCATGCTTATATTAGGTCCTTACATATGAAATTGGCGTTTTGTATGGGAGGAACAAAAAGTCGAATATTTTTTAATATAATATATTTAATTAATCAAAGTATGAACCATTATTTTCTATGCACTTTTGCCATCTCATAGGTAGTTCATTGATCCCTTTACTAAAAAAACCAGTCGGACGGGAATCAATAAAATCTTTGAAGGCGATTTGGACTGCCCCATCGGAGTTGAATTTTTTCCCTTGCAAGAAGTTATCCAAATTTCGAAAAAAATAGTAATCTGTTGGAGCAAGGTCCGGGGAGTACGGAGGATGTCTTAGACTTTCCAATTGAAGCTCTTCTAATTTAGTAGCCGTCTGTAGCGCAGTGTGTGGTCTAGCGTTGTCGTGAAGCAGCAGTGGCGTGGAGCGATTGACCAGCCTAGGTTGTTTAGCCGCTAGCTTTTCCATCATGGTTTGCAATTCCTGACAATAGACATCAGCCGTAATAGTCTGGCCAGATTTGATAAAACTGTAATGAACAATACCGGCACTAGTCCACCAAACGCTTACAAGTAACTTTTTTGGGGTTAATTTTCGCTTGGGGCAGGATTTGGCTGGCTGGCCAGGATCTAACCATTGCGCTGAGCGCTTCCGATTATCGTAAAGAACCCATTTTTCATCACAGGTAATGATTCGGTTTAAAATACCTTCATTATTGTGCCGGTTTAGTAATGTAACGCAGCAGTCGACGCGCGTTTGCCGGTTTGTTTCAGTCAATTCGTGAGGTACCCACCTTTCAAGCTTTTTAATCTTCCCAATTTGCTTCAAGTGAATTAAAACAGTTTTATCACTAACATCGCAGCCTGCAGCTAACTCGGACGTGGTTTGCGATGGATCCGCTTCCACAATAGCCTTCAACTCTTCATTATCAACTTGAGTCTCAGGCCGTCCACGGGGCTTGTTCTGCAGGTCGAAATTTCCAGAACGAAAACGTTGGAACCAAAAACGAACTGTGTTTTCTTTTGCAACACGACCGCCATACACATCATTCACCCTTCGAGTTGTTTCCGCAGCACTAGTGCCACGGCGGAACTCGTACTAGTAAATAATGCGATATTTAAGGTTTTCCATTTTGTAAAATGAGTGACGCAAACAGAAAAAAACAGAAGAAAAAAAAACAAATGAATGACGATCATCGAAGCACAAATACATGAGTCTATAGCTGTACAAATTTGAATTTGGAATTCCTTACCAAAGAGGAGAAATTCGTGATTAAAGTGGCCAGTACGAAAAACGCCAATTTCATATGTAAGGACCTAATATATATAGCTTATATATATTAAAAATGAGCAGTTTGGCTTTCGTAAAGGAACTTCAACAGCCCTTGCGTGTTTTAATTTGCTAAAAACTGTTACTGAGATTATAAACAGTGGGGGATCAGTAGTATCACTATTTCTAGACTTAAAAAAAGCTTTTCACTTTGTAAATCATGGTAAACTTATAAATAAGCTGAAACAGTATGGTATCAGGGGTATGGCGTTGGATTGGATAATTAGTTATTTACAAAAAACAGAAAACAGTATACTGAAATCACAAGCGTGGTAAATAAACAAAAACACTTCATGAAACAAAAGTACTCTTCTGAATCCACTGTATATAATATAGGAATACCTCAGGGCAGCATCCTAGGGCCTTTACTTTTCCTTATGTACATAAATGACTTTCCGGATTTCACTTTGCATAATTGTTTACTATATTTTGCTGATGATACCACAGTTATTTTAAAAGTTGACAAAAATGAATCTCCTGAACAAGTTATACGTAAAACTATAGGAGACGTAGTTAATAGGACGGAAAATAATAATTTAAATATAAACATTAATAAAACTAATATTATGCAATTTACTTCATATAATTCCATTCCATTTAACCTTGACATATCATTTAAAGATCAAAAAGTAAATGAGGTACAGTGTTTCAAATTCTTGTGATTTATTTTAGATATACACCTAAACTGGAAAGATCATGTCTCTGCTGTATGTCAAAAACTAAATCGCTTCGTTTTTGCACTGAAGAAACTATAGCAAACCGTTTCTCCTGAAGCTGCTTTAATAGCTTACCACGGATATATTTCATCGGTCCTCAACTATGATCTCATAATGTGGGGAAACTCAGTAGAGAAGGCATTCGAAGTGCAAAAAAGATGCGTCCGAGTTATCAATAAAGCATGGTATCTGGACAGCTGTAGGCCTTTATTTAGGCTTAGTAATATTTTACCGCTTCCGTGCATGTATATCAGAGGTTTATGCATATTTGTCAAACAAAACTTTTCTTATTTCAAGGCTCGCCATTAAGATATATATTAGAGAAATGTTGATAATATGAGCATTACTGTTTATAATAAATTACCAGACGAAATAAAGATGTTAGAGGGTCATGTTTATATAGGAATAGGCTAAGGCAGTGGTTATTAGAAAACTGTTTTTAAAGCATTAAAGAATATGTGGAGGTTTATTAAGATATAGATGTAATTAGCATGATTAAATTGTTAATATTATTAGTGTATTTTTAGCATTTGCTTTAAATATTTGCACGTCTGCTTGCGGGCAGAATACAGAGACCACGCATTTTACACAAGAACTCAAAATGTACATATGATTGTATTGATGCAAATAAATTATTTGATTTGATTTAAATAAAATAAATTAAAAATGGACTGAATAAATTAACCAACTTGGTGTTACATGGGAGACCCATCTTAGTCTTTTTTTGTATGTTATTGTAACGGAACAAGCTCGAGGCCCACCTGATGTTAAGCACGGACTAACCTCACAATAACATAAAACAAAAATAATTAAAAAAAAATATACTTAGGCCCTGATTTTTGTGTATGTTGGACACTATGGGAAACTGTTATTGATAAAAATAAGCTCTATTAATAATTTTAAATTAGTTTTGACCGGACCGAACTCGTAAAGATGTTCTTTACAACCTTACTTACGCACATTGCCATGCCAGCTACGTACGCGATCTAAATACGAGCTACATACGAGACGAGTGCGGTCACGTCGTGTTCTTTATTTTAAAATTACAAGTATTTTTTGAATTAGTAAGTAATATTCAGGACCGCACTCGTCAAACGTCAGTTAATTTTAATCCATATCTCAGAGAAGTTAACAAGAAAGAGGGAGTCTAATGAAAATCAAAAATGAAGCATCAAATTCGGCCAATTTTACGTAAGACACAACTCACTCACACAAACGTATTCAAATTTGGCCAATTTTGTCCTCATTCAAGATAGACCATCGCACATTACGCAAGTCACATATAACGGAATTAATGAATTAAAAACCGACTCGAGTATTAAAACACACGTAGATATTGAATATAATGTACTTTCTTTAATGATATACAACGCAATTTAGGTTATAATTTCGAATAAAAATGTAAACAAAAGTGTTGCTAGACATACATTTTCGGCTGTTTCCAAAAGTTCCAGTTTTTGCATCTTCCCGTGGGTGTCGTAAGAGGTGACTAAGGGAAAAATACTGGAAGGTGGGCAGCAGCGCCTTCTAAAGAACTGCTAACTTACACTGCGATCCCCAAGCCGCCTGCCAAGCGTGGGGATTATGGCACATCCCCCTAAATAGGGGAGGCTGTGTTCAGCAGTGGACGAGCCGGCTGATACAGTATATCTTGAATACTACTGAACCGGTTTCGATAAAAATGTCAGTAACTCCTAAGTCTTTTATTAAATGAAATAAGAATTTTTGCAATACAATTTCTAGTTTCTGCGAAATACGTGGACAAACATACATACATAGTAACGCAGATCCAACTACGTGGCGAGTAGTTTTCTTTTCAACTACGGGACCTGCGACAAAAACATACCATATACGTAACCTAACACGCCTTTGGTCAATTATTTATTGTCCTAGAGAACGTAAAGTCTATAATATTTAAAAAAAAAAATGCGAAACATATTAAACAACAATCGTGAAGATTGTGCAATATTATAATAATATTGCGCAATATAAATAATATTATGTTATTGCGAAGTATTCTTAGGAACAGATTTTGCTGTAAATTTATATCTTCAAAATTTTTTCTCCCATAAATCCTACAATTTAGTTATTTTTGCTTTCTTATGGCAACACTTCTATCGCACACATGTATAAGGCTGACATTCACAGACGAGTTCGAGTTTAAACTCAAACTTTTTTATGTCAAAATATGAGTCCAGACTCAAACTCCAAGCAGTTTATCATTCACAGTCGAGTTCACCCTAATGGAGTACGAGTATATGCTCAGCGGAGAATGAGACGGGCTGAGTCGCGGAATTGGCGACTCCAGCCTAACTCAAACGTCGCGCGCTGCCAAAACGCCGTTATCTTTGCTATATAGTGGGAACTGAGATATGATTTGTATTTAATACTTTTACGAAAATTAATAATAGCGATGAAGTATTTCCAGATTTAGAGAAAACGCTGCAGTAACTCAAGGGTATAGATAATTTCGATCATTTTGATGTTATTGATGAACAGTATAACTTGCCAAGATTGTCCAACATGTACATTCGCACTATAAAGGATCCCTTCACATATTATAACGACGCGGTGTTCCAAAACCGTTACAGGTTCTCAAAAGCTTCCTTTCGGAATGTAATACTGTTTACACAATACCTGCGCTGTAATACTGTTTATTGACATAACTCCTCTTTTTTTATTTGGGTTTTATGGTAATGATATTGGTAGTAAGTACCTAGGTACCAATGTCATATTTTTTAATAAATACTTAATTTAATTTTCTAGGATGTTTTTGGTGACCAACACTGCATATCTTAGCCCAGTCAGCCGAATAATTAAAAATATACCTGCCAGTCTTGAAGGATTAGCAGATAAATTTTAAAATTTCCTGCAAACTTATAACAAGTATTTAGTTACTTCCTAAATCAACTTGAAGGCACTTTAGTTGGAGACAGCAGCAACGTATATATTGACACCATTCATTAACCCAACTACACCACCACAGATAAGATTGAATTATGTGCAGGTAGTACACGTACTAGGAATGTAGTTGAGCGGTTTTTTGGTATATAGAAAAAATATTTCCTTGACTTCAAATCAGTCTCGCTACAAAATTGACAACATCCACAAATATTATTGTGACTTGTGCGGTCTTACACAACACAAGGATGAACTGCAAAGAATTTGACACCACATTTGACTTGGAAGTGGCAACCAATAGTTTATCCATCCGCATTTCAAATATATTAGCTGATGGTTGCCGAACCATTGTTCCTTTAATTAGTATACAATGTTGTAGTAGGATAGTATTATTGGAAAATCATATTAAGTCTGAAGTATCTCTCTATATAAAAAACATAATATTTCTGTACTCTTATCGTAGAAGTTTAAAGATGACGATAGCGTGTATGATACTTTCTTATAGCTGTAAAGAGTGTGTTAAAATAAAAAAAATACATCACATGCACAAACAATCAGTTATATTTATGTATGACATTTAGAAATTATCTTTCAAATAAAAAAAACAGAGCTTTTTTACCTAACTGATCTGAGAAAAGTCTACACACTGTACTTTTTATTATCTAGTTTAAAAAATAAATAAAAAACAAGAAGATCTAAAACCTATCGACTTTGACGGCCGTAGCCAGTTTGTGACTATTTTAATATTGTTTTTAGAGTTTATCTCACAAAGAAATGACAATCTTAAAAAAGGTATACTATGTATCATCTGAGCACGCAGTACTATAATATATTTTTTAAGCTGTATTCAAATCGGATTTTTTCTTGGGACTAATAGAGCATGTACTTGGCCAGTTTATGTAACTTAACACATCAGCAGTGATTTGGGGGATTTCCGTTTTCCTTATCACATAATACCAAAATGTATTGAAGATTATCATTGTACTAAATACTAATCCGTTGCTATCATAAAATTATACATACCATCGAAAATTAAATATTAATTATTGCTTTATGAAACTAAAATGTCCTTTTGCATACCAGTTTTAGGCTTTACTAACTTTAATGTAATGTGTATCGTTGCGTAGCACAATCGTACCCTTGGAAAAATAAATATTAAGTGGTGGTTAACGTAGCTCTGAACTTAATAATTTCAAGCTCTTAGG
This sequence comes from Plagodis pulveraria, assembly GCA_963890685.1. Lineage (NCBI taxonomy): Eukaryota > Metazoa > Arthropoda > Insecta > Lepidoptera > Geometridae > Plagodis > Plagodis pulveraria. Next base: position 10,089,494 of record OY982971.1, read on the forward strand.
TTTGATTATCGATGCGGAAACCAGAATTAGGTTTTTCTGCCCAAAGAAATTACAGACTCGCACCTATTTCATGGATATTGAAAACATTACTAACGATATGTGGCTACCCTTTCGATAATAAACAAAATTTATTGTGTGTTTTATTTATATTAGATATTTCATGTAATTGTTGATTGTAACACATTGTAACATTACAGATGCTGATTTAATTAGACCTTATTAGTTTCAACTTATAATATTATTTATTTAGGTGTTTTTCATCTTTGTCGTAACTAATAGAATATTATTTAATAAAGTTATGAAATTATTTATTCGCAGGAAAAGGTGTTATAGTCCTGTATCATTACCATAATTATATATTTGGTTTTCATAAATTGGGTCATGTCAGATAACTGTCACTTTATTGCACTTTCTAATTTTCACTTTACAATTAACAGTAGTTACAAAATATTCCATCTTAAAATAGTACAATCAGCGGCCTTATTTCTGGCAGCAATCTCCTACAGGCAATGTTTTCTCTTTCATGATAGCTTTTAGGATAGGTAGGTAAGTACCTAAATAAGTTTGCTAAATTAATCTTAATACTCCTAAAACATGACGGTAAACAGCAGGAATGTTTAATTTAAAAAATGTAGACTACAATATTTTGTTTATGTTTTGATTTTACTTACTCGATAACTTTACACCTACAAATTTATTGTTTCCGAGGTTATCTAGTACAGAAATAGCAATAAGATTATGAGTATTGACAGACGACATCCCGCCAAACGCATAATGGCGCCAGAATGTAGATAGGTACACGCTTGTAAGAATACCGTAAAAATGTTAAATATATGAAACATGGGTAGATTGAGAGAGACAAGAGTCAGCATATGATTTTGCAAAATTTGAAGCAACTGGGTTGGGACAGAAAACAGCCCTAACGGGCTTCCAGTTGAGAAACTCTATTATATACTAATGATAGACTAGCATTATTGTTTTATAATTTGCTAAGTTTCATATGTTCTTCCTCAGTTATATCCAGTAATCTTTGTTTGTGCTTTAATTCAATTAACATAATTTTCTCTTGAATATCATTAGTATTTCTCATATGCAACATCTTTAATTCTGGTTAATTAGGTAGGTATGCCGCGAAGATTCAAATTTAAATCTTCAATTCGCGCCCTTTCATAATGCTCTGTTTCACTTACTCTCATAACTTTTTTTTCTATGTTAGTCCCTTTCTAACATAGTGATACCAGACAAGAATAAAGAAAATTATAACAAAGAAGTTGAACAATATTTGTCTATGGCTGGAGGCAAACTCGATGGAGTAGGTATGGACCTATCGTTCGTTCTCAACTGTGAATTTAAAAAGGCGGAGTAAACTCGTCAAACCTGGAGTTCGAACTCCTGTGAGACCGGTCGAAGTATAAACTCGACCCACTGTCTCTGAATGTCAGCCTAAAAGTCTGGCTTCAGTTTGATTGATGTACCCTCCGTCTTTTCTTCTATTTTGTCAGAGATCCCTCCTAAAATGTATTCTCCGGCCTGCCGGATTTACCTTGTGTGTCCCAACCGGCCTGCCGGTGAGCGGTCATAGTCATGATTACATATTCACCATAAAATCTGGGTAAGTTCGATTTTCATAATTCAAACGGTTTTAGTGAGGATGGATCCTTGGCTATACGAGAAAAAATCCATAATATTCTGAAATAACAGAAAGTATGTTTAAAATGGATATGAAATCTGAAACCAGCTCAAATTACATTTTGGCGCCAAAATATTTTTATATTTATGTCATTTAAAAATAATCTCGTCACTACTTCTAAAGTAATTAACCTAGAAAGCTGTAATTTTGCATTTGTATAGGCAACAAGTCAATAACGATGTTAAAAGAAATTAAAAGGATAAGGATTGATAACTTTTTTTTTTATATATTTTTTTATTTGACCCCCGTTTTTGTTCCGGCCGGAATTCCGGTGGTCTAAAAAAAAGGTTTAGTGTGAAGTTTGTATTTATCCGATCGTTATTATTCAAACGTTGTTAGTAAGTACATACTATCATTGGCTATACAACAAAAAAACCGCATTACTCTATGGTAACGAGAAGTTACTCAAATCATGAAATGAAAAAAAAATAACTTTCACTCGATGCATTTTGCCGCGCAAACACTCACCGATCGAAATTTACGTAATAAATAATCTCGTAACTACTTTTAAACCTATAAACCTAAACATCTGAAATAATTCAGGTGTATAGATTACATCTAAATAATCATATCAAAAGAAAAACCAAATTTGTAGGTGGTATAGTTTTTGAGAAAAAAAATAAAATGCGCTTATGTACAGTTTTCCCGCCAAAATTCTTTAAAAAAATCGCGTTGTTTTAATCTCGTTACTACTTATAAAATATTTATCCTTACAATGTGGTATAATTCATGGGTAAAGAACCATAATAAATACTCACATTAAAAAAAAAACAAAGTTGTAGGTGGAATAGTTTCGGAAAAAAAAAAAAAAAAAAAAAAATGCTGATTCCCGCCATTTTCGTCGTCTGTTCAAACCCCTTTTCCTGTAAAATTTTCCATGAAAAGGTCTATTTTCATTTCTTTTCCCGTAAAGCAAATATGATGAGGATTGCATTGGTACCAAGAAGTTTATATGTTGATTGGAGACTGCCACAAATAAACTCGATTAAAAAACAAAATACCTCAAAATCTGGAAAAAAATATTTTTATTCGCTGTTTGATCCACTCAAACTAAATGGATGAAAATGTTATTTTTTGTATGGTATAGGTAATATATTAGGGTATGGGGATGTTAGGGTGACATGTTTAGGTAATGGAAAACTACTTAGTACTACAAAAAAACGTTACGGGGCGTCGCGGAAAAAAAAACGTGAGCATTTTGTACGGCTGGGTAATTGGAGGTGAGCAGACGAGGATACACGAGGGGTAACATAGTTATTTCTAATTTACATTCATTCATGTACATGTAACAGAAAATTACAATAGCGGACAGAGGATTAACTTTAACCATCCGTACATACTGCCTCACTAAAAGTTTTTTTAAATTAATAAATTACTGAACCCATTATTTTTCACTAGATATTGATTTAAAAAAGATTATTTAATTTTTAAACTCATACGGCCGTATACTATTTGCGTAAGATAAATAATGATATATAAATTCGTACTTTGTCGCAGCTTAGCTGATCTGCGGCATGTTAACACAATATCATGTCATGCAGCATGACCGTGAGGTGGGTGGGATTGACGAAAGAAAAATGTACCTACACAACATAACAAAACGTTCCAATTTACTCCTTTTTAGTAGTACAAAAAACTTAGCGAACAAATTTTTCAGACTATATGGATTTATTAGTACTGATATAATAGGATTATTTAGTCTAAGAAATGCCAAAGTTTCAAATATTGTACCATCAAAATAATGGTGCGTACGTAACATAATGTACGTGATTCTACATAAATATAAATGTATTTCAAAATAATCCCTGTTTAGATAAGGAACGTATTTTTAATGGCAGACAGAATTGTCATTGATTGTCATGTTGTTATCTTTACATATTTGCAAAGAATAAATTATGTTTTTAATGAAAATCTTCATACATTTTAGCGCTGATTTAAGGAAAATAATATCTGAAGACTGTTGTTAATTTAGACTGAAATTATCAAAGTGTAATCGCAAGAACATGTCGTAAATCATTCGCTAATTATCATGGAATCGATATGTTAACAATATTATCCAGTTTTCGCCGCGAATATATTATCGCTATGTCAACAAACTGATGAGCTAACCATTAGACAAAGGTGCTACGAAGTTTCGACAGTCTTGCATAGCTTAAGGCTTAGTTCTAGCACAGTCATATTGAGCAAGCAGCATGTTTTGAAATTTTCTTACATACTATTGTGAATTACTTTTCTCATTAGCTGCTTGTGTCCTCTAATTTTCATTATAAGTGATAGTAGGGAAAGTTACATTGGAGTTTTGTCTTTAAGCAGTGAAAATGTCTCTGGAGCGCGACAGTGTAGGCGTAGCGCCCAGTCTTGGAGGCGTAGGTCCAGGCCCGGGCCCTGCTATCGCTACAGGCTCAGCAGATCCACGCTCGCTGCTTCTCCAGGAGATGAGAGATCAAAACTATGATGTGATCAGATTTGCTACATATAGGACAGCCTGCAAGCTTCGTTATGTTCAAAAGAAGTGTAATTGTGAGTAATGTACAGTATATTTTGTCTCTTGTGTGATTGTCACAAAATTAGTCTTAATTGTTACTTTGACAAGCCCCTATTCCTATAAATTTTGGAAGTACCTATAATAATATATTATTCCTTTACTGCTTTTAACTATTCATTTATTCTACAACACATTTTAAGGTATGAATAAATTAGGAATTTTAACCGTTTAGACTCAAGGCTTACTTTAAAACAGATTAGATTAAAGTCACACACTTCAAACAGGGTGCTCGCCATAGGTTAACACACACTTGGTGCCATTGCGCAGAAATAAAGTCATCCTAGAGACATTTGTGGACCCTTACCAGTCAAAATTACCAAGGAACCAAGCTATCAACTCTAATTAAATAAGAAATTATACAAAAAACTATAAATTATTTGTGCCAGGTTCAGGCTGTTTAATTTATTTCTTTGGTACTTTTTTGTCAAAACTTGTATTTTTAGCATAAGTTTATATCATTAACTAGATATTGATAAAATCTCCTTTCCGAAATGATATTCAAACATATATTTGTTTATTGTAATAATTCAACAGTTATTAGAGTCCAAAACTGCTAAAGTAGTGCAACAGAACTTGTAGGTGTGTTGCAACAAATGCACTTTATTTGTTTTTTTACAATCAATCTAACTTGTTTACGATCTTAATTACATTTTTATTTAACTTAGTAAGATCGGGGAAAGCCACTGAAAAGTCTTGCTGTAAGTTTGTTGGGACGTGATAAGTACAGCATGGCACTTATTGGTAGGATACAAGGTGCACCTTGATAGGGTTCATTATTCATGTTGTTGTGATAGATTCCTTGAAATCATATGAGAAACGGCAAGTGTCTCTGTAGCTAGAGCAAGTTAAGGTATGACCACAAAAAAACTACATATGTTAATTTTGTTAAAGAAGGGTCATGTACAAAACCTAATCTAAGGAGCGGCTCCCAATTAGACTCTTTTGATGGACATGAAAAACACTATAATTTTCCTGAGGATGTTGGTGTTTTGTCATCTAGACCAGATATATTTCTATACTCAAAAAATCTAAAATGCATAGTACTTCTAGAACTTACTGTGCCATGGGAAACAAACATACCTAAAAACCACAATAAAAACAATCAAATATTATATTATGGTGACTATAAGTAATATTTCATTTAGTAACATTATTTTTGTCTCATAATTACTATATTGTATTCATATAATATATTTTTGTTGATATTTGATGATATATTTGTGCTGATATGCTTAATGCATTTTTTTATTGTGTGGTGTGATTTTCTGGAATTCAAAACTTTGACTCAAAATTTGCAGTAGTTGTCACAAATAACTATAAATTAGTCCATGTTTTAGCATAACTGTGTTGATGTTTTCTATCAGGTTGATGAAATATTCATAAACTAAAAAAATCTTAGAAAATATCAATTTTCAACCATAGAATTATAACTGGTTTCATACAAAGTTTCACTCTCTAGCTTCTACTACCATGCACCAAAACAGTGAAAACCATAACATTCCAAATGGTGTGTCTCATCTAACATCATTTTTATATATCAGTACATGGTCCATGTTTTAGCATAACTGTGTTGATGTTTTCTATCAGGTTGATGAAATATTCATAAAACTTATATTTTAAGTAAAATCTTAGAAAATATCAATTTTCAACCATAGAATTATAACTGGTTTCACACAAAGTTTCACTCTCTAGCTTCTACTACCATGCACCGAAACAGTGAAAACCATAACATTCCAAATGGTGTGATTCATCTAACAACATTTTTCTATTTCAGTACATGTGATAGACATATGGAATGTGATTGAGGCGTTCCGAGAGAATGCCCTTAACACCCTTGAGCCCACAGCATGTGTGAATGTTACAAGGTTAGAGACACTGGTGTCCTCATTATACCACAATCTGAACAAGAGGTTGCCTCCAGTGCACCAGGTGTCAGTAGAAGCATGTTCAGCATTATTGTTGAATTGGTTACTGGCAGCATATAGTACAGGGTAAGACAAAAAATATTTTGTAAATTAACCATTATTCATATCATAATATTGCTCTTCTCAAAGTTCTTACAGTTTCCTTAAAAATCCTAATGGGGAGGTAGTCTATACTAATATTATTAAGCGGAAAGATTTGTATTTAAACATTAACAGCCTTACTTATAAACGCTACTTAAATTTTAAGCATTACTTAGCCGCTGATTAGCAAAATTCCTTACTCATAAACGCTACATAACTTTATCCAGTTCCTAAGTACTGCTTAAATCAGCTGTCAATTTAAACACCGTCCGACCCTTGTTTAAATATTTAAGTAGCAAGATGGCGCCCATATTTCTGATCAGCTGATTTAGTTACTATGGAGGTTATTGTCAAGGAGGTATACTAAACTATAAACACGACATACTCTGTTAATAAATCGTAAAAATATAGCAAGTAGAAACATACATTGGATGATGAAATAAATATTATGCGTAACCTACTTACTTTTCGTGATCTTATTGAAGAGTATACCGCAGGTACAGTTCCTGAATTAAGAATATGAGTATTGTGCCACACTCTTATATTCCTATTGGATGAGGATTGAGACTGATGAGGAACTAGAGATAATTTAAAAGCAGAATTGAGTACTTATTTGCGAATTTCAGCATAGATGTCGGTTCAGTACAGCAAAAAAAAATATTTTGGGAGTCGAAATATTCTTATTTGTATTAAGGATCTCATTTAATAGGTCGCGAGTTTATCACCAAATGGTAATAAACTGGTCCAAATTAGACGCCGGACTGTTTTAACTGAAAATCCCTTTCTCGTTAAACCCCCAACATCTGATCCGATCCGGTGATCGAACTCATTGTAATTTTCTTATTATCTAGCCGCGCCATGCGGTTTCACCCGCGTAGACAATGGTGTTGAAAAGTATGGAGAACCTAAACTAACTATTCTGTTGTTTCATCCTAACCCTCAAGCCGTTAAAACGTGAATACACGTAGAAGACAAAAACACAAACTTTAGATACCTACTATATAATCACGCCTGTATTCCCCGAAAGGGTAGGCAGAGGTGTGTAAACACCCATGTTTCGGTCAATTGGGTTTTGGTCCCATGTAATAGGTGGCGAGCCTATTGCCATTCACCGGGCACAGTTTCAGGGTCATACAAAATAATTTCTCTAACACACTAGACGAAACACAAGAACATATTACGGCCTTTATAATATTATTGTGATTTAAGGAATCGCTATAGAATGATTAAAAAAAATATATGAACATTGGAATCTTGGCTTCATAGAAAAAAACGTAGACATAATTGGGCATAGGTATTGTTTGGGATGGAAAAAGATAACATCCAGCGGGATATAACGGTATTCGGGCTTCCATAATGCATTTCCAATTATAATAGGTTGCTGGATCGAATTCACAGAATACTGGGGCACTTACAATTTACCATATTGCAAAAAAAAAAACTCGCTTCAGAAGTCTCCAGTACGCCTAACCCACGCCTAACCATATGTACAAAAATCAGTAGATCTACAAAGAATAGTATTTTTTTTACTTTTTAATTTTAAGATTTTCAGCACTAGATACATACTTTTTGGCAATTCGGGTCTTTCATAATACCTTTTAGTTCAATGTTGTCAGTTTAAAATACGTACGACCTCATTATCCATTGCTTAGCTAAACAGGTGCTATGTAGCGTTTATAAGTAAGAAATATTTAAGCATTACCTAAACACTGTTTAGTTATCCATTACTTAGCAACTACATAGCGGATTTTTTATAAGTAAGGGGGTAAACTAATAAAATTAAAAACTATTTGACTAATTTGAAAAAATCTTCCAACATTACCATTATACCTGATGAACATAGGCTTTAGAATATTATCGATAAATATGTTTTTATTTATCAATTTTTGTTAATACCCGTGCGCAGCAGGGGCGGGCTGCTAGTCTTATATAATCTAGCAAGTAAAGAATCTAAGATATAACAAAACACTTAATAATCATGCTTTTGAATTTTAATATCAGTAGGTTTGATGATATATTTGATTGCATAATGCTAATTTATGATGTAAGATTGATTATGACCACACCTAAATATGGTTAATGTAAATGAATTATCATAATGTATTGATAGCTATTCATATTGTGAAAATCACTTTTTTTAAAAATTATTAGAGTACAAAACTCTTGCTCTCTAATATTTTATCCTCAATCACCATTTCTGGTTAGTAGTAGCACTATTTTTTAAATTATTTAATGTTATTGTGACCGAACAAACTTGATGCCCAGCTGATGTTAAGCGGACTAACCTCTGCCTATAACAGATGCATTTTGTCTGTCACAAATTGCACTATGCCCGTCAGCTTGAGACATAGTTGTTACGTCTCATGTGCCTGTTATTTCACTGGCTCTACTTGAGGGTGACCACCCTCAAGTAGAAAATTGCCCGCTTGGATAGCGACCACTAGCGAGGCGGGCATTTACAAAATGCCCTTCCACCATGCGGTGAAGCTCAATCCCCCAGTGGGATTCGAACCATGGACCTGCTCTGCGGCAGTCCATAGTCAATGCCACTGAGCCATCACTGCTTTATAGAAGATGTAATGATGTTGAGTACATTTGTTATTGTTTCAATTTGTCAGCGTTACTGTGACCCAGATAGTCAATAAATTTAACACGTACAGTCCAATTGAAAGTGATTGAGACAATCAATGAAACTGGGATGAGATTGGACATTAGTGCAATCATGACTTATTATTAAATATAAATATATATGGTACTAGCTTTCCATCGGTTATCAAGCAAAACCAATGACCTCTTTGCGCAGTTGGATAAAAACTATCCTATGTCCTTACCTGGGTCTCAAACAATTTCAATACTAAATTTCATCTAAATCGGGCTAGTAATTTTCAAATTTATTTGTTGCATACAATAATACAAATCTTTCCTCTTTATTATATTAGCGTAGATAAATAAAATAGAATATGTACAAAGATTCAGTTAAAATTGAGTATAACCTTATTGATCAAAAGTTGAAATTGGAGATACGAAAAGAATTTTTATAATAATAAAATTCATCATTAAAGTTAAGATATTTTTTATGTGTAAACAGGCATTCCATGTCCAAGTCTACTCAATAATATTTTACTTTGATAGGAACAAAATTCCTTAATACAATGTTTTAACACTGCTATATCCATGCTTGTTATGTGTCTTACGCCAGTAGTGTAGGTATTGACAGCTCTGCAGATGACACTGCTCATTCTAATCATTCGTTTTTGATTTTTGAGAGATACACTGGAAGAAAACTGCTGACTGAATCATGGTAAAATCACTCAACTTCAAGCTTCAGACAACAAACTGGGTTTCGAAAAACAACTTCCTTTAATATAGGTTTCATGGTTCCATTTTTATATAATATCATAACCTTTTTTTTGCAGTGAAAATATGGGAAAAATCAGGGTGTTCTCAATAAAAGTAGCACTTGCTACAATGTGTGCTGGAAAACTGACAGATAAACTAAGATGTAAGTACTTACAAATTGTTTGATTTTATTAACACCGGACAGGCTAGCCTTTGAACACTAGATCAATGGAGTCGAAGATAATATTCAAGCTATCCTTAAATTGCTGGCTCTCAAGGATAGCTGCTAGAACACACAATAAGGTGCTTGGCGACAGATATTCTACATAAGGGTGGTAGTGGTCAAGAGCAAAATGCCCTACCTCCATTATAGGATCTGTAATGACTGCCATTCTAAGACAACCCGGACCATGATGCCTTAATATGTCAACTGCTCAGTAGTAAATGCCCCTGCACACAAAAAAAATAAAAAATTAATGAGCCACAGTCTCATTAGAAAGATATATGTCAATTGATCAATTGTATGGCACAGTTGTTAGAAAAGTAAATACTCAGTACTATTTTGTCTTTTTATTTTTTATATACATTTATCTTTTTTTTTCTATATATATATATTATATACATAATACAAAAGAAAAAACAGACAATTTATAGCAATTTAGTAAATATAGTGGTATTTAATATTTCGCAATATATTTATGGTAGTGATGATTTCAGAAAAGTGTAATATATAGATTTGTTTCAAATGAGTTATAAAGTCTTGATCTTAACTAAAACGCATGTTGACTTATCATGTATTCTTCATTCATTTCATCTTCGACTCTCCCTTTCTGGGGAGTCGGTTAGGCATCGAGCTTTTTGCCCATTTCCCCTGCTTCTTCTCAAGTGGCTTCAGCCACAAGGTATCTTCCTTTGCGCAGGCTACTTATGTATATGTATATTCTTTTATATAATATGATTTATAGATTTATTGGTAAACATTACAAGTGAGTTGTGTATATGTCATGTTATGTTTTGATCTACCCTTAATCCACATTATTTAATAATAAAGTAGAAAAGTAAAACTACCTTCAATAACATATGACAGGACTATTTATATTTTACAGATATATTCTCTCAGCTGTCGGACGGAAACGGTCACTTACTAATGAAGCGACTATCTGACTACCTGCGCGAAGTACTAGCGCTGCCGGCGGCAGTATACGAGTCGCCTTCATTTTGTTACGATGACTCTTTAGCTTTGTCTATATTTAACCAGGTAAGGTTCCAGATAAATAGTTTTTATGACCACAATTAACGCTCCGTTACACGCGCGGGGCACAAGTGTGCCCCAGGTTCTAATATTTACTTGTTATTTTAAAACGTATGGAACCAGAATGTCATCTACTTCAATAGCTGTCCCCATATCCTGATATATTTGTCAGTAACTCTGCAACAACGACGACGCACGGTTTGTTTTTTATTAACACTTTAGTCATACCGAGCTTCGTTATTTCCTACGTTTTGAATAGAAACAGTGATCATTCAATAAAAACAACACTGCAAGTGAATGTGTGGACACCATATATTATTGTATTTTAAATATTTATCGATTGAGAAGTAACTTTGTTTGTTACGGTTTTAAGCATAAATAAACACTGATTTTGAATACACCAATACTATTTTAGTAGTACAGTATAAATATATCCAAACTTTACTGCAAAAGATACAAGTTTTAATTTTGTTTTTCCCGCCACTGACTAATGTGTTTCCACCCTAAAGAGTGTTTTTTTTTTTTTTTTATTGTGACGGAGCAAGCCCGAAGCCCACCTGATGTTAAGTGGACTAAGCTCTGCCTATAACAGACGCATTTCGTCAACGACGAATTGCACTGTGCCCATCACACTGAGACGTCCAGTTGTTAGGTCTCATTAGCCTGTAATTTTTCTGGCTCTCAAGGACTGCTGCCGCAGCACACCGTTAGGTGCTTGGCGACAGATTTTCTACTTGAGGGTGGTCGCTAGCCAGGCGGGCATTCACAAAATGCCCTTCCACCATGCGGTGAAGCTCAAGCCCGCGGCGGGATTCGAACCATGGACCTGCTGCACGGCAGTCCATAGCCAATGCCACTGAGCCATCACTGCTTCGAATTAAAACTTGTTAAAAGATCTTTAAATAATTATAGACATATACAGGGTTATTGGTAAAATGCTAACAACCTCTTAGGGTTGACTTCTGCTAGTCTTAAGTTTTTTTTGTTTTGTTTGATTTAATTTTTTTGAAACTTTCTTTTTTGTTTTTTTATCATTTTTTTTTGACTGAATAAGCACGAGTACCACCGGATGTCAAAAGTCTCTTGTGTCTGTAATGTATTATTTCATATTTTTATTACTTTGCTCGATGTAAATATTCAAAACTCTATTCAAAGGGACCACGGCGCGGTCCGGTGTTGTCGCGGCGGGAGCTCTAGGCTCGGAGTTGGCTTTAAAACCCAAATAAAAATATGAAAAAAATTAAAAATTAAAAAATAATCAAAAAAAATATATATTAAAATGTTTCATAGGACTAGCAGAAGTCAACACTAATAGGTTGTTAGCATTTTACCAATAACCCTGTATATTTAGAGAGACATATATACATCACCATTGTTCAATCAAGATAAACTTTTCCCAAAAGGCCTTTGACTAGATATTATGTGTATTTTAATAGAGTTTTAGATGTTGTATTATTTAGCAGGATTTTCGATAAAAATAAAGATTTTATGAGTTGATAAGATTTGAAAATGTACCAGCGTATTAGTTAATTTATGCGCCAATGTTTTCATTGCTGTCTCAAAGTGAAGGTGTCAATGAATTATAAATATCAATGACATGCTAGCCAATAAACTACTTTTGAAGCAGTGATGGCTCAGTGGCATTGGCTATGGACTGCCGCGCAGCAGGTCCATGGTTCGAATCCCGGCCAGAGCTTGAGCTTCACCGCATGGTGGAAGTTGAAATAACAGGCAAAATGAGACTTAACAGGTATGTCTCAATGTGATGGGCGCAGTGCAGTTCGTCACTTGTGATGAAATGCATCTGTTATAGGCAGAGGATACCGCTTAACATCAGGTGGGCCTCGCGCTTGTTCCTTCACAAATGCATTTCACCACAAGTCACGAATTGCCCTTCCACCATGCGGTGAAGCTCACGCCGGCAGTGGGGATCGAACCGGACCTGCGGCACGTCAGTCCATAGCTATTACCGCTCGGCCATCATTGCTTCCAAATGCATCATTTGGCTCCTGGTATGTTACTATTATGACTCAAATTTTGTTTCAGAACACAAAAATCACTGTAAATGACTTCCTGGACACACTGATGTCTGATCCCGGTCCTCCGTGCCTCGTTTGGTTGCCGCTACTGCATCGCCTTGCAAGTGTGGAAAACGGTACGTTCATCTCATACTACAATCTTATATTATAGCGTAGAGCTATAGGTGGGTTTTTTTTTATATATATTTTTTTTAATGTTATTGTCACGGAATAAGCCCGAGGCCCACCTGATGTTAAGTGGACTAATCTCTGCCTATAACAGACGCATTTCGTCAGCGACGAATTGCACTGTGCCCGTCACACTGAGACGTCCAGTTGTTAGGTCTCATTAGCCTGTAATTTTTCTGGCTCTCAAGGACTACTGCCGGAACACACCGTTAGTTGCTTGGCGACAGATTTTCTACTTGAGGGTGGTCGCTAGCCAGGCGGGCATTCGCAAAATGCCCTTCCACCATGCGGTGAAGCTCAAGCTCTGGGCGGGATTCGAACCATGGACCTGCTGCGCGGCAGTCCATAGCCAATGCCACTGAGCCATCACTGCTTCAAAATGGTATTTAGAAAAGGATGCCTGTAATTGAAGCAAGACAGTAATGCCAGAAGCCATGATTTATTCTATTTGAGTATGTGTGCCGCTCGTACTGGCAATCTTTGAAAGTATGGTAGAGTTGTATTGTCGTTATTGCAGCGATAAACAAAATCCTTGTCCTCCCAAAAAAAAACTAGCTATCTGTACTCGCTACTAACTTGGGTGAACAAATACCTCTATCAGAATGAAGGTTTGCCACAATCCCCACGGCAAGCATCTTGGGGACGCAATGTAAGATTGCGCTCTTTCAGTAAGTGCTGCCCACATTCTCGTATTTTTTGACCGACTTCAAAAAAGGAGAAGGTACTCAAATCGACTGTTTTTTTTAATGTTTGTTACCTCAGAACTTTAGACTAGGTGAAACTTTGATTTTATCGTTTTGGCGATTTTTTTATTAGAAAGCTGATGCTTCCCTTGTGGCCCCATTTAATTTTCATCAAAATCGGTCCAGCCGTTTTTGAGTTACACTCCACTAACAGGAAAGTGTTTTCCTATCTTGATGATATAGTCATTGACTGAATGACAATCGATCCCGTAAGTAGCAAACCCTCGCTACTTGCCACTAAAAAGGGTGAAAAGTTTTTTAACATTAAATAGAACCGACTTCAACACACAAAAGTGAGAAATAACGTGTCGAAGTCGGTACCATACAATATTGTGATAATAGGTACTTTTGAACCATCATGGTACCGACTTTAACAAGTTATTTCACACATTTGAGTGTTGAAGTCGGTTCCATTTTTAGGGAAAAGAAATCCCTTCGTCGCTTTATACGACTCCCACAGCAAGATATCGAGGGGGCAATATTAACCGGGCAAGTTATTGCTCTATATTTGTGTAAAAATGCCTCACTATGAAGAGACAATACTGAGAATTAACTAAACTTTATAATATCTTTTGCAGTTGTTCATCCACTGGCTTGCAGTGTATGTAGACGGGGTTCTCTGACTGGATTCCGATATAGATGCACTCGGTGCGCTAACTACACATTATGTCAGGAATGCTTCTGGCGAGGACGGATCTCTGCTACCCACACCAATGAACATGAAGTGAAGGAGTATGCTGCTTATGTAAGTACTTGAATATTAATATAAATTAATGAGCACAGTAATTGACTTAGATATAAGAGACATACATACGTACATAAAAATCACGCCTCTTTCCCGTTGGGGTAGGCAGAGGCCACAGATTTCCACTTACTACGATCCTTACATTTTTCTCGCTTCATCTATATTCATCAATCCTTTCGCGTCGGCTTAGGGTTATCCTGACCGGGCCTTTGTCAGAACGTCTTCAATCTGATTACGAAACGTTTGCCTAGGTTTTTTCCTTCCAACACTTCCGTTTAGTTGCCCCATGTATACCTGTTTAGTCATTTTCATTTCATACATTATCTCCACATGTCCAAACCATCTTAACCTTTCCCGATTTTTCTCACTACATCCTCATTCACACCACATCATTCCCTTATCACACTAACCCTTATCCTGTCACTCTGTTTGATTCCAATTATGCTTTCCAATGCTCTCATCTCCACTGCATTTATTCTACTTTCATGCTTTTTCTGCCATACCCAACTTTCACTATAAGAGACCTAAGAAAAAAATTGTCTCGTGTGTAGAGCACATGTTATAGCCTCTACCAGAGAGAAAAGTAAAATGGATCTAAACACCACGTTTTTTATATACATTAACAATATTTTTTTATGGTGCATGCCTTAAAGAAGAATAAAATTAATTAGGAAGTGCTCGAAATTTGAGATGCGAGGGGTCCGCCTTGAACGACAGTGGACAAACAAGAATATGTTTTTTAAGAACGCATTTATCACGTGATCGACACTGAAAGTTTCAGCCGTATTGCTAATCGAGAAATGCTCGAAATTTGAATTGCATATATCCATCCGGAACAACAGACAAACAAGATAGTCACTTAATAAAAGCATGATAAAATATTAGGTCCTAAGCTACGAATAAAGAAATGTAAATCAAACCTATAAACAGCAGAAGGAAGACCTAACCGCGGCGGGCGTGGTTTAACAAGTGTACCGTCGCAACAACATGACCAACATAACAATCGGATGCGGTCTTTTCTAAGCGCCAAATCAATGAACTAATACCATTGAATTTCGAAGATTGTGCACGCTTTGTTAATTGTAAATTTGATGAGTTCGAAATCAGAGCGGTAACTGCACTGAGGAAAATCTAAAGTCAAAAGCGCCCGCGACGAATTTATATGCGATTATAGCGACGGCCAATTTATATGGTATGAAGGCAAAAAACCGACCAAACGTAAATACGTACTAAAACGCCTTCCAACTAGAAGGCGTTAAAAGAGGTCAGTGAAGGCGAATGTTTCTTTTCGTCTTCATTTATGGTTATTTTGTGGTCTTTCTTAAATATTGACTTTTCGATGAGGCTGATTAAGTCGTACGTTTTAGTGATAATCACCGAATATAAACCACCGTAAAAGTAAGGTATATTTTATGGTCAATACTGCAATTATTATCGTATAACAAGTTCAATTCTGAAATACTTTACGGAAGGCGTTTTTTGACGGTTGTGTTTATTATAAAACATGGTACATTTTTATTGATTTCGCTTTGCGTGGTGAAAATCATCTTAAGAGTTGTGAATTCACCTTGCTTAGTTAAAATTCAACGGTAAAAGGTCAAATTTGATTTAAGCTCCAAAGTCGTTTTTCTCAGTGTGCGTGTGAGTTATACTTCTTCACGTGTTTATTCGTAGGTCTTAGGTTAAGATACACACTGAAAGCAATATTATACAATGAGTTTGAGGCCTAACTAGTTCTGTAACAAGTCATCGCGTTGTATTTTTCCTGTGTTGATCAACTGATCTTGTTTTTCAAAATTTAGATAATTATTCATCTCATGCAATTTCTGTTCTTGCTGTGAGTATTTCACCATAATAGTACATTATGATATAAGTGCGGTAAGTTGAAAATTAGAGCCGTAGGCGAGGGCTACAAGAAAGCAGAGGCTGTAGTTGTCAAAGCGCACCTATGTCATACGACGTTTTTCAACATACTTGCGAGGAACAAATACGAAAATATTAACTTTTTTTTAAATAGCAATAATAATCTGATTAAGAAGGTTTATAATTAAATCTTCTAAAGTTCTACTTCAGTAGGTAAAAATCTCTGGTTTGTATTAAAAACGAATGAAACAAACTACAATCTCCTAGTGAAAAGTGTGGAAACGTTGTTTTTTTTTCTAATTAAAACACAAGGGCGGTAAAGTAGAAAAAAGCACGAGTAATAGACTATATTATGACACTAAAATCGATGCATTTAAGGCTCGTCCATCTAGTGTGTTGAAAATAACCTGTTCGCGTTGGAGAAGTTAAATCAATTATATTTAGATAAAAGACATTAGTTTAATCATGATTATAATCTAAAACGATAACTTGATAAATATCATATCAAATGATCCCCACCCTGAAAGTGAAGGATAGTCAGTAACATTGATGTTGTTGTGCCTTCGTACAGAAGTCCCCATCGAAGCAGATAGGCGCGACACTCCGCAAGTCGTTCCGCTGCGTGCCGGAGCGAGGCCGGGCGCAGCTGCCGAGGTACCCTGACCAGCCGGAGCGGACACTCAACCTCAGTCATATTGTGTAAGTATCTATCTACAAGACTCATACTTCTGTTGGGTCCGATGGAATACCATCCTTTATTTTAAAGAATTGCTACTTGTCGTTTAAAGATCCCTTGTTGTACATATTTAATCTGGCTTTACGGAGCGCTATTTATCCATCCAGTTGGAAAATCTCCAAGGTAACTCATGTTCCCAAAAATAGCTGCAGATCATATGTGGTAAACTATAGACCTATAGCTGTTCTGTCGGCATTCGGCAAAATTTTTGAATCAATTCTTAATGCTTATATCACTACGCAGATCAAAACCCAATTCATTGATGCTCAACATGGGTTTAGAGCAGGTAGATCTACTACAACAAACGATATAATTTATTTAGATTACGCCGTCACAGAAATGGATTATAATAAGCAAGTAGACGCCGCGTACTTCGATTTTAAAAAAGCTTTTGATCGTGTCCGTAATGCCACATTGCTTAGAAAATTTTCTGCGTTAAGATTCACCCCCAATTTGTTGAAATTATTTGCTGATTACTTTTCCAACCGTATTCAATACGTACAGTTGTTAGGATACCGCTCAGATCCTTATGAGACTAGTTCTGGCGTAAGTCCGGGCAGCACGCTCGGACCCACCCAGTTCTTGATCGTGATAAATGACTTGCCGACTGTCGTCAGGTCCGCTAGATGCCTCATGTTTGCAGATGATCTGAAGCTATTTTTGGGCGTAGCAAGTATTGTAGACTGTGAGGCGTTGCAGGAAAATATCGAAAGAGTTGTAGCGTGGAGTGAACGCAATCAACTGGAATTTAATATTTCTAAGTGTAAGTGTATCACATTCACTCGTTCTACTACGCCAACTATGTACCAATATAACATTAATAATGTCCCTCTGGAACGTGTGGAGTATATTCAGGATTTAGGGTTAACGTTGGATAGAGAGTTAACATTTAATACTCATATTAATGATGTATGCACGCGAGCTTACAAAACCTTGGGTTTGGTCATGAGACAAACCGCTCGATTCCGCAACAGACATACAATTATAGCCTTATATTATGAAAGAAGAAACATATTAGAGTATAACTCAAAAGTTTTGTGATCCACACGAAAAGAAATATAAGCTTATGAAAGTCCAGAAAAAGTTTGGTAGGTACCTATATAAGAAGATGTATGGATATTACCCATATATGTATCCGTTCCTTTTTGTAGCAGGTATGTTGGAAATCAACACATTAGAGCTGAGGCGTAAATATGCTATAATGATCCACTACTACCTGCTACTCAATAATAGGATAGATAATCCATCCACCTTGTCACACTGTTCCCTATTTGTACCAGATCGAGTACGTCCTAGGCGTGCGGCGAGCGCGCGAGCTTTGCTTACAACCCCACCTGAGTGGTTGGTGCGCACGCAGACTGCTCATTATGCGCCCATGGCCCAAGCAGTAACATTACTGAACGCTCTGATTGCTCAGGAACCCGAACTTCTTGCATTTTTAGATTATTCTATTCGTTTTTTAAGTGTGTACTTGCAATGTGTAAATGTCTTATTGTGTGTCTTGGTAAGAATACTGTAAGCGCAATAAGTAATTGAATAAATAAATAAATTAAATCTACAATATTCTCCGAGTTCTGAATTAGGTGGAATTGACGAATAATGATAAAATAGTAATTTAGTAGTATATTATGATATAATTACGGTAAGTTAAAAATTACAGCCAAGGCGATATTGCTAGCCCGAGCCGTAGACGAGGGCTACACGAACACAGAGGCTGTAATTATCAAAGCGCACGTATGTCATACGACGCGGACGTTTTATAAAGGATATAATAGGACAAAATTCAAATGTTTATTTATTATATTTTATTTCCCAAAGTTAATTTTATTCATAAAATGTTGACCACTTTTCGGACATAAAAACTCTTTGCTAAGATTTAAAAAAGTACCGTTCGTTTTAGACGGAGCATCTAACATTGATAAAGTCTCACAAATAATTCGTTTTTATAATGCTGTCCTTGAAAACGGGACCTTAGTATTTTAGGATACATTAAAAAACCCTATATGAAATCCTTTATACCCATATAAAAACCCTATCACACTGTATACAAATAAAAAGAATATGCATGTTGTAGGCCTCCATCCCCGGTGCCGGCCCACAACGGTTTCCCTGAGTACGTCCCTGGAGGGTACGTGAATACGGGGTCGTTGGACTCGCGCTCTTCCAGGTCTACCCATCGCAGTGAGTCAACTTTTTTACTACTTTAACTGGACATTTACTATTCCGCATTTTATAGAATTTCATACTTCATCGCGGCTCTGGCATCTGTGCTGCTCAGTAGCTTTAGTTTTAGTACCCAGACAGAGGCAAGAAGGTTACGTCTTACGATGCTTCATATGTGGGTAAAGCCACGTTGACACGATCAGGTATTCTTAGGTTTGCAATAACGCTTGCTATGCGGATTACATTACAAAATCACAAATATACGATAAGAAAAATTAAGTAACGTGCGGGATTCGAACCCGCGTCCATCCACCCCTTGAGCCGGGGTATGCTCTAACCAATTGCGCTAACATGACATGACGTCATAACTCAAATCTTTCCTATCTTTCTTTAACCATCGTATTGGGATGGAGCGACATCTATAGCACCACTTGCGTTGTATTACAAACAAGCTCCATCCCAATACGATGGGTAAAGAACGATAGGAAAGATTTGTAACGATCAAAGTAATCTCGGACCGAGTTCATTAAGATACCTACTCGGACGCTACTCGTATTGTGACAAGGAGCACACTCGGACGAAGGCGTCCGATCTGTGTTGACTCGGACCGCGTCCTATTCTTACGTGCTAGCTCGGATGAATTTTGTGAAACAATTGCGGCTAATAATTATAGATAGTCAAATTGTTCAATGTTTAGTCTCAAATGGTTTTTACATGTATTCTTATCTTCTATTTCTACTTAAGAGCGCACCGAGCTTTTTGGGAATTCGCGTATGTGTGCGTGAGTAAGGCACGCCGCCAACATCCGTCCCCGTCCGACGGCCGAAGCTGTACTAAAACGGGACAGGGACAAAACATCGCAGCTCTGGCTAAAATGGGCGGAACGTGCGTGAATTTAGCTATTTCCTTCGTATATTAAAAACAAATACCTATTTAAAAAATGTTATGTGTATACGTTATAGAAAACACTTTGTTATTTATTATTCAAAAACTGTTTACTTTCTGTGAAGTATTTACGCCGTACTAAAGGTTAATATAATTGTTTAGATCGGTGCATGCTTAACGTAGAAAATGGTCAGATGCACCCTGCCCTTTGCGCCTTAAAATCCATTTGCAGGTCCAAATGTTTCTCTTGCGTGGCTCCTGCTTTTGCTTGTAATGCTTTGCAAACTCTTTGATTAATATGTGTGCAACAGCTTCGACACCCTGTAGTAACAAATTCGTATGTGTCACATTGAAATGTGATCTTGATTGTTATTGAAAACGAGTAAACTTTGATATGTGTAAACCACTATCCGTGTACACTCGTATGAAGCCGACTCGAACGAGGGCACTCGGTCCGAGAGTACTCTGATCGTGTCAACGCGGCTTAAAGTATATTAATTCCGAAGTCTAAGCTGAAGATGCACAGTACAAGCACCTATACAATATGTATAAAAATTTCTAATCATTTACCTCAGGATCTAAAAGATATTGATAAAGAATCCGCATTTTTCAAGCAATTAAAGTTATATCTCATTAATAAATGCTACTATTCACTGCAAGATTTTTTTGACGATAGACATAAAAAATAAATCTCAGTCGGTCTCTCTATATTAAATTTCAATTACTTACCATATTATTTGTTTAATTAAGTCTTTCTGTAGCGCCCACCAGGGTCCACATTGTTACCTCACAATGTTTTTTCTCTGCATTTTCTACAACAAAGTTAAATAAATATGAATTAATTAATATTACGAGCGACGTAGCCGACTGCAAATGCCGCGGCTGCATGCAGTCGGTCTCAGCAGCACTATTGGTCTGCATGGAGTGCCGAACGCTGTGGCACTGCAAGTGCAGTTGCGGGCGCAGAGCGCAGGCGGCACCTGCAGTGGGCAGCGTAGCTCAGAATAGAACTAGAACAGTCTTGTAACCTTCAGTCGGGGCCTGAATTAGTCCTTGGTAGGTATTTATTTTCTTCAACAATGGTTTGTATGTGTTTTTTTTGGTGTTTTATAATTTTTGACTAGGTAAGGTACAGACCTGGTCTCTCTCACGAATGCGAGTCCCTCCACAGTATGTTATTTATGCTCATATGTCCAGATAGGCCTCGCTTGTACACTATGAATTAATGTGGGAGTTAAATGCGTAGGTGACTGTACTACAGGGAGTTTCAAAGTGCACATTTATATATTTCTAAAATATTTTTTTATATTTTATTATTATATACGATTTTCCGCAATGCCTGCAAGTGCTCCTGGAATCTATTAATTTTATAATTATTATTGACATTGACAGGTATAGCAGAGCATTTATCTCGAGGCGTGGACGACGAACATCGCCTTATCGCGAGGTACGCAGCGCGGTTGGCACACGAAAACAGAACTATGGTAAGCATAGAGTATAAAGTTTTTACATTTTACGTACAAATTCATATTGGACTGCAAAACAACATCTTCATCCCAAACCTTCGCATTGGAATCACAAACATTCAGTCTTATTTGTTTACATACACACATTCATGATCCCTAAAAACATTATACTCATAATTATAAGGATCTAACAGGACTTACTCACAATAAAAACATATATACTATTTATTTCTCTACCTTTCGACCAAGTTCTATTGGTCGTGGTCACGAGCGGAATAACTATTGATATTATAACTATGTGTTCAAGTCGCGAAAGTCTTAAAGTTACTATAACATTATACTCCTTTTGAGCCGTCGCGTCGTACAAAAATATTAACCGCTCATATGCAGTATTAGCAAAACAAATCTAACGAGTATTTTCCCAAGCATTAGTAAATAGATCTTTGTGGTTCCAACGCAAATATTTGTATGAGTTTCTGTATTCCATCATATTATTTTCAAATTACAAATTTCGTATTTTTCAATTGTGATTTATTTCGACTAAAATTACTTCGAAATGGGGGCTGTGGTGTGACAGCTGTCAAAGTGACATGTGAAGTGGACATTTTTCAGTTTCGATTTCAAATATCTTTATTTATAAATTTCCCAATGCTTTAAAAGATTTGTTTGTATGGTCAGATACCTTACATTATCTCGACTGACACCGACTAGAAATTTCTTGACACAACAGTGTTGTTTTTTATTTTGCCTTATTTATTATGTGGACTCGTGCTGTTTATACATTTGCTATATGTCAAGTAATATGTTATAAGTAAATTTGCATAGTCACAGTCAGATTATAGTCCTGCAGATATTTATGTCTTTAAATCACAATCGGTTTAAAATCGTGTTTTATAATGTGGTTGATGCATTTCTAAAACTTCATTGGGTAACACAAAAAGTAGCAGTTTGTTAAATGTAATCTTGATGGACAAGTACGAGGCCCACCTGATGTTAAGCGGCAACCTCTGCCTTTAATAGATGCAGTACGGTACAAGTGGCGAACTGTGTCGTGCCCATCACCCTGAGACATAAAGTTGTTAAGTCTCGCGTGCCTGCAATGTCACCGGCTCCCATACCCTTAAAATTTAAACATAGTAATGTGAACAGGCAACAGGCTTGGCGGTAGAAATAGTCGTCACCATCATCGTCAAAACTTCCCTGGACGAACTCGCACAAAGAACTGCTACTCAATAAAGAACAAATAAAAAAATTAAGTTCTTGCTTTTCTACGATTTGCCTATATGCGTGTACGATGATCACGAACACTCGGTGAGTTTGTAACCAACCATAATTAGACACTAGCTGCGCTCCACGGTTTCGCCCGCTCAGATCTTTATATAACTATCTTTTTGATAGTACTCATTTTGAAGCAATGATGGGCGAGCGGTAATAGCTATGGACTGCCGCGCCGCAGGTCCCTGGTTCGATCCCCACCGCTTGAGCTTCACCGCATGGTGGAATGGCATTTTGCGATTGCCCGCCTGGCTAGCTGTAGACCCTCACGTAGAAAATCTGTCGCCAAGCACCTAACGGTGTGTTCCGATATAAATGATTCTAATTTGTTTTCAGCCTAGAGCGGGAAGATCGGCATCTCTGACGCCTGAGTTGGTAAGTAAAAATTGACATTAATGTATACTATGCTATAAAAATATATAAAGAGCATTAAGAAAGAGTATATCAAGGCTGCTAACATTTTCTTACTGGGGCATTTATTGTGTATTTCAGTAATATTTTATTTAGTTATGATTAGTTGCTGGAAAAAAGAAAATTAAAGGGGCGTGATTTTATACAAAAAATGGTACAATTTTGTTCGAATTCGGATGAGTGAAGATTTCATTTAAAATAATTCGCAGGTTTGTGTGTGTCATCACACACAAACCTGCGAATGAGTTGAATCTATCACGCCAGTCTATGACTGTTAAATTTTCTGTTACTTGTGATACTTCCAAGGTTCCTCGGATATACTCAATACTCATCTTGTGCATTCTAATTACACCACACATCTGAATATTCGTACGGATCAAATTGAAAATGGCGATGCTAAACCTCTCACTCCCACACTATAGACAGCAATAGCGTGCGAGTGGGAGGTCCACCGTCGCTATTTTCGATTTGATTAGTTTCTTTATTAAACCGGGTTATACTAATATTAACTTTTATGATAAGTTATTTGATTATTCAAATAATAGGTATGTCTGAATGTTCAGGGTCGGTCGTCATCGGAAGGGTCGGAGGTGGATGCGGCGAGACAGCAACGCGAGCTTATATCGCAACTTGAAGCTAAGAATAGAGAAATCATGCGGGAAATAGCGAGACTCAGGTAATATAAATTATAATTGTTGTTTAATTCATTAATTTTATTTGTGAACAAGCATTGTGATATTATAATCAAATGTAAGTTCCCCGTCTGGTGCCAGGCAAAAATTGCACTCCTGGATATCTGTGGTTAGTTTAACAATAGTAAACCAGAATTAAACGCGTTATGAATGAAGAAACAGTGATTTTTTTTTATGCCTGATAGGTTAGCCGAAGTCGAAGATGTTGTTCAGGCTAACCTACAAGTACTGGCTCTCAAGGACAGCTGCCGGAACACACCGTTAGGTGCTCGGCGACAGATTATCTACTTGAGGGTGGTAGCTAGCCAGGCGGGCATTCGCAAAATGCCCTACCACCATGCTATAACGACCGCCATCCTAAGACAACAACCGGGACCGACGGTTTAACGTGCCTTCCGAAGCACGGAAGCGCTCAGTAGTAATGTCACTAGCGGTCACCCATCCAACTCATGACCGCGGGTGACGTTGCTTAACTTTGCTGATCGGTTGAGAACAGCTAAGTCAACTTCGCTACGAGCGCTTGAATTATATATAAACTCTGGGGATGATTATTATTATAATATCTTAAATTGACAAATCAGTAACATGTTATACAAGCAAAGTGTTGTTGCTACAACAGTGTCATCATTTTGAACGTTTTGAGAACAGAATGTCGATTAACATTATATGTTTTCTTTGTCTTTCTATCAGACGGCAACAGGAAGCGGAAGCGAGTTCTGGCGCTTGCAGCAGCAGTGGATCAGCCCCACCTTTAGTCTCCGAGCTGAGAGCCCTGAGGCAGAGGAAGGACGAGCTGGAGGGACATCTGTCTTCTCTCCAGGAGTCCAGGAAACATCTCATGCAGCAGTTGGAAGGACTCATGAGAATGCTCAAGGTATGTCAGTGTTGTTACAGATAGTTCAGGCGTTACGAGCAGCTTTATGTCATCATCATTAGCCGGAAGACAACCACTGCTGAACAAAGGTCTCCCCCATTAAATAGAAACTACATATGACCTTTATGTGCAGTCACTTATCTCCGAACTGAGTGGACTGCGCCAGAGGAAGAAAAAGCTGAAAGGACTCTATAATTCCCGGAAACGTTTCATGCCGTATAATGCCTAAGATATGTCTCAAATGATAAAGCGAGCTTATCGCCTTAACATCAGCTATTAATATATTCACAGGATAGCAATACATTTCTATGATTTCAATTAATTACTGATCTATAGAGGTTTTAAGTATTTGGTGTGTTTTTAAATATTTATATAATATTTAAAGTAGTTCGTACTAAGACAATATTTGAATTGGAGAATGAAAAATTGCTTGAAATTACGTCTGATAGTCTTTGTAAATATGCTTGGGCATAATTTTGATATGCCAGCCTTTGTACACTACCTCTCTTGTTGGTAACTGGTAAGTAAACATTGTAAAAAGTATTATTATAAAGCGGGAACTGGCTCTCAAGGGCAGCTTCTGAAATATTCCGTTAGGTGCTGGGTGACAGGTTTTGTACATATACCACCCAGCTCACCAAGCCAGGTTTCGTAAATGCCCTTATGGTGTAAGGATGCATGGTGGTAGTGTATTTGCGCATGCCTGCTTGGCTAGCTACCACCCTCAAGTAGAAAATCTGTCACCAAGCACCTAACGGTGCGTTCCGGCAGCTATCCTTGAGAGTCAGTAATTCTAGGTTAGCCTGAACAACATCTTCGACCACTTCATCACTTACTACCAGGTGAGATAGTGGTCAAAGGCTAACCTATCAAGTATAAAAAAACATGTTATACCTAGTTATATTTTATAAACCAGGTTGAAAATTATTCAAAGCCGCAAGTAAATTTTTTATAAAAAATATATGTTATTCAACTAAGCTTTATAATTATTACGTAACATAAAACATTTCTCTACTTTTGTTGAGGAACAAAACTATGAAGTCATGAGCTTGAGCACCTAGATCATCATCACATCGTCTCTACCAATCTGAAAAATAAAAATATTACTCTAACATATAGTCTGGAACCGTGGCTAGTAGATGGTAATTAAATATTAACCGGTTCAATGCCCGCTCGAATTTTCAATATGTTCATGTAGTTTCTATTAAGGGTATTGAAGCCATCAGGTGAGATAGTGGTCAAACCCTAATCACATATAAAGCAAAATAACAGCCAAGTGCAAATCAGTTGTTTTACTTTTAAAGTCTGTACGCGGCGGACTTGTTAAGTCTCATGTGCCTGTAATTTCACTGGCTCTCAAGGACAGCTGCCGAAACACCTTGGCGACAGATTTTCTACTTGAGGGTGGTCGCTAGCCAGGCGGGCATTTGCAAAATGCCTTCCACCATTCGGTGAAGCTCAAGCCCGCGGCGGGATTCGAACCATGGACCTGCTGCGCGGCAGTTCATAGCCAATGCCATTGAGCCATCACTGCCTCAAGACTACAAAATACATTAAGTTTGTAGGAACAATAACCTACTTAAAGACCTTGGCCTGCAAGAACAATCGTAACTTCCATACTAGAACGTGTATCTAAGGCGGCATTAGTATGATCTTACCAAATTTGGCTAGGCAGGGGAGGAGCAGAGGTAGCCCCGTGGGTTGCCGGGTTAGAATTGCACCTCCCCTTATCATCCCGTGGGTGTCGTAAGAGGCTACTAAGGGAAAAATACTGGAAGGTGGGCAGTAGCACCTTCTAAAGAACTGCCATCTTACACTGCGATCCCCAAGCCGCCTGCCAAGCGTGGGGATTATGGCAAATACCCCCTTAATAGGGGAGACTGTGTTCAGCTGTGGACGAGTCGGCTGTAACAGTACACAACAGGGGAGGAGGCTCGAGCGGTGAAGGGGAGCATCGATGACATCATAAAGGGGCCCCTTAAATAGATTTTTCGTTTATAACATTTTTAACTGGATGTAGTTGTGATAAAACGTTGTCACGTGGTAATAAGGCAGTTTTACCATTGCGTTACGGCTTGCTTGGAAAGGTAAGGATATACAATTATAATCATCAATTGACAAAAGTAGGCAAAAAACATACGTACCTGAAAATATGAGCTCCAAAACCGCCTGCATGTCGGGATTGCCGGAGACTTCCTTAAAACACTGTACTGCGTGTATTGTATTATCAATAAGACAAGTCGTTGTGTCATTTGCTGAAAAATTATGAACGGGTAATAGTCTTAATTTCATCAAAATTTGCTTGTGTGACATCATCGTTTTGATATCCTTTTGTAACTTGTTTTGGGTTTGATACAATATGCTCTCTAATAACATAAACGATGAGATACACGAATAAATAAGTTTGTATGTTTCCTCTAACAAAACAAAGTCAAGCATATTGTCTATGAAGTTTGGTTTCTCCGCTTTTGTGACCTGCCTCACACCTACCCTCCTTGAAGACCCTGTAATTTCACTGGCTCTCAAGGATTGCTGCCTGAACGCACCGTTAGATGTTTGGCGACAGATTTTCTACATGAGGGTGGATCTGTTCAAGTTACTATGACTTGAATAATATCAAATAGATTTTAATATTGTTATGTTTGCAATAACCTTACAAAATTACAAATTAAGGAGAGAAAAAATATAGCCATGTGCGCGGTTCGAACCCGCGTCCATCCACCCCTATAGCCGGGGTACGCTCTGACCGACTGAGCTGACATGACAGTATGACTCATAAATCTAATTCTTGCTCTCGTTCTTCAACCATCGTATGAGGATGGAGCGATTGATGGAGAGTTCAACTTACGTTGTACTACAAACAAGACCAATTTTTCTATTAGTTTTAAACTTGTAAATGATGATGCAATTTTGGATTTGGGATTATAGTCATTACTATAATCCCGCACATGGCTATAATTTTTTCTCTCGTTAATTTGTAATTTTGTATAATATCAATTAGATCTTAGGGAGAACTTTTTAGACCAAACAATGTCTACATACCAGCATCCCAATATTTTAACTCCAGTCCTTGGTAGAATTCGTCAGTGTTGTGCTCGGAACTGTCAGTGTCGGATACACTCATCATCATATGGTCAGAAAAAAGTATCGAACTGTAAATCGATGTATAAAATCCACCGATGCACTTAGCAGTTTCGATGAAACTGTTTATAACGCAAGAGTTTTCAATAGCCTTTTTAATTTCAATCGTAAAGTTTTCCATACTTCTCTCGATTTCAACCATAAAGTTTTCCATACTTTTTTCAATTTCAATCATAATATTTTGAATACTCCCTTCAATATCTATCATGAAGTTTTCGATACCTCCATCACGTGATTTCATGGTATCACTTTGTAACTCCTTCATGATTTGATTCTTTTGGTTTGATTTTTCAAATTGATCAGTTTCATCGAAATGGTCCATTGTCTGTGGTAGATAGACAGGCCTTTTAACTGCATTTTTATGTTTTCCTTGAGTTTCGTGCAGTTTAATATCAGTCCTTTTGTGGGATTTGAATGCCGATTTTCCGTCAGAAATTGTGGATACAGCAAGAATAGCTGATATAATCAATAAAAACTTCATTTTTGTGTATATATAAGAATAACGGAGACAACTTGAAAAGGAAATATTATGACTTCCGGATTTTGAATGATACCTTTACATGAAACATCATCGTTTATATACTTCAAATGACAACGTAATTCATTTTATGTTCAATAAGAATGTGTTTGGAATTTCCTGATAAAAATATATAAACCGCCAGAATTTTTAGGAATGGTAACCATTATGTAACAAAACATTATAAATAATTGTTATTACGTATAATTAAGTTCACGTGCGTAGATTTTATAGAATTGTTTTGTTTGATAAAAACTATGGTCATAGACATAACTTCCAAAGTATGTCGCCTATTTAACCAATATTTTTTGTAATTTGTAGTTACGTTATCAAATAAATGAAAAACTTGTACGCGAAAAAAGTGGATTCGGTGATTGCGCCAAATCAACAAAACCAGCTTATACCTCCTTCACTACACTGAATCAAGCGCCTAATGGTGTGTAATTTGTTAATGATAGTGTCCAGTGCCCACCAGCGTTATGCAAGCAAACCGCCATGACGGCTAAAAAAATAACAAAAATTTGCCTATATTTCAGAGAGAATTAAAATAAATAAGCGGTCAAGCGCGTGTCGGGCCACGCGCTATGGGGTTCCGTATTAGCCCGTTATAATAATATAGAATAGTTCTGTTGTTCTTTTTCTTTTTATCTCTCTACCTATAACTTTCTAAGCAATTTGTTCTTTTGTTTATAAATTGTGATTGCTTGCACGTGTAGACTGTTGTTGACCGTGACTATTAAGTTGGAATATACGTTTCTTAGTTCCTCACAAACTTTTTTCTTCTCTCCATTTAACGACACCTCTCTATAACGCCATAAAATGCACAGTCCCTTGAGTTTACACGGTATATATATATATACATCTATATATAGTGTAAACTATATAACGACACTGAAGGACTGTGCATATATATATATATTCAAGAACCAACAAACAGAGTCACTATATTTTCCTAGTGAAAAATTATTCTTCTTTATAATAATAATTATGAGACGGCAAGGATGAGGTCTAAAAAGTACCTTATACTCGTAGCGAAGCTAATCGATCAACTCTGTACAGTCATATCTGTTATGACTTATGATATAAGTCATACAGAAGCATTATATATAATTGTTGCCTTCTAGAGTTTAATTGCAATAATTTATATTTATTTAGCAGCTCTTCATAATGGTTTAATATTATGCAATAAATACGTTAATTCGTTATTGAAGTTACTAGATGACCTTATGACAAAATTAAATATTTTTAAACCACGTGTTATTATTATATTTTGAATATTTACAAGAACGACTAATTTACTATCTAATATTATTACTTAATCCGTTATGACTTGAACTTCATCAAAGTTAGAATCCCATAACACATATGTAAAATTACACATTACAAATCACATACCCTTCACGTGCACGTATACTCAAACATACAGAAACACGCACCGACACATACACCTTTCAAATTCCTTACAAACATTCACTTAAACTCGTACACCAATACTACACCACAGAATAATGACTACACGTAAATATTAATTATTAAAAATATACAAAATGACGTTAATTTCGAATAAAAACATTTCGTTAAATATTTTTCCTATATGCATATATGTTTCAATGTATTGGTTCAATTTTGAATTGTTACTAAATAGTATATATAAAAGAAAATATATAGATGTGTTACAGATTCTCTAAAGCCAGGAAGAACCTGGCTCTTGAGATACAGGCTACCAGCCTAGTTTTAGAGTCATAGACTCATCATAAATGTATCACAGTAAGGAAGAATAAAATTAATTTGTATTTGTATTAAATTATTTGTTTTTCGTCTTAGGAGTAAAATTATATTTAATAAAATACACTAAAAATCTGCCCAGATCCTTTTGGAATTTTAAGTGGTCTTGATAAGTATTTATAGAATGATACATTTTCAGGTCATCGGCAATTTAAAAAACTTAAAATATTTTTTAGTAAACACACTGTTTGTTTGTTTGTTATTGTCTACGTCTTAAATATTTCAGTAAAGCTTCGATAAGGCGGGCAAAATTGAGATTGGGCGATTGTTTGCTACAACATTTAATAATCCTTAGGTTGAATATATGCTGGACTGGAAAACAAATGGTGTCAGCGGTGTATTTAAGAACTTATAGTGAAACATTATTAACTCCAGCGCCCTTAGTTGGATCGAGCCTATGTAGTTCCGATTTGATAAACATTTGATTATAGTAAAACAAACATCACTGATAGTTAAATCTGGCTTGTGGTTCACGTGCATCATCTTCAGAAATATAAAATGTATTATCTGCATTATAACAGTCGGTAACAGTTGAGGGTTCAAATACTGATTGGAAGTGATTCGAGAAAATGTTACTAATATCTAATGGGTCACTTGCTGTTTTTGGAGCCCCCATCTTTGTAGCAGTCTTGTCTGCCCTACCCCTGCAGTGTTTTTTATAAGCCGGAGACGCGGAGAGGGAGAGGATTAATTATTTTCATGAAGAAGAAGCTTATTTTGGAAAATTTCGTTAGTATTAAAAAAAACTATAGGTTTCTGTAACCCCCCCTCCCACCAATGGGGAATATTCCGCCCTCACTCCCCCTCCCCATTGCACAAAATATATACATATACCATATCTAAAGTCCTTCCAATGTATGTAGATACACATATTTTTTTAATATTATTATTATTAAAAATTAATAGTTTCCGTAATCCCCAACCCCCCCGGGGGGATGCTACAACCCCCCTCTCCCCCCTCCACCCCTTCCTATAGTACATAAGTATGTATATCGATTCTAAAGTCCTTCCACTACTTCATCTTAGTAACTTTAAAGGATTTATTCTAAGAATTTTGTATTTGGTACAAAATTATCTAACACCCAAGTTCAACGACTATTACTGCTAAAGTAATAAAGTTATCTCAATCGCTATAATTTTCCTTGAAAGTTCATGAACTGCACTATCATCATGAATTTTTTTCAGATTTTTCAAGCCAGCAGTTTAGGTTTTAGAGGTGGGGGGGACGCCCTACTGGAACAAAAATTTGCACTTTAAAGTTGAATATTTCGTAAATGAAGCATTAAATCGTAAAATGGTATTAGCAACCCCTAAATCATTTCAAAATACCTATTCAATGATACCCCAATCGATGGGATAGACGACGAAAAAAAAATTCATAACCACATCACTTGTATGGGAGCTATCCTAAAAAAAAATTTTTTTCAAAATTTTATTTTACCACTTTTTCGGCGTGGTAAATTTACATACCCGTACAAAATTTCAGCTTTCTAGTACAAACGGTCTCTTAGCAAAACCTCGGACAGACGGACATTACGAAACTATAAGGTTTCCATGTAGGTACTACGGAACCCTAAAAAGGTAGCTAGACAACTGAGTTCATTTTATTTACGACGTGCTATGTCTTGAACACCCCATAGCTAAATGTTGTATTAATTGACTGTCAGCAAATTGTCCAAAGTAATTATTTTATTTTTAGGAAAAAATTGTAGATGCTTAAGGTTAGGTGGGGAAAGAGGGACATATTTTATTTAATTTTTTGTTTAAGAGCTGCAAAGAGTTCAAGGTGTTGCTTGTTGTTGTTTAGATTTATTTAATACACTCTACATGTATTTAGCTTTCAGTAATATTGATCTGTATCTTCTAGTAAAGCGAGTAATATTTAATTATTACCCCGGAGGTGGGGTAAGAGAAACACAATCACGATTACAATACTAGGAATAAAGATAAAATAGCGGTGCCAGGTTTTAGATTAGCAAAGACAAATAAAAGGTCCTTCTTAGGTAATTGTGTGCGGTTTTATTTAAGTTCCCAAACATATTACAACGCTCACAGAAGAGAAATTCAAGTTGCATGTGAAAAACATATTGATTAAAAAATCCTACTACACAGTTTCTGATTACATAAACGACAAAAATGCCTGGACAATTCCGCCTCTGCCAAGCTATTGCCTGTCACCTACATAATTTAAACAAATATTGTAATAACTCTATTATATAGTAAGTATGTAACACATTGTTAAAAGATGTTTAAAAGAATGGCCCCGAGTTTCTTGCCCGTTCTTCTCGCAGTGGCTCTATACAATTTATTTGCTGAACGTGGCAGTACAATGTAGAATATTTCAATACTAAAATTTGTAATTGACCTTCATAAGAGCGTCGTAGACGCCTAAATTGAATAAATGATTTTGACTTTGACTTTGACACCTTTCATAGTCTATATAAAAACAATGTCTGGAGCCTTTTCACAAAGGCAAATATTAGTTTAATTTGAACCTAAGAGAATCGCTTTAAGTTTTACAAAACGTAAAATTCGGATTTTGGGTTAAAAGGATCATACTCTGTAGGCAAACATACAAACATAGTGCTACAGAAAGAATGAAATGCTCACCGGCAGACAATCGCGTAATATTAAACTCATACCTCTTTTTAAACTAATTAACCTCTAATATTGAAAAATTAAAATGTATAAATGACTTCAAGATAATGATATTAAAGAAAACAAAGTCGTAAGTCGAATAGTTTTAGAAAAATAAAAAAATATCTCCGTAGGCTTTGCCGCTAAAATCCTTTTTCGCCCTTCCCTTAGGTTTTGTCAGTAGTTTTTTTTTGATAGATTTTATCATGAAAAGGTCTGTTTTAGTTTACTTAGTCGATACTTACTTAGCCCATATGATCAGGATTCTAACGGCATAAAAACATTGTAACAAATCTAACACGATTTTCAAATAAAATACATAAAAATAACAAAATTTTAATGTTTTTGGATGTTGTGTTTAATTGAAAATAAAAAAAATATTGCTTTTGTATGTAATAGGCAATTTCATCGAGAAAAACATTATTTTCTTATCGATACCTATTCACCCTATTTGGTTTTACAAACTTGTTAGTTACCCTACATATACATAGAGGTAGGTACAAGTCGGCCTGGGTCCCGGATAGATATAATTGTATTAAAACAAAAGCTTGTAATTGCAATTGAGAATTTAAAACTATCCTTAAATTGCATAATACAATATGGTTTCGCACCCCTGACACGGGTAAAGAGAAACATCTGATCCTCTTACCCCAACATAAGTAGACCCTCTTTCCCCACTCGACGATTTTGAGATAAAGATTTCAGTCACATCAAGCAGACGGTTTTCAACATAAATGATGGGTGGAACGCTATCTAAAACCTGGCACCGGTATTTTATTTTTATTCCTAGTATTGTAAGTGAGGTGGTCGTCGTTTAATATAACATATTAAAATGTGGATTTCTTGTAAAAAATTGCCCTAATGATATTCTAAAATTAATTTCATATATAGCACGAATTGTTCGCTTATGCAAGATAAAGATGGTCTCTATATCAGCTGTTGCTGCCCACAACAATACATGAACATACGAGATTATTCTGTGGACATACCGAAATAAAAACTACGTGCAGTCGAGCTGTAGCTACTTCCGTCAACTGTCTTATCTTACGAACGGCATATGCAGCAGAACTGAGTCCCCCGGAGAGATCATACATATGAGGACCCGCCTGTAGATTTGAATTCATTTTAATTTCCAAGAATACTGTTGCTTCATCAATAGCAATTTTTACTTGATCAAGTTCAACATCGGACTATACACTACTAACATTGGGTAAAGAAAACTTATAATATTTCGTCTCTTTCTAATAAACTGTAACATTGTCAATTGGACTGTCTACTGGATTGATTTTTCGTTTGTTAAGTTGACCTTGTTTACCTCAGTTGTATATAAAGTCTTTGACTTAAGCTGTGCCTTTGTACGAAGAACTGTTTAATACCCTTACATACACGTGTATGGCATTACCGGCATTCCTCGTATATATAATACAGACATATATACCAAGTCTTCGTTATGTATACGAAGACTTGGTATGTCGCATCGCCGCTAAACGATACACTACAGATAGAAATTCAGACACTTGTGCAATGTTTGACAATTATTACAGAAATACAAATTTACATACAATAAATACAATCATTTGCGAGATTCGAGCCCGCGAAATTCACCCTTATAGCCGGGGTATGCTCTGACCGCCTGAGCTAACATCACGTATGACTCATAACACAAATTTTCCTCTCGAGTTTTATCCATATTAACTTATTAGGAACCGGCTAGGACCCGCGTTATATTTACCGGAAAGATTCCGACCAGTTTCGGACTGTTTTGAAGTCCTTCGTCTGGGAGTCACGATTGCGCGAAGCGACGAGCTCGGGCCTCAGCGCGTAACTTTCCGGTAAATATAACGCGGGTCCTAGCCGGTTCCTAATAAGTTAATTTTCCTCTCGTTCTTTAACCATCGTATGGGGATGGAGCGGCACCTATGGTTCAACTTACGTTGTTTGACAATCATTTTCTTATTTTAAAAGAGAATTGGTAGATGTCGCATACTTATGATAAAGACAGTTTTAATACATTCCAATTTACGTACCGTCTATGTAATTCAAATTAATTTATCTCTTTTCCTGGTTATCAGAGGGGGCCGAACCTTCAGCGATTTCACAAAACGCGTAGTCTATCACTGCATGCAGTAAGCATACTGCATGGGCTGGTACCCCTGAAAACACACAAAAATAAAG
Organism: Plagodis pulveraria; assembly: GCA_963890685.1. NCBI lineage: Eukaryota > Metazoa > Arthropoda > Insecta > Lepidoptera > Geometridae > Plagodis > Plagodis pulveraria. Next base: position 10,124,641 of record OY982971.1, read on the forward strand.
CGTAATACTTCGATAGAGGTTCTACTTTAAACCTAATGCATGAAGTATATTAACGTTATTTAGACTGTAGTACTAGAAAAAAGTCATCAAACGGTATATATTTAATTTTGGAATTATCAAAGTAATACTTTGAATTAATTTACAACTGCCTTATCATCAGGCGCACTATTATAGTTGATTATTCGATAGAGCACTGGAAACAACTTTGTAACCAATAACTGTAGGCAAAGCCGCTATATTCTCAGGCATATATTGCATGACGATTTCAAATTAGGAAATACCTTTTGGAAACAAAAATGTTTTTTCATCTTACATTATGACGTCTTAAATCCTTAAGTTCGATTTTTTCGTTTAAGGTACCTGGTGACACTTGTGCAATCAAGACCAATCTAACGATATCTCGTACATTAAAATCAGTTAAGACGTATAGCCGTTATGGAAGCTGTCATTGAGAACCAAGAAACGTTAGCCTAAACAACATCTTCGAATGTATGGTACATTGCCCAAGCAACAAGCTGGCTCGTCTAAAAAATCTGCCTACCATCAATATACAAAGCGTACAAATATTATTATTATCTGGTTATAAATAACTGTTACATAGACGCTGTAACTTTATATAGGTATTGGCCGAATTTAGAAAAGAATTAGGTACTTAAAGATCAACACTGTATATAAGTATAGTATTTATTTTATTATATTATAAATCAGACAGAAACAACTAGCAAAAACAGTTTTTTTTAGCTGTAGGTCGGCATCCATCTTTCAAATTTTATTCAAACTGTCCGGCTTCTGCTGCAAATTTTTGACATGATGGATTTTTTTGTTAGTCATCTGAAAAAATATTCGAGTTTAGTTTAATACACGTTTCAATTATAAATACCAAATTAAATTCGTCCGTGTTTTAGTATGTTTGGCACTGACATTAAGTTTAATCAATGCAAAGCCTTCGGAAAATTTAAATGAAGCTATAAGGTTAGAAATAGAAATTCTATAAAGGATTTTATGCTTATTGATTTGTCGCATTCTTTAACGGCAGCTTATCCATTGTTTGGCTCTATGTTTACGCCGTGAAAGGAATTCCTAGGCCTCAATATTAAACACTTGTTATATTTTTCCCAATATATTCTACGCACCATTGATTTCATTCAGCTTTGTCTCCTTGCTAGAAGCGGCGGTACTTTCAGAGATCGCACAAAACGCATAGTCCATCACTGCACCCAATAAACAGTATGCATGGGATGGCACTCCTGAAAACACACAAAATTAAAGCCTTATGTTCGTACTGGCTATATAATCAATACAGTTGCAAAAAAAAATGCAATGCTCTATTGTGTAGCTTCAATAATTTTAACACATCACAGATACAATGACACTTTTATTTATGTTATTGTGACGGAACAAGCTCGAGGCCCCCCTGATGTTAAGCGGACTAACCTCTGCCTATAACAGATGCAATTCATCACAAGTCACGAATTGCACTGCGCCCGTGACTTTGAGACATAGTTACTGAGTCTCATGTGCCTGTAATTTCACTGGCTCTCAATGACAGCTGCCGGAACACACCGTTAGGTGCTTGGCGACAGATTTTCTACTTGAGGGTGGTCGCTAGCCAGGCGGGTATTCGCAAAATGCCCTTCCACCATGCGGTGAAGCTCAAGCCCGCGGCGGGATTTGAACCATGGACCTGCTGCGCGGCAGTCCATAGCCAATGCCACTGAGCCATCTCTGACTCTAAAGAAAAAGACCTAAATAAGTGTAGGGCAGATCTTAGCAGCCTACAGAATTATGAATAAAGCTGTAATTAGTAAACGGACAATAGACCCTTTTACTTTTTTTTTCGGATATTAATGTGATTTATATGTTACCCACTAAGACGTCCTTAACATATTGATTTAGATTAGACTAGAATTAGACAAAGTAATACCTTGTAGATCATCTGATTCCAAATCCCAATCACCGTCTTCCTCAGAACTTTCTGATTCGGATCTCTCGGAACTTTCTGATTTAGACGTCTCATGACCTTCGAATCTTCCATCTGACATTCTGTCAATTCTCAAAGGATTGTACACGGACTCGTAAGATATGATGAGGCAGGTAATTATTTTCTGGAAACTTTGTAAGCCACACGATACTTCTCCAGTTTTTGCTTGAGATCTTAGAGCTGTTCTCAGCGGCTGTTCCATAGAATCTCCATATTTATGGCTGTCGTCTGAGTGACCGTTATGATCCAACTCTTCGGATTTCGGTACAGGCAGGCGGTGCTTCTTGGCCCACGAAACTCTTCTCTCATTATTTATTTTGTTAGCAGTAATCAAGTGCGGATTCTTTTTGTACACATCGTGATCTTTGACCGAAACAAAAAAGCTGTCGGAAAGTGAGAAAACAGCAAGACTAAGCAAGACGGCTAGTGATGATTTCATATTGAAAACTCTGTAGAACTGTAAGTAAGTACTCTAAGAGAACTACCTTTATTTTTCAGTAAGGTATAACGATGGTATTAAATAAAGTAATGGCTTTAAGCGAAAATTTCAGACTTATATACCAGTATATGGTTGAAGGTATTTGAGGAATCCCCTGATAGATAGTAAAAAAATCTGTTTGTGAAAATAAATCATCAATGACATTTCAGCAGACACGTGTGCGTTGTTGTCAACAATTCATGTTTCGATTGCTTTTCACCGCGTTATGTGGGTTTGCACATTTTGTATTCTTCTTCTGAAGAATACAAAATCTGTATACCAAAATATTCCATCCTCAAGTAGAAAATCTGTCGCCAAGCACCTAACGGTGTGTTCCGGCAGCAGTCCTTGAGAGCCAGTGAAATTACAGGCAAAATGAGACTTAACAAGTATGTCTCAAGGTGATAGGCGCAGTGCAGTTCATCACATGTGATGAAATGCATCTGTTATAGGCAGAGGATACCGCTTAACATCAGGTGGGCCTCGTGCTTGTTCCGTCACAATAACATCATCACAAAAAAAACAATGCATACATTTCAGTCATCACAACTTTTACTTGGTGGTATACGAATTGCTGCCGGGCTACCTACCACTCTCAAGAATGAAACTATGACGCAAAGCATTTATAAAAAAACTGTCTTCATGCATCAAACTTTGTTCCGGCAGAGCTGTCCTTAAGGTTGAACTGGCCGGTCAGTTCTCGATACAAACGCTGAAGGGTATCACTCCCTTATTTGAGGTTTTAGGCCCAGAATTAAACATAATATCGATTTAACTCGTCATTGTCTAGGTTTGAACGTAACAAAATTAAAAAAATAATAATTATGATGAAAGTTATGAGCCTTGAAAACTTTATATGAAAATGTTTCGAGGCTCATAACTCACAAGTTAATTTAATTTTTTTAATTTCGTTATAATACAAACCTAGATAATGACGAGTTCAATCAATATTATGCTTAATTCTGGGCCTAAAACCTCAAATAAGAGAGTGATCACCCAACGGCGTTTGTATGGAGAACTGACCGGCCAGTTCACCCTTAAAAGCTAATAACTCTAGATTAGCCAGAACAAAATATTCCATCGCATAATCACTTACCATCACACATCTCTAAGTTCCTAAAATAAGACGGATTCCTATGATACATTTAGGTAGATATACATGTTTGTTATTTGAAAATATTGTCAGCTAAGATGCTACGCGGAAAATGTCTGGAGTGTGTTTTGGTTCAGATGAATCGAATCTATCGATTTTGAATAAAGAAAAATTTAATAAATTTAAGTCAAAATCTAGAACCAGTGTGTATGGAGGTCTTCCACCTTCATTACCTGAAAAGTGGCTGATTTGAAAGATTGCACGAGCCATGAACCAGTTCGTACGTACTCGTAGTTTCAATGCGCGATCTTCCGAAGAACCGACAAAGTTCTCAAAACTTGCAAGTGGGAGTGTCAATGGGCTGAGCATTTCGCTTGAAGATACATCAATTGATGGTTAAGTGAGGATATTCAGTTTTGAAGCGCTCGTAGCGAAGTTTGCTTAGCCGTTCTGAATCAACCAGCAAAGTTAAGCAACGTGCAGTCATGAGTTGGATGGGTGACCGCTAGTGACATTACTACTGAGCGCTTCCGTGCTTCGGAGGGCACGTTAAGCCGTCGGTCCCGGTTGTTGTCTTAGCATGGCAGTCGTCATAGCATGGTGGTATGGTATTTTGCGATTGCCCGCCTGACTAGCGAACACCCTTAAGTAGAAAATCTGTTGCCAAGCACCCAACGGAGTGTTTCGGCAGCTGTCCTTGAGAGCCAGTAATTCTAGGTTAGCCTAAACAACATCTTCGACCAAATCATCACTTACCATCAGGTGAGATAGTGGTCAAAGGCTAACCTATCAAGCATAAAAAATCAGTGGCTAAACCATTTGTGGTTTATACTTCAAACGGGTTGCAGTAAGGCGTAGATATATTCAGATCCGTATTGCGGTAGGGCATTTGCAAATGCCCAAAAACTAACCCCCTCGAGTAAAAAAAAACTTTTACCCAGCCCGTGACGGTATGTTACGGCAGCTGCCCTTGATAGCCAGTAATTCTAGATTAGCCTGACAACCTCTTTGACAGCATCATAACCTACCATCGAATGATATATGGATCATGGATTCAACTTTAAAGTTGGATCCACATGATCTACCCAGAAGACTTAGTTCTGCTGCATATGCAGTTCGTAAGATAAGACAGTTAACAGACGTAGCTACTGCTCGCCTAGTTTATTTCGCGTACTTCCACAGTATTATGTCGTATGGTGTATTGCTGTGGGGAGCTGCTGCTGAGATAGATACTATTAAAAACAAAGCTAATAATAGCTTATAGTAAAATCTATTATGGAAAACAAATTTCATTATATCAAGCTTAAAGTAAAGTGTTTTCAATAAGAGCGCTCGAACTTAGAAATAAAATTAAAAACCCTGTTTCAGTGATATTGCACATGTTTATTTTATTTTAAAGGATATTCGCTGACATTAGGTGTCGAATATAATTTCAGCCAAATGGCCGCCACATCTCCGCATTAGGTGGTGTATCCTGGTGGACCAATTTTGGATGACATTTTCGCATAAATGGGGCTCAGTTTCACGATGAGCGCGAGTTATGTTGGCCTTCAGGGCGGCAATTGACTGTGGTTTGTCTGCATAGACTAGAGACTTCATGTAAAGAAAGTAGTCGAGCGGTGTTAAGTCACACGATCTTGGTGGCCAGTTGATGTCGTCACCACGCGAGATGCTGTATGCCAAGTGGCGCCGACCTGTTGGAACCACATATTTGTGAGATCCGTACCATCTAACCTAGGCATCAAATTTCTTCATTAAACGACGGTTGTGGACTCTGCAGGACGGCCATGAATGCCATAAATTGGACGCAATGCGCGGAACGTTAATAATAAATTTTAACAATTTCCACGCGTTGTTGAAGCGTGTAGCATTCCATGGTGAAATGTCACGACTAAATATGTGTTCATGCCAAATTTGACAGCTATCGCTTTACCAAGATGGTCGCTATGCGCTGTCAAAGTTCGCGCGTCCCTATTGAAAAACCTTTTATTACTGAATTTCGTACAATGGCGGCCATCAAAACGATAATGGTGAAGCGCTGTCTCTATATATCGCCCAAATAATTATATTCAATGCGTGCAGCCTGCTGTCACGTTGATGTTAATGTTTATTATTAGTTTAATTATATTGGGTAGCGTATAGTAAAATTGTAAATGTAAAGTTAAAATAGTACTCAAGGCCCCTGAGGGCAAGTCTTCAGGGCAAGGCATTCTCTTAGAAAATAGACAACTTTTGTTTGGTGGAGTATTCACCACAAAACGTCTTGGACGTCTTATGAAAAGAAGGTAGCTTAAAGCGTTGTTTCGTCATATTTTATCACACAAGATCTGCCCAAAAAAGTAGTTTTATTTTTCAGGGATCATGTTTGCATGTTTGTGAGTTTCATTATTCCACCATAATTTCTAAACGGCTTAAACGATTTTCATGTATGAGAATTGTTAGATTTGTCTGGACAGCTCAGGTGAAACTAGGTACTATATTTAAAAAAAATTGGTGGATATTAGTTGCCATTTAGTAATGATCCCATCGAGTGGGGTATCAAAATGAAGGGCTTTAAAAAACGATTCCATAAATATATATATATATATATATATAAGTTATAATTTTAATGGAACGATAAATTGTTTGACAAAAATAAATAATTTGCAGTCGGGTTTTTACTCTTTTAATTAATTTATACTTTACAAAATCAATATATAGCAGGCGTTATTGCAAACCTAACAATATTATAATTTATACTTGTTTAGACACTAACCTCTTTACCTATTATCATTAAGTACTCATACAACGTTACTGTACTGTGAAGAAGAGTTTTGCTTTGCAAAGTCAAAGTCAAAATCATTTATTCAATTTAGGCGTCTACGACGCTCTTATGAAGGTCAATTACAAATTTTAGTATTGAAATATTGTACATTGTACTGCCACGTTCAGCAAATAAATTGTATAGAGCCACTGCGAGAAGAACGGGCAAGAAACTCGGAGCCATTCTTTTAAACATCTTTTAACAATGTGTTACATACATACTATATAATAGAGTTAGTACAATATTTGTTTAAATTATGTAGGTGACAGGCAATAGCTTGGCGGAGGCAGAATTGTCCAGGCATTTTTGTCGTTTATGTAATCAGAAACTGTGTAGTAGGATTTTTTAATCAATATGTTTTTCACATGCAACTTGAATTTCCCTTCTGTGAGCGTTGTAATATGTTTAGGAACTTTATTATAAAACCGCACACAATTACCTAAGAAGGACCTTTTATTTGTCTTTGCTAATCTAAAACCTGGCACCGCTATTTTATCTTTATTCCTAGTATTGTAATCGTGATTGTCACTGTTTAATTTAAATTTACTCAAATTTTTACGAACATACATAATATTTTCAAATATATACAGACTTGGTAAAGTTAAAATATCAATTTCTTTAAAAAGATCCCTCACAGATTCCCTAGGACCCATTTTATATATGGCTCGAATTGCACGCTTTTGTATGATAAAGATTGTCTCTATCTCAGCAGCAGTTCCCCACAGCAATACGCCATACGACATAATACTGTGGAAGTACGCGAAATAAACTAGGCGAGCAGTAGCTACGTCTGTTAACTGTCTTATCCTAAGAACTGCATATGCAGCAGAACTAAGTCTTCCGGAGAGATCATGTATATGTGGATCCCATTGTAAAGTGGAATCCATTTTGATTCCCAGGAAGACTGTCGCTTTGTCAATAGGGAGTTTATCTGGGCCAAGCTTTATGTTTGTTTCAACATAAGGAACATTTCGTAAAGAAAACTTTAACAATTCGTCTTTTTTGAATTTAGGAGAAGATTATTAGCGGCGAACCATTTACAAATCTTAGATAATACATTATTTACATGCGTCAGTTCACTGTCTTTCCTATCTACTTTAAAAATCAGAGAGGTATCATCTGCGAATAAAACAATATCGCAGAAATCTTTGACCATGCAAGGCAGATCATTAATATATGTTAGAAACAGAAAAGGTCCCAAAATTGATCCCTGTGGTACTCCCATTTTTACCAATGACCCGGAAGAAGTATTGCCACTTATTCCAACCCTCTGTAGCCTCTCTGTTGCGCAGTCAGTCAGTACCTATTGCTTCTGGTGTGCCAGATTTCCGTAATATTAAGTATTTACAAAAATATTTAAACTAGTTAGTGTATGGAAATTGTTATTTTGACATTAAGGGATACAATAAATCGAAAAACTGGCAAACCAGAAGAATAGATAGTAGGCTCAGCAATATGCATACAAAATTTCATCCAGTTTGAACATTTCGTATTTAAGATATGACGAAACTTCGTTTGTATGAAAAGCGCACCGTGCACTCTACTCTTAAATTTAGCATTAATTTTGAATATTTCGTATTCAAAATATGACTAAACTACTTTGTAAAGCCCTGCCACGCGCTACGCTTGAGTCCTGACGTACATTATCCTCAACGTTTGTAGAACGTTTTAGCTTACAAATTACAAATAACAGGTTTTGAGGGGTTGAAAATGTCAATTATTGATTTTAATTGACATAATGACATGAATAACAAAACAAAGTTATGGTGCCAAAACTATATTTCCATTATAAAAATTATACAATACATGTTTGTAAATTATACTAGAAGTAAGACAGACCTATATAATATATTTATGAAACAAAACCCGAGCGTAAATGTTGGTCTCGATTCTAGAAATTTCTCTCTTTAAATTTAAAATTCTCTTACTTTCATTACTCAGTTCTTATACTATATAATAATATATTGTAGTTCTTATACGGATTAACAAAATAACATTCACGAACCAATTATAATAGAAAATTTAGTAATAGTCACTACCGATTCTGAGATTTAAACCGTGCATGTGACTGGACGACTCGTCTGATTCATCATGGGTAGCAACATAGCAACATAGCTCGTACTCCTTTATAGCATCGATCAAGCAGCTGACGTGACCTGGTACTGAAACATAAAATAATACATGTAATACAGCTCTTAAGGTGGATACTTTATCTTGCGGGAAATTCAAAAGATAAACAGCTGTGATGGCTCAGTGGCATTGACTATGACTGCAGCGCAGCAGGTCAATGGTTCAAATCCCGCCGCGGGTTTGAGCTCCACGCATGGTGAAGGGCATTTTGTGAATGGCCGCCTGGCTAGCTACCACCCTCAAGTAGAAAATCTGTCGCCAAGCACCTAACGGTGTGTTCCGGCAGCTGTCCTTCAGAACCAATAAAATTACAGGCACATGAGACTTAACAACGGTACGTCTCAGTGTGACGGGCACAGTGCAATTCGTCGTTGACGACAACAGTTGTCTACAGTTTTGTCTTTGTGTTGCCTTTTTGTTAAATTACAAAAACATAATAATATGCTTTAATATGATCTTGTGTTGACCATTGTGTTGGTAGACAATAAATATTGTGCGGATCCCATATAAGTGGAATAAGCGTAAAAAGATTATGATTCTCACAAAAACAATGACAGCGGCTGCGCGAGTGAGCGACAAGTTTGATCGCAAAAGATGAGCAATTGGGGTCAATGCCCGATATTCTTTCGAACGTACCTTAGCTTTCGTCTACTAGGAATTAAATTACACGCACTCCCAAAGAATCCTCTAAGTAAATCTTATTAAAAATTAACTACGTAGCTCACCGGCCTTAAGCATCACAACAGTCCGTTGCTCTGTTGATGCGTGAACGAAGAACATACTAATAAACTGACAAAAATACTTCCTCACACGCAGGGTGCTTAATTTTTGGGGCGTTAGGTCATGCACTGAAAGTTCGGAAGGAATATATTTATTCTGGTACAAATATGTGGGTATTTCACTCTCCGTTACACATCTGAGTATGGTCATCTGGAGTACTACTCTTAATGCAGGACATTATTGTAACTCCAGTTGATGTTTGATGGAAGAGTATTCATGATCCAAAAGAGATGTATTAGGGTTATAAATAAGGCGTGGTTTTTAGACAGCTGTAAACCCCTTTTTAAAACATGTAACGTACTTCCTCTACCGTGCATGTACATAAAAGACATTTGTGTCTTCTCTAAACAACACCCTGATTTTTTTAAGAAACGTGGTGAAGTTTTTACACGACAAAAAAGGGCAAAGTTCACCAATCTATTGTATGAACCTCGTGCTAAGAAGGACTTATATAAAAAAAATATTTACAATATGTGTCTAACCATTTATAACTGTATACCAAACGACATCAAAATATTGGATGGTAACAAATTTAAAAGCTCTTTAACTCACTGGCTTCTTGACAACTGTTTTTACAGTGTGAAAGAATTTAAAGAATTTTGTAAAACATCAATTTTAAGTACTTAATAAATATTACACAAAAATTTGCACGTCTGCTTGCAGACTAAATACATTGTATCCTTAACCATTATTATACGATCTTATGTGACATGTATTTTAGCAAATAAATGATTTGATTTGAATCACGCCTTTAAAGTTGCTAGTTTTCAATGCAACTTAATTATTGAATTAGCTCCATTATAATTTTATAGTCATACACTTTTATTTATTACATTGTTAACGTTTTAATAACTGTTTGCTTATGAAACAAAGCAGGTATTCTCCAACACCGAATTGGATAATCTGGCTCTACGTTGAGCAAACCATGCAAGAAATATATTTGTAAAATATCATGTGCCTGTAATTTTTCTCGCTTCTCAGTGTTTAAATCATTTTGTAAACATAAAAGACAAGGACAATCAATTAGAATGTCTTTCTTACTTCGTATTCTACTACATTTATTTTAAAATCATTGAATCTGGAGTAATATTCGAATTGAATGATGGACATAACTATGATGTAGATTGTATAGATAGTATAAAACAATTACCTTGTACTACTCCCAATTCATTATCTTCCTCTTGTAATCCATGGTATCTATCACTACGAGCTTCTTCAACAAATGAAGGTTCTTCATGATGACCAGACTCGGTATTGTCACTATTCATCAGACTATATATCGATGGGTATGATGTTACAAGGCACCTAGCTAATTTCTCAAAGCTTTTGTAAGCGCAGGCTCCATTTTCAATTAGATCTTGAGATCTATAGAGCAACATTTTTAAAAACTCTTCCCTAGTTTTTTTGTGAGGTTTCCCTTGTTCAGAAGAGTTACTGTGATAAGTTTTCTCTCTGAGATCCGTGATGTTGTCCATATTATCTGATGTATAGCCTTTCGCATCTTTTGATTCTGTAGGTTTTATCTCTGAAATTGTTTTAATTACTTTTCCATTTAAAAATACAGCCCTTTCTAGTTGAGGAGAATAATCTTGTAACCTTAGTAAGGCATCGTTAACGTTTTGTTCCGACTCTTCAAAGTACTCTTCACTGTAATCTTGGGCCACGGAATTGTCATCTTGGTTTAATTTTGCTGCAAAACGACTGTGCTGGTTAATTTCTTGATTGAAGTCATTACCGTCCTTAGGTTCGCTAGGAATCCTCTCTGCCAATTTAATGTTATGCAAAGCTAGTCCTTCAGAAAGAGAAAATAATCCCAGAACAACGAAGGCGATCATTAAATCCCTCATTTTTGAAAGCCTGCTTTGATTCTTATATGTAAAAAGAACTTAGTATGGTTCGCGTTACGAAATGGAATGATGTCTTAGCTTCTATGTACTGCGTTTTTATACACTGCTTATCTATAATACCATGTCTGGAATTTTTGTATTTAAATAAATCTGATACCAAACCTTTTAAATATTTATAGTAATAAAAATGTTTACCGAAAACGTGGAAAAAATGACTTTATAACGTCCTCAGTTATAATAAAAATGTCATCAGGTTACACAACACTACGAAGCCGTTTTTTAGACATTTGGGCTTTAAACTAAAACCCTAAACCTAGGTTATTTATACTAGGTAGGTACCTAGTATAAATTAGTATACCAATTAAGCTTTTTCATACGATAATTTCGGAACTTGACTATTTTATTACACAACTGCCCAAAAAAAGGAGTGTTATGTTTTCAGGGTTCAAGTATGTATGTTTATAAATTTCTTTATTCCATCATAACTTCTAAACTGCTTAACCGATTTTAATGTATGATATATTATTAGATTTGTCTTGATAGCGCAGACCAGGTAACACAGGATATATAAAAAAATATATAAAAAATCAAACTGGCGGATTTTAGACGCCATATAGTTAGATTTTTTTTCTCCCAAACCCATCGAGTGGGGCTTCATTATTAAGGACTTTAAGAAACGAGTCCAAAAATATATATAACTTTCAGTTTTAATTCCAATAAAACGCTTAACAAAAATAAATAAGCAGTCGGGTTTTTTACTTATTTATTAAATTATACGTGTAAACATTGTAAATGTCATCCCTCGGTTGCAACTGAAATCAAAATACATAAAGATGTAATGGAAACTATTTTCATACATTTTCTTCACTAATTGGTATCCTGTCGGTCTTGGAAGAAAAATATAGTATTCAAAACATCGATATATAAGAGTCCTTTCAATATACTAAACCATGCATATGCTATACAGAGTGAACTCACTTAGGTATGTATGGTATGGTTGTCCGTATACGTGCTGTTTGCAATTAAATACGTGAATAACTTCAAACTAGATTCATGGCTATAGTCTGTTTTTTTTTAACAAACGAGTAATGAGTATGTCTCTCGCACATTTCCGATATTGACAGAGTGAGATGGGTCATTGCCGTCATTGGTCAATGACTGTTCTCGTTTTGAAATTGTTAAGGCCCGTTCATATTGAATACTTCTAAAATGATATTGATAAATATATTTAATAATTGACATTCAGAATTTACATGATTTATTATTAAAAATAATATTTAACTTAATTGTTATAATCAATAATAATGACACATGAACACATGACATGAATTTTAATTTGTTATTATTGACATGAATTTTAATTTGTAATTATTGACATGGATTTTAACTTGTAATAACGGACGTTAGATATTTTTTATAATAAGTATTTGACTTTTATTTAATTGGTAATATTTTAGATTAGATTGTAATTTAAATTGTTGCTATTCGTTTGTTGTTTCGTAAAGGTATTTAGATTCTGAAATTATTGTAATCCTTATCTCATTAATCATATGTTACATACACGATTGAATTAGGACATTCCTGTAAAAAAATGTATATATGAATTTGCAATAAAATAAAAATTTACTGTAGAGAAAATTTAATTATAATTTAAAGATTAAAATTCTTATACTCAGTATATTCGTAACCAAATGTTCTGTTCGCTATATGATATAAAACAATATAGTATATATTATGCACTAGAACATGTAAATCAAATAATTCTACTACAATTCTTGTAATCTTAAAAAATATCGTCATTACTTCTTTCTGATGAACCTTCTGCAGATACGTCAATAATAAATTGTTGTAACATATTTTGTACATGATTGTCGACCCGTTCATTTTCGTTTCTATCTTGATTATCACATGATTGACACATGACGATCATTTTTATCTATCCCCTTATTTACTCCTTGTAACTAAATGAGTTGGAACTTTATCAATTTTATAACTTTTGTTATTTCCTGCCATGAAGACCTTAACTAAAGACTAAACGAGTTCAAGTAGGTTGATCTCACAGTGATACGGCGGCAAACTTATGACGAGACGATTTGCTGACTTAGCTACAAGAAATTTTTCAAAACGATCTTTGATTTGCTTAGCCTAATCCAATAGTTGCAACTTTAGTATTGATTCGTTACAAACAATATTTTTCGACGCGCAGGTAGTCGAAGACTAAACTGAATGTACCTACATGTAACTAATGCGTTAGTGTGGAACGGACTTTATGTTGATTACGTGGGCCAATAGCAACGCAGTTAAATTTTCGGTACTCGTTTGTTAAAGTATTTAATTTCTTTACAAAACGTATTGAAAGTAGATATTGAAATTATTCTTCTTATCCGGTACGCTCTTGACAGAGCGGTCGTGATTGCTATTCAGTAGTAGTACTGGCAGGGGCTGACGTGATCCGCCTCACGATGTTTCGCCACCTTTGCCTGCTGGAGGTAATTCTGCTGCACTGGTTCAGGGAATCTCCGATGGCAGATTCGATCTGGTCAGTCCAACGCGTGGGTGACCTTCCGCGCGGTATAGTGCCTTCCACTTTTCCTTGGACGACAAGCCGTTCCAAAGACTGATTGTCACGCTGGGAATTATGTCCGAAGAATTTAAGGATTTGAGATTGTACTAATGAAAATAGACGCTGCTTGATACCTTATACGTACCTATAATTCCAACAATACTTGGTTACAGTACCTGGTTCATTTTTAATAACTGAGTCACCTTATGAATAAATGTAAGAATTTTGTACTTTGGAAGCTTTCTCTCCGTACCATTATCTATTGATGTGCTTTAACTTGGTATACGAAAAACATTTGAAAATCACGTTAAAACAATACTTCTTAATTGCACGGCAAGCGAACTGAACGAAAATACATTCTATCAAACAAAACATGTTCATATCGCTTTCCTTTTCTTACATTATATCACTTGAGATTCAAATCCATCAAATGATATTGCGTAAACTAATTACAGTCATTTTAGTCGGTTTAGCATGTTAACAACGATTAAGTGATAGGATATTTTGTTCAGCAAGACTTTTTTCACAGTACAATATTTATGGCGGTGTGTGTGTAGTGAAATCAATTGTCCAGTAACTCCACATAAATGCTTTTAATACATTTTTCATTAATAATCTTATGAGCATTGATATACATACATAAAATCGCGCCTCTTTCCCGTAGGGGTAGGCAGATACCACAGATTTCCACTTACAACGATCCTTACATATCCTTTCATACACAAGCGTCGGTTTAGGCTACTCCTGATCTGGCCTTTTTTCTGAACGTCAGATAAATCAAAAATCAGATAGAAGACTATCTGATTTTGGAACGTTCGCCTTGGTCTTTCCCTTGCAACACTTTCGTTCACTTGTCTCATGTATACCTGTTTAGTCATTCACTCCACATGTCCAAACCATCTTAACATATCTTACATTGATATAGTAATGGTATTTAACCAATTTTAGTTTTTTTTATGTTATTGTGACGGAACAAGCCCGAGGCCCACCTGATGTTAAGTGGACTAGCCTCTGCCTATAACAGACGCATTTCGTCAACGACGAATTGCACTGTGCCCGTCACACTGAGACGTCCAGTTGTTAGGTCTCATTAGCCTGTAATTTTTCTGGCTCTCAAGGACTGCTGCCGGAACACACCGTTAGGTGCTTGGCGACAGATTTTCTACTTGAGGGTGGTCGCTAGCCAGGCGGGCATTCGCAAAATGCCCTTCCACCATGCGGTGAAGCTCAAGCTCTGGGCGGGATTCGAACCATGCAGTCCATATCCAATGCCACTGAGCCATCACTGCTTCAGTGTGATATAGTATTGGTCCATTTGCTTCATTTTGCAGGTTTTATCATTGTATAACTCCTGTTTGACTTGTCGTAGCGCTAAGCTGGTTTTACTAATCGATAAAGCACGAAAAAGTATTCATCACTTTGTCATTAACTAATTCTTCGTAAAATTGACAATTAGTTGGTTTGCGCAGTGAAGTCTCGATATGGTTGCTACTTACAGATGAAAATTATTTTTAGCGTAAGCGTATGAAGTTCTTTTTTTCATTGCTTTGAGTATCTCTTTTAGCACATTTTTGAGAAAGTGTTCAAAAAATTGTGGAGTTATAAAATAATGAATAGATCAGGCGTTACTTTGCGGAAATCCATTTTTAATAATAACAAATACTTTTAAAATATTTTAAGAAAACATCAAATTAATATTTTAATAAAACACTTAAAAAATATAAAAATATATCTAGTGACAATTCCGCTCAATTTTCCTGCTAAGCCGACGCGACGTCACAAACGCCACGCAGCCAAACCGGAAGAATTTTCGACGCGTTTCGCTTCTACACGAAGCATCCTCAGGAGGTCTTGACTCTTCGAGCGCACGATCGAGAAATTTCTCGATCGTAAATATTAATTTGATGTTTTCTTAAAATATTTTAAAAGTATTTGTTATTATTGGAGTTATAAATGTGATATATTTTCCAAATGCCGTTATTGGCAATAAAAATACACGTGGTTTAAATTATATATTGATCTACTATTATAAAACTTACATAATACAATTGCAAAACACTTTGACAGTGAACGCTGCTTGAAATAAAAATAATAATAAAAATAAAAAGTTTTTTATAAAATAAAAATACCTTCTCCTAGTATCAATCCCTAGAAAGTATTTTTATTTAATTTGAATTAAAATTAAGTAAATAATGTGCTGCTATATAAATTATCATGGCGTTACTTTAGTTTCACTGTTGATTCGAATAATCCATCACACCACTCAAGGCCACTAGCGATCATTCCACCAATGCTGTCGCTAATTCTGTTGATCCAAGTAGCAAGAAATCTTGGAGCTGTATCGTTCATGTGCCTTGATAGCACTCCTGAGTCTTCCTGGTTAGAACATAGCTCGTAATTCTTCATCGCTTCGGTTAAGCAGCTGAAGTGAGGCGGTACTCCTGAAAAACGAAATACTGTAATGTAATCGTTTTCTCGCTGCGTATAAAACGCAGTGTGCCTAATCCCATTATGCCTGAAACCAGACAAGAAGTAGGCATATTGAGATTCAGGTCCATTGAGTTTTAAATCAATGTCAAAATAGACCTTGTGTGACTTAGGTCCATTGAGTCTTAGTTCAACGAGATATGACTTATTTTGAATTAATTTTTGACTAATTGAAAACAAAGTCATTTTTATACCATATAATTGTTTGATGATTTTTATAATATTTTCATGATTTTCATCATGCGGGTAACCGAGAATCGATTAAAATTACATAAAAATAACAGTGATATATTCATATCGCGATAAAGGCAATATAAAAATTAGACTAATAATGAAATAGTCATATCGTGAAATGGACAGTGTAAGAAGTAGATCAACAGCGACATATACAAATAGCTACTTAGTTGAAACTTTTATTTGAAATTACATTTAGGCACAGCTCAATTTAGGCATACTTCGTTTTAGGCACGCAGCATGCTATTAGAACTACCGATTGGGATTACTAACGTATACCCATAATTCCATTATAAATAAATTGTTGGATCGGAATAAAAATACGTTCATTATGGACATTTGCAGAGGAATTATAAACTATATTGTATCCTGAATTAGTTTTGTAACGTATTGTAATCTCGCTGTACAATGAACGTTATGGAGTATTTTGTGAAGTCACACAAATAGTGTATAGAAAGCTAGGTTTAAAACATCTTTTAATATACCTAATCTGCAAGGATTAAATAGTTACCTTGTACTTAGTCAGTTTCATCTTCGTGCTCTTTTAATCCATGCTCTCTATCCCAATAACCTTCAACAACTATAGTTTCTTCCTCACCAGACTTTGAATTGTCAATATTTAACAGACTATATATGGATGGATATGATGAAACAAAACACTTTGCTAATACCTCAAAACTTTCGAAAGCGCAAGTTCCTTTATCAGTTACATCTTGGGATCTATAGAACAAGCGTTGCCAAAACTGAGGGCGCTTTCTTTCTTGTGAATCGTTCACAGAATCATCTTGATTCGTGCTATCTCTTATATCTGCGATCTGCTTCATATCTGGTAAAAACTCATTCGCGACTTTAAGAAGGTCTTCAGTAAAACTCTCCGAATTCCTCACAATGTCATGAATGTGTGAAAATCTTATCCATTCAGCTAGTGCGTCGGCAAGAGAACCTTCGGATGTTACTGAGACATCTCTATCCTGTATTTCCTCTTCTTGATTTGATTCCATTTTGGTGATCTGTTTCGGTTGTCCTCTTTTATATCTGTGGTGATTTATATCTGATGGGAAAACATAAGTGTCTTTATTTTCGATAGCGATCCTTTCTACTAAGTTGTTCTTATCAAAAGCCATTCCTTCGGTATGAAAGAATGCTCCAATCACAACAAAGACGCCCAAAAAAGTTTTCATCTTGAAAGCTTATTATGGTATTATAATAGTTACTCAGAAAAAAAAGGTTATATTACTCGATGGAATGATGTCTTTACTAAGTTTACATCGCTTTTATACTAGAAAGAAGTGTAATAATGTGTGGAATGAAAATTATTAGAATGTACTAAGTGTTTTATGAATGTGTGGTATGTCAGTAGACGCTAATAGATTCAAATAACATTTTACGTAAAAAGACAATGATTATATTTCAACTATAGCGCTCTGTGAATTATTACTACTAGATAACCACGGGACATGCAAAATTCCAAATTTGAAAGTACATTTTCTCGTTTTATAAACTATTTTTCTTAACAGAGTACCGCTTGCTCTAGATGAAGATTAGTATAGTACGTTTATTTTAGTTAGCGTAACTGCTTGCATCAACCATTAGTGAAATTTTAGTAAATCTAAAAATAGCAACAGTTAGGCTAAGCGTATGTTGAGACGCATAGCAGAATAGCAATAATTACATATAAATAAAAATCGTCAGCCAACCTGATGTAAGAATAGCTAGCCCCTTTGATTTTTAAAAATATATTCATTAGCATAAAGGTTTTAATATAGGTAGCTGAAATTTAGTAAATAATAACTTTATTTTAAATCAAATAAGTATTTGATTTGGCACAGCCATCCTGTTGGTCACCTCTACTTTTTTTAATATACCTAAATTTGGTAATAGGTATAAAGATGAGATATGACAGCTGTCAAAGTGACAGATTATATAGTACGTTTTCAATGTGTTCATCTAGCTAAATGCGTATTGCGCATGGGCACAAGTAATATAAGAGTTGTATCATTGTTTCAGACGCAGCAATCGTCTCCCCGGTCCACCCCGAACTCTTCACCACGCTCGACCAAAAGCCCGCCGCTACCCGGAGCGCAGCCGCAACCCTCTGCACCTGAACGGTATGTCTTTTTACAAATAGGCTAGCTTTTGATCATCAACTCGCCTGTCGGTTAGTGTTGCCGTGGTAAAGATGTTGGCAGCCTAAACATAAACGATCTGGCTCCCAAGAAGTGCTGTCTGAAGTCACCATTAGGTATTTCTAAATATATTACGAACACTATCGCTTGCAAAGTGAAAAGCTCCGAGCTCGGTACCGTTTGTCGATTTACCCTTGTGCGATACAATTGTTTATAGAAATAATAACGAGTGATTATTTCAGCGATGAACCGCTGGTGTAGTTGTAGGTCGAAAATTTGTTAGGCGATATCGTTACTTATCGAAAGCACGATTCGCCGAAAATACTACTTTACTTACTGCCGACGAAGGGGTTGTCGAAATCGAAGCTGTTAATTTTATCAATACTAATGTAGTAAAGATATCAGATCAGATTTTGAACTGAATTCCAAAAAAAAGAGCAATGATAGCCGATCGGTAATAGCTGTGGACTGCCCTGCTGTAGGTCCATGGTTCGATCCCCACCGCCATCTTGGTGGAAGGGTATTTTGCTAATGCTCGCCTGGCTAGCTGCCACTTCAAATAGAAAATCTGTCGCCAAGCACCTGTTTGTTCCAGAAGCAGTCCTTGGGAGCCAGTAAAATTACTGGCACATGAGATTTAAAAACTGTATGTATCAGGGTGACGGGCGCAATGCCGTTTGTCACTTGTTATGAAAAGCGTAATGCAACTGTTATTGCGTTAACGACATTTATTGTTAGCGAGTTACACAGGGTTATGTACGTAGCATACATCAATAAAAAGAGTTTTTTTTAATATTGAATTAAATATTAAAAAAACCGACTTGTAGGACTGAAAATATGAAAATTTCAGCATATTATATATTTTTTTGTTATCCTGATAGGTTATCCTTGACCACTATCTCACCTGATGGTAAGTGATGATGTAGTCGAAGATGTTGATCAGGCTAACCTAGAAGTACTGGCTCTCAAGGACAGCTGCCGGAACACACCGTTCGGTGCTTACCACCATGCTATAACGACTGCCATCCTTAGACTACAACCGGGACCGACGGCTTAACGTGCCCTCCAAAGCACGGAAGCGCTCAGTAGTAATGTCACTATCGGTTACCCATCCAACTCATGACCGCGGGCGACGTTGCTTAACTTTGCTTAGCGGTTAAGAACAGCGAAGTAAACTTCGCCACGAGCGCTTCAATTATTATATCATTATTTTGATTCTTGGATGTAATACAATTTTAAGATTAAACAAACAGCAATATATGTTATAGAACGACTATTTTATAAAACAAACGTAAATTTCACTCATTTTGTAAATCGGTATTACCGGACCTGAATATAAAATAGCTCCGATTATACACCTTCATTCATTTCGTATAAATGGCTAATTAACTCTTAGATAATGCTTGCCCAATGGGAGACCACCTCCACGGTCAGTAAGATGCATACTTGAGGTCATCTTGTGTGGGCGCTGGGGACATGGCAATAAGTGTGCCCTATTCTTAATTCCTCGAAGTAGTACGCAAAGATGTGTAATTAACGCTTTTGTCCCACGGGAAGTGGTAAATTTGCCATATTCCGGGCACAATTCCAAAATTAACTTATTCCAATTCTGCAATTCAACAGAGCAATGCTTCCAGCTAGTAGTGGGCTGGAGTATTTGGACTGCCTGTAAGGGCCTGTTTCAGGATGTTATAGTAAGTTGCGGTTATACTACCCAGAACATAAAATAACTGAATGATAAAAATGACAGATAAAATGCAGCGCATTTCAAGCTTTAACCGATGGCTAGGCTAAATCGATGACTGTGAAACACAAACATAGTGTTTTATTTATTAAATATGTTCTGGGTAGTATAACCGAAACTTACTCGAACATTCTGAAACAGGCCCTAAGTCTGCGATTACTTATGGGTATCTTAATGCTTTTATTGAAGTAGCTGTAGTGTTGTATATAGTTCGTGGTATTTTGTAAAGATAGGCATACCTCCGGTTAAAATAAATATAAAAAACAAGTTATTCCATATTGAATCCGTTACCAAAATTTTTAATTTTACAGGGAACCGAGCAGCCGTGGCACAGTGAGAAGCGCGCCGCAGACGCCATCTCTGGGTGAAAGGGAACGCATTGACATGACTCACAGTCTCGGTAAATTTTGTTAACACGATATGCTTTTACAATATTTAATCGTAAACAATGCTAGCTGACCCACCCGTGTGGAACTTTGTTTATATCTCTACCCTTATCTCTCTTATGTACTGTATCGGCCGGATTTGCCATAATTCCCACGCTTGGCAAGTATTTTCGGGATCGCAGATCATTTTCTCTGCAGGCACTGCTACCCACCTCCCGGTATTTTACCTTTAGGCGCCTCTTACGATATTCACGGGTAGAGATGCACCCTCCTATCTCAACCTTCTAGGCCGGCATCCCACGGGGCTTATATACTGGTATATCTCTTATGTACTGCTAGGGTATCTTAAAAACTATCCAGCATATGTGTAGTGGGTTCCATTTCTAAAACCTAATTCCTATATTAACAAATTAACTACAGAAGAAAAAATATTGAACAGGATAAGGGCCACGACTGATCAGTCCTACATACTAAATAATTTTAATTTAATTGTAATGCGATTGTAATGTTATCAGTGTAATTAATTTTATAATATATGTTTTTTTAATAATATTATAATATTTGCACGCCTGCTTGCAGGCTGAATGCCTGGACGAAAATTATTTGAAGATCTTGTGTCGAATTGTATTCTAACAAATAAATGATTTGATTGATATAATCACCAATAAAAGTTAGACTGTAGTTATGTGTCACTGTTCTACTTGTTCTTTGATTCAGTCCTTTAACCTCCCCGGTCAGGTCTATTCTCGACCGAAACATGGTGCCCTCATTGGGACACCCTATACGAAAACGGAAATCATATCACGTATACAAATTCTTATTCTAATTGGGGGCGATATGTCCTGAAATGGCGTCCCGCTTGGGGTGTATTGTGCATTTCCCCCGTCAGCTTCTACCCAAGCCATCCCAACTCCTTAACGTAGCGGAGAAGGACTCTGGGTCGCTGGCATAGCTGCTCCAGTGACATGTGTGATGGTGGAAAGGATTTCGATGGTGAGAATGGCTCACATAGACCCGTTTCAACTCTTATTTGTTCCGTGGCTTCACAGTGCAATAGGACGTGCTCCACGGTCTCTTCTTCACGCATACAGCCTCTACATAGAGGACTGTCTGTTGCTCCCGTTTTATGCAGAAAGTAGTTCATGTTGCAGTGACCAGTAAAGAGGCCTACAACAAGGCGCAATTCATCCCGCTGTAGCTTTACCAATATATTTGTTAGCTTCTTGTTTAGAGTTGGAAACATGGCCTTCGTATGTTTACAGTCTTCTAACTTATCCCACAGGTTTTGTTGTTCTCTCTCGGTGTGACGACGCAATAGTTCTCGTATTTCCATTACTGATAGATTCGTATACACATTATAAGCGCTCATAATTTTCATATCGACCCGTTATGGAAACCAGACCGGAAATCTTAACCGCTCGGCCACTGAGACTGGTCAGTGAAATGCGAATTTTGTGCTTTATTATTTAAACCGTCATACTGGACCATGATATTCTAGCTTTTATATTATAGCTGGAGATACTGGAAACTATTGAGAGGAGAGCCAAGAGACTCATTAACGACGACCAACTTGTTAGCAAGAAACTCCAAAGTCTCGAGAATCGCCGCAAAGTCGCTTGTTTATCGGTTTTTATCGGATACATTTCTGGGAGTGTGCCATGGAACTTCATAATTTGATTCTGCCATTCTACTCGGACTATCGGACATCCAGGGATACTCAGAAGCGCCACCTCTATATGGTTGATATTACATTTACCCGAACGAAGCGATTTGCGTCTTCGTTCATCATACGAAGCGCTAGGGAATGGAACACCCTGCCTGAATCTGTGTGTCCGGTTAAGTGCAATATCTTCAAAACGCGAGTGAAAAATACCTTCTGAGTTAGCGCGCTCCATCATCGAGCGCATCATCACTTAACATCAAGTGAGATAGTGATCAAGTGCAACCCAGTTCAGTATTAAGTAATATTCGCTTGACATGTGATAGTTCCAGAAATTATATCTAGAAATCAAAATCATGATTATCATATGTTGTAAATTGTTTTTACTTGTATTTGTGAACAGTTACATGTATCTAATACTGAGGCCAATTACCAATCACGAATGCCTACGAATAAATATGTAAAGAAGTGTAACTCTCATACAGTTACCGCTTTAATTTCAAACTTATCAAGATCATAATAATTAACAAAACACAATCTTCCAAATTCAATTGGATTGGTGAATTGATTTGTCGCTTAGAAATGATCGCATCCGATTGGACGCGTCAAAGCCGCGGCACGGTACACTTTAAAAACCACGCCCGCCGCGGTAAGGTTTGTGTTCTGCTTTATATTTATACGTAGACGAAAGCTTGATTGGTCGATTATGTCCCGGCGCAAAGAACGGTTCTGGTTTGAATCCCGTTCATGGTCATATTTTTTCATACGTTGTAATTTTGTAAGCATGTTCACGTAGCTTACAAAATTCAATTTCAAGAAAAGACGCTAAATTCCTTCTATGATCCCCATTTATTCGAATACCATTTAATAACTTATAACGTTTTTAATTGCGAAAAATTTTTAATGATGCTTATAATTTTATCAGGTGGCATGGAGAGCATGGGCAACGACGGGAGAAGTTTCCATCAAAACCAAAGACCCACCACAAGTAAGTTTATGTTGAAAGCTATTTTTATTTTACTTATTTTAGTTTGCAGCTCTTAAATAACAAAGTTCTAAATTTATATCTGTGTGCTGAAAATTGGCTAAAAAAGACTGACGTTTTTGCAGTGACCAAGTTCACAGCAAAGCGTTTGAAACGTCGGAACAAAAATAATCATAAATACACATACCCGATTTAATGATTAATTGAATCTCAAAGAGAGCGTTGAATAAAAGTTCAGCAACAAAAGTTGATCAGTTTTAATTTAAGTTTGGTTCTGTATTTTTGTATGGTACTCCTTGGCGCATACTCGTAGCTTGCAAAAGGAATTTATTAATTTACGTGTAAAATAAAAGATTTTGGTACAGTTGTATGGGTCTACCAGCCCTTTGGAAGGTCCGTAGCTTCTACCTATGTCAATTATATTATTCGTTTTATTTGACCATAGCCGACTTTTAGGATAACCTAGTGGGAGGATATAGAATGGTTATAAACATAATTTTGTATGGTGCTTACTAAATAAAGATGTAATAGGTAAAGCAGTTAATAGCAAGTGCCATATTCCAGTGGGTATAGACAACCGTAGTCTCCGCAGCGACCTCCTCTACGCGGCGGACTCCGTCACCAACGCTATGTCTACTCTCGTTCGAGAACTCAACTCAGGTGAGAACACACACCAGTTAAAGGATGGTCGCGAAGCAGGGAGAAAATCGGTCATTGACCTTTCATCTTAATCTTTTGCAAACTTGTTCCACTTCCATTTGTGCAATTACGGTCATTGACTTTTGTGCGAGTTCAAGAGCAATGATAAACGATTGAAGCCAATTTGTGAATGATTTTTTTTTCTTGTTTGGCGACCGTACTTTTTTATAGCGTCAGTACAATTTCCATCAGTCAACTGATCAGTACTCATATTCATCACACACACTAAACCCTCTTCTTAGTTTATATTCACTTTTCACATTAATGAACACAAATGGTAAATATATATTTATTATTAATTCACTTCAACAATGAAACAGATACGTCAAAATTTGATGTCAAACGAGATACTTTTCGTCGCTCCGTCCCGAAATCCTTCAGGGTTTGTAGACTACTAACTGTTGTATATTGTACTAACTATTAACTATTGAACTATTGACATATTATATTTATTATAATTGTGGTGGAATGATCACAAACGTTTATTTTATATTATTTATTTAGTTTATCGCAAAATAACATTTAGCAATATAACTTAACGTTCAAATAAAAAAAAAGGCTGCAAAAATTACATAAACATTACTTGACAAATATTTTGTTTTAATAATCCGTAATAAGTACCATTGCTTTTCAAAGGGGCTTAAAATGTTGATGAAATGGCTAGTTTACATCGCTAGTTTGGTTACGAATATAGCAACTGATTAAACAACTTCATAAAGGGAGGAGGTTCTCAATCCGACTGTATTTTTCTATATTTTGTGTTTGTTACCTCAGAACTTTCATCAAAATCGGTTTATCCACCGATTTTGATGATTCTTTTTTATCAAAAGTTGATGCTTGCCCCATTTAAATTTCATTAAAACCTGTCGGTTTTTGAGTTACACTCCAATGACAGAAAAGTATTTTCCTATCTTGATGATATAGTCATTGACAGTGAATGATAATTGATCCCGTAAATAGCAAGGGTCACTGAAAAGGGTGAATATTTTTTTTCACCTCATAATGGAACGTACTTCTACACTCAAGTGTGAAATAACCTGTCGAAGTCAGTACCATGCGCACAATATTGTGATAATAGGTACTTTTGAACTATCATGGTACCGACTTCAACAAGTTATTTCACACTTTTAAGCTTACTCTTTTCGAAAAAAACACTCCTTAAAACACAATAGTTTTCACATACCTATACATGATACTGCACTTACACTTCACTTTTCTAATCCAATCAATCAACATACACTCATTACTTACCTCTTCTATTTGCATCATTCTAGCATGCTATCTGTTTTCTCTACGCATTGGGCATGTCTGGATGTTCCTTCTACGTCATTCTTAACACTTTAGTCGTATTTTCTATCAAATTCAATTCACCTAGATGTGTAACATGTTACTATTAAAGAGAAAATTGGCGTAGTGCAACGTTACACTCAGAAAATGTAGACAAGATTTTACTAACTAAATTGGAAATTGATTTATGCATTTTCACATTATCGATTGGTAAATCTTACATCAATCCACTGCATTCTAAAAAACGGTTCAAATGGCTCAATTAAATTGATTTATACTAATTTCTGGTTTTAATATATATCGATACATTTTGAGAGCCAGCACTTCTAGGGTAGCCTAAACGACATCTTCGACCACATCATCACTTACCATCAGGTGAGATAGTGGTCAAAGGCTAAACTATCAGGCATAAAAAAATCTAATTATGTAAAAAATTATCTGAGCAATATTTTTTTATATCATCGATCGCCGATGTTCTTGACTGAGATTTGATACTACACTTAAACCCAAACTCACCAAACTAGGGATAACTATACGAAGATAACTTAATAGTAGAGTGCACGGAGCGCTTTCCATACAAACGTAGCTTCGTCATATTTTAAATACAAAGTGTACAAACTCGGTGAAATTTTGTACGAATATTGCTGGGCTTAATATCTATGCTTCGCAGTTTCTCGATTTATTGTTTATTTTAATAACATAATATGGCCACTTTGCTACACCTATGGATAATGTCCAAGTTCCTATCACAAATCATAAAAGTACAACGTCGGAGTTTTTTTCTACAACAACAATTCAACAAATTTAATATGTGCTACTAGGTTTGACGTTCTAAGATAGATATAAGATACAGTATTAGTCCGATTACGATTGATAGGAAAACCCGATTAACAGTACGATTATTTTCCGATATACACAAGCACAATTTCCTAATATTCGTTAGTAAAATACTTTATTGACAACTAACGCTTAAGTAGCTTTTTGTATCGAAATATAGGCATTTCACTGCTGTAGTTCACTGTGTACCCTTACGTACCCATCGTGGCGTACTTACGTTCTTGTTGTCATTACATGTTAGTTAGTTGGAAAAAGATAGATAATTGATAATCAGAATAGGAATTGCCGATTATTGATTTATATAATCGGGATCGGAATCGGCAAATTGGTAATCTTTGCAACCCTACTTTTTACTAGTAAGAAGTTAGTTTATTTTATTGTTGAAAAGTTAACCTTTGACCACAATCTTGCTTGATGGTGAGTGATTATGTGGTCGAACGTGTTACAAGCTTAACCTGGAATAACCGCAGCTGCCGGAATACACCGTTAGATGCTTGGCAAGGGATTTGCTACTTAAAAATAAATAGTATTAAATTTAAAATTATTTGAACCATTTAAATGACATGTTCATAAAATTAATAAAAACAATGTCATTATTAATACAACAGTGATTTTCTAATTAATAAAAAAAACTATTAGGCCCAGGTAGTCCATTCGTTTATGAATTGCTAACGACCGATGTGACCTATGCGACCAAAATTGATATCCTTAAGACGTACCTTGTTGTTCAACAATCGCTCGTCGAATTTTGCTTATTAGTTTAGTCGTCTATAGATACTATATAGATACTGCAAGAACATCCCACTTGGAGTGTATATTTCTGATTAATACAAGGTTGCGCAACGCCAATTTTCACCTAATCTTATTACATACAATATTATTTTGTGGCACCATTACGTTATGTCGTTGGATGTAGATGTTTTACGTTGGTAAATGTTTTGCAGAGGGTTCAGACACTGAGGACACTGTTAAAGGCGACGCCAGAAAACAGAGGAGTAAGTATGCAAATAGATATGTTATGACTATACAATATACATCAATATCACACAAGTTGCAGGATGGCAAATGATTTTAGACAGTACTATCCATAAAATAAAGAATATAATTGATTGTACAAAATGAAACACGAAACTTAGGGCAATTAAAAACAGCCTGTTGATGCACTTATTTACGTACAAGACGAAACAACTATACTTTATGGTTTTAGGAGGACATATAATGACACTTCATAGCAAATGTCTTCTAGCTTTCTGTCTTTTCATATGTCTGGAATAAAATAAGAGTATTTCCGGTTTATAATATCTAATTACATAGTGTTTTCTTTAATCGTACACATATAGACATATATTAAAGCAGAGTAGCTGTAATATGTTACTAGATTACAGAAATGCGTAGATGTTGTTTGCGCGTGTAATACTCGTGTTTCACATAAAACTATTGTGTTATGTGTTATCTAGGTACGTAATGAACTCACCACATATTTTAAATTTGCAATAAATTTTATTTTAAATAACAATTTGTACGAAACGCAACAATGCATGTTTTTCGAAAGCATGATTCTTGGGAATGCTTTTTTATTACTTTACCACCTGCCGCTTCGAAATGACGTCGGAATATACTAGTTCATTGTTTAATATATACTAAAGCAATGCAAATACTCTTTGCATCAGGAAAATGATGTTTGAATACTCATAGCTAATACCACAGCATGTTGGCAGATACCCCCTCACTAGAGATATCTGTGGTGATTTTTCTGACGGATTGTTTGACAGTTGGGCTTGAGCCTATTCCATTAGCCTAACCTGATATAATTTAAACATACCACTACCGTCTACCAACAGGGAAGAAAAAAAATGGCAGTAAAATATAGCTAGATTGTAATAAATATACGAGTATATCCGAAACTTTGGCCGGTAAATGACATTGGCTGGTCCCTGTTAAGCGGGACCGAAACATGTCTGTCGAAAGTGAGTGTTTACACACCCCTGGCTACACGTTCGTGGTAATACAGGCGTGTTATGTTATCTTATTAGGTGATATAAAATACAAAATATTTAAAAAAACAACTAAATGAAATTTATGCGAAAAATGTAAAATTAATTTGAAATAAATAAAATCTATTTTAAACAAGATGAACCAGGAGTATGGGATCATTGCAACTAAATTTAATTGTTCTGATATGGAGGAGTTTTCGAATATAGGTCTATAACTAATTTACCGCTCGTAACATTTTGTTTAATGGAAATAATTGGTGGCATCACTGCAGTTAAAAATGACAGTAAGACAAACAATATAAATAAAACTGTAATTTAAAACTTTTGCTTTTCAAATAGATGTCGTTAATGATTTGAGTAAAAATATTTTTGCTAGCTAGCTTAAAATATTGTAACTAATGCATTGCAGTTTTTTGCAATGCATTAGTTATATGCATTTTTTTCGTAACGACGTTATTTGTACAGTTACATACGCCCGATAAATACGTGAGATTGGGGTAATTGCAAATTTAGGTAACTTTAAGGGATAGTTGCATTCACCCCTGTTTATTTGTATGAAATCTTAGCATATAGTTGCAATAGCTTGGGAAATATTTCAGTAAAACCAAACTGAACTTTGGGACAAATGGATTTTCGTTTCGAATTCGCTTCTTTATCATTTTCTATTATATATATATTTTCTATTTAACATTCTCTATTTAGGAACAATTTTAGAACTAGCAGTGATATGACAAACGTCATTAGTGGCATTGACCCCTCTTGGGGGTTAATGTAACTATTTCTACAGTAAGGGCTAATTTCACCAAAGGAGGATACAAGTGTTTGTTGATAACTTAAACTATGTAACCAACTAAATATGATATACCTTTGTCACCGTAGACGTCCAATGAATGTTGCAGTATTTTAAATTTACCATGGTAATCTACTTTTATGAAATTTGATATCAGGTACCTGTAGCAAAAGGGAAGATCTAATCCAAGATTAAGAAATTATATCGCCAGTTTGGCGTTATAGCTCCATAAACTAAAACCAATTATAGGCTCCTCTGCTACAACTAATAATACATACTATTTCTTTGTCCACGCTACTGTCATAGTCATAAAAGTCCTAACTAAGGAGTTGTTTCCACGAGAGATGCTTTTGTGTTTGACGTTCTTTGATAGCAAAGGCCTACCACATTTTAACGGTTTAAAGTATTAAGTTATCCGCGTTTCAATTAAATCCTACATTGGTGAAATCGGACCTATGTCGAAAATCAGCTAATTATTTTTCTTAATATTTCTCCTTATTTACGCGGAAGGAATTTCAGATAAAAAAAAATTAAAATTATTAAAAAGCTGGATTTATATCCGTTAGGTGTTTCTGAACGTGTAAGAATGCAGGACATATTATGTATTTTATCGTAGTATATTGTTATTATATTCCCAAGGTTACAGGCAGAAGATACCAAAAATCTACTTTTCGACAGGTATGATCCTAAAATAATATGGGGCGAGCCTATTGCCTCGGCTGGTTACAGGTTCAATCTCCGCATTCCTTCAACCGGATAACTGTCTAACCTTTATAAGATCCAATTAATTGGTATACCGTTATCAGTAGGTACAGTTTTCTTTATAATTGGGAGATAGTAACCGGTTTTCCACGATGACTTTCCACACGATAAGCTTACGTGGTACACCAAAATGTATAAAAAGATTTTTTGGTACTTTGCTGACATTCTTTGTTTTTGTAAATAGATTATTTATAACGTCTACAATAGTTAAAAACTGTTTGAAAATGCGTCTAATTAACAATTATATTGTGTAATTTCGATGACACCGGTGATTTAATCTCTATATTAAAACGGAATTATCTAAATTATTTCAGATTTTGAGGAAGACGACGATAGTGATGAGCCTATGCCGCGGCCGCAGCCCCCCAGGCATTACCTACACGATAGTAATGTTCAGGTAAATAGACCTTAAGCAGTTGAGTTTGGGTTGATATTAGGCTATTTTTGCACATTTCGCTGTGTTCATTCGCTTAAAGATTTTTCGGAATGTAAGTTAAAGCTCCTAGTTTAGCAAATTTTGTTCTCGTTGTTTCCATCGTAGTGGCAAATTTTGTCTTATTAAGTTTTGTGCAACTTGGTACTAAAGGTAAACTGCCATTAGTCTTGACTCTTCGAGAGCACGATCGAGAAATTATCCATCTCGATCGTGCGCTCGAAGAGTCCAAGACCTCGTGAAGATGCTTCGTGTAGAAGAGAAGCGTGTTGAAAATTCTTCCGGTTTGGCTGTCTGGCGTTTGTGACGTCACGTCAGCTTAGCAGGAAAATTGGGCGGAATTGTCACTTTAAATATTATTAGATCAATTTGAGTCACTACGATGGCTCAATTGGCGAAGCTTATCACGGTTATAGGGACGGAAGGTCGCGGGTTCGAATCCCGCTCGTTGTTAAAATTTTTGTTTTCGTTGTAATTTATTAAGTTTATTCGCTTAGCAGGCGTTAATGCAATAATTAAAATGTTTGTAGTACTAGTTTGTAGGCCCTCTACTAGGTGTTAGGCCCTCCATTAGGTGATGACCTAGTAAAAGTCGCGGGTAGCCAATGGTTACAAGCGGCTAGTAGTCGTTCTTTGTGGCTTTCTATGGAGGAGGCTTTTGTTCAACAGTGGACGTCTTCCGACTGATGATGATGATGAGTACTAGTTTAATGTAAAAAAAATATTGTGTTAATATTTTATGTTGCGTTCTGGTTATATTTATTATTTGCACACGTTATTGTTATCGTTAATGGTTTTGTTCTTTTATTTTGCTTTAAAGTGTGATGTCCGTTTTATTTCAGAGCATGGCACCTAGTGTTATTACGCAATCATAAGCACGCTTCAGGTTTGTTTTGTTTTATTTACTTTCAAGTATTTTTTTCTGCAATTGGGTTTTTTTATGTATGTATATGATATTATTTTTAAATACCAGTAGTGTGTACTGTTGTAAAATACGGTCACAGCTAGCGGTTGAGTTCTACATCTTTGCAATCTATTAGCAGTTCACACGTCTCACAGTCTCTTCTATCTTCGTAGGATATTTCGTTTTCATATTTAAAATATATAGAAAAATATGTGAATAAGGTGAATTATCTGATAGTTTTACCTTACCGTTTCGTACTGTGATACTTTTCATACTTAAGTTATCACCCTCAAAAGAAACATTAAGGCGCTGTCAAATCCTGAATTTTTGTCACTATCGGACTGCATAGAGGTGAAATCGCGATCAGTTTAGGTAAAATCCGAAATTAAGCTTAATAAATATTAAAACACCAAACTAGTAACGTAAATCGAAAATGTAACTTTCCTTAATATATTTTCATACATATTCATACGTAAATAATTAAAATATTTACGTTAAAAGGGTAATTTAAAGTCAACTTTGCAGTTTTGTTCTATCGAGAAAATTTTAAGGAAACGTGTATCGGACTTTTCTTGACCTGAAATAATATGATCATTTTCTTACTGCTACAAACTAAATACATTTTGCTAAAAATCTGATCATGTAAAGCTATTTAGCACTTGTCAGCGCCTTAATAATAAGGTTTCATTCCCAAAAGTAACATTAATAGTTACGTTTCGTTTGATGAAAAACCGAGGCAAAGGGTAAATGTTGTAATTGTATTGTAATACAATGTTGTAATTGTATTATAATTCTTGTGTAAATTTATTATCATTGCGATTAAGTTTCGGCTCAAATAGAACTTCGACAGAACGGGCGTTCTCTTTGACCGCGACGGTGTGACATCTGGTATGTGTATGTATTAATCCAAGCGATTGCATACCTTACAGTAAACTAAGACCGCTGATCTCAGAAGTCCAAAACTTTGGTATTTTTAAGGTTTTCTATTAATTCTACAGTAGATTTACCTAAAAACCTAAACTATGCAAAAATTTTGTTTTTGAATTTTTTTTCTCTCATTTCCTATTCTAATCAATAGATGTACACATCTTTACACGCGGGCCGCTATTCCCCGTCGTTAGACTACAATCTGGGCCCGGCGCCTTAGACTTTGGAAACTATTGTCTACATATCTATATAAATTTACATACAGTATGTTGTATATTAAATATGCGCTCATATTCTATTTGTAGTAAGTATACTTCAACCAGCTCCGAAAGGTGAAAAGCTGAAAAAAAGGTGAAAAGCTCAATATACAGGGTTTTAAATATATCTTTTGATATACAGGGTCAGCCAGAACTGATCGTATTGTCGTTTCAAACACTTACGACTACAAAATCACAAATATACGATAGGAAAAATTTAAGTCATGTGCGGGATCCGCGTCCATCCACTCCTTGAGCCGGAGTATGCTCTAACCAATTGAGCTAACATGACATGACGTCATGACTCGAATCTTTCCTATACTTCTTTAACCATCGTATTGGGATGGATCCCGCACAACAATTAAAAAAAAAAAAAATTTCCTCTCGTATATTTGTGATTTTGTAATGTAATCCGCATAGCAGGCGTTATTGCAAACCTACAATAAATAAAACTCAACTTACGAGCTCAGTATTTAAAAATTAAGATAAGATCCTATAACATTTTAAGAAAATTAAAATAAATTATTATTATGTTCCAGGACACACCCCCGCCGCTCCCCGCACGCACGGGCCACTACTACCCTCGCACATAGCTCGATAATGCACCATGTATTTATTAAGTTAAGTTATAAAATTACGTGTACGCAACATCATAGTTGCAAACGAATCATTTCTTATAAACTTAATTGTTTTATAAAAATTTAAAAACTTAAACTAAATACTTAATTTTTGTATGTAACTAATATGCTAGACTATAACCACTATCTCACCAATTTGGTTAGCGATTATGTGGTCGAACATGGTAAGCGGGATAGAATTAGAATCGAAAATAAAGAAAGCTACCTTAAATACTTAAAACTCCTATTGGCACTCTTGAAGTACGGTTAGCGCCTAGCAGGAAGAATTTAGGTCATCGACCCCTCTCATAAACCTTTATTGTGATGAACAAACCTATTGCTTTCTCGGTCATTGACTTCTGTGCGAATGCATGAGCAATATATTTGTAGGAAATAACATACATGAGAATATAGGGGTCATTCCCCGAATTTCCTCATGGAATTACTATATTATTAGTCTGTATGGAAAGAGAACTGTCGTGGATTTCGATAACATGGCAACTGCTTATATGGAAATATGTATCGTGTCAGGTTTTGTTTATGTCGTAACAGCTCTCTCTCTGTATAGACTCTAAATCGTCTTATGATATATAAGCTGATGGACATTCATATTCCGACTGAACGCTCTTATAATTTTACATACGTATTCGTGCGTTTGCGTACGTAGGAGTAGAAATAACGAGGCGTGATTTCGGGAACCGACTCCACAGTTTGGCTAATAGTTTCTATGTCGAGATTATTTGTTTCAGTAGTATCTCTTTATAACAACTGTGGTGGTAAACATTGTAATCACCGACCGCGGAAGCCCCGTTTATATTTATGTGCACCGTAACAATGTACGACGCATAAATACAAAGTTAAAAATCCGCGCTGAGGTATGATCTTGTAATCATGTTGTCTTCGTGAAACAGATTTATTATATTATTTACATCTCGTTTATTGAAGTACCTTATATTGGGGACATAGAATGGGGAAAAACTATTGCTATCTCATTCCTTTGTGTATCTATAATAAATTCTGGTGGATTGAGCGTACCGGTTTTGCACCCGCTATCAGAAGTTCGGTCGTGATTCCTTCATCATCTAGCGCCTTGTTGTGCTGAAACTGTTTGAGAAGCATTTTAATCTCGTAAAGTCCGGAATGTCATCTTCAGTTCAAGCTGTCTCAGAGTTTCCGGTTTTGATGAGATGATTCTGCCATCGTCGATTTTCTACTTTTATTTTTGTATAATTGTATGTAATGTATGTTAATTGTATGATCGGAAAATTTTATCTCTTATACAATTATTATATAATCTGTACTATAAGTAATTAATTTCACTATAGTTATTTTGGTATAGAAATTGTTTTTTTTTTATTTAAATAGTAAGCATCACAATTATTACTATGGATATGTATGTAAATATATTTCTATAATTATTAAAAAGAAGACAAGTAAATTAAGCACACCGCGGTTAACTAAATCATTCTAAAGAAGCTAAACTAATCGCTAACTAAAAAATATTTAAATATGACATACCGTTATACGAGGAACTATATGATTATCTGTTGCTACGACGATTGGAAAATTGTCGTGGCGTGTATTAATATCCAAGCAAATGGTGAGGCAATTCCTACTAATAAGTTAGCTACGCGCATTTTACCCTTAAAAGTTGGGTGTGAAATATTGTATATATTAGTGCAAATTTGTATTTTCGCTTAATGTGTCTAGTCCCCAAAGCTCTTAGGTTTGTATATGCACTCGAAATTATTTTATATATTTGTATACTGCCTTGTGATTGGTATCAAAGAACAATAAAGCAACCCCTGAGTCTAACGTTTTATTCTAAAGTGAATATTACATGTTTCAACGAAACAGTTTGGACTGGTGAAACCTCGGTGATATAGTTTGTTTTCTGCCTAAACTAACTTTCACACGTTCCCTGTCCGATGAATCATATGATAATATGAATCACAACAATTAAAATTACATTGCTATTTATCAGAGTATCAGTTTATAATAGTTTACTAATTACCACCAAATATAGAATTTTAAATAGCTCTTTATACGTATTTTTCTGAATATCAGTGTCGTTTGTGCCGAACAACATATAATTACTGTATACTACCTTCGACTACATCATCACTTAACATCGGTTTGGATTGTGGTCAAAGGCTAGCCTATAAAAAAACACTTCACAAGGCAGTACAAAACATGTATAATGTCAAAATCACTCTGTGTCTATTATTGATACATATTATTCCTTGCCCGTCTTCCATGTGTCAATTCCTTCCAGTCTTGTACAAATATGTCAATTTATACTTCCCATATCATATTTATTTATGCAGTTATTAAAACGCAAAACTAAAACTGTTCAAAAATAATAAATGTACACCAAGCGTAGCCCGCTTACTGAACGCCGCATAAAATGTTGCTATTGCCTTTAAGTTGTGTATCCACAAGAGATGTGCGAGGTAAATGAGCGGTGTGCGAGAAAAATCGACCAATGGTATCGCTTCATTGTGTCAGCCTCGCCGAGCGCTGCGGTCTTATTGGTGGATTGGTTTTTCCTCGCACACAGCTGATTTACCTTGCATATCTCTGGTGGATAGGCAGTCGTTGCCGGGTGCGAACGCGTGCCCGCGGGGGATTGCAGGGGGGTAGCGGGAGGCAGTAAGTCCACCGCCCGATCCCCGTGCATTCCCCCGTATTTTTGCACTACACATACACAATAGGCCGTTTCAGCGGTCTTACTCTACTTACAGATAAAAAAGATCGTATTTGACAGTTTTGAAAAATAAAATTATTATTGAGCATCGATAATGTTGAGCGTGAAGCAATGTAATGTTATCATCACAATTTTCAGTATGTTGTTAGTAATTACCAATAAATTAATAATAGTAAAAATATCGCATAAACGCTGTGTGGCTTTCTCGTGGGTCACATAAGTCCGTTTACGTCGGAAATATAATTTTTTGTCTCGTCTCAGAATGTTCGCAAATCAAACGTTTGCTTCCCTGCGTGCTGTCATTAAGTGTTACATACTCAACCAATGATCTTTCTCCTCACCTAAGCCGCTGTGGCCGCTGCAACCCCCTTCTTGTTCGTGACCAGTTACGCACACATAGCTATGCGTGTAGTAGTGAAACTTTCATTCCGTACAGTTTGTTCGTGTTTTTTTTTTAATTCTTGTGCCCGAAAGTGCCACTTAAATTTAATTCGCAAATTATAAGAAATAGCTAATTATGAATCAAATTATATGAACTGAGGAACTTTTTTTTCAATACAAAACTTTTATTTATACAATATTTTGGATACAGTCAAATACCCTATTTAACTTTCTCGAAAAGGTCATGTAGTGGCGTGTATTGCTAGTCCGATAATTGTGGCCGTATGTGTAATTTTCAATATCGTATATTTTCATTGTAACTACGCAATTACTACACACTCTACTCCCATAATAATATTATATAATATGAAAGCTTAGAACAGTTGTTTTTCTTACTTATTTATACAATAAGTTGAAATATAAGCAGCTTTTAAACTATTGTTTAACAAAACAGCGATGTTATTGACGATGAAGCCACCTTTGATGTAGCATTTAAATATTTCAAGTACTTAAACTTTCTATCCGTTAAAACACGTATTACTTTAATTAAACTAATCTTTAGCATTAAAGTCACAAATAAAATAAAAATATACGAAGTACAAAGCGGTATTACGTTACTTAGTCTGGCAGAGAAACGGCACATTATAAAATTAGATTGTGTCTTTAACTCGGCTATATATTAGTCTATATTTAAGACTGAGGCTGCTTTGGCCAATTTTATTAACAAATTTACTAGTAATCAGTTGCAGTGAGATCATTTTAAAATGCTCAATCCTCGAATTATCTGTATAATTGGCTATAATAATGAAATTTTATCACCGTTTCTACGCCAAAAAGGTGATTGTATCATGCCTTTCCGGGCGTTTTTTTTTTTGGGAATTTAATGCGGTGATCTGTGTTAATATTGGATTTTCAATAAAATACAGTTTATTGTTTTTGCTAAACTATAAAATTATGTTTGACATTTCTTTTGTCAAAATTCTGCTGATTAATGTTTTATGTACTCAATCATTTGTAGATCGAATATTATCGGGACTTACGACCTGGAAATAGAGATAATATCGCCATAACCGATACTGTCTAGCCTATTATCTTAGTTCCGGCAGCGTTATTGTCTGATTTCAATGGGAATTAAAATTATTTTCATTTTGAAATTTGAACCCTATAATGGTCATCGATTTTAAATGAAAATGTCAAAATAAAGTTTATTTCAATTGCCATCTTGTAAGACAATATGGCCCTAAGACTTTACCGATCTTCAGGAAATCAGCAAGTCCTAAACTAATTTTGTTAATAAAAGTGGCCACATCAGCCAATGGAAATACCAAATTGAAACCAAATTGTCAAAAATAACGGCAGCTAGAAAAATAACAAAGATGTTGTGTTCAGTTCAATGTATGAATTATTTGCAGCGAACTAAACAGGAATCGATTTGCTCATAAAAACATTCAAAGAACCGAAATGTTGGTAAATATTTTAAATTAAGAATCGGCTTTATTTTTAGGAATAAGTGTTGGCGTATCTTTTGATTTTTGTGCAATATTTTGTTGAATTTGGCCCTTGTCTTGCCGGATTGTGTGATGTCATTTTTTATGAATACTGTTATATATTAAGTTTTTTTTAGATCTGTTATTTTGATGATCGTATAATTTGTTAGTCTTCGATCTTTGAGAAACAAGCGTGTGAAAAATTATAACTAGTATAATCCGGTTAAATGAAGAAACGAGTCTAAAATGGAGTCGCTAATAATTACCTTTCTCTAGCACGTTATTGCGGTCTATTGCATTCAAGTGAGATAATAGTGGCACCGTTTTAGATTAGTGTTTTTTATTAAACCGGGTTATATTCACAATTACATTACCAGCCTTCCTTAAATGAGATTTAAAATGAATTTGCATTAATTTCGTGGTATACAGGGTTATTGGAAAAATGCTAACAAACTCTTAGAGTTGACTTCTACTAGTTGTAACAAAAATTTAAGTAGTATTTTTTTATGTTTTTGTGACGGAATAAGCACGGGGATCACCTGATGTTAAAACTCTCGTAGGGCGGAGAAAAAAAACATTCTACTATAAATGTTTTTCAGAAGTAAAAGAAGTAAACCCTAAGTGGTTGTCAGCATTATTCCAATAACCCTGTATACGTTTCGAAAGATTTAGTAATCTAAATGCTCTCAGACAAGACAACAAATCATTTATAACTTAAGTTTCTTAGGTATTGTAGGGGGGTTTATATGAAAATACTTATTTTATATGTTTGTATTGTATGGATACTTAAAGATGCCGCGTTCAGCGGCAACTATTCAAACACTGAAAACAGGGCCAGTATTCCAAAATGATGTTATTAATAAACTATCGGAAGTGCGCTATTTATCGCTGCTCTCCTTTGTAGTCTGGTCTAGTTAGTAGTAAATCTAGGAACTTATTAATATGTATAACATATTTTCATTCTACATAAACCATAAAATTGTCCCAAATAAAGCGAAAATCGGTAATCAGGTGCCTAAAACTAATCAAGTCTACCCACTAAGTATAAAATACTTCGTATTCAGAACATGATAAACTACGTATTCGTGGATCCCGCAAGCGATATGGCCATAATGAATGAATGAAATCTATACTCGAGGTGGAAGAATATTATGCGTGAATACAGTGAGGATGCCCGCGCCTCTAAACATTACTTACACAATTATAATCCATCCAATGTGTTCGCGCTTAAATGCAAAGTCGTCAGTCTTTAGAAGCCGCAGCCGAAGTGAAGAATAGCATGTTAGTAAATGATACGGGACAACTCACGTAAATAAGTCAGATAGCTCCGACTATAGTTTCAACCACATCAGGTGGTCTTTTTCAAGGAGAGCTCGGGACGCCCGCGTTGACGTCTCGCTGAGCACTGTTGATCAACTGAAAATTAGGCAAATACACAACCAGGGTTCAAAACTTTATCCAGAATACCGTTACTCAATTGTTACAAACACTTAACCAACCAAAAAGATAGATTTTACGATATATAAGTATTTTTGGTGAGCCTTGGGTGAGCGAGATGTACATTGTGTGATAAGTTGCACGCGAGGCAGTGGCGAGCCTTTTATCACTAGAAAGGCAACACCGCGGACCTAGCTGAGAGCGCAGACTTCACTAATCACACTTTAGAGCGCGTTCGAAGTGCGCGCCGTTTTCGTTATTCTCAAATTACCAAATAAATAACGATATTTTTAAACGGTACCATGAAACAGCTCTATTTGGATGTATGGCTATTTCATTTGAAGATAAACGTTTTATCGGTATAAATTATTTTTGTGCAAACTTTATGGTGATTTTGGGTCGATAGCGCTATACATTTATAGCGACATTTGAAGCCCTGCACAGACTACGGACATATCGTTCCATACAAAACGCGCTCTCCATACAATGTCTGTCCCGGAACTGATCCCAAGATTAATTGTACTAAAATGTACTCCAAGAGAGTCAAAATCACTGAAAAGTCGCTGCACGCACAATAAGTATTTTCTTTCACACCTTGAATAAGTATTGAATAACGTTTTTAAAAGGGGTAATCAGTTTTAGGATAATCTATGTAAGCTCAGGGAAGTTGGAGCTAATTAGTGCCGCGAGCGGGGAACCGCGTGAGTTTTTTGACCTCTATGTAAAAATTTCAAGTTTCAACCTCTTACAAGTGAGAATATGTTTTAAATTTCTTTTTGGAATTCTGGTCTTAGTAAATTACATAGGTACGTTTATATATATCCAAAGCGTTAGATTAATTTAGGGATTTTATGGTTTAGATTTAGATAATTATTAAGATAATTATGATTTTTATGTACTCGTATGTTATCTATGCCATTAAGTTTATGAATCACATGATCATTGGTCATGATTGTAATAATAACGAAATACCTAAATTTGGATACCAACATTAGTTAAGGAACAATTTATCAAAATGTACTGTTTTTTTAAATTTTAATACTTATTTCTTGAGCCATGCATATCATATGCCTTTTTCTGACTATATCTTACTTGTCGCATCCTAGCAAGCATCTTGATTTAAAGTATATTGCATACACAAAAAGCATCAAAGCAGTCGTGAGATGATCAATCTCACATCAAATCAATGCCATCAGTACTAGACTGACGTCATTAATTCAATAAACAATTTAATAAACTGATATCAAATTGTTTGTAAATACCTGCTTAAATATTTTCTTACCCAGGCAGTGCAGAAGATACTTTTTACATTTATTTTAACAACATTTATTTTATTTACATAATTGTATTAGCTCACAAAAAATATCCATTCTAAATAATATAGGTAATCAATATAATTAAATGAAATAACGGTACATTCCGTGACGGTTGAGATTTTTACACAAAATGTTATATTTACTCATCACGTGATAAATGAAATATATTTGTACTTAATGTTATATACTTACCTCTTTACTTGGAGTGATGTTGCAGGAACAGTATTATATTTCCCAAAACACACTGCATCTGTTTAGTAGTAGAAATCAATTTAATTAATATCATTTATAAGAAAGGTGGCCATATTGACCCAACAGTAAGTGACATTGAGTTTTTTTAATGATATGAAGTGACGGGTCCAGCATCTGTTTTCGTTTATCCAGTGTAGGTGCAGTGTCATCGTTCTGCATTGTTGCACTGCGCTGGTCATTCCGAGACATTATAAAAGTTGTTGAGAAGTAGTTCAAATATCGGCTCTACCGCCGTTTTAATGAGATAATATTATTGTTTGAGAAGTATATTATATTTTACTTATGAAATTAAACATTAATAAACTACGAACAATATTGAATAATCTCAGAAACACATTTTAT
This sequence comes from Plagodis pulveraria, assembly GCA_963890685.1. NCBI lineage: Eukaryota > Metazoa > Arthropoda > Insecta > Lepidoptera > Geometridae > Plagodis > Plagodis pulveraria. Next base: position 10,165,367 of record OY982971.1, read on the forward strand.
TTAATGTTACAATCCGAACCTAGGACAAGATATAGGAGATAAAATATTGCCTATGTACTTTTGAAAACCTACATAAAGTCTTAGTAAACTTATTTTTTTATGTAGGAGGTTATCCAACTAACTTGTTAGTATTCTTTTGGAGTCCATACACGTAACCAATCTCTATCAAATCATTGATTTAAGGTTAATGTAAAAAATCATTTGTTTCACGTTTCTGAAATTAATGCTGTTCCTGCAACGTAACTTTAGCTTACCTACATACAAACATACTTATATTAAATTTTATACCCCATAGATTTTGTAATAGTATAGTTACGTAGTTGTATGTCTATATAAGGTATATTTTAATATACTCGTACCATATATGTAGGGAGAGAAAGCACAAATTTCTGTAAACACTCATTTTCTATATAATATATATGTATATTGTGATTGTCGTTTTTATATAAGTACTTACGTAAATAAAACTTCCATTTCTATTTGTGTCGTATATGTATAGGTCACAGAAACTTAATGTTATTATATATATGTAATATTATGATAATCGATATTATTCTAGTGTTTTTGTATTTGTGTATAAAATGTAATTTTGAACTGATAAAGTGGGAAAGTCTTACCTATGTAGATTTTAACTCCCTCTTACCCGTCATGTCGCATTAAATTATGATATATTATGCCTAATGCAATTGTTGTTATTAATACGGAATGCAAATGTTATGTAGTGGTAAAGATTAAAGATAAACTCCCTTAGTTTTATTTTTAAGTTTATATAATCTGACCAGATCACCAATCACAGGCCTAAGCTTGTAGAACTTATGTAGCTAACACGGAGCTCGCCCATGGGTCCGTTGAGAGGCCGAACGCATTGCTTTAAAAACACTAACAGATTTCAAGTCATTCTTAATTATAAATTACCGTTTATCAAACCAAATGGCATTCACTTATACTGAAATAAGCCCTATACGGTAAGCTACATTTTTTTTTGTTTAAACTGACTTGTACATGAAAACTAGGTTAAACTTGTGGTTCTAATAGATAGCAAAATTCCCAAAACTTGAGACCATACCGGTAAATTTAATAAAATATTTTTACATCCAAATATGATGGGGATAGAACATAAAACTAATATACTTAATAGATATTTGGAAGACTTTCCCTCTTAATGAGACTTTTAAGTACTTATACATAATGTATGTAAGGATCTATCATTGCAACTGTAAACATTCCATTGCTTGTGAATTATGTTGTTTTATTTCAAAACCCCACAAGTAACTTTCAAATAAATATGATAAAACCTACTGCGTATAATAAAACTGTCCCTATATCCTTACCTTGGGTAAGACCTGTAGTTAAGTCTAAAATAATAGCTGCATCCTGTGTGACAGCTGTCATATTTTTTACCTTTTAACGGTAATTAAAAAAACAGGTCAAAGAAAAGTCATACCACAAATGTTTTGGATTTTTTCCGTGACCTGCTCTGTACAGATATTTTCCAGGATGAAAGCTAAACCCCATAAATATAAATCTAAAAAAAATCAGGCACATGAGACCTGAGATCTGTACGTCTAAGTTTGACGGGCACAGTGCAATTCGTCGTTGACGAAATGCATTTGTTGTAGTCAGAGGTTAGTCCACTTAACATCAGGTGCAATTCGGCCTTGTTCCGTTACAATAACTTAAAAAAAAACTACAAAGTATAACAGTCGCTGTTGTTAACCTGTGGCAGTACATCTTTTATCCTTTTACAACTAGACATTGGTTAAGTATATAGATTTTTAATATATAGCTTTGAAGCAGTGATAGCTCAGTGGCTATGGACTGCCGTGCAGCAGGTCCATGGATCGAATCCCGCCGCGGGTTTTTGAGGGTCACCGAATAGTGGAAGGGCATTTTGTGAATGCCCTCCTGGCTAGCGACACATCAAGTAGAATGATAATATCAGAATATTATTAGATCTGAGCTGGGACAGACAGCGCCATCGTTACGTCAGTTACGTGCTGAGGCCCGCGCTCGCCGCTTCGCGCAACCCTGACTCCCAGACGAAGGGCTACAATATAGCCTGAAACTGGTCGGAATCTATCCCGTGAATTTAACGCTAGTCTCAGCCGGGTACTTATTTAGTTATTATTACATAGTAAAATCAATGATGTGGGCAACAATCAAATGTATCACAATACTCCAAAATAGTTTATTCAGAGCGATGTTCAAAATAATTCGGTACAACGTAACTAAAAATCATTTAATGGCATTATTTCAATGGCACTAAAATATATACTTATGTATAACAATATTTTATGCTTAAATCTTAAATATTTTAACTGTATTAGCATGTACTAGCGTGTCTATACAATTAACTGCTTTCATCATTATTTAAATATAATTACTGGGCACGGAGCCAATACACATGATCAGATAAAACATGATATATCTTAATTTTTATGTTCCTGGTTTATCAGATTTCCGCAATACAGTAAACCCCCGGTAATCCGACCAACGTTTGCAAGATATTGTCAGATATTTTAATTCGGAATTATTCGAGATGTTGCTTAATTCTAGGATACACGGAAAGACAATCAATCATTTAAAGAGAAACTGAGTTTGACCCAGAAATGAGTATTAAGGTTATGATTGCAAATTCCAATGAGTAGGTATACGAACTTTGATTTCGAGCTAGCTATAGATACTTGCCTCTTAAAGTACTACTCTACTCGAAGACTGCTCTAGAAAGATATTAATCTTACTTTAATAACTAGAAATATATAATATTACCTTATTTCTATATGCGAAATTATTAAATGTAAAACAAGATGTTAAATATTAAAGACATAAATTACTAATAAAATAATATCTACACAATAATTATTATATCGCGGGTTAAGGATCAATACCATCTATCTCAATGTTTTAGCGAATTTTAGATTTTAATGCGGATAGATTTAGTGTCCAATTTCGCATAGACTGTTCTGTAAACTATCTCAAAATTCCCAAAAATGGTAAAGTTATTTGCTATAGAAATACCACCAATCTGATGGCTGCGTTTATTTTTCTGCCAATACCACCTACTTAAGGACCACGTGTTTATTTTTCTACCAATACCATCTATCTAGGGACCACGCGATTACTTTTCTGCCAATACTGTCTATCTCGGCTCAAAAGCGTCTTCATCTCGTCGCTGCTCCAGTGTTCTTCTAGAAGAACAATTAACTATTGCCAAAATTATCTACAAACATCCCAAATCTTTATCATTGAGTGACTTAACTGTAGATGTATTGATGAAAATACACGCAAATCCATACATGCGTACTTCTGGAAAAATCTTGATTGGGATCAAAGAAAAGTGTACGTAGGAGGACTTGTGAACCGAACTTCGACTACTCAAAAAACTATAGGTCGAGAAGACTCGGCGAGCGGGCACTTTAAATTATTTTTTACCTGAAAAAAATAATGAAGGTAAAATTCAAGTCTACAGACTTGAATTTTGAATAGCAGATGTTTTTGAACACTTTGTCACTGAAGTCAACCAATGTGCAGATAGGGGCAAAAAATGCTGGTTTTAATACAGATATAGCGAATCAAAACAATAGTTAGGAAAAGTAAAACAAGGAATAAGCCAAAGATTGTAACTTTGGAAAACTACTTAAAAAGTATATTAAAAATGCCGTCACATTACGCACGCAGAGACACTACAAAATTGTATTTGGAGCCTGTTTATCGCTCTTTGTCCGAGTTTTCAATGCATATAAGCAATATAGCAGTGCCACAAATAACTCTGCTGTATCACGATACTAATTTGATAAAGTTTTCAATAGCCACAATTTAGCACTGTTTGAAAAAAGATATGTGCGATGTTTGTGTTGGCCACGAAGAAGGTAACATAGATGAGCATGATTATCAGGAACACGTTATCAAGAAAAATAGAGCTAGAGAAGAGAAAGAGAAAGATAAGAAGGATGCAGCTTTAGGAAATTTTATTTTACTGACGATGGACTTAGAAGCTATCAAAGTTTGCCCTTACTCAACAGCAAGCGCGTTATATTTCTAAACCAAATTGACATGCCACAATTTTACTGTGTTTGACCCTGATTTCGCGCCATTGGCTGCACATGCTATTGGTTCACAGAAACGGCTGCGGATCTCACTGCATGTACTTTCGCCATCATTTGTGATAGATTATTTAGAGCGGCATTGCTTACCATTGAAAAAGCCAATTATAATTTATTCTGACGGCTGCACTTATCAGAACCGGAACGTTATAATGGCAAATGCTCTTCTGAATTTCTGTAGAACACACAACGTCAGCATTACTCAAAAGTTTCTAGAACGTGGTCACACACAAATGGAGTGCGATTCTGTGCACAGTGCAATCGAACGAAAGCTGGCTAATCGCGTAATACATTTGCCGTGTGACTATATTTCCTCAACTAAGGAAGCAAGAGCGTCATGTCCTTACGAGGTGGTACAGATTGACCATAATTTTGTTAAGAATTATGCCAATCCAGCTAATTGGCTTTATAAGTCTATAAGGCCTGGATGTAAAGCCGGTGATCCAACTGTCACGGACATACGAGGCATTCTGTACGACAAAGACCGAGACGAGATACAAGTGAAACTGCATTTTCACCAAGATTGGTTTGGCTTGCCCCGGAGACACGAGTGTTTTAACCCTGGCGTGTCTTATTCCCCTTTACGTACCACCATGATTCCGATATCTACCTCGAAATATCAACATCTGCAAGAGTTGAAACAGGTGCTTCCGAAGGAGTGTCATAACTTTTATGACACACTGCCACATTTGTGAAGTTTTTCTTAACAATAAATAAACGATTTTTAGTGTCAGTTGTTTGTTATTTTTGTTCTTTCTACAATTTAATTATTCCACTTTCTAAACGAAAATAAGAAACTAATTTTCATTTTGTAGCTTTACTTCAAAATCAGCTATCTATCAGGTATTCAGTAACTAATTCGACTAGTACAGACCAATACCACCTAAGTCATACCATCTTTATTTAGGCGAATATTATGGCAATGTTTCCAAAACTATCGTATTTTAGCATTTTTATATGTTTCATTTTTATTTAAACACTTTCAATATAACTCTTTTTTTTGCAGTAAAACGTTTTTTTCTTCTGGTGTAAAGTTACCTTTTTTGAGATAGATGTTATTGATTCTTAACCCGCGATATATAATACTACTGCAAGCAAGTAATGTCTGCAAAAAAATCTTTGCAATAAGCCAAAATATATTAATAAAATTAATAACACGTTTGTATCTTCAGTAGATAGTTTTCAATAATCGGTCTGCACATACAAAAAGAAACTGCAAAAGTAGGTGTATCCATCTAATGTTGAGTATTTTAACATAAGTGGGTGAATTTCCCGGGAACAAAAATTACGTGGCATCAATGAAATCGGTTCTATAAAACATAGTTATAATAATCTAACTTTTTTTTCTGGTTAGGTGAAATAGTAATCTATGTGTAGCACTAAATATTTAATTAAATAGGATTAATAGATGCTCAAAAAAAAAAATTAAATCTAGAAATCTTTCATTGCCGTGTTTGTCCACACATCACCTTGATGAGTATTATACGTCATTGATAAAAATCTATTGGTTATTTATATTAAAACCTAGTTTTATTTGATACATGAATAGTTAAAGTATTGTTACGGAATACATTTATTCATATATATAAACAATACAACGAATGGTTAATAAAAATGCATTTGTCCTAGAACTACCTTTCATCGCCGTGTCCTAAATATATTTAAGAATATTGTTTTATCTAAGGACTTGCGTCCCCCACCCCTGTGCGCTAAACGTTGCATAATAGTGTCGCTTGGTGCTCGACGTGGAAGGACGTGTATACGTGCCTGCGTTTTCGCGCCATAAATGTAAGTATACGATTTTTATATTACTGGACATTTTTTATTTCATCGCCGTGGATAGGTCTAACTTCTATTTGAATAAGTTTGTCCTCTTGATTAAGCTTTTGAAAGAATGCCGTTTATCTTATGTTTATTTGTGACGTGTTAATTACTGTGAATTATTAATAGATTTTTTGATACTTAATGTTTTTGCCTTGATTTTCATCGCCGTGCTCTCATTGCCGTGGTTTCCGTGGCCAAAATTTGCTATGGCAATGAAAAAAAAGACACGGCGATGAAACAAAATTTCATTGCCATGCCTTTAAAAACAATTTAGTTTCATTGCCATGACCAGTTGTTTCATTTCCGTGACTTATGTTTTCATCGCCACGGCATGATTAAGAAAAATCAATCTGTACAGTTCAGTCAACCATAAAAAGATATTTCCAAGTTAACCTTACAAAATGATATACATTTGGTACTTCATCACACGATTGACACTCAAACATACGCACTAACGCGCACACACAAACATGCACACACAATCGCACACATGCACATACATACGCACACAGACTCACACGACACAATCACACGCACTCACTCACTCACATATACTACAGTGTAATTATAAACATAATAATGGATTGTTTATTTTTAGAAAGCCAAGATGCCTAAACCGAAACTATCGGAAGAGGAGAGAAAGGAAAGAAAAAGATTGGCCGAACAAAAGCGACGTGAAAAATTAAGAGGTGACCCTGTTTTACGAGAGGAGTATTTAAGGAAAGAAAGAGAAAGGTATGTAAAAAAGAAAGCTGCAGGAGTAGTTGTTCCTCGAAGTGCAATGACTTCTCAAAAGCTTCGGAGTCTTCGCAAGAAAAACTTGGTGAGTGCACTTGCTTCTTATAAAAAGAAGACAGCAATTCTTCGTAAGAACACATGTCCAAATGTTACCTCTGATGTTGAACATGCTGAAACACCAACGACGGAGCCAACTGAAACGACTTTTGGGTTATCTCAAGTAGCTTCCAATGATAACATGCCGATGACACCTCTAACAAGACGTAGCTCGCGGCTTCAATCTTTAAAACCAAACTGGAATCACAGTGACAATTTGCGGATTGGAGTAAGTAGCTCGAATTTTTTAGCTACAAGTAGTCCAAAACACACACCTCTAGGATCACCGCAACTTGTACCAAATATCAGTACTATAGATTCTACATTACGTCCTGATAGTCCAGCATCAAACTCTTCCGTTGCCACTTTAAAATTTCAACGTGATTTGCAACAAAAATTCCGTAGATACCAAAAATCTAAACACTCCCAAGTCATTGCGTTACAAAAAAAATTGGCTAAAGTTGTCCGCGAAAGGAACTTATATAAGAAACGGTTCGAAAGGCTTATTCAGAAAGGAAAAGATGGAGCTACCAATAAAAGGAAAGAAAAACAGTCAGCGATAGATTTAAATGATAAAAGCGATACAAGTAACCAGAAACAAACACGAATCCGTCAAATTGTTTTAAAATTCTATGAAGATGATGAAAATTCGAGCATGTGTCCAGGAAAGAAAGACGTAATAACAAGAAATGGAACAAAGAAACAGAAACGTTTAATGACAGATACTATAAAAAATTTACACAGAAAATACATAGAGTCTGGCTATCCACCTATTAGCTACGTAACGTTTTCTCGTTTAAAACCTTTTTGGGTGCTACAACCAAAAATAAATATGCGCAACACTTGCTTGTGTGAAAAACACGAAAACATGGATCTGCTAACTGAATCTCTAAAAAAGAATAATTTTATAAAAGAAAATTCGACAAGTGAGGTTATAAAGAGCTTGTGTTGCGACATTTATAACTTAGAATGTCTACAGAGACAGTGTACTACGTGCAAAAACAGACATCTTATATACCAAGAAATTGATAACTCGGAAAAAGTTTCATATTGGGCCTGGGAAAAACAGAAAAATTCATACATTAAAAATGGGATTGAGAAAACTGCCATCACCGTTGAAAAAGTACGACACCACGTAGAACCGTTAATACTCATAAAAAAATTTGAAACAAATCTTAAACCATTCCTTAATCATTGTGCAAACATACGTAATCAGACCGATGCAATCAAAAAAATTAAGCAAAATTTAACTAAGAATGACTGTCTTGTACATATAGATTTTAGTGAAAATTACAGTGCTAAATATAATTCTGAAATTCAGTCGGTACACTTTGGTGGTAGTAGAAAGCAGTTTACTCTACATACAGCAGTTCTTTATTTTAATATTGATGGTCACACGACAAAAACCCAATGTTTTTGTACTGTAAGTACATCTTTACGACACGATGCTGCAGCAGTATGGGCGCATCTGATTCCAATTTTGTCTGAAATAGAACAAACAGTACCTTTGGTTCAAAATCTTTACATAGTTTCGGATTCTCCTTCTGGACAATATCGCAACAAGAAAATATTTTATATAATGTCTCGACTTTCTGTCTATATTCCCTCAATTACCAAAGTAGTTTGGAATTATTGCGAATGCGGACACGGCAAAGGTGCTCCAGATGGCGTTGGTGGACTTTTAAAGAGAACTGCAGACCAATACGTTGCATTACAGAGTGACATTCCAGATCTTAATGCATTCGTGAATGCTTTGCAGTCCGCTGTTAAGGGCGTTAAAATAAAACTCGTGGAAGATTATCAGGTCACTGAAAAGGACTGGTTACTACCTGACAATTTAAAACCTTTCCCAGGCACTTTAAAAGTCCACCAAGTTGTCTGGGCTGCAGAATCAGGCAACCGTTTGACATTGCGTCGTTTATCTTGCACAAATATTGAATGTCTTAACAATGTCAAAGAATGCCCTCATGGTAATCACTTAGGATTTTATGACTTTTTGACTAAACCCCAGATACCAACTCCTCTTGCACGCTCATTAAACTGCACTACGGCTACACCAAAAACTTCCCGTAATATGCGTCCAGTCAAATTAACTGATAAACTTGCATTGGCTCGAAATCCCTCAACTTCTAAAACAAAAACTTCTCCTCAGTTTGATAGTACAATTTTAGAAAATTATGATATTATCAATTTGAACTGTAGTGGTGCTACAAGTGTACCATCGTGCTCATTCTTATGTAATGTTGACTCTGAAACTTTAAAAAAGTTGGAAAAATCTGGTACTTTGGAGGAAAACCAAACAAAAACATCAAAAAAATCAAATATAGACTTAAGTAGTGATTCTGATGAGAGCATCTTTATTAAACCTAGAAAAAAAACTACTTTCTTTACCCAAATTGATACCGACGACGAAGAGATTTTTGACATAATACCAAAAAGACGATATTTTTAATAATGACTTGTGTTCTTAGGTTAAGTGTTAAGATTATATATGTAAGGTTGATATTTTTTTATGAGTAATGTTTTTTGAAAATGCATATTACTTGCTACAGGTACAATGTACAATTTTATGAATAGTTAGACTATTTTGATTTGTGATGTGAAAAATATATCTTTGTGGTCTAAGTTAATATAGAAGTAGGTATAGATACTAAATAATAATGAGACGAGTGAACTTGAAAGGCTGATATTCCTGTTAATAGACCTATATTGTTAGTGTTAATTAGATGTAAGTTAGAAAGGATTTTTTTACTGGAAATGTTTTTATATGGTATATCTTTCTTGCTACAGGACATATCTAAGAAAGAATCATAGACAAAGGGTGTTGTTTGAGCTTGTTGAATCCATTACTGTAAGTCTGTATTACAAGATTTAATAGGGAAAAGGTAAAAAAATATAATGTTGACAATAAGGTTGTATTTGTCTAGATTTTTATATTGTTTATGCGCAAATAGTAAAATTACATTAAGTTAAGTATATATATTGTTAGCAATAGAATACTATTGCATACTTTAGAAAAGTATATCTTTTTATTTGTTAATTTCTATTTCGTATTTTTTGTGTAAAAGAACTTAATTAAATAAATGATTGTGTTGTTTTGATTCTATTAACTTTTTATTTAATTTTACTCTGATGCGAGAATATTATTGAGAAGAGGGTAAAAAAAGTATATGTGTGTGTAGTGTATGCCTTTCCCTCTCAGAGACAGGGATGTATCTATTTCAGGTAAGTATATTATATAAAAAATATCATGTGTTTTGGATTTTTTCATTACCGTGGATTGATTCTATCATTCCCGTGGCACAGTTTTTTCATTGCCGTGGACGCATGTTTCATTGCCGTGCACGCATGTTTCATCGCCGTGACACGAAATTATTAATCTTGTGTATCTCGTTAGTTTTTTAAGCTATCTGCTACATATTAAGCAAGAATACATATATTATCAAAAACTTGAGTATACACTATTTTTGCTTGTTCTAAAGTTGAAAAATAAAAAATCCACGGAAATGAAGATTTTATTGGACCTGTTGAAATTCACCCAACTGGTTTTGAAAGTATAAAACTAGTAAGTAGGTAGAGGTACGTAAGTACCTATTTACTATAGCTGTATTTTTCTGACGGTACAAAATCTATGTAATCAGACGTGTTGACCTTTGAATTCAAGATTCAATCCTAAGACATTTGCAATAAACGAAAATAGTAGTTGCACAATAAAAAAATCGCGTCAGTATGTGGTCAAACACAAAGATCTTATTACAAAATTTCAACGAGAGGAAAGATTATGGACATGTGCGTGATTCGAACCCGCGCCATCCACTCCTATAGCCGGGGTATGCTCTTATCGCTAAGCCAATAGACATATGACTAATTTGTCCTCCCGATCTTAACCATCGTCTAGGGATAGAGCGATGGTTACTATAGGGTTGGATGGCCCTGGTTCGAATCCAGCATATGCCTATAATTTTTCCACTCGATGTAATTTTGAAATATAATCTACGAAGCATGCGTCATTGCAAAAACTAAGGTAGGCAAGTATATAGTATTTATTTGATACCTATTTCAGATGCAATGTATAGAGAGAGATTCTTGGTGTAAGGCCCCTATTATACTATCATATATATGATAATTGAACACATATATATGACTCAGTTTTCCCAGATATATCATATCATCATCGTTAACAAGTTTATAGCTAATTGCAAAAAATAGTCTTGTTTGTAGTACAACGTAAGTTGAACAACAATAGGTGTCGCTCCATCCCAATACGATGGTTTAAGAACGAGAGGAAAAATTAGAGTTATGAGTCATATATCATGTTAGCTGGTTGAACTGGCCGGTCGCTTCTCCATACAAACGCCGTAGGGTGATCACTCCCGTATTTGAGACTTTAGGTCCAGAATTAAGCATAGTACCGATTGATCTCGTCATTATCTAGGCTTGTATGATGCCGAAATTTGAAAAATATAATTAAGTTGAAAGTTATGAGCCTTGAAAATGTTATATGAAAATGTTTCGAAGCTCATAACTCTCAAGTTAATTATCTTATTAAAATTTCGGCATCATACAAGCCTAGGTAATGACGAGATCAATCGGTATTATGCTTTGTTTTGGACCTAAATCCGCAAATAAGGCAGTGATCACCCTACGGCGTTCGTATGGAGAACGCCCCGGCCAGTTCACCCTTAAACAGTCAGAGCATGCCACGGCTATAGAGATGGATGGCTCGGGTTCGAGTTCCACATATGACTATTATTTTTCCTCGTACATTTTTGCAAATATTAAAATTAGTACTTAGTAATGGATCGTCATTTAATGACTTTCGCATCTTCATAGCTTAGTGATCCCTCCTTCGCAGTCTTCCACCTTCCGGGTCTTCTTGCCCCCTATCTCTGTATATATTTCGTCGAGCGTCCTCATCCTGGTCTCTGGTACGAAGCAGGCGATGTAGACGGTGCTGACGAGGCAGACGCCCGCGAACAGCCAGAAGACCGTGTGGAGGCCGGCGGCTGCGGCCAGCGGTTGGAACACTCGAAGTTCCATGGAGACAAGAGCGCACGCGAATGCTATCACGATTGATGTTACGGTGCCTCGGAGCTAGAAGGTAAAGAGGAATTGTTAATTTAACCGAATCAAAAAAAAACATTTACCAAAATATGGAACCGACTTCAACACTGAAATGTGTGAAATAACTTGTTCAAGTCGGTACTATGATAGTTCAAAGTAACTATTATAACAGTATTGTGCACATGGTACCGACTTGGATAAGTTATTTCACACATTTGAGTGTTGAAGTCGGTTCCATTTTTTGGTAAAAATATTTTTTGCTCCCGTTTTAGTGAATCTTGCTACTTATGGGATTGATTGTCATTCACTGTCGATGACTATATCATTAAGATAAGAAAATACTTTTCAGTTATTGTAATGTAACTCATAAAAGGCTTGATCGATTTTGATGAAATTTAAATGGGACCACACGGCAAGCATCAGCTTTCAAATAAAAAAAATACATCAAAATCGGTTCACACAGGCAAAAGTTCTGAGGTAAAAATATAAAAAAAACGAACTGAGTAACTCCTTCTTTTTTGAAGTCAGTAAAAGTAGGAGTTTCTCAACTAATCTGTATAAGTATGTGTTTTTGTGTATTGGTTACACGATTACCCTGCCAATAATGAATTGATTTTGATGATTCTATTTGGTTGGGTAGAACCTCCAAGTTCGTCCCATTTCAATTTCATCAATGTCGGTCGAGTAGTTTTTAAGTTACAGCCAATTAACTGCATCTAGTTACAATGATTGTAGTTAGCAGTATGCATCACTAAAACAAGTGAATTTTGTTTTTAACGGAACTGACTTTTAACACTGAAAAGTTTCTTCTGATTTATCTGTCACCTAACGGTGTGTTCCGGCCTGAACAACATCATCATGTACCATCAGGTGAATAGTGGCGAAAGGCTAATCTATCAGTCATAAAAAAATCATAATGGCCCGTGTTGTGCCGGGTTAGAAAAGAAGCCAAAGGCAGAGAAAATACCAGGTGAGCAGCAGCGCCTTCTGAAAAACTGGCATTTTATATTGCGTTCCCCAAGCCGCCTGCCAAGCGCAGAGATTGTAGCCGTCTTTAATAATGGAGGCTGTGGACTGGCAATGGAAGATCCAGCTGATACAGTGGTTATGACGACAAACGCTGCCAAAATTCATATAGATACAGTAGGTATATATACCGTTTATTTGCCGTGGTACCATTAGCTGATTCCTTTGATGGTACCACGGCAATTTTTATTTGCGCAAGTACCAATACCTCAGCTGGACCATGGCAAATGCCTTTTTTTCTTTAAACCAGCATATTTTCGAAGGTACGAATCCCGAAGGGCTTGAGCTTCACAGCATGGAGGAAGGGCATTTTGGGAATGCCCGCCTGGCTAGCGACCATCCTCAAGTAGAAAATCTGTCGCCAGCACCTAACAGTGTGTTCCGGCAGCAGTCCTTGAGAGCCAGTGAAATTACAGGCACATGAGACTTAACAAATATGTATCAAGGTGACGGGCGCAGTTCATCTTGACTTGTGATGAAATGCATCTGTTCTTATTCTTATTCTTATTCTATTTGGGGGCGATATGTCCTGCACTGACGTCCCGCTTGGGGTGTTGACGTCCCGCTTGGGGTGTTGATGCATCTGTTATAGGCAGAGGTTAGTCCGCTTAACATCAGGTGGGCCTCGAGCTTGTTCCGTGACAATAACATAAAAAAAAACTTGGTACCATAGATAGATATTTGCAAGGAAATTCGGAGCTAGACATGAAAAATATAGGGACTTACTTGGAAGGAGAACATCTCAGTCATGATGACGAAAGGCACCGGCTGCAAGCCAGCCGCGTCGCAGTATATACAGATGCAGAGAGCCGCGACCGGCATCCACGACCCTCCGATGCTGGACGCGTGGGCTGACGCGAAGAACCACGCCCCGAGGGCGCACATCGCGATACCCGACACTAGGCAAGTGGTCCCTAGGAGAAGCTGGAACAAGTCGTTATAAATCTATAATAAAACTGTAACAGATCCAATTCTGTACATGGCAGATATTTTGAAAATTTTGATAGCACTCTCTAGCTGACACTGCTGCCAAAACTGTATTTTTTTTATTTTTGTCTGTCTGTCTGTTTGCTGTATCACGGCCGTGCGTCACTCCAAAAGTACTGAATGGAATTCAATGAAACTTAACACGATTTGAGTTCATACTACGAAGAAGGTTATTGTATACTTTTTATCCCGAAATTCAACACGGTTACCCCGGGAAAGGGTATGAAAGTCAAAATGTACACATATTTGTCATTTATTAACGCGTACCTAGTCCGATTTCAATTATCCTTTTTTTGTTAGAATAGTGATGAGTAAGCCCGGCACCCCACGGCAGCCCGGCACCCTTATTTAGTTTTGCAAGCTTGTTAAGATAAAACTCTCAAGTCTGTGTTACTACTAGTAGTAAAACTTCTTTTACTGTAAAAACAGACTTCATACATTTTCCAACTTTTAGAAAGGTTAAAAAGAAGATATAAAGGCTATATAAGAAGTAACTATCTACAAAATCAAGCCCTCCGCTGCGCGCCGGGCTTAAAAAAACTCTCGAACAGAAATAGATCGTTTTCTCCCCTCGATGACCAATGAATCTCGAACAATACGCGTGAGTACAGCCAGTTATTGAAAACATTAATATGTCTTATACTCACGGGAACTTTCAAACAAAAGTTGCAGTTACCTACATTTTTAATTTTTGGTCAGACACTGCCAAGTATCATCGCAACTATCTCTTGCTAGTTTACAAAATACATACCTTCCTCCCAGTCCTCTCGACTAATGAAGAGGCAGTACAAGAGCCTACAAGTTGCACAACACCAAGCAGCACTGCCTGTTGATTCGCCGTGAGCACCCAGCCGTCTTCGCTCGCCTTGCTGAAGATCAAAGACGCGAAGTGCAGGACTGCCAAGCACCCACACAACTCTCGCGCAAGCGTGATGATGAGCGTGATGCGAAACGCACGGAATGTATTGCGATCCGTTACTGGAATTACCAAAGAGGACATAATTAAAATTTTATGCTATAGCTGCTTGGAAAGTACCTACTTACTCAGTTGAGGTAGAAAGTAAATCATTTCTATAAGGTAAAAAATATGCGGTAGGGAAAGTTATATGGAAAACAATTTCTAAAAGCTGAGCGGGATAACAATTATACATATGAAAACCAATGGTTCAAGTTCTTTTTTTTTCTTTTGAATGTTTTATATGTAACCTATATGTATTCCTGTTTCTATATGTCTTTTTTCGTAAGGTCAAAACACAAAAACTTTTTAACACTAAGTCCATAAAATGATACTGGCCACTATGTTTTCTGAAAGAGAATAAACAAGCGAATATCCAGCACGCGCGCGGTCCCTATGCTTTCTAATATAAATATTTATTGCTTGCTAAAACTATTACAGTTATAATATTTTATTTTGGTCGTAGGTAGGTATAAAGTATTTTAGTATAAAGCATAATAAACTATACTGTAAAGCTCTATGTATCAGTGGGTAGAAAGTGCGATAGGTATAAATAATCGGGTGTATTAAAAGGCCTTTTACATTATGAAGCACTCTCACTCGCACTTTTAAAGATAATTTCAAATAGCAACAATATGGTATATATTTTTATAAATGGGGTCAATCATTATTTCGCTGCATGCAACTATAGATGTTCTCAATATATTTTTACTTTGTTACATGTTGAGTCCAATTAGAATTAGAGGCCCAAAATTTAAAATAACTAAATTACGCGTTTTGGATCCCCCATTACAGATATCGAAATGAAAATTAGTAGAGAACGTCCATAGTTGCATGCAGCGAAATAATGATTGACCACATTAAAAAAAAACTATATTGTTGCTATTTGAAATTATCTTTAAAAGTGCGAGTGAGAGGGCTACATAATGTAAAAGGCCTCTTAAGGCAAAAAAAATTGTCCCTCGATGAGTTTTGGTCATGCTTTCCTCTATGAACAATATACTCGCCTACTTTTCTTTATTTTATTCTAATTTACGATTTATATAATATTTCCCCATTACCCAATACACAATACCCAACCCTCCCCCAATACCTGTGTGATAATACTGTGGAAGTACGCGAAGTAAACCAGAATAGCAATAGCTACGTCTGTTAACTGTCTAATCTAACGAACTACAATTTTGCTAACTTAGTTCTGCTGAACTAAGTCTTCACTGACTTAAGTCTTCCTGATAAAGTAAAGTTTAAATCATGTTGGTTCCCAGAAAGACTGTCGCATTATCAATAGAGAGTTTATCTAGGCGAAACCTGTTCGGCACATACATAGACAAGAAGACGGCAATCGGAAAACTTCATATTCACTCGAATTTCGTAAAGTTGTCAGCGGCAAATGATGTAGAATAATTTTATTTAGATATAGGACGCGCGCATATATGTCACAAACTAAACACGAGCAGTTTGCAAAATACGTGTATAATTTAAAAATAGTATGACAATATATGCAATTTTACAATGTATAGTAGCCGTTTCTTATGGCTACGGCCAGGAATTGTACAGAATGAAAAGACGCACCAGATATGGTGCAACTGAGTCTTAGTTAATCGAAATCGAATCCATCGATAAAACTGGTACATATGCGGCATCCATTGATGTCCACAATGTCCAGTTATCAAAAACTAGAGTATCAGATAAAGTAACGGGTTTAATTATGGGCTCAATGGATTAACATGTCTCAAATACCTGTCTAACGGTCTTATTATGAATGTACTTACCTACATGTGTCAATCTACTTACCAGTAGGTACATGGACTGTATTACTGACCTAAACAGCACACTGCATGTATTTTTTGTTTGACAGATTTAAAGAAATATGATGGTGATTGCAAGTAATCACTTCCTTAAATTTAATCGACTGAGAAAGAACTTTCATTCTATTTTATAGTTTTAGTAATTATAAAATAGAATGAAAGTTCTCTGTCACTGAATCATTATATCGGGTATTGTATAAAACGTACATTGGTTACACTTTGATAGAGGCAGGCTTTTTTATGTGATTGTGACGCAACAAGCACGAGGCCCACCTGATGTTAAGCGGTAACCTTTTTCGTCACAAGCGACGAATTCCAATGCGCCAGTCAACCTGAGACATACGGTTATCGAGTCTCATGTGCCTGTACTTTTACTGGCTCGCAAGGACAGCTACCGAAGCACACTGTTAGGTGCTTGGTGACATTTTTTTTACTTGAGGGTATTAGCTAGCCAGGCGAGTATTCGCAAAATGCCCTCTCACCATTAACAGCTAATGAAGAAGAAAAGTATGAAACTATCATCTAATGAAGAAGAAAAGTATGAAACTACCTGTACTACCCTAACTATGTTATTCGTAATAAAAACGCAATTTCCTTTTATTTACTTCAATGACAGCTATTTTTTCCTGTTATTTGGATATATTAAACTAAACTACGAAACCTATTTCGTTGAATTTCGTATGGGACTAATCTGAAAGTATGGCCTTTCAAACAAAAAAAAAATCAAATCGCTTCATAGGAGATCCGAGTTAATCATGAAAAAATACAACCGTTAGAAAACTTCCTCCCTTTATTGAAGTTAAAAACCTTTATTTAAATAAAAGAAACAAATTATAAACCTACGAATTCTAGGAATCCTATAAGAACTATTGCGAAGTTTGAAGGTAGTTAAAAAATACCCTACTAGCATTTGTGAATAATTCGCAAATAATCATTTCTCTAAATTTTCATTAAAATTTGCTTTATTCAATTTATTTTTTATCTATCTTCTGACAAGACAAGTAGTTATTGTAGACCCTATCAAAACAAAATTCAATCGCGATGACAATTGTAATGCTCGTAATATTTTATTTCGATTTCTTAGATATTTTAATTTCGATGGTCTTTCTTAGCAAATTGTTCTAACTACACTTGATGAAGTATTCTCGAGATTTTTTGTTTTTAATTGGAAAGTTATATTTATCTAAATTATCAGTGTACGTTTAGTGTTTTACCGCGTAGCCCCGTTTAAATGGCTTTACCGACCCTTTCTTTACTACTTTTGAAGCAGTGATGGCTCAGTGGCATTGGCAATGGACTGCCGTGCAACAGGTCTTGAGCTTCACCGCATGGTGGAAGGGCTTTTTGCGAATGCCCGCCTGGCTAGCGACCACCCTCAAGTAGAAAATCTGTCGCCAAGCACTTAACAGTGTGTTCCGGCAGCAGTCCTTGAGAGCCAAAAAAATTACAGGAACATGAGACCTAACAACTGTACGTCTCAGTGTGACGGGCACAGTGCAATTCGTCGTTGAGGAAAAATGTGTCTGTTATAGGCAGAGGTTAGTCCACTTAACAACATGTGGGCCTCGTGCTTGTTCCGTCACAATAACATCTATATAAATATCAGCTGGTTTGATGTGTCTATCGGATATATAACACCAATTGTATGTTAGTAAAACCAGCACGCCTACGCCATGGTTAGTCACACCGTCTGTCTGATTAATAGTAAACAGCAACTCCTGGGAACGAATCCAGTACTAATATGTACCTGTTTGGCTACCGTTAGCGTCAGTTTACATATTGTTACAGTTCGAGTGTGGGTCGTCGAGTGGGATCTACGTAAACAGGGTGTTACTTGTGGATATTTCGGTTGTTCTGAGAATGGGAAAATCGTGCTTAATGCCTACAAGTAAGGGTAAAGTGGTCGCCCATCATACACTTAACATACTCTAATTATAACTTTTATATCAATAGTTTTCCTGTACTTGTATTAGTAGGCATATATAGTATTTATGTATATGTATGTTCATATTTTTGTAGTATGAATATAGGTATTTATATATGTGTAATTATTACACGTAAGTTTATATTTGGTAAATTTAATATACTTAGGTAAAATTCCATGTATGCAGTACCTACTTCATGGTAATGTCAGTAAGTTGTACCTATACCTAATTGCGGAAAACTGCCTCCCATATCAAATATATATAAATCCTTTGTTCCGGGTTGACTGGAAGAAATCGCTATAAGCGATACGGCCGCCATTTTGCACTAGTGTAATTCTGTTTAAGTTTTTTTATTGTAATGTTAATTTTAAGTTATTGTGCAAATAAAGTGTTTTCTATTATATTTGACTAAATGAAACCGCCTATATATAGAAGATTTATTTGAATTTAATATAATAAAACGAACGAGTCATTTTAAGAGATTAATGAGTAAGTAACTTAATAGTAAATTATCCAAAATAAGAATTTCTTTCGAATCTAGCCCACCGGCAGTATACCATGGTAATGCAGAAGGCGCTTCATTTCTACGTCACTATTATACTTGTGTGGTAGGTATGTACGTCTGCAATTTTAACAAACAAATATATATATAACTTCCAGTGGGCCTTGAACCCGCTACCCACAGAATACCGTCCTGGTGCATTACCAATTATGCTATGGAAGCGGGCGCTGGACAGTCGAAACTTCTCCATCCTTTTGAATGAACATCTTTTTGACGTAGGCGTCATCTACCCAAATAGCAAAGGACTATTAACTTAGCCTGATAGGTTGATATATGATCAACACTGATCACCAAATCGATGAATCCGTTTTTTATTTTGACTAGTAATATTTTATAAGATATTACAAAATCACAAATATACGATAGGAAAAATTTAAGTCATGTGCGGGATTCGAACCCGCGTCCATCCACCCCTTGAGCTGGGGTATGCTCTAACCAATTGAGCTAACTTGACATGACGTCATAACTCAAATCTTTCCTATCATTCTTTAACCATTGTATTGGGATGGAGCGACATCTATAGTACCACTTGCGTTCTACTACAAACAAGACCAATTTTGCAATTGGTTTTATACTTGTAAATGATGACGCAACCTTATAATTTTAATATTGTTAGGTTTGCAATAACGCCTGCTATGCGGATTACATTACAAAATCACAAATATACGGTAGTAAATTTTTTTAAGTCATGTGCGGGATTCCAACCCGCGTCCATCCACCCCTTGAGCCGGGGTATGCTCTAACCAATTGAGCTAACATGACATGACGTCATAACTCAAATCACTTTGGAAACTATCGCGAGTTTTATCCATATTAACTTATTAGGAACCGGCTAGGACCCGTGACTCCCAGACGAAGGACTTCAAAACAGTCCGAAACTGGTCGGAATCTTTCCGGTAAATATAACGCGGGTCCTAGCCGGTTCCTAATAAGTTAATAACTCAAATCTTTCCTATCATTCTTTAACCATCGTATTGGGATGGATAATCCGGTAATAGTAATGGTAATCCGCATAGCAGGCGTTATTGCAAACCTAACAATATTAAAATTTATAAGATATCTTATAAAATAATACTATTCAAAATATATATATATTACAAAGTACCATAACGAATGTACATAATACATCATTATCATCACATCAAGTCTCTCCCAATGGGGAATTTTCCATTATCCCCACTCTAGACAGACGTCTTAGGGATCGCAGTAGAAGTGGTCAGTTCTACAGAAGGTGCTACTTCCTACCTCCTCGTTTTTTTCCCTTAGCCGCCTCATACGACACCCACGGGAAGACATGAGGGGTGACATTCTAACCCGGCACCTCACAGCAATAAATACATAAAATATACCTAGTTTCTATTTGAACTAATCTTAATGAGCAAATATATACAATTAGACATGTTTAGGCAATATAATCCAAACAAGGCGCAGCCTGTATCTTGGTAACCCTTGAAGTTTTGTTAATCCTAAATACTCATTCTTCATAATTTAATAGGATAAAGAGGATTTATCGTGTATTATCAATGCCTATATGATATATAGGCATTATATTTTATTTCATTCAATATAAGTGAGGATCCAGAGAGGGCGAAACTAGGTATTTGTGTGTGGGAAGGTATGCGGCGGAGGATGTTTAAGTTAAGAGTTGTGCCTGTAGTATATTGGTACCTATGCATGTTGAATTTATAGTCGTAACGTTATATCACTGGAACCACCCATCTCTCAGTCTCAACATGTGAGATTGAGTATAGCCATGCACAGAGTTTCGCCATAGCTTTAATTAATGAATATCTAGCGATGTCACCGTAGTCGAGAACTCTGTTATAATTATATGGAAATTTGTACCTTTTAAATAAAAAAAAAACTACAATTCTAACCCTACACTCCTCGTGGAGTGCCGGGTTAGAATTGCACCTCCCCATGTCTTCCCGTGGGTGTCGTAAGAGACGACTAAGGGTAAAATACTGGAAGGTGGGCAGCAGTGCCTTCTAAAGAACCGCCATCTTACACTGCGATCCCCAAGCCGCCTGCTAAGCGTGGGGATTATGGCAAATACCCCCTTAATAGGGGAGGCAGTGCTGAACACTGCCATTGAACATTGGACGATCCGGCTGATACAGTAGGTACCTTCTAGGTCATTGGTTCCTAACCTTTTCGGAATTGTTACCCCTACTGCTTGTTAAAGAAACTAATGTTGGCCTTAATTCAAAATTATTTATGTAAAAAATACTAGTAAGTAAGATATCTTTATTCATAAAAAATGCACACTGACAATACCACTTTGTTAATAATATTTAGTTTTTTTCCCTGCCAGCGGTATCATTTTATTTCAATCATATTCTATTTCTGTCTATTCATCTATTTTAGGTACCACCTCTGTTACCCCAATCGAATATCTATTTTACCCCCGCAGGGGTAATTACCCCCAGGTTCGGAACCACTGTTCTAGGTAAAGGAAATAGATACTGTAGGTTGCACTTTGCTTTGTGGATTCTGATCTTGGTTCTCTTAGCGTTGGCTCGGTAGTTAATATGAAATCCGAAAAAGTTTGTTCTGGTTAATTTTAAGGAAAGAAGGTTAGAGACAAGCCAGCGGACTGCATTCCTAGCTCTGCCGCAGTAAAAGCTTCGTTCCAACTTGAGCCACTGAACAAAGCTACAGTCGTCAGCGTACACGGAAAAAAAAGATTGTGTCAAATCAAGAATATATCTATTGGTCAAGACATTCCGGTGTCCGAGGGGAAACAATATATTCTTGTGATTAGTAAATATTTGTCTAGTTAATAATTTTTCGTGCAAGTATTTATTTACTCTAACTTAGGGCCTGTTTCAGAATGTTCGAGTAAGTTCCGGTTATACTACCCAGAACATAAAATAAGTGAATGATAAATATGACAGTTAACATGCCATTTCAAGCTTTAACCGATGGATAGGCAAAATCGATGACTGTGAAACGCAAAGATAGTATTTTATTTATTAAATATGTTCTGGGCACTATAACAGGAACTTACTGGAACATTCTGAAGCAGGTCCTAATATTATTATGTTCTTACTCGTATGTTAAAAAAATTGTCATGTCTTTGTCTAAGTGAATTATTGTTCTATTTAGAGAATCTAAAAATCTCAAATTTAAAATAATCCTTACTTGAATAAATGGACTCATTATTTCACTTATTCATTAGATTCTAATAAGAAAAAATATCTTACTATCAAGTACATAAATAGTTCAGTTAAGATATCAATCTTACTTCTCGTAAAATATATACTTCTGAATATATATTTTAATTAGACCAACAACAGAGTTTTCTATATACGTATAAGAAAATTACTTTTAGATAGAACGAAAAATCTGAAAAATCTTATCTCAATATTGTGACTTGAGCCACTGAAGAAAGCTACTGTCGTCAGCGCAAAGATATAAGATTAGCATTTGGGACTTGCAGCTTGAGTATGTCATCCATATTTATCGTGCAGAGCGTTGGAACCAGAAGGCTGCCTTGTGGCACACCAACGCCATTAGTAAGTTCATCGCTAATATATTCCCCTATCTAGATTCCCTGTCTTCTGTTAACCAGATAACTACTAAACCAGTCCAGAACATTACCTCTAATGCCAAAGTTTTCTAGTTCTTCTACGATTAACATGTGCAAGATGAAGTCAAATGCCTTTGGAAGGTCTAAGAAGACACCGAGATAGCGTTTACTCCTATCTATATATTATTATATACATATAATCTATGTATTCTGTTACTATTGCAGAGTGGAGCCTGACGGCGTCTTCAGTAATTATAACGCTAACTAATCGAGTAAAACTTCTTATTTTTTATTTTTTTATTTTGTTGCTTTCTTATCTCCAATCAGTGGTTTTCACTTTCAGAAGATTGTCTGTGGGTATGTTTGTTATGCAGAGTGAGTCTTCCACCGAAAACATCTCCTCATTTGATTTAAGTCTGCTCTCTAGTCAGAAGGAAGCACTTGCTTTCATCGCAGACGGGGTGTATAATTTAGATATAATTGGGTAGCCAGCTTATTCGGATGATTTCTCAAACGTTGTTGGTAGAAAAACTTCTTTGATGAAGATTTTGTCGCAATGAATGTGACTGAGTTTCTGTATAATGTTGGAATAATTTCGTAATTTCTAGTAAAAGAGTTATGTTCTTAGTGTCATTATTATTTTAATTATATTATTTTACCTGTTATCATTTTGTTTATTTTCATTGACATAATTGTAATATTTTTTTATGCTTAATAGGTTCTGAAGGACAGCTGCCGGAACACACCGCTAGGTGCTTGACGACAGATTTTCTACTTGAGGGTGGTAGCTAGCTAGGTGGGCATTCGCAAAATGCCCTAGCACCATGCTATAACGACTGCCATCCTAAGACGACAACCGGGACCGACGGCTTAACGTGCTCTCTGAAGCACGGAAGCGCTAAGTAGTAATGTCACCCATCAAACTCATGACCGCGACGGACGTCGCTTAACTTTGCTGATCGGTTAAGAACAGCTAAGCAAACTTCGCTACGAGCGCTTCAAAACATGTGACATTTTATAAATT
This sequence comes from Plagodis pulveraria, assembly GCA_963890685.1. NCBI lineage: Eukaryota > Metazoa > Arthropoda > Insecta > Lepidoptera > Geometridae > Plagodis > Plagodis pulveraria. The sequence goes on from OY982971.1 coordinate 10,189,011, forward strand.
AATTTAGTATAAAAAAAATATAATTAAACTCATCATATTCCTTTTAAACAGATTTTTACTGAGTACCTAGGACTAGGTACATACTTGCATTTTGTTACGTATTTATCTTACGAATAAATATTTATATTTTGATTATCAAATTCTCACCCAAAGTCTTGACAGCCGAAGTGACCTTGCCCTCCTTGCTGTCTTCCAGTTCCAAAAGCAATAGCTGCAGCTCTCTGTCCACAGCCGCCTCGGAGATGTCCCGGCATCGGAGCCACGCCAGGGCGTCGCGGGCTTCCTGGTAACGAGAATTACTATACAATCAAGATGATAAGGCAACTAAAACTGCTGCGGTCTCGCTACAAAAAGTCTAGATAGAATTTGGTTTCTTCTCACATTGGAATCGAATAATCCTGTGTATTGTATATTTCAGAATCTAGTATTTTACTGCGCTTATTCCCGATGTCAGCTTATGACATGTGATATACAGGGCGTCCCACGGCGATGCCACATGGAGGGAAAGTACCTTGAATATTGTAGATGGAACAGTTCACTGAAAGAAGACATCATTTAAATTTAAAAAACAATTTAAACTGCATTCATAGATATATAAATAATTACATGGTTGAACCGAAAAACGAACCCGTTACACGAGAAAAAAATCAGCCTGTAGTTTTATCATACCGATCGACAGATTTCATCCCAAGGATTATTTTTTGCTAAATAAGATAGTGTCAGAAATAAAAGGAAGACCATTTTTTCAGTAAAATGTCCCATCTACAATATTCAAGGTACTTTCCCTCCATGTGGCATCGCCGTGGGACGTCCTGTATACCGGGTTATTCGTAAAATGCTAACAACCTCTTAGGGTAACATTTTGAGATGGTTTTTTGTGTTTATTTATGTGTATTTGACGGAATAAGCACGAGGACCATCTGATGTAAAAAGTCTCTTGTCAATGCTCATGGCTCGAAAAAAATAAACAAAAAAACATCTCTAAAATCTAAATGTTTGTTAGTACTAGCTGAAGTCAACCCTAAGAGGTTGTGAAAATTTTACCAGTAATCCCGTATATCTATGCAAATTCACCAGGTCTCTGCAAGGTTCCGGCTTGCCTCGAAGCAGTAATGTGCAAAAAGTACTCTATTTAGGCAAGAAGTGCATTGTTAATCATCATTCACAAACAGCCTTAACGTAATCCCCACGCTTGGCAAGCGTCTTGGGGATCGCAGTGTAGGGTGGTAGTTCAGTAAATCGCAGCTGCTCACCTACTGGTGTTCTTCCTGGTGTCATCACCTCTTATAACTCCCAGAGGAAGATGTAGGCGAGGAGTAGTTCTAGCCCGGCACCCCACGAGGCGAATTTTCTATTGAAGCATCAAAGCTAGTAAAATTACTGGACGAACGAGACAATTGAAGTAAGGTCTTGGAGTGACGAGGGCAGTGCAGTGTCATGTAGAACTGCAATTGTTATGGAAATTCGTGACATCAGGCGATTCTTTTATGTTTTTTTTATTGCTGATAGGTAAGCCTTTGACCACAATCTCACATGATGGTAAGTGTGGTTGAAGGTGTTAACAGGCTTAACTTAGAATTACTGGCTCTCAAGGAACGCTGCCGGTGTTAGGTGCTTGGCGACAGATTTTCTAGCGGTCGCTAGCCAGGCGGGCATTCGCAAAATGTCCTTCCACAATGCGGTGACGCTCAAGTCCGTAGCGGAATTCGAACCAAGTTCCATTTCGCTAATATTGTACTGAGTGATTATACTTACAAAATATAAACCAAAGCGAACAACTGGAAAATTTTACCACGAGTGGGATTTGAACCCTCCCCCACCCCTGGGGCAGGATTAATATATTTCAGCAAGTCGTGTTTTAAAAAAACACCTTTCGTTGCAATATTGACACTGAAAAGTATGTACCTCCTAGCCCCTCGCCGTCTCATAACAGTCCATATCAGACAAAAAATCCTTACCTCTACTTTTCCACACTTGAGCAAATACGAGGGCGTCTCCGGCATGGTAGTGAAGAGAAGCAGGTGTATCAGAGGTACTGCTAGACATATCCACAGTGTCGCGTGGTAGCTCAGGTACTCGCCTAAAATATAACACCGACATTTTATTTAATCAGGTACCTACCTGATTTGAACATTAGGACAAAAAATGGAAATGACAAGTGACAGGAAAATCAAATAACATACTTGATCAGTGGACCAACAATTGTCAGACTATCCCTACTTAACTTAGATGTATAACCTTTTTTTATTCCTGATAAGTTAGCCTTTGACCACTATCTTTCCTGATGGTAAGTGATGATGTGGTCGAAGATGTTGTTCAGGCTAACCTAGAATTACTGGCTCTCAAGGACAACTGCCGAAACACACCGTTAGGTGCTTGGCGACAGATTTTCTACTTGAGGGTGGTAGCCAGGCGGGCATTCGCAAAATGCTCTACCAACATGCTATAACGACTGCCGTCCTAAGACAACAACCGGGACCAACGGCTTAACGTGCCCTCCGATGAACGGAATCGCTCAGTAGTAAGGTCACCCATCCAAGTGTTGACCGCGGCGGACGTTGCTTTACTTTGCTTATCGGTTCAGAACGTCTAGCAAACTTCGCTACGAGCGCTTGAAAAAGCGAGCTTATCTACCTTTTTGTACAATAAACTTATACAAGTATAAACACCATTACAGTTTTAAAATAAGTAGCCTTATCGCTAAAGTGAGAGTCGCTCAGAGTGTTCTATTAGTTCCAGAAGGCACTAAGCGTACGCATCGCTGAGCATGTAGGTATATTCTAGCTCAGGGATTCCCAAAGTGGGTTCCGCGGAATCTAGGAGTTCCGTAGAAGACCCATCATCGTTCCGCCAAAATTATTTATTATTAGCAGTAAAAAAATAGCACGGTTATAATTTTTTTTTAAATAGAGCAAAATATGTGATGAGAAGAATTCATTACTTTTTTTTTTTATGTAGCTATAAAATAAATCTTAATAAAACAGCGAAACAATTCCATTCTCCACTTTAAAAGTATGAGTTAAGGTTAATGTGTTTCAGTTTTAATACACATTTCTTAAAATCAAATATTGTTTATTTTATTTTATTTTTATGCCTGAAATGTTAGCCTTTGACCACTATCTCACCTATGGTAAGTGATGATGTGGTCGAAGATGTTGTTCAGGCTAACCTAGAAGTACTGGCTCTCAAGGACAGCTGCCGGAACACACCGTTAGGTGCTTGGCGACAGATTTTCTACTTGAGGATGGTAGCTTGCCAGGCGGGCATTCGCAAAATGCCCTACCACCATGCTATAACGACTGCCATCCTAAGACAACAACCGGGACCGACGGCTTAACGTGCCCTCCGAAGCACGGAAACGCTCAGTAGTAATGTCACTAGCGGTCACCCATCCAACTCATGACCGCGCGTGACGTTGCTTAACTTTGCTGATCGGTTGAGAACAGCTAAGTAAACTTCGCTACGAGCGCTTGGTGTTGTTCATTCGATATCTTCCATATAATAAAAGGTATTTAGCTGGTGTTCCGTTATCTTTAAAGTTTAGGAAGCCCTGCTCTATCTTATCTTAACACTTCGATCAGGCACAGAATAAAAAGGACGGACAAACTAGTAGAGAGTTCTCGCCGGAGCGCGGCGCGGCGGCGGCAGTTGACGCGGAACCTATACGTCTTTTGCAATTTTCTAAAGCGAGAAAATAGTCTATACCTTTTTTTATATGATTGTGACCTACTCGTTCTTTGGTGGAACAAGTGCCTAACGTAAGTGTTTCGCAGGTTTTTTTTTAAATATTTGTGAAAGGATGTAGCTGGACTCACCGAGTAGGTAGACTATCAAATTGCCAAAGTTCTGAGAGAGAACCACTAGACTACCAAGAGTCCCTCTGATGGAATCCTCGCTGATTTCCTTGATGTAGAGAGGTGTGACGACGTAGGAGCCACTCACTCCAAGGCCGACGATGGCGCGAGCTGTGATCAGCGCCCACGTCGATGTGGAGAAGAGCTTCAGACCCCAGCATAACTGGCGAACAAAATCATACAATAATTAAAAAAAAACATTTATTCTCTTATTATAAATTAAGATACCATCAGCCGGGTTGTCCACTGCTGAACACAGCCTCCCCCATTAAGGGGGGGTTTACCATAATCCCCATGCTTGGCAGTCGTCTTGGGGATCACAGTAGGAGAAGTTCCTCAGTTCGCTGCTGCCCCCTTTTCGGTATTTTACCTTTAGTCGCCTCTCCAACACCAACAGGTAGAAACGGGGAGGGTAACATTACAACCCGGCACCCGACGGGGATAAATGAATAACATAAGCGTGTGCTGCGCTGATTATCCCCACTCGGGCGGAAGTTTGCCGGAGACATATTAGGTTAACATCAGGTGGGCCTCGAGCGTGTTCCGTCAAGAAAAAAGGTGCTGGGCGACAGATTTTCTTACTTGGTGGTGGTCGCTAGTCAGGCGGGCATTCGCTAAATGCTCTTCCACTATGTGGTGACGCTCAAGCCCACGGCGGGATTCGAACCATGTACCTCGTGCGCGTCAGTCCATAGCCAATGCCACTGAGCCATCACTGCATCAAAAACCACCTATAATCACCTAACGGTTTGTTCTGGCAGCTGTCCTTGAGAGCCAGTAATTCTAGGTTAAGCCTGTTAACACCTTCGACCACATCATCACTTACCATCAGGTGAGATGGTCAGAAGCTTACTTATCTGCAATAAGAAAAAAGCTACACCCATGTTCAATACGTAGGTAATTCTCAAAAGTAGGTACTTACAGCCATGCTAAACGACGTCAGCATCAAGGCCTTCTTCCTCCCAAAGTTATCTACAATGTACCCATATAGGAACACCGTGGGGGTTCCCACTAGATACACGACTGACGCCATCCAGGATATGACGTCAGGATGTACAGGCTCCTCTGCGGGAGTGTCGGGGGACATCAGTTTGGTGCCCATGGGGGACATCCACCCTATAGCTGTTCCATACGAGAATACTGGGAGTACCACTGAAAATAAATACATAAGGTTAGTGTTTTAATGATTATATTTTTACAGTAACGCATGCTTCCGCGGATTACATTACAAAATTATGAGAGGAAAAATTGTAGTCATTTGGGGATTCGAACCCGCGTCGTCCATCCCTATAGCCGGGGTATGCTCTGATCCCGATGACGATGGTTACGTATGGGGATCAGAGCGTGAACGAGAGGACAAATTAGAATTATGAGTCATATGTGAGCTTAGCGGTCAGAGCATACCCCAGCTATAGGGGTGGATGGCACGGGTTCGAATCCCGTATATAGATTTTCTTCTTGGAACTTCGGGCTTATGCTTCGTGTCGTGTTCGTTGATATTGTACTTGGCTAATGGTCTCCAGGCTAGTTACCCACAATTAGTAAATCTGTCGCTAAGCACCTAATGGTGCGTTCAAGCGTGCAGCTATCTTTGAGAGCCAGTCCTCATTCCCATTTGAGGTGAAGCCCTTTGTGTCATCTTCGGTCACATCATCACTTACAAAGAGGGGTTCCACTATTTCCTGAAAAGCTTAAATCACTATAGCTAGCGAATTTTTCATATGAATAATCAGTATAATGGTAAAAAAGTCGTGGGGCAATCGAGTCGAGTCTCGTTCTATTAGGGTTCTTAGTCGCAATACGATTTATAGACTACCAATGACTGTCCTCCATAAAACTATTTTATCATTTCACTCTACTTTTAGATGCACGTGCAATTTTTTTTTCACTTGGCTCGTTTCAAATCTTCATAGAATACGAATTTGCTGACAAGTAATTTTTCGTCAGTTCTAATCAGCTGTCGTACGGTTTCAATATTGGATTCTGTTACCTCAGTCGCCGGCCGATCCTCACGTACATCGTCCTGGAGATGATCACGTCCACGTCTGAATTCGCTTAACCACGTAAACACAGAGCTACGGTATAGTTTCATCACCAAACGCCAATTGAAGTCTCTGGCAACTCAGCATGTTTTGGAGTTCCTCTTTCGAATTCCGTAATTGCTTTTTTTTAATGTAAGTGGCCAGTGCTTACATTTAAAAAAAAAAACAAATACGAAATTTGAAAAAGGAACTCTAACAACATGCTGAGTTGCCAAAGACTTCAAAAACATTCAGAATTACCCACATATATTATGATGTATATTCTAAGTAGGTATTTACATATTATGATAATAAATACTGTATATGTATAAGGACACTTCTATAAAATAAATAGTCTTTGCAAATAAATACCTTATTGTACTTATGCTAACTGATTTATCTAAATATCAATTACCGATGTATCAATAACGAAAATAGGTAAGTAATATACTCGAGTATTGCATTGCATGTGACCTAAAGCCCTCCCTAATGAAAAGACAGACTGAACAAATCACTCTGCTAATGATAAGTCAATTGAAAAGACTCGGTTCATATCCATATCTCTATCATGTACCAGAGGAACTATATGAGTTATGTGACCAGGGTTACACATGTGCTCGCAGACTTGACCCTGACCAGCAAACAAGACCTTTGATCTGCCATCATTGGCGAAGGGTTGCAGTGGCTATCGAAGCTGGTGCGTAATCGACCACGGCCAAACTAATAAAGCCTTGATTCAGAACTGATGGTAAAGGAATAAGTGTCTACCGTTGTTGGTCAGCAATTGATGCTAAACAATTGAAAGAACAAGGTTCAGAAAACAAAGTTGTGGTTGAATTGATTGCGTTGCAGCCGAGATTGATCCCTTCTAGATAGTTCTGAACTGAATGATTTCTAGGTACTTTGTGATAGGTCTAGTGAGACTGTCTAATTATATGCAATTCAAGTAAGACAATAAAGGTCAAGTGGGCCAGAACTGTAGAAATCGAACTTACATGTAAGAAATTTGTTAAAGAGGCATCCTACATGGCAATGATTTTTATGGTTAATGTTTCATCATGGGCACCCATGAAATAGACCACTCACTTGTCTGTCTGTCGGTCTGTCACAGCCCTTTTTATCTAATATTGATCTATTGACGGAAAAACATGGCATATATACAAAGTCTGATGAAATTATCCCCCTTACTTTTAAACGTTTCTTAACTGATTTCATTTCATTTTAAAAAAGTTTCTTAACTTTTTTTAAATCGTCATTTAACACTGCGAACAAGCATTACTTTTATTTAGCACTGCGTACAAGAGTTTTGCTTTGCACAGTGCTAAATAACGATTAAAAAAGTAAAGAGTTTATAAGTAAGCGGAAAAGTCTTTTTACAGGGCTGCCCATAAAAGGAGAGTTATGTTTTCAGGGTTCATGTATGTATGTATGTTTATGAGTTTCTTTATTCCATCACAACTTCTAAACGGTCTAACCGATTTCAATGTAAGATATATCGTTATATTTTTATTGACATTGCTGGTGACACTAGGTACATTATAAATAAATAAACAAACTGGCGGAGTTCAGACGCCATATGGTTAAATATTTTTTTGTGTAATATATATTTTTTTCATACCTTTCGAATGGGATATTAAAATGAAGGGCTTTAAAACACGATTCCATAAATATATATAACTTGCAGTTTTGTGTTCAATGAAACAATATAACGTAAATAAATAATTTGCAGTGGGGTTTTTTACTCTTATAATTAATTTATACTTGTTGATAATTTATTTTGTGTGTAGGTAATAATTTTTCGAACTTAGATTAGAAATAAACGTAATGCATCATCATGTATAGTGATAACTAAATCAGATAATAGTCAAAGTAATTAACATAGAGACGGCTAATTTTAGAAATGAGTTGTTGAACTAAACGCACGTGCTATTAGTCTACTCTTAATGAGAGTATTACTTAAAAAATAACTAGAAGTGTCTATTAATTACCTTTGTCGCAGACAAAGAGTACTTGTCAACGGTCTTCTTCTTCTTGACACAAAGGTGTAAGTAACCTAAATGTTAAATTTTAGGTACCTACAGCTACAATAGACCTCAATTCAGAAGCAATGATGGCCGAGCGGTTATAGCTAAGGACTGCCATACCGCAGGTCCCTCTTCGATCCCCACCGCCGGCTTGAGCTTCACCACATGGTGGAAGGGCATTTTTGCGATTGCCTGGCTAGCTACCACCCTCAAGTAGAAAAATTGACGCCAAGAACCTAACGGCGTGTTCCGGCAGCAGTCCTTGAGTGCCAGTGAAATTACAGGCATATGAGACTTAACAACTATGTCTCAAGGTGACGGGCGCAGTGCAATTCGTAACTTGTGATGAAATGCATCTGTTCTAGGCAGAGGTCAGTCCGCTTAACGTCAGGTATCCTCGAGCTTGTTCCGTCACAATAACACTAAAAAAAACATTCGATATTCACAGACTTAACTACCTAACTGTATTTCTAAATACGTATTGATTCTATTTTAATGCCACATATTTAAAAATCACACGAAGGTTTCTACCTCCCTAACCTACTATTATAGAACATGAACTTATCATCGGCGCTAAGATTCCTGCAAATCATCTTACTAACTTGTAATACAGATTAAAATAGCTGTAGGCGCCAGTCTAGATGATTTTATAACGACAAAGTCCTTTCTAAACCTAATAAACCATGAGCAGTGAACCTTATGCATATAAACATAAGAGTAGAAGCCTAGAAACTGTTACTTACTCTACTGATGTGTTTATAATGCGGTTTGAGAGTACATGTAACTATAATTACGGGAATATCTTTCTGGGAAAGAGTTCTGACTGTAGTCAAAGAATATAAAAAGGCAATAGTGCTAAGTGTGGAGTTGTGGACGGTTAAATAAGTACATTTAGTAAAAAATTACCTGAGTTTGTAGATATGTTCAGATAATTGTTTTAGAATATCCACAAGTCTATATAGGCTATAGAACTGAGATCAAATAGGAACAATGGTGACAAAGCTTAGCAGACTTTATTACCGAGAGCTTACAGAATATTTTTATAACTATGTTAAACAAACGAGAAGCACCGAGTCTCTCGGTAGCTAGAGCAAAAAGGGTTTGACCACGAACAAACGATGATTTTCTAAAAGAAGGGCCAAACTAATAAAGCCACAAAATCTAATAACAAAATCGAAATCCAAGCCTTACTACATCTTAGGCGCAGCTCCCGATTAAACTCTTTTGATGGACACGTATGAAAAACACTATACAAAGTTCCTGAGCATGTTGGTGTTTCGTTATCCAGACAAGAGTGTCTAGTAAGTTAGTAAAGGTTCTAGGTCATAGCTGGACCTAGATATCTAATAGAATATGGGTAGATCATCTTTTATTTTATCTTTGTTGCACTAATTTACTACGTAAGTAAAGATTCCTATGGGCCAGTCTAGGCTAACAATAAAAATTTTAACATTCCTTATATTCTAGGCTTTTATATTGGTACTATTTCTTTGGGAGATGGACAAGTTACCCGCTTAATACTAATGTAATAAACGTAAAATATAGTTTGTGTATATCTTACAGAAATATTTCTTCAAAGGCACCAGGACCATGAAAGCGAAATTTTATTGTAAAATCCTTTGAATTTACCAAATCAAGAATGTAACTAGACGCCTTGACCATACATTGCTACAAATAACTCTTCAAATTTACCTGTGTACAATACACTTAATACCAATTGCGTACGGTCGTACGAGACATGAGATATATCCTAACCCATTTCATAATAATATTTACTAAATTATAAAATGACAAAACGAATCTGACTTGAATGAAAAGCGGACGTCCGCCATCGCGCTTGTGTGAAATTTTAAACATAATCAATTATTGTCTCAGGATAATCCATACAGCTGAAATACAAAACAGTTTTGAAGCAGTGATGGCTCAGTGGCACTGGCTATGGACCGCCGCGCAGCAGGTCCATGGTTTGAATCCCGCCGCGGGCTTGAGCTTCCTCACATGGTATAAAAGGGCATTTTGTGAATGCCCGCCTGGCTAGCGACCAATCAAGTAGAAAATCTATCGCCAAGCATCTAACGGTGTGTTCCGGCAGCTGTCCTTGAGAGCCAGTAATTCTAGATTAAGCCTGTTAACACCTTCGACCACATCATCACTTACCATCAGGTGAGATTGTGGTCAAAGGCTTACCTATCAGTGATAAAAAAATATATAAGTACACACTGTAGAAGTGATTACTGATTACTCGTTTGCAAAGATTAGTTTGATATATTTAGATGAGAGAAAAGTTGTTTTATTACTTAGCTAGGTATAGGCTCGCCACCTAAAAACATTTGGCGAAACGATAAGCATTGATACATTTCTGCTTCTCCCTTTGAGTACATCCAGATATGATATTCAGGTAAGCGTTGTCTTTTATATTTGCAAGAAGCGTTCATGCATTGCAGCAGAAGTCTTTTTATCCTTATTTTAAAACACGCATTCTACATGTCGGCGGTAAAATAAGTAAGTATAAAAATAGACTATCATTAAAAGAATCGCCCGCTGCATGATTACAGTCCCACCAACTTATCTGTTCAGGCGGCAGAAAAAAGAACTACAACATTCCTTCAAATTGTGACAGTTTGTAGTTGATTTCCTTGACCAGCAGCGCCCTCGCGAACTGCACAGTTAAGTTGGTGCTACTATAGCTTTAACTTAATCAGGAACAGAAACTTTTCTAAGGAAGAAAATGGTCTGGTGGGTAATTAAGAGTTGTATTGTTCATTCAAAAATCATGTAGGTATGATTAAATTTAAACCTCATTGTTATTTTGGAAATTCAGTAAAACAAATGCAAAGATCTCAGTTCACGGAAATCTACTCCTGTTACTAGGCTAGTAATATAAAATACTAGCTGCGCGCCCCGGCTTCGCATGGATATTCAACAAAAATTGCAAAAAAAGCTTATTTTTGATAATATTCTATAGCCTATGTTCATCAGGAATAATGTAGGATTCTAATGGTGAAAGAATTTTTCAAATCGGTCCTGTTATTTGTATGTTTGAGCGCTAAATACATATATTTACTTTTTATGATATTAGAATAGACGAAAGTGAGCACTCTCTATTTATTACTTTTTCAAGTTCAAACCAAACCGATTACAATGAACTTTAACACAGAGAGAAATAATAGCTTTCGCTCCATCCCATTAAATAAATAACGAGAGGAAAAATTGGAGCAGTCATTGTCATGTTAGCTCAAGCGGTCAGAGCGCCCGGCTATAGGGGTGGATGGACGCGGGTTCGAATCCCGCACATGACTATATTATTTTCTCTCGTAAATTTTTAATTTTGTAATGTAATCCGCCTAGCAGGCGTTATTGCAAACATAACAATATTAAAATTTTGTAATTTTAACACAGGGCTTAGATATTTTTTAACGAATTTAACAGCATACCGCTTTTAGGTTTTCGCGATTATTACACATAGTAATTAAACAACTTTAAACGGTTTAAATCGCGTATATTTATCATTATTTTTGTCCCGACGTTTCAAACCCTTTGCAGTGATCGTGGTCACGGGGTGACTGAAATATACGCGATTTAAACCGTTTAAAGTTGTTTAATTACTAAGCATACCGCTTATTATTTATTGAGTTTTCTCATTACCTACAGATATCTGCCCAACAACCGAACAATCGTCAGACGATCAACACACATATGTAGGCAAATAGCAGCGGAATAACGGATTAGCATGACAGAATCAAAAGTAAATAGTAGTTAATTAATATTCGTATATATTGGGTGATTGGAAATTAGCTAAAATTTAAGAAAAAACCGGTTGGTTTGACGTCTTGACATCGGACGGCAAGAACACGTTTGCTTGCTCGTCACTACCGATTGACCCAATAAATTACTAGTTTTAATTGTCTGCTCTAATAAATTTTAAAATATAGTTAACCTACTAAGGCTGGATTGCATTAAAATTTACTGTATGTAAATCAAAAAAAAAGTTTCTTAATAAATGAATAGATTCAGGCGTTACTTTGCGGAAATTCATATTTAATAATAACAAATATTTTAAAAATATTTTAAGAAAACATCAAATTAATATTTTAATAAAACACTTAAAAAATATATCTAGTGACAATTCGGCCTAATTTTCCTGCCAAGCCGTCGCGACGTCACAAACGCCACGCAGGCAAACCAGAAGAATTATCGACGCGTTTCGCTTCTACACAAAGCATCCTCAGGAGGTCTTGACTCTACGAGCGCACGAGCGTGAAATTTATTATATTTAAAATATTTTAAAAATATTTGTTATTATTTCTTAATAAACCTTAAAATTCAGTTAACGAATGATTAGTTGTTAACCATTAACGGTGCAACCCAGCCTTAGTAAAATTATAGGCCATGGAATGTCATATTTGAGGAGATCTTCCAAATTGATGATGTGATTTTTAAAAGGTTTAGCGATGAAAGAAAATTATAGATGAAAAATATCTTTAATTTATGAAAATAAACAAATAATAAAAATAAATGGTAAAATAAATATTTTTATAACACTTTACTCGTAAAGGGTCTCTTATTTTACCAATTTCAATTAATATTCAATATTGTATCTCATTACGTACTTGTGCGTTATTGTAATGTTAAACGCACTAGTTTCTTTTTAATAAGGTAAAACGCACGGTTTATCAAGCTGCTCCGTCTAAAACGAACGGTACTTTTTTAAATCTTAGCTAAGAGTTTTTATGTCGGAAAAGTGGTCAACATTTTATGAATAAAAATTACTTTGGTAGATAAAATATGATTAATACATTATTTACAGAAGTACAATCGTACATTATGATAAGATTTATTCGTTTAAAAAAGTCCTAGTTTTATTTATTTCCTCGCAAATATGTTTTAAAACGTCGTATGACATACTTTCGTGCGCCTTGATAATTATTGATAATTAGTAATATCGCCTCGGCTGCAAATTTCAACGCACTTATATCATACTAATTGAATAAGCATTGCAATTCAACGGGGCAATGCAGCCAGCATGCTGGGCACGCTGCCAACTGATAGTGGGCTAGAGCATTTGGACTGCCTATGAGTCCAAATGCTTTTATTGTAGTAGCTGTAGCATTGTAGTAGCTGTAGTGTTGTATATAGTTTGTAGTACTTGTTTAATAAAGGCATACCGCCGATAAAAAAAAACTTATATCATTATGTACTAATGTGTAAGTATAACATCGCGATGTTTAGTTTATTATATATAGATCACCACTATGCAGAAAGGATCCCCGGCAATTGCAGCGTCCTTATCTTGGAATCCACCTCTTTGCTTAGCGAGTCTCCATTTGTGGGAAAAGTATGTGCATTTATACTGTTTCGATATACATATATCATTATATTCATATAAACATGAATAATTTATTTAATAAAACATCTCATATACCTATACATCCCGAATGCATGCACGTAAGTGAAGCAATGATGGCCGAGCGGTTATAGCTATAGACTGCCGCGCCGCAGGTCCCTGGTTCGATCCCCACCGCCGGCTTGAGTTTCACCGCATGGTGGTAGGGCATTTTGTGATTGCCCGCCTGGCTAGCTACCACCCTCAAGTTGAAAATCTGTCGCCAAGCTTGAGAGCCAGTGAAATTACAGGCACCTGAGACTTACCAACTGCGTCTAAAAGTGACGGTCGCAGTGCAATTCATGACTTGTGATGAAATGCATCTGTTATAGGCAGATGTTACAGGCAGATGTTACTCCACTTAACACCAGGTGGGCCTCGAGCTTGTACCGTCACAATAACATTAAAAAAAACAATGATTTTATTTCTAATATCTATAACTTTACAAAGTCTTTGCTTTGGTATTAAACTTTATATATATAGCGCTCGTAGCGTAGTTTGCTTAGCCATTCTTAACCGATCAGCTAAGTTAAGCAACGTCCGCTGCTGTTATGACTTGGATGGGTGACCGCTAGTGACATTACTACTGAGCACTTCTATACTTCGAAGGGTACGTTAAGACGTCGGTTGTTGTCTTAGGATGGCAGTCGTTACAGCTTGGTGGTAAGGCATTTTGCGAATACCCGCCTGGTTAGCTACAATCCTCAAGTAGAAAATCGGTTGCGAAGCACCTAACGGTGTGTTCCAGCAGCTGTTTTTGAGCGCCAGTAATTCTAGGTTAGCCTGAACTACCATTGCGACCACATCATCAGGTGTGATAGTGGTCAAAGGCTAGCCTGAATCTATTCATTGTATTTTAACTGATAAATACAATGAATAGATTCAGGCGTTACTTTGCGGAAATCCATTTTTAATAATAACAAATATTTTTAAAATATTTTAAGAAAACATGAAATTAATATTTTAATAAAACACTTAAAAAATATATCTAGTGACAATTCCTCTTAATTTACCTGCTAAGCCGACGTGACGTCACAAACGCCACGCATCCAAACCGGAAGAATTTTCGACGCCGCTTCTACACGAAGCATCCTCAGGAGGTCTTGACTCTACGAGCGCACGATCGAGAAAAGATCTCGATCTCTCGATCTTATTATTGTAAGTAATGCAGGTAATCGAACTTTATCTGTACTAAATTATAGAGTTTAAGATCGATATTTCATCGGATATGAAGATACGTTATACTACCTACGTCCGCTTTATGTTTTTTTTTTTTTTTTTTTATTTATGCGTGATAGATTAGCCTTTGACCGTCGTTTCACCTGATGGTAAGTGATGTTGTGGTTGAAGATGTTGTTTAGACTAACCTAGAATTACTGGCTCTCAAGGACATTGATGCAATGCTAGGATAATTATATAATTATCTTAGTACTGCGTCAATATCCTTGAGGGTTAAACTATTTTTAAAAGCGCCCTGAAATCTGCTATGTATATCTGCACCAGGTCTACTAAAACTGTTTATTAATGTAATTTTTTAGGAGCCGTTACTATAAATAAAATTGCAACCTGATCCCGGTATCTCAATATATAAATTATAAACTAAAGAAAATAATAATTGAAATTAGATTAAAATATCCCTGTGAACTTAAAATCGATTGTGCTAATCAAATATCTCTCCAACACATAAACATAAACATTTTAGTAAAAATTTTATGAAACACTAAAGTTCTTGAGAAATTTCAAAAATTAAATTTAAACTTCAACTCTCAGCTTGAGTTTCTTTTAACAAATTTAACAGCAAATAAAATGTCATCCATATGAAATCATTGATAAAATGCCTCAATAGCAGCACTAATTTCTCTTAAATAATCAAAAATCAAGGGGCAGGGCATAAAGTTACATGTTTACGTTTAGTTTTATATAAATATTTTTTTATTAAAAAAAGTAAGCTATTATTTTGTCACATGTACATAAACGTTTATAACTTAAAAAACAATCAAAACATTCTAAACGAAACATATAAAAAAATAGAAAATTACTCACTCAAAATTGACACCAAAACTTGGTTTATCTTGCTACCTTCCGCACAATATTTTTTCACTGTGTATTTCAACATTTTCAAAAAATACTGAGATCACTATTTTTAATCACATGTATGGCACAAGTGCGTCCCCCCGACATCCGCAGTACAATGAGGTTGTATACGCTTAGGCCCGCTTCACGCAGTATAAGGCGTTTGTGCGTAAGTAGTAACTGCAGGGTGTATGGTAAGAACACTTGTAACCATCCGTAACATTGTGTTTTCATTTATGGGATCTTTGTTTAAAAAACACCCGCCTTTCGATCAGTGGAGCGACTGCTGTCGTCACTATTATCGTGGGAACTTATTTGACTTAAAAACGAAGAAGGTTTTGTGTACTTTCGAAATATGAACACAAAAAAACAACCTACGTAGCAGTAGTACTACATAGACATACTCTCTGACACGTAATTGCAATTACTAGAGATAATATTTAAATAGGGGTTAAGGTATGAAATTGCCGTATTATTGTAATAGGTACTTCGAATTGACATAGAACCTTCACGATTTGAAATTTTTGAGTGAAATAATAACTGTTTGGTGGTCTAAGCATGGTCTTATTCACTATAGTTTTCTGCGATCTGGTCAAGCAATAACGGCAGATGTCTACTGTGCCGAACTCCGAACAATGATAGCAAAACTAGAAGTGAAACAGCCCCGACTCATAAATCGATCTTCACCAGTATTGTTCCATGATAACGCGATACCTCATACAGCACGAGAAACCATTTTAACTCTACAGGAACTGCAATTGGAAATCATTCGTCACCCTCCGTCAGCCAGACCTTGCTCCACCAATCCAACGGACTAGCATTTTTTTTCGTGACTTAGTCAATTTTCTACGTGATAAAAAGTTTTCTTCCCAGGAGGCAGTACAAGATGCTTTCACACAGTTTGTCGAATCTAGATAACCAGAGTTATATCGCAAAGGCATAAATGACCATCCTATTAGATGGCAGCAATGTATAGATAATAATGGTAATTATTTTGATTAAATAAATATGTTAAATTAAAAATGAACTAATTTCAACTTTTCAGTACAAATCGGCAATTTCATACTTTAACTCCTAATATTAAACTGTAATTTTACATTAATAGATAAAAATAACTCGAATCACATCTGACCGTTGCCGCATGACATGACACTTGTAGAGTTAAGCTTTAAGCTCTATAATTTTTAGATTTTACTATTTTGTTTTTATAATAGTTATTTCTGCTATTATTTATGGCTGTTCTGTGTTCCTGGCCTAAGGATCAGGACTGTCTTTAGAGGAATATGTCCGCCTCGGATGTCATAAAACAGACTAAGGAAAAATTGTAATGAAATACAAGAACAGCTCGGTACTACTTCGACATAAGTAGTTTTTTTTTTTTTTTATGCATTATAGGTTAGCCTTTGACCACTATCTCACCTGATGGTAAGTGATGATGTGGTCGAAGATGTTGTTCAGGCTAGCCTAGAAGTACTGGCTTTCAAGGACAGCTGCCGGATCACATCGTTAGGTGCTTGGCGACAGATTTTCTACTTGAGGGTGGTAGCTAGCCAGGCGGGCATTCGCAAAATGCCCTACCACCATGCTGTAACGACTGCCATCCTAAGATAACAACCGGGGCCGACGGTTTAACGTGCCCTCCGAAGCACGGAAACGCTCAGTAGTAGTGTCACTAGCGGTCACCCATCCAACTCATGACCGCGGGCGACGTTGCTTAACTTTGCTGATCGGTTAAGAACAGCTAAGTAAACTTCGCTACGAGCGTTCCAAGCCATTATGCTCCCTTTTTTTTTTAGTCGCTTGGGATGGGCATTTTACCAACGAGGTTCCTTAAGCAGTTTAGGGGTCAGGTAGGTGCCTCAGATATAACCGACATTAAAACTATTATACAATAAGGTTATGTTTTTATAAAATAGGTTACTTACTTTAAAAATATTAACCATCTTTCTACGAATCTTCCCAACTGGGTGGCTTGCACGAATATCTTTTTTACGTTTACCTTAATTGAATTAATAATAACAAATATTTTGAAATATTTAAAGAAATATTAAGTTAATAAAACACTTAAAAAATATATCTAGTGACAATTCCGCCTAATTTTACTGTTAAGCCGACGTGACGTAACAAACGCCACGCAGCCAAACCGGAAGAATTTTCGACGCGTTTCGCTTCTACACGAAGCATCCTCAAGAGGTCTTGACTCTACGAGCGCACGATCGAGAATCTTTCTCGATCGTGCGCTCGTAGAGTATTTGTATAGTGTTTGTTATTATTAAATATGGATTTCCGCAAAGTAACGCCTGAATCTATTCATTATCTTAATTGAATTAGTTAAATATGATCTAAAAAGTAACTATACGTAATTAACGTGCTCTCAAATACTACTGATTTAAGTCGTATCAAACTATGATCGCAGTGCGCCATTACCTGCCTACTAACTTAATTTATTTTTACCGCCAAAATACCTATACATAGGTAGGTATATAAAATGTGAACTGTCATATGAATACAATTTACTTCTAAGTAATAAATAAATTCATCAAGCCGTCAACGTATTATTTTAACACCTAAATCAACAAATGTGAATAATAAACTGTATCTAAAATCGTCTTTTATATATTTTTTCCTATAGCAACGAACAAATGAAAGTAGAGTCGACTGCAAAAATATTATTCTTCCATCGAACTCGTAGTATAGTACTCTATATAGTAGTATCTATATATAGTATTCAGTATTCATTTATTTTGTCCAAATGTACATTTCATCAATATATAAAGGTCTTATAGATAGCATTAGGTAAGTACATTTACCCTGTAAGGGTGTCACAAATTAATCACTCACTAACTAACAGGTAGATAATTAAAGTAATAATATAAACATAAATAAATTATCTTCAAATTTACAATCCATTATTCATTTTAAACAATCTAATCTCAAAATAAATATTAATATATTTATTATAATAAACGAATTAACATTCCATTATTCATTAATATATAAATTAAAATTCAAAATTGGTATTAAAATGTAAATGTCAAGGTCATTAATTAATAAAATTGTACATTAAATATTTTTGACGTCTTTTTCAAATTCTTTTACAGAATAGTACGCCTTTTCTATTAAGAATGATTTTAATTTTTTATGAAATATGTGGGTATCTTCTTCTTGCTTAATAATTTTCGGTATTCTATTATAAATATCTAATGACCTACAATACGGACTATTTCTTGTAATTTTTAATTTATTGTTTGCTGATGAAACTAATCTGTCCTTGTTTCTTAGGTGATAGTTTGGGTTAATTTCAAGATTTGACTTGTACAAGGTTCTATTATTACGCACAAATAAAGCAATCTGTAGAATATAAATTGATGGTAATGTAAGAATTTTCCGTTCTCTAAAGTGGGGCTTGCAACTATCTGGCTGTTTTATGTTTGCTAATATTCTTATACATTTCTTTTGTAAGATGAACAAACTGTCAAATTCTACACTCTCTCCCCATAGGATTATACCATAATTAAACCTCGAATACACGAACGCGTAGTAAGCTGTTATATAGTAGTATCTTTCGCCAAGCACCTAACGGTGTGTTCCGGCAGCTTTATACAGAATAATCGTGGATTCAAATTATGAGTTATGACTATTGTGGGGTATCTATCAGATTACCCACAAAGCAACTCGTGAATCGACAAAACGCTCGTAGGGCAAAAATTGCATTATGTTCGAATATCTACTTCTATCGAATGATCTTTAGAACGACAATAATTATATTTGGCGTAGCAGCACAATTGCTATAAAATAGCGTCCTAACGTTTAGTCTGGGAAATAGGCCCGAGTGGCCCCTGCAAAAGGAGACGGTCCCCGCGTTCAATACGGGACGGAATTTACCTCAGATCAGGAAACAAGGGAGATAGGTAATGAAGGCGTGGCACGTGCGAACGCATCTGGCCTAAATCAGGCTTGATTGTAAGAAAACCATTGCGCGCTTAGTACAAATCAATAAACGAATCAGTTCTTCCGATAACGCAATGAATCAGTGTTTTAACCGCTGTGTCTGTGTGTTTAACTAGTGACCGTAGATACAGGCTGAAGCACAACCCATTTTTGCGTGTGTATGATTAGTAAATGTATTAGTTTGCAGCGGAAATCCTAGTGTGGGTGGCAAAATGTGCGTATGTACGCCATACTTGTTTTTATTGTTGTGAGAGTGAAACTGGTGGGAGAGACGTGGCGACACTTTTATGTGAATAAACACGGACTCAAGGCAAATCTCCCTTGTTTCTCTGATCTGTGGAATTTACTCTCTTCTATGTTTAATGTTTGTAGGTATTCAAATTCAATCAAGATTTTACCGACTAAGCCGTCTATTGTTTACTTAAGCAGAGTAGGTATATTAAGTTCGTTAGTCTAAAATAAATAGGTGCATAGTTTTAGACATGTGTTTGATGCGAAAGGCTTTGTGAAATATAATATTCGTATTATTATATATGACAAAAAACAATATACCTACCTAAATTTGTTTTTAGTTAATATACAAGACAATGCGCGAAGTGAGCCAGATGAAAGGTCATAAGTAATTTCTACCACTTGCCATAATTAGAATTCAACTTATTTGCTACTGCATTCATCGACGTAATGTCATAAACGCCACGTAGCCTATAACCGAAAGAATTTTCTATGCGTTTCGATTCTACACGAGGCATTAACAGGAGTTCTTGACTCATCGAGCACACGATTGAGACATTTCTCGATCGTGTATGATCGAAACGCGTAGAGTTTTCGTTCGGTTATAAAATATTTATTTTTTATTTTATTTTATTTATTGTAACAAAATCCACAGCTCTTTGACTCTAAACATAATAAATTATAATATAAACTTATAGCCAATAACGGATTTTCATTTTTTTAAATTAACATATATAAATACATACGACTGTCACTTATTTATTTTAACTCAAATATATACAAAAAAAACTTGCTGAAATGCACGTAGGTACTCGTATTAAAATGTGTGTTTGTGTGAGGGCGTGCATGAGTGTGTATGTGGGGGAGAGGAGGGTTGGGGTGGTGAAAGGTTGTACACGAAACAGTCACATTAAGTTTTTTTCACATTATAAGTATGCTACACGGATAAATATTATAAGTATGACTTCACGTCGACTTAGCATCACATTAAATGATTATTACATTTTTTTTTAAATTTGTTGTTTTTAAATATGAAATTCTTCAAAGTAGCCAGTGGGGTGCCGGGCATAGTTATGTGAATATACACCCCCCATCCCTTCGCGTGGGTATCTTAAGAGGCGACAAAGGATAAAATACCGAAAGATGGACAGCAGCGCCTTCTGAGAATTGGTATCTTACACTGCGATCCTCAAAACGCCTGCCAAGCGTGGGGATTATGGCAATTCCCCCCTTAATGGGGAAGGCTGTGTTCTGCACTGGACAATCCGGCTGATACAGTAACGGCTAAATCTATGTACATATTAAGTAAATAAGGTTTGGTTGAGTTTTAGAATATAATTAAAGTGAGTATAATTTCCTGGGATTTGATGAAGTCCCTGTTTTTTGTCATTTCCCTACGGCATAACTACAGATAATGAACAAATAAGTATTTGATTATTAGTTATGCTAATTAATAAGAACTGAACATGTTGATTTCAAACTTGGTTGAGAACTAGGAATGTAATAAATTACCATTAATTACCTTTAACCAAACTTTGACATCGCTTAAATTTAAAACGTCGGATGATGTCAATATAAAGGCATTGTCTTATCTCGTGATATAAATAATTAAGGGAAGTGTTCACGTAGCGCTTTCCATATAAATGTAGTTTTGTCACAAATACCAACTGTTCAAACTCGGTAAAGTTATGCATGCGTGTTGAGCCTACTATCCATATTGTTTGCCAGTTTACCTGAAAAAAGAAGTATTTTCAAAATTATTCTGAAACATCGTATAGTATGGGTATTGTCATTTCAACATTTAGATATAATATAATAATAATAAAATTGTTACAGATCCAATTCTGTACATTGCAGTTATTTTGAAAATAATTTTTGAGGGCACTCTGTAGCTGATACTGATGGCAAAACTGTATTTTTATTATTTTTGTCTGTCTGTGTCAAGGCCGCGTACATTACTGAATGAATTTCCATGAAACTTAGCACGATTTCAGTTCATACCACGAAAAAGGACATTGTATACTTTTTATCCCAAAATTCAGCACGGTCCTTGAAAGTCAAAATGTACACATACTCGTAGTTGTAATTTATTAACGCGCAGTCCGATTTCAATCATTCTTTATTTGTTGTTAGAATAGTAACGAGTGATCCCACGGACAGCCTGGCACCCCACGGGTAGCCCGGTACCCCACGGGCAGCCCGGCACCCCACGCACAGCCGGGGCCCTTATTTAGTTTTGTAAGCGTGCTAAGTTAAAACTCTAAAATCTGGAACAATCAGTTATTTTAATATCTATCTTTTGCCGGATTTTCGGTGACTGCGCAATGGAAGTGCACAATCTAATATATTTTCGTTCTACCGCCAAACAAGGTGAGCATCGGTGAACAGACGTTGTTTTAAAATCGAATTTCCAAAGAAACGCACAAAGTACTTAGCTTCAACATTTATTGGGCAAACCGAGAAGGAACTCACTGAGTTACTTAACTTCTGTCTTCTGGAACATACAAACCGGGAGTATTCAAATGAGCTACGCTTTACTAAGAGTGCTTCACCGCAGACCACAGTGTTGCTTAATATGAGATAAACAGTGCGCAAATGTGAATAATTAGTCTGCAGGTACGGCAATCGCGAACGAAGTCGCAGGAACAGTAATTAATAAAATTGTAGGAAAAGAGGCAAACCAAAAATATAGATATTAGTTGAAACCACTTG
This sequence comes from Plagodis pulveraria, assembly GCA_963890685.1. Taxonomy (NCBI): domain Eukaryota; kingdom Metazoa; phylum Arthropoda; class Insecta; order Lepidoptera; family Geometridae; genus Plagodis; species Plagodis pulveraria. The sequence continues at coordinate 10,211,260 of OY982971.1, forward strand.
GTATTTCTAAATATGACTGCCCTATCGCGTGGTAAGCGAAAATCACGTTAACAAATTATTAGGCTCAGTCTACACGAAGTGGCAGCAACAGACAGTTATAGTGTAAAACCATTTTAAACTTTCAGGCGCTGGCACTTTGGTGTAAATGGACGCTTTGAGCCTACGAACAAATATGATATTCGTAGCTTTGAGCACATATTTCTTCTCCCACGCAGGACTTGATCCCGCATCCCACGGATTCGCTCTGATTCCCGTGATCTCTGGTGACTTGGGTATACTCTCCTTAGTAGTTTATATACCCGCTACGTAACGAGCCCTGTTATGCACCCAATGTGCATAAACCCCCTCTCATCGGTGGCATGCTGCTCACTTCGAAGCTTTGTAGCATTATTTATTTTAGTCGAAGCCTAAGCCATATAAATTAAAAACAAATCTCCATATTACGCGTGCCACACGAGTAGGCTTTGTATAAACAAGATACTTTACCTAATTACCTATCTCAAGTTAGTTTGTTGAAGAAACAGCCTAATTAATAAAGAAAAAGATATCAAAAGAGAAAAAAATATATAGTCATATGCGGGATTTTTCCGCACATAACTAAAAAGATATCAGTTTGGGCTGTCTGTTTGTGCCTGTATCAGCATGACAATGGATAAGATGCATTTTTTTTATTGTTGCTAACAATATATCTAATGCTAATATTGAAAAAGGTACAGCTCGAACAGTCTTCGACGCGTATCGTTCCTATACACGAAGCATCTTGACTTTTAGAGAGCATACGATTGAAGGTGTAATGTTAAGCACAATTTGCCTTCGAGTCTTTTTTAAATGTTTTTAGGACGGAACAAGCTCGAGGCCCTCCTGATGTTAAGCGGACTAACCTCTGCCTATAACAGATGCATTTCATCACAAGTCACGAATTGCACCGCCCCCGTCACCTTGAGACAGTTGTTAAGTCTCATCTGCCTGTAATTTCACTGGCTCTCAAGGACTGCTGCCGGAACACACAGTTAGGTGCTTGGCGACAGATTTTCTACTTGAGGGTGGTAGCCAGCCAGGCAGGCAATCGCAAAATGCACTTCAACCATGCGGTGAAGCTCAAGCCGGCGGTGGGGATCGAACCAGGGACCTGCGGCACGGCAGTCCATAGCTATTACCGCTCGGTCATTATTGTAGGTAACAATATATCTAATGTCAATATTGAAAAATGTACAGCTCGAACAGTCTTCGACGCATATCGTTCCTATACACGAAGCATCTTGACTTTTAGAGAGCATACGATAGATATTAACAAAGGTTTTTGTGAAGCACAATTTGCCTTCGAGTCTGCTTTATTTATGAGAACGTGAGCCCTGCACATAAGGTGCAAGTGATTACAACAGCAAACTTACATCCAGCCACATCTATACCTCTATATTACTTTATTTATATTCTATTACGTAGCCTATAATCGCCCTTAGTCGATTTACCTTCCACGATGCATTGAAAAGCAGTCATTAAAGACATGACTTCTGCAGGACCAGGAAAGTATTAAGATAAACAGTTACACAAGCTGTTGTTCGAGGGATATATCGTCATACGTTGTTTGGATAATATGAGGGATATCATCGTAAATATCGATCAATGAGAACATATTAAGATAAGGCCAATAACTATGACATATAAATGCCAGATGTGATCTAGCTTAACTCTAGTGTGATCTAGCTTCATAGCTTTTTCCATACAAATGTAGTTTCATCTTATGGACTAACCCCCTTATTCATAATCGTTTCATAACTTTACGATAGCTTCATAAAACGTCATTAGTACTGCGCAAAAGAAAACTCTTTTGCGCAGTACTAATGACGTTTTGTAAACCTACTATAAAGTTATGGAGCGATTATGATGAATAAGACCCTAATAATATAAAGAGGAGAGGTTTATATTATTGTATGCAACGAATAAACTTCAAAACTACGGGCCAGAGTTGGATGAAATTTGGTATGGAAATAGTTTGAGACCCGTGGAAGGACATAGGATAGTTTTTATCCTACTGCTCAAAAAGAGATTAATGATATTGCGCGATAAACGACAAATGCGCGGCAGCCGCATTAATAAACTCGTTAAAGGTTAGCCAGTTTTTCTATAAGAATTCCCATACAACATTTTATGACATATCAGAAGCAGAAGCATAGAACATTCATACAACAATTCAACGAGTTTGAACATTTGGTAGGTATTCAAGATATGACGAACTACGTTTGTATGGAAAGCGTCTTGAAAACATTTCCCCTAAGCTAATATGAACAGCTCAATAGCTTAAAAAAGGGAACACTGAAAAAGTATTATTTTGACACTTCATTCATATATATCTTCATAATGAAGTAACTCATATAATTACTAACTTCACTTTTAAGTTCGTTTGATCTTAGATTTTACTTCCAGGTACTGAATTTGTTGGATAAGTCATCCACAGGTTTTCTTGACTGTTCCTAAGTAGATACGTCTGTGCCTGAATTTACCTGGTTGCAGTACTTAAATATAGTAGCAAGACAAACTTCCTCAAATGCAGTCCACCATGCTTTTGGTACTGACTTTAAACCATGGAATGATCTTGCTCACTAGTCGACTCTCAAATATGATTGTTTAATATAAAACGATCATGGTATAAAATTGTCGTATAGGACATCAAAGGTACTATAATTATTACAAACGGAATATTTACCGTGTTTTTGATTACTTTTAAGCTCTTTCTTTACAAGAAAGAGGGTAGACCGGTTCGTCTGCTCTTAGTGCCGACCATCCACTCGCATAGATTTCAGTTTACTCTTGATCATGGCGGCTGGCGCTTGAAACAGTGCCCAAATATCGAGAGCTCAACAGTAATCAAAAACACGGTAAATATCCCGTTTGTAATAATAACTATAGTGATGACCGTGACAGTTTAAAAACTCCATACATCAAAGGTATTTTCAAATGATAAGTATACAACAAAGAGTAAGACTTTTTAAAATGGAAATGGGCGGGACACATCTGCAGCTTAGAAAGTGGTAGGTGGACCAAACGAGCAACAGAATGGATACCACTGGAAGGAAAACGGAAAAAAGGCCGGCCAAAAAAGAGGTGGAGAGACATTTTTACAGAACGATGTGGACCAGACTGGATGAGGAAGGCTAGAGAAAGGGACGTATGGGGAGATTTAGGGGAGGCCTACGCCGTGGAGGTGACTATTACGGAAGAATTAGATAGTGAAAATCAAGACTATAGGTTATATTAATAGTATATTAGATTATGATAATTTGTAGATTTACTTTGTTTGCATCAAGTAGTAGAAATAAAGGCTTTTTTATTTTATTTTTTATTTTATTTTATAAGTATACAGGCATAGTGATAAAGTTTGGAAAGCTTAAGCAGATCACGTTACCAGCAAAGACTATCATTTAATGTTTGAGTCTTCTACCCAAGGCACTGTATTATCCTTACATTGGGCCTAGTTCCCGGAGATCCAGGCTTGTCAGGCATGCGTCACGTGCTGCAATTAGCTTATATTTAGCACCACGAGGTGCGTTCGAGGAATACTGCAAATGTCTGCTAAAAATAGACAGGCAATTAATGTAAAGCCTGCGCTGCGGCGTCCGGTGCAGTGTCAGGTAGAACCTATAGGTACCTATTATAAGTAACCTATAGTAATCTACCTAGGTATAGTCAAGGAAACTTAAATTAAGTGCAAAATGTTTCTATTAAAAGTTAAGGTACATATTTTACGTACTTACTTATATTTAGCATTTATTGACTTTAAATAAAAATTTTAAAAGTAAAATTAAAACCACTGAATCTGTGCTAAAAATCGGCGGAGTGCGAGTACGGCTTGCGCACGAAGGGTAGGGTTGCCAGATTAAGGTATATCAATTCCTGGACATTTCTGGAGTTAGAAAGGGAGTTGGCTTGACATCATGTTAGAATCATAATAAATCTATGTTTGAGCTGACACATTAATATTTAAATAAATATATACTTAAGTTAGATGTATTGTTTTTTCCATAGGAAATAAGAAATGGCAATTATTGTTAGATATCTTTATTTGAGACAAAGATAATGTCGTCTAAATAGGTAGGGTAATAAATAGAAATAACACAAAATTTATCTTAAAAACCAAATTGAGCCACTCTTTAATGCATTAAAATTGATTGTTTCATAATTATTATGAAACTCTATAACCTTAAATAGACAACAACAGTGTGAGTTACACTTAGATCTTTTTACGGAAGTCGCCCTCAGCCTCACTCGCCATCGGTAATATAAACGATATCACAAACTATTACACGAAGTTAATTAAAAATATCTTATATATCAGCTTACAATCCCACCAACTTATCTGTTCAGGACTAGAACTTTCCTTCAAATTGTGACAGTTTGTAGTTGATTTCCTAGACCAGTAGCGCCCTCGAAAACTCCACAGTTAAGTTGGTGGTACTATACTACCAATTCGATGCTGGTGTAGATAAGATCTATAACCAAACGCTGTACTAAGTAAATTAAAATTATGGGTCCCTCTTTACAAATATTAGTTTCGCTTATAATTCGTGTCAATAACGGAACATTTACTTACCAGTTGGTTAGTTCAAATGGGTTTAGTCGGGTATTTACTTTTATTAACAAGTATTTGTTTGTATATAATACTTGAATAACTAAGAGTTCATAGAACTACGAGTCATTTGAACCGCCTATAATGTTTTTATTATTTGCAATGATGCCTGCTCCGCGTATTACATTACAAAATTACAACGAGAGGTAAAATTTCGAAGAGTCAAGACGTCCTGAGGATGCTTCGTGAAGTAGCGAAACACGTCGAAAGTTCTTCCGGTTTGGCAGCGTGGCGTTTGTGACGTCACGTCGGCTTATGAGGAAAAATTAGGCGGAATTGTCACTAGATATATTTTTAAGATAGATAAAAAACACTTTATTTGCACAAGAACTTAAAATTAACATTACTATAAAAAAAACTTAAACAGAAATACACTAGTGCAAAATGCTTATAGCGATTTCTTCCAGACAACCAGGAACAAAGGATTTATGCATATTTTATGTGGGAGGCAGTTCTCCGCAATTAGGTATACAACTTACTGACATTACCGTGAAGTAGGTACTGCATACAAGGAATTTATCCTATATTAAATTTACCATAATTATATAAACTTACGTGTAATAATACACATATATTAATACCTATATATATACTAAATAAAAATAAACATACATGTACCTAAATACTATAGATGCCTACTAATACAAGTACAGGAAACTAATGATATAAAAGCTAGATATTACTAGATTACTTTAGATGACTTTAGTGTTTCATAATAATATTAATTTCATGTTTATATATAATATTTAAAAAAATATGTTACTATCAAAGTTATAGTCATCTGCGGGTTCGAACCCGCGCCATCCACTCTGATAGCCGTGGTATGCTATAACCGGTAAGCCAACATAGCGTATGACTCATGTCTCTAACTTGTCCTTTCGTAAGGACGCGTCATTTAAGCGAATAAGCTTAAAAAAACACAAAATTCCAAACATTTTATAACTACGAGCGGGATTCGAACCTGCGGCCGTCCCTAAAGTCGGACATGCTCTTTCAACTGACCAACTGACATAGCGATTGAATTATAGCTCAAATTTATAACTACCTCCTATCGTTTAATTGTGATCAGGGGATGTAGCGACATCTGCAGCCAAACTGAATTGAACTACAAACAGGTGTCAAACACCTTACGGTGTGCTCCGGCAGCTGTCCTTAAGAGCCAATAATTATAGGTAAGCCTGAACATCACCTTCGACTGCATCATCACTTCCCGTCAGGTCAGATAGTGGTCTAACGATAACCCATCAGCAATGTAATAGAAAAAAAACTTCCCAACAAATAAGTTTGTACGCAACGATTTTAAAAGTGCTGACCAACGGGTATAAGGTACGTAATTAAAAAAAATATTTTTGCGTTAAAATGTTGCCATTCTAAACTTCACCGTTCACCCATCAAAATAAAATAGATCGTATATCACGCTAATATAATTCCTATGCCGACTGCCGATCCTGATAGGTTAGCATTTGACCACTATCTCACCTGATGGTAAGTGATGATACGGTCGAAGATGTTGTACAGGCTAACCTAGAAGTACTGGCTCTCAAGCACAGCTGCTGGAACACACCGTTAGGTGCTTGGCTACAGATTTCCTACTTGAGGGTGGTAGATAGTCAGGCGGGCATTCGCAAAATGCCTACCACCATGCTGTAACGACTGTCATCCTAAGACAACAACCGGTACCAACGGCATAACGTGCCCTCCGAAGCACGGAAGCGCTCAGTAGTAATGTCACTAGCGGTCACCCATCCAACTCATGACCGCGGGCGACGTTGCTTAACTGTGCTGATCAGTTAAGAACAGCTAAGTAAACTTCGCTACGAGCGCTTCAAAAAGCTAAACATTAGATCAATGGTACCTTAATGTTGTAGGTATTGTCATCGAATCTGAACTACAAATGCCAAGTTTCAAGATGATACGAACATTAAGATACCCAAAAAATATTTCCTTATTAACTGAAAATCGTCATTATTAACATGCGATGATATGTAAACTTAGATAGAGGATATATGTATCTGCCGTTTGGGGTGGAAACTTTGGGTCCGTGGGGGCCCTGTGCCCATTGATTATTCAAAAAAATATCGAAGCGTTTGGTGGAGACGGCAAGTGAACAGTACTGTCTTGTATCACGGCCTGCGAATAACATATATTTTCGTAGATCTTGGGCACTTTTCGTTAGTCCTTACCTTAATCATTGTAAGATCTTACAATTTTCAACATTAAGTAGTTTTTTTTGACATTTTTGCATGTTGGTATGTGATTATTTTAATTGAATGTTGGTATATGAAAATCCTCGAAATGGCTAAAACCATATCGGGGACACTTGATTCAGCAGCAGCACGTGAGCTATGGACATTACCAGACATCACATAATGGGGTTCCAGGATGTAGGAAAACATCTTGGATAGTTGACAACTTCCATGCTGATAAAGACATCATAGCCACCACCACAGCCGAAGCAGCGAAAGATCTGCGAGACAAGGTAGCACAACGCATAGGCGACGGAGTTAAATCCAAAGTGCGTACCTTGGCCTCCGTATTGGCCAATGGGTTCATGGAGCGTAGAGGAAAACGTCTTTTAATAGACGAAGCTCTCATGAACCACTTCGGGGCCATCATAATGGCTGCACAGTTGCTGGAAGCTGAGGATGTCGTCATCATCGGAGATGTCAACCAAATGTCCTATATTGACAGAGGGAACCTCTTCGATATTAGGTACAGTATTCCAAAAACGTTGGTTTCAATCAGTCAACAACTGTTCTGCACGCACAAAAACCCCATGGATGTGGCATACGCCCTCTGCGAGGTGTATTTGGGCATTTACTAATCGCGATCCCAAGTTCATTCCCTGAAGCTAGAACGTTACACAGGTGCAAATATACCAACTTACCTCCAGAACACTCTATCTATTCCTAACACAGGAGGTAAAAGCCTCACTCGTCAGCAAAGGTATGGTTTCTGGTATGGGAGTCACCAAGCTCCGAGACAGCGTTCCTCATGCGGTAGTAGCAGTGTCACGTCATACAAAATGCTGCGTTTACTATACCGACGACAGCTCGGACGCCATCGGAGGATTCATCAGGCGGGCAACGGAGGCTAACTGTAAAAACATAGTCGACTACAATCTAAAAATGGCTATACGAAACAGAAACGAAGAGGTCGTGGAGGCTCTAAGTAAAACAACAAGGGCATCGGCGGAATCTGTAGCCGGCCCTTCAACGACAAACTGAAAACGTAATAAATTAACCAACTAGATATAAGGAGAAATATATATATATATATATATACGTATGGACTCACTTTAGCTATAAGATATTTTAACTAACACTAGGCTAACTTCCCTTCAGGAAGAATATTGATAAGTTGGAGAATGAACTCAAAGTTACAAATGATTAAATGTAACAATAAAAAATAATAATAATAATTAAATAAGAGTACGGACCACGAGCCTGTTATATGTAGTAATTACTTACTAAAAAAACTGTCACCAAGCACCTAACGGTGTGTTCCGGCCGCTGTCCTTGAGAGTCAGAATTCTAGGTTACCTGAATAAAATCTTTGAACCACGGCTCATCACTTACCATCAGGTGGGATATAGGTCAAAGGCTAAATAAATAATTAACAAAAGAGACTTTAAAATATTAAAAATCTCCTTTTCATCTGTTTAATAGAACTTATTCTTCTTGGTAAGATGACATATGAATGACAGCGTAAACTGTCGTAAACATATCAGAATCTTGGACAAAAACATTGCAATACAATTATCTGCATTGCAATGGCTTTGGCTACATCCAAACATCTACCATGAGCATAATCTTCATGATACTGCTCCTCACCTCCGTGGGGATGGCAATAGTGAAGATAAAGCACACACGCCATCAGATCGGAGATCAAATATGCAGCCTTTACGGTTTCAGGCTGGTACAAGCCAGGTTTGGCAAAGAATCTCATTTGTTGTGCTTGAAGCTCAAATCTATCGGTAATTTTTGTTTGACCTGATAATCTTCTAGCTTTTCTTTAGATCGTACGATTCCCTTAAACTATTATAAAGTTGGACACTAAGGAGGAATCCTGACTCCAAGCATCTAACAGTGTATATTAAAAGCTATCCTTGAGGGCCAGTTCTCATATTAAGCATAGCATGTTACCATCATCGCCCTGGCTACACCATCACACGAGATAGTAATGAAAAGCTACAATTCAGTACTGTAGGATTTTGGTCATCTTCAGAACCTTTGGCCATATAAATACGGGATGCATGTAGATGAATTCTCAAGGAGGCATCATAACACCTAAAACTTTATCTAGGTAAGGTCCTGGTTCCTTACATGCAGAGATAAAATTGTCCTGAGCGCTCAGCATACTGCAGAACTGCTTGGCTTATACGACTGAGAATTACCTAGCGTATATACTTAGTTAGATATGTAAACATAACATGCACATAAGACTTAACCACTGTATTACTCCAGGAGGGGATACATACGCAATGTCAAATACGCAATTAGCCAAGCCAACACGTAAGAACAAAAGTCTTGCTTGATCTCTAAAGTTAATTATCTATTGTTTTACAGGTTCTTCATCATTAGCAAACTCTGATTCAGCATTATTCCTGGACATGGACTCCGCTGAGGACTTGGAAGACCAGAATTACGTCCGAGCGTACCCTCTCAGTGAATTCATGATGGCTTTTGGATACCCTTTAGAAGACCCGGCATCAGGATCTGCTGAAGGGTTTATTGGCGATGACCATCAATTTTATGGAGTCCTACATCTGGGTAAGGCATACGATATCACAATTTCCTTCCAACACGAAAGTTGCATTTGTCACAATCTTTATTATTTTATCTACCAATATTACAATTACTTCTTGAGGTCAGGATAGCAAGCCTCCTGACCAAACCTTGACCTCACGGACGACCAGCTAAATCGACTTTTGCGTCAGAATGCTTATATTCGTTTCATACTTGTATTAGGAAAATATTACCATTTCACCTCTTTTCGTCTCTCATACTCTATTGTACTTTTTTTTATTTAGGTACACATCCGACGTCGCCGAGATTCTCACAGCCTCTTGCTTCTTTGTAACTTATTCTTTAGTCGTAAAGCTCAAAGTTGTTTACTTTGGAACTTTAAATTTTAGTCACATGCAGTCTAGCCAAATGGTCATTTATATAGACAGGCGATTTTCACCGAGCTGCGAAAATCGTGCGGTTTTACCCACCCGTGTAAAGCCTACATTAGTATATAATATATGGCCTGTCAACAATAACTGCAGCTTATTCTACGCTCGGCAATGTAAATCATGACATCATAAGCTATAAGCAAATATTTCTTTCAATTATTATATGTAATTCATAGAATTTTAAATAATCAAATTAAAATGGGACATATTTCGTAGTATAGCTCGAAAGACTTAGGATTCAGATAATAAAAAAAAATTTAAAGTATTTTAAAGCAGTGATGGCTCAGTGGCATTAGCTATGGACTGCCGTGCAGCAGGTCCACGGTTCGAATCCCGCCGCGGGCTTGAGCTTCACCGCATGGTGGAAGGGCATTTTGCGAATGCCCGCCTGGCTAGCGACCACCTTCAAACAGAAAATCTGTCGCCAATCACCTAACAGTGTGTTCCGGCAGCAGTCCTTGAGAGCCAGTAAAATTACAAGCACATGAGACCTAACACCCTTACGTCTCAGTGTGACGGGCACAGTGCCATTCTTCGTTGACGAAATGCATCTGTTATAGGTAGAGGTTTGTCCAACATCAGGTGGGCCTCGGGCTAGTTCCGTCACAATAACATAAAAAAAATGTGACTGAACACGCACGACGCCCCCCTGATATAAAGCGGTTACCTCTGCCTATAAAAGTTGCATTTCGTCAGAAGACGCACTATACTGCGCCCATCATCCTGAGTCATAAAGTTGTTAAGTACCTGTCATTTCACCGGTACCCATACCCTTCAAAACGAATCACAGTAATGTGAAAATGATTGCTTGGTGGTAGATGTTGGCAGTATACTTCCCCTGATGAACTCGATCACAAAGAGTTCTTCTACACTCCTACAAAATAGGCTATATTTATATATAGCCTATATTGTGTTATATCGATTTGAAAACCTCCCATTTTTCTTGAAGGTTGGTCATGGTAAAGAGTATTCGTTGTCGCTCATTGACACGGAACTAATTATCATTAACAGATGACAAAAACCGATTTCTAGGACCTCCATATTGGTAGTTTATTGCATCATTTCCTGCGTCACGTTCCAAGTCTTTCTCCATATTATATTGGCGCAGTGCCATCGACTTACGGGATTTTCGATAGTTTTTTTTATATATACAGAGTTATTGGTAAAATGCTAACAACCTCTTAGGGTTGACTTCTGCTAGTCCTAAGAAACATTTTGAGGTTATTAATGTTTTGAAAAAAATAAAATAAAAAAAAGTCTTTTGTGTTTTTTTATGTTTTTGACTTGAAGCACGAGGACGACGTGATTTCAAAAGTCTCTTGTGTCTGTAATGAATTATTTAATCATTTTTATTACCTTGCTCGATGTAAATATTCAAAACTCTATTCAAAGGGAGCGCGGCGCGGTCCAGTGTTGCCGCGGCGCTCCTAGGTCGGAGCAAAAAATATATAAAAATTTAAAAACTATTTTTTTGTTCAAAACAAAAAGTACTTCTAAAAAGGTTTGTTTGGACTAGCAAAAAGCAACCCTAAGAGGTTGTTAGCATTTTACTAATAACCCTGTATACAGCGTGTCCCAAAATTCAACGATAAGCCGGCATCGGAGCATGGACCTACTCATGACTCCTCGGAAAAAAAAAAAATTATAACTGTTTTTTTTTATTAATTACAGAGACTTTTATAAATTTCATTGATATTCGATACCCATTATGCTATTTTCAACTACCATGACCACAATTTTTGACATATTTTTGATATTTTTTGTGCATTAGCAACCTAAGAAAAACGGCTATCTACCACAATCCTTTAAAATTACAGAAAGTCTGTAGTTATTTTACAAAAATCAGTAAAAAAAAAATTATTTTCTTATAATTTTCATAGATTTTAACATTCTATGCACTTTCTATAGTCTGGGTTAAAAAAAAAAGTATGGACACTACCATGGCAAGTTTTATTAAAAGTTGGCGCAACTTTATAAAAGTCTCTGTAATTAAAAAAAAAAAGAGTTATAATTTAAATTTTTTCCCGAGTAGTCATGAGTAGGTCCATGCACCGATGCCGGCTTATCGTTGAATTTTGGGACACGGTGTATAACAAAGGTTCGCCTTATACCACTATCTTGCCTGTTGTACGTGACAATGTAATCAAATTATCATAATTTATATTGATATAGGTATGAAGATGCTATGTTACGAAAAAGGGGGTTTCAGGGGGTTCCACCACGGTACCACCTTATAAATACCCATATCTCCCTGTGGGGGTCGTAAGTACCGACGAAGGGGCAAAAAGCGAGAAACAGAAGGTGGGTACCGGCGCCTTCTGAAGTACTGACATCTTACACTGCGATTCTCAAAATGCTTGCGTGGAGATCATGGTAGACTGCCCCAAATGGCGGAGGCCTTTGTTGATCGGTGGATGTCTTTCGGCCGTTGATGATGATGATGCATTGCTTTTGTGTGTCTACACAAAATTTCAGAATTTCAGATTTGTCAGTACCGTAACATAGGGGAAGATTGGTATAGTTTTTACTTTTCCTTTTTTTTATTAGGGAATTCATTGAACTGACTGTATGAAAGATTCGTTTCTTTATAACCGGGTTTTACCAAAGAATTCATACAATATGGATATACCACACATCCGAGAGAACGTAGATATACTGCCATAATCCCCACGCTTGGCAGGTGTCTTGGGGATCGCAGTGTAAGATAGCAGTATATTTTCCCTTAGTCGCCTCCTACGACACCCATGGAAAGAGAGGTTCTAGCCCGGCACCCCGGGTAAGAGAACGTAGAAATCCAAACTAAAAAAACAATAATGTATTATTATTATTTCTTAGTTTGGGTATTCGTGCTATTTTTTGCAATGAAATGGACTGAATCTTGCAGACTTGTGTATACGTCAAAAAAAATATAAACAGTATCGTGTCTATATATACTTGAAGTAGCCAAGTTTGTTAAATGACATGTTCTATGCATGCACACGTGTGAAAGACTACATTGGCAGGTGAGAGCCCCAAATGTCTTGCCCGAAAGTGTAGGTTGATATCTCTATTAGACAATCTCCGTGAACAGGCTATAGCATCGAGATCGAAACGGTTCGGTCTGTGTTGACGGTGGAGACGAGGAGGGGACTCAGTTTTATATTGTTGCCTTGCTGATTTTTAGGAAACCGAACCCTCCACGCTGACCCGTACGGGAAAGACCACCCGCGGAAGTACTTCGGTGCGTTTGAATACGACAGCATGCAGGCCCCGCCACGACGGAGACGCGACGATGCTCAGGTGATCAGGTGAAGATGCTTAATTGTATCTAGCACGCCCTTCTTCTTATCGGACCTTTGGGTCACACTGGTGGAGATAATTCCCTCCTAATAATATAAAGGTCTTTAGCTTCCCGCATCCAGTTGCTACCAGCCGCCCTACGCAGGTCCTATATCTGACCGCAGGGCGTCCTATACTATGTTTGTGACTTTGTATATGCTTATGCGAAAAAAAATACGGGTACCAAACAATTAAAAAAAAGAAAAATATAAATTAATCATAAAAATACGGTAATTATTAACTAACTTCTAATAAAGAAGAGGTTCTCAATTCGACAGTATGTTTTTTTACATTTTAACACGATTAATCCGTCGGTTATAAACCGATTTTGATGTTTTTGTTGGGTAGAGTATACCTTTAAGTTGGTCCAAATGTTCAGGCCAAAGGATGGTTAGATTAAAATCGGTTGAGTACATTTTAAGTTACAGTCAATTAAGTGAATAATGTATTTGCATACCTGGATGATTACATGGTAAATACAACTCTTGTGTGAACAGTAGTTTAGACTGTGACTTTAAAAAATATAATTAAAAAGAAATAACCGACTTCCAACTCTAAAAAGTATGAAATAAGTTGTGGAAGTCGGGCCATTATAATGTGAGGTCAGTATTTTGAATTAGCCCGGTACCGACTTCAAAATGTAAATTAATATTTAGTGTCGAAAGTCGATTGCGTTTTTTTTTTAATATTTTTGATACCGATTTAGCGCATATATAATTTTGAAATGACATACTGAGTCAATAAAATTTAATCTGTGATCTACGGTAACTACGAGGACTGTGACAACAAGGGAGATCATATCAATAGTAACTACTAATACATACGCAATAAGTATTAGTACTATGCCCATATGCATTTATTCTGCAGTAGTTTTTTTGCAGCTGAAAACACTATAAGTATTAGTAGCTATACTATGCCCATATGTAATTATTCTGCAGAAGTTTTGTTGCAGCTGAAAACACTATAAGTATTAGTAGCTATACTATGCCCATATGTAATTATTCTGCAGTAGTTTTGTTGCAGCTGAAAACACTATAAGTATTAGTAGCTATACTATGCCCATATGTAATTATTCTGCAGAAGTTTTGTTGCAGCTGAAAACACTATAAGTATTAGTAGCTATACTATGCCCATATGTAATTATTCTGCAGTAGTTTTGTTGCAGCTGAAAACACTATAAGTATTAGTAGCTATACGATGCCCATATGTAATTATTCTGCAGAAGTTTTGTTGCAGCTGAAAACACTATAAGTATTAGTAGCTATACGATGCCCATATGCATTCATTCTGCAGAAGTTTTGTTGCAGCTGAAAACACTATAAGTATTAGTAGCTATACGATGCCCATATGTAATTATTCTGCAGAAGTTTTGTTGCAGCTGAAAACACTATAAGTATTAGTAGCTATACTATGTCCATATGTATTTATTCAGCAGAAGTTTTGTTGCAGCTGAAAACACTTCAGCACCTTATTGACCTTATAGTATATATTCTTAGACACTACCAATTAACAACTTTTGTTATCTGGACCCAGGTCAAGTTCGAGCGTCACTTTCTGCCATACCAAATCGCTGACCACCCTCGGATCTTTGGCACGGCGCGAGCTCGCGTTTGCGATCTGCTCCTGCTAGCTGATAAGGAGTTCTACGACAAGGTACTACTGCTCAGAGAAGCTTTTTATAACTGATGAATCACCGTCTTGTCTTGATGATGTGGTCTTAAACGGTAGTTAGTGGGGTATAATAGACCAAGTATAGTGAGCCTACCGCTGATATATTTGATTCAACGTCATTAAGAAATGTGGCTTTGGTCACAAATTGTGATCAGTAAATAATATGGAGACATTATTACAAAATTACAAATTTACGAGAGAAAATAATATAGTCATGTGCGGGATTCTAACCCGCGTCCATCCACCCCTATAGCAGGGGTATGCTCT
The DNA here is from genome assembly GCA_963890685.1 of Plagodis pulveraria. Lineage (NCBI taxonomy): Eukaryota > Metazoa > Arthropoda > Insecta > Lepidoptera > Geometridae > Plagodis > Plagodis pulveraria. Next base: position 10,226,319 of record OY982971.1, read on the forward strand.
GACCGACTGAGCTAACATGACAATTACTCATAACTCTAATTTTTGCTCTCGTTCTTGAACCATCGTATGGGGATGTAATGTAATCCGCTGAGCAGGCGTTATTGCAAACATATAACAATATTAAAAATATTGAGACATTGTTTTGGCCCGTTTAGTCATTCAGTCCACCTTCTCTATCAGATCAGCTGGAATAGCCACTGCTTATGTGTGGATAGCTTGCCATATAAATATTACTGTATCAGCTGGATTGTCCACTGTTGAGCACAGTCTACCCCATTAAGGAGGGTTTTCCATAAACCCCACGCTTGGCTGGCGTCTTGGGGATCACAGTATAAAATAGCAGTTCTCAGAAGGCGTTCTGCCTACCTTCCGGTGTTTTATCCTTAGTCGCCTCTTATGAAACCCACGGGGAAAGGTGGGGCTGACATTTTAGTCCGATACCCCACGGGCATATACCTACCTATACAGTTTTACACATTGTAATACTTGAATTATACCCTAGCTTAGTTGACGTTAAGTGAATTACTTTAAAGACACAGATTTAGTACCTGGTAGTTTTAAACCCACAACAGTTATTGTAAATAGGTTCTGTATATATATGATGTGGTCCACTCCTCTGAAGATGCTGCTGCCTGACTCCAGGTCCAGGTTTTCCTTAGTCAGGATTTACGATAGGCATTCATTCATAGGCACCCCATTGTTCTAGACGGAGTGACCCACCTTTTAGTACCTACTTTTCCCTTCATATATACCGGTTTTACATCTGATATGTTAGCCTTTGATCTCTTTCTCACTTGTTGGTGAATGATGATGTAGTCTTGAATGGTACACGTAACTGGCTATCAGGGACAGCAACTGGATCTACCATATAGGTGTTTGGCGACAGATATTTTACTTAAGGGTGGCTAGCCGGGCGAGCATTTGAAGAATATACTTTACCACCATACAATGAAGCTCATGCCCTCGGTGCGAATCGAACCATGGACCTGCTGCGTGCCAGTCCATAACCATTGCCATTAGACCATGATATCCATGCAACTTGTACTTAGGTAACCCTATATCTGGTAATATTTTTAAGGATGCTAACTCGAGCTTGAATCACGTGGTCAGAAGAATGATGCACGCCGTCGCACAAGCCGATATCATATTCAGAAACGCAGATTTCAATGAGGATGGAGTGTCAGACAATATTGGTAAGTCTAATGAATACTCACACTATACAATCTGTTTTACTTTGTTTACTTATGAAGAGAAAGAGGTCCCCAATTTACTTATAATGCCATAAAGACCCTATCGCATTCTTATATATAGAACAATAGAAATTACGAAAAATTTCTATTTGAATGGCAAGCACTTCCACGCGCTATGCATATATCGTCATTATTATACTGGCAATACACCTTTCAAATTTTCATGGTAATCATCACGATATCTTATTTTTTTTTTATTGCCAAAGGCCAAAAGGCATTTGATTTGATTTGTTTTGTTTTGTTTTTGACTTTGGATTTGACTTTGGATTAGACTTTGGATTTGACTTTGGATTAGACTTTGGATTAGACTTTGGATTTGACTTTGGATTTGACTTTGGATTTGACTTTGGATTTGACTTTGGATTTGACTTTGGATTTGACTTTGGATTTGACTTTGGATTTGACTTTGGATTTGACTTTGGATTTGACTTTGGATTTGACTTTGGATTTGACTTTGGATTTGACTTTGGATTTGACTTTGGATTTGACTTTGGATTTGACTTTGGATTTGACTTTGGATTTGACTTTGGATTTGACTTTGGATTTGACTTTGGATTTGACTTTGGATTTGACTTTGGATTTGACTTTGGATTTGACTTTGGATTTGACTTTGGATTTGACTTTGGATTTGACTTTGGATTTGACTTTGGATTTGACTTTGGATTTGACTTTGGATTTGACTTTGGATTTGACTTTGGATTTGACTTTGACTTTGACTTTGACTTTGACTTTGACTTTGACTTTGACTTTGACTTTGACTTTGACTTTGACTTTGACTTTGACTTTGACTTTGACTTTGACTTTGATTTGACTTTGATTTGACTTTGATTTGACTTTGATTTGACTTTGATTTGACTTTGATTTGACTTTGATTTGACTTTGATTTGATTTTGATTTTGATTTTGATTTTGATTTTGATTTTGATTTTGATTTTGATTTTGATATTGATTTTGATTTTGATTTTGATTTTGATTTTGATTTTGATTTTGATTTTGATTTTGATTTTGATTTTGATTTTGATTTTGATTTTGATTTTGATTTTGATTTTGATTTTGATTTTGATTTTGATTTTGATTTTGATTTTGATTTTGATTTTGATTTTGATTTTGATTTTGATTTTGATTTTGATTTTGATTTTGATTTTGATTTTGATTTTGATTTTGATTTTGATTTTGATTTTGATTTTGATTTTGATTTTGATTTTGATTTTGATTTTGATTTTGATTTTGATTTTGATTTTGATTTTGATTTTGATTTTGATTTTGATTTTGATTTTGATTTTGATTTTGATTTTGATTTTGATTTTGATTTTGATTTTGATTTTGATTTTGATTTTGATTTTGATTTTGATTTTGATTTTGATTTTGATTTTGATTTTGATTTTGATTTTGATTTTGATTTTGATTTTGATTTTGATTTTGATTTTGATTTTGATTTTGATTTTGATTTTGATTTTGATTTTGATTTTGATTTTGATTTTGATTTTGATTTTGATTTTGATTTTGATTTTGATTTTGATTTTGATTTTGATTTTGATTTTGATTTTGATTTTGATTACGATTACGATTACGATTACGATTACGATTACGATTACGATTACGATTACGATTACGATTACGATTACGATTACGATTACGATTACGATTACGATTACGATTACGATTACGATTACGATTACGATTACGATTACGATTACGATTACGATTACGATTACGATTACGATTACGATTACGATTACGATTACGATTACGATTACGATTACGATTACGATTACGATTACGATTACGATTACGATTACGATTACGATTACGATTACGATTACGATTACGATTACGATTACGATTACGATTACGATTACGATTACGATTACGATTACGATTACGATTACGATTACGATTACGATTACGATTACGATTACGATTACGATTACGATTACGATTACGATTACGATTACGATTACGATTACGATTACGATTACGATTACGATTACGATTACGATTACGATTACGATTACGATTACGATTACGATTACGATTACGATTACGATTACGATTACGATTACGATTACGATTACGATTACGATTACGGTTTTACGAATAAGGTTTTGATTTTGATTTTGATTTGATCAACAATCTCACCTGATGGTAAGTGATGATATGGTCGAAGGTTTTAACAGGCTTAACCGTGAATTACTGGCTCTCAAAGACAGCTGCCGTAACACACCGTAAAATGCTGTCGAGAGTTTTTCCACTTCAGGGTGGTAGCCCGGCGGGCATTCGCAAAATGGCTTTCCACCATGTGGTGAAGCTCAAGCCCGCGGTGGGATTCGAAATATGGACCTGCTGCAGTCCATAGCCAATGCCACTGAGCCATAACTGCTTCAAATGATCTTTTTAATATCTTATTTTTCCACAGGCTTCTCAGTAAAATATATCCTAGTGCTGACATCTAACGAGACAAACAGTCGAGTGTTCGGGAATCTACTGAACGGCCGCGCTATAGACGGAAAGGATTATCTGATGAAATTCGCGAGACTGCGACGTTTGTCCGAGGTTTGCCTAGGCGTGGCATTCTCTGGACATGCGTTTCATAATAGGACTTTGGGATTAAGGTAAAAAAACACTGACTTGTATTAAGAAATTACAATATAACAGGAGACTTAAATTTTAAATTCAAAGTTCTATTGTTGTATTAAATATGTAGGAAATCTATATTTAAAAAGAACTGCTTACGTCGCTCCATCCCAATACGATGGTTAAATAAAGAGCTAGGGGAAAAATTGGAGTTATAAGTCATTGTCATATTAGCTCAAGCGGTCAGAGCATACCCCGGCTATAGGAGTGGATGGACGCGGGTTCGAATCTCGCACATGACTTTAATTTTATCTCTCGTAAATTTGTCATTTTGTAATGTAATCCGCCGAGCAGGCGTTATTGCAAACGTTGCGTCATCATTTACAAGTTTAAAACCAATTGCAAATTTGGTCTTGTTTGTAGTACAACGTAAGTGGTACTATAGATGTCGCTCCATCCCAATACGATGGTTAAATAAAGGAGGTGAAAAATTGGAGTTATGAGTCATTGTCATGATAGCTCAAGCGGTCAGAGCTATAGGGGTGGAATATTTGTAATTTTGTAATGCTTACGTAGAATTTACACAGAATATAAATGTACTTTTTGATGCGCTCGTAGTATAGTTATCTTAGTCGTTCCCGAAAAACTAAGTTAATCCTCGTCCGCTGAGTCATATGTTGATGAAGAAGTGATGGAAGACCGCTAGTGGCATTACTACTGAGTATGCACGTACTTCGGTCCCCGTGGTCGAGACTGCGAAACCGTACCTCTTGTTTCTTATGGCGACGCAGACCACATGTCAAATTTACTTTACAAAATTGGGGGACGCTCTGTAAGAACGTAACCTAAACCTTTTGCCAACTATATGAATGTAGTAAGTTTGCCAAGCCAAAGTGAATTAATTAGTGCCCCTCCTGGTCCCCAGGCCTCCTAGTACTCACCTAATGATGTTGATTGTATACCTAGTCGTAAGTAAACCGTATTGTTTGTAGAAGATCAGCAAATACCAGGGTAGGTATACTCGCAAGAACGACCCACTTGTAGTGTTAAACATAAGTCAACTCTGGACCAAGTACAGAAAGAAAGCGCATCACGGAATACTCTCCGAAGCACGGAAGTGCTCTGCAGTAAATACCACGGTCACAATGCGGCCACTCATCCAAGCCGTGCCACTCATCAAAGTACGTCTAAACAAGATCTTCTAGTATTTTTTTTATTTTGTTTCCAGTTTCACATCTCTCGGCGGCGGCATGGGCGGCGCGGCCGGAGGTCTTTGCGACAGGCGAGCCTATGGACGTTCCTTCAACACGCTGGCTATAGCGCATGCCACCACCGAAGACAACGAACGAGTGCCGGAGAGGATAGCTGAGCTGACACTTGCTCATGAAATGGGTAGAAACAGTCGCCCTATTCTTGTATCGTAGAAATTTCGTTATGCAATTATATTGATATGGATTGATTAGTCTTGGACGACTTAATAGGTATATCTCAGTATAATTGATTATGTGCTCGAAGGTGTTTTTGCAGGCTGTTAAGATTCCAGATTTCACAGATGGGTAGGTATGTAAGGCAGAGTGGCATCCACCTACAACAACAACACCTACAACGACAACCTGTTTTGAATCCTAAACGCCCGTGATACACGGGGGTGAAATAATGTAATACAATTAATACGTGAAACTTACATGCAACTTATGATAGGTTTTCGGTGTTACTCCGTTGAACCCAGCCTACCGTTTCCCTAAGGATACCTAACTGGCCAGATAGTATTCTAAGGGTTTTTACTCACGGTTACGGCTGTGAGGTTCGATCTTCTGTCTTCCACAACACTCCAATTTTGCGAATATCAAATTTATAGATCGCGTGAATACAAATTCAAAAAAACAATCACGCGCAACAAAACAAATTCAAATTAAAATTACATGAAAATCAAAAACAACCTTGTTCTTTAAACCCAAAAATGTACTCAAATTTTTCAAAACAGCGACAAAGCGACAAACAAACTTCTACTCTTTTCACTCAAATTGTCCATAGACTCAAAGTAGACGAATACCTAAGGGGTTCAGGACCTTGCCCGCGCTAAGTTGATCGGTCCGAACACAGGCTATGCCTGTGTTATGCATGGGTGTAGCATTCGCAGCAAGCTGAAATAGCTAGTGGCTTTTTTTTATAGCTGATAGGCTAGCCTTTGACCACTATTTCACCTGATGGTAAGTGATGATGTGGTCCAAGATGTTGTTCAGGCTAGCCTTGAATTACTGGCTCTCAAGGACAGCTGCCGGAACACACCGTCAGGTGTTTGGCGACAGATTTTCTAGGTGAAGGTGATATTTGATTAGGTGAGCATTAGAAACATTTCCAACCAATATTGCACCATATTCTACTTATGTTATTTATAACAAATTCCAGAGGGTTTAGGCCCTAAACCTTAGGGTAACTTCCGCCAGGATTTGTAAAGAACCGTTTAGACTTTCACAACCTGGTGAATAGATCTCTTCAGCCAGACTTTCTTAGTGGGTACCGCCGCAGATATTCTGCCTGGAAGTAATCGTGTGCCAAAATTACCGTAATAGACGTGAAGGGCACTGCAGCCAAGAAAATTATTGACAAAAGACCCTTTAGCACTCACGTCTCGGAGTGACGAGCGCAGTGCAGCGTCAAGGAGAATGAGGATGGTCACACTGCAACTAGTAATATAGGTACAGGTGTAACGTTTACCAACAGTTGGGTGACTTGTCCAATACTTACTCCAGGTTTCCTTTGAAGATTCTCTGCGTCTGCCCTCCCTATGATGACACATTAGGTGACCCCAGCCATAGCAGCGCTAGAGCAGCAGAATTGCATTACATAAGGACCCAGATAATTTGAAAGCTGCACGCTTCAGTCACTAAAGTTTACTTAAATTTCCCTGGTGAAGCTTTGTGATGCAACAAAAAATTGCAATATCTTAGCTCTGCCAGAATAGCACCAGACCCAGGCTTACGCCAGGGTCATTATATACGTTACGGAAGTGAATTAGATACTTATTTCCTTTCTAATAATGTTGTGGGCTGCCGGTCTAGAATTGTACCCTTCATTTCATTCTGTGAGAGTTCGTAAGAGGCGAGGAAGATAAAAATACCAGAAGGAAGGACAGCAGCGCTTTCTGAACAACTGACATCTTATACCGCGATCAACAAGACTTCAGGCAAGAGTGGGGATTACAGCAAACTCCAATTAATGGGGGAAGCGTTTGATCAACAGCGGACTTTACGGCTGTTGTTAATTAAATTTTTGTGGCGTACGACAAAATTACAAAACAATTTTTTTTTTTTTTTTGCCTGATAGTTTAGCCTTTGACCACTATCTCAACTGATGGTAAGTGACGATGTGGTCGAAGATGTTGTTCAGGCTAACCTAAAATATTCACACAGGACACAGTTTCGGCGCGCATCACGACGATAACTTCCCCAACCCCGAATGCCGTGGACACCTCATGGGATCCCAGTCGTCTTCGGCTGAGAATGGAATGTACTTCGAGTTCTCCATCTGCAGTAAACGACTCATCGCTGCAACGCTGAGCAGCATGAGCTACTGCTTCACAGAGGAGACTAAACCTTATTGTGGAAATGGTAAGAGCTGTTGTGGCTGGTTGCCTTGTCTTGCCATATGCTTCCCCTTCCAATCCCTTCTATAAGTTGTATAGCATTCTTTGGTAAGCATGAACTATGACTTAATGATTTCGTTGAGAAAAAACCTATAAATCAATAAAAAGAGCGTGAGCGAATTTTATAAAAGACCTTTTTAATATGGAACTTACAGGTACTTTATCGCATGGTTGCTACATGTTAATTAGAAATCAAATTTGTATTATTACGATTTACTATAACGACTCAAATCTTGATTAAGCAAATGTTAGAGCTGTAATATTTTATTTTCTGTAGGAGAAGTATATAGGATCGTATTTTTGGATCAGGCGTAGTATTTGCTATATCCTCTAAAATATAATAGATATAGGTATTTTATTAATATCTGCAGGTATATTGATAAAATGCTAACAACCTCTGAGGGTTGACTTCTGCTAGTCCTTCTGCTAGTGCTAGTAATAAGCCCGAGGACTACCTGATGTTAAAAATCTTTTGTGCCTGTAGTTTATTATTTCATATTTTTATTACTTTGCTGGATGTAAACTATATGCAAAACTCTATTCCAAGGGAGCGCGGCGCGGTCTAGTGCTGCCGCGGCGGACGCTCTTCGCTCGGAGTAGGCATTTTTTTTTTTAGACTAACTTCACCTTTAATTTCGATAATCACAATAACACTAATCACACCACACTTCACACTATTATTATAAATCCGAAAGTTTGTGAGTGCAGGTGTGAGAGTGTGCATTTTTGTTACTCCTTCACGCTGAAACTGCTGAACCGTTTTGAATAAATATTGGAATTTATTCCATGATCTATGATATATGATTTATTTATTTATTTAGTTAGTTATCCATACAGCATTACAAATAATATTACTAAGTTAACTATTTACTACAATATAGCCAAAATAGGATACAAATAATTATCTTAAATTACAAAGTACCTAGAGGATAATATCAATTTAAAAAAAATTAAGAACTAAAAAATATAAGTTTTGTGTATCGGCTCAGTTCTATTATATGTGGTATAAAGGTGGGTATTTGTGTCTGTGTGTGTGTGAGTTTGTGTGTGTGTGTGTGTGTGAGTGTGTGTGTGTGTGTGTGAGGGTGTGTGTTTGTGTGTGGGAAAAGGTAAGTTTGTTTGCAACCGCGTGGCTATTGGAGTTAATTTGTATAGTGTATATTTATATAATTAAGGAAATTCAACTATTTTTATTTATAATCATTATTTGACGTTTAAGGCATTGCTTAGAAGAGTGGAATAAGTCCAGGTCTGAATAATATTCATTATAAATTCGGGCTGCACGACAAAGTACGGAATTTTGAGCATAATTTGTATGAACACGAGGGACATGTAGTAATGGTGTATGTCTAGTCCGTTTTGAAGGTACTTGAAGCGATACGTTAGCAAGAAGCTCAGGGCAGTCTATGTTACTTAACCAAATATCGTGTAATAACAAAACATCATATTGCCTGCGTCTCTGTTCTAATGTATCAATATTATAATGCTTACATGCCTCAATATATGAATCAAATACTTTATGATCCTTATAACTTAAATATTTAATAAATTTATTCTGTATTGATTCCAGTCTCTGTATATGGACATTGTATATTGGAGACCAAACACTGCAGGCGTATTCTAATACACTTCTAACGTACGCAAAGTATAGTACTTTAATACATGATATACTTTTGAAAGGAGTGCACGCTCTTTTTATAAAACCTAACTGTTTATATGCCTTGTCCACAGCAGCTTCCACGTGTTCCACAAACATCATTTTAGAGTCTAATTTAATCCCCAAGTCTCTTACAAAAGTTACATTTTTAACGGGAGTAGAATTAATTGTATACTGGTATTCGATGGCTACCAATTTGCGTGTGAAGGATATCTTCATACATTTAGCTACATTTATATTGATTCTGTTTTTATCATAATACGCCGTTAAATTATTCAAATCTTTTTGGAGATTTTTGCAATCTTCTATACTTTTGATTTTCAAGTAAACTTTTTTGTCGTCGGCAAACATTAGAAAGTTAGAGTTCTCAAAGCACTGGTATATATCAAATAGATAAGCGCTGTAGAGTAAAGGGCCCATTATCGATCCCTGCGGGACGCCAGATAAAGCTGTTGTATAATTACTACAAGCACTGCCAACCACTACAGCTTGCCTCCTGTTCGATATGTATGATGTAAACCACCTGTGTAAGTCTCCTCTTATACCTAACGCTTGCAGCTTATGAAGCAAGATAATGTGATCTACCCTGTCAAATGCTTTCTCGAAATCAGTGTAGATCACATCAACCTGCATTCTATCATCCATGCTACGAAGAACATAATTTGAAAATACAGTTAAATTGGTTACCGTAGAACGCTTGTTCATGAAGCCATGCTGTTGTTCTGGTATAGATACAAATATTGCACCACTAATAGAATTATATACTACCTTTTCAAATACTTTACTAAATGTATTAAGTATAGATATCGGCCTATAGTGCTCAATTTTGTTGCGGGATCCCCCTTTATGTACCGGAACTATTCGAGCTTCTTTCCAAATGTCTGGATATGAGCCGAACACATTGACTGATAGCGTAAATATTGTACATAGTGGTTGAGCTAAATTTTTTGCGCAGTTTTTAATAAATACGGGTGGTATGCCATCATTCCCAGGACCTTTACTAATATTCAGCGATTCTAATATTTTAGCAACTGTGTTTGCGTTTATGTTAAGACTATGGACAGTGTGTAATGGCTCGTTATATGCTGAGAGTAAATTGTCATAAGACGATGCTGGCGGTTGGAAAACACTTTCAAAATATCTTTTAAACCCTTCGCTTACTTCCGCCTCATTGTTGCATGGAGTGTTTCCTAATTTCATTATGCTGGGGTATCCTGAAGTAGACTCACGTAGGGATTTAATATATTTCCACAAATATTTAGGATCATTCTTAATAAAAGACTGCATGCGATTGATAAATTCGTCTTTACATTTTTTTTGAATTCTCTTTTGTCTAGCTCGAAATTCAGAAAACTCATCGTAATCTCTGGGATTACCATGTAACTTCCATTGGCCATGAGCTTTCAGTTTGTCGTGGATAACATGTATTAAAGATTTTGAGTACCAAGTTGGGTATCTATTTGTTACTTTACACCTTACTTTTGGTACATACTGTTCTAATATGTTATTTAGTGTACAATAAAAGTTATTGACTACTTCGTCAATATTTTCCCCTACTAGTATACTGGCCCAGTTAACTGTTGATAAATAATTATTTATTTCTACATAATCAGCGCGGTAGAAATTAAATTTTACTATTGGAGTGCGTTTAAAATGTGGTACCATAAGGTCTGATGCATCTATTTGTAACGATGGGTGAAAAATATCTTCCTTGATTAAAGGACTACTACATTTTGTTACATCTACTGAGATATTACTAAATACTAAATCTAGAGTATGGTTACAGTTGTTTCGGTATAAATTTTTTTGTGTCAATCCGGCCTCATTACACATATCAAGGAGGTCAGTAATAATATTTTGTAATTCAATAGAATTACCTTTTAGTAATGTTGGCCCTGACTCCGTCCACTGTACATTTGGCAAGTTAAAATCGCCTGCTATAATAAAATAATCATCGGGACATAACGTAATTACATTGACAATCATATTAGTCACAGAAACTAGACCTGTCGGTTGAGAAATGTCTCCCGGTATGTATACAGTGCATATATGTAGGTTATGACCATCACGGGCTCGCAGCGAGCACGCAGGCACAGTCACCCACAGGCACTCGACTCCTGCGCACGCCCACTGCGAATTTTCTTGCGCTTTGAGCTCACTTTTAGTACATATCATAACACCTCCCCCTCTTTTTTTGGCAGAAGTATTTATGGAGCGATCAAAACGAAAAGCTTGGTAACGGTTATCACATAATTCACCCTTATAAATGCCATCGGTAAGCCAAGTTTCCGTTATGATTATAACATCATAGTTATGTAATAAGATATTTTGCCGCAATTCCAATGTTTTTGTGCGGAGGCCACGAACGTTTTGATAGAATAGTTCAAGTTTATTATTCATACTTTTGCTGTTAGGAGAATTATCCATTATTATCACTGAGTAATAAAGTACTTCTGCATAATTGTAAGCGTAAATAATTCAAGTCATTATTGAGTACTGTCGCCACGGCCTTAGAACACAAACATAGCCACTTCAGCCAAGTTAAATGACCTTCATATGTAACAGTTGTTAGATGTAACATAATATTATATGTTTCAGTGTTATAGTTATTATATACGGTATGATAATGGACATTGAGATGAAAATTAGTGTTTAGGATAGTGTGTTGTGTAATGTGCTGCTGTACAGAATATGTATGAGTAAGTATGAGTATAAGGATATTATGAGATGATGAGCCACATAGTAGGTATTTATCTATTAATACATAAAGATCAAGGTTATATATAAATGTTAATAAAATTAAACATGATAAAGCACATAAAATTACTAAACAATTTTTGCTAAATCTCGCTCCGTGTTGATGGCTATCGCTGGTGATTCTTCGTTTCTTCGTAAAAAAATGTTGCAGTTTCTAACCCAAACAAACTTGTAAGATTTATCCATCGCCCTGGACTTAGCTGCTTTGAGCAATTGTTTGTTTTCTGGCGTTAAATGTTCGTTAACATAAAACTTTTTTTCGGTACCTCCTAGGCCTACATCCCTCGTATTTATACCTTTTGCTCGACGCAGGCCAGATAATATACAATCTTTCATCATACGATCCTTCAATTTTACCACAATTGGTTTGGGTCGACCATCGGCTTTCTGCATCGGCTGGACGCGATGAGCACTCTCTATTTGGTCGCGAGTAATTTCTACATTTGCGTGCTTGGCAATCTTAATAAACAGGTCGGTGGAGGATTCTCGGGGTGTTTCAGGCAGCCCCACAACTTCAATATTACACATTCTTGCCCATTGTTGCTGCTTATTGAGCTGAGCTTGAAGGTCCATTAACTTTGCGTCACCCTTGATAATGCCCTGCTGCATCTTCTCATAATCTCTCTTCAAATCGTCATGTTCATTACGCAGGGTATTATGAGCCTCTTCAAGTTGCTTATATTTTTTTGACATTGTTTGAACTTCCTTTTTGACCTCAGCCAAGAATGTAGTTTTAAGATGTTGTAAAATTTCCTCTTTTATAGTGTTTAACTTGACGTCTAGGACTGATTCCACCTGTGTAACAAAGTCGCTAACCCCACCGAGCTCCGCGGTAAATCCGCTATCAGTTTGTGCACTTTGTGGGTTCTGTGACTGAGAGGTCGTAGGCGTACTAGTATGGCATTTACTATCGGCTTCCTGATGCTGAATCACAGGCTTCGTGTTTCTGACGGGAGTACTTGAGTTGTTACCTCCTTTACGCTGACTGGCTACACATGCAGGACACTTCCATGATGATCTCGAGGCTGAATCATGAGTATAATTTACACACTCCGAGTGATAAATATGTAAACAGCTGTTACATTTAATGCGTTTCTGTGTCACAGAAACGTTGTCTCTACAGGCTTCACACTGACCGACCATTGTTAATACTCAAATTATATTAGTAATACCTATTTGAGTTTTGGTAATGACACAGTTCATGTACTCACTATTCACTATCGAAGAGAGAGATCAATCTTGAATCTTTTAACACAGCTTTGTGGGTAGTTAATGCCAATGTCACAAACAAACTCAGAATATCACTTTTAATTTTAGGATTTCTTGATCTAAACCTGTTTATATTTCTTGAAATTAATTATCAAACTTACTGTTTGGCTTTTCACAACAGATTTACACAAAATTGCTTATTTTAATAGTTATTTACTATTATTAACAACGAATGTTTACGGAGCACGACCGTTCGGTACTTTTTATTAATTATCGCATGATGATTCCATGATATATGATCAATATACTCCAAATTTCATTCAAAGGGAGAAGGAACAAATACACACACACTCACTTCCACCCTCGCTCACAAACTTATGTACTAGCTGTGCCGCGTTGACAATGACAAAAGTTATTATGAGGTCTTAAACAGGTCCTTTAAGACCTCATAATAACTTTTGTCATTGTCAACGCGGCACAGCTAGTACATAAGTTTGTGAGCGAGGGTGGAAGTGAGTGTGTGTGTATTTGTTCCTTCTCCCTTTGAATGAAATTTGGAGTATAGATAGTTTAGGTCCTGGATTGACACATAGAATAGTTTTTGGCATTGTTTATGCGGGTGAAATCAGGGGCTAGTGAGATACATTTTTTATTTTAACTTATAGGTTAGCCTTTCATTGCTATCTCACCTGATGGTAAGTGATTATGAGGTTGGAGATATTGTTCAGGCTAACCTAGAATTACTGGATCTCAAGAACAGCTGCCGGAACACACCGTTAGGTGCTTGGCGATAGATTTTCCACTTGAAGTAATACTTCTAGCGGTTTTACAAAACTGTGAAAGTATTATATATTAAAGTAAAAGCAGGGTTAATCTTGTGATTTCAGGCATCGTAGAAGAAGGTGAGGCATGTGACTGCGGTCTGCCTTCTCGCTGCCACCTAAGAGATCCATGTTGCACACCCCGGGCTGGTGGTGCTCTTATTTTTGATGAAGGGCAAGTTTTTAATATTGTTATGTTTGCAATAACGCCTGCTCTGCGGATTACATTACAAAAATACAAATTTTCGCGGTAATAAATTATAGTCATGTGCGGGATTCGAACCCGAGTACATTCACCCCTATAGCCGGGGTATGCTCTGACCGACTGAGCTAACATGACAATGACTCACACCTCAAATTTTTTCTCTCGTTCTTAATTAGCCGTATTCTATCCGTATAATATCGTATTGGGATGGATCGCTCCATCCCAATACACCTATATTTCAACTTGCGTTGAACTAAAAACAAGACCAATTTTGCAATTGGTTTTAAACTTGTAAATGATGGCGCAACCTTATAATTTTAATATTATTATGTTTGCCTACTCTGCGGATTACATTACAAAATTACGCGGGTTCGTATCCCGCACATGACTATAATTTTTTATCTCGTATATTTGTAAATTTGTAATGTAGGGTAAGATTTTAAATATAGTTTTACTGACTTTGTTAACTATTATTCGAAGTTATTTTTTTCACGGTGGTAGGGTATTTTGCGAATGGCTGGCTCCTACTCTTAAGTAAAAAGTATGTCGCCAAACTGTATGTTACGGCAACTGTCCTTGAGACCCAGTTCACTTATACAATCAGGTGATATTGTAGTCGAAGGATAGCCTATCAGCAATAATAAACCCTCAAAATATACCAATCAAAAGATGGTAGGTACCTTACTTTTTTATGTAATGATTATGACGAACCACACTGCGCCTATCACCCCGAGACACAGTTGTTGAGTCTCATGTGCCTGATTTTGTTTTTACTTTACTCTTTTCTGTACACACGTTTAGGTGCTTATACATCTGGCATTTCTTGAATAACTTATACATCTGGCATTTTTTGAATAACTTATACATCTGGCATTTTTTGAATACCTTATACTTCTGACTTTTCTTGAATACCTTATACATCTGGCATTTCTTGAATACCTCATACATCTGGCATTTCTTGAATACCTCATACATCTGGCATTTATTGAATACCTTATACATCTGGCATTTCTTGAATACGTAATACATCTGGCATTTCTTGAATACCTCATACATCTGGCATTTCTTGAATACCTCATACATCTGGCATTTCTTGAATAACTTATACATCTGGCATTTTTTGAATACCTTATACTTCTGACTTTTCTTGAATACCTTATACATCTGGCATTTCTTGAATACCTCATACATCTGGCATTTCTTGAATACCTCATACATCTGGCATTTCTTGAATACCTTATACATCTGGCATTTCTTGAATACGTAATACATCTGGCATTTCTTGAATACCTCATACATCTGGCATTTCTTGAATACCTCATACATCTGGCATTTCTTGAATACCTTTTACATCTAGCATTTCTTGAATACCTTATACATCTGGCATTTCTTGAATACCTTTGACATCTGGCATTTCTTGAATACGTTATACATCTGGCATTTCTTGAATACCTCATACATTTGGTATTTCTTGAATACCTCATACATCTGGCATTTCTTGAATACCTTATACATCTGGCATTTATTGAATACCTTATACATCTGGCATTTATTGAATACCTTTGACATCTGGCATTTCTTGAACACCTTATACCTACATCGGCCTACCGGTATTTCTTGAATAAACACAAGTGTGGTATAACTCCGTGGGGTGCCTGGCTAGGATTGCACCCCCATATCTTCCTGCAGGAGTCGTAAGAGGCGAAAATGGGAAAATACCAGGTAGGCAGCAGCGCCTTCTGATCAACTGCCATCTGCCACTGTGATCCCCAAGACGCCTGCTAAAAGTAAGTGTAATATCGTTAAATATTTTCAGTACGCTACACAAGGAAGGGTGCTCCGTGGCCCCTTCGGCGATGTGTCACCCCTCGCAGGGTCTCTGCTGCCTGCCCAACTGTCAATACGCTGACCTTACCAAAAGCGGCATTGTAAGTATCTAACTCCTCATTACTATACTACTTATTCGCTGATAATAATTATATCTATGTAGATACCTATATTGTTTCTTAAAGTGCACTATTGTCTATAAAAGATGTAACTACCTACATATAAGTTTTTGAAGCAGTGATGGCCCTCTGGACAGTAGTATATGGTTTGGTCCAGATGGTTGATGGTTCATATCCTGGTACGGACTGCAGCTTTACCGCATGGTTGTAAAGCATTTTGTGAATACTCGCCTTGCTAGCTATATACCCATGTAGCAAGTCGGTCCGGCAGTTGTTCTTGAGAGCGACTACCTTATATTTTACAATATTCTACTTCATCGTCATCACAGCTGAGACAGTGGTAAAAATAATACTATACTTATTTCTCCTTCTATAAGTGTGAGTGCTGATATAAATTTTGACTACTTATCCATATCAGATTAGGATAAAGGGGAATAGAATAAAAATTTTAAAATTAATTCCCGCTGTACCTACGTCGCAAAAGTCGTTGTAAGTTTAACCTTTCTTGGGTTCTTTACTAATACTAAGCTTAGTGTGTATCAATTATCGTATTCAAGGTATTCTCGGCTTCCTTCCTAATTCCGCAACGTGGTATCTGTACAATATGTAACATACTAACAAATCAAAAATAATTTTTCACTAATAAACAAGGACATGATAGTAAAAACTATAGCTTCAGTATTAATGCCGACAGCCTTTCTGACAACAAACAAAGTCTATTTCTATTTTTTCCCGTCTTGGGCATAAAATTTTGTACTCCAATAATTTGTTAAATAATCAAAGTCTACTTGAGAATGGTCGTAGAGATCTTTCAGCTAAATCTGCACGCCCCCTTTTACCCCTACAATGTAAATAGTATATAGGACAAATACACGCAACCTAATCAATATCATTGGATCTTCAGCCATCGCAGTGAGTGTGGTCTACGCGGACCAGTACGCGTTCACAGTAAAAGCGAGAGCTGTGGTAAAAGCGCTACACATTCAAACACTTTTGTTTTGTGAAGAGCGTGCATTTTTAGACTGAAAGGTCTCTATTATACCCGCTACCTATCGGTTAATACATAAATCCTACTAAAATGTGGATGTCAGAATTGAGTTATCTACTAGAAAGAAATAAAATATTTTTTCCATTTTACTAGACTATAGTTTTTGATTGCTTTAAAGGATGACGTATTCTGCTTTGGTACAATTAAGTCAACCCATCCAAAAAAATTTTTATGGGATAGGAGGGCAAACTAGCACGCGGCTCACCTGGTGGTAAGTGATCACCGTCGCCCACGAACATCCGCAACACCAGAGGTATCGAGGATGCGTTGCCGGCCTTGAGGAGGGAATATGCTCTCTTCTTGAAGGCCCCTAAGTCGTATCCGTTCGGAAATACTGCACCTGGCAGCTGGTTCCATATATTCATATAACTCATATATGACAATACTGTGAAGCCACGGAACAAATAAGAGTTGAAACGGGACCACCACCACACACGCCACTGGAGCAGATATGCCAGCGACCCAGAGTCCTTCTCCGCTACATTAAGGAGTTGGGATGGCTTGGGTAGAAGCTGGCGGGGAAATGCACAATACACCAAGCGAGAAGTCAGTGCAGATCATATCACCCCCAATTAGAATAAGAATATGACAATATACCTACGCATACCTATAACACGTGCATTTATATTGCCTCATCGCTAGATCGCAGTTCGATGTTCCTACTGAATGAGAAACCGTAGTACATTGCAGTCAGTTCTCTAAGCCCGCTTTAATCCGTTTAAAATAATAATTTGTCTAGGACATGTCTTTGTACCAGGACTGCAAGAGTCAGGACATGGACTGCGCTTGCAGCAACAACACGAAGACGTGCCAGTGCGGGCTCGGCGGGAGGTGCTTGGAGGATGGCACCTGCCACGCGGCCGAGTGTGCTCTGTTGGGGCTCAAGGAGTGCCAGTGTACTAGATCACCGGTATTACACATCTTTTATTCCATCATTTTGGATGGTGGTAGGACATTTTGCGAATGGCCGCCTGGCTAGCTACTACCCTCAAGTAGAAAATCAGTCCCCAAGAACCTAACGGTGTTTTCCGGCAGCTTTCATTGAGAGCCAGTAATGCTAGGTTAGCCTGAACAACATTTTCGACCACATCGTCACTTACCATCTGGTGAGACAGTGGTCAAAGGCTATAAGGCATAAAATAAAGAAAAAGAACATGCATTTGCATGAGCGCCGTCCATAGGGTTTATTAAAAATATTTTCAGAACATGCTTAGATACCAACCACGTGAAGTCCCATAGGTATACAAGAGCGCTAGATATATTTTTTCAGTGTTTCTTTTCTATACAACCGTGATGCAACAAGCACGAGGCCAACTTGGTGTTAAGCGGTAACCTCTGCCTATAACAGATGCAGTTCATCACAAGTGGTGAACTGCACTGCGCCCAGGTAATAACTTTTCAATTCTATAGTACCAGCTATACTATACCAGCTATATTTCTAAAAATACCATATTTAGGGGCCCGTTGGTAAATTGTAATAAATGTATTAAGTAAAATATAATTAAGTCACCTCATGTGTTCAAAGTATGTATCTGATCTGGTAAATAAAAAAAGATATTATTATTATTATGTACTTACACAAATTTCAATTGGTTTAAATATAAAAATATCTCTCATAAAATATCGCTCCATCCCAATAGAACGATAGGAAAGATTTAAGTTATGACGTCATGTCATGTTAGCTCAATTGGTTAGAGCATACCCCGGCTCAAGGGGTGGATGGACGCGGGTTCGAATCCCGCACATGACTTAAATTTTTCCAATAATAATATTTGTAATTTGTAATAAAAATAACTGTTTAATAAATCTCATTCTGGTGATTGTTCATTTATATGTTTTGGCAAACATTTTATGTAACCTGGTCCAAGTCAATTTCCCCAACACATTTTATTGTCAAGAATACTTGTTTGCAGGTTAAATATTCTTCACAATAGTGAAGAATATTTAACCTGCCATCAGTGCGTGCGCTTCACTGTCACAATGAACCCCACTCGTAAGTGCTTCGGTTATCGCGGGTAGTTACCATAGAGGTCAAACTTAAAATGTGGAAAATAACTTCAAGTCGGAGTTCGCTAGTCTCTAGTCACTGTCGCTGGTCAGCTTGCGGCCTTGCTTCTTGTCTAGCTCTTGCCCTGCTTCCTAGCCTGAACCTCGCCTTGCCACCTCGCCTGGCGCTTGTCCTGTACGCTTGGACAACATCCACTAGGCCTGCAGCCTCGCGGGTCGAAAGCTCTAACTTCACCCTCGCCGAAAGCTACCCATTCGCTTATATACGACAGCACAAATTAAGTTTGAAGTTCCATAGAAATTCTCCTTTAGGCAAAAACTGAAAATACCTACACCAAGTTCTTAATAAAAAGTTATGTGCTTGTTTGACAGGTGCTAAGTGCAGGCAATAAGTTCCCAATTCATAAAATTACTATAAATTAGTCTGCTACAGCCATAGGTAAAATATTTCTAAGTCTACGAATAAAAATGTAAATAAATGTAAGTAAAGCTCAAAAACAGCAGAACGGAAAACTTACCGGGGCGGGCGTGGTTTAAAAAGTGTACCGTGCGGCGCAACAATATGCGAACATTTCTAAGCGCCAAACCAATTAACCAATCCAATTGAATTTGGAAGATTGTGCGTGTTTCGTTATTGCGAACTTGATCAGTCCAAAATCAAAGCAATTGTATGAGAATTACACTTCTTTACATATTTATTCGTAGTCTAAAGTAGTGCGGAGAACTTGTGGGACGACGCCAAAATGGCGGATTCAAAAATTTCAGCATAGCACTTCTACCCCCCTGAAGCTCGGCTACCCCCAGGGTATTGCTTTCAAACGTCATATTCTATTATAAACAAGCTTTCCAGCCGCGGCTCCGTCCGCGCGTATGTCTGTTATCGCGCAAAACCATTAACCTCTTTTTGGATAAAAATTATCCTATGTCGCAGTTGGATAAGAAATATCCTATGTCCTTTCCTGGGTCCCAAACTATTTCCATACCAATCTATTTTCATCCAAATCGGTCCCGTAGTTTTTAAGTTTATTCGTTGCATACAAAAATACAAAATCTTTCCTCTTTATAATATTAGTGTAGGTAGATAGCTAATTTCCGAACTCTAATGAAATATAACTAGTATTGCATAGTGAACGCACGCCTACTAGAGGGCGTCAAGGTATTGATTGCAATCAGGCGCTACACGGGCTAGAGCCGACCCTGCCTACCACGTTAATCGAGTTGCGTAGGTAAAAGCAGCTTCGCGTTCACATTTCGAGGTTTCCAATTTCCATCCCGAACAATATTATTGGGTTATCTGATGAAAACAATGAAGGTAGTTCGGTGTTTTTCGTAATAACACTGGTAGATTGCACTATGTTGACCTTTTATCTGGAAACAATGTGGGTGTTTCATTTATACTTTTCAGCCTATATCTTATACCCTTTGGTTAAATACATGCTGTTATAAAACTAGATCTTGGGGTGCTGGACCAGAAGGTCAACCTCCCCATCTTTTTCCGAGGGTGTCGTAAGACGCGACTAAGGGCCAAATACCGGAAGGTGGGCAGCATCGCCTTCTAAAAATCTACTATTCACTGTGGTCTTCAAGACGCTGGACAAGTGTGGTGATTATGGCAAACCCTCCCAAGCGGGGGAGGATGTATTCAGCAGTGGACCATCCAGCTGATGTAGTATGCAATTTTACCATATGAAAAATTCCTAGGGCGGTGTACTTGGAGACAATCAGAAGTGTGGTATCTGCTGTTTCCTGGAGCAGGGCAAGCAGCAGAGTTCCAGGTGTGTGGGCGCCGAGGAGGCGGCACACCATTATATGGAGAAATCTCGTCTCCCCGAGGGCTGGCCTGGAGATGATTACATTGGACGTGAGTTTTAACTCCAGTCTGAATACCATTTTAACTGATTTTAATATTGTTAGGTTTGCAATAACGCCTGGTATTGCGATTACATTACAAAATCACAAATATACGATAGGAAAAATGTAGTACAACGCAAGTGGTACTATAGATGTCGCTCCATCCCAATACGATGGTTAAAGAAAGGAAGGATAGGAAAGATTTGAGTTATGACGTCATGTCATGTTAGCTCAATTGGTTAGAGCATACCCCGGCTCAAGGGATGGATGGACGCGGGTTCGAATCCCGCACATCACTTAAATTTTTCCTATCGTATATTTGTGACTTTGTAACTTTTTAACTGACTTCCAAAACAAGAGTAGAGCGTTCAATTATTAGACTATAATTGTTTTGTTATTTTGTTTCGAGGTTACTTCGCCAATTATGAATTAATTTTGATGGGTAGAGTATAAGTACCTCCAAGATGGTACCATTTTAATTTCATCAAAATCGGTCGATTAGTTTTTAAATTATAATCAATGAACTGATATATGTAATGTACATTCATACCGAGATGTTTTGATGGTAATTGCAACACTTTTCGATGATGAATGATTTTGTAAACTAATCATCATTAATAATCAACCATTCTAATCTGGTATTGACTGATGCCCGGGATGTCTTCGGTATAGTCTCGAGTCGGGTCAGGTATATAGCTAAGACCTATAGCTGCTATAGCAAGGGTCTATCCACTATTATCACCAGGGTCATAATCACCTATGATCTAGGTGACTCTTTAAAGTGTCCTTTTATCACCCGACTGACCATTTATCCATCTACAACATACTGGTCATAAGTAACGAATCATTTATCATCGTGTGTGAAGTTGTTTCTGTATTACAAATTTTACAAATTTACGCGAGAAAATTATAGTCATGTGCGGGATTGGAACCCGCGACCAGCCACCCCTATAGCCGGGGTATGCTCTGACCGACTCAGCTAACATGACAATGGCTCATAACTCTAATTTTTCTTGAAATTGCAGTGATGCTCTCACTCGTGACTCATAACTCTAATTTTTCTTTTAAAATCAAGGTTAAGAATCTATGTACAATGCTATTAAAATAAGAATAGGATCGGCCTAGCGCCATGTTGTGACGTCAAAATTAGAACTTGGTACAGAGTGCAAAAAAGAAATGATAAAACATGTACATATATTAATAAAGAAAATAAAAAACCCGACTGCAAATATTTTATTTTCGTTATGCGTTTTATCGATCCATTGAAATTAAAACTGCAAGTTAATATATTTATGGAATCGTTTTTTAAAGACCTTCATTTTGATACCCAACACGATGTCTTGGGAAGAAAACATAATATTAGTTGTTAATTTAAATACTTATATGAATTTATTTAAATTAACAATTTCGGGTCACTCATTTTATTTGATCATTTGATTTTTTAATTACGTATAAATATATGGCACTGCTCTATTTTTAGTTTTGTTCTGCTGATCGTACTTATTAGAGCGAATATGAGTGAAGTTAGCCGAGAGCCCGTCCTATTCTTATTTTAATCGCATTGTATGTTGATATTCCCAGCGAACGTGACAGTGCGGCTGTGCAGCGACGGCAACTGCACGTCGGTGTCAGTGCGCGCGTGGCCGTTCGGGTCCGCGTGCGTGACGCGCGGCGCCGTCGGCGTGTGCACCGCGCGGGGGGTCTGCTCGCGCGTCACGCACACGCCCAGGACTAACGTCTACCCGGACGTTATGGTAACGGACACCGCACTACACAACATCTTATGGGGCGTTCGTATAGCCTATCAGTTCCAAAAATAACACTCACAAACGCTAAATATGTTCACACGGGCCGTTCGATTTGAGCCTTGGTGAGCAAAAATATCGTTTTCGCTCACCGTTCGGATAGCTTTGAAAACGCTACAAATGACAGAGAAAAGTGATATTTTTGACCCATGTCTTACCGTGGGATCGTTGTGATCGTTTTTTGACAATGGCTGGTTTGACAGTTGTTTGAAGAGTTTCACTTGTTTTTCATAAAAAGAACTTGAAGTTATATAGTATTTATATTTTATGTAGTAGGTACCTACTTGTTTTGTTAATTTTAGAGATTGATTCCATGTTTCGTACTGTGCAAAATTGTTAAAATATTGTCGGTTGTCAAAGTATGTTTTAAGCCGTTCGGATAGCATGCAGTAATTGGTGGTCAAAAATAGCAAAAGCTTCTATCCGAACGCTAATACACAAATGCCACTTTTGAAACTGCTACAAACGCAATCGAGCCAATACGAACGCACCTTTAATGAACAATGCGATTAAAATAAGAATAGGACGGGCTCTCGGCTAACGTCACTCCTATTCACTCTAATAAGTACGATCAGCAGAACAAACTTAAAAATAGAGCATATACCATATATTTATACGTAATTTTAAATGAGTTACCCGATATTGATAATTTTAATAAATTATTTTTTTTTACATGTGTGTTAAGTTTTCAGGGTTCATGTATGTACGTATGTTTGTTTGTGAGTTTCTTTATTTCACCATAACTTCTAAACGGCTTCACCGATTTTAATGTACGAGATATCATTAGATTTATCTTGATAGTTCATGTGACACTATGTAAATAAAAAAAATAAAAAACAAACTGGTGGATTTAAGACGCCATATAGTAGGAAAAATAATTTATTTATCTTCCAAAGCCATCGTGATGTGTATCAATATGAAGGGCTTTAAAAAACGATTACATAAATATATTAAAAACCAGTTTTAATTTCAATGGATCGATAAAACGCTTTACGAAAATATTTTTTTGCTGTCGGGTTTTTTATTTTCTTTAGTAATTTATACATGTTTTATCATTTCTTTTTTTGCACACTGTACGAAGTTCTAGCTTTGACGTCACAACATGGTGCTAGGCCGATCCTATTCTTATTTTAATCGCATTTTACAGACGTTATTGTTCGAGTATCATACGCTTCATAGCGTCTGCCTGCTTTGATACCTTACTACACATCTTAAGCAGTTCACAGACGGCAGCTATAATATATATTATAGCATAACTGTCGGTATGAAGAAACGAAAATGTAAAACTATATATATAACCCGTGTGTTGTCACTTGTCAATTTCTATGGAAAATGTGTTGGGTTGTATTGAAATATATCGAGCTATAATATATAGCTTTATATTATAGCTGTCGTCTGTGAAACGCTTTAGTGGACAGACGTTACTGTTCGAGTCTCATACGCTTCATAGCGTCTGCCTGTTTTGATCATGATCACACGTTCTATACAGGGTTATTGGTAAATGGCTTAAAACCTCTTATGGTTGACTTCAGCTAGTCCTAACAAACATTTTGAGTTTATTTTTTGTGTCGATAAAAAAAACTTTATTTTCGTTAGTTTTTTTTAGTTTTAATGCCTACTCCGAGCCAAGAGCGCCCGCCGCTTCAACACTGGACCGCGCCGCGCTCCCTTTGAATAGAGTTTTGAATATTTACATCGAGCAAAGTAATGAAAAATATGCAATGATACAGGCACAAGATACTTTTGACATAAGGAAGTCCTAGTTTTTATTAAATAAAATAAAAAATCATCTCAAAATGTTTGTTAGGATTAGCAAAAGTCTAAGAGGTTGCTAGCCATTTACCAACTACCCTGTAATAATATCCTCATCTCAGTCAATTGTAGTAGTTATCGTACCTACATCAAATGTCATGCGGCTCGTAGAAACTATCCCGACGTCGAGGTAACGCGCTCATGTTAGAAGGTCTGCATTTAGAAAATCTATCACCAAGCACCAGTCCTTGAAAGCCAGTAAGTCATAATGAAATTACAGGCACATCATGAGACTTAACAAAGTTATGCCACAGGCGCAGAGCAAAAAATGCATCTGTTATAGGCAGAGATACCAAAGAGATTTCGTTTCACATGATCATTCCTAAAAATATAACTTGGCCTGTATGGTCAGCGTACATGTGGATGTGTCAACCCTGACTTAATAACACAGAGCAACTCTGTGTGACGTGATAAGAGTGCCAGTCTGTTTTGTGTCAGGGTTTTAATGGTAGACCATATTCAAAATTCTGAAAAATTTGAAGCAATGCATCTTGCAGGTTTTTTCTTTGTTTATTCCTCATAGGTAAGCCTTTGACCAAAATTGCACCCGATGGTAAGTGATGATGTGGACGAAAGTGTTAACAGGCTTAACCTAGAATTACTGGCTCTCAAGGACAGCTGCCGGAACACACCGTTAGGTGCTTGGCGACAGATTTTGTACTTGAGGGTGGTCGCTGGCCAGGCGGGCATTCGCAATATGCCCTTCCACCAAAATGTGATCTTACGAGAGCTTACATATATATTTATGTTCTTATATAGAGAATCATAAAAAAATCGTAACCTGTCTTGAGTTTAAATTTTATTTCACGAAATAAATAATAAGTTGAATATTTTTTCTAAATTACGTCAGGAATAAAAGTAATTAAACAACTTTAAACGGTTTAAATCGCGTATATTTATCATTATTATATATAGTCACCCCGTGACCACGATCACTGCAAAGTGTTTGAAACGTCGTCGTCGGGACAAAAAAAAAAATATACGCGATTTAAACCGTTTAAAGTTGTTTAATTACTATGTGTAATAATCGCGAAAACCTAAGACAACATTACGTCAGGAATATTTTGCAGCGGAATAATGAATTTTTTGGTAGGCTTATTCACGTGCAAGAAATACAAAGATGGAAAGAAACTTAGTGATTTGATTTTGTTTGATTTTCAGGGTGTGAGACTCCAGAGAGCCGTGCCGTCAACAAGTTCGAGACTATCAACGTTTTTCTTAGTAGGTTATATTTTTGTAGCTATGTACCACTTATACCGTACTAAATTAAACTATTGTTTATTTTGAACATTCTTTTCCTAGTATTTAAAACAATATTATTTGATTACAATACAAAACAGACCAGTTCAAAAGAAAGCACAACGCATTTTGTAGTGTCGACGCGTTAGAAGTGGCCGGGTCTCACTGCTGTACAGTAACCATTTTTTCCAATATACCCGTACAAACTACAAAATTACTTATTTTAAAAAACCCTTCCATTTGAAATGTAACACGGCTATACATTAATATTAAATACTAACAAAAATAAATTGTTCTATACTAACAAAAGTAAATAATTAATTTAGTATGTGTAACTAGTCAATAACTTTCACGGGTCGACGATTACAGCGTCTTTGAAATGTCTCGACAAAAATAACGTAAAATAAAGCGATATAATCCATTAAAGTTGTTTAAATTATATGTAGTAATTGCAATTACCTTAGAAACTATTATATTAAACGTTTCTCAAAATATAGTAAAGACGTACAGAAGAAGAACGCAGGCATTATAACATGGTTCTTGTTTCTAGTAAAAAAGTAAAACGGACTTACCCCACGGTCTTGTATATGACAATATTATTAACATTTACGGGCTAAGTTTTTTCTTTGAAAATAGTGGTATGGAACAGTGCTCGATTAGACTTAAAAATATCTAGAAAAAATACTAAAGTCCAAAATGTATATGCCTCTTATTTTTATTATTCCTTCCTATCCTCCATATTTTATTACAAACTACTGAAATATATTTTTATAGCGTCTTACTGAATAATTGAACTTTGTCGAGAACATTTTACGCGCGTTGATATTTCAAACGTGGCCTAAAACAGGAAGAATCTTTTAATAGAATTTAAATTTCATTAGAAGATGACAAACTCGACCAATACGCGTGTGTACAGCCGATTCTTTAACTCGTAATAATAACAATTAAACACAAACTAAAACAGTGTAATCCTTAATTTATTAATATTTAATACTTATTGCACAGTTTCTCCAGCATTCTAAAATAGCAGTATTTGATGTCAAACTCCATGTCGTACCAGTAGTTGACGGCTATGCACCCGTGGCTCTGCGTCACGTGGTGGAACCAAAGACTGGGCAGATACAGACAATCTCCTTTATTTAGTTCTATGGTGTATTTGTGCGCCTTGCTGAACTCCGGGTATTTTATCGTATCGGGGTTGGTTGGATCTGAAATTTATAATATAATTTTTGAGCATTTCTGTTTATATGATATTGCTTTTTATAACCCCAACTACTTATATATCGATATATCGAAGCTGTTATTTTTTTATTTTTATTTATGCCTGAGGTTAGCCTTTGACCACTATCTCACCTGATGGTAAGTGATGATGTGGTCGAAGATGTTGTTCAGGTTAACCTAGAAGTATTGGCTCTCAAGGACAGCTGCCGGAACACACCGTTAGGTGCTTGGCGACAGATTTTCTACTTGAGGGTGGTAGCTAGCCAGACGGGCATTCGCAAAATGCCCTACCACCATGCTATAACGACTGCCATCCTAAGACGACAACCGGGACCGACGGCTTAGCGTGCCCTCCGAAGCACGGAAACGCTCAGTAGTAATGTCACTAGCGGTCACCCATCCAACTCATGACCGCGCGCGACGTTGCTTAACTTTGCTGATCGGTTGAGAACAGCTA
The DNA here is from genome assembly GCA_963890685.1 of Plagodis pulveraria. Classification (NCBI taxonomy): domain Eukaryota; kingdom Metazoa; phylum Arthropoda; class Insecta; order Lepidoptera; family Geometridae; genus Plagodis; species Plagodis pulveraria. The sequence continues at coordinate 10,253,823 of OY982971.1, forward strand.
AGTAAACTTCGCTACGAGCGCTTCAGAAGCTTGTTGTAGATTGAATTTTGCTCTGAGATTGTTTTTTTTTAAAGACAGAGATTCATATCCTTGTATTGTATCCATTTTAATCTGTTAGTAAGAGACCGACGTAAAAGCAGCCCTGACTCAATGATAAAAAATAGGTACTCCGTGCTTTGCAAGCTGAAGTGCACTTTATTGCGTCGTAGTTAGAGTCGCTTATTTATTGGAATGGATTTGCGGATGATCCTTTTGGTTTTTTTAATTCTACGGTTGAAGTGGATTATATGACCGGCATAAGAAATACCATTTCATGTTCTAATTAGGACCACATACACATGTGTATTCAGGCGATAAGCGGCATCATCCTGCTTACCTGTCACGTCTACATTGCTGTGGTAATTAAACTACTATAACTGTTTTATGAAATTGTGACAGAACACGCCTGACAAAGCCCACCTGATTTTAAGCGGTAAACTTTGCCATCTCATCTAGTTTATGATAACAGATGCATGTCGTCACAAGTGTCAAACTGCACTGCGCCCATAACCCTGAGACACACTGTTGTTCAGTCTGATCATTTAATTTCATAATTACTTACTGGTCCTCAATTACTGCTGCCGGAACACACTGTTAGGTGCTTGGCGACAGATTTTCTACTTGAAGGTGGTAGCTAACCAAGGAGCATTTGCAAAATGCCCTTCCTCGTGCGATGAAGCTCAAGCCGGCGGTGGGGAAGCACGGCCGTCCATGGTTATTACCGCTCGTTTATCACTGCCTCAAACTCATTTCAAACTGACCGAAACAAAACCAAAAGATCTGATTTATGTACTCATATCTATCCACAGAAACGATATGGCCCAAATGTCATTACTTCTCTTGACCTCTTCTTGTAGATACTCTTGTAGGGGACGAATGTTTTTTTTTTATGTTATTGTGACGGTTCAAGCTAGAGGCCCACCTGATGTTAGGCGGATCACCCCTGCCTAGAACAGATGCATTTCATCACAAGTGAGGAATTGGCACTGCGCCCGTCACCTCGAGACATAGTTGTTAAGTCTCATGTGCCTGTAATTTCACACACCGTGAGGTGCTTGGTGACATATTTTCTACTTGAGGGTGGTAGCTAGCCAGGTGGGCAATCCCAAAATGCCCTTTAACGTCTTTATATTTCTAACTTACAAATACGAATCCAATGCAATGCTTCATCGCCAGCACACTCTTCGCTACACGTTCCCATCCACGGAAAGGATGTCCCAAATGCTGGTGGATCCCCGGAACTCTGCATATATATACTTTTTGGAGGGGACAAATGAGATATCCGTTGGAGAGAATGTTTATGAATTTATAACTCACCAATACGAATCCAAGAAAGTGCTTAATTACCAGCAAACTCTTCTTATCTACAGATAGGATATCCCAAATACTGATGAATCACTTAAACTCTGCTTATAGATACTTCTTGTAGGGGACAAATGGGAAATCCGTTGGGGGAAGAGAGAACGTTTTTGAATTCTAACTTACCAATACAAATCCATGGCAGCGTTCCATCATCATCACCACCATGCTTCCTATCCACGGGAACTATGTCCCAAATGCCGTCACATCTCCTGAACTCGGCTTGTGGATACCTCTTGTAGGGGACGAATGGGAGATCCGTAGGGGGGATGAGAGTGAACGTTTTTGTGCCCTCGATCACACAATATATGTTCTCATATGGATCTTTGTGCACTGAAAAGTCATCAAAACTCAAAATCAAAGATCGATTTCAAAGAATTATTAAACACAACAGGCTGCAAAGTTATTATTTGGTGCTAGTACTTTTATTGAAACCTGAGGAAGGATTCTTAGATCATGAGCGAAGCGAGTGGTTCAACAAATAGAATCCTGACCGTATTATGGTTTCAAAGGTAAAATAATTGTATTGCCAAGCGCAACACACAATTTTTTATTTCACCCCAGTGAGGAAAATGATAGGTCCAATAAAAACTGCTTAAATAATTTGAGTTAATTTATAGTAGAATTAGTAAAAAGTTAATACTTCTAGAACTATTATAGAGGTTCGGAGCTCGGACTTCAAAAACTTTTTCCATACTAACGGATAAAAAGCACTTTACCGCGCAGATTTACAAGAAAAAAAAAAGATAAAAACAGCTTTTTGAGCTAGAGAGGTGAAAAAAGATAAGTCGTGTGCAAGATTTGTATGTATAGTGTATACTAACTAGAATTGACAGCTCTTTCATCTCTTATCCGGAATTCAACTGCTTCAGATTATTTGTTGAAGACCTCGCTAGCAAAAGGCACTACTACAGGCTACTAGTTCAGAGAAGTCGTTTGTATACTTTATATTTACCGTGTATACTAACTAGAAGTAACTGCTCTCTGATCTCCCATCCAGAAGTTAACTGCATCAGGTTGTTTGTTGAACGCCTGACTGGCAAAAGACACATCTAACTCTACATCAGGAAGTAGTTCCGGAAAATCTTGTGTAAGATTTGAATTCTGTTTCTGGATGTAGACGATTTCCTCAGGCCTGCAAAAGATCGCAGTATGAGGAACTAAGAAGTGTAGGGCCACTTATGCAACTGATTTAATTTCTTGTAACCCCAGTTTCTGGAACGTTTGTAAAAGTCTTGATCAGTTAACAGATTGAATACTGAACACTCATTGGTCACTTATCGCGTCATAGAATAATTTTGACCAATCAGAGTACAGTATTTAGTTTGATCAACTAATCAAGGTTTTCACTAACGTTTTTGATAAAATATGACCTAGTTTTTTAAAGGGTACATATACAATTTTTTATCGAGTGTGATGATTTTAAAAGGGTTTATTATTATTATTAAACCATTTATACATTAAAGTCATAAATTAACCGTATGTGTTTTAGATTTTCAACACAAATATGTTTTTTATGTATTACGCGAATGCAAGGAATATGACAGGCACAACAAATCAGCTGTTTCGTGTACTTATTCTGCTGTGGTCGATCTTTGGCGGCTTCCGACAAAAAATGCGCTAAACGGTAGTGGCTTAACATAATACGGCATATCTAGGTACCTGTAAACCAATACAGTAGGTACACTTAAATAATGTAGGGAAGTAAGATCTTTTTATATTTATTTAGAAACGTTTAATGAAACAGCGGCTTGGAGTGGGAAAGAGATAAGAATTTGAAGCAGTGATGGCTTAGTGGCATTGGCTATGGACTGCCGCGCAGCAGATCCATGGTTCGAGTCCCACCGCGGGCTTGAGCTTCACCGCATGGTGGAAGGGCGTTTTGCGAATACCCGCCTGGCTAGCGACCAACCTCAAGTAGGAAATCTGTCGTCAAGCACCTAACGGTGTGTTCCGGCAGCAGTCCTTGAGAGCCAGTGAAATTACAGGCACATGAGACTTAGGAACTATGTCTCAAGGTGACGGGCGCAGCAAGGTTGATATGATAATGATGACTAGGTTAGTATTTTTGTTCAGCAGTATTTCATATTTATCTGGCAGATACAGTTAATAGAGGTGCTGGGCTAGAATTTCACTCCCCCCCCCCCCCTTTTCTCTACCCATGGGTGTCGTAAGAGGCGACTTAAGGCAACACACCAGAAAGTGGGTAGCAGCACTTTCTCAGGAACCTTTATCTCACACTGCGACCCCAAGCCGCCTGCCAAGCGTGGGGATTAGGACAAACGCCCCCATGTTGTTGGGGGAGGCTGTGTTCAGCAGTGGACTATCCAGCTGATACAGTACAGTACAGTAATTATATTATTGAGACAGAAAAGCTCGAGGCCCACCTGATGTTAAGCGGACTAACCTCTGCCTATAACAGATGCATATCGTCACAAGTCACAAATTGCACTGCGCCCGTCACCTTGAGACATAATTATTAAGTCGTAGGTGCCTGTAATTTCACTAGCTCTCAAGGACTGCTGCCGGAACACACCGTTAGGTGCTTGGCGACAGATTTTCTACTTGAGGGTGTTGGTGAGCCAGGCAGGCATTCGCAAAATGCGCTTCCACCATGCGGTGAAGCTCAAGCCCGTGGCAGGATTCGAACCATGGACTTGCTGCGCGGCAGTCCATAGCCAATGCCACTGAGCCATAACTGCTTCAAACTAAAAAAACTTGAATCTTTCTAGTAATTCATTTGTTTATAGATAAATTACATAGAAATGTGTAGTTATAGAATAAACTCATAATAATTAAAGAACAACAAATAAGCAAGCCCTGTGGGGTGCCGTGCTAGAATGTCATCATCCATCTCTACCCCTGGGCGAAGAAGGGTAACACACCAGAAGGTGGGCAGCAGCACATTCTGAAGAACTACGATCCACGATGCGCCCGACAAGCGTGTGGTAATCTCCAAAAAATATGGCAAACCCACTCCATATTGGGGGAAGCTGTGTTCAGCAGTGGGTTATCTAGCTGATACATTACAGTAAATAAGCAAGAAAGCATTATACAGTATACCATACCTTTTAACTTCTAATGCATCCAAAAATTCATTCATAGTCATCTCGGTTTCATATGGCATCACGAAATAATCAATTCCTTCCTTTCTTGTTATGCCATCAGCTAGTCCATTGGGTGTTACAGCGACTGTCACATTCTTGGATGGTATTGTTTGCCTAAAAGTTCACATCACAGGTTTACATACATACACACAATGTTATCATGCCTTAATAACTCCACGTGGGTAGACAGAGGTACCAAAATATTTATGGCGATACCCAATATTTAATCTCATACATTATTTTAGACTCCAGAAAATTTATTTGTCAAATAAAACAGTAACGATCCGGCCTTGGAATCGATCCCGGGACATTGAGGACCTGCCAACGATACAGTCTAAACTAGTTCTGAAGCGCTCGTAGTGTAACTAGCCCAGTCATTATTAACCAACCATGTTAAGCAACATATTATGCTGCGCTCCGGTCAAGACTTGAATGGGTGTCCACTACTGGCATTATTACTTTGTGTTTCTTTGCTTCGGAGGTTATCGTTAAGCCGTCAATCCCAGTTCAAGTCATAGAATGGCAGTCATTGTAGCATGGTGGTAGAGCAACTTGCGAATACCTGGGTGGCTAGCTACCACCTTCAAGTAGGTCTGTCGCCGAGCACCTAACGTTGTGTTCCGGCGGCTGTCATTAAGAGCTAGTAATTCTAGGTTAGCCTGAACAACATCTTTGACCACTTTATCATTTGTCATCAGGTGATATAGTAGTCATAGGCTAGCCTAAGGCATTATAATGGCCTCGGTTTATATAGATATCGAGACAGAACCAGCACCTTTAGCAATTTAAAAGTTATTGCACTTGTGTGCAACAACATTTTAATAAATTAGAATGTGTTAAGAACTGTGATGACAATGCTCATTGCTGTCTTCAGGGAAGCCATGAGACAAATGTTAGAGGTAAGGATCTACTAGATTTTATCCTACGAAACCATCTGTTCTGAATAGGGACACTGAACTCACATATGTTAGGTCCAATGCTAGAAACATGATTGACATCACTTAAGCTACCAGCAGAAAAGACAAAGTCAAAATCATTTATTCCATTTAGGCGTCTACGACGCTCTTATGAAGGTCAATTACAAATTTTAGTATTGAAATATTCTACATTGTACTGCCACATTCAGCAAATAAATTGTATAGAGCCACTGCGAGAAGAATGGGCAAGAAACTCGGGACCATTCTTTTAAACATCTTTTAACAATGTGTTACATACTTACTATATAATAGAGTTATTACAATATTTCTTTAACTTATGTTGGTGAGAGGCAATAGCTTGGCAGAGGCGGAGAATTGCAAAGACGTCAAATGATTGGGGGGGGTAGCAATGAACGAGGCCGTGGGATCAGACCATAAAAGGATAAGGTTAAATTAACAGGTAAGAAATCATGAACAAGTGACCTACAGAAACCCTAAGAATACCAATAGAACACTTTACAGAAAATACATTTGAAAAAGCACTAAAGAAAGGGCTGTAATTTGTATTACAGCCCAATCTGTCGCTTTGTAGCGACTGCTGAGTTGGCGTCAGAAAAAAATTACGTGACTATGGATTTCGTGGCATGCTCCTTCAAAATAAGCTGAAATTTTGACAAAAAGGACGCATAATAGAACAATGTACTTCGCAAAGAGAGGAAAAAAATGAATGGCCATATTAACCCACTAATGAACCCTGATCTTAACCTTCTTAATGAAGATTGGCAGGAGTATAGGAAAATGTCACCAATTAAGAGTCTAATTGAAGAGAGCCGACTCTCAGACAAACAGAAATTGTGGAACAAATACAATAACTCCACTCAATATGAAAATGAGACTGACATAATAAGAAAAGTAGTATCTAGTGACTCCCATGCAAAGCTAGGACTGTTGAAGTAGCCTGATAGCTCTTACAGAATGTCAGACCATGAACATTTTGAACTTCTCCTACAATACAAACCCACTTTCGAAACTATGAGGTAGACAATGAGACAAAGGATGAGAAACAGAAACTTATTTTATAATTTTTAACTTTATAATTTTTTCTATATATATTAGGTCCTTACATATGAAATTGGCGTTTTTCGTACTGGCCACTTTAATCACGAATTTCTCCTCTTTGGTAAGGAATTCCAAATTCAAATTTGTACAGCTATAGACTCATGTATTTGTGCTTCGATGATCGTCATTCATTTGTTTTTTTTCTTCTGTTTTTTTCTGTTTGCGTCACTCATTTTACAAAATGGAAAACCTTAAATATCGCATTATTTACGAGTACGAGTTCAGCCGTGGCACTAGTGCTGCGGAAACAACTCGAAGGGTGAATGATGTGTATGGCGGTCGTGTTGCAAAAGAAAACACAGTTCGTTTTTGGTTCCAACGTTTTCGTTCTGGAAATTTCGACCTGCAGAATAAGCCCCGTGGACGGCCTGAGACTCAAGTTGATAATGAAGAGTTGAAGGCTATTGTGGAAGCGGATCCATCGCAAACCACGTCCGAGTTAGCTGCAGGCTGCGATGTTAGTGATAAAACTGTTTTAATTCACTTGAAGCAAATTGGGAAGATTAAAAAGCACCTTTCAGGTGGGTACCTCACGAATTGACTGAAACAAACCGGCAAACGCGCGTCGACTGCTGCGTTACATTACTAAACCGGCACAATAATGAAGGTATTTTAAACCGAATCATTACCTGTGATGAAAAATGGGTTCTTTACGATAATCGGAAGCGCTCAGCGCAATGGTTAGATCCTGGCCAGCCAGCCAAATCCTGCCCCAAGCGAAAATTAACCCCAAAAAAGTTACTTGTAAGCGTTTGGTGGACTAGTGCCGGTATTGTTCATTACAGTTTTTTCAAATCTGGCCAGACTATTACGGCTGATGTCTATTGTCAGGAATTGCAAACCATGATGGAAAAGCTAGCGGCTAAACAACCTAGGCTGGTCAATCGCTCCACGCCACTGCTGCTTCACGACAACGCTAGACCACACACTGCGCTACAGACGGCTACTAAATTAGAAGAGCTTCAATTGGAAAGTCTAAGACATCCTCCGTACTCCCCGGACCTTGCTCCAACAGATTACCATTTTTTTCGAAATTTGGATAACTTCTTGCAAGGGAAAAAATTCAACTCCGATGGGGCAGTCCAAATCGCCTTCAAAGATTTTATTGATTCCCGTCCGACTGGTTTTTTTAGTAAAGGGATCAATGAACTACCTATGAGATGGCAAAAGTGCATAGAAAATAATGGTTCATACTTTGATTAATTAAATATATTATATTAAAAAATATTCGACTTTTTGTTCCTCCCATACAAAACGCCAATTTCATATGTAAGGACCTAATATAAAATTCAGTCACAATTTTTTCTAAATATATAAAATTGTGACTGAAGAGAAACTTCTATGGACGGTAAGTACCTTCCAAAGAGCAATGCAAAGCCCCTGAAACAGATAGAATCTTTCCAGCCGTTTTGTAGTGGAGTCTTGACAATATGAATGTCACCTCTTGGCCATTGAAAATGAATGTAATAATGTAATGAATTTTCAGCATTTCATGTCTAGCATGAAAGTACATATCTATATCATGGCAAGAACTCATTGAAACATTACTGCAATCGTGACTCCCAGACGAGGACTTCAAAACAGTCGGAAGCTGGTCAGAATCTTTCCGGTAACGCGGGTCCTAGCCGGTTCCTAAGATGAGACGAATTTACTTAGCATTCCATGGATTCACCGTGAGGGTGCCAGGTCCATAGCGATGCAGAGGAAGAGGCCCAAGTCAAGGTGCATGGGACTTGCAACCCAGTGAGTAAGGTTAAGGGGCCCCTTTATGATGCATCAATGCTCCCTTTCACCGCTCGAGCCTCCTCCCCTGCTCAACCAAATTTGGTAAGAGCCTACTAATGCCGCCTTGGATACACGTTCTAGAATGGAAGTTACGGTTCTTCTTGACAGGCCAAGGTCCTTTAGTAGATTGTATAGGGATATTGCTGGTATACCCCTTGCTCCGACTTTTACAGCATATAAACTAACCACATAACCGTTTTTGATTAATTCATTTGTTAAGTCATAATATTTGTTAGTTTTTATTGTGTGGTCTTTAGGTATGTTTGTTTTCCACGGCACAGAAAGTTCTATAAGTACTAAGGGTTTTAGATTTTTTGAGTATAGAAATAATCTATTTTTAATAAAAAATAGATTAATTCTATACATTTTAATAAAAGAAAACCTTTCTTCTCCAACGGTTATGGGATCGTTGAGTAATGTGGCCCGCCCATTGCCACTTCAACTTGCAAATTCTGAAAGCTATGTTGGTGGCTTTGGTTATAGGGCGAATATCCACGTTCTGGATTTTATGGAGCTAAGAAACTCTGAGCATAGCTCTCACGATAGCTTGTTAATCGAGTCGAAGCTTGACCATACGGGCCACAGTTAAGGACCATGTCAGTGCCATAAGTCATCACTAGCAACACACACTGTTAAAAATCATAAATTATATAAACTGATAAATTGTCATTGTGTGAATGATTGTGTTATGTGATGAAAAATTTGTGTGACTGAAAGCTTACATAACAGCTGTCCTACTACTACAACTTTAGTACATAAATTAGACATTTGACACACATGAATTTGTTATTAGTAGACTTCCACTTAGGACAGTATAACAAACCTAAAATATTGGGGGTTCCACTTTTTGACAGCAGACCACGAAGAACACCCTCCTCGTATTACTAATGGTATATTCTTCGAAACAAAATCTCTGTGGAAGTCTAGGGGCTCAACAGAGCTCCTTTCTTCAACGTCATTATCGAGGTATAGTGCTGTAAACATTGAACTTTAGTTTAAGCTAAACGTATTCCTAAAAACGTTTAACTATAACGAATATAGTTTACCTGACGACTCTTCATTGAGAATGTTAATAGCTTCAACGGTATTATTAGTCATTATGGTTAAAATATTGTATTTTTTTATAAATAATAGTTTCTTAAAAATATTGTAAACATGTCATCATCCATGTCAAATCGAAACTATCAAAAGTGCAGGGTTGCCAACCTTTGAATTATTTTCCTCGTACAGAAGCAGATAAGAATCTCGTACTTTAGCTTTCGAACCTCGTACATACTCATATTAGGTATGTGAAAATGTGATAGAATAAAGAAAAAAGCATTTAAAAGACGTTTTACACAAATAATGCTTCTTTTGAAAGTTTTTGTCAAATAAAACATTACTATTAAAAAAAAAATTGTCTTCATTGCGTTTGTATAATACCAAAATATTTTGCTTAAAAATAGATAATTTACTTAATACTTAACATACTTTGTACCACAGACTATGACGACCTATAACTATGCAGGGTAGAGGAACCCTCCGTACCTATAACGTATTCTATCTCTATTACAATATAATGAAGGAAATTAATCAAACAAATATGGTTAATTTTTGGTAAATTTCAAATTTATAATGAAATTGATTGAATTCGAGTGAGGCGATATCAGCGGGCCGATCACGTATTTCTGTAGCTATCAGACAGTTGATGCTATCAAAGTTTTGTAGCAATCGATATTTTGCGATCATGTATCTTGTAGCATCCAAATATCAATGTGTATCTATCGATAAATTGCAAAGTGAAGTTGATGCGAATCATTGGCTATCTGACCAATTTAAATGGCGCCATCTACTATGAATGTCAAAATAACCAAGGCACAACTTTATTCAATAGTAATATAATACTTTTATGTCTCTTTCTAATCGGTGATTGATACAGAAACTGTCAAAAACGATATAACCTATTCCCGCGAAGCGAATTGAAATTGTGAATAGCAAGATAATGTTGTGAGCTTTGACTTCAATTCAAGAAAGAACTTATCATGGATCATTAAAAAAATTTCTCAATAGAATAATTACGCAGGATAAGTGTGACCGTACTTGTGATTCTTTAAAAGCTATGGCGCCAATTCGAAAGGTTTCGAACCGCCAGCTGCAACTGTTGGTGGAGTTGGCGATGCAAAACCCCGAAGTGGCGCTAAACTCCTGCCGTGGTAGCGGACCTCTTGGTCACCAGCGGCAATTTTATGTCCGTCCCCGTGTCTCAAACTATTTCCATACCAAAGTTCATCCTAATCGGTCCAATAGTTTCAGAGCCTATTCAATGCAAACAAACAATCAAATCTTTCCTCATTATTATATTAGTTTAGATTGTTTCAGCCGTTAAACTCTGAACATTGTTACTATAAGATAATACAGTGTGGGCTATTTATGGTTTTATTAGGATCTAAGTAATCAACTTATTTGAACCAATAGTTGTGCATGTCATTTTCAGCTACATGATGACCCTAATTATCTTGGGGCTTCCTCTCAAATAGGGATGGTGGTAGAACCGTTGCATGCCGTGGAAGAAGACAGCACAAGTAAGTTTCTTAGAATTTATCCAAATCAGTTAATTATCAAAAAATCTACAGTAAACATTGTTTTAAAAATAATAATGTTCCTTTTGAACAAACTGCTACTACATAGTATATTTATTCAGTGCTGCTACTAAGCGAAACATGCTTACGAAATTACAATGAATATAAATTATAAAACTATGAGCAGAGTGAAGGCAGCTTCATCAATCATATGCCCCTTAGCTTAGGACAGAAATATGGCATTGAAAGAAAGTTCAAAAATGTTAACACTCAGTTTAAGTTACAATATATAATTGAATAAAAATCAGTCAGAGGTTAAAAACTATTTATTGAATTCTCAAAGCATTCTCACAGTCTACCATAATACATGCCAAAGATTATTTTATGATCTTTTTAATCCAAGTACTTATTTAAAATTGTATTTATGTTAATACCTTTATTACAGGTCACGATGCAAATGTTCCTCAGTGGGCATACAACCTAGAAGAACGCCGGATTGCCACTGAAGAACATATTGCAAGTGCTGTGGAAATGATAGAGGGCTAGTTGCAGAAAATTGCCGCATCACAAGATGAACTTAATAATACAGTTACTGCGGGGTGGTCAGCAATCATGAGCTGCACTCATGACCTTCATTCATAAGTGATGATGTGTTTGGAGTTAGTATACCTACAGGAAACTGGCTAAAAAAATATTGAGAATAATAGGTAGCAATAATGTTGCTTACCGCAGATGGACAGTTATACAATTTCGAAGCGATTAGCACTTCATTTTGTACAGAGCCAAACGCGTTTTCTAGGATGTAACCAACACAACAAAACCTGCCTTTTGTATGTTTTGGCATCTTTCATAATGTGTAATTGTATGCAGAATAAAACTTAAAAATACAAGACTGTTTAGAGAAAGAAAATTTAATTTGGCTTTTTATTAGGTATATGGCAAGGTTTGTAATTTATTAGTCTACAAATGCTTGCCAAAATTCTACTTCTGTAAAGCAACATGTCGCTGTCATATTAAAGATACAAGATTATTATAAACTTATTGTAACAAGTTGTTAATATACTTATTTAATGAAAATATTCCACAATTATGGAAATGTGCTTGTGTTTACAAACTATATGTGATGTGAAGTTTTAAGTTGTGCTTGCAAAGCTGCATATTATAATTGTTTAATATAAAGTTCTCATAACATTACTGTTAATTAATACTTAATGTATGTCATAGAATAAATTTTTACATGATCAATTTAAAAGGTCTTAAAAATCTCTCTATATATATAGGTATAGTAACTCTGAGGTACCTAATAAAACTAAAAATATTATTTTAATATTGGTTTTATTTCAAGAACATCTTACAAAAAAATATACTTATTTTCAAGATAGCATTCCCAACAGCCTAAACAGACAGTAAACAATATTCGTGGAATGGTCCTATAGAGTACATCAGTCATTGTAATCAGTCTGCATGCAGACGTGCAAATATTCATACAAGTTTGTCACAATAACTTACTAATTCCTTAATGTCATAAAAACAATTATGCAAGAGCCAGTCACTTATACATTTCTTAAATTTATGTCCTAATAATAAAAACTTTTGTAAGCTTGTGATACAAATATAGTAGAACTCTGTTGGAAACAAGTTTGTCCGCAGGAAGACTGCCACTATACCTATTTCTACAGCCAAGTAGTAATGCTTGCATTACTGTGTACCGGTTTGAAGGGTTTGGGTATTTAGAGGCTATGAATCATTCACTGCTGCCGTCTTGCTGCCCACAACATTTGGACCAGCATGGTCCTTGTGTCTGATTCAGCAATCGTCAAATCTTGCTGACTGCGTTGTAGGGCCTCTCACTCATCATGGGAGAGCTGGGGTACTGGTCAATTGTGCGCATTGGCAATGTTATGTAGTACAACACATGCATTCACTATCTTCCCAGCTTTCCTAGGAGTATATTGAAGCACACGATGTGATAACAAACACCGCCAACGAGCTTTCATAACCCCAAAGCACCGTTCCACAACATTGCGTGCACTGCAGTGTAAATGAGTGTAGTGCTCTTCAGAGGATCCTTCTGCTGCTCTCAAGATGGGGGTCAATGAGAGACAAACTCGTTGCTGAGAAGTGTCAATGGGTTGCTAGAGTCTCTCATTGTTCGCCTCGAGATTTTTAGGAGCTTTTTGCGCCGCTCTTCGTCCTCCAATGCCAACAAAAAAGCTCTCGACATAATTTAGCTAAAACGGAAAGTATAACAATTTTTTTTCTACAATAGGTATTTAAATACCTACGTTAACTTATGCAGTAATTTCCTATTTATATTCAACATATACACTGCAAAATCTTCATTTAGTAACCTACTTTTGGCTGTAGCTAATGATTTCTATACTTTGATACAACCCAATACTTGTATCAATGAAGATTGCTACAGAAACTGTCATTCTAATTGATATTGACTGTACGTGATCGCTATTTCATACAAAACAGTATCTATCGATAAATACAAGATACGTCAAACGAGGCTCTGTAGCAATCAAGATTTCTTTGCTACAAGATCTGTCAAATTATGGATACGTAATCGGAAAACTGTCATGTTTGATTGTTGCAATCAGCAGTTCATTGCTACAGAAGATACATGATCGCCCTGCAGGGTCTAATGAACATGTTGACATATGTTCCCTCCAATGTAAATTGTTATTGAAAGTTTCAAATTCAAATTTATTTATTTGCTGGAATACAGGTAGTTTAGATACATAGATCTTAAAATTATTATAATTAATTATTATGTCCACTATATTCTTCCCTTAATGGGTGTGCAAATTTCGGTTACATGTCAATGAAAAATATGTTCATATGAATGAAATTAGCAACAAATACAACTGCAGTCAAAAAACAATAAATAAATGGTTTACTAGTTAGCATTATTAAATTAACATATAATGGTACAAATTATTATTTAATTAATTATACGTTTTAATATTGATCACATTCATTAAATAAATACATCGAGACACCACAAAAAACTTCACAATTTATAACATTAAACATAAGTTATTTAATAACAGTAAACATTGGCCGTGAATTAGATGTCATATACCTATACACTAACGTCAATATTTATTAAAGATCGGTCAGCTCCAATCTCGTCAATTTTGTAATATGACTTATTAATAAGTAAAATTTTTAATTTACTTTTAAAAATGTTAAATGAATTGGTATCCTTCAGCGATGATGGTAATTGATTATAAATCTTAATGCCTAAGGCAAATACACTTTTTTTGTAAAGTGTTATGTTACGGAGTGTGGTTTTGTGTCTTTCATAACTTAAAATCTCGTACATAATTGTACGAGTGTAATGTCATCCTCGTACCTCGTACGAAAGACCAGAAATCTCGTACCTGTACGAGAAACCTCGTACGGTTGGCAACACTGAAAGTGATTGACAGCACAGGGGCCGTTCAGAACCTTGGTCAAAGCGCACTCGGAGTACAACTTTTCACTCGGTTCGGTTGTCACAACTTATCGTTCCGAACCTTTGAAGGTTGCAACTTTTTAACTATTAAAATCAGGCCGTTTAAAGGTTGCATGTTTAACTGAAATGACCTTGACATTTGTTGATGAGAGAATTATAGACACTCTTTTGTATTTTGCATGAAACGGTAGATAATGCTTTTCAAACATCATAAAACGTCTATATATTTTCCTAGTTCCCCGCCAAAAATCTATATTTGAGGTTATAAAACAACTGGGTCGTTCCGAAACTTGGAGTAAGTTAAAACAACCAAACAACTACACTGAGAGGCTTGGAACGGCCCTCAGGATTCATATTAAAGCTGCGGGGCGATCACGTATCTTCTGTAGCAATGAACTGCTGATTGCAACAATCAAAAATTACAGTTTTGACAGAATTTGTAGCAACGAAATCAAAAGTTAAAAGACAGATAGGTAACAGACCTTTATGCGCCCAAATGTTAATCGCCGACCTTTTTTTTTTCTTTTATACCTGAGAAGATAACTGGCATATGGGCACTTTCATTTTAAATGGTGCAGGCTGTTTTTTGGTTGTCCCCTAAAAACAATCCGATGAAAAATATGTTTGGAAACATATTCTTTTATGAAAAAGTTGACGATATTTGAGATACCTGTTTTTTCTGTATAAATCTGATTTATTGTACCCTGAAATATTACATTTTAAATTTTATTTTAAATAAAAATTATTCGAAAATGTGTAAAACTATGCTGTCCCAATGACAGTTTGCCTCCTTGAATTTGATTTTACGGAAGTTTTTTGTACCCTGGGGAAAGGTAGCGACAATTTATTTTCATTGTTAGATAGTAATTGCTGCATTTTAACTAAGTATTTTACATCAATAATTTTCTATAATTATTTTATAATATAAAAAAGCTTGTCTCACGATTTCGCGATTACAGGACATGTCTGGATAGTCACGCGTTTTTTACTACTAAGATGTCCCATTTATGGAGTAAATTTTGTTTATATGGCAAATTCAAGTACAATGTCAAAGAATGAAACGCTTTTTTGAAGTTTGTTACGCAAGGTGTCCTGTTGGCGCGGAACTCTTTAGTTCCTGAAATTTTGGGCAAGAAAAATATATTGTGGTTAGTAACGTTTTTTAACGAATATAAAATTTGTCTCCATCTCTTCTTGAGCTGTATATATACCTCAAAGCATGCTGAAGAATATAGAAGTTGAATTATGTAGTTTTTAATAACATTTTCAAGTATTTCAAGATATATTTAAAATGAATTCGACATTCGTCACGTCCTGTTAGCAACCGTTTCTATAGGATGGACAAAAATGTTACGAAACAGACATTATAAAGCTTATTACTCATTCATGACGATTTACCTTAACGGAGTTTATAAAGTATGATAACAACAACTATTTAGAGATCATATTAATATTATGCTTTTCAAAGTTTGTATGCTTGGATGTTTTTATAGTTATTCACGCAAATACAGCTGAACGAATTTGGACGAAACTTTTTTAAAATAATGATCGATAATATTTTTTTTAACTTACAGGTGGTATAATTGCTTTTCGAAATGGTGATATATTTTAACAGGGATATATTTCTGGAGTAGAAAGATTTTTATGATTGTTAATCGGACAATCTTAACTGGTCCTGGAAGTCGACTCATTTTATTTTATCAATAGGTACGCGGTCATGACTGTGGGAATGTTAATATTTTTCATAATTTATCGTTAGTTCAGTATATTATATTTAATAAATGTCAAATTTATTTACTCATTAGAAGAACTAAAATATTATAAGATTTTAACCAAACAGTGAGTACTATTCTTAATAATTCTGTTTCGTCACTTCACATGTCCATTTAGTGACTGTCCCTAAAATATTTCACCGTATTTCTTTCAAAAAACTAAAGTTATATAAGCTAACCAATATTAATATTTTTTTATAAAAAAAGGATAAAAAACAACAATATAGATTCTATTTATAAATTATTCATTTATTAACAAATCAAAAATGTATTACAAAGATAAACCTTTTATTTGGACAAAATGTTACGATACTGACCAAATAGTTGAATTTGAATAAAAAATAATATCTAATGATTTAGTATTATATTTTGAGTTTCATTAGTTGAAATATAAAAGCTCATTAGGAAAGATTTTCTCAATTAATTTCCAGCAGTTAAATATTTATCGCGATTTGATTTTTGTTACTAACAAGACATTTTTTTCCCAATCCACTACTAATATATTAAATTAAGACATAAAATAGACATTTCTGCTTGGAACTTTTATATATATCACATAAATTATAATATTTTTTACCATAATTCATAGTTCTTAAATCCTAAAAGAATAATGTATTTTTAAAAGCTGTTTTTAAAACCAGCACCATTTAAAATGAAAATGCCCATATACTTTGATCGAATTGAAAATTTTGTACTATTTTGTATATGCGTGTATTGCATGAATTATCAAGGAAAGCAGAAAACCAATATTTTGATGATATATCGTGTTTTATTAAGGCTAATTAGAAAATACAAAGTGAAAAAAAATATATACGTTAATTAGTTTGGAAAATAATTTTCGTAGTCAAAAATGGCTTTGTATGCACTAGGTACCGACTATTGATAGAAAAGCCATTTTTGCCACCCGATGCAACGAAAATACTTAATTACGATATAAGAAAATTCTTGAAACAGTTTCTCTTTTATTTGAAACATACAAAACCCTTATACTTTTCACATTTTATAGACGAGCGATACATACAACTGTTTTGATGGAACGTTTCTCATGAATCAGAAATTGATCAATTTTGTCTAAACGCACGGAATCCAAAGGATGATCTTGAACTATCGGTAGTGGTTTCCTGTTTTTGTTTCTTAGTTGGTGCCGGTGAATCATAACTACCCATTTTGCTAGGTGTAGGCTTGCCTATTATGCTCATTCTAGGTGAGCCCATTCATTTCGTTGTAGCTGTATCTTGATTTGGAGTACCAGAATTACTAGGCCTAACCTGGCAGACCTAGTAATTCTGGTCTCATTGTATAATGTGGAAATGTAGCAGGTCTTTCCAGTCTAGCAATAATGTTCCGCAATGGCTTCTTTGAAATCATATAATGACATGTAAATATCATTCTTACGTCGTCGCCGCGTTGCCACAATAACCAAAAATTTACTGCATTGATGTCAACCATGTGGAAAATATTTTTTTGTACTGACGGAACCGTCTTTTAACCAAGTATAATCCAAGCAAAAAATCAAATATGTAAACATCTACACTACCCGGTTAGTTTATTTATTATTTTTTAATTACTGATTCTGTTTTCTGAAATATCTATATTTAGTTGCTACTGATTTTTCATATAATATTCATAATGAATAGATTCAGGCGTTACTTTGCGGAAATCCATTTTAATAATAACAAATATTTTAAAAGTATTAAGAAAACATTTAATTAATTATTTAATAAAACACCGGAAGAGTATTCGACGCGTTTCGCTTCTAAACGAAGCAAGCGAAACGCGTCGAATACTCTTCCGGTTTGGCTGCGTGGCGTTTGTGACGTCACGTCGGCTTAATAGGAAATTAGGCGGAATTGTCACTAGATATATATCATTTTTATAAAGATTTTTTAAGTGTTTTATTAAATAATGAATTAAATGTTTTCTTAAAATACTTTTCAAATATTTGTTATTATTATAATATTCATGTTGATTACTATATTGTCATAACATGGTACCAAACTCAGTTTTACATTTACACAAACAAGCATTGGTTACCCTTTATTACCAATCTGGTACCAACTGACCAACTGGTTACCAACATCATGGTTTGCCGAAATATTCTTTTAACCATGAAAAGCGACACCAGTGCCTGCCACCACTATGATGGGGTATATTCTGGAATTATCCGGACTCGTATCTTTGTCTTTAAATTTATTACACTTGCTGTTTTTATTACAATTTTGATCACCTTCACTTCGGGGCTATAAAGTAATAATTAAAAAAAAACCTGCTTCTAATAGGAATCACAGTGCTGGGAACGAGTGCTATTTGTATAAATTAATCATTTTTATAAACTAAGGTAGGTACCGTTAATGTACAACCAGCTTCATTTTGTATTGGAGATTTTAAATCCTGACGCCCTTTTTTCCCGATATTTTCCCAGCTTGAACAATACATTTTTTTTTATCTGATAGGTACTGGTTTAACTTTCTACTATCTCACCTGTTAGTAAGTGATGGTGAGGTGGTGAGCGGAGTGCACAACATAATACACTTCTGGACACATCTATTGGCCCACCTTAGAGTTTAGGTTTCGATGGCCCCTACCGAAATATGATTGCTAGATTGAACAAAAACTTTTGATGCAGTTTTAAACCTGATACATTTTACCATCTTTTTCGATCGTATTGTTTTAAATTAGAATTCAGAATACCATACGACATGGAGCTACGCCTAACAAGTCGGATATGCGACTTGTTAAAGGCAATTGATTTTTGAATAAAAAACATGTTTTATCAAATAAAGGTTTAATTTAATAACGCGTGTTGCCTCCATGGGCATCTACCACAGCTCTCATACGATTAGGCATAGAGTTTATCAACCGCTCTATGAAATTTTGAGGGATCATCTCCCATTCCTCTTCTATGGCAGTTTTCAACTCCTGCATCGTCTGGGCAACTGGCTGACGAGCCCTAACACGTCTTTTTAGCTCGTCCCACATGTGCTCAATAGGGTTCATGTCTGGGCTTCTGGCTGGCCAGTCCATAATTGTGATGTTCACATCCCGAAGATATTCCCTGACGATGCCGGCCGCATGGGCTCTTGCATTATCATGCATAAAAAGGAAATTTGGGCCCACATAGTCCGCGTATGGTATCACGTGAGGTTCTAAGTACTCACGAATGTACCTTTCAGCATTTAATGTTGGCAGCCGTGGTCCTGTAACAACCTCAAGTTGAGTTTTGCCGCTCGCGGATATACCGCCCCAGACAGTCCATGAGCCACCGCCATAAGCAACCCTCTCTTCAAAGCAGCATTGTGCGAAACGCTCTCCCTTACGTCGGTAGACCTTCTTCCTTCCATCATTGCCATGTAACACAATTTTAGACTCATCAGAAAAGAGTACACGGCTCCAATCTTGCTGTGTCCAATTTAAATGACTGCGTGCGAAATGAAGGCGCGCTGTTCGGTGGGCTCGCGTTAGTTTGGGCCCATTAGCTGGCTTGTGTGGTACCATATCGCGTTCTTTTAACCTTCTCCGAACAGTTCGAGCGCTCACAGATACTCCGTGGAAGTCGCGAAGTTGGTTTTGTATCTCAATGGAGGTAAGGTGACGATTTCTCAAGCTGGTCGTCACGATGAATCGATCCTGCCTTTCAGTTGTGACCCGAGATCGTGGCCTTCCTTGGCGACGAACAAAGCCACCAGTCTCTAGGTACCTCCGATAAACATTTCGGACCGCAGATCGACTTAAATTAAGTTGAGCACTCACGTTTCTTTGGCTGTGTCCGGCCTGAATAAGTGCCACAGCTTGGGCGGCGACTTCAGGTGAAGTATCCATAGATTATTGATAGAACCTCACCTTAATGTTAAGAATAAGTAATGTTTGTTGCAAAACCAAAGATATCAATCACTTTTTCAAGAATTAAATCCAAGTAAACCAATAAAAGCAAGTTTTCTTAGTATTCGATTGTTTGATATCAACAAACAGGCTCCAAATTGTCTTTTGTTTCTTTAAATTCTGTGTTCGAAATTCAAAAAAAGACTATTGAATGAAATTGTGAATGTGCCAGGTTCAAAACTGCATAAAAACTTTTTGCTCGACCTAATATAAAATTTTAGCCAGGACCAAACGAAACTGAAAATACAAGGTGGGCCAATAGATGAGTCCAGAAGTGTATATAATTTCAGGTAAGATTTATTAAGTTATATTAATTAAATTCCCTTTTGTCCTTGTTAAAAACGATGTATGACTGCGTGCCACCAATCACACATAATAAATTCGATGGATGCAAGCAAACGTTGCGTAGAGGCTATACATTAAAATCTTAGAATCAGTCATTAGGTGAGTCATGGCATTAAAAGGAACACATTTAAATAGTGGCATACTTTACCACACAAAACGGTGCTTAAGTGTGGCAGAGCCAAAGACTTATATCTATATACTCAGGTTGACATGTTCTTCTACAGATGACTTTTAACCCTGCTTGTCATGGTCTACTTAACAAGTGTATTCTTAAATGAATCCTCAAAATATAATATTAACAACTTGACAGCTCTTTGGTGTGAACTACGTCACTACGTGCAACGGTGATATTAGCTTCATTTGAACAATTCATGTTTTGCGCATAGGCCACATCTATCATAAAACCTTTAGACATAGCATACACCTAGGCACAAATAACTTAATTGAAAACAGTTTTTGGGTATATTATTATCTCAAAAAAATACAAATCTAAATATATTTGATAGGCATCGGTTTTTTCAGGATTCCTTTGATAGGTGGTCCAGAGTCAGCAGATAGGGGTTCCTTAGTCAGAGGTGGCGGTTCCATCGGGGGTGCTACGCCCTCACGCGGTGACGGGGCTGGCCTGGAGCGCCAAAACGCCCGAGGCATGAATGTGTAAGTGGAGTCTATTGCTGTCACTGAAAAATTCAATAAAATCATTTTCAAACCGTGCAGTGCAAGCAGGTAATGTTTACTATAATAAGCCATACTGTGATGAAGAAAAGGAAGATTTTTCCATTAAATATATGTGGTTAGAATGCTTTGTTAAGTTAGACTGACTTTTTTTGGGAGGATAAACGAGCTGGTGGCTCACCTGGTGGTAAGTTATTACCGTCGCCGGCGAACATCCGTAAACCAGAAATCTCATGGATGTGTTGCCAGCCTTTGAATAGCGAAAAGTTATGTTCATTCTTAAAGGTTCAAATATAGGTGATAAATAAAGTAGCAAATCACAAATACTACAAAAATAAATTACTACGATATGGTGTCGTGTTATAGCGTCCCTGGTTGGTCAGTCATCACCATCCACGCTGGAAGATGTCCACTGCTGAACCTAAGGCACCCCACAAAACAAAATTCACCTACTTTATATATATATATATAGTTAATAACTAGATTTTAGGTTCAATTAGAACCCTTGATCTAAGGAGTCGTTAGCCCCCTTCAGAAGCTTATGTAAAAAACATTTGGCTGAGTAGTCATAAATGCTAACAGCGTTATCCCGTCAATGAAACAATTCCTCAGCCCCAAGTCAATTGAGGAAGGGACTGTTACTTACACTTGGGCTTCTGATTAGAGTAGTCAGAGATGCTGAGAACGCTTTGAGCCCGTGGGCCAGTCAACATGTTCAATTTGAAGAAGTCTTCAGCCCCCTGTCGGTTCAGGGACAGTTTGTTCTTATCGTGAAGCTGCCGGAGGCGGACGTGCTTGTCGAAGCTCTGGAGGAAGACCTTCGACGAGTTGTGGATAACCACGCAGTCTAGGACGCCTAAAGATGAAGTACAGTGCAATTCAGTAAGGTATGCAGTCATGTACAGACTGTGCCTTCCAGCTTTTAGACTGTGCTGGAATTTATTTATTTATTTAGTTTCACAAAACAAATAACAGTGAATTTCTTATTTATAATAAATAAACATGTTAAACAAATTTTGAGAAGAATGAAAGTTTATGATTGAACAATCATAACGAATTTAAAATACACTTTGTTAGTTGAATTGCTACTTGGGTAGCGAAGCCAATACTTAAATAGCAATTTGACATTATTTGGCAACAAAATAATTTGTTCACTTTTCACAATCATACTAAATATAAATAAGTACTCACGCAGCTGAGAACATCTCGCTATAATGGTTTCTTTGTATCGATGTTTTTTTGTCATAGGATTTCCCATAAAGTTCGCGTCAACCAGGCTTATCAAAGTGCATAATTCATCAGCTACCACCTATAAAATAATTATGGTTTTCATAATATTTCAATAACACCTATGTACTGATAGAGGTAGGTATGAAGAATTTAATGAATGTGATTTTAGCAAATATGTATAGGCGGTGCCGACACCCTTCTGTAAAGTGGCCTTATATATAAAACATGTATTCGTAATACATCTATGAAACCAAATTTATTACCTAGCTACTCAAGCTACTAGAATGTAGGTACTTTTTTTTTTATGCCTGATAGGTTAGCTTTTGACCACTATCTCACCTGATGGTAAGTGATGATGTGGTCGAAGATGTTGTTCAGGCTAACCTAGAAGTACTGGCTCTCAAGGATAGCTGCCGGAACACACCTTTAGGTGCTTGGCGACAGATTTTCTACTTGAGGGTGGTAGCAGGCGGGCATTCGCAAAATGCCCTACCACCATGCTATAACGACTGCCATCCTAAGACAACAACCGGGACCGACGGCTTAACGTGCCCTCCGAAGCACGGAAACGCTCAGTAGTAATGTCACTAGCGGTCACCCAACCAACTCATGACCGCGCGTGACGTTGCTTAACTTTGCTGATCGGTTGAGAACAGCTAAGTAAACTTCGCTACGAGCGCTTCGAAACTATACTAGTAAAAACTATACTAGTGCACATATAAGTAGGCCTTGTTTTGATTTGCCAAAATTAGTAGTCATTGGTTTGCCTAGGCTTTCGTCAGAACATATGTAGCAATTCATCAGAATAATTTTCCCAATTGTTTAAAACAGATTTGTCAAACGAATAGGTTGAATTGCTTTGCACGTTTACGTTTTTATCAGACTGAACACATTACTGGAGATTTTCTCTCCCGCTACGAATATCGGTCTTTCTTGAGATTGTAATCCTGAGTGAATTTGAAGTGTTGATACTGTTTAAGCATTCCTCCTGGAGTGCCGGGTCAAGATTTCACCTCCCCCATATCTTGCTGTGAGAATCAGAAGAGGCAATGAAGGGAAAAACACCAAATGGGTTGCAGCGCCCGTTCAGAAGAACTGCAACCTAACACTGCGCTTTCCAAGATGTCAAGCCTGGGGATTATGGCAACCCATAAATAGCGGTGCCAATAGGGCAACTGAGCGCAAGAGGCGAGTTGCAGTCCAAATTGCGCTTACGTTACAATGTGATTCTACTACCACAACCTTAACTGATATGGTAAGAGTGATGATGTGGTCGAAGGTGCTAAGCACGCAACGCGTGTTAAGGCTCTATGATCCTTAACCTTAAATTAGTGCGTCTTAAGAACAGCTGCCGAGACACTGTTGGGTGCTTGCGACTGATTTTCTTATGGGGAGTAGTAGCTAGCCACGCGGTATTCTCAAAATGCCCATGCATTATGCAATGAAGCTCAAACCTGCGATTGGATCCGAAACATGGACCTTCTTCATGACAGTCCATAGCCAAGTGCCACTGGGCTCTCATTGCTTATTAATATTAGTTCAATTAGAACAATTTAGTGACCCTTAATTGACTTACCTGCAAATCTTCAAGTCTATTCTTCTTCGCGATGAGCACCTCGAGGCGCCTCAGTGGTTTCACCCAACCCATGTCTACAATTTTGTTTTCTGATACATTCAGAATTCTAAGACAAGCCTAAAAAAATAAAACTTGCCATCAAGAGCGATTATATTATTTATATTTATGCGAATGCACAACATACCCCAATAGGTTCTAGAAAGCCTCCAAAAGCCCAAAAGAAAAAGAAGAGTTTTGGGACAGCTTGCACGAAATTTTAATAATGTGTAAAGATAAGGTAAGGATTGTATTGTTAGAAGAGTTTAATGAATGGGTAGGAAAAAGCGAGATGTATTTGGAAGGGTGCTTGGTGCTTTTGAGGATAAACGAGTAAATAAGAATGTACTAAGTTTGCTAGATTTGTGATGTGTTTTTTGTTTCAAAAAGATCTATCTCTATACAAATTGAATAAAGTGATTTAAGAAGTATTATTGACTTTGTGATTGTGGATGAAAGGCTGAGGACGAAAGTATAGACACCCGGTTGTTTCACGGAGCGGCATTGATACAGACCATTACCTGGTGGTAACATGTGTAAATGGTATTTTTAATCGATGGTGACACCGAGTGCGTGCACCTACAAGTGTGAATTGTTTGGAACGACTGAAAGTTGAACATTTGCAAGAAAATAATGTTAAAAATAAGTATGTTAATAAGCTATAAGAAAGGCTTGATGGTATGGGAATGATAAGTAAAATTGAAACAGCGTACTTCACGTATGCATACTCCTGGTTCAGATATGGGATTATACGTGGGGAAATAGTTCAATGATAGAAGATCTTTTTATACTACAAAAAATATGTATCCGTATCCTTGCCAATATCAAAACCCCCAATATTAGTAAACCATACTTTCATAAACCATTTTTTATAAAATATAAAATTTTAACCATCTCGTCCATATACATATCAGAGACTTGTAAATTCATCAAAAATACCCCTTCTTTTTTAAAAAGGAAACTGATATGCCACGTAGGTACCCAACAAGATTTCAACACAATTTAGTTATGACGAAATCTAGAATAAAAATGCATAGCTCCAGCCCAAATTCAATGGCCATTAAAATATTTAACAAATTACCAGTTGGATTAAAAGAAGAAGAAAATGAACATACATTTGAAAAAAGTCTAAAAAACCTATTAATTAAAAAAAACATATTATTCTCTTGACGAATTCCTTAAAGAATAATGTAGTAAGTATATTAATGATTAGAAATAGACCGGCCCACTCCTCACCAACATTGCTACACCCAAATAGGGTAATTATGTGATACCTATAACCTTGTGTTTATTTAAGATCTGCATGTACAACCACATAATTCTGCAATAAAATATTTGATTTGATTTGATTTGAAGAAATGTGGATGAAATTTAAGGAAAGGGTGGTAGATGTTGTCATCAATGTGTGTGGAACTTACAAAAGGCGTAAAGGAAAATGCATAGAATGTCTGGATGGAATCGTTATATCTCAAAAACGGTGGCTCGTAGAAAAAAAAACTATTGATACATTTTTTGTAGATGATTTTATCATCTACAAAAAATTTTAGTAGGTTAGTAGGTAGGTAATATAAGTAGGTTAGTTTGCTGTCCATGTAGGAGTGTTGGTTCCGACACCGGTACGGTAGTTAGAATAAATGTCGTGGGATGAGAGCATGATTGGAGTCAAACGGACTAACAGGATAAGGCATAGTGTGATAAGGGAATGATGTGGTGCGAATGAGGATTAGTATCAAAAATCGAGAAAGGTATGTTAAGAAGGTTTGGACATGTGTAGAGATGAATGAAATGAGACTCACTAAACAGGTATACATGGGACAAGTGAACGGAAGTGTTGGAAGGGGAAGACCTAGGCGAACGTTCCTATAATAGATTAAAGACGTTCTGAAAAAAGGCTAGGTCAGGAGTAACTTAAACCGACGCTTGTGCATGATCATAGCAAGTGAAAATCTGTGGGATCTGCCTAACCCTACGTGAAAGAGGCGTGATATTATGTATGTATGTATATACTATGTATGTATCACCAATCTGATCATTTCTTGGTACAGACAGTACCCCGCCCTTTTACACACGCAGGGTCTAAATTTGAAGGTAGATATTTTCCATAAACCATGGAAAGTATGAAACAAAGTTTTAACACTAACAAATATTTTTAAAATATTTTAAGGAAACATCAAATTAATATTTTAATAAAACACTTAAAAATATAAAAATATATCTAGTGATAGATCCGCCTAATTTTCCTGCTAAGCCGACGTGACGTCACAAACGCCATGTAGCCAAACCAGAAGAATTTCGACGCGCTTCGCTTTTACACGAAGCACCCTCAGGAGGTCTTGACTCTACGAGATTTCTAGATCGTGGGCTCTCGAAAATTCTTCCGGTTTGACTGCGTGGCGTTTGTGACGTCACGTCGGCTTAGCAGGAAAATTAGGCGGAATTGTCACTAGATATATTTTTATATTTTTTAAGTGTTTTATTAAAATATTAATTTGATGTTTTCTTAAAATATTTCAAACATATTTGTGATTATTAAATATGGATTTCCGCAAAGTAACGCCTGATCTATACATTAAACAAAATTTGTTTCAATCATAGAAGAAAATGTGTACGATAACCAAGTTTTGTTTCGTTGTGTAGTGTTTCGTAAAAAACGCTCGCAATATATTTCGTGAACAGGAAGCCCTTTTATTGAGGCGCAACTATTGTAACGTGTTTCTCGAATCATTAAGGCGCGAACGTCACGAAACAAAGTTTTTGTGTACTACTAATACTAGTACACAAAAACTTAGTTTCGTGACGTTCGCGCAATTGAAAAACAAAGTCTTTTGAGAAACACGCGCTGCACAATTCATTGGTTCACGGCGCGACGGGTAGATGTGTAGATGTTTTCTGTCATATATAGTGAAGGAACTAAGGAGCAATGTAGGAATAAAGTCAATTGTATAAAGGCTCTCCAAAATAAGACAGGTTCCGCATTAGACTGAAATATGTAACTTGACAAAAAATATTTTTATACGAATCCACAATACTTTTCATTAACCAGGGAAAGCATGTAAGTTAGCAATGATAGCCAAGCGGTGATAGCTATGGACTGTGGTGCCACAGATCCATGGTTCGAATCCCACCTCCGCCGGCTTGAGCTTCACCGCATGGTGGAAGGGCATTTTGCAAATACTCGCCTGGCTAGCTACCACCTTCAAGTAGAAAATCTGTCGCCAAGCACCTAACAGTGTGTTCCGGCAGCAGTCATTGAGAGCCAATAAAATTACAGGCACATGAGACTCAACAACTGTATCTCTCAGGGTGACGGGCGCAGTACAGTTCCTCACTTGTGATGAAATGAATCTGTTATAGACATTGGTTACCGCTTAACATCAGGTGGGGCCTCGTGCTTGTTCCGTCACAAAAACATAATAAAAAAAAAGCTTTTGTTCAGACCATATACAAAAGATTATAGACAAAGTTTTGTTTTTGCGTAGTGATTCGGGAAAAACATTCACAGTAGATGCGCCTTTAATCATAGCCAATATTAAAAAAAATGCGGTTGCTAAGCAAATGTGCTTAGTAACCGCATTTGTTGTCAAGGAAAACTTTTCAATGTATGATAATATCTGATTGGTTTCCCAAGTATTTATGTAGGTACTAGATGGTCTGGGCTGGAACATCACATCACACTAATATTATGAATGCGAAGGTCGTTAGTGAGTGAAGATGCGTGTGTGTATGTATGCTACTCCATCGCGCTGAAACTGCTGATCAGATTTTTATTTATATTATTTTTTATATAAACATAGATAGTGTAGAATCTAGAGTAACGTGTTAGATATTTTTAACCATCATCATCGAACTGAACTCGCGGCGCAGCCAGTGGTACATTTTGAAAAAAAGTTTTTATTCTCTGAATATTCTCTGTTGGCTGGAACTTCTTCTTCACAAGAAATTTGGTTTGGCACCTAGGTGCCTACTTTCAAAAGTTATTAATTAAGTACATTGTGTTTTTTCATCTTATATCGCTTACTTCTGAGTTTAATATAAAAAAGTACCTAGTAGGTAGATACTTACTCCAAGGTTTATAATGGTCCTTGGCTCAAAAGCCAGACCATCAGGACTATCAACGTTCTGTTTCTCAATATGTAACTCCTCCAAGTACCTCAACCCTTCCAAATTCTCCACAACGCTAATTTTGTTGTTCCCCAAATATAACTTTTTCAAGTTATGAAGAGTATCCAATCCTTGGATCTTGTCTATTTTGTTCCACTGGAGGTGAAGATGAGTGACATTGTAAAGGAGCTCAAGGTTTTGGATTTGGGTGATTTGGTTGTTGTGGTAATATGCGTAGACAAGGTTGTTTGTGTTTTTTGGCGTGGGCTAAAAGACAATTGAAAATATGTTAATTGAGTAAAACCTATTTGAAGCGCTCGTAGCGAAGTTTACTTAGCTGTTCTTAACCGATCAGCAAAGTTAAGCAACGTCGCGCGCGGTCAGGAGTTGGATGGGTGACCGCTAGTGACATTACTACTGAGCGTTTCCGTGCTTTTGAACTCATCATCATCAGCCGAAAGACGTTCACAATTAATGCTGTTTTCAAGATACTTATGCCTCCAATTTGAACTATTTGCGTTGAGGTATAGGGCTGCAGTAAATTAAAAATAGTTAACTTTGTTCGTCTGTATTTTTTCCTCGGATTCAAGATCATACATAGTTCATTTTGCTGTGGTAATAATAAGTAATTGGATTATCTTACGATTTCAGTTAAGTTTTTTTCATGCATAAACAAATGCGTCGGCCTTTTGATTGCATCCACATTTTTCTTATTAACAATTCTTCTAGCTTGCTTGCGTAAGTTTATTTCAATTTCTTTAGAGCTATCAGATTTAATGCTTTCCATGCCTTTTAATACATTACAAACGGTGATTAAATTAAACTGTAAACCAACCCGATTAAAATTGATCAAACTTTGCTTTGAAAATGGCGCCCAAAGATTACAGAAGTGTCATAGAGAAAAGTAGAAGTCGAATTAGTGTCCATAGATAATGGACATAGATTTAATCTTAGACAGCTATAATCCAGATATCTAAAAAAATATACATCTATTCAAAACATTTCAATAAAAAATCCCTGAAAATTGACAAGAGACAACACTCGGCAGCTATAATAAAAGGTATTGAATAAGTCTGCAATGGTTTTAAAGTCAGTAATTTATTTTTCCATCTTCGTTTATAATAATTACCAGTAATATGTTTTTGACTTTTTCTGTATATAACACGCTTTACATTTTCATTTACAATTACCATGATTCTTTAATCTTATTCTGTGACTTTTTAATTCCATAACTATAATAAAAAATTTTGACTGCAGTAAAAAATGTATTACTCTTTTTTATTTCCTCTTTTCTTTTGTCAGTCGGTACAAGTTCTTGCAGTAATTCCATTTTCATTAAAGTGTTTTTAGATGTTTCTATAACCTGTGAAGACCACCTTGAAGTAAATTTCTGTATCCGATTTTTTTTCAAATCTAATCAAATTAATGTAAATTTTATTGCATCTAGCAAAACATCCCTGCATTCGGATCATCATACATTATTATTTGAGTCTCTAATTTAACATTATCTTTATGAAATAAAAAAAATATAATAATTACAATTGGTCTGAGACATAACCCTTTTAAAATAGTAAGTGTGCGAATACACATTTTCATAAATATATAGTTTTGTGACCTTATGGTCTGAGACCTTACGATCTGGTTATCGCGCAAAATCTACATCGGTTACTACTTTGTTATAATCATGTTTTGTTTTTTAATTCAAATTTTCTGTTCATCCGATACTGTTCGAAAAGACAAATACCTAAAGTCTTACCTAAGCAAGCACCTAGGATAACACAAACAAATGTATAAGATGAGTAATTGGTCCAGAAACTACATGCGAAACAAAAACGCTTTTTTTTAAGCACTCCTAGCGAAGTTTGTTAGCCGTTCTTAATCGATCCGCTAAGTTAAGCAACGTCCGCCGCGGTCAGGAGTTGGATGGGTGACCGCTAGTGCCATTACTACTGAGCGCTTCCGTGCTTCGGAAGTCACGTTAACCCGTCGGTCCCGGTTGTTATCTTACGATGACAGTAGTTACAGCATGGTGGTAGGGCGTTTTGCGAATGCCCACCTGGCTAGCTACCACCCTCTAGTAGAAAATCTGTCGCCAAACACCTAACGGTATGTTCTGGCAGCTGTCCTTGAGAGCCAGTAATTTTAGGTTGTCCTGATCAACATCTTCGACCACATCATCACTTACCATCAGGTGAGATAGTGGTCAAAGAATAGTCCATCAGCTATAAAAAAATAACAATAAAAAAAAACCAACTTTAACATTTTTGAAAACTGAAAACCTTATTATTTCGGAGGATTATTTCACCAGCGCTACTGGTGAAATAATCCTCTAACAAAATCCATAAACATTGAACTAAACTTTGTTGATAATCTGGACCTTGCTGTAATGGTACATTAAGATGATGCTCTCTTCGGTCAACTCTGGCTAAGCGGGTAGCACCAATGTGGGCAACCTTTCCGCCTGCTCTCTCTTGACCTGCAAGCTCTTCTTCACTGCAATTTGGCTTCTGATTAAATTGAAGTGATATGTTGAGACGAACACAACAATCATTTATAATTCTTGCTGCTGCCCTATCTAACAGGCACCAAAAAATAGTAATACCCATTAGTATAAATTTTTTAATCATTGAACAAACAAATGACCTTATATCTCAATAACAATAATAGATAGGTGTTGTATTTGATCTTCCAGATGGAGTCCTTAGGGGTTAAATGCAAAGTGAGAGTAATATAATATACCTATGTCCATGGTACGTGTTCATATTTCATAGCTCCATGAAACAGTAGCTATAGAAAAGTAATTAACCGGAAAATCTGGGCCACGTACCAAGCATCAGAGTGTAATTGTTTGGTTGTTTTAATTTACTCCAAGGTTCGGAACGACTCGGTCGTTTCAACCTCAAATATCTATTTTTACGGGCAACTAGAAAAATATATAGAGGTTTTATGATGTTTGAGCAGCAATAACCACCATTACCTGCAAAATACAAAAAAAAGCCTATAATTCTATCGTCAAGAAATGTCAAGGTCATGTCAGTTATAGATGCAACATTTTAACGACCGATTTTGATGGTTAAAAAGTTACGCTCTACTTGAAGGTTGTGAACGACGACGTTAGAGTGAAAGTTGCACTGTAACCAAGTAACGAGTGCGCTCTAACCAAGGTTCTGAACGTCCCCCAGTAGTATTCTGTGTCTGTGATGTAACTGGTAGTTAAACCATATTTGATCTATGGTTATCCAAACAAAATAGATTTGTGTTTTGTAAATTGTACTTACCTACTTACTCAGTGATCATTGTTTTATGGCATCGTTTCACTAGGTACTTAAATTTATTTTTATGAATCAATAGGACTCGCTTCAAAATAGTGCTTACCGTGTAATTTAGATTGTAACACATAAAATATCTTTACCAAATTCTTACCACCATAAATAACCTCATCGTTACATTTCAGCAAAATGGGTGAAAGATACAATATTCACAGTCAGTTGGAGCATTTGCAGAGTAAGTACATTGGTACAGGTCATGCAGACACCACCAAATACGAATGGATGACAAACCAACACAGAGATTCATGTTGCAGTTATATGGGCCACCCAGACTTGCTAAGCTACTTTGCTATTGTGGAAAACGAATCTAAAGCACGCGTGAAGTTCAATTTGATGGAAAGAATGTTGCAACCATGTGGTCCACCTCCAGAAAAACCAGAAGACTAAAGTTATTATATGTACCATATTAAATATTCCTTTGTTTTTTTTTCATAGTCACTAGTGGCCTTTGACCACATTCCTCATGCTGTCTCTTGATTGCAAGTGATGATGTGGTTCAAGGTGGGAGCTTTACCTAGAATGGAAACTGACTCTCAAGAATCAATATCATATAAAGACACTGTTAGTTCACGAAAGTTTAAAGAAAAGTAGAATACTGTTAGTTGCTTAATGGTAATAATTTTCTTTCCCATAATTGCTTCAAAGACTGTTGAACTTATTTATTTTTGTAGAATTATCACAATCAAATGCTCTATAACCATATGGTGAAGCTACATGCTTTGGAGGAAATCAAATCATGAACCTGGGTCATTATTCAGTCTGCCATAGCTGTTTGAACTATGAAATTATCAGACTATTTTGATTTATCTAAAAGGCATCCTCATATTGCTTTCCATTAAAATAAAACAGTATTTAATTGTTGGTTTTTTAAAAATGTATGAATCATCTTAATTCTCCTGCATTCCAATGAAAATGTATGAAAGGTAATTTTCCTAGTTTATAAGAAGAAAAATAGTACCCATCTGAAGGTTTTCTTAATAGTCGTCTGATCCTGTGTAGTAGATGTAGACGTATATCTAAGGTGGCATTAGTAGGATCTTACCAAATTTGGTTAGGTAGGAGGCTCGAGCGGTGAAGGGGAGCATTGATATATCATAAAGGGGCCCCCTAACCCTACTCCTGGGTTGCAAGTCCCAGGTCCCTATAGCCTCTTCCTCTGCAACGCAATGGACCCGGTGCCCGCACAGAGAATCCATGGAATGCTAAGTAATTTGTTTCTCTCTTATAGGTTCACCCCCTATTATATATGATAACTGATCTAGAAAACATGTGGGATGGACATCTCTGACATTCCCTTTGGGGATTGGTTTGTTGTATTACCAGTTTGGTAGAGTACCAGTAACTTACCAAGCAACTAATTAGGAGCCACCAGGGTAGCCTTTGTTAGTTATGGCACATCAATTGGATCAGCTGTGTGAATTCACACATCTAATATGGCTTTTACCTCATAAGCTCAATGTTTAGAGGTCAAGGCGTTTATTATGTAATTTTTGTACCAAATGTACTTGTTTGTGACATTTCTTACCTCCTGTAAGTAAAGATATAAAAAAAACAAGGATTATTCAAATTTTTATACCAAAACTGGCCGACCTACTCACTAGGAACTGACCTGCTTGTTGTAGACCATATAAGTTTTATTAACTATATGTAAAATTGTGTGAAAAGTATTAAAAACACTGTTATCTTTTATTCAACTTTTCAATTGCATGTTATTTTGGTTGTAACCAAAATAGCCTACCAGCTTCTATAGGCAGACTCATATTACTAGACACATAATATATACGAGTAATTATTAACCTACAAGTAGCATTGAATACACACAATATATATAAAGTGTGTTTAATTTTAGCCTGTGGGGTGCCAGGCTAGACTGTCACCCTCATTGCTACCTGTGGGTGTTGTAAGAGGCAACTATAGGTAAAATACTGGAAGGTGAGCAGCAGCGCCTTCTGAGGAACTGATATCTTAAACTGTCTTCCAAGACGCCTGCCAAGCATGGGGATGATGATGCTCCAGAGGTGGGTGGGATTAATTAATAATCCATAAAATAGTAGTGATCCCCCCCGACAATCTCAGTGAAGATTGTAAGGATCTTTTATAGAATAATTATTTACCTAATATTCATTTGGACCTTAAAAAGTAATGAAACAATATTAAATCTCATCCAGCGTTTAATAGCGCCTTCCACTCTTCCACCTTGGCATTTAAAATAACCTCCCGCTTTTTTGCATCTTCTTCAAGTTGTTTTCTTTGATCTATATTTTTCACAACATTACTTACTATCACTTGCTGAATAAGTGGCAGAATCTTAGCACATTCATTTTCTAAAACATCTAAAGCTTTTGTGGTACATGTCATATCCATAGAGCCAACTAGCCTTAAGTCTGTAATTTGTTTTAATCCTGGCAGCACAGACATTGTCACAGTTCCATGATTTGTATTTGAGTCTATGTTCATTAATGCTAAAGATTCTTCACTATAATTGGGATCTGTGAACACCTGGTCTCCTATGACAGCAAGAGAGACAGAGGTAATAATGTCATACATGGGAACTGCTGCATCCGATAGGGCTAGGCCTGCACAATTTACAGCAGCAGCCAGACATGCTCCATCATTTTCTAGGATGTAAACAAAGAGATCAATCTGAAAAAACTAACATGGTTATTTGACACTTCAAGGACTAAATGCACAATAAGATGGGATGGGACCCATAATTTATTGTTTTTTTTTACCTTTGACCATTATATCACCTGATCGAAAGTGCTGATGTGTAAGAAGATAACTCACTCACATGTTGTTCAGCCTAACCTGGAATTACTGTCTCTTAAGGGCAGCTGCCAGAACACACCGTTAGGTGCTTGGTGACAGATTTTCTGCTTGAAGGTGGTGGCTAGCCAGACTGGCTTTTGTGCTTTATGTCTAACCACCATGCTATACTGACTGCCATCTTAAGGCAATAACCATGAATGAAGGCTTAACATGCCCTCCGAAACACGACAGCACTCAGTTGTAATGTCACTAATGTGCTTAAGTTAGCTGATCTATTATGAATGCCTAATCAA
Organism: Plagodis pulveraria; assembly: GCA_963890685.1. Lineage (NCBI taxonomy): Eukaryota > Metazoa > Arthropoda > Insecta > Lepidoptera > Geometridae > Plagodis > Plagodis pulveraria. Next base: position 10,288,178 of record OY982971.1, read on the forward strand.
AATTTGGTACAAGCATTTTGAATTCTATACATAAAAGTTGCTATTTTGATTAAATTCACTGAGCATAGTCACCCTAGAGTCAAAGTCTAGAAGTCCATAAACCCCTAGGGGAATACTATTGACAGATTGGAAGGTACTAAAATTTACCTGGAAATTAGGGAATAGGTGCCTGCATACACATGGTTCTAGGGCTTGCCTCAGAGCCACTGAAAGAGCTTTTTCTTCTTGATCGGGGGCTGGAGATCTACGCTGGCCTTGACAGGAAAATGGAGCAAATTTCACTTCACAGAATATTTGGCCAAGTTGACTGAAAACATGGATGTTTTATATTTTTATGGAATAAAATTAAGGTAATGAAGAATGAATGAGAATTGAACATGACAGATCCTATTTACGAATATGTGAATAATTGTTCACTTTGCATATTATAATGATATTTAAAAGGTAATAGCCCGCAAGACAACAAATAGTGCCTTACTGTACCCACTGGAAAATGTATTGCAAATATACAGTAATACCAGAATTTCCATGACCTCTCACATGATCTGTACAGAATTACAGCATTGCTATTTTGTGACTGAGGATTATATTATATTAATATTAGCAGGTCCATAGGTATGCTTATTCCACCACTTATTATATTGAATTAAATTGCAAAGTGGTAGGACATATTGTGCATGCCCACCTGGCTAGCTACCACCCTCAAGTAGAAAATCTGTCGCCAAGCACCTAATGCTGTGTTGCGGCAGCTGTCAGTGTGTTGTGGGAGCCAGTAATTCTAGGTTAGCCTAAACAACATCTTCAACCACATCATCACTTATTTCATCACCATATACCATCAGGTAAGATAGTGGTCAAAACCTAACCTATAAGGCATAAAAAAAAGTAGTACCTTAACTCATTTTGATGGGGTATCTCTCTAGGGTCAAAAACAGAGCAAACAACTTTAGTTTTCTTCAATTCCACATAGGCCGATCCTTTTGCTTGAGAAACCATATCTGTCCTTGCAACTGTAAAAAGTATAAATAGGTGAGTAAAAAGAACATTTAAATATATCCCATTATCAGGTCTCAAGAATAGAGTGTGCCTTTAGCAATGACTGCAATGTTAAGATACATCTAAGCTAAGATAATGTAAGGCAGTTCAATGTAGAATATTTCAATACTAAAATTTGTAACTGACCTTCATAAGAGTGTTGTAGTCGCCTAAATTGAATAAATGATTTTGACTAGAAAGCACTTTCTCCTTGACTTGTCAGAGCCATTCATTGAATTTCTTAATCACTATGTTCAGTGTCAGTAATGCATGGTGCAAGAAACCATATTAGTAACTATTATTTAATCTGTGGCACTCCTCTAAGATCCATCAAGCTAGATATTGTCTTTATTTTGAAACAATATTTTATTTTCTAATTGCTCAATTAGGGAGCGATGCCAATAATTTTTGTAATATTGTACATTGTGGGTGATAAAACAACAGTGTAACTCTATTGCGGGACAGTCTGTGATGCAAGTCCCAACATGATCACACATGTAATACCAAGCTGTGTAGTGAAGGGTTGCATAAATTTCCAGTTTTAAAAGCAGTAATAAAAATGGTGGTATAACCTTTATTACTATATCAAATTTAAAATAGAGCCTTGCCTTTGGTTATGTTTTTACCACCTTTTTCAAAAATAATAAATATATTGACGCACAAAGTAGTAGATCTTCATTAGAATAACTCTGTGGTTAATCTAATTACTAATGCAACCTACTCCATAAGAACAGAGTACATACTGCCCACTGTGCCCATACTTGGCACATTACTGGGATCTTGACTACTGTCATGTTTCTATCAATGTATATCTTTGTTTTATAGGTTATTCATTATAATCAACAATTATTATAATTGTAAACAGAGTACTTTGGGAGGCGGTAAAGTATAATTACGAATAAAGGATTTATATAACTGTAGGCCTAGGTAAACATTCACCGAAAAACCATAATACATACAAAACATACACATGCTTCGGGCTTCGTCCAGAGCGCGCCCATCTTTCCTCTTTCCATCATCACTCAAAAGTTCAGCATGTTGCTCATCGTATGTCTTCACGAAGTCCTTAGTGAACCGCTGGTATGGTATGCTATCTTCTGGGCCATTAAATCTTCGATAATCTTGCGGCATTTTTGAGTATTTATGTTTTTAAGAATTCTCGATTCATTGACCTTTTTCACAGATCATTCATGGGTCCACAAATTATATAGATATGTCTAAAGACAGATAGGTAACAGACCTTCATGCGACCGAACTATAATCGCCGACCGTTTTTTTTCTTTTCTACTTGAGACGATAACTGGCAAATGCTTTCATCGAATAAAAAATACGTACTATCCATTCTACTAAAGAGTTTATAATAGCATAGTGTAAACAGGTTGTACTCCTACGGTCAGTATTTCCTTTTATTTTATATTCTTATTATTCTATAATCGAATTAAAACAAAATTTAAGTTCACATTTGTATTTATTTTAAAAACACAATTAGGGTTAGCCCAAAATGTATATATATCTTCTCCACTCCGCTTCAATTTTAGTGTGTAATGGCCAATGGGTATCTACACTTTGGATACTGCAACACGTTTCATACGCTTGATATGTCCTGTAAAATAAAAGCAAATTTAATAACATAATCTGTGAACCGATTATGTTATCTTCAGAAACTTGTAGAGCTGGTATCATCATCCCTCTAATTCAAAATCTCATCGGAGTTGATTTCGAATTGCCATTTTGTAATTTGATTTGTTATAGCATGGTGGTAGGGCATTTTGCGAATGCCCGCCTGGCTAGCTACCACCCTCAAGTAGAAAATCTGTCACCAAGCACCTAACTGTGTGTTCCGGCAGCTGTCCTTGAGAGCCAGTAATTCTAGGTTAGGCTGAACAACATCTTCGACCACATCATCACATACCATCAGGTGAGATAGTGGTCAAAGGCTAGCCTATCAAGGATTTTAAAAAAAACTTCGAGTTGGGGTTGATACAATATGTCTTTCATTTAAATACACATCATCACTGCTATATGTTATAGATATTAACATCTTGACACTACATTTTTATATTTGGATTAATTAGTAATGCATGAAGACAGATTTTTTCGGTATAATTAATTATAGAAGTGTTTAAATAAAACCTGCAGGGTGCCTGGCTAGGCATCCACGGGTACAGTTCAGCACGGTATATAAAATGACCCTGTCTTGCTAAGTAAAATACTACGCTGTCAATAGCGTGTTCACGACATCATCAAATACTATAAAATATAGACATAAACAGTCAGTCTGAATTTTTGGTATTCGCAGAGCTTAATGGGTTACTACATCTTATGATTTTAGTTTCATAGGCTAAAATCAATATATCAAAAGGAATAAATATATCTTTGACGTAATCCACGACATTAAAACAATTCTAAACTCAGGTTGTTAGGAACCAAACCAATGCAGGTACCTAATTTCATCAAAATTAGTTTAGTTTCAATGGTTTGGAACCGAGTGACAATAAAAACACATTCGTTATATCACGTCATTGTAACATTATATAAAATAATAAGTCGAGTCAATAGAGACGTGTTTTTTGAAACGTTCAACAAAAACTCCTACATACTACTTTTTTTCGGAAATATGGATATCATCTTCAATTAATTGATTTTCGGGTACCTATTTCTGTTGATTCTTTGATTTGTAACATTTAATTTAAACATTTTAATGCCCCGAAAACCCCCGCCCACCTAGACCAGCGTGTGAGGTAAATGTGTAGATATTTTCCACAAGCCACGGAAAGCTCGAAACAATGTTCAAAAACATTTGACCATAAAGGTAAGGCAGGTAGGCAGCTATCCTTTTGAGAGCCAGTAATTCTAGGCTACCCTGATCAACATCTTCGACCACGTCATCGCTTACCATCAGGTGAGATAGTGATCAAAGGCTAGCCTATCAGTTGTAAAAAAAAAACATGCATTCATTAATACTCGTAAGTAGAATGATACACAAAGTTGTCAGTGACTGTGATTAAATTAAATCATCAACATTTAATGTATTACCTTTGTGCCAAGCCTGCAAAAGAAGTTGGAGTTGATTGCACATAAAATGTATTCGCTAAAAATGGAGCATAATTTTAAAATGCGTCCGATATGTGCGCTGGTTATGACTAGTCCTATCCTAATAGATGCAGTGTTCACTATGGCGGCCTAGGCTAATACTAATAATACTAATACACGGTTGTGACTGCGATTGATTAATTATTAATGACTGATCAATTTGTAGTTCACGACCGTGTAGAATTGGTTTCACTCGTCTGTGGACTCCGCGGTGTAGCTTTTTAATTATCTCATATCTGTTACGTTACTTTTTCTTTCTTACTGATCTATGTTCTTGAAAGAAAACAAAAACTAAATATTTCTCTTTTTTAGTACCTAATACTTTTCATTTTTCAATGATTAGTTTATGGATAACAATTAGGGCGTTCGGATAGCCTATCGGTGCCAAAAATAACACTCACAAACGCTAAAAATGATCACACGGGCCGTTCGTTTTGGGACTTCGTGAGCAAAAATATCGTTTTCGCTCACCGTTCGGATAGCTTTGAAAACGCTACAAATGACAGAGAAAAGTGATATTTTTGACCCATGTCTTACCGTGGGATCGTTGTGATCGTTTTTTGACAACTGCTGTTTTGACAGTTGTATTTGGCGCGATTGAAGAATTCACAAGTTTTTTATATAGTATTTATATTATATATAAATATATAATATAAATACTATATTATATAGTAGGTACCTACTTGTTTTGTTAATTTTAGAGATTGATTCCATGTTTCGTCCTGTGCAAAATTGTTAAAATATTGTCGGTTGTCAAAGTATGTTTTAAGCCGTTCGGATAGCATGCAGTAATTGGTGGTCAAAAATAGCAAAAGCTTCTATCCGAACGCTAAAACACTAATGCCACTTTTGAAACTGCTACAAACGCAATCGAGCCAAAACGAACGCCCCTAGTATATCAGACAAACATGTCCAAAAGAGTAAAGACAAGTGGTTTGGGTATCAAAGAAGAATTGTAACATATTTTCGGTAACCTCTATTCAAAAACAAAAACTAGGTGAGAACCTCACAAAAAGCTCATACTGAATGAAATGATACTGATTGATAGAAAACGATTTAACCTTAGTACTATACCATAAATTCATAATAATGATATTCCCGTCTACGTATGTATTACAGTTTAATTATCGATTGATGATATTGACAACCAGTTAACTGTTGTAAGAGTGATCAAGAATGAGAGTGCACTGCTGTCTAATTACACTTTGGAGACATACCTGACCCGGTTCTGGTTAAATTACCCATATACTGCAAGCAATAATAAATATTGTGATAGTCTAAAGTTTTTATTACAAACCATGCAATAGAAAGGCTAGTAATATATAATCATAGCTATTAACTAGCTAAATATTTGGCTAGTTACTAGCTATGAAGGAATGCTCAAGGGAGTAGCAGTATGATGCAAACTTAAATATATTCTGCAAAAATTACATAATGTAAAGTTATTTATTGATATCTTCATTGAGATTGCCATTATATGTCATGAGTGTTAAAATTATAGAATTAAAATATGTAAAATAAATGTATCTAGTTATTTACTGTACTGTATCAGCCGGATCGTCCACTGCTGAACACAGCCTCCCCTATTAAGGGGGTATTTGCCATAATCCCCATGCTTGGCAGGCGGCTTGGGGGTCGCAGTGTAAGTTGGCAGTTCGTTAGAAGGCGCTGCTGCCCACCTTCCAGTATTTTTCCCTTAGTCGCCTCTTATGACACCCATGGGATATATATGTGGAGGTGCAAATCTAACCCGGCACCCCACGGGGAAGTCCTGTCTAGTTATTTATGTCCTTTAATTTCTTTTCAATAGTCTAATAAGTATACATGGATTGGTTTTATGTATTTTATTGACCTATTTACTATATTGTATCAGCTATATTGTTCACTGCTGAGCACAGCCTCACACATTATGGGGGGGGGTTTGCCATGATCCCCATGCTTGGCAGGTTTCTGTGGAACAGATATCTCATACTGCGATGTGGATCGTTTATCAGTTCATTATCAGTTCCTCAGAAAGCACTGCTACCCACCTCCTGTTGTGTTACCCTTAGTCTCCTATTACAATACCCAAGGGTAGAGACGGGGGTGACATTCTAGCCCTAAGATGTAATAGTGTCATAACTTGAACCTTAGATAATGTTATTTGTTAAGTTACATTGTTACCTTTACATTAATCATGAGGAAAGCAGCCGGCCTGACAACTAAAGTCAAGACATTCTATAATATGTTCTTGTATGAACCTTATGAGTTGAAGGAGAACTTATTGTACAGTCGCCTGCACAATAAGTGCTTTGCTTTTGAAGCGCTCGTAGCGAAGTTTACTTAGCTGGTCTCAACCGATCAGCAAAGTTAAGCAACGTCGCGCGCGGTCATGAGTTGGATGGGTGACCGCTAGTGACATTACTACTGAGCGTTTCCGTGCTTCGGAGGGCACGTTAAGCCGTCGGTCCCGGTTGTTGTCTTAGGATGGCAGTCGTTATAGCATGGTGGTAGGGCATTTTGAGAATGCCCGCCTGGCTAGCTACCACCCTCAAGTTGAAAGATCTGTCGCCAAGCACCTAACGGTGTGTTCCGGCAGCTGTCCTTGAGAGCCAGTACTTCTAGGTTAGCCTGACAAACATCTTCGACCACATCATCACTTACCATCAGGTGAGATAGTGGTCAAAGGCTACCCTATCTAGCATAACAAAAAAAAAAAAAAAAGAAGTATACACATTGTAATTTTCAACATAGTGGCAAATAATTCTGTTTTTCTCTATGTAATCAGCAGTATCTTAAAACCAAAGAATGATTTGAATATTTTTACTCATGTTAATGTTAACTTCGATTATTAATAACTTAGCGACATTACATTATTTTGAAAATTACAAAGTATATACTTCTTATTGCAGGCGACTGTACAAACCTAACATTCATGGGATAAGAGAAGGAAGATGACGATGTTCAATATAATTTTATAAGTACATTGCATTTATGTATTCTATAAACTAATTTGTTTTAAACTTACTCGTCTTCCTGAAGTTGAATCAATTCACTCAAGGTATTTTCTATGTTTCTGAAGCAATTCCTTTACCAAACAGCTCTTCAATTCTATTCCTGGAAAGATGAAAATTAATCCTTGTCATTCCCTCAACGAGTTTAGTTGACGCAGTTTCCAAATCTGAAAACCAGGTGTTTTTATGAAATTTGGCTTAATTACACATAATTACCTAGATTACCTATGTATTCTACTATCATAATTATAGATAGATCAACAAGCATTCGGGTCAGCTGAAAGTATGGCATAATAAGCAACATTATAAGGCTAGTACAAGTCTTACATACAGCGGTGGACCATAAATGAGTTGTTTCTTTGTTATTTTCTATATCATATCTATATGAAACCTACTTAACAGGTACCCATAAGTAACTTCTGTTTCACTAACATGTTGAAGTTGTCAGCAGGGCAGGCCTTAGATGAAATGAATCACAACGAAAACTATGTTCACACACACCATTAGAGAAATAAACCCTAACTATATCCAGAAGTACCTATTACCATGCAATTACTGTAAAACTGAAAAACGCGGTAGTATATACTTTCGTTTGCTAATAACAAGGTACTGTAAACCTTAAACATTATAATGACAATGTTCCTAACCCATACTGATCAAAGGTCTGGTCACTGGCTGAAGGTTACAAGTTTTATACAAAGTAGTATTTATACAGCTGGGGAGACTGCCCAACCACCGCCAACTGAGCTGAGGGTAACTCCTTATTGAATATCTAGGAACACTTACCCAGTATGGTAAATTTTTTACCTCCAAAATGACCACTAAAATAAAATCGTAGTTACGTCTTCTCAACCAACACCTATTTTCGATTCCAAGACATTTGTTTAATATCTCCAGGTCTGCGATCCGACATAATACGCGTTTAATTTTGTAGATTAAGTAAAAATAGACTTATTATAACACTACCTATGTGAAAATTATTTAAAATTATAGATATTCTTTCCCGCCATTTTGTCATAAAAATCCACAATTAGGGATACTCGATATATATCGATGCATCGAAACTACTCAATATTTACCGTTCGATACATCGAAATGATCCGATGTTTTTCACAGACAAGAATGTATTTTCAATTGCCATTTCACAAAATCACGCTACTGAAGTTTAGGTAAATGCCAGCGCATCACATACACAAGCGAAAGAAGTGACGACGGAATAGCGCAATTGTGAGTAACATATTATTATCTTGATACTTGCACTCATCAATAAAGAAATATAAATTAAGATTTTAAAAATTGTGCGATTAGCACGAGTGAATAATCAATTTCTTGTCGATTACTTGCTAATGTTAAAGTATAGTACAGAAGTAGGCATGTAAATTAAATAGTCTATCTACATTGACTCTTATATTTAAACTAGCTGTACCTGCGACTTCGTTCACAATTGCCATACCTGCAGACTAATTATTCACATTTGAGCACTGTTTGTCTCATATGAAGAAACGCTGTGGTCTGCAGTGAAGCACTCTTATAAAGTATAGCTCAGAAAAGAGCTATTTACTTTGGATTTCCAAACTCTGTATTTTCTAGAAGACAGTGTGCAACTCAGAGAATTCCTTTGCCAATAAATATGCCGGTTCGCACAATGTATGTTGAAGCAAAGTACTTTGTTTCGTTTCTTTGGAATTGCGATTTTAAAACGGCGTCTTTTCGCCGAGGTTCCCCTTGCTTGGTGGTAGAACGAAGATATTAGTATTAGATTGTGCACTTCCATTGCGCAGTCTGGGAAATGTATCCGGCAAAAGATAAATAGTTAAAAGGAACTGATTGTGGCGAATGTTCCAGATTTTAGAGTTTTATTTTAGCAAGCTATTTAATTTCGAAGTGCTCGTAGCGAAGTTTACTTCGCTGTTCTTAATCGATCAGCAACATCGCCCGCGGCCATGAGTTGCATGGGAGACCACTAGGGACATTACTACTGAGCGCTTCCGTTCTCCGGAGATCACGTTAAGCCGTCGGTCCCGGTTGTGGTCTAAGGAGGACAGTCGTTATAGCACGTATATAAGGAGGACAGTCGTAAGCACGGCCGTGGGGTGCCGGGCTGCCCGTTGGGTGCCGAGCTTCAAATGTGGTGCCAGGCTGTCCGCGGGGTACCGGAATACCCGTGGGGTGCCGGGGGTTTTTTTTTTTATGCTTGATAGGTTAGCCTTTGACCACTATCTCACCTGATGGTAAGTGATGATGTGGTCGAAGATGTTGTTCAGGCTAACCTAGAAGTACTGGCTCTCAAGGACAGCTGCCGGAACACACCGTTAGGTGCTTGGCGACAGATTTTCTACTTGAGGGTGGTAGCTAGCCAGGCGGACATTCGTAAAATGCCCTACCACCATGCAAATGCATGGTGCCGGGGTACCCGTGGGGTGTTGAATTGCTGGAAAAAACCGTGCTGAATTTCGGGATAAAAAGTATATTTAATGTCCTTCTTCGTAGTATGAACTCAAATCTTGCCAAGTTTAATTGAAATTGTATCAATATCTATAATTCAGTAGATTTGGCGTGCTGCGAGGCCATGATACAGACAGACAGAAAAAATAACAATAAAAACAGTATTGGCATCAGTGTCAGCTACAGAGTGGTCTCAAAAATTATTTTCAAAATATCTGCAATGTACAGAATTGAACCGGTTACAGGTTTATTATAATTGTTGAATAAAAATAGAAAAGTTTATATTATACTGTAACAATAAAGTTAAATAATTTAAAAATTATATAGATATTTGACGTAACAGCATTGATCTAATTTTTCTAGGGTCTATAATTTCTGGGATTAGGCAATCATTGTCAAATCGCACCAATTTCGGAAACATAAACTTGCAAAAAAATATCATCTTTATGTATCCTTAGAATACTTATTACTTTTAGAGGAAAATCAGTTCCAGTCCACACTGTAAATAAACATGTATCTTTCCTAGCAATGTGCAACTGGCATTGTACCTGATAGTCGTATTATCATCATTTTAATGATGGCCGAGCGGTAATAGCTATGGACTGTCGCGCCGCATTACCCTGGTGCGATCCCCACCGCTGGCTTGAGCTTCACCGCATGGTTGAAGGGCATTTTGCGAATGCCCGCCTGGCTAGCGACCACCCGCAAGTAGAAAATCTGTCGCCAAGCACCTAACGGTGTGTTCTGGCAGCAGTCCTTGAGAGCCAGTGAAATAACAGGCAAAATGAGACTAAACAGGTATGTCTCAAGGTGATGGGCGCAGTGCAGTTCGTCACTTGTGATGAAATACATCTGTTATAGGCAGAGGATACCGCTTAAAATCAGGTGGGCCTCACCACAAAAAAAAATGGGAATAAATATCCTTAAACCTACATATTTTATCCTCTAGTAGGAGTAAAATAAATCTTAGGTATATCCAAAAAGTATTCGATATGTGATAGCGATGTATCGGAAAAAAAATCGATGCTTAGTTTCGATGCGTCACATCGATTAAAAACATCGTCAAATCTTCATATATATGGACATATCTAGCACAGATGAATAAGTTTTTTTAATGACCTGAACATTGCTACAATATGCACAACAGTAATATTACTTGCTCAGTGGACAGCAGTTTGCGAAATTAATGAACAGTCTGACATTTCGTCATCAGTTATCGCGGTCGTGTTTAGCGACATCGGGGGCGCTCGGTTGATTCCGCCACCTGCATGGGTCAAATAGAATATATTACACAGATCACACAGTCTTTCAGTTTCAGTTTTGATCTCTGTTAGGGTGCGTACCATTTGGAGTTAAGCTCGCCAAAAACGATCACACTCCCAAAAAGTTGTTACTTGGGTTTTGGCATTATTTTCGCCATAAACGATATGAAGCTACTGGAACAGTTTGAATAACCTATATCTTGTGTCATAAATGACAGAAGTGGCGAATTTTAGTGGCATTCTTAGGGTATGTTCCATTAGTCGCTAAGAACGTTAATTTCGATAATTTTGATCACATTCTGCGTCTGTGGTTGTGATCACTGTGATCGTTTGTAACTGTCATCCCCTGTTCCATTTAGGATAAGAACGTTAAGAATGCTACTAAAATTTGCCACTTCTGTCACTTTTGACATTAGATGTAGGGAATTCAAACTGTTCCAGTAGCCTCATAGCGTTTATGGCGAAAATAACGCCAAGACCCATGTGGAACAACTTTTTGGGAGTGTGATCGTTTTTAGCGAATCTAACTTCAAATGGTATGCACCCTTAGGCCCACTTGCGCCAACGAGGAAACGCGAGTTAATTTTGAGTAAATTATCATACAAAATCCAAGTTAACCCGACTTTAACTCTCAAATCAGCGTTGGCGCAATAAGAACTTAGCGTTCTTATCCTAAGCGGAACAGGGGAGAACAGTTACAAACGATCACATCACAACCATAGACGCAGAATGTGGCCAAAATTATCGAAAATAACGAAATTAGCGTCAAATAATATACGCCCTTACTCTCAGTCCCGCGTCACCAACCTTAAAACATGGAAAAGTACCTTTAGGATGTGCACTGATGTGATCATTAAGTAGCTTTGTATAATATACTGAAATAGAGACCAAACTAGACATCCCTAGGTGTTAAGAGGAACGGGAAGAGAAGCTCCTACAGAAAAATAGGTATTTTAATAAAGTGATGCTGTCTTGCCACTAAACGCCCGAACAGAATAGTGCGATAAGGACAATTGCAGCTGCTTCAAGTTTTGACTTAGAATTTGCGCATAATTTGCGTTCTGGGAGAAAACTTTACTCCTATAGTAACATAAACCAAATCTAAAAAATTTCATCTTATTTTTAACTGACAGAATAAACTAGGTGTTTTCCTTTTTTTATCATTATTTTTCCTATAAATAAGTCACAAACAGTTTTGAGAAAATATCGGTATTTAAATACCCATTAATTCAAATTCCTTTAATATAATGATATAAATCAAAACCTATCAACCTTGATATTGATAACATCTATAACATATCCAAAAACCATCAAAGTAGAAATGTTTTCTCTTTTTGTATGAAAATTCGAGTCTTCCCTCCAGTCAGATTTTTTCGATGACGTCACGGATAGTACATTCCATTTATAACAGATGGCACTAAAATAAACAAATAAAAATACAGTGCTGCCATCAGTTTTTCATACTGGCTCATTCTAGTTACGTAGGGCCTTATACCCTTATTATTTAAATATAGATATCTATAATATAATAAAATCTATATAAACAAAAAATCTATAACTCCATATACGTTTTATTATCCGAATTTATCAACATACAACTATAATAAACAACATTTATTTTTCCACCTCACTGTAACAATGTCGAATGTGGAACCATAACAACGTGCAGTAGTAATTAGGGATGCTCGCCATCGATTCGAACCGATAACATTATTATAACAATAGTTCGATACTACAATTGCGTGAATTAATTAATTATTCTCTTATTTTTTTAATGGAAAGCTGATAAGAAAAACAAGCCAAGCAAGCCTAAATTTGCTGATAAGCCTTATTTCCTTTGTTGTATCCAAGCCACAACAACATTTAAATTCAGTTTATGACATTCAAATAGGCTGTGTTTAATTTCAAAATTACAATGAAACGAAATAAAAATTAAAAGAATTAGAAGGGATACTTTCTTGACAGCTTTTTTAATAAGTAAATAATAAGTAGGAACTTAACAAAACTAAACTTATTAAAAAACTAACTCTAGGTCCACAGAGTTATATAAGCACTTCTCCTTACAAAATCACAAATATACGATAAGAAAAATTGTTTTTAAGTCATGTGCGAGTTTGTAGCCGCGTTGTAACGTGAGTAGTGTGTAAGTGTTCAATATCGCCATGATCCAGTCTTCGATATATTTATGATCGATGGATCCAGTATAGTATTTTATCATATGAATATCGCCATTTTTCTGACACACTAGTACTTTTTTTGAATGTTATAATCATTACTTGCAAACAGGGTTGCCAGATATCAGCTAACTCAAGTCGCCTAATTTTGCCTATCAAGTAGCCTAAATCGCCTATTATTTTATTTTTTGACAAGTAGCCTAATTCACCTAAGATTTTGTTAAAGTAGCCTATATTTAGCTCAAATAAAAACAAACTTCTATCTATCTATGTTGTAAAAAATATATATTAATGTAGGTTACTACTTAACGTACTAGGTATTATAATTGTTAAACATTTCCTGTTGTTATAATTTAAAAAGTTTCTGCAGATATTCCCCATCTCTATGGACGGGAGAATCCTCATTCCTACTAGAAGTGGTAGCGCAAGAAGTTGACCCAGCCGCTTCAATCAGTCTTCTTTGATACAACATTAACATAACATAAACATTGCATGTTTATGTTATGTCATACAAAATAATACGGTTGATGTAAAAATACAAAATTTGTCTGTATTAAGGTATTAAGTAATAAAGAATTCTCTCCCATTCAACTTAATTAAGAATTCAGGAAACATGTGCGTTATAATTTCGCGCGCGGCTAGTTACAATTTGTGAATGAAGTTAGTAGCGTTTCTATACTCTCGATTTCGTATTTTGATTTTGAACTGTATCTCGGTTTGAGCGAGAATGAGTTACTATCTGGATGAATCTGTCTCTATCTCACTATTACAGATATTAGATGCAATACCTAGAAGAAAGCAAGCAGCATGGAAAGACCTTGATGAAAAAACGGTGGACGTGTCTATTACTTTTCTTTACACTTTTCAGTTATTATGAAATAAAAAAATAGAATTGTAGAAAGATTTTAATAGAATTGTAGTAATCCTGAAGTAGCCTAAACCGACCGTTCTTATTTTCCTAGGTAGCCTAATTGGCTACTGGTAGCCGATTGGTTTTTTTGGTCGCCATATGACCCCCTAAGGTAGCCTAAATGGCGATAATTCGCCTCATCTGGCAACCATGCTTGCAAAATGCCATGCATGATTATGACATTTGATGTTTGTGAAGTGACACTTCGTTCGCACGTCGCCGTCGCCCGATCGTTCGTGTTTCTTGTTCAAGTTCAAAAAAATAATAAATCTTGAAAGATGTGGCTCACATTCGCTGATTTGTAATCAGACAAGACAGGAATACTTTGACCTGGAATGTGAAAGGATAATTCTTCGGTGGCTGCAGTTTAACCTAACCAGGAAGGTCAAAAAATGTAAGTGAAATTGTGGGCCTCTATGTGATGTGACCCTTCACCGCTTACCACAAAAGCGGTGACGTTGGTACGTTATGAATAAAAATCTCTACGTAACTACCCGTTTAGAATAATGCTCTCATAATTACGAGATAAAATCTCTTAATAAGAGAAGCAGCCAAAACATCCAATCTAAATTGAAACGAATCCGTTAAACGCAATTACTGAAGTCTCAGTTTATGATCCTATTAGGAACGGAATTTAATGATTTACAAATTACTTATGAAGTATATTATTATAGGATATAATATATATGTTAATAATGTTATACAACAATTAATAAACTGATATTTCTTTGTAATTAAAAAAGGTAAGTTTCTACAGTGTAACAATAACAACTACTTTGTTACATTAGGTATCTTGACAGGACATGAGTTGAAATGCATAATAGTCCTCATTGTGTATTTATTATCAGTATTTATTGTTAAACATATAAATGCTGGCAAGTGTAAACAGATCAATTAAAGCATTGTTTGTCTTTAAAATTAATAATCCTATTATAATTTGATTATCTCCTTCATGCATGACATGTATATTTGTTGATACTGAGGCTCAAAAGAAAATAAACAAAAGCATATTAATAATGTGATTCCCAGAATAACAGTCCAATTCCAGCCATTATTTATTACATACTAATGTAATAACTAAATCTACCTCACAAAAGTAAAAAGTTGGAATGTCAATGTAGCAAGATGTCCATTTCTGGAAAATCAGGGAAGGACTAGAAAGGTTGTGGTGGTCAGAGACAGTCAATAAAAACAACTGTAAAGTCACATGATAAGAGAAAACATGGGAATACACTATTTGCACTATAGTTTTTAAATTAAGAGGCCTTTTACATTTTGCAGCCCCCTTACTCCCACTTTAAGACATAATTTCAAAGAGCTACGATATGGTAATTATTTTTTAAAATGTGGTTAGACATTATTTCGCTGCATACAATAGATGTTCTCAACTAATTTTCATGTTGATATCTGTAAGGGGGGTCCAAAACGCGTAATTTAGTTATTTAAAACTGTGGGCCTCTAATTCTCCAGTTAGAATTAGAGGCCTCAACATGTTACAAAATAAAAATATGTTGAGACCATCTATAGTCGCAAAAAGCAAAATAATGTCAGACCACATTTAAAAAAATCATTACCAAATTGTTTCTATTTGAAATTATCTTTAAAAGTGCGAGTGAGAGGGCAGCAAAATGTAAAAGGCCTCTAAATTACTTGCAAATGTTATTTTACTATACAATGTTTTTTTTAATCTCCGCCGTGTATCCACCGGTCTGCCGGATTTCCCTTATGTGTCCCATCCGGCCTGCCGGAGATCGGTCAATAGTCGTGGTTACATATTCACCATAAAATCTGCGTAAGTTCGATTTTCATAATTCAAACGGTTTTCGTGAGAATGGATCCTTGGCTATGCGAGAAAAAATCCATAATATTCTGATATAACAGAAAGTATGTTTAAAATTGATATGAAATCTGAAACCAGCTCAAATTACATTTTGGCGCCAAAATTTTGTATAGATTTATGTCATTTAAAAATAATCTCGTAACTACTTCTAAAGTAATTAACCTAGAAAGCTGTAATTTTGCATTTCTATAGGCAACAAGTCAATAACGATGTTAAAAGAAATTAAAAGGATAAGGATTGATAACTTTTTTTTTTATAGATTTTTTTATTTGACCCCCGTTTTTGTTACGGCCGGAATTCCGGTGGTCTAAAAAAAAGGTTTAGTGTGAAGCTTGTATTTATCCGATCGTTATTATTTAAACGTTGTTAGTAAGCTACTATCATTGGCTATACAACAAAAAAAACTGCATTACTCTATGGTAACGAGAAGTTACTCAAATCATGAAATGAAAAAAAATAACTTTCACTAGATGCATTTTGCCGCGCAAACACTCACCGATCGAAATTTACGTAATAAATAATCTCGTAACTACTTTTAAACCTGTAAACCTAAACATCTGAAACAATTCAGGTGTATAGATTACATCTAAATAATCATATCAAAAGAAAAACCAAATTCGTAGATGGTATAGTTTTTGAGAAAAAAAATAAAATCCGCTTATGTACAGTTTTCCCGCCAAAATTCTTAAAAAAAATCGCGTTGTTTTAATCTCGTTACTACTTATAAAATATTTATCCTTACAATCTGGTATTATTCATGGGTAAAGAACCATAATAAATACACACATTAAAAAAAAAAACAAAGTTGTAGGTGGAATAGTTTCGGAAAAAAAAAATAAAAAAAATATATAAAAAATGCCGTTTCACGCCATTTTCGTCGTCTGTTCAAACCCATTTTCCTGTAAAATTTTCCATGAAAAGGTCTATTTTCATTTCTTTTCCCGTAAAGAGAATATGATGAGGATTGCATTGGTACCAAGAAGTTTATATGTTGATTGGAGACTGCCACAAATAAACTCGATTAAAAAACAAAATACCTCAAAATCTGGAAAAATATATTTTTATTCGCTGTTTGATCCACTCAAACTAAATGTATGAAAATGTTATTTTTTGTATGGTATAGGTAATATATTGGGGTATGGGGATGTTAGGGTGACATGTTTAGGTAATGGAAAACTACTTAGTACTACAAAAAAACGTTACGGGGCGTCGCGGGATAAAAAAACGTGAGCAGTTTGGACGATTTCGTCATAGGAGGTGGACAGATTGGACGCACGAGGGGTAATACATGTCTCAATAATCAATTTTACAAATTGTTTGGCTTTATGAAACACCTCAAATAGAACCAATTAATACTAACACAAACTACACTGACAAAAGTAGCTAAAAAAAACCAACTTGCTTTAAAATTTCAGATGAACATTTGGCACATGGTCAGGGATTAGTTAAAGTATTTATAATGGTCATGGTGTTGGTCAATGGCTATTTCTCAATGTTTAAAATAAACTTCAGTACTGTATGTTCCCCTTGGGGTGCCGGGTTAGAATTGCACCTCACCATATCATCCCATGGGTGTCGTAAAAGGCGACTAAGGGAAAAATACTGGAAGGTGGGCAGTAGCACCTTCTAAAGAACTGCCATCGTACACTGCGATCCCCAAGCCGCCTGCCAAGCGTGGGGATTATGGCAAATACCCCTTTAATAGGGGAGGCTGTGTTCAGCAGTGGACGATACGGCTGATACAGTACAGTACAGTACAGTACTGCATGTACATTTCAATATCACATAATTTATATTATTCTAGTTATCTATGATGCTGTAGGATTGCTAGAAGCTTTATTATTTTATGTACATACACTCCTTAAAAACGTTGGTTGTTGTTGGCCTTAAATTTATAGTTTCAAGAAAGTCAAATATATAAAAAATGGTTTTATTTCCATAAGGGGCAACACCAAAATCTGATGTCTTAGTCATAAAG
Organism: Plagodis pulveraria; assembly: GCA_963890685.1. NCBI lineage: Eukaryota > Metazoa > Arthropoda > Insecta > Lepidoptera > Geometridae > Plagodis > Plagodis pulveraria. The sequence continues at coordinate 10,305,908 of OY982971.1, forward strand.
TAACATCAGACCTTTTGTCTCCTAATTATCAGTTAATTCTTTGAAGTAGGTATGTGAAGTTATAAACTTTTGATTATAAGGCCCCGAAATTAGTTATCAAGTTGGTTCTTTTAATGAATCTTAAAATGAAAGAAGATTATAATTTGGATTTTTTGTGTAAATTCATTTGGAATCCAACACCACACTTTGTTTCTTACGATGAGCAATGTTAGCCCAGTTTTAATAGCTATGGACTGCGGTGCCGCAGGTCCATGGTTCGATCCCCACTGCCGGCTTAAGCTTCACCGCATGGTGGAAGGGCATTTAGCAAATGCTTGCCTGGCTAGCTACCACCATCAAGTAGAAAGTCTGTTGCCAAGCACCTAACAGTGTGTCCTCGCAGCAGTCCTTGAGAGCCAGTAAAATTACAGGCACATGAGACTTAACAGCTATATGTCTCAAGGTGATGTGTGCATTGTGGTTTTTCACTTGTGATGAAATGCATCTGTTACCAGTTAAATGGTAAAAGGTGGGCTTATTGCTTTCAGTCATAATATCATAAAAAAAACTATTACATGCAAATCAAAAATCACTTTTACTAATTATAAAAGCACAGAAGTTTGTCCTGTGTGAGAATTAAACCACTCACCAAATACCAGTAGTAAGTTAAATGAACGCCCAGGACTAATGTGGTGGTGCCATTCTGGCCATAATATGTAAGATTTCATATTTATCATTGCAAAAAAGGGGCACCTTACAGTCATTGGCTTTTCTATGGATATTATTTATACTAATAATAACAAATATTTTTAAAATATTGTATGAAAACATTAAATTAATATTTTAACTTTTTTTTTTTTTATGCTGGATAGGTTAGGTGAGATAGTGGTCAAAACCACTATCTCACCTGATGGTAAGTGATGATGTGGTCGAAGATGTTGTTCAGGCTAACCTAGAAGTACTGAAGAAGTAAATTACTTAAAAAAAATATCTAGTGACTATTCCGTCTAATTTTCCTGTTAAGCCGACGTGACGTCACAAACGCCACGCAGCCAACCCGAAAGAACTTTCGACGCGTTTCGCTTCTTCACGAAGCATCCTCAGGAGTACTCAATATTCTCAATCGTGCGCTGGTAGAGTCAAGTCCTCCTGAGGATGCTTCGTGTAGAAGCGAAACGCGTCCATACGCGTGGGATCCATATCAAAATTTCGATAATGTGTTGTGTTTCATTATCGAAGTATTAATATGTGTGCATAAAAACTTTATATCACGTACGCTGCGGAAATTGTAGAAAATAGAGCAAAGTGATGTATAACAATTTTATAGAAGACATCAATATCTATAACAAAGTCCGCAATACTATATATCTAACTACTACAGCTATGTCACAATAACTACTTTTTTATTACAAATTTACTAGAGGATAAATCCCGTACATTACTGTAATTTTTTCTCCCGTAAATTTGTAATCCCATAAGGTATTAAAAAATACACGTGGTTTGTGTCAGTCTTCAACCTCACCACGTATCACCAAAGGGGACAGGGGGGGGGGGGGTATTGAGGATTGTACAAAAATGTAAATATGCTAAAAAACAACACGTGACTAATGGACGGCTCCTTACTGGCTCTCAAATGTGTTAATAAAAATTATTGAAATATATAAGGCTAACTTAGCTATACATAATAACAATATTAAAACCATTGCCTGGTCACACTGATGACGGCGAATCAAGCCGCTTTTCAGTTTAGAAATCGCATGTTTGAAGAAAAAGTTCATGCATGTGATATCTTACTACACCCCCCTCCCCCTTGTGATATTTAGTGATTTTTCCTAACCCCCCCCCTTTGTAAGCCTCATGTGAGTAATGGACGGACCCTAATTCTGAAGCTGTTGAAAAACATCGTCGACCACATCATCACTTACCATCCGGTGAGATTCTCGTCAAAGGCTAGCATACCAGCTATAACTGAAAAAAAAACACAATTTTATTATGACCTGTTCACAATTAACCTACATGACGCAAATTCGTATCCTGAAAAAAATCTATAAGAAATAAGTAACTCAACTGTCTGGAACTTCTAATTTCAGAGGCAAAATGCTGAAGAAACGGACCATCTGCCTGGTGGCTGGGCTTTTTGCTGCGTCATGGGCCATGTCAGCTGGCGATGGACATGCACCAATACCACCGTCCCTTTCAACTGCCTCTACTACTGAGGTTTGTCCTAGTATAAACACATTATTCTGGCAGCTGTCAGTACAGCCAGCTTCTCAATTATGTCTAGCCTTCTTAAATCTTCAACTACATAACAACAACTTACCAAGAGCAGAGTCAGCGGTGAAAGCTAGCTGCTGCTAAAAGCATGTAAAAAATAATACCTATTTTTTTCATGATATTGTGACTAACCTCTGCCTATAACAGATGCATTTCGTCACAAAGAATTGCACTGCGCCCGTCACCTTGAGACAAAGATGTTAAGTCTCATGTGCGTGTAATTTCACTGGCTCTCAAGAACAGCTGCCGGAACACACCGTTAGGTGCTTGGCGACAGATTTTCTATTTGAGGGTGGTCGCTAGCCAGGCGGGCATTCGCAAAAAGCCCTTCCACCATGCGGTGAAGCTCAAGCCCGCGGCGAGATTCGAACCATGGACCTGCTGCGCGACAGTCCATAGCCAATGCCACTGAGCCTTCACTGCTTCGAAACTTGCACTGCGCCCGTCACTTTGAGACATAGTTCTTAAGTCTCATGTGCTTGGCTCTCAAGGACTGCTGCCGGAACACACCGATAGGTGCTTGGCGACAGATTTTCTACTCGAGGGTGGTAACTAGCCAGGCGGGCAGTCACAAAATGCCCTACCACCATGCGGTGAAGTTCAAGCCGGCGGTGGGGTTCGAACCAGGGTACTGGGGCACGGCAGTCCATAACTATTACCGCTCGGCCATCATTGCTTCAAGAATAAACTGAATAAACATAACGATAGCTAGTGGGATACACAACTGAATAGTAATGTGGTCTTTAAGGCATGGTATGGTAAGGTTACCTATAATAATAAAATTATCATAAGGCTGTAAGAGGCCTTCATGTAGCCTGAAAAGAATAGCACGAGACTACTTTTGTCTGCAATATTTAAAATATTTCTGCGGCGAAAGCTAATTATCACGCTTCAAAATATTCACAACCGAGATGGAGAAACAAATTCGACGAATTGTCGCTAGGTGGCGCTCTACTCAAAATGAAAAGATAGCGTTTAAAAATAAACGATGATGCGAAATTAGCTTCAATGGGGAAAATTTAAATATATTAAAACTAAATTGCTTCGATTTTCTTTGCATCAAGTGTGCTTAAGTCTAATACTGGCTTTGTAATGGCGTCATAAGTAATTGCATTTTTTACGAATTATAAAAAATACAGAAGTCTCCCAAGATTGTTTTTTTTTTATATCCGATTTTAATAACACTTTTTTCGCTGAGTAAATTATACCTCCAAGATCCCATCTAAATTTTATCAACTTCTTTTGGACTCAATTATTGACCGAAACAAAGCGTAGCGAAGTTTGCTTAGCCGTTTTGAACCGATTAGCAAAGTTAAGCAACTTCCGCCGCGGCCATGACTTGGATGGGTGACCGCTGGTGACATTACAACTGAGCGCTTCCGTGCTTCGATGGGCACGTTAAGCCGTCAGTCCCGGTTGTTATGGCAGTCGTTATAGCACGCCTGGCTAGCTACCACCCTCAAGTAGAAAATCTGTCGCCAAGCACCTAACGGTGTGTTCCGACAGTTGTACTAGGTTACCACATCATCACTTACCATCAGGTGAGATTGTGGTCTAAGGTTAACCTATCAGCAATAAAAAAAAGGTAGTTGCATTTACACTCAAAAAATAAGGGAGTGTTGCGCCTTCTTGGGTAGAAAGGGACTACCTACTGAACATACCAACTAAAATTAAATAATTCTGTATTTCAATATAAGTGATAACACTAGTATGTGTCTACATTTTAATTATCTCAAGCACTTAGATTTTTTTTATATGCGTTCCGCTTGAAAAAAAGGTAGTATTGTACATAATGTTGCTGTTCTTGGATTAAATTTGGCTTATTCCACCAAGCCCCAAAGCCATTGTTCTCAAAACTCTGCGATCCATACATTCATTCCACCTTGAACCCCAAAGCGCTTTTAGTATTAAATTTAATTAAGAAATATTTCAATACTTCAATGCCACCTAAACCCAAAACTGTTTTGGTAGAGTCAACAGCAAAATTGCAAGATGCATAAACAAAATAATAGTCCACGCTCATAGAATTGTAATACATTATATAATTACTAGCTTCGTCCATGGTTTCGCCGGAGTAGATAATTTTAAAGTGAGGATGATAATAATTAAAAATATCCTATCATAATTAAAAATCATCCAGGACATTTTTTTCATGCTTTCGTAACGGAACAAGCACGAACCCCGCCTGGTGTTAGCGATAACCTCTGCCTATAAATGGAGTTCGTTACATTTGGCGAAGTGCACTGCACCCATGAGACATAAAGTTGTTGACTCTCATGTGCCTGTAATATCAGCGACACCCATACCCTTAGTTGCTTGGCGGTAGATATAGGTATGATGGCAGTACTTCCTCGAAAGAACCCGCACAAAGAGTTCTACTGCTAGGTAGCAATAACTCTATATGTAGTTTCATCCAAATCAGTTCAGCCTTTTATCGGGATGGAGTAATAAACATACACACCTACATCATGAATATTTTTGCTTTATGTACATATATTCGATGAATATAGGTTTGGTTTTTTTTTTCCGGCGGTATGCCTTTATTAACAAAATACTCCGAACTATATACAACACTACAGGTACTACAATAAAAACATTTGGACTCATAGGCAGTCCAAATGCTCTAGCCCACTACCAGTTGGCAGCGTGCCCAGCATGTTTGGTTTGCACCATTAAAAAAAATGATCTTCTATATATTGTTTGGAGCGCGCTTAAGATACAGTCATCTTAACCAACATATGTTTTATGTTTTGTTTCGTATATATCAGGTACTTTACTATAAGGAAAACCGCAAGAAAATGACGGGGGTTTTAATTTTTATCTGTTTTAATGGCCGGCCATTGTTGAAATTCAAGTAGGTGACGCGAATGCTTCACAATGTTACTGTTTATTTATTTCTAGGAACTAAACGTCTGTGGTGTCTTAGAATTAAACCGTATTTGTTCACTTGCACGCGTATTTACAAAAGCTATTATAATTCAGTCGCGACAGAGCCTCTATTAGAGTATGCCTCTATTAGTTTCCTTTTTTAAAAATCTCTTTGCACATTTATTCATAACTGAAAAAGTTATTCAACGCAAATAAACATATTTTTTTTCTCTCTTTATAATATTAGTTTAGATCGATTTCCACAAAGTAACGCCTAAATCTGTTAATTATCTTAAAAATGCGTCCAAATCGTATCTGGATGTGCCCAAACTGGGTATGTTTTGAAAACGTTCTTTGATGTTATTTAAAAAAATGTGGCTAAAATGTAATGATATGGTATTTTTTCCGAATTGGCTCAAAAGCTCTTTCATTTGATAATTCACACGATAGGTTTCAGAGTTTGTTATACATACAAAAAAAAAATGACGTCATAACTTCTCTCCCAGGGGTAATATTTTTAAGAACTGCGAGTCACTGTGATATGTAGTATACGTATGCTATCCCATACATCGATTTGCATTTTATTTTGCGTACACCTAGTACCATAACGGGGAAGTAAAGACGGAGTCAAGAATAATGTATGCCGGTCCTGAGTGAACAAAGGGATTGTCTAGTCTCTAAAGACATAACTATTGATGATATATATGTTCCTGTAATTATTTGTTTATACCTCACAAAACTAAACATCACTCATGTTATTTACGACTTGTTAAACTTGTTTCACATTGGCTTTTGACTTTGTTGATTTTCAGATATTTATGCACAAACAACAGTACCCGTCATTTATAACAGTTTCTGGTACGTTGTCAAAGTCTTGATCAGTTAATAGACTGCATACTGAACGCTCATTGGTCACATATTGCGTCATAGAATGCCGTTGCCAATCAGGTAATCAAGGCTACAAACGTTTCAGAAAGTGGGGTGCTGTTGTTTGTGCATATCTGAAAATCGACAAGTAAAAGCCAAAGTGAATCAGTTTTTATAAATTTTGAAAAAAAAAACCATATCATTGTACTGAAATAGATCAGATAATGTCAAGACTCGTGACTGAAACAGTACAGCTTTTGTAAATAATTTCTACCAAATCCTTGTTTACTACCAAAAGCTCCTAAACCATGTCTCTTTTTCATTCACTCGGCGTCTTTCCTGTCCTTTCACCTATACGATGAAAGACCTTATAATATATATCTTTGTAAAAGTATTGTTGTTTTTCAAGAATAAAGCGTATATTATAAGGGCGATGAAATAAACAACGCAGTTAGACAAACTAAAATCTCAATTTACTAATAGAAGGTTTCCATTTCAAAATATTATGGCAACTGGCAACCTGACTACCAGAAAAAAAAATCGAGCTAATGATTACGATTCATACGATAATGAATAAGACTTAACAAATCGCTAAATATATATGCGAGTACACACATATACAGGACGTCTCACGAATATGCCACATGGAGGGAAAGTACCTTGAATATTGTAGATGGACCATTTTACTGAAAGAAGACATTATTTGAATTAAAAAAAAAACAATTTGAAATGCATTCATAGATATTTAAATCATTACATGGTTGTACCGGGAATCGAACCCGTTACACGAGAAAAATAATCAACCTGTAGTATTAACATAGTGTCATAAATAAAGCAAGACCATGAATTTTAACATTTTTAATACAAAATAAATCAATTCATAAAATGCTCAAATGAGTCCCTTCTTGTTGAATACAGAGTCGAACTCTTTTGATTATTTCGATCCCTGTCGATTTTTTGATCTTGTTGTGGTGTAAATAATGTATTTTCAAATTTATTCGGATAAATCGTTTAGATGGCAATTATTATTTTAACATTTAGAGATAACATAAATTTACGGAAAACTGCAATGACTTTACAATACTAACGGCCTATTTCAGAATGTTCGGGTAAGTTCCGGTTATACTACCCAGAACATATTTAATAAATAAAACACTGTATTTGCGTTTCACAGTCATCGATTTAGCCATCGGTTAAAGCTTGAAACGCCCTGCATGTTAACTGTCATTTTTATCATTCAGTTATTTTATGTTCTGGGTAGTATAACCCGAACTTACTCGAACATTCTGAAACAAACAAGCCCTTAGAATAATACGTCTAAGTTCTGCTTGCGCCGTGGGACCCCTGTATAGTTTGTGTGGAGTCTGAGTGCTGTATGGCGGCCATCTTGATTTTTAAAATATAATTCGACAGCCCTTCCGATTCCCTATGGTACTTGTTCAAACCATCCTTACCTATCTCTTACCATTTCCGAGACATGCCATCCATTATATATAATATGTTTTAATTATATATGCCAGTAATGCTCCCAACAAAATGATTTAAATCATAGCATTCTCGTGACAAAGTTTGTAAACGATTCAAGTGTCCTAGTTATTATATGATGTCAATAAGAATATTGTTCCAAGATAATCGATAAAAGACAAGGTCTCGATGGCAATTTCATTAAATACTTTAGAACAAGGCATTTCGTTCGTCACGAACAATCCTCACGGAAGATGATCGCGATATTGTTGTTGGGCCTTTGACTCGAAATGTTTAAAATTTACTTTATTCGATAATAACAAATATTTTAAAAATATTTTATGAAAACATCAAATTAATATTTTAATAAAACACTTAAAAAATACAAAAATATATCTAGTGACAATTCCGCATAATTTTCCTGTTAAGCCGTCGTGACGTCACAAACGCCACGCAGCCAAACCGGAAGAATTTTCGACGCATTTCGCTTCTACACGAAGCATCCTCAGGAGGACTTGGCTCTACGAGCGCACGATCGAGAATATTTTAAAAATATTTGTTTATATGTCATTCATGTGGGGCTACAATATGTCTTTTCCAAAAATACAAAGGCCATCACAATAACATACAATAAAAAATATTTTTGTTTGCTATCAACATACTAGACAAAACAAGGACATCATTGTAAAAACCATCCCCGCACGTTTACAACAGCTATTAAATTGAACTACGAAGTTGTAGTCTGTCCAGCCCGTCTCGATGGCCGAGTAGTTAAACACCCGGAGTGTAAAGCCGGAACACGCGGGTTCGAATACCGCGTAATAGACGAAACATCTGTAATCTTTTTTTTCTTTCTTTTTTTAAGCCTGATAGGTTAGCCTTTGACTATCTCACCTGATGGTAAGTGATGATGTGGTCGAAGATGTTGTTCAGGCTAACCTAGAAGTACTGGGTCTCAAAATTAGTGAATGTTTATTGTAAAAAGTTTTGACTTCGGTTTTACGGCCGGTTGCCTTCCCAATGCCCAACTCTCGTTTGTATTATACCCAATATTATACATCTGCTATAATCAAGGTGTTAGATAAGAAGGTAAGAAGCTTTGTTTTACACACAATGTGCTGCAACACCTAACTCGCATCGGATTTAGTCATAGTGGCATGCTGCTCATTTGGCGCTTTTTTCACAGTCACTTTAACGACAAGCAAGAGTGTTATATTAAATAGTTCTTCTACTCATGAGTTGGTTACTTTACGGCTGAGTATCAGGATTGGTAATCATATATAATATATAACTATATCACTACATAGTATAAAACAAAGTCGCTTTCTCTGTCCCTATATCCCTATGTATGCTTAAATCTTTTAAACTACGAAACGGATTTTGATCCGGTTTTTTTTAATAGCTAGAGTGATTCAAGAGGAAGGTTTATATGTCTAATAACATCTATTAAATAGTGGAGAAATACTGTTATTTTTGAGGTTTCTAATGTCATGTCGTAAATAATTACATTTTTTCCGCTTACATTGCAAACGCAGGCTGAGAGATTTATCAAAATAATGTATGTACTAAGTACTGTACACATTTAGGCCGGGACTCCACCAAAGCGGAGACGAGACGAGCGGAGAGGAGATGTTTTTTAAACAACCAATAGAATTGAGTTATTGACACGTCTCCTCTCCGCTCAGCTTCAGTGGAGATCGCTGTGCGGAGATGTGTAATATTTGTATGTCGCGATGGAAGCGGAGATGTGAGCTGTGCGCGGACGACGCGCAGTGGAGACGAGAGATGTGAGCGGCGTGCAGTGAGCGATGTCACCCTCCCCCCTCTCGCCCGCTAGCAACCCGCAGAACCCCGCGCGCGCGCCGGCCGGCCGGCCATCTTGCTAGTACCGTGCACGCGAGCACACGCTTTTATCGTGAATAATTCGTGCAGTTTGTATTTTTCAACGTAAACAATTAGTTAATTTAAATAAAACGTAATGGATGAACAATTTATTGAATCAGTAAAAAAATATCCATGTCTATGGAACATATCAATAGATACCTATAAACTTACTGACGTCAAAGATGCAGCTTGGGAGAACGTTTTGAAAGAAACTCAATTATCTGACGGTAAGTGCAATTTATTATACTAAGTATTTCGTTCAAGTAATATTGTAATACGAGTGTCTTGCCATGGAACGGCGCCCTCGTTGTTGAAATAACTACAGAATTTTTCTCGAACTTGATAGGCATCCATATTGTCATTCGATAATAGATTTTCCACGTTTGTGTCGTTAAACATAGTCGTGGCCAAACCCGTTTCATTATTATCTAGATAGCCAGGCATCTTGTCAATTAAAAAGTTGTGTAGAACACACGTCGCTCTTATCACTTTTTCCACTGTTTCTATTTTACATTCAAATTCTTTACGGTATACGTACCATTTCCGTGATAATACACCAAATGTAGCTTCCACAATACGACGAGCTCTTGAAAGTCTATAATTGTATGTTCGTTTTTCGTTATTTAAATTATCGCGTGGATATGGTCTCATTAAGTTAGGCATCAAAGGGAATGCTTCGTCTCCAATAAAAACAAACGGTACAGGTTCTCCATTTTGGTACAAGGGTTGTGGCCGTGGTAGATTTAGTCTGTTTTCTCTCAAACGAATTCCGAATATACTATCAGCAAAAATACCACCATCGCTGAACCTTCCCATTGAACCTATATCTACCATAATTATTCTTCGGGTAGCGTCGGCTACGCACATCATTACAGTTGAAAACCTGTGTTTATAACAGTAATATGAGGACCCAGATTTTGGGGGTGCAAACATGTACACATGCTTGCCATCAATGGCCCCGACGCAGTTTTTGAATTGCCAGATTTCTTCAAATTGCTTTGAAATTTTTTTCCAATCATTTTCATTAAGTTCTGGCATAACCAAAGGTTGTAATACTGTCCACAAGGCATCGCAGACATCTTCTATAATTCTTGGAACAGTCGATTTTCCAATCCTAAAATTTTCAGCTATTTGTGAAAATTTTGAACCAGTCGCCAAATACCTGTGATAATTATAATATAGATTTATATTTGTGTCGTGGTTTCAGTTAGAATAGAAGGGTCATTTCAAAATAATATCTTAATCAGTGTCGTGTTGTTTCCGGAACTATAAAAGATTAGGCATTACTGAAATTATGTATTTACAGAATTTTCACTCGTTCAAAAGTTATAGCCATTTTTAAATAATAGAAAATAAACAATTAAAAGTCTAAGATTCACACGAGCACAACACATTGAAATCAAACAAATAAAATGGATTTATCACTCGTTATTTATTAACATTTCAAATTTCGACGCCGCCGTCTGCCGCGACCACGTACGAGAGATACAATCCGTTTTGTATGTTTGATTTCAGATATTTTTATTTATAAATTGGTTTCCCTTGAAACTCTGGTATTTTTTAAATATTTATAATGGTTATAAATTCTGCATGAGTGATAATGCGGTAAGTATATTTTGACTATGGCAATGTCAACATTTAATATTTATAATGATTTCAATTATTTTTATTTCAGTAAAAACGGCTAAATCTAAGTGGAAAAAGTTGAGAGACAGCCACCGGGACGCATTAAAAAGGAAGAATGCCACTAGAAGTGGACAGAGTGGTAAACAAATTCGTGAATGGAAATATGAGAAGGTAATGGAATTTTTGATACCATATATGACGAATAGAAACAGGACTACAAATTATACCTCACAAACAAATATAAATGAACAGGAAACAAATTCATTGGAAAATAATGTAACCGATGAGTTTTTTGAAACATCAAGCAATCATACAAGAAGCACTCCAGAAGATCGTCCATCTGTACAACATTCGCCGTCACCGACATCAAGCGTCTCAGCCTCGACATGCAGAAATGCAACAAGAAAATCGGATGAAATAAGTAATTTACTTATTCAGCACCATGCAAACCGTGAAAGAATACGCCAAGAAAAACTAGAAATACAATCATTGATAGAGAAAAATAATACCCTTGACGAAATGGACACTTTTTTTCTGTCGATATCAAAAAGTGTAAAAAAACTTTCTCAATATATGCAGCTTCAGGCTAAACGTAAAATTTTCAATGTTCTTTTAGAATTGGAAGAACTTGAGCTACAAAACACATGGTATAACACAAATGAAAATAATTGGTATTCCCCCGGTTACACTTCAGCACCGGGTCCAAGTTCGACACCGGGTCCTAGCTCAACACAGGCACCGGTTCTTACATCAACACAGGCCGGTGGTCCTAACTCAACACAGGCACCGGTTCTTACATCAACACAGGCCGGTGGTCCTAACTCAACACAGGCACCGGTTCCTAGCTCAACACAAACACCGGGTCCAAGTTCGACACAGGCACCTGTTCCAAGCTTGGAAGATACGCACATGACCGATGAACAGATAGAAGAAGCATTCAGAAACGAAGAAGACACATATGATAATTTGTAACTATATGGAAAAGAAAGCAATATGTCTCATGTGATTTACTGTTATAATTTTTTTGTACGTTATGTTTCTAATATAACCTTACGTTTTTTTTGCTACTCCCAGAACGGCAGTTGATTTTTTTGTTTTCTTTATGAATAAATAAGATAATATAAAAATATATTTGGTTTTTACATAATATGCATCACTCCAGTCTCCCGGAGGGGTAGAAAGAGACAACGGATCTCGATTTCTCGTAATCCTTACATACCTCAGTTTACATAATATTTTTCATGTATTCTCGTACTTCTTGATTCTCGTTTTGAGTACTTCTCACTTAGCCCTTTTACACAAAAAAAACAAACACTCAAAAAAGACTGATCACATTCAAACGCAGATAACACACATAAACACAAACACACATTAACAAAAAAATAATTAGGTAGGTACTTACTTCAAACATACTGCTAGCCGCTCTTGGGTGCAGATAGATCTCCTGTAGTTAGTATCTTGCTTAAATATATGCGGTTTAATTAAGTTATGTAGTTCATAGAATATATTCCTCGGTAGTCTGTAGGACTTGGTAAAACTTTCATCATCTAACTCATTAAACAGAGTAAAAAATTCTCCATGACTGGTATGGTAATACAAGTGACTTCTTTTCCAAAACCGATGTTTTCTTTTGTTTAGGTAGTATAAAGCTATCAATTCTGCTTCTTCAGACTGTAGTTCTTCTTCAAGTAAAAGAAGATACTTTTTTTGTAATAATAGCGACATCGTCTACCTTTCGTGTCAGAATGCGTACTGAGCACTCAACGCCTCGCACCCGAGCTGAAAAACATCTCTTCTCGCACATCACACAGCACACCGCACACATCTCCGCTTTGGTGGAGTCCCGCGAGCTGAAAAACATCTCTTCTCGCACAGCACACAGCACACCGCACACATCTCCGCTTTGGTGGAGTCCCGCGAGCTGAAAAACATCTCTTCTCGCACAGCACACAGCACACCGCACACATCTCCGCTTTGGTGGAGTCCCGGCCTTAAAAGGTCTACAGAAAACTCCGCTATGGTATATGTCTATCTCTTATGGATGTCCCACAATAAATTTTTTTTAGTCATTTACTTTTTACGACAAATAATGGCTAATTTTCGAAACGATTTTAACCAATATAGCATTAATCCTTATCTAATTATAAACTTTAAATACATTGTTGATTTAATATAGATCTATGTGGCCTTTTTCAGCATATGATTTAAATAAATATTTTCGAAGATATTACAGATTTAAAAATTGCGGGAGCGTGAAGTAGTGTAAAAATGTAAAAAGTAAATAAGTAAAAATGTAGTGTATGAATTTAGATATTCCAAAGATAGCAGGAAATCGTCATGGTTTAGGGAAACAAGAATTGTTTTACTCTAAAGTTAACGCGTGCGGGCCACGGGCAGTAATGAATAAATCAAAACTACGGGATCGATTTTAATCATTTTTTCAGTGAATGACATAGGCTATATATTTTATACCCGTGCGAAGCCGGAGCGGGCCGCTATTCTAATATATAATCTCGGAGTCTCGGTAAAATGCCTAATGGTAAAATCGATCTCCAAGGCTCCTTTCAATTATGGAGATAATGTGCGAGGCTTTTGTGCAATACGTATAACGGCTGTTGAAGAATATATATTTTTTATTTAGTAAATATATGCCTTTTTAAGTCTTTTTGTTGATATTTTCTAAATTAAGTAATTTTTAAATTATTATTCATCAATAGCCATAAAGTAAAAGGAGGGATTGCAATAATCCCCACATTTGGCAGGCTTCTTAGGGATCGCAATGTAAGGTAGTTCTTTAGAAGGCAATGCTCTAAATGCCCCAGCCCGGCATTCCCCGGGGAAACTACTCAGCAAAATAATATTTGCCCATATAAGCAATATATAATACAATCAGAGCACAAACTTTCGCCTCTAAAGAGTGTTGGTTCTTTGGTCTTTGGTTCCTGTGGCCGAGTGGTTTTGGCGCGAAATCGGCGGAAGAGGGTTCGATACCCGCCCTGGACAAAAAAATATACTCTAATAATTTGTAAATGTAATATTTTCCCAGTTCATATGAATATAATGAAGTCATTGTAAGTTTTTGTTACTAATTTTTTTTCTGATTTTGTCGTATTATTTTGTCTTTATCGTGCTTGAGTAAAAGCGATGTATTAATCTAATGTATGTATTGATATAAAGGCCTAGACATCCAAAGCCATGAATAGTTTCGTAAGAACCTGATTAGAAGTCTAGATGTTTGCTGGGTGCGGTGCGGCTTTGACCGATTTGAACACGCTTGTATAAAATATTGGATCGAGCGAAGTGAAATCTCTGAAGCGAGTTGATACAAGCTTGCTTAATGATCCTCTGCGCAAATTTATGTAGTTTATCTATACTTACTTTTATTATAAAGACGAAATATTTGTATTTTTGTTTGTAACGAATAAACCTAAAAACTACTGGACCGATTTCAAAAAATCTTTTACTAATAGAATTCTATACTATCCCTGTTGAACATAGGCTATAGAATATTTTCAAAAACTTAGGGATCCGTATGAAAACTTTGATAATGTAACCCGTTTGTTACATGGGATCAAAGTATATTTGGTTAAATGTGGATGCCTAGACTGCATTTTAATAAGTTGGCATCGTCAGGACCACTACGTCCTAGTTATTGATGAAATTTTATTGTTATCATTATCGCCGATGCCAATGGGTTAATAAATGTGTAGTAATATGTTTGAATAACTCTGATTTTTATAGTAATTCTGATTTATATAATAATACCATGAGTATTATTCATATTTCTAGGTGCATCTGCTACATTATAAACCATTTCATTTCGAATGGAAATCATTTGTACTCAAATATCGGATACTTACGGTGAAGTGAGTGATGGCAAATGTTGAACATTTTTTTTTAGAAAGAGTGTAAGCCTTAGTAATTGAGTTCACGGATCACTTTCCATAAAAAACGTAGTTTCGTCATATTTTAAATACCAAGTGTTCAAACTCGGTGCAATTTTATAGGTATGCATAATGCTGAGCCTAATATCTATGCTGCTGGTTTGCTAGTTTTTAATTTTATTATATCTCTAATTGTCAAAATAACAATTCCCATTCAAAAACATTTTGTCGAATTATTTTTTATAATACTTAATTTTACGGAAATCTGGCAAACCAGAAGTATAGATATTAGGCTAAAGCACATACATGCTAAGTTTCACTGAGTTTGAACACAAGTATTTAAAATATGACAAAACTACATTTGTTTGGAAAGCGCCACGAGCACGATCACGCCTTAAAAATATATGAATAAAATATAAAGATATATGAAATGAGGTATATTAAAGATATATGAATATTCTAGAGAATATGACAAATACGAGTACAATGCTTGATGCGAAAATACAGGTCTAAAATTCCGCTCAATCAAGTTTTGTGTCTATATAGGCCGTATTCCACTTGACGCCAATTTCGTTTTTTTTCGAATATTTTGACCACATTTTGCGTCTATGGTTCCACATTTAATATGAACCATACACACAATATGTGATCAAATTTATCGAAAATAACGAAATTGGTGTCAAGTGGAATACGCCTATAGTAAACCTTATCAAGACAAATTTGCAACCTAAAGGATATTTTCCCATTTTTAGAACCTTGATAAGTTCGCTTACATTATCTTATTATTGCGTATTATTTCTGTTTCGGTCGCTCGCATGCGAAACGAGGTCCATCCATCCTACGCCCTCATTAGTGACATTTTTCCAAAGACCACTTCTTCGTATTATTTTGAATTATGATGAAACATGAACCATTCAACTATTAATATAAAAATTCTGTTATCATTCCCATTGTTAAGTAGGTACAGTTTGAGGAGATGACGTAATTCTGTTTTCCTTTGTGTTTTCGCATTACATATCTACATTGACACTGGCCTGGGGAATCCCATTGAAATGATGTATTCAATATATGAAAATAGCTATTTGGCTTGATGTAACCTTGTCTAAGTAACTTTTTTGTAAAATGAACTTCATTTAGACATTGGAGTGCCAATTAGGGTTCCGTATCCAAAGCGTAAAAACGGGACCCTATTACTGAGACTTCGCTGTCCGCCCGTCCGTCCGTCCGTCTGTCACCAGGCTGTATCTCAAGAACGGTGATAGCTAGACAGTTGAAATTTTCACAGATGATGTATTTATATTGCCGCTATAACAACAAATACTAAAAATAAAATAAAAGAAATATTTAAGGGGGCTCCCATACAACAAACTTGATTTTTTTACAGTTTCTTTCTCGATACTAATAACGGTGACAGGTAGACACTTTAACTATTCACAGATTACGGAACCCTTCGAGCGCGAGTCCCACTCGCACTTGGCCGGTTTTTTTAATGCAATCCTTTGACCGTGCATAGAGTATATTTACATTTGCATACTTATATACCTTCGTCCTTCAAGGCTATTCCCATAACCTTTGCCATTCCCCTTCTGGAGTAGGTTAGGTAAGTACACTAGATCTTTTTCTAAAACCTATTTTCTAAGCAGTCCTTTCCATTCACGAAGGCGTATCCCTGTAATTATTGATGCGCATTCTTATTGGTAAAGCTCGTTTAGTTCTTAGGGCCTTTTTCATGACCTTCAAGTAAAGATTTTTGCATGGTGGTAGGGCAATTTGCGAATGCCCGCCTGGCTAGCTACCACCCTCAGGTAGAAAATCTGTCGCCAAACACCTAACGGTGTGTTCCGGCAGCTGTCCCTGAGAGCCAGTAATTCTAGGTTAGTTTGAACAACATCTTCGACCACATCATCACTTACCATCAGGTGAGATAGTGGTCAAAGGCTAACATAACAGACATAAAAAAAGTGTCAATTATTTACTTCCTAGTAAAAGTTACTCGGCTAAGGGCCTGTTTCAGAATGTTGGAGTAAGTTCCGGTTATACTACCAAGAACATAAAATAACTGAATGATAAAAATGACACTTAAAATGCAGCGCGTTTCAAGCTTTAACCGATGGATAGGCTAAATCGATGACTGCATGTGAAACGCAAAGATAGTGTCTTATTTATTAAATATGTTCTGTGTAGTATAACCGAAACATACTCGAAGATTCTGAAACAGGCCCTAATAAAAGTTACAATTACGGTTTTTCAGTTTCACTATAGAAAACAGACTTCTGATTAACTACTCAATAGTTACTTGATAGATCTTCTAAGTAAATTCGGTAATGATACGGATAGTAAAACAATAAATTATGATCTTGGCTTGGTAGTAGTCAGTAAATTGGATTATACTACTTTCCGTTATTATTATAAATTTAATCCATTTTTAAGTGACTTAAATAAAAGGAGGATCTCAATACGAGTGTATTTTAGGGTTCCGTACCTCAAAAGGAAAAAACGGAACCCTTATAGGATCACTGTCTGTCTGTCAAGACCCTTTTTCTCAAAACGCGTGGAGATATCAACTGAAATTGATATACATATATATATATATAGACTCAGGTCTAGTGTCCCTTGGAGCTGTGAAAAAATCAAACTACTTAGCCAACGCAATCAAAAGATACAGCCGTTTATGTCGCAAATTTATGACATTCGCAAGAGAATCTAAACTTACAGGGTTCTCCTGTGAACTCTTGAAATTTGGTACGAAGCAACGTCTTATAGCTCAGATAAAGGGAAAATTGCGAAAAGCATAATATTTTTGTGACATTCTATAAAAATATTTTTAATAAATTTAAAATGTTATGGATTGCATTTAGCAATAAAAATACCATAGCTCACAAATATCAAATATACAATAGGAAAAATTTAAGTCATGTGCGGGATTCGAACCCGCGTCCATCCACCCTTTGAGCCGGGGTATGCTCTAACCAATTGAGCTGACATGACATGACGTCATAACTCAAATCTTTCCTATCGTTCGTTAACCATCGTATTGGGATGGAGACGGTTAAAGAACGATAGGAATGATTTGAGTTATGACGTCATGTCATGTTAGCTCAATTGGTTAGAGCATACCCCGGCTCAAGGGGTGGATGGACGCGGGTTCGAATCCCGCACATGACTTAAATTTTTCCTATCGTATATTTGTGATTTTGTAATGTAATCCGCATAGCAGGCGTTATTGGAAACCTAACAATATTAAAAATACCGTAGCTTTTACTTCTTCTATAATAATAAGTTTAATTTTAGAAAAATCATATCTTGTTTTTAAAACTGGCATTTGTCTTGTCTCTTTAAATTTCAGTAAAATCTGTAATTGAGTTACTTATACCTAATATGCATATTTAATAGCTTGGACTACATGGATGATGTTCTGATTTACACTTTTCGATGTAAAATTAACAAAACAAAACTTGTTTATTATCATGGTTTGGTTTATTTAATTTTTAGTGTATTTTTTGCTTTAGAGTATTTTCTGTTAAAGTCGTTTTTTTTTGTAATCTAAACTAATATACTAAAGAGGAAAGATTTGATTGTTTTTTTTTGTTTGCATTGAATAGGTTACTGGACTAATTTGAAAAAATCTTTCACCATGAGAAACCAACACTATTCCTGATAAACAGGCTTTAGAAGATATTCAAAAAAGTTAGGGATCCGTATGAAAACTTTGATAATGTTTTTTTTGTTTATTTATTTTTTATATATTATTGTGACGGAACAAGCTCGAAGACCACCTGCCTATAACAGATGCATTACGTCACAAGTCACGAATTGCACTGCGCCCGTCACTTTGAGACATAGTTGTTAAGTCTCAAGTGCCTGTAATTTCTCTGGCTCTCAAGTACAGCTGCCGGAGCACACCGTTAGGTGCTTGGCGACAGATTTTCTACTTGAGGGTGGTCGTTAGACAGGCGGGCATTCGCAAAATTCCCTTCCACCACGCTAAATGTATCCTAAAATACCAATAAAAAACGTTATATCGCGTGCGGAAATTATTGAAAATAGAACAAACTGTACACTAAAATTTTATTGAAGACACAGATTGAAGCGCTCGTAGCGAAGTTTACTTAGCTGTTCTCAACCGATCAGCCAAGTTAAACAACGTCGCGCGCATAGTGACATTACTACTGAGCGCTTCCGTGCTTCGTAGGGCACGTTAAGCCGTCGGTCCTGGTTGTTATCTTACGATAACAGTCGTTATAGCATGGTGGTAGGGCATTTGCGAATGCCCGCCTGGCTAGCTACCACCCTCAAGTAGAAAATCTGTCGCCAAGCACCTAATGGTGTGTTTCGGCAGCTGTCCTTGAGAGCCAGTACTTCTTGGTTAGCCTGAACAACATCTTCGACCACATCATCACTTACCATTAGGTGAGATAGTGGTCAAAGGCTAAACTCAGGCATAAAAAAAAACAAGACAACAATATCAATAAAAAAGTCCGCAATACTATAAGTCTAACTATTACAGTTATGTCACAATAACTATTTTTATGTGTTTAAATTTACAATATTTGCCCGTGCGAAGCCGGGGCGGACCGCTAGCTTTTAATATTTTGATCTACGACATAGAAGACTTACTAGACGTCACCCATAAAAAATTTAAAGAGATAATTTCTTCGCGCACGTATAACCCAAAGGATATTATGCTGGGTATCTACGAAGCCCAGTCCCCCGTTTATGTCCATTGTCAACTGATTTTGCTGGGACATATATAATTTACAATACCTACGAGCATCGGGTTAACGATGCCTTACGTTGATAATGAAGGCAAGATTAGTAGCTTTGTGAGCGAGTACGACAATCTAACAATGAGGATCATACTCGTAGCGGCGTGCTTTTTAACGTGGTGGTTACGACAATAGCTCTCATCGTTCTCCTCTCATCGCTCTCTATAAGATGAGCATAATTAACTTAATAAGTTAAAAGATAATAAAAAAATTACCTATTTACACGACTGCCCCAAAAAAGGAGTGTTATGTTTTCAGGGTTCATGTGATGTTTGTGAGTTTCTTTATTCCACCATAACTTCTAAACTGTCTAACCGATTTCAATGTATGATATATCTTTAGATTCGTCTTGATAGCGCAAGAGACACTGGGTACATAAAAATAAATAAAAAAACAAACTAGGCAAAGCAACAACCGGATTCAAAGGCTTCACGTGCTCTCCGCAAGCGTGGAAGCGCTCAGTAGTAAATGGCTTTAGCGTACCAATCGCAAAGAGAACACCGTTATTTTTAGGTCCATACTTGTATAACAAAATTAACAAAACACTCAATATATTAGGTCCTTACATATGAAATTGGCGTTTTGTATGGGAGGAACAAAAAGTCGAATATTTTTTAATATAATATATTTAATTAATCAAAGTATGAACCATTATTTTCTATGCACTTTTGCCATCTCATAGGTAGTTCATTGATCCCTTTACTAAAAAAACCAGTCGGACGGGAATCAATAAAATCTTTGAAGGCGATTTGGACTGCCCCATCGGAGTTGAATTTTTTCCCTCGCAAGAAGTTAACCAAATTTCGAAAAAAATGGTAATCTGTTGGAGCAAGGTCCGGGGAGTACGGAGGATGTCTTAGACTTTCCAATTGAAGCTCTTCTAATTTAGTAGCCGTCTGTAGCGCAGTGTGTGGTCTAGCGTTGTCGTGAAGCAGCAGTGGCGTGGAGCGATTGACCAGCCTAGGTTGTTTAGCCGCTAGCTTTTCCATCATGGTTTGCAATTCCTGACAATAGACATCAGCCGTAATAGTCTGGCCAGATTTGAAAAAACTGTAATGAACAATACCGGCACTAGTCCACCAAACGCTTACAAGTAACTTTTTTGGGGTTAATTTTCGCTTGGGGCAGGATTTGGCTGGCTGGCCAGGATCTAACCATTGCGCTGAGCGCTTCCGATTATCGTAAAGAACCCATTTTTCATCACAGGTAATGATTCGGTTTAAAATACCTTCATTATTGTGCCGGTTTAGTAATGTAACGCAGCAGTCGACGCGCGTTTGCCGGTTTGTTTCAGTCAATTCGTGAGGTACCCACCTTTCAAGCTTTTTAATCTTCCCAATTTGCTTCAAGTGAATTAAAACAGTTTTATCACTAACATCGCAGCCTGCAGCTAACTCGGACGTGGTTTGCGATGGATCCGCTTCCACAATAGCCTTCAACTCTTCATTATCAACTTGAGTCTCAGGCCGTCCACGGGGCTTGTTCTGCAGGTCGAAATTTCCAGAACGAAAACGTTGGAACCAAAAACGAACTGTGTTTTCTTTTGCAACACGACCGCCATACACATCATTCACCCTTCGAGTTGTTTCCGCAGCACTAGTGCCACGGCGGAACACGTACTCGTAAATAATGCGATATTTAAGGTTTTCCATTTTGTAAAATGAGTGACGCAAACAGAAAAAAACAGAAGAAAAAAAACAAATGAATGACGATCATCGAAGCACAAATACATGAGTCTATAGCTGTACAAATTTGAATTTGGAATTCCTTACCAAAGAGGAGAAATTCGTGATTAAAGTGGCCAGTACGAAAAACGCCAATTTCATATGTAAGGACCTAATATGTAATTGTTTGAGACAATCCTGTAAAAAAATAACAAAAAACTGGTTGCGTAAATTAAATTACAATGAAACGGAAAAAATCCTACATACCTCTTAATAAAGATTCGTAATTAATACTGTTAAACTGACTTTACCAATGGTAAAATCGGAAAAACCATATTCCATGATTGTTGTGTACCTTATAATGTTATCTAACCCGTTGCTTGTTATTTAAGATTGTGTTATACAATCCCATAATAAGAATCAATTAAATATATAAAATAGCAGCAAGTACCACTCACGGAGTTAATGGGATAAAACTTAGGAAACTTAATTTTTGCAATAATTTTGTTAAACTTTTCTCTAAGAAACTACCTACTTTATTTAAATAAATAAATATATAAAAATAAACTTTTCTAAAATACTTATTACGAACTAACAAAAACCTTCCATAAAAACTTTAAAAATAAATTGAATGAATTACTGATTTTACTATTTCTGCCATTTATCGTCCTCAAAAAGGAACTTAAATTATAATATTATTTTCCTCTTTTTAGATAAATAAATAAACTTAATCTGTAATTTATTATGTACCTATTCAATTTGTACATAATATGATTAAGTGCTAAATTAACTATTTAAATTCCATACAAAAAAAATACATTATAGTTCTTATTAATAATGTGCAATCAAAATGGCGTACATAGTGATTATCCATTACATACTAGTCAACATTACAATATGTTAAATAAGAAATATAACTCATACAAGTAACAAACTAATTCTACTTATCACTGTGACATCAGCCTTACATTCTTATATGAGTCTCCTTTACGCGTGGGTAATCTTACACAACGCTTATCTGGTATGCCTTTCGATATCGGTACCATACTACTCGTACACATACACACACAAACATGATCCACTCATCCAATCAAACACTCCTGGTACACCCTTGCATTCATTCCCAGCTAGCGCACATACCTACTAACCACACTACTCAAACCCGTCTCACAAGTCTTACTCACACATGCAATAAGACGACAACATTTACAATACACTCCCACCTTTGCAACTCACACAGCATAATTCAATAGCCACACAACTAACTTTCTCTTTTTTCCCTACCCCCGTTATAAAAAATACATATAAATTTATCGATGGTGTCACACACAGATAATGAATTAACAGTTATGTTATTTAAATTACCAACTAGCCTATATGTTAAAGTGTTTTGATTATGTGTATTGCCTACCCTAATTTTTTGTATTATAAGGACTTTTATGACAAAACTTTTCAACAAATATGTACAACAAATATGTATTATGCACTCGGAAGAGAGTAGCCACCCACAACACAGGGAATCCTAGTGTGGGGGCTAGTGTGATTAAGATGGTAAGCATCACCTGATAATTATTTGTATTCAAACTACTAAATCTAATTGATAGTTTACCTATAAATGCACTTCAATAACATAACAGTCTAGCCTATTGATAAAGGTTACTAAGTAACTGCATTTTGACCTAAACTGTTAAATAGATTTTTTACTAAGAATGTGTCCATTGACACCTATCTTATTGTCTTTTAAATTTGTTAATATCTACATATTATATATAGATACCTACTTACGAAGTGATAATTGTTAACATTAGCTCATGTTTTTAGAGATTAATAAAGATTATTATTATTAATCCAAGTAGTGCTCGCAGCGGATGTTGCTTAACCTTGTTGATAGGATAAAAATGATCTGGCAACAAACGTTATAAATGATGGCTACATTAATTTACCTCCTGTTTCCGGAACGTTGATCAAAGTCTGAATTAGCAACAGACTAAATACGCGAACGCTCATTGGTCAATGGTAACCAATGACGCGATAAGCCACCAATGACCGTGCAGTAATCAGCCAGTTAACAAATCAAGACTTAGACAAACCTTCCAGAAACTGGGAATTAGTTTGTTAGTCGTTAATTAATTATTTTGAAGCGCTCGTAGCGAAGTTAACTTAGCTGTTCTCAACCGATCAGCAAAGTTAAGCAACGTCACGCGGGGTCATGAGTTGGATGGGTGACCGCTAGTGACATTACTACTGAGCGTTTCCGTGCTTCGGAGGGCACGTTAATCCGTCGGTCCCGGTTGTTATCTTACGATGGCAGTCGTTATAGCATGGTGGTAGGGCATTTGGGCGGTGGACTTTTGGGGCCCACTTCACTCAACTGGCCCCAAGAGTCGTAGGCGCCGCAGCCGCCCTTGGGAGGCTGCTGCCCAACGTGGGCGGCCCGAGCGCCACATGTCGTCGCCTGTACTCCGGAGTGATCCGGAGTATGGCCTTGTACGGGGCACCTGTCTGGGTGGACGCCCTCGGTCGCGCCAATAAGGCCCTGCTGCGTCGTCCGCAGCGGGTCATCGCGACGAGGGCGATACGCGGGTACCGGACGGTGTCCTGGACGGCGGGATGCGTGTTGGCCGGTGATCCCCCCTGGGAGCTCCAAGCGGAGATCCTCGCCGAAGTGTACCACTTCGTGGCGGCGAGGAGATCCCGCGGGGAGCCTCCAGCGTGGGAGGAGGTCACGCGCATGCGACGGCAGGCGCGGGCCGCCCTGTTGCGGCGGTGGACGGAGGACCTGGCTCCACCGGTCCCTGGACAGAGGACGGTGGATGCCATTCGCCCGGTCCTTCGGAGGTGGGTAGGGCGGCGATTCGGGTCGCTCACCTTCCGATTGGTGCAGGTGCTTTCCGGGCATGGATGTTTCGGAAGGTACCTGCATCACATCGCAAGACGTGAGGCGACCCCCGCCTGTCACGAGTGTGGAGCGCCAGAAGACACGGCGCTCCACACGCTGGAGGAGTGCGCCGCGTGGAGTCCCATGCGGCACGCCCTCACAGCGGTCATAGGCGCAGATCTGTCGCTGCCGAGCGTGGTTAACGCTATGCTCGGCAGCGACGGATCGTGGCAGGCGGTGGTCTCTTTCTGCGAAGAGGTGATGGCGCAGAAAGAGGCTGCGGAGCGGGCGAGGGAGGACGACGTCCTCGCAGACCCGCTCCGGCGTAGACGAACTGGGGGAAGGAGAAGGCGATTCGGGCGCCTTCTCGCTCTTACCTAGTGCTGTGCGGATCATCGGTGGAGAGTCGGGGGATTCTCCACTGGCTTGCACGATCCCACACGTCTGGGGGATGGCCCTAATGAGCTGGGTCATCCCTCCATTGGCCGGGGCCCGTCACCGGTGACGGGCCAACCGCCGGGGCGAGATGGTGATTGCTAACGCTACCCCATCTCGCCCCGACTAGGCGGCAGACTGCTCATCCCGGGTTTTTAGTGGGTAACCTCACTTACTACCCCCCCGTGGGGGTAGTAAGGCCCCTCAGGCGAGGACTCCCACATAACCACTCTGCTCCCCCCGGAGCCGGGTGGTATCCATAAAGGATTTTCCCGGGTCAAAAAAAAAAAAAAAAAAAAAATGGTGGTAGGGCATTTGCGAATGCCCGCCTGGGTAGCTACCACCCTCAAGTAAAAAATCTGTCGCCAAGCACCTAATGGTGTGTTTCGGCAGCTGTCCTTGAGAGCCAGTACTTCTAGGTTAGCCTGAACAACATCTTCGACCACATCATCACTTACCAGCAGGCGAGACAGTGGTCAAAGGCTAACCTATCAGGCATAAAAAAAAACAAAAATTTTGTTATTAATTCATAACATTTATTATTATCATAATTTCCTTCTTATATAAATTTATTCATTGTCGCGGCTTATAAACATTTTTCTAACGGTAAATTGAAACTTGTTCAACCGGTGAAAATTTATAAGTTTCGCAATTAATGCTCAACCATTGAAACTGGAGTGTGAAATTATTTTACCGATAGCCATGGCCGGTGTTGCAATAGTGATAGTGAAATATTGTGTCACTATGGATAATTTTGGTAATGAGAGCTGGCGGCGGCGAACGGCTGGCCAAGCCAAAGCCCGGAATCAAAATTAACTAAATATGTTCCCGTGTCGTGTCTATGTGTTGAAAACCGACTGATGTACTGACCCCGCAGACATGGGATATGGGAACGCGATGATTCTTCTGAAGGTTTTCAGAAGCCAAAAAAAATATTTATCCATTTTTTTTTCTTATTTTTCTGTATTAACTGAAAAAAAAGAAAGGTTCATAATACAACGCGTATTTTTATTATATTTACGTATTACCATAAAATATCTTCTTATGCATATTTTGAAGCGCTCGTAGCGAAGTTTACTTAACTGTTCTCAACCGATCAGCAAAGTTAAGCAACGCCGCGCGCGGTCATGAGTTGGATGGGTGACCGCTAGTGATATTACTACTGAGCGTTTCCGTGCTTCGGAGGGCACGTTAAGCCGTCGGCTCCGGTTGTTGTCTTAGGATGGCAGTCGTTATAGCATGGTGGTAGGGCATTTTGCGAATGCCCGCATGGCTAG
Organism: Plagodis pulveraria; assembly: GCA_963890685.1. Taxonomy (NCBI): domain Eukaryota; kingdom Metazoa; phylum Arthropoda; class Insecta; order Lepidoptera; family Geometridae; genus Plagodis; species Plagodis pulveraria. Next base: position 10,331,774 of record OY982971.1, read on the forward strand.
CTACCACCCTCAAGGAGAAAGTATGTGGCCAAGCACCTAACGGTGTGTTCCGGCAGCTGTCCTTGAGAGGCAGTACTTCTAGGTTAGCCTGAACAACATCTTCGACCACATCATCACTTACCATCAGGCGAGATAGTGGTCAAAGGCTAACCTATTAGGCATTAAAAAAAAATGCATATATATATATACTCGATCATCCGATCTTGATGATTATATTTTATGTAGCGTTTAAGGCGAAAATAACGCCAAGACCCATGTGGAAAACTTTTTGGGAGTGTGATCGTTTTTAGCGTTTTTAGCGAATCTCACGCAAATGGTACGCACCCTAAGACAGGAACACAAGAACATATTGTATGCAACCTTGGGAGGGCACTAATGAAATGATATTAAATATGAAATGAAATTAAATATGAAATGAAATGAAATATATTTATTTGTAAGAAATACGATGGTATACAGCCCTGTCGTGCGTCTAATGCACACACACCCTATACAAATCCACGTGAGAAGTGGCATGCTGCTTATTTCGCGCATTTTTCACTTAATACCTCTTACGACACCCACGGGAAGAAATAGGGAGACATTCTAACCCGGCACCCCGCGGGTCGTATTATTATATTAGACAAGTCATTTCATATTTTCTAGGGTTGCAACGATTATCAATTTGCCGATGATTATCTAAATCAATAAACCAACTAATTTACATGTAATGTAGTAAACTAAAGAACCATGTATGCAATGAAAACAAAAAAAAAGTGTGAAAAAGTATTTAAAATTCAATTAACATGTTTTTTTTTATTTTAAGTGACTCCAATTAACTGAATAAAATGCTACTAAGCCCGTATTACCCTGTTATGTTTTCTATCCTTTTTAATAGCTTTCTCTTAATTTTCGATATACAAGGCTGCATAGGCTTCAAATGATGAATGTTGTGTCTCCAATTCAGAGGTTTAAAATATAAAGATTAATTTTAAATTAAATTTTAAAAGCTATAGTTTTAAGATTCAAAAAATAATTTTAACCCATACAAAATTTTTACGAAAAACTCACTTTTCAATATAAAACCGATAGCTGAGAAATTTAAAGCTACGAACCATGTATTTTCTTCGCACACACACTTTATTTTCTTACACTACACAGGTACACACTTACAGGTAATAAAAATAAAATTAACAACTGAAATATTTGTATACCAAGAAAGGACATGTTCACAACATGTTCAAGTGTTCAGACGTACACCGCGCAACATCTTTATGTACGGTTAGGTGAGGGTTAATACAATAAAGCAGTGAAATCTCTTTTTAGATCCAAAAAGTACGTTCCCGCGTTTGTTGCCATTAAAGTGCATTGAAGAATTTGACTGAAGAATTTTAGGAAATTGTGCTATACGTAGATATATTAATCGGTAATCGGAAAATAATCGTGTCATTAATCGGCTTTTCCGATTAATCGTAATCGGCCTAATAATCTCCGATGAATCGTATCGCAGTCGGTTGCATCCCTAATATTTACCAGTGATGGAAGTCGATTCAGCTTAAAAAAATATATTTCAGTGTATAGATCGTTCTCTGACGTTTTGGTATAAATAATCTGTTGACGTCACGTATTTCAAGGCCTTCAGAAATGTCAATCAGAAGCGAGGTCAAGTGAAATATATACGTAATTATGGTATATAGGAACGCGCCCAGAAAGAGAAGCCATACCCCAAATTACATGGCGTGCTTTTCCACTGCTTACGCGAATGTATACCTAATACGAGCAACTTTACCTAATGTTAGCATGTGTCTACTAAGAAATGTATTGTAGGGAAAAATGTATTGTATTGAAGCAGTGATTGCTCAGTGACATTGGCTATGGACTGCCGTGCAGCAGGTCCATGGTTCGAATCCCGCCGCGGGCTTGAGCTTCACTGCATGGTGGATGGGCTTTATGCGAATTCCCGCCTGGCTAGCGACCACCCTCAAGTAGAAAATCTGCCGCAAAGCACCTAACAGAGTGTTCTGGCAGCAGTCCTTGAGAGCCAGAAATATTACAGGCGCATGAGACCTAACAACTGTACGTCTCAGCGTGACGGGCACAGTGCAATTCGTCGTTGACGAAATGCGTCTGTTATAGGCAGAGGTTAGTCTACTTAACATCAGGTGGACCTCGGGCTAGTTCCGTCACAATAACATAAAAAAATAGTGTATAGCACGTTGGTTTTGCATTGTAGTAAGTGGACTAACCTCTGCCTATAACAGATGCATTTCGTCAACGATGAATTGCACTGTGCCCTTCACACTGAGACGTACACAGTTGTTATTCTGCACAGCTGCAATTTCACTGGCTCTCAAGGACTGCTGCCGAAACACACTGGTTGATGCTTGGAGACAGATTTTCTACTTGAGGTTGGTAGCTAGCCAGGCGGGCATTCGCAAAATACCCTTCCACCTTGCGGTGAAGCTCAAGCCCGTGGCGGGATTCGAACTATGGACTGCTGCACGGCAGTCCATCGCTAATGCCACTGAGCCATAATTGCTGTTTGTCCAAATGGCGTAAAAATTAGAGAAAATACTTTCACATTGAAGCAGTCGTCCGATTTCAAAATTTTCAGCACGGATTTGTTAAGGATATAATACGTAACATTTTAGCGTGAGATGGATGTGAAAAAAAGTTGGGGAGGAGTTTCAAAAAAAGGATATGAAAGCAGGTGCATTTAATTCTTTTTTTACATATAAGTTGGCATCGTACTGGACCACTATGGCCAATTTATGAATGAAATTCTATTGTTATCATTATCGCCGATGCCAATGGGTTAATCACGCACTTATAAAAACTTCCAGCAGGGATTTGTGGCCAAAATGAGTACGTAGTATTTTTTTTTTAATCCAAGCAATGATCCTCTGAAGAGGAGTTCATCTAAAAAATTACCAAAGACAAGTGAGCTACTGATTTTGGTCATTTTTTCAAATCAAATCAAATCAAAATTAGTTTATTGCCACACAAAAAATAAATAGATAGAAACAACAATGAATGAATTCGTAACTAACATAGAGGGAAAAGAAAAAGATGATATGATAAAAATAAATAATTTTTAGGGTTCCGTACCTCAAAAGGAAAAATACGGAACCTTTATAAGATCACTTTGTTGTCCGTCTGTCTGTCTGTCTGTCAAGACCTTTTTTCTCAGTAACGTGTGGAGGTATCGAGCTGAAATTCATATCAAATACTCAAGTCTACTGTCCCTTGGAGCTGTGAGAAAATCAAACTTCTAAGCCAACGCAATCAAAAGATACAGCCGTTTATGCCGCAAATTTTCAACACTCTCTAGGGAATCAAAACCTACAAAACCGGGTACTTCCCGTGAACTCAGAATCTTGAAATTTGGTAGGAAGCGATGTCCTATAGCACAGATAAGGGAAAAAATGCGAATAGTATAAATTGTTAGTTAGACGCTATATATACATATACATAATAAAAATATTTTTAACAATTTTAAAATGTGATGGATTTCATTTAGCAATAAAAATACCATAACTTTTACTTATATAGGTTTGTACGGAACCCTCGGTGCGCGAGTCTGACTCGCACTTAACCGTTTTTTTACTAAGATCTTTCCCTTTACATCAGGCGGGTGACCGTCTCTTCACTTACAAAAAAAGAAAACAAAAGGCTATTCTAGGATCATAGAGTAAATAGCTGCTTATATAAACAGAGACGAGTCATCCGTTGTGAATATAATATTTTAATGTTACTTTTTGACAGAAATAACTACCGAATGACGTTAAAGTTTATACTCTTCAAAAAGATGTGCGTCATTGCACTCGTGAAAAAACTGGAGATTTAAAAATAGACGTCTACCAAACATCGGTTGGTGTTGCTATTATTTATAACCGAAATAATATTTCAATAGTCTGAGCTGGAAATTTAAAAAAAATACTCTTTTTCAGCTATTTGCATGGTGGTAGGGCATGCATGGTGGTAGGGCATTTTGCGAATGCCCGCCTGGCTAGCTACCACCCTCAAGTAGAAAATCTGTCGCCAAGCACTTAGCGGTGTGTTCCGGCAGTTGTCCTTGAGAGCCAGTATTTCTAGGTTAGTCTGAACAACATCTTCGACCACATCATCACTTACCATCAGGTGAGATAGTGGTCAAAGGCTAACCAATCAGGAATAAAAATATTTTAGTTTGGTTTAGTAACTATATGGTAGACTAGCTTTTCAGCCGCGGATCCGCCCACTGGTATGTCGGTTATCGCGCAAAACCATTAACCTCTTTTTGTGCAGTTGGATAAAATCTATCCAATGTCCTTCCCCGGGTCTTATTTCCATTCTAAATTTCAAGGCAAGATTCTATCCCATGACTCACTTACACGTTTTTAGTTAGGTTCAGTTTTAATGAAACAGATTACTTACAGTATCATTGTTTGTTTTTTTCACAATTGTAGTGAAAAGCCGAGTGTTTACTGCGTACATAAAACCCATTTTAGCCTGGACTAAATTAAATACCAACCGCCACCTTTGGCTAGAGCTGTTAAACGTATCGGCTAAAATGATGTTTGCACTAGTTGTAAAATCTACTACTAAACACTAATATTTGTATTATGTAAGAACTACAACAGTCTATGTATCTTTTACATAGTATACTTTTTTGACGCCTGGAAATCGCTTTACGCGTACTATGGAGTCCTCGGGGGGCAGCCGCGAGGTTTGTTTTGTACACCTGTAACAGAATCAGAAATCTTTATTGGCCATTATAACAGTCAACGTTACACTAGGAAAGTCATTTTACAATTAGGTTGGTATTCATTTCAAAGCATGATTGTATACTAGAAAATTATGATAACAAACTACTTAATCTAACATGTTAAAGGAAATTCATAAGTGCAATATGATATATAATACATTGACGATGCCTATAATTTGTAATAACAATTTAAAACAAATATACATGTATAAATTCATGTGAATTATACAAATAAAAGATATCTATAGCATTCGTTATCGTTGCTCTACATTAGTGGTGGGTGCCCCATTCTGCCAGGTGGGCAATTCCTCTAAGGGGGCGGAATAAGGCGTGCATAGTAGTCTTCTCCGCCGTGGTCTTTTTTGTTTTAAAATCTACATACATTTGCCACCTCATGGTAAACGACGATGCGGTTGACGGTGGAGCATGTTTGTCTAGAAAATGCCCACGCTTTACGTACAATAAGCGCAAAACACACCAAGTTGGACGTCAGTGCAGGATATGTTCGATATTACAGAGTATGAAAGAATACGTATTATACAGATATAAATTATAGATTTTTTTAAAATATTTAATAGGGTCTGTTGTCAAAAACCATGAAATAAAATTGGTAATCACGAAATATTCTTTTTTTGAATTGGAGTTATATGATGGTTTTAAATGTTTATTTTGACCCATTAACAACTTATACCTACTTATGGAAAAATATAAATTACATAAAATCATATATATACTATAGCTGCCCGCCCCGGGCTTCGCACAAATTTAATTAAATTAAACAAAAAATATAAACACATAAATAGTAGTTATTGTGACATAACTGTACCTAATAGGACATATGGTATTGCGGCTTTTTTGTTGATATTGATGTCCTCTATAAAATTGTAGTACATTACTTTGCTCTGTTGTCAACAATTTCCGCAGGGTACGCGATATACCGATTTTTTTGGTATTATTTTCACACCTTGGGTTACATTATCAAAGTTTTCACACTAATCCCTAAGTTTTTGAAAATATTCTATAGCCTATATTCATTAGGGGTAGTGAAGGATTCGAATGGTGAAAGAATTTTTAAAATCGGCCCAATAGTTTTTAAGTTACATGCAAAATAAATTTTTTTTGCTCTTTATGATATATCATCATCATCATCATCATCATCAGCCGGAAGACGTCCACTGTTGAACAAAGGCCTCCCCCATAGAGCGCCACAAGGAACGGCTATTAGCCGCTTGTAACCATTGGCTACCCGCGACTTTCACGATGTCGTCAGTCCACCTAGTGGGGGGCCTACCAACTCTACGTCTTCCGGTGTAGTGTGGTAACCACTCGAGAACCTTTCTTCCCCATCGGTTATCAGTTCTTCGAGCAATGTGGCCCGCCCATTGCCACTTCAACTTGCAAATTCTGAGAGCTATGTCGGTGACTTTGGTTCTTTGCCGAATATCCACGTTCCGGATTTTATCGCGCAAAGAAACTCCGAGCATAGCTCTCTCCATAGCTCGTTGAGTGACTTTGAGCTTGTCCATAAGGGCCACAGTTAGGGACCACGTCTCAGTGCCATAAGTCATCACTGGCAACACACACTGGTTGAAGACTTTGGTCTTCAGGCTCTGCGGGATCTTCGACGAGAAGATGTCGCGTAACTTCCCGAACGCTGCCCATCCGAGTTGGATTCTTCGGGCGACCTCTTTGTCGAAGTTGGACCTACCTAACTGGACAGTCTGTCCCAGGTAAATGTAATGGTCAACAACTTCGAGTGTATCGTTCCCAACAACTACTGGTACGGGTGCAACATGGACATTAGACATAATTTTCGTCTTGTCCATGTTCATTTTAAGACCCACCTGCTGGGAAACTCTACTGAGGTCGCTGAGCATTGTACTGAGTTCTTCAAGCGATTCTGCCAATATGACTATGTCGTCGGCGAAACGAAGGTGAGTGATGTATTCGCCATAGATGTTGATGCCGAATTCTTTCCACTTCAAGAGCTTAAAAACGTCCTCCAACGCATTCGTGAACAGTTTCGGAGAAATAACGTCTCCCTGTCTCACGCCTCGTTGCAGTTGGATTGGTTCCGTGCTCTTGTCCTGTAATCGAATCGACATGGTGGCGTTTCTATACAAACACTTCAGCGCTTCGATATACCTATAGTCGATTTGGCATCGCTGAAGAGACTGCAGTACGGCCCAGGTTTCGATTGAATCGAAGGCTTTTTCATAGTCCACAAACGCTAAACATAATGGCCGATTATACTCCTCAGTCTTCTGTATAATCTGGCGGAGCGTATGAATGTGGTCTATGGTGCTAAAGCCTTTTCGGAACCCGGCTTGTTCGGGAGGCTGGAAGTCATCAAACCTACGAGCAAGACGATTCGTAATGACTCTCGAGAACAGCTTATAAACATGGCTCAGAAGTGAAATGGGCCTGTAGTTCTTCAACAAGGTCTTGTCGCCTTTTTTGAAGAACAGTACCACTACACTTCTGCTCCATGCTTCTGGCGTTTTACCTTCAAGGATGACGGAATTAAATAACTTCTGGAGGACTGAGAGTACCGGTTTTCCACCCGCTCTCAGAAGTTCTGTCGTGATTCCGTCATCACCTGGCGCCTTGTTGTTCTTAAGCTGTTTGAGAGCCATTCTAATCTCGTATAGGCTGATGTCCGGGATGTCTTCGGTGTAGTGTCGGGTCAGTTTAGCTCTCGTGTCCTGAGCTGTACTGACAACGGGTTCTTGTGTCGAGGTGTATAGCTGTCCATAAAACCTCTCAAGTTCTCTCAGAATCTCCGGTTTTGATGAGATGATTCTGCCATCGTCGATCTTCAGCTTAGTCATTTGGCTTTGACCTATAGACGAATTTTTAGCGAACACTTTGGAGCCATGATTACGCTCGATTGCGGCCTTTATACGATTTGTATTGAAGGCGCGCAAGTCGTGTCGCAGTGCCTTCGAAATTCGTCTATTGAGCTTGCCGTAGTTTGACATGTCAGCTGAAGATTGCAGTCTCATCTCATTCCGATCTTCCATCAGCTTGATGGTTACTTCTGAGAGTTTCTTTGGTTTATTTCGGCGGGGGGTCTTAAAGAACTGAGACCCCACCGCTTGGACAGCTTCCACCAACCCGTTGTTTATCTCGTCCACTGTTTCGCATTCAGCTAGGCACTGGAAGCGGTTATGTAGTTCGAGTTGAAAGCTCTCGGGGTTTTGGATTTGGGCAACGCTAGGCCGGAGCGTGGAGTTTATCAGACGCGACCTCTCAAGCTTTACATTGATATTCAATGTGCCTCTAACGATACGGTGATCGCTACCGGTTTTCACCTTGTGGATCACAGAGACATCATTGAATATTTGCTTCCTGGTCGTCATGATAAACTCGATCTCATTTTTTGTTGAACCATCGGGGCTTATCCACGTCCACTTCCGGGATGGTCGCTTCTCGAAGAAGGAGTTCATCGCAAAGAGTCCCTCCTTCTCCATGAAGTCGACCAGCCGCTGGCCCCTCTGGTTCCGCTGCCCATATCCAAATGGCCCCACTCTCAACTCATCGCCATTTCGTGTGCCCAACTTAGCGTTGAAGTCCCCCCATCACAACGGTGAAGTATGTTTCGGAGGAATGTATGGCTTCAGATATCTCCTCATACATAGCCTCTACTTCATCGTCTGAGCGTGTCGAGGTCGGTGCGTAAACCTGTATGACCTTCAGCGAATACCGTTTGGTGATTCTGAGTATAAGGTACGCTACCCTGCTCGACACACTTTCGACTTTTACAACATTGTTAACAAGGGACTTCCGGACGAGAAACCCAACACCACCCTGAGACTTTTGGTGACCTTCCCGGTAGAAGAACAAGTTACCGGAGTCAAGGATAACGGTGTCCTGTCCCTGTCTTCGGACTTCCGATAACCCCATGACATCCCAGCGTAACTTGTTCAATTCTTCCTCTAGCTCGACAATCTTGTGGTCCTCCCTGAGCGTACGTATGTTGTGTGTTGCCAGGGCCAAGGGTCGTCGTTTTTGATGTTGGTAGCCGTGTATCTGCCGGGGATTCTTCGCACCCCCTGCTCCACCGTTACCTGGCCTGCTACCAGGGCCAGGAATAATAGAGCTGCCGGGGACTGGGGGCCGAGTTATTTTTGTGCTATTCATAAGGGGGGGTTTGCCATAATCCCCACGCTTGGCAGGCGTCTTGGGGATCGCAGTTATTGGTGTGCATTTCTCAGAAGGCGCTGCTGCCCACCTTCCGGTATTTTTCCGTTAGTCGCCTTTTACGACACCCACGGGAAGAGATGGGGGGATGACATTCTAGCCCGGCACCCCACGGGGCTTTATGATATAAGTATAGATAAATACTCAATAAGCTATAGATTATGTCACCCTATATGCTAGGGAGCATATTTTTTTCTGCTACCTTATGTATTTACGGTTATTATATATAATTGCATATATTGATTGATCATCTAAGCAGTGGATCAAACACTGCAGAGTGAAAAAAAAAACAATTGAATTATGGAAGTGAAAGTATGAAATAATTCGCGGAAAAGTAACATGACATCACGCCCCTTTCAATACCTACGATAATATCTCCACATGTCACAAGTAAACCCTTCAAACGAGATCGCCAACACAAATGAAATTATCTTAATATATAACACGTTTTATGTCATGTCTCAACATTCCATGCTTAATTGATAGTTTTATCGTCGCTTAACACATAAAGACTGCTATCCTTGTATACTGTGTTAATTGGCCGCGATTCAAATATAATTTACTTGAAAAATAAAAAAACATTTGAAAGTTATGGAAGTGAAAGTATGAAATAATTCGCAGATAAGTAACATGACATCACGCCCCTTCCAATACCTACGATTATTAAGTTGGCATCGTCAGGACCACTATGTCCTAGTTATGAATGAAATTCTATTGTTATCATTATCGCCGATGCCAATGGGTTAAAACACCACATGTCACAAGTAAACCCTTCAAACGAGATCGCGAACACAAATGAAATTATCTTGATATATAACACGTTTTATGTTATGTCTCAACATTCCATGCTTAATTGATAGTTTTATCGTCGCTTAACACATAAAGACTGCTATCCTTATATACTGTGTGAATTGGCCGCGATTCAAATATAATTTACTTGACGTACTGCAGAGTGAAAAATAAAAACAATTGAAATTTATGGAAGTGAAAGTATGAAATAATTCGCGGAAAAGTAACATGACATCACGCTCCTTTCGATACCTACGTTAATATCGCCACATGTCACATAAGTAAACCCTTCAAACGAGATCGCCAACACAAATGATATTGTCATGATATATAACACGTTTTATGTCATGTCTCAACATTCCATGCTTAATTGATAGTTTTATCGTCGCTTAACACATACAGACTGCTATCCTTATATACTGTGTGAATTGGCCGCGATTCAAATATAATTTACTTGACGCAAAGTACTTACTGATAGCTATATTTCTCTTCAAATAAACACAAGTAAGTTTCGCAGTCCGACCGCGTGGAACGTGAATATAATTTACTTGACGTACTGCAGAGTGAAAAATAAAAAAACAATTGAAACTTATGGAAGTGAAAGTATGAAATAATTCGCGGATAAGTAACATGACATCACGCCCCTTTCAATACCTACGATAATATCGCCACATAAGTACATGTCACATAAGTAAACACTTCAAACGAGATCGCGAACACAAATGAAATTATCTTGATATATAACACGTTTTATGTCATGTCTCAACATTCCATGCTTAATTGATAGTTTTATCGTCGCTTTACACATAGAGACTGCTATCCTTATATACTGTGTGAATTGGCCGCGATTCAAATATAATTTACTTGACGCAAGGTACTTACTGATAGCTATATTTCTCTTCAAATAAAAACAATTAAGTTTCGCAGTCCGACCGCGTGGAACGTGAATATAATTTACTTGACGTACTGCAGAGTGAAAAATAAAAAAACAATTGAAACTTATGGAAGTGAAAGTATGAAATAATTCGCGGATAAGTAACATGACATCACGCCCCTTTCAATACCTACGATAATATCGCCACATAAGTACATGTCACATAAGTAAACCCTTCAAACGAGATCGCCAACACAAATGAAATTATCTTAATATATAACACGTTTTATGTCATGTCTCAACATTCCATGCTTAATTGATAGTTTTATCGTCGCTTTACACATAGAGACTGCTATCCTTATATACTGTGTGAATTGGCCGCGATTCAAATATAATTTACTTGACGCAAGGTACTTACTGATAGCTATATTTCTCTTCAAATAAACACAAGTAAGTTTCGTAGTCCGACCGCGTGGAACGAAGCGCGCGGTCGCATACTGCCGCGACGGGGACGGTTACACAACTGATTAAAACAGCTAATATAATCTAGAATTTAATATTATCTGATGTTCGAATGATAACTCTATCAGTTTTTTTATGAAAGTGTTTGATGCGTGTGATAGTACAATATTTTGTGGCGCTCTCGCGCTCAGTGTAGTCAACTTTTTATACAGTGCTTTGTGGAGGTGTTAATTTAGTTTTTCAAAATGAATGTGACAGATTGGATTGATAATATGGACATGGATTTTACGTCCACTACTATGATGCCGGATATAAGTACGGCAGCTCCTGATTTCAGAACATGGCTCACGAACTTAGTGTTGAAGGTTTGTTTATTGTTATTGTTTATATAGTTCGTTATTGTGTAATAGTTTAATGACATGACATTTATTGTTATTAATACTAGAAGTGTCCTTACGTTAAGGTTTTTTTTTAAATATCATTGTAAAATTGCTGGTTTATAAGATAGATATGGGATTGAAATTTTTTTTTTTTTTTTTTAATACTCCTTCAAGCGTATAATACACATTATTAGGGATAACTCAAAATACTACTCGTCAGATCTCACTCAAATTTAAATGGAACTAAACGACAATTACCAGCTTTCGAATTTAAAAAATCATCAACAGTGTGTACCGATCACCAAGTAAAAAGTTATGAGGTAACACACAAAAAAAAACAAATAGGTAGGCAAATTTTGAACCACATCCTTATTCGAAATTCACGTCAAAATTAGTTACCTCTTTGGGGACATGACTTTTCTTTATTGCTCAAAGGTTAGCCTTTGACTTGACGGTAAGTGATGATTTCGGAGATGGTACGCATACTTAACCGTTAATTGCCTTGCAACATATTTTTCCCCAGGCACCACCATGGAAAGCGTCTGACGTTACCTTAAGGTCCGAAATAGCCTAACTATCCTAAGATAACAACTAGGACCGACGGCATAACGCGCCCTCTAAAGCACGGAAGCGGTCAGTAGTAAATGCCGCTAAAGGTAACCCATTCAAGTAGACATAGAAGTAGAAGAAGAGTGACTGGAGCAAACATTGTTCTCTTATAATAGTTAATCGGTTAAGAATGACGCTAGCCCCGCTACAAATGCTTTTCTAGTTCTGGAAATCTTGATATAACTTTCCTGCAGTTTTGCGATACGCTCTGGATTTCTCTTAGCCTAACTGTGAGGTATTCATTGAAGCTAGGATATTATGTATACAGTGACTCGTCTCAAGCAGGTCAGTGGGGACATAAGCAAGCTTGCCCTCTTAAGGGGCATCACTGTAGAGAAAGATGTTATATTTCGTCTCCACTTCTCGCGTTTTTAGTTCGCGCCATGTACCCCATGGCGCCATGTTCGCAAGTCAATGGCAATATTTTATTTTATTAGAAATTTAGAGCGCGCTCTAGTAGAACTAGTAGAAACTATCTTGTCACACACGAATGATATATGAATGAATGAATAAAGCGCCATCTAGCACGCATATATGATACCGACACATTAGTAGGCTCATGAATTGTTTTGTAGCGTGGCACAGTTAATAAATTTACCATACCTACAGTAGAACAAGTTTAATCTTGATGAATACCAGCTTCTTCTTGCATGTTTTTGTGTATGCAAATTTTCAACTTGCCGATTTTGATGAACTAATTGATTTGATGTAAGGCGTAACCCATTATATAAAAGATAGTTTATTTATTACAAAAACAAGTATATAGTGTAAAATTTGCGCTGAAAATAATGAATAAGCTTTTGTACCCCATGATCAAAAGACAGATAGCGGGTATACTATTAGGTATTATTATCAAGTAGCTTGGTTTTTAAACAAGATTTTATCTTGTTTAGAAACTAAGTATAAGTCATACGACTTGCTCGTGTCATTACTACAAGTCCTATTAAGGTCACATAAACAAAAAATCACATGGAGAAGGTAGTAAGTACAGTTATTATTTCAATTTGTTAATAATAATTCATACATTTCGTGAATGCTATTGCTCAGATGGGTGGCACAACAAAACTTTTAAGAAAATAATATCTTTATTCAGATTACCCACTTAGGAAGATAGGTATTTTGTTTATAAATTTTACCATTAAATATTATTTGTACCCGTACGTAAATATTACTATTTGTACTACTATTCGTACGTATTACCACAATATTATACATCGATAGTAAAACTGTGGTATAACTTAATGTTGTCTTAGGTTTTCGCGATTGTTACACATAGTAATTAAACCACTTTAAACGGTTTAAATCGCGTATATTTATCATTATTTTGTCCCGACGTTTTAAACACTTTGAAGTAATCGTGGTCACGGGTAACTAAAAAAAATTGATAAATATACGCGATTTAAACCGTTTAAAGTTGTTTAATTACTATGTGGTATAACTGTATTGGTAGTACTAAGATACTATCTTATTCATATATCATCATATACGAGTACGTGGAAAGAAGTAAATATACTTATACTATATATACTTATTACCTAAAGCCAAGTAAAAAAGGCAGTGCAATGCATACCTTTTATTTTAGCTGATTTTTACGTGCGCTCCGTAACCACCGGGCAAAACGGAGCACTTATCTGTCATCTGTCTATCCGTCCGTTTTAATGTCAAACAAATCTTGAGCTCGTAAACGGGATATAGGTGACAAAGCGCTCGTAGCGTGGCTGGCTTAGACATTCTTTACAGATCAACTAAGTAATTCAACGTCAGCTGCTTCATGACTTGGATGGGTGACCGCTAGTGGCATTACAACTAAGCGCTTCCGTACATCAAATGGCACATAAAACCATTGATCTCGGTTGTTGTCTTAGGATTGCAGTCGTTATAGAAAGGTGGTAAGGCAATGCCTGCACGGCTAGCTTCCACCTTCTGTCACCAAGAACCAAGCAGTGTGTTCCGGCAGCACTCCTTAACCCTAGTGATACTATATCCTAACATACCCTAGATATAATCCTAGTGTTCATATGATGGGTTGCTTTTCTGGGCTATAATTACTACCTATGAAATTATGAATACTTATTTAAATAACTTTTTATGTTTGATAGTTTGTGTGTGTTCCATTATTTGTGGAAAGAAGAGTCTGTGTTTACTGCATGACAGCTTTGTACCGTAAGACCTACTGTTACTGTTACGCTGTGGCCTCAAAATATTTTTTATTCCATCAGCATGTTCATATATATGAAAAGTCTTTCGTTTGTTCTGGTGTCCATCCAGGGTAAGAAATATAATTTTCCTAGATCTACGAAAAAATATGGTAGATACTTAAGATTTACATACATTACGTATTACTTACTATATTCAGCATACTAAACTTTTTGAGTGAATAATAGGAAAAAAAATGGAATCTAGGTAATAAAATTATAAGCAGAATGCATAAAGCATATTGTAAATAAACTTAGAAGTAAATACGTATCAATTTATACCAATAAATAAAAAAAATATAAAAATAAATTTAGCTTTGGATTTGAACCTTGAACCTACAGTTTTCTGGTCCGACCTTAGAAGAAATGAGCTACTCAAACAATGTTTTATCAATGAAAATGACAGACCTATGTAACATTTGTGATTGTGTTTCCTGGATCAAAATGTGGCAACGTAAAAACTAAACAGTTGTCAACGTAGGTTAACTACGAAATCAAGGTAAAAATGTACAAGATTTACATTAAAGAACTGGAAAGTCGTTAGATAACTAAATTATATGTAAATACGTATAAAATTTTCATAAAAAAAAAATAGTAGACAAAAAGTGAATACGACAGATTCGAACTCCGCTCTTCCAGATTCTGGTCTGACCTTTCTAAGATTGCGCCACTTAGACATAGCGGTTGGAGTCGAAAATAAGAGATATTTACAGACTTTTGTGCCATACTGTCAGAAGAATTTGTAAATTTATGTAAAAGTTCATATTATGAAAAATTCAGAATAACGCTCATAATGACTTTAGGTAGCTCAAGTAGTTCCTACGTCTTATAAAATCTTGCATGTTTATTTTATTGTGATAGTGTCACAGTAATATGATGAATTAATTAAAATTAGAAAATTACATTCATGACAGTAAACATAAATGGAGGAAAAAGTACAGATGCCTGCCTTATTATGTCCACGATGCGTTTTTGGCGATTTGTATAAACCTTTTTTGTACCTACAAAGCGTTTATTTGTATGTTTAACCATATTTTTATTTAATCGAGATCGCTGAGAAAAGCGACATAGGTCCAACGCTCAACGCGGCTGGCCGCGGTTTGAACGATAATGATAGCGATATACGTGGATCGCTGGAGAAAATAGTGCGGCATGATATTAACGCTTCTCGGAATGAAAGGGCGTATGCGACATTTTAGAAACAGACTTATTACACATTAACCATGCTTTTTTTGTAAAAAATTAAATAACAAACTTTATTGCACTTAAAAATTCAATATTTTAGAACATAAATCATATCTTAATACAATAAAATCTAGCGGAAAAAGTAGAAAACCTTTATTTTCAGAGGGGTTTTTGTCAATTTTTTGTATCGAGCCAATTATTAGGAAACATGTTTTGAGTGCTATGAGCACACTACCTATATCCTTGAGTATTGTGTATTTAAATTGCAGTACCATGCGGTATCTGGTTTATGAGATTTTCGACATATTGTTAGCATTATTTCTTATATACTGGGCCTTAAGGATAGTGTATATACGTTGCGGTTCCCATGCAAACGTTGTTTCGTCTTATTTTAAAATCACAAGTGTACAACGCGCCTTACTTATATGCTCCTGGATTACCAGTTTTTCATTATATTAATTATGTACATCTTTATATTTTAAAATAGAAATTCCCGTGTAAAAACTGTTTTGTTGTAACCTTAAACCATAAATAATTTTATAAGAAAATGTGGAAATTAGTCTTAAAAGGGAAGGTGGCATGCGGTTCTCCATACAATTGTATACCCCTGGATAATGCTTCTAGATTATTATCATATTATCAGCAACTAATTGTTGCTGAAGAAAATATGACCCAACAAACAAAGTCCAAAAGTTTTTCTTAAACAGCCAAAAAACAATTGTTTTGGGGGAGAAAACAGGGGAATATAAATCTTCGATTTCGTAAATTTTCGTCTTTATCCTTGCATGTATCGAAAATTGAAATTTCAGTATTATTAATATTATTATAATATTGAGGCTTTCAATGCACAGGTGTTTTAGACAAAGTTGCAGATAGTTTTCCTTACAAATGCAGCAGCTAAGTTTATTCAGTCAAATTTACATAACCCGTAAGCACGTACAGCGTCTACAGTGTCGTTTTAAGCAAACATAAACATACCTAAATAGATTTTCGTAGGTATTTATGGCCAGGACAAAAAGTGGCACAAGAAATAGATAATGACTTCTACAATTATTTGCTTGTAAGTCCTTAATGCTATAGAAATAAAGTCTAAAATATTTTGCTCTTCGGAGTTCTTCTTTCAATATATCCCCGTACAAAAAGTGTTGGCAAGATTTAAGACTTTTTGTTAAGCGTTGAAGTATGTTTTATATTTACCTATTGTTGTTGCTAATTGGTGATGCGGCATGGACTTTACAAGGTCTTCATGAGTTCATATTTTCTGAGAAATATCCAAAAACATTGTTAAATATATCTACTACGTAATAGGGTTGTTGACTTGTTTTTTTAAAGTATGTTAAATTATTTAGAACACTGAAATATACACCTAGAATTTTTAATATTTTTTTTAGGAGTCCTGAAATACTAGAAATCCATCTTTTTATTTCAACTTTTAAAATTGGCGCTAAAACATCATTCAATGGCGGACTGTATGCTTAAGACGTCACTAGGGCAAAAACAAATAGTGCTGAAATGTAATACGTTTTGCTTGCTTGTTGTAGTGTCGTGCGTAATCGATTATACAGGTTGTTCGGCAGAACGTGTACCATAGTGTAGGGGTGTATTGGTGTATGTAGACTGAATAAAACAATCACAGAACCAATACAGTTTGAAGCACGGATACATGAGTGGCAGCACTATCAATTATTTTTCATACATGGTAATTAAACAACTTTAATCGGTTCAAAATCACTATTTTATTGAACATTTTTGTAATCCCGAAATGTATAAACACTTTCAAGTGATCGAGACAATGGCATGCAGTGACATCGGAATAAATACAATGATAAACATAAGCTTTTCCAACTGTTTAAAGTTGTTGTATTACTATTAGTAATAATTGCAAAATGTTTCCATAGATTCTTGTTCCGAGTTTAGGTTTTATTATCTATGCTGATCTTTGATCAAATCTCACGGCGAAATATGATCAAAGATAAATGAGTCAAATGTACGTATTACACTATTAAATATATGGGATCCAATGGATTTGATAGTGAAATAGGGGCCTAAGTAGTAAATCGATAGTGATGCGACATTTTGTAGGTTGCTTGCTATTAGCAATTACTAATGTCAATTGTCACTGTCAAAACCTTTGGAAGCAAACTCTCATGATTACTATTACCTATTCTGTGGCTTTGTTTTTGTCCTTATGACATCATTTCCGCCTTTACTTCCGTTTGAGATCACGTGACTTCAAGAAAATTTAAACACATTTTGTTTATTCAAAATAAAGGTAATCCAATGCAGAATAAATAATTTGTTAATTTCATCGAGCTATGTGCTCCAACTACTATCATGTTAACGTTACACTGTATTTTATTTTAGACTGTGTCAACTACCCTATTCGGATAGAGAATATAATGAATTTTTCCGTAGGCTGGGTTAGAATTGCACCCTGGCTATATCTCTAACTGCAATCTTACACTTCGATTCCCAAGACGCCTGCCAAGCGTAGGGATTATGTAGTACAGGTAGGATGGTTCGAACACTGGCAATAAACACCATACATGTTCGGATCTCTAAGCAAAAGAAGTCTTTCCAAGTACCAGGCAAACAAAATCGAATAAGAGGTTAGAATATAACATCTTATAAATATGAAATTAAATTCTTTGGAAGTACCAGGCGAGCATAAACTCTTAATAGGTAAGAGTTGTATCTATATTTGTATAGCGTATCGCAGTGGAAAATTTAGTACTGTCAACTTCCCTAGGGGAATGCTAAAGGAATTAGTGCGTGATGTATTTAGTCCTCTAGGGGTATCGTGGTGTAATTGTGAGTGCTGTTTTTTTCCCTGAGGGTGTGGGCTAAGGAATTTCAGTCGAACGAGTGAAAAAAATCTAGACAAAAGGGTAGAGATATAACCATTTGTTTTCTTATACATCAGAGTAATCACAATCTGAAAGTAGGATCGCGTCTCAATCATATGTTTGTATGACATGGCGGGATGGAAATGGCCTCAATATGTATTTAAGGACAAAAGGATATTGATTGTGGATCCTAGTGATTATAATAATTTGAGGTATAAATATTTTAATTCACGGTGTTCGAGCAATTATGATGGTTATTCTTGGGTGTTTATTTTATAATACTATTTAATGTCGATTGATTTAAAACAATCTAAAACTGAGAATTGTTGGTCTCATAAACATCGGCCATGGAGCTAGTCGGGAATTGCACTACCCATAGCCTAGTAGAAGTCGTAAGAGGTGGAAAAGTGCCAAAAGGTGGGCAGCAGTGCCTTCTGCTACACTGCGAACTCCATACATCGGCCAAGCTCGGGGATAGTGGGAAACCTCTCTTAATGGGGGAGGCTTTTATTCAACCGCGGAAAATAATAATGTTAATTAGGTAATCAAGGTTAATCTACTCCAAATAAATAACATTCATACGATCCTGTTGTTGTTAACCGACTTGAAAAAATAAGGAGGTTCTCAATTTGAGTATATTTGATTTTTTTGTGTGTTACTTCATAACTTTCCCGTGGGGTGCCGGGCTAGAATGTCACCCCCCCATCTCTATGCGTGGGTGTCGTAAGAAGCGACTAAGGGTAACACACCAGAAGGTGGGCAGTAGCGCTTTCTGAGGAACTGATACCTCACATTACGATCCCCAAGCCGCCTACCAAGCGTGGGGATTACAGCAAACACCCTATAATGGAATGAATGAAAAACAGAATGATTTAAAAAATCCTACTACACAGTTTCTGATTACTTAAACGACAAAAATGCCTGGACAATTCCGCCTCTGCCAAGCTATTGCCTGTCACCTACATAATTTAAACAAATATTGTAATAACCAATAATATAGTAAGTATGTAACACATTGTTAAAAGATGTTTAAAAAAATGGCCCCGAGTTTCTTGTCCGTTCTTCTCGCAGTGGCTCTATACAATTTATTTGCTGAACGTGGCAGTACAATGTAGAATATTTCAATGCTAAAATTTGTAATTGACCTTCATAAGAGCGTCGTAGACGCCTAAATTGAATAACTGATTTTGACTTTGACTTTGACCTCATCATAACTCTTTACAGTGTATACTGACTTTAAAGATATTTTACATTTGTAAGCTGGTTTTTGTTAAGTGACCACATGAGTGATGAGGCTCGCCTGCAAATACAAGTAGGCGGTGGCGTGACGCCGCGCCGGGCGGTGGCGTGCCTGTAAACAATAATTTTAGGCGTCTAAAATTTAGATCCATACTAATATAACTAGCATCATGACAAATTTCATGCTATTTGGTTCATAAATGTAGAGGTTATGAGGCTTTGTGATGTGAAGAACGGAAAAACGGACGGATACAACGATCTTAGAAGGGTTCCTTGTTGTTCTATGGCATGAACCCTAAAAAAATACTTAGTATAATTGTTCATGTTTTTGTTTTTAAGATAATACAAGGTTCATGAAATCGAAAATCTATTTTTAATCGAATCCCAAAAAAGGACAGGTTCTCAATTCTACTGTATTTTTTTTGTGTATGTTACCTCATATCTCTGTACAGGGTGTACCGATTTTGATGTTTTTTTAATACCTAAAAGATTAAAAAAAATAAAAAAAATTAACAAATGCACATATGTTTAAAGATTGCCTGTAGACATCACACTAGACGTTTAGGTCTGTATCGTTAGGGCCTATTTAGTTTTAAGTGTTTGTGATAAGTTGTCAATAAATGAATAAGAATTGCAATATAAGAGCTTAAGTTTAAAATATGCTTAAAAGTATTATAATAATATAAATCATTAATAAATTAGATACGAATAAGCATAGATGTACCAATCAACATTACTACTTATTTATATAATACTAAACAATTAAAGTTGTCTGGAAGAGATCGCTTTAAGCGATAAGACCGCCCATTGTTTCACGCAGTATCATGTATCTTTAGTTGTAATTTTTATTTTAAAATTAATCTTTGTGTTACAATAAAGAGTTTATCTATCTATCTATCTAAAGTAGGTACTTATACATAATGATATACAATACATAAATTTGCATGGTGGTAGGGCAATTTGCGAATGCCCGTCTGGTTAGCTACCACCCTCAAGTAGAAAATCTGTCGCCAAACACCTAACGGTGTGTTCCGGCAGCTGTCCTTGGGAGCCAGTAATTCTAGGTTAGTCTGAACAACATCTTCGACCACATCATGACTTACCGTCAGGTGAGATAGTGGTCAAAGGCTGACCTATCAGGCATAAAAAAAAATTATATACAACTGGTGATTGTCATGTGGTCATTTAAATTTGAGTGAAATCTGACGAGTACTTTTTGAGTTATCGCTAAAAATGCGTTTTTTTTTGTTAAATTGTTAATAAATAGTCATAAAGTCAGTTTAAAAAAAATTGTCTATAAGTAAATCGTGTCCAAATAAAGACCGCACCGTATAAATTCACCATCAACTATTATGAAAGACCCTGACCTCCTAACTTCACATCATCATAACAGAAGCAAAACTCGTCCCGAAGTACTCAACTGACCGATATTTCAAACGTAGGTAATTCACCTTACTGGCAAGGCTGCATGAATCACCCGCATGTATAAAACTGTTGCATTAGCATTTGTTTACAAGTGAAGTATCAACATTGTGAATAAAATGTGACTAGGTGTTCTTTTATCTATTCATTAAGGCTATTCTTCGAAGCGGTTTCCATACAACGTAGTTTTGCCATGTTTAAAATACCAATGGTTCAAAATCGTCGAACATAACGTAAGGTGCTTAGCAACCGATTTTCTACTTGAGAGTGGTAGCTAGCCAGGCGCATTTGCAGAATGCTCAACCGCCATGCTTAATCGACTACTACCTTGCGGCTTCATGTGGCCTGTGAAGCACGGAAGCGTAGTAATATCACGGACGGCGGACTTTGCTTTTAAGGCTAGAGTGCTCGTGGCGCTCTCCATACAAACGCAGTTTCGTCATATTTTAAATATTAAGTGTTCAAAGTCGGTGGAACGTTGCATGTATGTCTTTGACTGGTTTGCCAGATTTCCGTAAAATTATGTATTTTAAATAATCCGAAAAATCGTTTTGTATGTTGCTATTTTGAGATTTAGGGATAAAATAAATAATAAATCGAAAAACTGGCAAACCAGAAACAAAGATGTAAGGCACTACACTATGCATATACAACATTTAACTGAATTTGGACACTTGGTATTTAAAATATGACGAAACTTTTTGAAGCAGTGGCTCAGTGGCATTGGCTATGGACTGCCGCGCAGCAGGTCCATGGTTCGAATCCCGCCCAGAGCTTGAGCTTCACCGCATGGTGGAAGGGCATTTTGCGAATGCCCGCCTGGCTAGCGACCACCCTCAAGTAGAAAATCTGTCGCCAAGTACCTAACAGTGTGTTCCGGCAGCAGTCCTTGAGATCCAGTGAAATAACAGGCAAAATGAGACTTAACAGGTATGTCTCAAGGTGTTGGGCGCAGTGCAGTTCGTTACTTGTGATGAAATGCATCTGTTATAGGCAGAGGATACCGCTTAACATCAGGTGGGCCTCGCGCTTGTTCCTTCACAATAATATAAAAAAAAAGAAAAAAACTACGTTTGTATGGAAAGCGCTCCGTGCACTCTACTCCTAACTAAGCTGATCGGGTAAGAACGGCTAAGCAAATTTCACTACCAGCGCTTCGCTACCTACCCGTAATACGCCGTAACTCTACCATAAAGGTCAAATGGTACTTTCCATCATTGTTTTTAGTGCTAACAGATACGTATCAGTTTGTTCCCTAGTTCCGTTATCTGTTATACGTTATTTCAGCGTCTTTGGCATTGAACCTTGGCTAAATATAGTTTGTGTGTGTTTGGGCTTGCCGCTGGTAATGTCGTCATTTTGGCGGCTCTAATGGTGTTGGCAGGTGTCTATTAGTGTCGGGGAATGGATAGCTGTTTTCTTTCTTTTTTTACATTTTTCACCGTTGATTTCGTGAAGCGGAAGAGTTTTGTTTCAAATACAATAGTCGATAAGCTAAGTCAGCACAGCTCTTCAATTTAATGGTTACATAGAAAAACGATACTGGAGTAAAAGTTATTTTCCGTAGTTCCGTTGGACGTCCCATTGATGAAACAAAGAAAAAAAAACTGCCGCTGACCCCTATGGCTTTTTTTAAATATTGTTTGCTCGTTTTACTATTCTTATTCTAACTGGGGGCGATATTTTTCACTTGTTATGGGATTGATATTGTAAAATGCACGAGGCCCACCTGAAACCTCTAATTATAACATGTCGTCACTAGTGACGAATTGCACTACGTCCATCACCCTATTACATATAATGTTGTCTCATGTGCCTTTAATTTTATAAATATTACTGGCTCTCAAGGATTGCTCGAACACACTGTTGTTGAGCTTGCCGTAAACCACCAGGCGAGTATTCGAACAATGCCCTTCTACCATGCGGTGCACCTCAAGCCGGCGGTGGGGATCGAACCATAGACCTGACACGGCGGCAGTCCTTAGCTATTACAGCTCTGCTTCAAAAATATGTAATATATCCTGCACTGACGACCATCTTGGGGTGTTTTGTCCATATTCCCCGCCAGCTGCTACCCAAGCCATCCCAACTTCTTAATGTAGCGGAGAAGGACTTTAGGTCGCTGGCATATCTGCTCCTGTGGCGTGTGTGGTGGTAAGAGTGACTCTTGTAGACCCAGTGTAATACTTATTTGTTCCGTGACTTCGAAGTTCAATGGTGAGGCTATCGTTTTTCGCATACAGCCTCTACATAGGGGATTGACAGTTCTTTCAGTTTTGTGTAGAAAATAATTCACGGTACAGTGAATGAGGCTTACAACAAGGCGCGATTCCTCACGAGTCCGCCTTCTTGTATGTCTCATAGCTTCAGGATAGTATTCGCATCTTTCCTACTAGAATTGGAGACATAGTCTTAAAATGTATTAAGTAACCGTACGCAAGGAAAAAAAATCTTACGTTGTAACTTTGTAGGCTTATTCGCTTAGCAGGTGTTATATTACAGTGTTAGAAAAAGAATACAAAAAAAAGACTTCAAACATAAAATAAGCATTATCAGGGTTAACACAAAAACATTTTAATACATATTAACATCATTAAAAACAGCACGCCCTGTAAAGAGATATGAGGTACCTACCACACACAAATATAAACACATTCGAATTGAGAACCATACCCCCTTTTTTGAAGTCGGTTAAAAATAATCATCAAGATCAAAAATATGGGCGTATTTCAATTATGAAAAAGGAACTCTTTTTGATAACATTATGCTCTCTTAAAAACTCCGGTATTAATAAAGAAATCTTATGATGAGAGTGTTCAAAAATGAATTGCTTGTTTCTCAAAATATTCTCAGTTGGCGGTAATTCACTTTTTCATAGATAAAACAAAATCTTTTCTACATCCAAAGAGTTCCATTTTCAAGTATGATAATAACTTTTTGTATTTTACTATTGTGATAATATTGTTTACGTAAGTGTCCGCAGTTCCGGAAAAAGAAGTGCCTCGTATAACGAGTAGATACTTTACTGGTTTTAAAATCGTAAACATACAGGTTAGAAAATCTTATGCCTCGGCGGCGTTGGCGCCAATTTAATGCAAAGGATGTTGTGTACCCGATACCGCGATAATTACAGTACACATTAAAAAACGCGATATTACTGTTTAACTCGTACATACGAAGTAAGTCAGATTAGTAAATGCATTAGTTAAGTGTTATAGCCATACCTCGCTTGGGGTATATCGTCTTAAAATCGTTTCTAACACGTTTTACTGTAATATAAATACCCATTGCGTCTAATTCAATTAGGTCAAAATCTGTCGCCAAGCACCTAAAGGTGTGTTCCGGCAGCAGTCCTTGAGAGCCAGTGAAATAACAGGCAAAATGAGACTTAACAACTATGTCTCAAGGTGATGGGCGCAGTGCAGTTCGTCACTTGTGATGAAATGCGTCTGTTATAGGCAGAGGATACCGCTTAACATCAGGTGGGCCTTGCGCTTGTTCAATCACAAAAACAAAACAAAAAAAGGTAGTATGATCGCTCTGGACAAAAATGATTTTTCTTAGTAATTAAACAAGTTTAAAAACGGTTTAAATCGCGTATATTAATCATTATTTTTGTCCCGAGTGTGTTTGAAACGTCAACGACTTTGCAGTGATCGTGGTCACGGGGTGACTGCCGGTTTGAAACGTCCGGGACAAAAATAATGATAAATATACGTGATTTAAACCGTTTAAAGTTGTTTAATTACTAAGTGTCATAATCGCGAAACCTAAGACAACATTATCATTTTGCGTTTTTATTTTAGCTGATAGTCTAGCCTCGGATCCCTATCTCACCTGTTGATAAGCAATGATGCTTATAAAAATGCAAATAAAAAAATGCCAAATATGCTTAAAGTATAATAGGCTATCTTTATTTTTCCTGGCAATCTTTATTACAGCTGTTGAAACAGTGATAAGTACATGGTGACAGATTTTCCACTCGTGGGGGGTAGCTAGTCAGGCATACATTTGCAAAATGCTGCACTATACTCACTGCTTCAAAAATATTCTTTTGGGAAATGGTCTTAAGAAACTTCTCATGTGCTTTATTTAGCCACAATGCCTTCAAGCTGCCTAGGACAAAAGAATTTGGTAGTCAATAAAATTTAAGAGGCAATGGTAATTTAAGACTCTATTAAATTGTGTAATTAAGTTCTGTCGATTTTTTTAAAAGAATATGTTTTGGAAACAACCAGATTTTAGAGAGAAAATAACGTGAATGACTCGTTTGAATTATCAAAAAAGAAATGAGAATGACATTTTGAAAATAAGTAAAAATATTTTCTTTTTGCTACTAACTTAATACATATTCCAAAAATCCTGTTCAGGTGAAGCTATTTTGCTCATAACAGCGTTTATTTCCCGTAATACTACTATTCTCATTAGCTGATTGTGTTGCTGTAAGAACTTGCTCATTACCGGGGACAATACTGAATTTAAAAATATTACACATTTGCTTACCTACTTTAATTTTGAAAAGTACTAGGCATGCAAAAACGTGAACATTTGAATATAAACTACAATAAATTTCAGCTCAGCCCCTTAAAAAATAATATGACGGAAGGAAGAATCGTCACCCAAATCACAAACTTCAAATATTTTAAATGCTCATATCTTTTTAGTGCACGGCAATTAGCTTATCTGCTGTTAACATTGTGTCAACAGTGGCAGCTTAAGTTAAAATACTTTTAATTTAACATTCTGATCTCAAAACTAAACAAGAATGGTAAGGCTGGCAATTTTTTTATGTAGCACGAGGCCGCGTTTGCCAATTTACTGCCGACTTATCTGTCACTGAAATATATTATTTCGTGACTATCACTATCCCACAGCTTGTACATTTTGTGGCTCCTTTTACTGAAATACTATTACGCCTATAGATTTTTGCTTTAACATAGTAATTTAACTTCATATCCAAATGTGATATCTGTCAAAAAAATATATTTTTGTAACAATTAAAATATTGAACATTACCAATGTCGTATTTATTGGATAAAATATGATTGTACTACTAACGCCATCTGTTAGAAACCCAAAAGTTAACATCGCTGCAACATTTTTAACTCAATACTTAAATGCATTGTAGTTAATCCACTCAATACTAGACGACACCACTAGAATCAGGTTGTAAAATAAACGCGAGCCCTCACAAAGCTCAGCTTTTTTCTAGTTATAGTCTAAAGCAAGCCGGTATACCTAACAGGTCTGCCTGCGCCGCCGGCATAGTAGAAGGAGTGGGGAAGTAAGTTATCTTCATACAAACGCACCGCGCGCGGCTTATTTGTGTGCGCCATAGTATCTATGCCTCCCGCACGCACACTCTAACACAATCTCGACCCGTTTCTCAATGCGCCAGCCGGGGCTAACACTGAACAAAGATTCGCGCGTCACGGCTTTTTGGTGCCGCTAAATAAATGAAAAAT
This sequence comes from Plagodis pulveraria, assembly GCA_963890685.1. Classification (NCBI taxonomy): domain Eukaryota; kingdom Metazoa; phylum Arthropoda; class Insecta; order Lepidoptera; family Geometridae; genus Plagodis; species Plagodis pulveraria. The sequence goes on from OY982971.1 coordinate 10,358,169, forward strand.
GTTTGATAATCGCATGAGAACTTATTGCTGTGTGTTCGGCTATCTAAATAATTCATAGATTCCAGAGTTGTCTTTGTTCAGATTACCTACTGAACAGGAAAGATGCTTACTTATTTTTACTTGATGATGCCTACTTATTTTTTTGTTGTATTAGGTATGCCCCGCGTCGCAAGTCTCTGGCCCCGCAACCACATAGGTATCGCCAGTCGGTATTTTTATCATCGTGAAAGGTATTATCATCCTTTGGGTATAAAACCGACCTCACTAACCCTGAACCCAGACAACACAAGTAAAAAATACAACTTCCCGGCCCTTGCCTATTTCTAGGTACTGAATGAAAATTTACCATATACGAGTACATACATTATAAATAAGTAACAACCCTGAGACAGGCAATTATGGTAGGTTATTATATCGCGAATTGGGCCGGAGATGGCCTACTTCTCCACTCTTTCTACTATGCCGCTGGCGCATCTGCACAGATAGACCGGAACGTGTATTTGAGTGATAACTCAGATAATTCGTTTAGGACGAGTGCAGACAAACGGAGCTAAATCGAAAAATATAGTCTGTCTGCTGCATACTACTTACCATATAAATACGATGTACGTGAACGTTTACCTTTGCAGGTTGTCAGTCGTTTCGTATGCATTGTTATAACACATTTTAGATAGGTACCTATACTTAGAGAAAACATACAGGATTACTCACGTTATAAGTCAAATAAATCCGACTATAGTTTCGACCAATATCCATGGAAGATCAAATCCTTCTTTTTCATGGAATTCGAGCAAAGCTTACCTTAACGCAAACGTCCCAAATACCTATCTATGTTTATTTATTTCTTTTCAATGCAATTCTCAACACACATTTCTGAATTTAAAATTATTTGGTTCCACTGCTTCGTGGTGATACTGTGGCCTATCTATCCAGGCGACTTCGCCAGGAGTTCTAATACGTTTCATAGTAAAGATTGATAAAACACAGGCGCCACAGCTCTAAAAAGAGTTCTAATTCTTATCAGTTAATGGAATAAAACAGCAACAACGCCACTACCTAGATGTCGCTCTAGTTGACCTGAATAGTTTTTTTGTCGTTCAATACCAAAATTGGTTATTTTCTGTTTATGCTATAGAAAAAAGATAAACTGAACCCATTAAAATAATTTATACACTAATCTCACGGTCATGTCATTGAAAAACTTCATTTACATAAGCGCTGGTAAATACGGATAATTTATATTAACAATAGGTACTTAAAATAAGGACAAGGATCGTTCCACTTTCTGTATTTAAAGATAGACAGTCTTACTTATAAACGCTACTTAAATTTTAAGCATTACTTAGCCGCTGATTAGCAAAATTCCTTACTCATAAACGCTACATAACTTTATCCAGTTCCTAAGTACTGCTTAAATCAGCTGTCAATTTAAACACCGTCCAACCCATGTTTAAATATTTAAGTAGCAAGATGGCGCCCATATTTCTGATCAGCTGATTTAGTTACTATTGAGGTTATTGTCAAGGAGGCATACAAAACTATAAACACGACATACTCTGTTAATAAATCTTAAAAATATAGCAAGTAGAAACATACATTGGATGATGAAATAAATATTATGCGTAACCTACGTACTTTTCGTGATCTTATTGAAGAGTATACCGCAGGTACAGTTCCTGTATTAAGAATATAAGGATTGTGCCAGACTCGTATATTCCTATTCGAAGTATTAAAAGGCAACTTGGAAAACGATGCGCTCAATTAGTGGTGTAGGTTTTTCAGTATTATACCACTATTTACGTTGATATATATGAGTAGGGTGTTGCTGAACATTGGGTGGAAAACAGTTCTCCATGTCATGATTATGGCCGGAAAGGTAGCGGGTATACTATACCTGCTACTAATAAAGTTGATTGTCGATTATAAAATCAAAGCCAAACCTTTTTACATTTTTGTTCTCGTGTTGTTCTATGCGTTGTTAGCGAATATTTTAAATATGTTGTTGCTTTGTATTTTGTATTGATATAGCTGAGATATATACTGACCCTACATAAGGGGGATATATCTCCCTAGCCTAATAATTGTAGGTATATATAATCCTTGTTAGGATAGGACGATTCAATATTACTCTATACCTACTATAGTAGGTATAGAGCTCAAGCCTTTAAAACGTGAATACACGTAGAAGACAAAAACACATACAAAACTTTATATACATACATATAATCACGCCTGTATTCCCCGAAGTGGTAGGCACAGGTAAACATTCATGTTTCGGTCAATTGGGTTTTGTCCCATGTAATAGGCGGCGAGCCTATTGCCATTCACCGGGCACAGTTTCAGGGTCATACAAAATCATTTCTTTAACACACTAGATGAAACACATGAACATATTACGGCCTTTATAATATTACTAATATTGCTATAGAATGATTAAAAAATATGAAGTTTGGCATCTTGCTTTCATAGAAAAAAACGTAGACATAATTGGGCATAAGTATTGTTTGGGATGGAAAAAGATAACTTCCAGCGGGATTTGACGGTATTCGGGCTTCCATAATGCATTTTCAATTATAGTATGGAATAGGTTGCTGGATCGAATTCATAGAATATAAGGGCACTTTGAATTTACCATATTGCAAAAAAAAACTAGCTTCAGAAGTCTCCAGTACGCCTAACCATATGTACAAAAATCGGTAGTCACAAAGAATAGTATTTTTTTTACTTTTTAATTTCAAGATTTTCAGCACTAGATACATACTTTTTGGCAATTTGGGTCTTCAATAATACATTTTAGTTCAATGTTGTCAGTTTAAAATACGTTCGACCTCATTATCCATTGTTTAGCTAAATAGTTGCTAAGTAGCGTTTATAAGTAAGAAATATTTATGCATTACTTAAACACTGTTTAGTTATGTATTACTTAGCAACTACATAGCGGATTTTTTATAAGTAAGGGGGAGAATGTTTATTTATCAGATAAAACGATGAAAATGGCAAACGGCACGCATGGTGCTTATAACTGCCAACTATCTTTCTGTTTTTCCTCCCCTCTTATAACCACTGCAGACCGATCAGAACCCGTAAATAAATGAGATGGAGAAACATGTTTTATTATATGTAGGTACCCATAGTACATATTATACTAGGTTTACAACGGTTAATCCATCATTCAATCCAACAATGCCAACAAATTTTTGATGAGAACTAAATGGACTAGACTGTTATACGCGTCCAGACGTGTCCCCTAACGACCATTCCTACGAACACGACCTAGTAAAACAGCAACAAAATATAGAAATTCTTAGGCTGACATTCAGAGACAGTGGATCGAGTTGACTTCGATCGCTTACCGGAGTTCGAGCTCTAGGGGCAATGAGTTTACTTCGTCTTATTATAGGCGCAGTGCAATTCGTGACTTGTGATGTAATGCATCTGTTATAGGCAGAGGTCCGCTTAATATCAGGTGGGCCTCGAGCTTGTTCCGTCACAATGACATACAAAAAACATAGTGAATTTTATACCTTAAAGTAGTGTAATTAGTCAAGAGATTGTCAATTTACTTTTTGGAAGGATACATTTATTATTATTATTCAGCGTGCCAGATATTAACATCACAAAAAACGGCCAAGTGCAAGTCGCTCTCGCGCTTCGAGGGTTCTGAACAAACCTGTTGGTATATTGATATGGTATTTTTATTGCTAAATAAAATCCACAAAATTTAACAACATATTTTTTTTTTAATTATATTTTGTACCTAAATTATGCGTTCCGAAATGTTTCCTCTATCTGTGCTATAAGACGTTACTTTGTAGCAAATTTCAAGATTCTCAGTTCACGGGAAGTACCCTGTAGGTATTGATTCCCTTGCGAGTGTTGAAAATTTGCGGCATAAACGGTTGTATCTTTTGATTGCGTTGGCTTAGAAGTTTCATTTTCTCACAGCTGCAAGGGACAGTATACCTGAGTAATTGATATGAATTTCAGCTTGATACCTCCACGCGTTCCTGAGAAAAAGGATCTTGACAGACAGACAGACGGGCAACAAAGCGATCCTATAAGGGTTCCGTTTTTTCCTTTTGAGGTACGGAACCTTGTGGGTTCACGAAACATCTGCCAATGTATTTGACAACTAAAGTATATATTAACCATAATAATAATTAATATTCAAACAAAGTTCAGCCCACACGAATGATGTAACAATGGCATTATAATTTATGTAAACTCACACCAACTCGCTGAGTACCCACACATAAGCATGTAAGAATTGATAAAATAATACCTTACTTAGGTATTATTTAACTAACGAATTGTAAATATGGTTGATCCACTGCATTGAACACGTCACGTTGGTAGTGGAATTGGTAATTATACGCTACGGTTTTTTACGGACCTGAACTAGAAAATGGGTCTGCTATTCAAGTGTATTTAACTAACGTATTGTAAATATGGTTGATCCACTGCATTGAACACCTCACGTTGGTAGTGGAATTGGTAATTATACGCTATGGTTGTTTTACGGATCTGAACTAGAAAATGGGTCTGCTATTCAAGTGTATTTAACTAACGGTAATTATACGATACGGTTGTTTTACGGATCTGTAATAGAAAATGGGTCTGCTATTAACGTATTGTAAATATGGTTGATCCACTGCATTGAACACGTCACATTGGTAGTGGAATTGGTAATTATACGATACGGTTGTTTTACGGATCTAAAATAGAAAATGGGGATGCTATTCTAGTGTATTTAACTAACGTATTGTAAATATGGTTGATCCACTGCATTGAACACGTCACGTTGGTAGTGGAATTGGTAATTATACAATACAGTTGTTTTACGGATCTAAAATTGAAAATGGGGATGCTATTCTAGTGTATTTAACTAACGTATTGTAAATATGGTTGATTCACTGCATTGAACACGTCACATTGGTAGTGAAATTGGTAATTATACGCTACGGTTGTTTTACGGATCTGAACTAGAAAATGGGTCTGCTATTCAAGTGTATTTAACTAACGTATTGTAAATATAGTTGATCCACTGCATTGAACCGTCACATTGTTAGTGGAATTGGTAATTCTACGATACGGTTGTTTTACAGACATGTAATAGAAAATGGGGATGTTATTCTAGTGTATTTAACTAATGTATTGTAAATATGGTTGATTCACTGCATTGAACACGTCACATTGGTAGTGGTATTAGTAATTATACGATACGGTTGTTTTATGGATCTGTAACAGAAAATGGGGATGCTATTTTAGTGTATTTAACTAACGTATTGTAAATATGGTTGATTCACTGCATTGAACACGTCACATTGGTGGTGGAATTGGTAATTATACGATACGGTTATTTTAAGGATATGTAACAGAAAATGGGGATGCTATTCTAGTGTATTTAACTAACGTATTGTAAATATGGTTGCTCCACTGCATTGAACACGTCACATTGGTGGTGGAATTGGTAATTATACGATACGGTTGTTTTAAGGATATGTAACAGTAAATGGGGATGCTATTCTAGTGTATTTAACTAATGTATTGTAAATATGGTTGATTCACTGCATTGAACACGTCACATTGGTAATTATACGATACGGTTGTTTTACGAATCTAAAATAGAAAATGGAGATGTTATTCTAGTGTATTTAACTAACGTATTGTAAATATATCCGCGCCCGTGGGGTGCCGGTCTAGAATGGTTTTCGTACAAGCCGCCTGCCAAACGTGGGGATTATGGCAAACCCCCATATTGGGGAAGGCTGTGTTCAGCAGTAGACTATCCGGCTGAAACAATTGTAAATATGGTTGATCCACTGCATTGAACACGTCACGTTGGTAGTGGAATTGGTAATTATACGATACGGTTGTTTTAGGGATCTGAACTACAAAATGGGGATGTTATTCTAGTGTATTTAACTAACGTTAGCTAGCTATCTAGAATGTCACCCCTCCATCTATACCTGTGGGTGTCGTAAGAGGCGACTAAGGGTAACACACCAGAAGATGGGCAGCAGCACTCTCTGAGAAACTGATATTTCACACTGCGATCCCCAAGCCGCCTGCCAAGCGTGGGGATTATGGCAAACCCCCCATATTGGGGAAGGCTGTGTTCAGCAGTGGACTATCTGGCTGAAACAATTGTAAATATGGTTGATCCACTGCATTAAACACGTCACATTGGTAGTGGAATTGGTAATTATACGATACGGTTGTTTTACGGATCTAAAATAGAAAATGGGGATGCTATTCTAGAGTAAGAGGCTTCTAAAGGAAGAATACCAGGTGGTGAACAGCAGCGGTTTCTGAAGAACTGCTAGTTTTACAGTGCGATCCCCAAGCCGCCTGCTAAGGGTGTTATGGCAAACACAATATTCACGCTTGGCAGGCGCTCTCATGATGGAGTCTGTGTTCAGCAGTGGACGATCCGGCTGATACAGTACAGTACTAGAAATTGTGACCCTAGGCCATTACTACTTAGCCTCCGTTATCCGTCCGTCCGGAATTTATTTAAGGGTTTCAAAGAAGCAGATCTTTCAAACCGTAAAAGGTAGCCGGTTAAAATTTTCACATAATATGTGTTATTACGTTGAGTCGAACAAAATTAAACAAAAAATAAAGGGATTGGGACTTGTCTCCAAATAAAAAAGCTAATCTTTTACGTTTGCTATATGCAATACAAATAATATAATGTGTACCTTTTTCCTCTTTTTCAACTTTCGCGAATGAGATACAATATTTACTGACATAACGGGACTATTCGCGCCCTATTTAAAGTCAAATTAAGAGGGGGAGTCCCCTCGTGACCACGGTCGATGCACCTCGATCTAAACATCGATGTTAGTCAAAATTACATTATGATTTTCAATAGTGAATATATGTATCTGTTTTGTAAGTAAAATATAAGTAATATATTGTTTGTTGCCACGGAACCCACGGAAGTATACTGAATAAAAATAGGAGCAATTATAATAATCTTTGAACAAGTATATCTTCCGTTGCACAAGTCCAGTTCTTAAGATCTTACAATATTAATGTAAGATATTTGGCGCGAGAGAGAGGCTTTAGATTGGTTAATGAAGACACGAGAAGTTTGTCCTGATAGCTTGACGCCAATCCTCCATGATAACACTCTTATACACCCTGTTAAGATGATATATAAGCCCTAATGTGCAGCAATACTGTTTCTCAGCGAATCAATATATTTCATACTGTTAATAATTGCAAACCTGCTAGATAATGATGAAAATACTCAGGTTATTCTGGAGATGCATAAAATATTGTCCCAGGAAAAGATCAAAGCATAGGTATATCTAAATACACATATTATGAATGATAATCATTAAGTACTTACTCTCAAGCCTAATAAAAGGAATTTTATCTTTACAGAGAGCAACGGTGCAAGGCGGTTTCCTGCAAGCATTCCTCGCTTCGCTTTCAGTGGTCGTAGTATCAGAACTAGGCGATAAGACTTTCTTCATAGCTGCAATCATGGCTATGAAGCATCCAAGAGTCATAGTCTTCGCGGGAGCCATATCAGCCCTGGTGTTTATGACGATATTGTCTGCCGCTTTCGGTTGGGTAGCGACGGTAATACCAAGGATATATGTGCACTACGTCAGTGCAGCGTTGTTTGCTATTTTTGGTATTAAAATGCTACGGGATGGTTGGAAAATGGACCCTAACGAGGGGCAGGAAGAGTTAGATGAAGTACAGAGTGAATTGAAGAGGAGAGAAGATCAGGTGAGTTCATAATTATTCTCGGAATCATTTATACAGAAAGAAATAACAGTAACTCTTTTTTAAAACACATGTCAGATGTGATTAGTCGGTATATGATTTGTAATTGATGATGTTTTTTCTACATTATTAAAAAAAAAATGACAGAAGAATATTCTTGTTTGCATAATTTTATAGTAATTGCAGAATATTAGATAGGTACCTACTTATTTATGTTATGTTTTAGTTGTTGTTATGACTATTTCAAATTATTACCTGGAAGCCAAAAATCCCCTTCTCCTTTAAGTTTTCACAAATTTTTAATATGATTTACTTTACGTATTAAATTATTTAAATTTAACTAATTATGTCGTTTACTGTAAACGATACAATACTATACCTCCAACTCCTTACAAAATATATTTTGAAAATATTTAGCTTCGTTATTTTCAGATGCCAACAACCGTCTTTGGGAATATTAGTTTTGATAGTATGTCCTTTAGGTATTTTTTATATTGAGATTATGCGGAATCCTGATAATAACATTTTGTTGATCAGTCTCAAACAAATATTTTGATTTTGTGTTTAGGTAACAGCTGTTTAGTGTTTTAATAGCTCTATTTAATTTATTTATAAAAAAAAATCACTGTGACTATAATTATGTAGGTATGTGATATAATTAAATTGTACAAACTTTATCTATGAAATCAGTGTTTAGTCTACGCTTATCAGAGCAGCGGCTTTTACACTTCTTACGTTTTAATTTTACCTAATTACACATTGATAAAATTTTGTGATAATAGTGAAACAAGATTATCGCTACTGATATCAATTAATTTGTTTAGTTACCTACAAAAAAATATAAAATATTTAAACTGTTATTGCTAGCTACATGTTTAATTAATTATTGATGAATATAAAAACATGCTTAAATAACTAGGGACAAGTATCAACTTAATTTTATATCAAGGCAGTACTGAGATGTTTTTCACTTTTTTATTATACGAGTGTAGATTGAAAAGATCTCGGACTAGTATAAAAATGTAGAATATTTTTTGACGGTATCTATTTAGTTTGTTGCACTTCTTCCATCTGTTTTCCAAAGCTTGTATGCCAGTTTTGGTTAAACTATTCTTCAAGGTCTTCAAAATAGAGATAGAATACTAAGGCTTGAATCTCTTCATTTGTTGAAAATTTCTGTCCACTTAGATGATTTTTAAGTTTGGAAATTGATGAAGTTCCAACGGGCAAAATCAGGAGAGATAAGTCGGTTGGGGCAGCAAGTCGAATCCAGAATTTTAACCAAAGATTTAACGGATGTGCGAACGCGTGCGTTGTCTTTATGAAACAAAACTTTTTAATTTCCTAACTTAAATGACACAAAGGGTTCAATTTATCATCCCAGAAAACGGTCGCCCTAAATTAGCCAGCTGATAGAATTGACTTGGCTATCTTTGGAGTCGATGGTAGCTTTTTTCAATGTTTGGACTGCTCCTTTTATTTTGGGGTATACTTGTAAACCAATGTTTCATCTATTGTCACAAATATTTTGATAAAATCTTGGTGATCAGCCTAAAACATTTCTAAACAGTCGCGAGAAATTGTGAGTCGAATTCGTTTTTGTTCAACTGAAAACAACTTCGGGCTCGGGACGTACAGCGGTCACCTTAGAATAACCAATTTTGTTGACAATTATGTTATTTGTCGCTCATAATGAGATGCTAATAGTATCAGCTATGTCTCTACTAGTTAATCTGCGATCTGCCAAAATAAGATCACACACTTTGCCGACGTTTTTTTTCAGTCACGACGTCGAAGGGCTGACAGAGCAAGGGTCATCTTCATCTCTTATTCACGTTTAAACTCAGTAGTTTTCAATGTAATAAGGCGGGCAGATTTTTTTCTTGTTATGTTATCGCGAATGTCTTTTGGTGTCAAACCTTTTTAAACAAATATTTGATTACCGCATGGTGTTCCATATTCAATTTATTTTTAAATTGATTCTCCAATGCGCACTTTACCCTTTCCAATTTCAAATCTACAAATACAAAGAAAATCATGTCTGTCATTGAGTTATGAAAATTTATGAATTAAGTGAGAGTAGTTTTAATAATATATTTATTGTAATTTCAATATGAGGCCACGTAGTTTTGAATCCACCTTCGTAAATCAAAAACCGATCTATTTTCACCTAGAGTTCATCTAGGATCTCAAAATTATTGCGAGTATTGTTCCTAATTATTACGTAACGCAATGTTACGTCTTCTGAACTTGAGTTTCAGAAGACTGCTTTCGGCGCTGGCGCTGTCTATAGTTGTGACTTCATGAACATTTAATAAGTTCGAGAGTAGTCTGAGTAATTTCGGATAGATATCTTGCGAGCCGGTCTGGTAAAACGATTCATCTTTGTTTTTTTTATCTTCTTTATCCTTGTTCTTCTTATATACTGTTATCGAATGTAGACATAGACTTCGTAATCATTGAATAAGATATAATATCTTTATAGTCCAATATCTTTACAGTCGAGGGTTAGATGCTTATAGATATGGATGAATAGTATACAGGTAAACAGGTCTTAAACAGCCAGCGCAAAAAAGGTAAGTAGGTATGCCTCAAGCTTAATTATCATAAGATAATTTCTCTCGAAACGTACCACCGACCGAGTAGTTAGTAATAAGATAAGATACTTACGTCGTAATAATTTAATTCATAGTTTAAACATAGATTTGCAAATGTTGAATTCCTCTTGTTTTTAACTCAGGGACTGGCACGAAATAAAAAAAGGGAAAGGGGATTTGAATTGGAATTTCCGAATGTTGCCGACTGTAAAAAATGTTTTCCAAAAGTTGTGACACTGCACAGGAGGGCTCGCCAAAAGAGCGGAGATCTCCTGAACCATCTGCCGAGCTGTCCGGTTCTCAGAGCCCTGGGCCTTCGCAATCGGTAGAACCTAGCGCCCCCGGGACACCAGAGGCACCCCTACCAGGCCCCTCTACACAGTCAGAACCGCTGAGGGTGATCTTACGTCATTATGCCTGGCAGTACGAATGACACCTTAGTTTTTTTTCGTTTAGCTTAGCTTTTTTTTAGTTCTGTTACGCACAAATCATGTATCATTTGTATGCAATAAAAAAGCTTATTGACGGCTTTATAGAATTTGTATGAGTACAAAGGAATTCAGCATTTGCTTGTATTATCGTGCGACACACTTCCATTACAAATAAGATCTTGTTAGAAAAATATTCTAGAATATAAATAGAATGTACTGTAGATAGTAACTAAATATATTTTTTTCTATCGTGACAAAAGTAGTTTCATATGCTTCGGCGTAAACGAAAAACATAAGAAATTTAAAACAGTTATACCTGTTTTAAATTTCTACTTCATGTTTTTCGTGAATCGAACTATGGGCTAAGGCGCCGGTCCCACAGCGAGGCTTAGAGTTCTTTATTCAGAGTTCTGCGGCTTATGTTCATTGTGAAGTATGCAATCTGTTGCATGCATCCATACATAACAGCTGCTACACCGCCGTAATCAAAGTTCGTTGCACGTTTAAATTGCACGTTCTGTTAGAGTTATTTTTGAGTCTTAGTCGCGCATACTCACGGTGTCCGACGATATGAAAATTAATCAGACTAGTAAGAGAATTATCTTTGTCTATGGTTTAATTAATTATAATTACAAAAGTCCATAGAAGAGGAGCGTGAAACGTATGACTCGTAATGTAACCAAGATTGCAGAGATGTAGAACTCGACCGCTCGCTGTGTAGTAACGCGGAACGCAGGTCTCTGAATTCGAGACCGCTCGCTGTGGGCTCGACGCCTTAGTATATCTTTGCACATAAAAAGGACCAGAAGCATCACTCCGCAAAGCCATTCCAATGAATAAGCGACTCTAGCTACGTAGCAATAAAATGCACTTCAGCTTGCAAAGTACGGGAGATATTATTAATATTCACCTACAAGGCGTGTCTCTTTCTATCGCATAGCTCGGATCTCTTCTGACGCGACACGCATGGTAGAATAATCTCGTCAGAATGGATACGCCGATATACCTGTAGCTAAAGTGCGGATTGAACCAGGCCTGGTCTCTTAGTTTACGTTCAAAAGTTACATTTGTTTTTTTCATCAGTCATACCGTCAATATCACTAAACGCGTGGCTGATACTTATCTTCACATAAGTTTTGGCCACAATTCTCCAAGTCTCATCATACCTATCTCGGAAACCTGTTCCGTTATTTGAGATAAATATTTATTTAAATAGATAAGACTTATTACTTTGTACTTAAATTAAATTATACTTTCATTTTATATGGCGCTAGACGCCGCTATTATTCTATTGTACAAATAATATAATCGTTTATTATTTACATTATAGTGGAAAAATATACGAGTAGTATGACGGTAAATATATTTTTACAAAATAATGAACTGTTGAGCGTAAATATATGTTCATTTACTAAATGGTTTCTTTTCCATAAGTATACTTGATCTGGTAAATAACTGCCGTGTAGTCTTACGAGTTCCGGACCTAAATTATATTTTTTTGTATTGAATTAAACAGTGATGAAGGTATTATAGTCGAAGGGACCACAAGCGTAACGCTAATAAGTACAAAAAAGGCTAATTGGGTCTAATTTCTTCAGAAACTGGCACTCTTAAACATACATACATACATACATACATAAAATCACGACCCTTTCCCGTAGGTGTAGGCAGAGACCACGGATTTCCACTTGCTACGATCCTTACAATTCTCTTTCGCTTCATCTACACTCATCAATCCTTTCATACATAAGCGTCGGTTTAGGGTACTCCTGACCTGGTCTTTTTTCACGTCTTAAATCTGACTCAAATTAAACATAGATAATAATATAAATATAGAAGAAATTCCGAAAATCAAGCCATAAGAATTTGTAGTAGTTACAGTTTATGCTTTTTTCTATACATGAACGGTTCCCATCGGTATAAAAAAGTTCAGCATCTCCCAACCATTATCTCTCTCATGTGAGGTTGGTACATTATGTATTTCTAACAGCATAAGTACATATTGTAGAAGTTTTGACTATTGATTGATTGCCGGCCACCTTCATGACGCCTACTTGCCTTTGGAACACTCGAGGTATACACACTACTATTCGACTAACTAGAGCGTACCTTATGATGGTATTGAGTCCTTTTGTATGCCCAGTGCTCAGCAACACCGTACCAACACGTCGACGTTAGTAGTGGCACGCTGCCGAACGTAATTATCATTATGAGCCATAGTTTAGACTTGAGTTTGAGAAAGAACTACGAGCGGAATACGAACCCCCAACAATTCGTCCCTATAGCTGGGACATGATCAGCCAATTGGACTATCGTAATGAGTGAATCATAGCTCAAATCTATTCTTTATGTCCTATTGTTTAGCCCTCTTCAGAGGAAAAGCAACATCTGCAGCCAAAAATCCTTTTGTTGTTATTTTCTAAGCTGAGCAGGCGTTAATGCAAAAATAAGAATATTGGTATAGTTTATAGAATTTTTGTCTGGTCCTTTTTCAAAAAAGAACTAGCTTCTGCTACCGCCTGCAGCTTATCCGCGTGGAATTAGGGTACTATTTGTTTGCAAAGAATAATCCACTTACATGCGTTATTGAAAAAAACTATTTAGTTCTCCCAGGAACTTAGAAGTACCTAGATAATTAGTAAGTATTTAAGTAAGATAGGATCGTTTCAGACGTATTTTGACGCATATGCCATTTATTTTGACCACCGTTTTGCTGATGACCACCCTTTATTTATTTAGCTTTATCTGCTCACCTGCTTAGCACGTAATTTTTTCAGTATATTTTTTAAATAAGTAAATATATATTTTTATTGTACGTGACATCTAAAATTTAAAGAATAATACGGAATATGGATGTTTCTACAATCCCGCCTACCCCTCTAAAGATGGTCAGGTGTGGCAATTGTTGTATTTATTCCTTAAGGTGAACCCTGACGATTACAGTGTGAAATACAAAATATTTTTCGTTTGGTTTCTAAGTCGTCTAACTATTATACTTGATCTGATTATACGCGAGATTCGGAGAATAATTTTAGGATTTATCAGGTTTTTTTTTCTATTTTATAATATTTTTGACAGTTTAAGGGATAGCATTTTTTTTGTTATTGTGACAAGTGAAGCCCGAGCCCCACCTGATGTTAAGTGGACTAACCTCTGCCTATAACAGACGCATTTCGTCAACGACGAATTGCACTGTGCCCGTCACACTGAGAAGTACAGTTATTAGGTCTCATTAGCCTGTTATTTTTCTGGCTCTCAAGGACTGCTGCCGGAACACACTGTTAGGTGCTTGGCGACAGATTTTCTACTTGAGGGTGGTCGCTAGCCAGGCGGGCATTCGCAAAATGCCCTTCCACCATGCGGTGAAACTCAAGCCCGCGGCGGGATTCGAACCATGGACCTGCTGCACGGCAGTCCATGGCCACTGAGCCATCACTGCTTCAAAAAAATCATGTGCATGTTTGTTCAATGACTTTCCAAGTTAAGAGTAGAGTTCACGGAGCGCTCTGCATACAAACATAGTTTCGTCATATTTTAAATACCAAGTGTTCAAACTCGGTGAAATTTTGTACCCATATTGCTGAGCCGTCTATGCTTCTGGTTTGCCAGTATTTCGATTTATTATTTATAATATCCCTAAATTGCAAAATAACAATTCCCATACAAAACGAATTATTTCTGAAAATACTTAATTTTACAGTATTCTGGCAAACCAGAAGCATTGATGTTAGGCTCAAAGATATACATGCAAAGTTTCACCGAGTTTGAACTCTTATATTATATATTATATATATTACGTATTTAAAACATGACGAATCTAAGAGCGCTCCGTGAACTCTACTCTTAATACGAGAAATATTATTGTTTACTCCCGAATTCTATGATTAAGTAGAATGGTTACCAAACCTAGCGATGAAACTAATATATATTAAAATGTATTTTCCGCCACAGACGTGAGTGTCTACCTTAATCAAAAGTTTATATGTGGTTAATAGTTAATTTCCGCGAAAATTATTCTTTAAATTGTATCATTTCATTGTTAAGCTAGTAGTTAATATATTTCAAAGTCGACTCCAACGTCCTGCAACAGAAATGATGCTAAAATGTGTTCTCTAATCATCATGACGAGATGGATAACGGTTGTGAATTATAAAGATACCTTTTTACGTGTGAAAAATCCCTTTACGCAATTCCGTCCATCCACGGGGGTGATGGCCGGGATATGTCGAACTCGGCACCAATTACTACCACAGCAGCCCCTACCAACTAAATAACACATGGTGTTCCACCTCTACCGCTTTTCGACGGGATCGCGGAGACGCTTTAGCATACAACCACGAAATTATAAAGACACCTGTCTTTATAATTCACAACCGTTGTCCGATCTACGAATAAGTATGTTAAGAAGCGTTATTCTCATACAGTTACCGTTTTGATTTCGGACTCATCAAGTTCACAAAACACGCATTATCTATCAAATTCAATTCGATTGGTTTTAATTGATTTGATGTTTAGAAAAGACCGCATCCGATTGGTCGGTTCAAGCTACTGTTGTTGCACCGCAGGGTAATTTTTTTAAACCTCGCCCGCAACAGTATGGTTTGCTTTCTGCTGTTTTTGAGCGTGACTTAAATTTCTTTACATATTTATTCATATTAGGTGATGCTTGCAAAACGAATAAGATTTTTTTAGCGATTTTGTTTTTCCAGTAACGTTTAAATGTCTAGAAGGAATCGAGTTAATCAATACAAAAAACTATTATAAGCCAAACCATCTCATGCTGATTGGAATGCAATTTATAATATGCATGGTATTACCATAAACATATGTACAGATTTTATAATCGTTAAATAATGCCTGACTAATTAATCGATTAATTATTTTTTATTGCAATATAGGTAAACATAATACTTATTTCCATGTGAATACTATGAATTTAACTTATTTCTAGATTTCCATGATTCTGTCACAAAAACTCATTCGTTAGTGTGCATTACTCAATTGTAGCTATGCGAAAACGCCTATTAAAAACATCAAACCCGAAGTAAATTCAGCCTAGTCCACAGTTATTGTTACCGTATTCAAACCCAAACTATCAATTTGCAGGAAGAAAAAGAAGAAACACTTGAAATGCTCGAGCAAGGCCAAGCGGAAAGCCGGAGGCGGAAACGGAACGCCGTGTTCAAAGTGCTGCTCCAAGCTGCTTCTTTGACATTCCTCGCAGAATGGGGAGACCGGTCCCAACTAGCAACAGTCGTGTTGGCGACCAGAGAAGACGCAATAGGAGTTGTGGTTGGAGGCTCGCTGGGCCACGCGTTATGTACGGGCTTAGCTGTGATAGGAGGGAGGATGGTCGCGCAGAAGATCTCTGTAAGAACTGGTAAGCCATTTTGGATATTATGTATCTAGAATATTAAGTCTATTTCAGATGCACATACCCTGTAAGTTGTATACGTCTATTGTATTGAATTTCAGTGGCGCAGTCGGTAGGATCTTGCTCAGGTCATTGTGTGTCACCTTTGAGTGCATCTATATTTGGAGCTGGTAGGTTTTACACCATTTCTCAGAAGTATAGTTGTTATTCCTTCATTACGTGGCGCCTTGTCATTATTAAGCTGTTAAACAGCGATTCTAATCTCGTATTCCCGAAATATCTTATTGTGTTAGGTCTTTAATCAATTATTATATTAATCAAGAGATCCAATCATGTCCTGAGAACTCAGGATTGTGTATAACTGTAAAACCTCTCAAGTTCTCTAAGAATCTCCGGTTTTGATGAGATGATTCTGCTATCGTCTTCAGCTTCGTCATTTGTCTTTGCTCTAAAGACGATTTTTTGGATAACACAAGTCTCCAGTAGCAATGATTACGCTCGATTGCGAGTTCTATACGTTTTGTATTGAGGTCGCGTGTCGCCAGTAGCCAGTAGCTTATGTCATTTAGCGATCTTAAAGACTATGATGACGGTCTATAATTGGTACCCGCGGGCTTGAAATTTTCCGCATGGCGGTTACGCATTTTGCCAATGTCCGCCTGGCTCGTTACCTCACATTCCAATAGAAAATCTGTCGGGATGAACATAACGGGGTGTGCCCACATTCTGGTAGGTACTGTATCAGCCAGATAGTCCACTGTTGAACACAGCATCCCTCATTTAGGAAGATAGATATAGAGATTCAGAAGGCGCTGCTGCCCACCCTCCGGTATTTATTATACATAAGTAGACTCTTAAGACAACCACGGGAAGAGTTGGAGGGCATGGGCATGAGTGGCATTCTAGCACCCTACGAGCTCAGGAAGATATGGGAGGCTTGAGGGAACTCTCACGGGGAAAAATTGTACATAACCAAATGCCGCTACGAAATGTGTATCTAACAACACATTATTTTTACATCCTCTATAATACAATTCTCAAAACGGTAGAATATTTGAACTAAATAGTAAAGTTCTAACAAAATCGTAATCTTGTGACAAAGTAACAAATTGTTATTATTAATTAACGCCGTTTAAGATTCCCAGCTGAAGCTGCTACTGTGGCATTAGCCATGCAGCCGCAGCGGCTCTTTGTTAGTAAAAAAAAACAATATAATAAACGATTTGTTTTACACAGCATATCGTCCTCGTTAGCAACACTTGATTGAAAACGTCATACGTGAATGACATGATACTATATAGGTATAAAAGAAACCTTTGTCAACACACATTAGCTATTTTCAACCCTATCGATTCGCACGTAAAGCTGAAATTAGGTTGTAAAGTAGTTACACAATTTTCAGTTTTGTTTCATGCGATCATATCTTATTTGTACGGGTATATGATAAAAAAGAGCACTGGTGACGTTCTTCGGTTTAACGTTTAGGTATCAGCTGAATGAAGCGAATTGGTTTATACTGGCATTAGGACCATTGAATAGATTACCACAAACAATTTAAAAATACTGTAAGAAAACATTACATTCATATTTTAGAAAAATATATATTTAAAATAATATACAGCGTGTCCCAAAATTCAACGATAAGCCGGCATCGGAGCATGGACCTACTCAAGACTCCTCGGAAAAAAAAAATGATAACTGTTTTTTTTTATTAATTACAGAGACTTTTATAAATTTCATCGATATTCGATACCCATTATGCTATTTTCAACTACCATGACCACAATTTTTGACATATTTTTGATATTTTTTGTGCATTAGCAACCTAAGAAGAACGGCTATCTACCACAATCCTTTAAAATTACAGAAAGTCTGTAGTTATTTTACAAAAATCAGTAAAAAAAAAAATTTTTCTTATATTTTTCATAGATTTTAACATTCTATGCACTTTCTATAGTCTGGGTTAAAAAAAAAAGTATGGACACTACCATGGCAAGTTTTATTAAAAGTTGGCGCAACTTTATAAAAGTCTCTGTAATTAAAAAAAAAAAGAGTTATAATTTTTTTTTAATTTTTTCCCGAGTAGTCATGATTAGGTCCATGCACCGATGCCGGCTTATCGTTGAATTTTGGGACACGGTGTATATTATATCTAGTGATAATTACGCCTAATTTTCCTGGTAAGCCGACGTGACGTCACCAACGCCACGCAGCCAAATCGGAAGACTTCGACGCGTGTCGCTTCTACACGAAGCATCCTCAGGAGGTCTTGACATTTCGAGCGCACGATCGAGAAGTTTCGGTCGTCGAAAATTAGGCGGTTGTCACTAGATATATTTTTTAATTATTTTTCTAAAATATTAATTTAATGTATTCTTAAGGTGTTTTAACATATTTGTTATTATAAGATTTATGCTTAAGAAAAGAAATGCTTAAAAAAACTTACTATTTGTTATTTACAATTACAAGCATCGCTCGGGCCGAAAAAAAAACGTCCTCACAATTTGTAAATGTATGGTTTTAGCATAGCACGCGGCAGTTCTTGTAACCATATTATATTATTTAGAAATGTTCTATTGTAGGAGTGTGTGCGTTTTCATAATCCGTATATTAATATATTGTTTTCTCTCTTCCACAGTTACAATAATCGGTGGTCTTGTGTTCCTATTCTTCGCAGTGAGCGCCTTAATCATAGGGCCAGGCGAGTAACGCCCTTATGTACCATATGTGTAAGTGACAATATTGTAAATCGTTGTTTTAGCTTTAGTACTCGCATTATGTTACGCCAAGGTGCATTTATTATGTGGACGGCGCTATCTATTTGATGTAATAATAATTTGTTTAAAGAAATGCAAATTAATTATAAGAAAGAATTTTTAGGAGGCCTTTTATGGCGTGGGCATAGTTGAGCGGGAGTCGCGTGCGGGTGGCTCAGTTTTAACTGGTAAATTCAACAAAGTTATGTACTTACCAGAATAAGTTGACCTCAAGCGCCAACCACGACGGTTAGTTTCGCTAGATTTAGTTACGCTGGTCGGTGCATATATTCGTGGGATGTCTCAGCATAAACTGAGCCGTCCGCGCAAGCCTGCTTAACTGTGCTGACGCCCTTGAGGCGCTGACAAGTGCTAAATAGTTTTACTTGAACAGAATTTTAGCATCTAAAATTCTATGTATTACATGTATTTACATCCTAAGTGTTTCGAATCCTGAGAGAATATTTTTTTCTCGTAAATTTGTGATTTTGTAATGTAATCCGGCAGAGCAGGCGTAATTGCAAACATAACAATATTCAATAATCAGGTTGCGTCATCATTTACAAGTTTAAAACCAATTGCAAAATTGGTCTTGTTTGTCAATGTAAGTTGAACTATAGGTATCGCTCCAGCCCAATACGATGGTTAAATAAAAAACGAGAGGAAAAATTGGAGTTATGAGTCATTGTCATGTTGGCTCAGTCGGTCAGCGCATAGCCCGGCTATAGGGGTGGAATGATGCGGGTTCGAATCCCGCACCTGACTATAATTTTTTCCCTCGTAAATTTGTAAAATATATTTAGTTTGTAGCAGTAAGAAAATTGTTAGGTAATCTTGGTCAAATTCTTTTAGGCAAAGTTTCAAAATATAAAATTTTGACGTTTGACGTTTCTATAAAATTTTGACGATCTAATTGCAATGTTGACTCTAATTGTTTTTTAAGTTTATTCGATTTAAGTTACTACATTTGTGTAAATACGCTTTGTTTAAATTTTAGCATTTGTCAGCCTTTTAAGTGTGTACTTCTGAAAGCGTGATAAATAGAAACAGAAAATATTGTCTTAGACAATCCAATCGGTATGTGAAACTTTAAAGCGATCAGCGCACACTAATCCATCCGGGGCCGTTTCACCATAGTATTCTTTCAATCTAATCTTTAATTAACGCCGTGTCGGCATCGCCTCGACTCGGGACAAGCTCGCGAGTGGTCATAAGAAAGAGGGTAGGCGACGTTGTTATAGTACCGACGCAACACGTCTGCTCTGTCCTTTATATTTTTTATATTACTTGTGCCCTCATCTCAAATAATGCAATTTTTTTGGCTCTAAGACACTTGAGCTTTAAAATAGTGTCTTTATCATTCGCATTAATGTATTCGCACTGCACCATAGGCGAATATATTTATTGTTTATCGACCTTTTTGTGTCGCGTCAACGAGTTAATTATTGTTTAAATAAAAAATATACTTCAAAAGATATTTAAATATTACAGATATTTAAATACTTCAAAAGATAGACATCACTCCACAAATGCGTTAATTAGGTAGGTACTTAAGGTATAACATTATTAAGAGACAAACTGAGGAAAACCTCTATTGATGACGTAGGCGGAGCCTAAACAAAGAACAATAAAGAGAAATGATTGTAATTCAAGTGTTGATAAAATGAGATAGTGATGTACCACTCGACACTTATTTAGAACAATTCAAGTATGCGCTTAGGAATAACATCTGTAGTTAAATACAAATACGTAAGCATGAATTCAAATCAAATGTAGAGACAAATATAGACCACATGACTGAGTATTTAAAACTGGGTTAGACCAACGCGGTGGGCTTAGAATTCTCAGGCTTATCCCATAATGAGGGAATTTGTATGGCATCATATAAACAGCGCCCCTAGCGGCGTGTTAGTGAAGCATTTTGTATATTCACGAATGCAATCGCTGTGTGGGAGAAAATCTTACACTAAGGCTCGTCTTAATAAATGCATCTCAAAGTTGTAATAGATCTTAAGATGCTGTTTTTCTCAGATGTTCCATACATTAAACGTCAAAACGTGATAGAACTCAACTTTGAAGTGTATTTATTAACACCGAGTCTAAGCCAACGGTATATGCGCGGATAATTTCATTCTAATTATTTCTAATGATCTTATTTCTAATTATTTAATTACACCTATTTTCAAAAGTGAGGTAAATTTTCGAGAATTTAAAACACAACAAAATGACAGAAATTTTTGTCAAGAAACATAACATAATTATAATAGAGTGGCCAATAATATATTTATTTTATCGAAACGTGTTGTGTGTATAATAATTTCAACCCAGTGCCTAAAGCATTTTACTAAGAGTCATGTGATATATTTTTATAATTGGAAAAATAGCAGTATATAAAAATAATATATACCTATATTATATTTGCTTAACATTAATATGTGCTCTAAAGGCGTCTGTAAGCTGTTTGCTGGTGAATAAATAAAAGTTTAGCTTTAGTGCCTATATATATATACAGGGTTATTGGTAAAATGCTAACAACCTCTTAGGATTGACTTCTGCTAGTCCTATAAAACATTTTTTGTTATTTTATTTTGTGTTTTAATGCCTACTCCAAGCATAAAGTGCCCGCCGCGGCAACACTGGACCGCGCCGCGCTCCCTTTGAATATTTACATCGAGCAAAGTAATAAAAATATGAAATAATACATTACAGGCATAAGAGACTTTTGACATCAGGTGGTCCTCGTGCTTATTCAGTCAAAAGTATAAAAAATACAGAAAATAAAAGAAAAAAAAAATGTTTCTTAGTTCTAGCAGAAATCAACCCAAAGAGGTTGTTAGCATTTTACCAATAACCCTGTATTAGATAGTGTATAGACATACTATTTTCTTATAACCGTATTCATCCATTATTTTGAATGTCTTAAAATCAATCATTCATTCAATTTAGACGCTCATATGGACGTACATTCAAAATGTATACAAAAACATACAGTCGAAGAGAAAACATTCCTCCTTTCCTTCTTAAATTAAATCTTTCAAAAATCTTGAATCCTTTTATGAAAGTCGGTTAAAAACATTAACATTCTACGGGCACTTTCAGCGAAAGAAGGTATTTGAATATGTTTTTGTATGATGGAGGAGCGTTTTTAATGCTCGGCTAGTAAGCTAGCACTTGGTAAGAAAATTAGCCGCCAAGCACGTTACGGCGTTCTTAACAAACCTTTACACTCTATGTCAATCTTGACTGACCGCATCTTGTGACAGGTAAAAAGGAGAACAAGAACCTAGACTATAAATAAAAAATAAGGATAATAACGAAAAGCAACTTTATGTAGAACATTCAGGGTTGAATGATCCATTGTTTTAATAAAAATGTTACAGCCAAAACGAGTTGATAACGGCTACATGTAGATAGCGATATCCAAAATCACATTACGCTTATATCTAAGCCATCTTGAAATACGTTAGTTTGATTCGATAAAAACATATTTTATCTATGATTAAAAGTTATCTTGTCTTTCGTGTGTTATGAAATAAGAACATTTATAATCATTTAATTAATCGAATAGAATTAAAAGTACCTATATTTTAACTCATAATTTGACACTAAAATGTATATGTAAATACTATTTTTTTATTTTATGTTATGTTCCGAATTGTCTTGATCACTTTTATTTGAAATATTTTTTTATTTTTTTTTTACTCCTGATAGGGTCAGCCGTTGACCACCATCTCACCTGATGGTAAGTGATGATGTGATCGAAGATGTTGTTCAGGCTAACCTAGAAGTACTGGCTGTCAAGGACTGCTGCCGGAACACACCGTTGGGTGTTTGGCGACAGGTTTTCTACTTGAATGCTTGGGTGATAGCTTGGGTGATAGCTAGCCAGGCGGGCATTCGCAAAATGTTATAACGACTGCCATCCTAAGATAACAACCGGGACCGACGGCTTAACTTGCCCTCCGAAGCACGAAAGCGCTCAGTAGTAATGTTACTAGCGGTCACCCATCCATCTTATGACCGCGGGCGACGTTGCTTAACTTTGCTGATCGGTAAAGAACAGGTAAGAAAATTTCGCTACGAGCGCTTCAAATTAAAATTAATTAGTTATTAACCATTCATGTTTTCCCAATAAGTATTCATAGGTATTCATATATACAAGCCATATAAAAAGATCTTGCAGTTTAATTTGAATGGAACTATGAAACGTTTTAAGAAAATAAATAATTTGCAGTCTGGTTTTTTACTTTTTTAATGCATTTATACATGTTTGAAAGTTTTTTTCTAAATGCGAAGGCGGTTTGCTAAGATCAGCCGACAGAAATGCACACCAGTAGTAAAAGTAATAAATATGTATAGAAATGTTTGCTGCGCAGTTGGTGCTTAGGAAATTATTCAGAGTTTACAGTTTCAAATATTGGGAAATATGCAAATACTCAAAAAAGGCACAGTTAAGAACATAGTTACGTCTTGTTCGGTATACCATGTAGACATGTGGAAAGAGGATATACCTCTTTCCACATGTCTACATGATATGCCGAACAATCACAATGTACTAAGCAAATCAAGCAGGTATGGTCCGTCTAAGTCGATTTTTATGTAAGTATATACTACGCCTGTGATGTTGTTTATTGTATCTTTATATATAATCTAAATTGTTTTTAATTTTAACACTAACAGTACGATATAAGAAATATTATCAACTAATTATGTACATTACAATAACCTAATGTTACTTTGTTGAATTATCGATATTCGTTCATTGCTGGCAATTTGTAAGCACAAACAATAGGGTCGTGGCAGAAACAAGAAGTTAAAGTATGGATATTTTTTTATAAAGTGCTGCCACGGTGTCAAATACCACGAATTTTACTAAAGACGGAACTGAGTTAATAAAGTGTTACTCGATGGGAAAAAAATCCCAATCTGTTACAGTGTGACTAGTTTTGTGTGACTTGTTGGGAACAAATCACTTTTTAGTGTTATTAGTTAAAAAAAACAAATACCACTTAGTTCAATCAGTTGTACAGTAAATGTTTGATAAGTAATTAGTAATTAGCAATGGTGAGTTCAACATAAAATTGTGTTTGTTCATTTTGTACTGTTTAATTCTATATTGTACCTTATAACCACGCCAATATTTTAATCTCCTTTTGTACAGAAAGTTATAAAGAGAAAGTTGATCTATACTGAGCCTGCATATTAAAATTCAAGTACAATAGAATTCTTAAAATACTGACAGGTCTGACATCAATGTTGTTTTTGTGCAATAGACAACAATGAAATGAAAAAAAAAGAAAATGTAAAAAATGTTCTATACTGCAGTTGTTGTCTAATTAGAATGGTAATAGAAGTGCACTTTAATTAAAGACGTCCACTGTTGCATTAACCCCGCATGGAACCCTAAAAAACGGCTATTAGCCGCTTGTAACCATTAGCTACCCGCGACTTTCACGATGTCGTCAGTCTTTTCACTCTAAGCTTGTCCATAAGGGCCACAGCAACCTCCATAAACTATGCATATAGTATAGTTACATACGTTCTTTCTACAAATCCATTACATACTCCTCCGAAAACAATGCCCATTTCGGAGTTGCAATGTCAAAATGAAGTTCAACTGCATTACCATCCTGTTAGATAATAAATTGAATATTCAAAAAATTATTAGACATAGGTACATGAAATAAGTGAAATGAGCGGGAAAATTTCTTCCAGGACTTAAGTTTAGCGCACCATTTCCCCTATTAAAAACCGCTTGAAGGACTTATCTCGGCATCATTGACCACGACAAGTCGTTAGGCCTCATCTGTTTTGTCACCATTGTTTCAAAATTTACAGAACGAATGTGGCCTACCCTACCTGACTTGGACATCCAAAATGTGATCTTTCTAAGGTGCTCTGCATCTGGTAAGGTGGTGCGCAGACGAGACTTTTTGTCTGTGGAATAAGGAACAGTCATATGTTGCACTTGTGGAAAGGAAGCAACTGATTTCCACGGACGAAAAGTTCGTCGACTGCACAGAGCCTTTACAAAACTTGTTTAAAACTACAGTGTATTGTTTTTGAGGCAGAGTTTTTTAATATACAGAATTAATTAATTATAATTGATAAATTGACGTCATTCGTATGACTAAGATACAAAGATATTGTTGCTTTTGCTAGATGTTGATATAATGTAACAATAAAAAGTATTATTTTTATGTAAAAATGATAAATAAAATTTGTAAATATATTGTAATGTTATTGTTTTCTTTTACCCCTTTAAACCCTAAAATGATAATCTTGCCCCAATTTACTGTTGGGAGGTTTGCCCCTTCAGGGGTTTCAGGCAAATGCTCTGGCTATTTTGCAACTATATCAGGCGGAACGTCCACTGCTAAACACAGCGTCCCCCAAAAGAGGGGGTCTGCCATAATCCCCACTCTTGGCAAGTAGTTAATCGCCACTTAAGACTCCTACAGGAAGAAAAGGCGGAGTGCTTTTCAAACCCGGCGGGCTATTTCATAACACATTTTTACGAATTACGAGTAACGCAGTGTGCATGGTTGTAGGACATTTTGTGACCCGCAACAAGTAGAAATTCTGGCGCCAAGCACCTCAAGATGTGTTCCGTCAGTTGTCCTTGAGAGCCAGTTGTTATATAGTTTCTTTTTACTGGTTTCCATTACGCTGTTTATGGACAAACTGCATATTTACTGATTTTATCTTTGACAAGATTTTTTCACTGAGTTATAAGTAAATGTAAATGTTTCTACTTAAGGTTTAAAGATACTTAACACGCTGTAAACTAAAAGAATGGAATTATTATTGTAAGAGGTCATAAAAATACGAAAGAAAAGACTCATAAAAATGCAATCATTTAATAAAACAAAAGATAAAAAGTTGATTATGAATAAATTGCGTCGAATCCTCATAATATTTTAATCTGACAGACTGTAATCTAATGTGTCAAATATGATTGATCGATTTTTAAACGGTTTCGAATCGATTTGGCGGACTCTGAGTCGATAAATTAACTATTTAAAATAGATTATGAAAAATATCTATTGAAGATTAAAATTCTATTGAAGCAGTTCGTCTGTTTTTTCCATGTCATACTTACATGTACCAGATATATCTACACGATATCTACATTTTATCATAATTACGTGGGTCGTAATTATTTGATAAAATAGCTCTTTGTAATTGTGACACACAATGAATTTTTTAAAGTAAAATTTTAATACTTTTATTTATTTATTAATTTTAATTTTTTTTACTTGAATATTGGAAGGGTATACGAGAACAATTTAATAAAAAGCAACCTTCGACTCGTTATTTACCGCCACTCTCTCCCTCGGAACGCTGTGTTATATCACGCTGCAAGAGTTTGTAAGTGTCATTTTATACGATCCAGAAGTTTAGCTGAATCGAGTTATTAACAGACTAAGGGCCTGTTTCAGAATGTTCGAGTAAGCTCCGGTTATACTACCAGGAACATATTCAATAAATAAAACACTATCTTTGCGTTTCACTGTCATCGATTTAGCCTATCCATCGGTTAAAGCTTGAAACGCGCTGCATGTTAACTGTCAATTTTATCATTCAGTTATTTTATGTTCTGAGTAGTATAACCGGAACTTACTCGAACATTCTGAAACAGGCCCTTAGACTCAATAACATAATTTATATCAGAATGATAGAGATTTAACAATGAACACAACACACGTCTGCAGTCTATTGCAGTGTGTAAAGTTCCTTTATCTGAGTAGCAACTACATAATGATAGAGATTGAACAAAGAACATAGGCCGCCTGCGGTATAATGCAATGTAAACGCAGCCTTGTTAGTACCAAGCAATCATAGTTATGCGAACATTAGTAGATCAAGCATTTTAAAATAAGCTTAGCGTATGTGAAGACGCAAAAATAGCTGACATACAAAAAGTAAACACAATCACCAACACCATATTATAAAAATCTAGAAGGCAATCATGTTCCTTGTTAAAAAAAAACAGAGCATCCATTACAATAAAAAAAACTGATGACATTTATACTAATTGCACAATACCTTTGACATATGAACTGATAGATTCATGGTTCTATAATTTTAACCAAATTTTGCGTCTATGGTCCCACATTTAATATGAACCATAGACACAAAATGTGATCAAAATTATCGAAACTGGCGTCAAGTGGAATACGCCCTAATAGATCTGCTTTAAAGGCACAATAATAAAACAGGCAAAATAATAATAATTAATCATTATTGTCAACCGCAAGTCCAGTGTACGAACACCAATAAAGGTCCGTCAACTAAATAAAACCTTATTTGACATTTACTTGATTGCACGTACAGACCCACCAACTTATCTGTTCAGGCGGCAGAAAAAAGAAATACAACATACTTTCAAATTGTGACAGTTTGTAGTTGATTTCCATGACCAGTAGCGCCCTCGAAAACTGCACAGTTAAGTTGGTGGTACTATATAGATACATTATCGTCTTGCGGCTTAGATTTTCACAATTCACCTAGACGCGCCGCAGGAGCCGTAGTCATCGAATTCATTCACGAAATGTTGATGTGTCCTTATAGTTCTGAATGAATTCGATGACTTCAGCGCGTGCAGTTCAGTTCTACGGCGCGTCTAAGCGCACCATAAATAAACAAAAGGACCCTTAAATTATGTATACAAAAAAAATAATTATAAAAAGCATGCTTAGAATTATTTACTAAAATGAGTGAAAACCACGTTAGTTTTTATAACAAAAATGCTTAGAATATTAAGGCTAAAATATGGGTGCCTACTTTCCCTTGATTTGACATGATCTCTGATCAATTATTGTGATTTAGTTGTTCTGTATATAAAAAAACACGAATAAAAACTTAGTAGGTACTTGTGTACCTAAAAATACTATTTGTGATTCTGCCTTGATGTTCCCAACCAACCAACCTCAATAGATTAGGTACTTAGTATAACAGGTTCAGGATGCGTTGAAGACAATTCTATGGTGCGCCGTGTAGGCTTGTTATTTTACCAATTTCGTTGCATAGCACGCCATACATGTGTATCTATAGACCTTTCAGTCCAAAATGCACGATCTTCTACTAAACGTGATTATGTAAATATGTGTATATGTGCCACGATTTTACTGTGAACAGTTTTTATTTTGAAACAGTAATGGCTCAGTGGCATTGGCTATGGACTGCCACGCAGCAGGTCCATGGTTCGAATCCCGCCGCGGGCTTGAGCTTCACCGCATGGTGGAAGAGCATTTTGCGATTGTCCGCCTGGCTAAAGACCACCTTCAAGTAGAAAAATCTGTCGCCAAGCACCGAACGGTGTGTTCCGGCAGCTATCCTTGAGCCAGTAATTCTAGGATAAGTCTGTTAACATCTTCGACCAGATCATCACTAACCATCAGGTGAGATTGTGGTCAAAGGCATACCATTCAGCAATAAAATAAGAAACTCACTGCGGAGTGCACGCACATCACCATCACTGAAAGACCAATGATATTGATAAGGTTACACAAAAAAATTTGCTAAACAATATTTTGCATTTAGGGGTAAATAAATTCGAGGTGCGTGCATTTTAGGGCTTAAAGATCTTTCGTACCCCCTCCTTAAACCAATGCTGCCTATTTATTAAGAGTTAGGTACTAAATGATGTTTGATAAAGCTTTACATAAAACGATACGACGGTAATTAAGTTTGTCTTCAACGCGCCCCGAGTACTCTTCTGAAGCTGCAAAAAGAGAGGGATCAAAGACAACGTCGTATATGAAGTAATAATTCACTATAAAGTCTCTCATCCCAAGTGCTGCCACTGTAAAATTGCAATACCTTCTCTTTTTGCACAAACTACTTGGTCCGCCAATTTGACTGTTCAGTAGAGGGCGCTGTTAGCAAATGTTACGTTTTAAAGAGGATTATGAACCAAACGAAATATTTACTGACAATTTCGTCCATGATGGATGGAATGCTGACAGGATTCTTGGACATGTGACCTACAAATGCACATAGAGCATCAGTATTTTTATCGCTTTCTTAGCGATAATAGAGACGATTGTACAACATAATTAGGTTAAGTATTGTGTAATTAAAGTACCTAATTTGTATGTACAAAAAGAGTTATTTAAAGACCTGCCGAACTGTATGGAATGGATATGGTAAGCAACAAAAGAAGCGGGTGAAAGAGTGGATGTTCCAGAGATACGAAGTTTGAGCTGCTGCCAAGTGCCAAATAACTTTACTTGAAGAGGTTTTTAGCAAAATGTATTTAGTTTATAGCAGTAAGAAAATTATATGTTAATCTTGATCATATTATCTAAGGCCAAGTAAATTCCAAAATAAGTTTCTTTAAAATTTTCTCTATGGATAAAAATTGCAAAGTTGACTCTAAATTACGCTTGTAAAGAAAATATCCTAATTATTTATGTTTTTGTATAAAAATATAACGATAAAATAACAAAACCACATCGAAAGGGAAAAGTTAATTCACATGTTCGATTTAAGTTACTAGTTTTGTTTTTTCTTTCTTTTTACAGCAAACCTGATCATAATTTCACCATCCCTGCCTCTCTTTCACTCCTACCCAGTCCGATAGGGATAGAATTCAGTTTTTTTTAGCATTCTAACATGCATTTGTGTCGTAACTACATTAGAAAACATTCAGAGTAAACAACGAACGTATCAGCCAAAGAACACCAAAGAAAAAATGGATAGGATACGTATCCTTCTTGTCAGTTTTTTTCTACTCTGTTTAATTACTTGCCCCCACGGTACTTCTGCCTTTCATAGACGTCTATGTGCCAACTCCACTTCGTTTGGTATAAGGGCAGGAAGAAGGGAAACATCTCTTGACAAGAATCTCACATGTTGGTAATTGATGAGGTTGAAGATATGATGTAATCAGGAAATACCTAGAACGGGAAATGGATCTCCAAGGTCCCAAAAATAGATGCCGGAACTCAGCTTGGCGACAGATTTTCAACATGAATTAGCCAGGCGACAATTTGCAATATGCCCGACTGCAGCTTCAACGGCATACAAGTTACGACATCCAGCTTATAAGTGTTTTACAGCTTTATGCGGAGAATGTACAATTAATCTGCACAAACTTATTCCCCCATCTCCTATCTTTCATCTGACAACATGATAAAACAAACTACTACTCCTGTACATAGTCGATATTCCGAAAATATGCACGAAGTGCTTTAAGTACGTCTTCATGCGTACCGCTGAAGTACAGACCACCCTACTCGCGTCTCTATACCCCGATAGATATAATCTGAGAGTCTTCTATGCAAACATGTTCCAACTTCAACCGCGTCGTCAATTTCCACCATATGAGACTACGGTCAATTAAAGAGAAAAAATACTTTAGACCTACTGCTTTACCATCACAAATCAGTATCGGTTTAGATCTTTCATAGATAATTCTACAAGCGCCTGAACCAATTGTCATATTCTCTGCTTGAACAGAAAAATTGGCGGTAAGAAAACATTTATGTTAGATAGACAGCGATATAGTCGTCATTAGCGTCCATGACAGCTTCTTTGATTTCCGAAACTTTAGCTTCAAGCGCGCCCGTGTGGCTCGGCAGGAAGAGGCAGGTTCGGGAAGGCGTCCCCCACGAGTGATTCAGCGTGCCTTAAAGGGAATAGTAGCCATAGCACGAATAACTTCGCATTAAGGGTAGAAGTTCAGCGCATCGTTTTCCATACAAACGTAATTTCGTCATATTTTAAATACTAAGTGTTCAAACTCAGTGAAAGTTTGCATGTATATCCTTGAGCCTAATATCTATGCTTGCTGATTGCCAGATTTCAGTAAAATTAAGTATTTACAAAAATAATTCGAATCGAAAAATCTTTTTGCATGGGATTTGTTATTTTGACATTTAGTGATATAATAAACGATAAATCGAAAAACTGGCAAAGCGGAAGCACATATATTAGACTCAGCAATATGCGTACAAAGTTTCACCGAGTTTGAACACTTGGTATTTAAAATATGACGGGACTACGTTTGTATGGAAAGCGCTCCGTGAACTCTACTCTTAATATCGTTCATCTACGAATAAATATGTAAAGATATGTAATTCTAGCTCAAAAACAGCAGAATGCAAACTTTACCGCGGCAAGCGTAGCTTAAAAAGTATACCGTGCGGCGCGGCGCAGCAACATTACCTTGAAGCGACCATTGGGATGCAAGCATTTCTAAGCGCCAAATCAATTAACCAATCCAAATGAATTTGGAAGATTGTGCGTGTTTTGTTTATTGTAAACTTGTTGAGTCCGAAATCAAAGCGGTAACTGTATGAGAATTACACTTCTTTACATATTATTTATTCATAGCGTCCACACACTAAAACTTGTAAGAACCTGTATGTAACATACGAGCAATTATGTAGGCACAACTGGCTGCGCCCTACGGTTTGTTCAGCTGTCATTACAGGGTTAATTTAAAAAAAATGTGGGATTTATATTGCTTGTACTCACAGACATACCTACCTCATTAAGTATGTAGATTAGGTTATTTAATACTGTGATATATTACGTAGATATATATTTATTGACTCTGTAGAGCGCGGGTACGCCCAACGCAGCAGAGCCTAAGCACCGACCTTACTGTCACAGTCCTTATACTGTGGCAGTGCCTAGATTTTCTTCTACACCAAGAACTAACCTTGCTTATTGTTTTAGTTCAACCCCATTACCGGAATAGTTAAACAATAAAGGCCCAGGTATTCGTGCGAAGGCAAAAGTTCAAACCGTGCATATGAAATTATATTAAAATTTATAAACAAACAAAAAAGGCCTTACTTTTTTGTTGACAGTCCACCTTTAAGAAGGCGATAGTACAAAAATTTAATACTTTCAATAGTATCCGAGTTATAAAAGGTGTCTAGGTCAGAGGCAGGGGCCAGGGAGAGAGTTTAGTACAGATCCCATGCACTAAAGTTAAAAGCACGTTACATTTTTAATACCGAATTAAATGAACATATTTTAATAAATTATTTGTTATAATGTGTTAGATGAGTAGCTGCCAAAATTTTTACAATCGAACGACTTACTTATTTTATAATGTAATCAATTATTGTTCTCATGTAAGTGACTTTGTTTTTTTTTTGAGAATAAATGTCTTTAAACGCAACCCAATACCATAAATAAAGCACGTATTAGTAAGATCACGCAAACAATGCTTCTGATGTTAAAAGTACTGATTCCTCCTTTTAACTCCATACCAAATATGTTTTGAAACACCCACACCAGCCCAATTTCACTTACTGTGTGGTCGAAAATATGGCTAGATCGTATACGCCATTTGTAGAGAAAGGAAAACCTGCAACTCGCTAATATTTCATTAATATAAACTCTTAGAATACATACAAAGAGACATTGGTTTATTATTATAAACAATTGTCAAATGCAGAAAATGGCTTTATCATTCAACAGATATGATATACCCCGGTTTCTGAAAACTACAAAGACTTTGCCAAAGCCTTGATTATTTGACAAAAAAATACTGTACGTTGATTGGTCAATTGTATTCGATGACGCGATAGGTGACCAATGAGCGTTCCGTATTCAGTCTGTAATGGGCCAACACTTTGATAAACGTTCCATAAACTGAGGGTAAGTGTATTGTTACCGCAATATTAGGCACGATCTACAAGAGACTAGCTTATTCTCCACTATGTCGTCATAAACAAGATATTACAGAATAGGGAGAAGTTTGTAAAAGTTTGTTACTATGGTGTCTGAAGGGCCATTTGTGGGAGGAGCTTCTATAATATATGCTATATTTACAAATTATTTGAGCACAAAATTGATCGAACCCGCGTCGTCCGAATTCGCACCGGGTGCCTATTCAACTCGGCCACTGGAACATACTCGTACGAGCCAAAACTTTGCACTCTTCTTTCGATCAGATGAAGTCTAGTAGCTTGGTGGATGACCGCGCACCGTCTTCTATGATGGTTAAAGTAATACAATTGAAGAACAAATTTTCGGCTCCTGCGAGTATGTTCCGGTGGCCGAGTGGAATGGGCACTTGACGCGAATGAATAAACGAAGATGCAATTCACGCCCGGAATAAAAAAAAATGTGCTTTAATAA
Organism: Plagodis pulveraria; assembly: GCA_963890685.1. Lineage (NCBI taxonomy): Eukaryota > Metazoa > Arthropoda > Insecta > Lepidoptera > Geometridae > Plagodis > Plagodis pulveraria. The sequence goes on from OY982971.1 coordinate 10,391,179, forward strand.
TTTGTAAACTTGATTTTCGCTTAGCACGCGATAGTGCTTGTAATTATATTTAGTATTATATTATATGCTATGGTAGTATATTTCATCGAATGCGTTGAGTGGTTACACTTTCACCTGGTGTTGGCAAGATCCTGGCTTGTCAGACGCAACACTATGCCGTCATGAGTAAGATAAAAGAGAGTAAGTATTAAACAATATTTACCGTAGTATCTGAGCGGCCAGTCGTGCGGCGAGTGATTACGTCCGAGCAGGCACGATGGTACTTCGCCCGGTGTTAGGATACGGGCTGGCCACCAACCACAAGATCCTAGCTTGTTCCACACTATGTCGTCATAACTGGAATATTAATTGAATTTGGTTAAGAAACAATGGTTATAAGTAAACTTGATGGAAACCGATGGGGTAAAGTATAGTCACCGAGAAGAATTTAGGTCAATGACTCCAATTGTTTTGTTAGGTAGTACTGTTTCTGGTACAAGAGTATGAGAGGTTCGGTTATCGTCGTCGTGTTGGATATCGAATAAGGCATCATAATGAGCAGCATTCCGTCTTCCAGCACTCATGTCAACGTGATTGATGTATCAAGTTAAATAAATGTAATATAATTAAAATGAAGGTAAATTAAAAACAAATATGAGAATATATTAAGACTATTTCGTTAAATTTCTTGGCTAAGGCGCGTCTGTTCCAACGTGTTCTTCAAAACATCAACAAAAACACGTTCCAATTTGATTCAAGGTTCAAGTTTGAGAATTCAGTAAGAAGAGCGTTACATCACCTTTTATAACGTTACTAAAGGCACCTAGGTGCATCTTTACGAAAAGATTTTTGGCGGGAAAATCACTCAAAATATTATATTATTTGTTATTCTTAGAACTAAATTTGTTAGAATTTCACCCCCCATCTCTACCCGTGGGTGCCGTAAGAGGCGACTATACGCTACGCACCACACCAGAAGGTGGGCGGGCATCAGCACTTTCTGAAGAACTGATATCTCACACTGTGATCCCCAAGCCGTCCTGTCAAGCGTGGGGATTATGGCAACCCTCCCCCATATTGGCTATGTTCAGCGTTGAATTATGCGGCTGATACAGTACAATACAGTAGGGGTAACGGGTTTTTTAACCATCAGATAGTAACCAGACAAATTTAAATTAGTAATATGTGATTATTACCACAGTGACGATTGATTTTCGTTTTTAAATTAAGTCGAGCTGTTTTATTGCTCAGATAATGTTTACATTGGGGGACATAAACTCCAATAAAATCAGGGGTTTATATCCCCCCAATGATATGTTAAAATACAACATACCCAACTTTGGGCCCCCACATGCAACTGGGGCATATTTCCACGTTTTCCTTTTCCTTGCGAACAGTGCACTTGGTGCGGGTGCTGGATAGGATCTTCTCCACTAAAGTCACCGGTTTCGGCGCCTTCTTCGGCGGATTCTTGCGATCTAAAATATAATGGAAATTCATTCATTCAACGCCCCGATAAAGCACTCCAGTAGCAGAAATATTTGAAAAAATGCCCTACTGCCATGTTGTGAATCTTTCAGTTTCATGAGCTCTAGTCCGTGATGGGAATCCAACCTTCAATCGAGTGATCGCGGGAATATCAGGCTGGATTGGGCATAGAGAACAAGTGAGATATATATTTATATATATATTTAGTATTTTGACGCAAATCACAAGAAGTCCATCATTGTCTCGACAGAAGTAACCTTTTTTTTTTTTTTTATTCATGGTAGGTTAGCCTTTGACCACTATCTCACTCACCTGATGGTAAGTGATGATGTGGTCGCAGATGTTGTTCAGGCTAACCTAGAAGTACAGGCTCTCAAGGACAGCTGCCGCAACACACTGTTAGGTGCTCGACGAAAGATTTTCTACTTGAGGGTGGTAGCTAGCCAGGTGGGCATTCCCAAAATGCCCTACCACCATGCTATAACGACTGTCATCCTAAGACAACAACCGGGACCGACGGCTTAACGTGCCCTCCGAACCGCTTAACTTTGCCGATCGGTTAAGAACAGCTAAGTAAACTTCGCTACGAGCGCTTCAAACCTCTGCCTATAACAGTGTACTTACATATTACTATGTATCTATGGAGGCTTGTTAATGGCTTTTCTTAATTTAGTTATTAAACCTGTTTTGTAATGATAGCTGTAAGCCCCCCAAATAAAATAACACATGCATTTTTGCACTGCGCCCATCACCCTGAGACTCCAGTTGTTAAGTCTCATGTGCCTGTAAATTACTTATTAGTTCTCAAGGATTGCTGCCGGAACACACAGTTAGGTGCTCTCCGTTACCAGGCATCTAATGGTGTGTTCCGGCAGCTGTCCTTGAGAGCCAGTAATTTAAGGTTAGCCTGAACAACATCTTCGAACACATCATCTCTTACCATCAGGTGAGATTGTGGACAAGGCTTACCTAACATCAATAAAAATTAAAGTAAAACTACGGATCGCCTCCGTTATTCAGTCGGAAAGCACGTTAAGCCCGGTTGTTGTCCTAGGATGGCAGTCGTTATAGCGTGCCGGTAGAGCATTTTGCAAATGCCTGGCTAGCTACCACACTTAAGGATGCACTTGCCGGCGGCCCGAACTTATCAGCGGGCGAGGCTACAAAGCATGCTATTTCACCTATACCTTTGTGGGAAAGGGTAAGACTCCGTGATGAGTAGTACGAAGATAGTGATCGCGCATCACACACCCGTATTGCATCTACGCTAATTACGCACACTTGTTTGCGATATATCAATGAAAGCCGAACCATGCCGAACGAATTACCATGTTTGACGACGGACGGAGATAGTGTCTCAAGCTACGTCATATAATTATTGAAAAGGCAAAATCTAATAATAGTAAAAGCCATATGGGCGTTAATTTTGAATAATCTGCTAGAAGCATTTCTAAACTTTTGAATTTGTTCTTCGACAAATGGTGACAAAGATTCGTCAAAAATCGGTGAACCCAAAAGACGGAGCGAACGTTTTTCTACTAATTTTATATTAGGCGCAAGTAAGTTGAATTTTTCAATTATCGAAATTTTATCCGGACAAGTATCACAAACAAAAAGTTCACATTTGGAAAAATTTAGTTCAAGGCCAATAAGACGAAAATCGTCTATAAGTACTCGCAAGTCATTCAATACCGTGTTCGCATCGCCTCCTAAGGTTCCGTCATCCAAATACCAAACGTTAAGTTTTGATTGGAGACGTTGAATTATTGAGTGGATGGCAAGGCTAAAGATGGCTGGTCCCAGAGGATCACCCTGTTGACATCCTACGGAAGATAATATAACGTTGTTTTGGTATGTTAATTTTGATGGTTTGCCGTAACATTGCCAAAGAAAAGGGTATAATTCCGGAATTTTATCTTTCACTTCGGTCAAAAGGGTGCCTCTATCTAATGAGTTGAATGCATTTTTAACATCCACCTTCAAAAGCACATCTCCACAATTTTGATCAAGAAATGTGCGAAGTGAATGTACAGCAGCCTCACAACCACCCTCAGAACCAAAACCGAGTTGTAGTGGTTGAAAAAGATTACTTAAAAAAGCAACCTTTTTCCTACAACCACATTTGGCTGTGAGGCGACGATAAGTGGTGCCTACTGCTATAGGCCTAATACCACCATCTTTTTAATTAAGGGCACATAAATTCGCACCGTACAGAATTTCGGTAATTTCATTGTTGACCTGACCCGACAACATCAAATTAACCAAAGCCGTCACATCCCTTAGAAGTGTCTCGCCTACCTCACCAGAACTAAAAGATAAAATATCTTTTAAGTGCTGAGGCGTCAGGCCATCTAGACCACCGGCTGAGCCACTTCGAAAAGATGCCACGGCTGCAGAAACATCCTGTGGGGTCACCTCAACAATGTCATTATTTTGTTCAGGAGAGTCGGGAAGGTGGAGACCTGCAGTTGCAGGCGGATGCTTTTCTATTAGGGAATTCAACGTGTCAGATGTGAAAGGGGCGATTGTATCACTCGAAAACAAGATGCGTGCCGCGTTTTTGATGTCACCATCATTAATTTTGTTTTCTACTATTTTAATAGTAGCTGAATCGACATTATTTGTTTTTGTATTCCGCCGCAGTGGCGGAATTATTAAAGTTGAGCCAAAAGATTGCTCTTCCCGTGCCTTGTATTTCACGCAGTTTTCCTTTACTCTAGTTGTAAGGGATTTTTTGTTAGAAGGATCAAAATTTACGTGAAATACGTGGTACGGGAATGCTAGAAGATGCTCCCAGGCTTGCCTAGTATTAGTAGCCAAAACGTTTTTAATCGAAGAAGATAACGATTAGGCAACAGAAATTCTCGCACCCCGAGGTATGCGTTTTATAACGGGAATATTATTTTTGTACGAGCTTAAAACCTCCCAAAACGGTTTGGCAGGGGTAGCAGGGCTCGCAACACTGCTACCACTTAATGTTTGGTTATTTATTGGCACCGAAAGGGGAATTTCCGAACTTTTATGACACCTTTTTTGGTGAATTTTGAGGCCTTTTTGACCTTTAAAATATCGAGCCTGGGGGCACTGCGGACACAACATCTGGCTGTCTTGCGATACAAAGGTCCCAACTACTGCATTCATTGTTTGGGTACAAAGCATTGTTTACAAAATAAATCAAAGCTTATCTTAGAATCTCTAGGGTGACGTCTCGACCCAGATGAAGTCTCGCGTTAACAACGTCGTCGAAGTCCGTAGTGCGCAGGTGTCGCAGGCAGCGTTGCCATGGAAACAAAAAATAACCGATTAGAAATTAATAAGCTAATGAAACTAAATACAGAGGCCCACAGGAGCCCTACAAACAATACCTCGCAAAATTCCAAGAGGAAGAATGCGGTTGATGGGCAGATAATGCCTATCTACTATCTGAAAATAAAATTAATTATTTTTTGTAAAAAAATCTGAAATTTACTGACCTGTCAATTTGATCGATCATAGACATCCATCATTTATAGATTTTGATTTTTATAATTATATTAAAGGAATTTGAATGAATGGGTATTTAAATACCGATATTTTCTCAAAACTTGTATCTCTAGTTTGTGAATTGTTTATATGAAAAATAATGATTAATAAAGAAAGAGGAAAACCAATAAACCTAGTTTATTCTGTTAGTTATAAAATAAGACCAACATTTTTAGATTTGATTAATGTTTACCATAGGAGAAAAGTTTTCTCCCAGAACACAAATTATGCGCAACTTCTAAGTTAAAACTTGAAGAAGCTGCAATTGTCCTTATCGCACTACTCTGTTCGGGCGTTTAGCAGCGAGACAGCATCACTTTGTTAAAATATCTATTTTTCTGTAGGAGCTTCTCTTCCCGTTCCTATTAAGAAATACATTTGTTAAGCTTCATGTGCCTTTAATTTTACTGGCTCTCAAGGACTGTTTCCGGAACACACTGTTAGGTGACAGATTTTCTATTTAAGGGTGGTAGGTAGTGATAATTTGCAAAATATCCTTAGACCATGGCAAGCAATAAATATGTTAGACCATTACTTACTGGGTCTATACTTATCAAAAAGTTAAACTGGTTAGTAATCTGGATTTTCTGTATATTACGTAACATATACTTCGTATAACTTTCTACTTCTTACGTTCAATTCCCTAATAACGACTCCAAACGAAGTATATGACTTCTAGGCACCCCACGAGGAGAAGTATATCACATTTAAGCCTAGAGATGCACGTAACGATTTCCATACAAACTTATTCCGTCATATTTTAAATACCATGTATTCAAACTCTGTGAAATGTGGAATGTATGTACCTGAGCCTAATATCTATGCTTCTAATATATTAAATCTGACCATTGACATTATTGACTATATAATAAAAAAAATATATATGTTTAATTAAAATTAAATTTACCGTCTATATAATATGATTTTATGAAATGTTATTGACATAATTTTAATCTTTATTTTGTATAATTCACATGAATTTATATATTATGTATATTAATTTTAAATTCTTGTTACAAATTATAGTCATTGTCAATGTGTAATACATATCATATTGCAATTATGATTTTCCTTTAACATGTTAGATTAAGTAGTTTGTTATCATAATTTTCTAGTAAACAATGTTTTGAAATTAATAACAACCTAATTGTAAAATAACTGGCCTAATGTAACGTTTACTATTATAATGGCCAATAAACATTTCTGATTCTTCTGGTTTGCCAGTTTTTAGATTTATCATTCATCTTACCCCTAAATGTGAATATAAGAATTATTATACAAAACGATTTTTTCGAATAATTTTGAAAATCGTTACATTTACGGAAATCTGGCAAACCCAGTGGCACAGATATTAGGCTCAAAGACCGACATGAAAGTTTTCAACAAGTTTAAATTGTATTTAAGAGTAGAGTGCTCGTGGCGCTTGCTATACACACTTAGTTTTGTCATATTTCAAATACCAAATGTTCAAACATTGTGAAACTTTGCATGTATGTCCTTGACCCTAATATTTATGCTTCTGGTTTGCCAGATTTCCGTAAAATTAAGTATTTTCAAATAATAATTCAAAAATCGGTTTATATGGGAATTGATATTTTGACATTTAGGGATAAAATAAATAATAAATCTAAAAACTGGCAAATCAGAAGCATATATTTTAAGCTCAGCAATATGCATACAAAACTTCACCGAGTTTGAACACTATTATTGTATTTAAAATATGACGAAATTACGTTTGTATGGAAAGCGCTGTAAGAAAAGTAAATTCTCATAATATACTATTTTAGATAAGTGTATGTAATAACACATTTTTTTTTCAACATTATAACAGTAGGAAGTCGCAGTCGCAATGGGAGTTGAATGTATTCGAGGTCGGAATAGATAGATATAAACGTTTTAAGGTATATATGAACAAGTGGTTTCGGTGACGGCCATATGGTTATTTTTTTTTTAATATTTAATCCTGCTCTATTGGTAATAGAAATATATCTAATAATACCATAATATACTCAGTCTGCGTTCGTACCTGGTTAAGTACCTTTATTTTTATGTCTCATAGGCTAACATTTGACCACCATCTCACCTGATGGTAAGTGATGTGGTCGAAGATGTTGTTCAAGCTAAACTAGAATTTCTGGCTCTCAAGGACAGCTGCCTGAACATAACGTTAGATGCTTACCGATTTTCTTATTGAGGGTGGTAGCTAGCCAGGCGAATTTGCAGGATGCTAAACTGACATGCTTAATCGACTACTACCTACGGCTTCACGTGGCCTGTGAAGCACGGAAGCGTAGTAATATCACGGACGGCGGACGTTGCTTTTAATGCTAGAGTGCTCGTGTCGCTCTCCATACAAACGCATTTTCATCATATTTTAAATACTAAGTGTTCAAAGTTGGTGGAACGTTGCATTCGAAAAACTGGCAAACCAGAAGCATAGATGTTAGACTCAGCAATATGCATACAAAATTTCACCGAGTTTGAACACTTGGTATTTAAAATATTACGAAACTACGTTTGTATAGAAAGCGCTCCGTGCATTTCACTCTTAACTAAGCTGATCGGTTAAGAACTGCTAAGCAAATTTCGCTACGAGCGCTTCGCTACCTACCCACCGATATCGTAATACGCCGTAACTCTACCATAAAGGTCAAATTGTACTTTCCATCATTGTTTTTAGTGCTAACAGATACGTATCAGTCCGTTCCCTAGTTCCGTTATCTGTTATACGTTATTTCAGCGTCTTTGGCATTGAACCTTGGCTAAATATAGTTTGTGTGTGTTTGGGCTTGCCGCTGGTAATGTCGTCATTTTGGCGGCTCTAATGGTGTAGGTGGCAGGTGTCTATTAGTGTCTGGGAATGGATAGCTGTTTTCTTTCTTTTTTTTAATTTTCACCGTTGATTTACCGCCACAATCGTGTAAAGAGTTTTCACTATTTAGTTTCAGAAGGATTTAGTGTAGCGGAAGAGTTTTGTTTCAAATACGATAAGTAGATAAGCAAAGTCAGCACTCTACAATTTAATGGTTTCATAGAAAAACGATACTGGGGTAAAAGTTATTTTCCGTGCACTTTGCACCACGTTTGGATCCACGGTTAAATTATTTCTTCCCGTTGTTCCATTGGACGTCCCATTGATGGGACTACGGAAAAAATAATATAAAATAACGGGTGCTGACCTCTATGGCGAGTTTTTTTTTATTATTATTTTTTCGTTTTACTATTCTTCTTCTTACTGGGGGCGATATTTTTTACTTGTTATGGGATTGATATTGTAGAATTCACGAGGCCCACCTGAAACCTCTAATTATAACATGCATGTCGTCACTAGTGACGAATTGCACTACGCCCATCACCCTATTACATATAATGTTGTCTCATGTGCCTGTAATTTTATAAATATTACTGGCTCTCAAGGATTGCTGGAACACACTGTTGTTGAGCATGCCGTAAACCACCAGGCGAGTATTCGAAAAATGCCCTTCTAACATGCGGTGCACCTCAAGCCGGCGGTGGGGATCGAACCATAGACCTGACACGGCGGCAGTTCTTAGCTATTACAGCTCTGCTTCAAAAATATGTAATATATCCTGCACTGACGACCATCTTGGGGTGTTTTGTCCATATCCTCCGCCAGCTGCTACCCAAGCCATCCCAACTTCTTAATGTAGCGGAGAAGGACTTTAGGTCGCTGGCATATCTGCTCCAATGGCGTGTGTGGTGGTGGTGGTGAGAGTGACTCTTGTAGACCCAGTGTAATACTTATTTGTTCCGTGACCTCGTAGTTCAATAGTGAGGCTCTCGTTTTTCGCATACAGCCTCTACATAGGGGATTGACAGTTCTTTCAGTTTTGTATAGAAAATAATTCAAGGTAGGTACAGTGAATGAGACTTACAACACGGCGCGATTCCTCACGAGTCCGCCTTCTTGTAGGTCTCATAGCTTCAGCTTCAGCATAGTATTCGCATCTTTCCTCTTAGAATTGGAGACAGTCTTAAAATGTATTAAGTCACCGTACGCAAGGAAAAAAAATCTTACGTTGTAACTTTGTAGGCTTATTCGCTTAGCAGGTGTTATATTACAGTGTTAGAAAAAGAATACAAAAAAAACGACTTCAAACATAAAATAAGCATTATCAGAGATAACACAAAAACATTTTAATACATATTATCATCATTAAAAACCTGTAAAGAGATATGAGGTACCTACCACACACAAATATAAACACAGTCGAATTGAGAACTACCCCCTTTTTTTTTGGAAGTCGGTTATAAATAATCATCAAGATCAAAAATATGGGCGTATTTCAATTATGAAAAAGGAACTCGTTTTGATAACATTACGAGGGGCTCTCTAAAAAACTCCGGTATTAATAAAGAAATCTTATGATGTGAGTGTTCAAAAGTGAATTGCTTGTTTCTCAAAATATTCTCAGTTGGCGGTAATTCACTTTTTCATAGATAAAACAAACTCTTTTCTACATCCAAAGAGTTCCATTTTCAAGTATTATAATAACTTTTTGTGTTTTATTATTGTTATAATATTGTGTACGTAAGTGGCCGCAGTTCCGGAAAAAGTAGTGCCTCGTATAACGAGTAGATACTTTACTGGTTTTAAAATCGTAAACATACAGGTTAGAAAATCTTATAACTCGGCGGCGTTGGCGCCAATTTAATGCAAAGGATGTTGTGTACCCGATACCGCGATAATTACAGTACACAGTAAAAAACCGCGATAATACAGTTTAACTCGTACTTACGAGGTAAGTCAGATTAGTAAATGCATTAGTTGAGTGTTATTACCATACCTCGCTTGGGGTATATCGTCTTAAAATCGTTTCTAACACGTTTTACTGTAATATAAATACCCATTGCGTCTAATTCAATTAGGTCAAAATCTGTCGCCAAGCACCTAAAGGTGTGTTCCGGCAGCAGTCCTTGAGAGCCAGTGAAATAACAAACACAAAATGAGACTTAACAACTATGTCTCAAGGTGATGGGCGCAGTGCAGTTCGTCACTTGTGATGAAATGCATCTGTTATAGGCAGAGGATACCGCTTAACATCAGTCGGGCCTCGCGCTTGTTCATTCACAATAACATAAAAAAAAAGGTAGTAAGATTGCTCTGGACAAACATGATTTTTCTTAGTAATTAAACAAGTTTAAAAACGGTTTAAATCGCGTGTATTAATCATTATTTTTGTCTCGAGTGTGTTTGAAACATCAAAGACTTTGCAGTGATCGTGGTCACGGGGTGACTGTGCCGGTTTGAAACGTTCGTTGGGACAAAAATAATAATAAATATACGCGATTTAAACCGTTTAAAGTTTTAAATCACATATATTTAATTTAATTTAATTACTATGTAATATTCGCGAAAACCTAAGACAACATTATCATTTTGCGTTTTTATTTTAGCTGATTGTCTAGCCTCGCATCCCTATCTCACCTGTTGATAAGCAATGATGCTTATAAAAATGCAAATAAAAAAATGCCAAATATGCTTAAAGTATAATAGGCTATCTTTATTTTTCCTGGCAATCTTTATTACAGCTGTTGAAACAGTGATAAGTACATGGTGACAGATTTTCCACTCGTGGGGGGTAGCTAGTCAGGCATACATTTGCAAAATGCTGCACTTTACTCACTGCTTCAAAAATATTATTTTGGGTCTTAAGAAACTTCTCGTGTGCTTTATTTAGCCACAATGCCTACAAGCTGCCTAGGACAGAAGGATTTGGTAGTCAATAAAATTTAAGAGGCAATGGTAATTTACGACTCCATTGAATTGTGTAATTTTGTTTCGTCGATTTTTTAAAAGAAATAACGAAATAATTTTTGTGTGCGTGAAAATGACATTAATGAAAATAAATAAAAAATATTTTTCTTGCTACTAACTTAATACATATTTTTAATTTTAATATGGTTAGGTTTGCAATAACGCCTGCTATGCGGATTACATTACAAAATCACAAATATACGATAGGATTTTTTTTTCCCGCACCCGCACATGACTTAAATTTTTCCTATCGTATATTTGTGATTTAATACATATTCCTAAAATCCTGTTCAGTTAAAGGTTGTTTTTTATCTTGTCAGCTTTTATTTCCCGAGACAATACTATTCTAATTAGTTGATTGTCTTGCTGTAAGAACTTGCTCGTAACCGGTGACACTACAGAATTTAAAAATAATGCACATTTGCTTACCTACTTTAATTTTGAAAAGTACTAGGCATACAAAAACGTGAACAGGTGAATATAAACTACAATAAATTTAAGCTTAGCCCCTTTAAAAATAATGTGACGGAAGGAAGAATCGTCACCCAAATCACAAACTTCAAATATTTTAAATGCTCATATCTTTTTAGTGCACGGCAATTAGCCTATCTGTTGTTAACATTGTGTCAATAGTGGCCGCAAGTTAAAATACTGCTCGTTTAACATTCTGATCTTAAAACTAAACAAAAATGGCTGGTAATTTTTTTATGTAGCACGAGGCCGCGTTTGCTAATTTACTGCCGACTTATCTTGACTGAAATATATTATTTCGTGATTATCACTATCCCACAACTTGTATATTTTGTGGCCCCTTTTATTGAAGTTCTATCACGCCTATATATTTATACTTTAACATAGTAATTTAACTTAATATCCAGATGTGTTATCTGTCAAAAAACTATAATTTTGTAACCATTAAAATATTGAACATTCATCATCATCATCACCATCATCAGCCGGAAGACGTCCACTGTTGAACAAATGCCTCCCCCATAGAGCGCCACAAAGAACGGCTATTAGCCGCTTGTAACCATTGGCTACCCGCGACTTTCACGATGTCGTCAGTCCACCTAGTAGGGGGCCTACCAACTCTACGTCTTCCGGTGTAGTGTGGTAACCACTCGAGAACCTTTCTTCCCCATCGGATATCAGTTCGTCGAGCAATGTGGCCCGCCCATTGCCACTTCAACTTGCAAATTCTGAGAGCTATGTCGGTGACTTTGGTTCTTTGCCGAATATCCACGTTCCGGATTTTATCGCGCAAAGAAACTCCGAGCTTAGCTCTCTCCATAGCTCGTTGAGTGACTTTTAGCTTGTCCATAAGGGCCACAGTTAGGGACCACGTCTCAGTGCCATAAGTCATCACTGGCAACACACACTGGTTGAAGACTTTGGTCTTCAGGCTCTGCGGGATCTTAGACGAGAAGATGTCGCGTAACTTCCCGAACGCTGCCCATCCGAGTTGGATTTTTCGGGCGACCTCTTTGTCAAAGTTGGACCTACCTAACTGGACAGTCTGTCCCAGGTATATGTAATGGTCAACAACTTCGAGCGTATCGTTCCCAACAACTACTGGTGCGGGTGCAACATGGACATTAGACATAATTTTCGTCTTGTCCATGTTCATTTTAAGACCCACCTGCTGGGAAACTCTACTGAGGTCGCTGAGCATTATACTGAGTTCTTCAAGCGACTCTGCCATTATGACTATGTCATCGGCGAAACGAAGGTGAGTGATGTATTCGCCATAGATGTTGATGCCGATTGAACATTACGAATTATGTATTTATTGAATAGAATATTATTATACTACTAACGCCATCTGTTAGAAAACTAAAGAGTCAACATCGCTGCAACAGAACAAAACTGAATACTTAAACGCATCGTAGTTATTCTACTCAATACTAGACGACACCACTAGAATCAGGTTGTAAAATAAACGCGAGCCTTTTTCTCAGCTTTTTACTAGTTATAGTCTAAAGCAAGCCGGTATACGTAACAGGTATGCCTGCGCCGGCGCATCTGCATACAGTGGCGCAGTGCATGGTGGTAGGGCATTTTGCGAATGCCCGCCTGGCTAGCTACCACCCTCAAGTAGAAAATCTGTCGCCAAGCACCTAACGGTGTGTTCCGGCAGCTGTCCTTGAAAGCCATTACTTCTAGGTTAGCCTGAACAACATCTTCGACCACATCATCACTTACTATCAGGTGAGATAGTGGTCAAAGGCGAACCTATCAGGCATAAAAAAAAAAAAAAACAGACCGGAATGTGTATTTGAGTGATAACTCAGATAATTCGTTTAGAACGAGTGCAGACAACCGGAGCTAAATCGAAAAATATAGTCTGTCTGCTGCATACTACTTACCATATAAATACGGTGTACGTGAACGTCTGCCTATGCAGGTTGTCAGTCGTTTCGCATGCATTGTTATAACACATTTTAGATAGCTACCTATACTTAGAGAAAACATACAGGATTATAGTACCACCAACTTAACTGTGCAGTTTTCGAGGGCGCTACTGGTCATGGAAATCAACTACAAACTGTCACAATTTGAAGGAATGTTGTAGTTCTTTTTTCTGCCACCTGAACAGATAAGTTGGCGGGTCTGTACTCACGTTATAAGTCAAATAAATCCGACCATATCCATGGAAGAACAATCCATCTTTTTCATGGAATTCGAACAAAGCTAGACCTTAACGCGAACGTCCCTGAAAAAGACCACCGGAGGTGGGCGCCCGTTGAAATTAAGTCGTATTTATATGTCTTATCAACGTGAGTAACGTTAAATAGTCTAAAATGAGTGAAAAGTGTACCGTGCCATTGATATAGTTTAATAAAAATTAAAACCTGAATTCATTCAGTAGCAAGCTTATAATTATTTACTGTATCAGGCGTATTGTCCACTGCTGAACGGAGCCTCTCCCATTAAGTTTTTGCCATAATCCCCTCGCAGCTCCCCTGGCAGGCGTCTTAGGGATCGCTGTGTAAAAAGCAGTTCCTCAGAAGACTCTGCTGCTCACCTTCCGGTTGTTTATCCATGGTCGCCTCTTAAGACACCCGTGGAAAGAGATGGGAGGGTGCCATTCTAGCCCGGCACCCCACGGGCTATATTATATATTTATGTTTATATTTATTTATTTCTTTTCAATGCAATTCTCAACACACACTCCTGAATTTTAAATTATTTGGTTCCACTGCTTCGTGGTGATACTGTGGCCTATCTATCCAGGCGAGTTCGCCAGGAATTCTAATACGTTTCATAGTAAAGATTGATAAAACACAGGCGCCACAGCTCTAAAGAGAGTTCTAATTCTTATCAGTTAATGGAATAAAACAGCAACAACGCCACTACCTAGATGTCGCTCTAGTTGACCTGAATAGTTTTTTTGTCGTTCAATACCAAAATTGGTTATTTTCTGTTTATGCTATAGGAAAAAGATAAATTGAAATCATTATATTAATTTATACACTAATCTCACGGTCATGTCATTGAAAAACTTCATTTACATAAGCACTCGTAAATACGGATAATTTATATTGACAATAGGTACTTAACATAAGGACAAGGATCGTTCCATTTTCTGTATTTAAAGATAGAATGTTTATTTATCAGATAAAACGATGAAAATTGCAAACGGCACGCATGGTGCTTATAACTGCCAACTAGCTTTCTGTTTTTCCTCCCGTCTATTAACCACTGCAGACCGATCAGAACCTGTAGATAGATTAGACGGAAAAACATGTTTTATTATATATCTAGTGTAGTACATATACTAGGTTTACAACGGTTAATCCATCATTCAATCCAACAATGCCAACAAATTTTTGATGAGAACTAAATGGACTAGACTGTTAATAAGTTGGCATCGTACTAGACCACTATGGCCAAGTTATGAATGAAGTTCTATTGTTATCATTATCGGCGATGCCAATGGGTTAAACCGCGTCCAGACGTGTCCCCTAACGACCATTTCTACGAATACGACCTAGTAAAACAGCAACAAAATATAGGAATTCTTAGGCTGACATTCAGAGACAGTGGGTCGAGTTTACTCCGATCGCTTACCGGAGTTCGAGCTCTAGGGGCAGTGAGGTTACTTCGTCTTATTATAGACGCAGTGCAATTCGTGATTTGTGATGTAATGCATCTGTTATAGGCAGAGGTAAGTCCACTTAACATCAGGTGGGCCTCGAGCTTGTTCCGTCACAATGACATACAAAAACAAAGTGAATTTTATACCTTAATTTCAAGTGTGCAAATATCAAGATTCTCAGTTCACGGGAAGTATCCTGTAGATATTGATTCCCTTGCGTGTCAAAAATTTGCGTCATAAACGACTGTATCTTTCGATTGCGTTAGCTAAGAGAATCTTGCGAAATAATGCAAAAGCTAGAGAAAATCAAACTTCTAGTTTGATTTTCTCACAGCTGCAAGGGACAGTAGACCTGAGTAATTGATATGAATTTCAGCTTGTTACCTCCACGCGTTCCTGAGAAAAAGGGCCTTGAAAGACAGACACACGGGCAACAAAGCGATCCTATACGGGTATGTTCAGCAGTGGACGATCCGGCTGATACAGTACAGTACTAGAAATTGTGACCCTAGGCCATTACTACTTAGCCTCCGTTATCCGTCCGTCCGGAATTTATTTAAGGGTTTCAAAGACGCAGATCTTTTAAACCGTTAAAGGTAGCCGGTTAAAATTTTCACATAATATGTGTTATTACGTTGAGTCGAACAAAATTAAATAAAAAATAAAGGGATTGGGACTTGTCTCCAAATAAAAAAGCGTATTTTTTACGTTTGCTATATGCAATACAAATAATATAATGTGTACCTTTTTCCTCTTTTTCAACTTTCGCGAATGAGATACATTATTTACTGACACAACGGGACTATTCGCGCGCTATTTAATTTCAAATTAAGAGGGGGAGTCCCCTCGTGACCACGGTCGATGCACCTCGATCTAAACATCGAGGTTAGTCAAAATTACATTATTTATTTATTTATTTATTTATTTATTTAAAGATCACCAACACAGTGTACACCAATACATTGAAATCATAACAAACATTGTAGAATTGAGCTAAGTGTCACAGTAATTATAGGTGAAGACAGCATGCAAAATATGTAACTAGAAAATGTGAGTAAGTAATCTTAAAAATTAACCTTTTTATAAAAATACACTCAAATATGAACATTCTACTAATATAAAGATAAATTGTGTTTTATGGAGATATAATGGATTATTCGATTGCTAAACTTAAATTATTTAAAACATGTCTTTATAATAATAATTATAATAAAAATCATAATCAGAATAAAACTGTAAATAATTAAACTTCAGAGTGAGATTTACGAAAATTCTAATAAAAATTATTTACGCATTCTTAAAATCAGGATGTCAGAGACTTTTTGAAGACAAGGATGTTATTGGTGAATATGTCAACCGATGTAGTGCTTGATACGTTATTGTACTGTCGAACCAATCTTTTCATGGGTGCATTGAAACCAAGGTTAGATTTAGATACAGCAACCGAAAATGAGTTGTTACAACGCGTGGCTCTGGGCAGTTTTAATGGTGCAGAGATAGACAGCTGTGAGAGTAAATATGATGAGTCTATGATACCGTGTACTATTTTATATAAAAACATGATATCGAGTATATGTCTGCGATGAGAAAGCGGATCTATTTTGAAGTGCTTTAGTCTAGCGTCGTAACTTACAAGATCCTTTCCAAGGTGACAAGAGTACGTCAGGTGCCACAGAAAACGTTTAAGAATACTCTCCAGCCTCTTATTGTATACTTCATAGAAAGGATTCCATGCAACACTACAATACTCCAAACCACTACGGACCAGTGAGTTGAATAATAATATTTTAGTACTAGGCAGTTTAAAATCTTTGCAATTCCGCAACACGAATCCCAAACACTTAAACCCCTTGGATGAAATGTTGTTTATGTGTGTATCAAATCGCAACTTCTTGTCAAGCATCACACCCAAGTCACGTATCTCATCTACGTTGGTTAATTCTGTGCCTTTAATTTTTAACACTGGACGGTTTATACTTTTTTTTCTGGAGAACTGTATAGTGAAGCATTTGGACACATTAAGTTTCATGTAATTAACATCACACCAAGCTACTAACCTATCAATATCCTCTTGTAGTTTTAAGACATCGTCACCAGTGTCCAAAACTCTAAAAAATTTAAGATCATCCGCAAAAAGATAAAAATCGGTATGTTTGAAACATTTGCTAATGTCATTAATAAAGACATTGAAGAATAATGGCCCCAAATGTGAGCCCTGAGGCACACCTGAGAAGGCTGCGAAAGAGTCGGAAGAGTCACCATTCACAACCACAACTGAAGATCTCTGTGAAAGGTACGATTGACACCAGCCGAGCATAGGCTCAGCGATACCGTGCGCAGAAAGCTTCCGAAGAAGTAAATGATGGTTAACTTTATCAAAAGCCTTGCTGAAGTCTGTATATATTGCACCTACTGTAGAGCGCTGGTCAACAATTTGAGATACATCGTTTATAAACGACACGAGGTTGGTTGCCGTAGATTTAGACTTCATGAAGCCATGTTGCTGTGGTATAATTAAGTTTTTGAAATGCCAGGACAGAATAGGAATCAGTAGCTTCTCAAACACTTTAGCAAAGACTGGCAGTATGGAAATGGGTCTGTAGTTATTAATTAGGTTTTTAGCGCCACTTTTGTGTAGAGGAACCACTAAGGCTTTCTTCCAAGCGGAAGGAAAGGTGCCAGAGCTTAATGACCTGTTGAAAATAAGACAAAGAGGACGGGCTAAAGCAGGTGCACATTTGCCAACAAATATTGAAGGAATGCCATCAGTACCGGCTCCTTTATTTAAATCAAGTCTTTTTAAAATTTTTAGCACTTGGTCGTCCTTGAATTGAAACAAAGTTAAATAGTTACTAGTAAGGTCAGCTACACCGAATACGTCCTGGGGCTGTGGAGGATGGACAAAAGAACGTTCATAAGATGAGGCAAAGTTCTTAGCAAAAAGGTTACAAATATTTTGTGCGCCCTCTACGCTGTCGTTATCCAAAAACATTTGAGAGGGATAGTGACTATAATTTTTTCGCTTGTTTTTTATGAAAGACCAAAATAATTTCGGATTAGAACGCATATTGCATTCAAGACGTGTTATATATTTATCATAACAAACTTTCATTAGTTTCTCAGAGCGGGATTTAGCTAGATCAAATGCTAGTTGGTCACGTTTATTAAAGTTGAACTTTCGTAACTTTTGGTGATATTTGTATTTTTCTTTAAGTAAACCGATAAGATCCCGAGAAAACCACACAGGATATTTCCTAGAACGCGGTCTCGACTTAGGTACGTGTTTAACTATAAGTTCTCTAACGATATTGTAAAAAACTGACAACATATCATCCACTGTGTTACAAGCAGAGAATTCATCGTCCCAGTTTACCACGTTGAGGTCGCAAGTTACTTGTTCATAATCACCTTTATGAAAGCAAAATTTGGTTTGATTATTCGGAGGGAGGGTAGATTTAGGGGTATAGGAGAAAAAGAATTCTATTGGTGGGTGTAGAGGGTCAATTTTAGAAAGTGGAGACTCACATTCCTTTAAGTTAGTAACCTCAGAGAAGCTCAGGACCAAATCTAATATTCTTTGTGTTAAGAACGTAGTTATATTGCTTAAGATCGTTAAGGAGAGAAAAATCTAAGAGCATATTTGATAAAAGACTATTAGATGTAATGTTTTGATAATTTTGACTCAAATTAGAAGAGTTCCAAGGAATAGACCCCAAATTAAAGTCGCCCACGATGGTTACATTCTGGATACAATTGGTCTCAATAATATTGTTAGAATTGTTGACAAATTCTGCGAGTATATGTCTTTTCACAGGCGGCGGAATGTACACAGCACATAAAAATAGTTTTTCTGTATGTTTCGTATTGTTATCACTTTGAGTCTCTATGCATACCCATAAATCTTCGCACCTGGATTCAAAATCGTACATTCTTTTTGATATTAAACGCCTAGAAACAGCTACTAGTACACCTCCGCTGTCCTTTTCGCTATGAAAACCACTTGTCTCACGATCTCTCCTATAAACCTCGTAACGACTATCAAAAAGCTCCGCATCAAAAACGCTACTGTTGAGCCATGTCTCGGATAATATAACAATATCATATGCACTACAAATAACATTATTAAAGAAATCTAAAGTTTTTGTTCGCAGGCCTCTGACGTTCTGATAATATACATTAAGTTTGTTGGAAATATCATACATAATATGCAGAATATGTAAAAACGAAAATAATAAAAATTATAAAAAAAAATAATTGCAATAATCCCTACCGTATTGTACAATAAAATATTTATGTTAACAATTTTAAGCACTCTTCCTTATAAATATGAATATATGCTGATGTGTCAGTCTTTCTCAAGAAAACTTTACCGTCGCGAACCCACACAAATTTGTAATTGAATTTTTTAGCTGCTTGGCGGGCAGCAGCATGTAGGGATTTGGTCTCAGGCGTCAAGTGTTCAGCTATAAACACCGGAGTCTTTTTCTGAATGGCGATGCCTAGGTGGCTAGAATTCAGCTTATCTTGAGGATTATTCTGGTTGTATTTAACTGCTGATGCCAAAAACTTATCTCGTAGACGTCTACTGCTAAATTTCACTAAGATAGATCGAGGGCGGGGGCTTTTATTGTTTAATTTCGCTATACGACTGCAGAATTGTAGGTCGGTGTCAACTACAGGACATTTAATCACGTTACCTAGTTGTTGAATAACGTTGTATATATTTTCACTTTTGTGTTCTGGCACGCACTGTACCTCTATGTTATTAGTGCGGGAGAGCTGCTCCAGCATGTGTATGCGATGGGCTAAATGGTGAGTGGTTGATCGTAATTCCCCGTTATCACACTGCAGATCGGCAATTTGAGCTTTCTGAGACTCGTTTTCGCGTGTAAGTCGTATGTTTTCTTCGCTACAAAATGCCAGCGTCTCTTCTAATTTACTTAATTTAAGATTAATGCTACTAAGCTGCGTATTAAGGGTTCTACCTAACTCTTCTCTGATTATTTCTCGAATGCTGTCGGCTGAAATACAACCACAGCTACCTGAGTGGTGAGGTTTCGTGCGTAGGGTGACGTTGTCGTACTGGATAGCTGGGTCACCCACCTCGCATGCCGAAGCTGGCGTCCCTAATGTCGCGTCTTTTTGTTTATAAGACGAAGTAGCTAAGGTCCTTATCGGCGTGTTGGTGTTGTCTCCGGGTTTGGGCTCTTTGCAACGGCACGACGGACACACCCACGAATCTTTGTAATCTTTAGAAAGTTTTTGGAAGTCTTTTTTGTTAAAATTCATGCAGGTATAATGAAAGTGGTCGGTACAGCGACTGCATTGCAAGAAAGAAACTTCTTTTAACTGGTCATTACAACCAGCACATATTTTGTTTGCATTCATTTCTATGAAAGGTAGCTTACTGGTAGAATATAGAATGTTTTGTCAATATTTCAAAATATGGTGCAGTCATAAAGCGTCGATGTACAGCGTCTATTCTTCAAACACGATTAGTGCGCGTCTCGGCTAAAAGAGCGTAAGCGCCATGAAATCGCCGTCGCTTACGCGTTCACAACAGAGACTTTCTGTAGTTAGCTTATCAAAATTTTCGATTGTGATTATTACTGCTTGAATTGATATTATGCTATTCCAACACTAACACTTTATTAATAATCCAACTTGTCACACAATATTACACATTTTCAACTAAATAATACACATTAAACCAGTTAAAACCAATTTAAAATGCACTGCAAATGTAAACAGATGTTACTTGCTCAAACGTTGGGGGTAGGATTATGATTTTCAATAGTGAATACATGTATCTGTTTTATAAGAAAAATATAAGTAATATATTGTTTGTTCCCACGGAACCCACGGAAGTACTGAATAAAAATAGGACCAAGTATAATAATCTTTGAACAAGTATATCTTCCGTTGCATAACTCCAGTTCTTAAGATCTTACAATATTCATGTAAGAAATTTGGCGCAAGAGAGAGGCTTTAGATTGGTTAATGAAGACACGAGAAGTTTGTCCTGATAGCTTGACACCAATCCTCCGTGATAACGCTCTTATACACCCTGTTACGATGATATATAAGCCCTAATGTGCATCAACGCTGTTTCTCAGCGAATCGATATATTTCATACTGTTAATAATTGCAAACCTGCTAGATAGTTATGAAAATACTCAGGTTATTCTGGAGATGCATAAAATATTGTCCCAGGAAAAGATCAAAGCATAGGTATATCTACATACACATATTATGAATGATAATCATTAAGTACTTACTCTCAAGCCAAATAAAAGGAATTTTATCTTTACAGAGAGCAACGGTGCAAGGCGGTTTCCTGCAAGCATTCCTCGCTTCGCTTTCAGTGGTCGTAGTATCAGAACTAGGCGATAAGACTTTCTTCATAGCTGCAATCATGGCTATGAAGCATCCAAGAGTCATAGTCTTCGCGGGAGCCATATCAGCCCTGGTGTTTATGACGATATTGTCTGCCGCTTTCGGTTGGGTAGCGACGGTAATACCAAGGATATATGTGCACTACGTCAGTGCGGCGTTGTTTGCTATATTTGGTATTAAAATGCTACGGGATGGTTGGAAAATGGACCCTAACGAGGGGCAGGAAGAGTTAGATGAAGTACAGAGTGAATTGAAGAGGAGAGAAGATCAGGTGAGTTGTTCATAATATTTCTCGGAATCATTTAGACAGAGAGTAATAATAGCAAATCTTTTTTAAAAAACATGTCAGATGCGATTAGTCAGTATATATTTTGTAAATGATGATGTTTTTTGTACATTATTAAAAAAATTACAGAAGAATATTCTTGATAGCATAATTTTATAGTAATTGCAGAATATTAGATAGGTAAGTACCTAGTTATTTATGTTATGTTATAGTTGTTGTTATGACTATTTCAAATTATTATCTGGAAGCCAAAAATCCCCTTCTCCTTTAAGTTTTCACCAATTATTAATATGATTTACTTTACGTTTTAAATTATTTAAATTTAACTAATTATGTAGTTTAACTGTAAACAGTAAAGTATTAGGAATTCATGAACCTACTTCCTTTGTAACACGTATAAGGCTTCGATACAATACTATACCTCCAACTCCTTACAAAATATATTTTGAAAATATTTAGTTTCGTTTTTGTTGCCGTTTTTCAGATGCCAACAACCGTCTTTGGAAATATTAATTTTGGTAGCATGTCCGTTACCTTTAGGTATTTTTTATAATGATGAGTGATTAAGCCGAATCCTGATAATAACATTTTGTTGATCAGTCTCAAACAAATAATTTGATTTTGTTTTTAGGTAACAGCTGTTTAGTGTTTTAATAGCTATATGTAAATTATTTATAAAAAAATCACTGACTCTAAAATTATGTAGGTATGTGATATAATTTGTACAAACTTTATCTATGAAATCAGTGTTTAGTCTACGCTTATCAGAGCAGCGGCTTTTACACTTCTTACGTTTTAATCTTACCTAATTACACATTGATAATACTTTGTGATAGTAGTGAAACAAGATTATCGTGACTGATATCAATTCAGCTTTTTAGTTACCTACAAAAAAAATATACTATTTAAATGAATATCACTAGCTACATGTTTAATTAATTATTGATGAATATAAAAACATACTTAAATAAATAGGGACAAGTATCAACTTAATTTTATATCAAGGCAGTACTGAGATGTTTTTCACTTTTTTATTATACGAGTGTAGATTGAAAAGATCTCGGACTAGTAAAAAAAATGTAAATAAAAATTTTTTTCAGTCTCTGGTTAGCTTGTTGCGCTTCTTCCTTCGGGTTTCCAAAGCTTGTATGCCAGTTTTGGTTAAAATATTCTTTAAGGTCTTCAAAATAGAGATAGAATACTAAGGCTTGAATCTCTTCATTTGTTGAAAATTTCTGTCCACTTAGATGATTTTTAAGTTTGGAAATATGTGAAAGTCCAGCGATCCAAATCAGGAGAGATAAGTCGGTTGGGGCAGCAAGTCGAATCCAGAATTTTAACCATGGATTCAACAGACGTGTGAACGCGTAAGTTGTCTTTATGAAACAAAACTTTTTAATTTCCTAACTTAAATGACACAAAGGGTTCAATTTATCATCCCAGAAAACGGACGCCCTGAATTAGCCAGCTGACAGAATTGACTTGGCTATCTTTGTAGTCGGTGGTAGTTTTTTCAATGTTTGGACTGCTGCTTTTATTTTTGGGGTATAGTTGTAAACCCATTTCTCATCGATTGTCACAAATATTTTGTTAAAATCTTGGTGATCAGTCTAAAACATCTCTAAAAACTCGCGAGAAATTGTGAGTCGAATTAGTTTTTGTTCAACTGACAGCAACTTCTGGCTCGGGACGTACAGCGGTCACCTTAGAATAACCAATTTTGTTGACAATTATGTTTTTTGTTCGGTCATAATGAGATGCTAATAGTATCAGCTTTGTCTCTACTAGTTAATCTGCGATCTGCCAAAATAAGATCACACACTTTGCCGACTTTTTTTTCAGTCACAGACGTCGAAGGGCTGCAAGAGCGAGCATCTTCATCTCTTATCCACGTTTAAACTTAGCATCTCATTTTGTTTCAGTATAATATGGCGGGCCGATTTTTTTCTTGTTATGTCATCGCGAATGTCTTTTGGTGTCAAACCTTTTTAAACAAATATTTGATTACCGCATGGTTTTCCATATTCAACTTATTTTTAAATTGATTCTCCAATGCGCACTTTACCCTTTCCAATTTCAAATCTACAAGTACAAAGGAAACCAAAAAGATTATGAATTAAGTGAGGTTAGTTTTAAAAAAATATTTATTGTGATTTGAATATGAACATGGAGCCACGTAGTTTTCAATCCACTTTCGTAAATCAAAAACCGATCTATTTTCACCTAGAGTTCATCTAGGATCTCAAAATTATTGCGAGTATTGTTCCTAATTATTATGTAACGCAATAGTCTTCTGAACTTGAGTTTCAGTAGACTGCTTTCGGCGCTGGCGCTGTCTATAGTTGTGACTTCATGAACGTTTAATAAGTTCGTGAGTAATTTCGGATAGATATCTTGCGAGCCGGTCTGGTAAAACGATTCATCTTTGTTTTTTTTATCTTCTTTATCCTTGTTCTTCTTATATATTGTTATCGAATGTTGTCATAGACTTCGTAATCATTGAATAAGATATAATATCTTTATAGTCCAATATCTTTACAGTCCAGGGTTAGATGCTTATAGATATGGATGAATAGTATACAGGTAAACAGGTCTTAAACAGCCAGCGCAAAAAAGGTAAGTAGGTATGCCTCAAGCTTAATTATCATAAGATAATTTCTCTCGAAACGTACCACCGACCGAGTAGTTAGTAAAAAGATAAGATACTTACGTCGTAATAATTTAATTCATAGTTTAAACATAGATTTGCAAATGTTGAATTCCTCTTGTTTTTATCTCTATTTTAACTCAGGGACTGCCACGAAATAAAAAAGGGAAAGGGGATTTGAATTGGAATTTCCGAATGTTGCCGACTGTAAAAAAATGTTTTCCAAAAGTTGTAACACTGCACAGGAGGGCTCGCCAAAAGAGCGGAGATCTCCTGAACCATCTGCCGAGCTGTCCGGGTCTCAGAGCCCTGGGCCTTCGCAATCGGTAGAGCCTAGCGCCCCCGGGACACCAGAGGCACCCCTACCAGGCCCCTCTACACAGTCAGAACCGCTGAGGGTGATCTTACGTCATTATGCCTGGCAGTACGAATGACACCATAGTTTTTTTTTCGTTTAGCTTAGCTTTTTTTTAGTTCTGTTACGCACAAATCATGTATCATTTGTATGCAATAAAAAAGCTTATTGACGGCTTTATAGAATTTGTATGAGTACAAAGGAATTCAGCATTTGCTTGTATTATCGTGCGACACACTTCCATTATAAATAAGATCTTGTTAGAAAAATATTCTAGAATATAAATAGAATGTACTGTAGATAGTAACTAAATATTTTTTTTCTATTGTGACAAAAGTAGTTTCATATAAAAATTTCTTGTTTTTCGTGAATCGAATTATGGGCTAAGGCGCCGGTCCCACAGCGAGGATTAGAGTTCTTTATTCAGAGTTCTGCGGCTTATGTTCATTGTGAAGTATACAATCGCTTGCAAGCATCCATACACAACAGCTGCTACACCGCCGCAGTCAAAGTTCGTTGCACGTTTAAAATGCACGTACTGTCAGAGTTTTTTTTGAGGAAATCTCTTAGTCGCGTAGACTCACGGTGTTCGACGATATGAAAATTAATCAGACGATAGCTACCTTTGCCTATGATTTAATGCATAATAATTACAAAAATCCATTGAAGAGAGCGTGAAACAAGTGACCTGTAATGTAACCAAGATCGCAGAGATGCAGAACTCGACCGCTCGCTGTGTAGTAACGCGGAACGCAGGTCTCTGAATTCGAGACCGCTCGCTGTGGGCTCGACGCCTTAGTATATCTTTGCACATAAAAAGGACCAGAAGCATCACTCCGCAAAGCCATTCCAATGAATAAGCGACTCTAGCTACGTAGCAATAAAATGCACTTCAGCTTGCAAAGTACGGGAGATATTATTAATATTCACCTACAAGGCGTGTCTCTTTCTATCGCATAGCTCGGATCTCTTCTGACGCGACACGCATGGTAGAATAATCTCGTCAGAATGGATACGCCGATATACCTGTAGCTAAAGTGCGGATTGAACCAGGCCTGGTCTCTTAGTTTACGTTCAAAAGTTACATTTGTTTTTTTCATCAGTCATACCGTCAATATCACTTATCTTCACATAAATTTTGTCCACAATTCTCCAAGTCTCATACCTATCTCGGAAACCTGTTCCGTTATTTGAGTTAAATATTTATTTAAACAGATAAGACTTATTACTTTGTACTTAAATTAAATTATACTTTCATTTTATATGGCGCTAGACGCCGTTGATTATTCTATTGTACAAATAATACAATCCTTTATTATTTACATAATAGTGGAAAAATATACGAGTAATACATATATTTTTATAAAATAATGAACTGCTCAACAGTTTTTTAGTATCTGTTCTTTTGCCTAAATGGTTTCTTTTCCCTAAATATCTTAGACCTAGTAAATAACTGCAGTGTAGTCTTACAAGTTCCGGACCGCAACGGTATATTTTTTGTATTGAATTAAAGAGAGATGAAGGTATTATAGTCGAAGGGACCACAAGCGTTACGCTGATAAGTAATTAAAACAAGAAAGGCTAATTGGGTCTAATTTCATCTTTAGAAACTGGCACTCTTAAACATACATACATACATAAAATCACGACCCTTTCCCGTAGGGTAGGCAGAGACCACAGATTTCCACTTGCTACGGTCCTTACAATTCTCTTTCGCTTTATCTACACTCATCAATCCTTTCATACATAAGCGTCGGTTTAGGGTACTCCTGACCTGGTCTTTTTTCACGTCTTAAATCTGACTCAAATTAAACATAGATAATAATATAAATATAGAAGAAATGCCGAAAATCAAGCCATAAGAATTTGTAGTAGTTACGGTTTATGCTTTTTTCTATACATGAACGGTTCCCATCGGTATAAAAAAGTTCAGCGTCTCCCAACCATTATCTCTCTCATGTGAGGTTGGTACATTATATTTCTAACAGCATAAGAACATATTGTAGAAGTTTTGACTATCGATTGACGGCCGGCCACCTTCATTACGCCTACTTACCTTTGAAACACTCGCTGGTAAACGCACTACTATCCAACTAACCAGAGCGTACCTTAAGATGGTATTGAGCCCTACTGTACACCCAGTCACGATAAAAAGGACCAGAAAGATCAATCCCCAAATCGATTCTAATAAATAAGCGACTCTAGCTACGAAGCAATAAAGGGTACTTCAGCTCAAAAAGCACGGGGCAGCTAATATTTATATTCACCTACAAGACGTCGTCTCTTTCTATCGCATAGCTCTGATCTCTTCTAACGCGGCACGCGCCGTAGAATAGTCCCTTCCGGGCGGATACGCCGATTTTACTGTAGCTTTGTACCTTAATTGCGAAGTGAGCCAGGCCTGTACCAGTGATCAGCAGCACCGTACTAACGTTAGTAGTGGCACGCTGCAGAAGGAAGAAAGGAAAAAATTGAGAAAGAACTACGAGCGGAATACGAACCCCCAACAATTCGTTCCTATAGCTGGGACATGATCTGCCAATTGGACTATCGTAATGAGTGAATCATAGCTCAAATCTATTCTTTATGTCCTATTGTTTAGCCCTCTTCAGAGGAAAAGCAACATCTGCAGCCAAAAATCCTTTTGTTGTTATTTTCTAAACTGAGCAGGCGTTAATGCATAAATAAGAATATTGGTATAGTTTATAGAATTTTTGTCTGGTCCTTTTTCAAAAAAGAACTAGCTTCTGCTACCGCCTGGAGCTTATCCGCGTGGAATTAGGGTACTATTTGTTTGCAAAGAATAATCCACTTACATGCGTTATTGAAAAAAACTATTTATTTCTCCCAGGAACTTAGAAGTACCTAGACAATTAGTAAGTATTTAAGTATGATAGGATCGTTTCAGACGTATTTTGACGCATATGCCATTTATTTTGACCACCGTTTTGCTGATGACCACCCTTTATTTATTAAGCTTTATCTGCTCACCTGCTTAGCACGTAATCCTATTTTTAGTATATTTTTTAAATAAGTAAATATATATTTTTATTGTTTGGGAAATCCAAAATTTAAAGAATAATACGGAATATGGATGTTTCTACAATCCCGCCTACCCCTCTAAAGAGGGTCAGGTGTGGCGATTGTTGTATTTATTCCTTAACGTGCACCCTGACGTTTACAGTGTGAAATTCAAAATATTTATCGTTTGGTTAGTCGTCTAACTATTATACTTGATCTGGTTATACGCGAGATTCGGAGAACATTTTTAGGATATGTCAGGATTTTTTTTATTATTTTATAATATTTCTGACAGTTTAAAGGATAGCTTATGAAATTATGTGCATGTTTGTTCAAAGACTTTCCAAGTTAAGAGTAGAGTTCACGGAGCGCTCTGCATACAAACGTAGTTACGTCATATTTTAAATACCAAGTGTTCAAACTCGGTGAAGTTTTGTATGCATATTGCTGAGCCTAATATCTACGCTTCTGGTTTGCCAGTTTTTCGATTTATTATTTATAATATCACAAAATTTCAAAATAACAATTCCAATACAAATATTTTTGAAAATACTTAATTTTATGGTAATCTGGCAAACCAAAAGCATAGATGTTAGGCTCTAGGATATACATGCAAAGTTTCACCGAGTTTGAACACTTGGTATTTAAAACATGACGAAGCTACATTTGTATGGATATCGCTCCGTGAACTCTACCCTTAATTCGAGCAAAATTATTGTTTACTCCCGAATTCTATAATTAAGTAGAATGGTTACCGAACCTAGCGATGAAACTATTAAAATGTTGTATTTTCCGCCACAGACGTGAGTGTCTACCTTAATCAAAAGTTTATATGTGGTGAACAGAAGGTTTTGAAGCGCTCGTAGCGAAGTTTACTTAGCTGTTCTCAATCGATCAGCAAAGTTAAGCAACGTCGCCCGCGGTCATGAGTTGGATGGGTGACCGCTAGTGACATTACTACTGAGCGTTTCCGTGCTTCGGAGGGCACGTTAAGCCGTCGGTCCCGGTTGTCGTCTTTGGATGGCAGTCGTTATAGCATGGTGGTAGGGCATTTTGCGAATGTCCGCCTGGCTAGCTACCACCCTCAAGTAGAAAATCTGTCGCCAAGCACTTAACGGTGTGTTCCGGCAGCTGTCCTTGAGAGCCAGTACTTCTAGGTTAGCCTGAACAACATCTTCGACCACATCATCACTTACCATCAGGTGAGATAGTGGTCAAAGGCTAACCTATCAGGCATAAAAAAAAAAAAAAAAAAAAAAAAAAGAACAGTTAATTTCCGTGAAAATTATTCTTTAAGTTGTATCATTTCATTGTCAAGCCAGTAGTTAATATATTTCAAAGTTGACTGCAACGTTCTGCTACAGAAATTAGGCTAAAATGTGTCTTCTCTAATCATCATGACGAGACGGATAACGGTTATGAATTATAAAGACACCCTTTTTACGTGTGAAAAATCCCTTTACGCAATTCCGTCCATCCACGGGGGTGATGGCCGGGATATGTCGAACTCGGCACCAATTACTCCCACAGCAGCCCAATTACCAATTAAATAACACATGGTGTTCCACCTCTACCGCTTTTCGGCGAGATCGCGGGGACGCTTTAGCATCCAACCACGATATTATAAAGACACCTTCCGTTCCGACCATCTTTATAATTCACAACCGTTGTCCGATCTACGAATAAAGTAAAGAAGTGTAACTCTCATACAGTTACCTTTTTTTTTTAATTCATAACCGATTTCACTTACGTTAATACAGCCGAGTAGTTCGATCTTGACCGGTTTCGCGACTTTCAGAGTGGCTTTATCATGGAGTACGTACGCTCTCGACCGCGGCCGCGCAAGTACTGTTGTTTGTCTGCGCGGCGGAGGCGGCGGCGCGGCGGCGACAGGTGCACTATCTTCATTATCTTCGTCGTCGTCACTGCTGTCGCTTAAAACTAAAACTTCCCGTACACGCCGTACTAATTGTGTCCGTTTTGATTTCGGATTCATCAAGTTCACAAAACACGCATAATCTTTCAAATTCAATTCGATTGGTTAATTGATTTGGTGTTTATAAAGGCCGCATCCGATTGGTCGGTTCAAGCTAATGTTACCCAACGGTAATTTTTTTGAACCTCGTCCGCCGCTGTATGGTCGCGTTCAGCTGTTTTTCAGTGTGACTTACATTTCTTTACATATTTATTCGTAGCAGGTGATGCTTGCAAAACGAATAAGATTTTTTTAGGGATATTGTTTCTCCAGTAACGTATAATGTCTAGAAGGAATCGAGTTAATCATTACAAAAAACTATTATAAGCCAAACCATCTCATGCTTATTGGAATGCAATTTATAATATGCATGGTATTACCATAAACATATGTATCTACAGTTTTTATAATCGTTCAATAATGCCTGACTAATTAACCGATTAATTATTTCTTATTGCAATATAGGTAAATATAATACTTATTTCCATGTGAATACTATGAATTTAACTTATTTCTAGATTTCCAAGATTCTGTCACAAAAGCTCATTCGTTAGTGTGCATTACTCAATTGTAGCTATGCGAAAATGCATAGGATTTACTTCGGGTTTGATGATTTTAATAGTAAAATCATCAAACCCGAAGTAAATTCAGTCTAGTCCACAGTTATTGTTACCGTATTCAAACCCAAACTATCAATTTGCAGGAAGAAAAAGAAGAAACACTTGAAATGCTCGAGCAAGGCCAAGCGGAAAGCCGGAGGCGGAAACGGAACGCCGTGTTCAAAGTGCTGCTCCAAGCTGCTTCTTTGACATTCCTCGCAGAATGGGGAGACCGGTCCCAACTAGCAACAGTCGTGTTGGCGACCAGAGAAGACGCTATAGGAGTTGTGGTTGGAGGCTCGCTGGGCCACGCGTTATGTACGGGCTTAGCTGTGATAGGAGGGAGGATGGTCGCGCAGAAGATCTCTGTAAGAACTGGTAAGCCATTTTGGATATTATGTATCTAGAATAATAAGTCTATTTTAGATGCACATACCCTGTAAGTTGTATACGTCTATTGTATTGAATCTCAGTGGCGCAGTCGGTAGGATCTTGCTCAGGTCATTGTGTGATGTTACCTTTGAGTGCATCTGTATTTGGAGCTGGTAGGTTTTACACCATCTCTCAGAAGTATAGTTGTTATTCCTTCATTACCTGGGCTTTGTTTCTTAAGCTATTTAACAGCGATTCTAATCTCGTATTCGCAATATCCTATTGTGTCAGGTCATTAATCAATTATTTACTCAAGAGAGCCACTGTGTATAACTGTGAAACCTCTCAAGTTTTCTCAGAATCTCCGGTTTTGATGAGATGATTCTGCCATCGTCAATCTTCAGCTTCGTCATTTGTCTTTGCCCTAAAAACAATTTTTTTGATAACAGCAGGCTCCAAAAGCATTGATTACGCTCGAATGCGAGCTCTATACATTTTGTATTGAAGGTACGCAAGTCGTGTCGCCAGTGCCTAAGAAATCCGTCTATTGAGCTTGCTGTCCAACATATCAGCTGAAGATTGCAGTCTCATTTCACTTTTTGGTTTCTTGTGAGAGATTCTTAGTTCTTAAAATATAATACTTACCTGGTGTAAAGTTGAACATGATAACACCTTAAAACCACACAAAATCTTAAAATACGCTTATGTCATTTAGCGATCTTTAAGACTATGATGACGGTCTATAATTACTACCCGAGGGCTTGAAATTATCCGCATGGCGGTTGGACATTTTGCCAATGCCCGCCTGGCTCGTTACCTCACATTCCAATAGAATATCTGTCGGGATGAACCAAACGGGGTTTGCCCACATTCTGGTAGGTACTGTATCAGCCAGATAGTCGCCCGTTGAACACAGCATCCCTCATTTAGGGGGGGTTTATTATAATCCCCTTGGCATGCGGCTTGGGGAGCGCAGTATAAGACAGGAGTTCCTCAGAAGGCGCTGCTGCCCACCCTCCGGTATTTATTATACACAAGTCGACTCTTAAGACAACCACGGGAAGAGTTGGTCTAGCACCCTACGGGCTCATGAAGATATGGGAGGGTTGAATTCTAGCCCGACATCCCACGGGAAAAAAAATACATAACCAAATGCCGCTACGAAATGTGTATCTAACAACACACATTATTTTTATATCCTCTAAAACACAATTCTCAAAACGGTGAAATATTTGGACTATATACAGGGTTATTGGTGAAATGCTAACAACCTCTTAGGGTTGACTTCTGACAGTCCTAAGAAACATTTTTGAGATGTTTTTTTTTAATAAAAAAAAATAAATGTGTCTTTTTATATGTTTTTGACTGATTAAGCACGAGGACCACCTGATATGAAAAGTCTCTTGTGCCTGTAATGTATTATTTCATATTTATCTATTACTTTGCTCGATGTAAATATTTCAAACTCTATTCAAAGGGACCACGGCGCGGTCCAGTGCTGCCACGGCGGGCGCTCTTACCTTGGAACGAAAGAAAAACAAATTATCTCGTAATGTTTCTTAGGACTAGCAGAAGTCAACCCTAAGAGGTTGTTAGCATTTTACCAATAACCCTGTATAGTAAAGTTTTTACAAATGAAGACAAATTAACAAATTGTTATTATTAAGTAATGCAGTTCAAGATTCTAAGCTGAAGCTGCTATTGTGGCATTAGCCATGCAACCGCAGCGGCTCTTTGTTCGTAAAAAAGAACAATATAATAAACGATTTGTTTTACACAGCATATCGTCCTCGTTAGCAACACTTGATTGAAAACGTCATATGTAATGACATGATACTATATAGGTATAAAAGAAACCTTTGTCAACACACATTAGCTATTTTCAACCCTATCGATTCGCACGTAAAGCTGAAATTAGGTTGTAAAGTAGTTACACAATTTTCAGTTTTGTTTCATGCGATCATATCTTATTTGTACGGGTATATGATAAAAAAGAGCACTGGTGACGTTCTTCGGTTTAACGTTTAGGTATCAGCTGAATGAAGCGAATTGGTTTATTCAATATTCCTTTATTTCAGGCAAAATTATACCCATAAGCATTAAAATACTAATAATTAAATCAATTTGTTATAAATGGCAAAAATAAAATAAAATCATTATGTCAATCAAATACAATTAATTAGAATACATATTGCACATATAATAATTAAACTCAATTTCAAATAAATTAATTAATCAAATAAAGAGGTCTCAAAAGTCAGGTCAAAAAATTATAATATTAATGTTAATTTATAATTAAAGGATAATTTAATTCTCAACACGTCCAAAATAAGTATGTAAATAAGTCAAGTCATACTGGCTTTAGGACCATTGAATAGATTACCACAAACAATTTAAAAATACTGTAAGAAAACATTAAATTCATATTTTAGAAAAATAAAATATAATATATCTAGTGATAATTACGCCTAATTTTCCTGGTAAGCCGACGTGACGCCACCAACGCCACGCAGCCAAATCGGAAGACTTCGACGCGTGTCGCTTCTACACGAAGCATCCTCAGGAGGTCTTGACATTTCGAGCGCACGATCGAGAAGTCTCGGTCGTCGAAAATTAGGCGGTTGTCACTAGATATGTTTTAATTATTTTTCTAAAATATTAATTTAATGTATTCTTAAGGTATTTTTAATATTTATTACTATAAGTTTAGGACCGTTTTTCGTCGCCTAACCGTTAACGGTTTGCTGTAGCAAAGTAACTTAAATACAATGCTTTGTCGTTGGTACTGAATTCAGAAACTGCTGATTATCTCGTTGGTTGAGAGACCAAAGCGCCGCTTTGTAATTCAGAGGTTCGGGGTTCGAACTAAGATTTGGACAGTTATTGGTATTTTTAATAAATTTTAATAAAATACATTTATTAAAAAGTAATTAAGAAACTCAATACATAATATGTAAAATATTAACATATTTTTTTTACCTCCAACGGGAATCAAAGTGACGTTTTAGCCGCTGAGGATCGACTGTGATTATATTCACACGATAACGATAAATTTCTATCATTCTGAATTAGATGTAAGGGTTAAGCAAATAAACATTATTAATATTAACCACTGGGCTATTGAAGCTGGCTCGACTAAGCAGAATTATGTGGTCTCATTTTATTAATTAACCGTCATAGAAGATGGTGGGGCTATCAATCAGACTACTAGACTTCACCTGATCGAAAGAACTCCTTTTTTTCAAACACCTCCGTCTAATTATGTCTGTGTATGTTCCAAGACCTCGAAAATGGACTATAGTTCAGACCAGTGGAGCTTAGACTAGTAGTAACAACACTATTTTAGAAGCGCTCGTAGCGAAGTTTGCTTAGCTGTTCTTAACCGATCAGCAAAGTTAAGCAACGTCCGCCGCGGTTATGAGTTGGATGGGTGACCGCTAGTAACATTACCACTGAGCGCTTCCGTGCTACGGATGGCACGTTAAGCCGTCATATTAGGATGGCAGTCGTTATAGCATGGTGGTAGGGCATTTTGCGAATGCCTGCCTGGCTAGCTACCAACCTGTAGAAAATCTGCCGCCAAGAACCTAACGGTGTGATCCAGCAGCTATCCTAGAGAGCCAGTATTAGAGCCAGTAGTAGAGGTTAGCCTGAAAAACATCTTTGACCACATCATCAGGTGAGATAGTGGTCAAAGGCTAACCTGTCAAGCATAAAAAAAACATTTCTTTACAATGCATCGCTCGGGCCGAAAAAAAAGATGTGCTCTCAAAATTTGTAAATGTGGTTGTAGCTTAGCACGCAATAGTTCTTTTAACCATATAATAATTAGAAATGTACTATTGTAGGAGTGTGTGCGTTTTCATAATCCGTATATTAATATATTGTTTTCTCTCTTCCACAGTTACAATAATCGGTGGTCTTGTGTTCCTATTCTTCGCAGTGAGCGCCTTAATCATAGGGCCAGGCGAGTAACGCCCTTATGTACCATATGTGTAAGTGACAATATTGTAAATCGTTGTTTTAGCTTTAGTACTCGCATTATGTTACGCCAAGGTGCATTTATTATGTGGACGGCGCTATCTATTTGATGTAATAATAATTTGTTTAAAGAAATGCAAATTAATTATAAGGAAGAATTTTTAGTAGGCCTTTTATGGCATGGGCATAGTTGAGCGGGAGTCGCGTGCGGGTAGCTCAATTTCAACTGGTAAATTCAACAAAGTTATGTACTTACCAGAATAAGTTGACCTCAAGCGCCAACCACGACGGTTAGTTTCGCTAGATTGAGTTACGCTGGTCGGTGTATATATTCGTGGGATGTCTCAGCATAAACTGAGCCGTCAGCGCAAGCCTGCTTAACTGTGCTGACGCCCTTGAGGCGCTGACAAGTGCTAAATAGTTTTACTTGAACAGAATTTTAGCATCTAAAATTCTATGTATTACATGTATTTACATTTTAAGTGTAACGGGTTCGAATCCTGAGAGAATATTTTTTCTCTCGTAAATTTATGATTTTGTAATGTAATCCGGCAGAGCAGGCGTAATTGCAAACATAACAATATTCAGGTTGCGTCATCATTTACAAGTTTAAAACCAATTGCAAAATTGGTCTCGTTTGTAGTACAATGTAAGTTGAACTATAGGTGTCGCTCCAGCCCAATACGATGGTTAAATAAAAAACGAGAGGAAAAATTGGAGTTATGAGTCATTGTCATGTTGGCTCAGTCGGTCAGAGCATAGCCGGGCTATAGGGGTGGATGGACGCGGGTTCGAATCCCGCACATGACTATATTTTTTTCTCTCGTAAATTTTTAAAATATATTTAGTTTGTAGCAGTAAGAAAATTGTTAATCTTGGTCAAATTCTCTTAGGCAAAGTTTCAAAATACGTTTCTATGAAATTTTGTCTATCTAATTGCTATGTTGACTTTAATTGTTTTTTAAGTTATTCGATTTAAGTAACTACATTTGCGTTAATAAGCTTTGTTTAAATTTTAGCATTTGTCAGCCTCTTAGGGTAAAACCAAACGATCCTAATTTTGTGAGTCGTGAGTCGCTGAATTTCGGTAGCATTCGGTTTCATACAAAAAGGCAGTTGATGCCACACGACGACGAAAAATGAGTTGTCTGCCGAATCAATGCGCGTAAACTCGACCGAATTTCGGTCGTGGTGATGGAAGGGCAAGGGAGGGGAGCGGTGAAGATGATTTGCACATAAACTTTCAAATAAAGCATGGAACTGTCCACATATCAGCCTCTGACTATTGAGTTACCCAGCTTCTTTTTCTGGCCTCCTCTTCGGAATATGCTTCGTAAATACACAATAATTTTAATGGATCCATCGTGCTCGACGACACGAATAAATAAATTAAGTTCGTCTGGCAACACAACAGAAATTCAGTTGAACGTAAAATGAGTGACCAAAAATACGCGACACACGACTCACAAAATTACGCTCGTTTGGTTTTACCTTTAAGTGTGATAAATATAGAAAATATTGTCTTAGACACTCCAATCGGTATGTAAAACTTTAAAGCGATCGGCGCAGACTAATCCATCCGGGACCGTTTCACCATAGCTGTAGTATTCTTTCAATCTAATCAACACCGTGTCGGCATCGCCTCGACTCGAGACAAGCTCGCGAGTGGTCATAAGAAAGAGGGTAGGCGACGTTGTTATAGTACCGACGCAAAACGTCTGCTTTATCCTTTATATTTTCTTATATTACTTGTGCCCTCATCTCAAATAATGCCATTTTTTTGGCTCTAAGATACTTGAGCTTTAAAATAGTGTCTTTATCATTCGCATTAATGTATTCGCACTGCACCATAGGCGAATATATTTATTGTTTATCGACCTTTTTGTGTCGCGTCCACGAGTTAATTATTGTTTAAATAAAAAATATACTTCAAAAGATAGATATCACTCCACAAATGCGTTAATTAGGTAGGTACTTAAGGTATAACATTATTAAGAGACAAACTGAGGAAAACCTCTATTGATGACGTAGGCGGAGCCTAAACAAAGAACAATAAAGAGAAATGATTGTAATTCAAGTGTTGATAAAATGAGATAGTGATGTACCACTCGACACTTATTTAGAACAAGTCAAGTATGCGCTTAGGAATAATATTTGTAGTTAAATACAAATACGTAAGCACGAATTCAATTCAAATGTAGACTTTTTTTTTTATGATTGATAGATTAGCCTTTGACCACTATCTCACCTGATGGTAAGTGATGATGTGGTCGAAGATGTTGTTCAGGCTAACCTAGAAGTACTGGCTCTCAAGGACAGCTGCCGGAACACACCGTTAGGTGCTTTGGCGACAGATTTTCTACTTGAGGGTGGTAGCTAGCCAGGCGGGCATTCGCAAAATTCTCTACCACCATGCAAAAAGACTAATATAGACTACATGACTTAGTATTTAACGCTGGGTTAGTAGACCAACCAATCTGAGCGCGCTGGGCTGTCGTCTCAGGCTTATCCCATGATGCGCCACGAGCGTGGAGGGGAATTTGTATGGCAATATATACACGGCGCCCCTAGCGGCGTGTTAGTGGATCAAGCATTTTGTATATTCGCGTATGCAATCGCTGTGTGGGAGAAAATCTTACACTAGGGCTCGTCTTAATAAATGCATCTCAAAGTTGTAATAGATCTTAAGATGCTGTTTTTCTCAGATGTTCCATACATTAAACGTCAAAACGTGATCGAACTCAACTTTGAAGTGTATTTATTAACACCGAGTCTAAGCCCACGGTATATGCGCGGATATTTCTTTCTAATTATCCAATGATCTTATTTCTAATTATTTAATTACACCTATTTTCAAGTGAGGTAAATTTTCGAGAATTTATAACACTACAAAATGTCAGGTATTTTTGTCAAGAATCATAACATAATTATAATAGAGTGGCCAATAATATATTTATTTTATCTAAACGTGTTGTGTGTATAATAATTTCAAACCGGTGCCTAAAGCATTTTACTAAGGGTCATGTGATATATTTTTATAATTGGAAAAATAGCAGTATATAAAAATAATATATACCTATATTATATTTGCTTAACATTAATATGTGCTCTAAAGGCGTCTGTAAGCTGTTTGCTGGTGAATAAATAAAAGTTTAGCTTTAGTGCCTATATATATATACAGGGTTATTGGTAAAATGCTAACAACCTCTTAGGATTGACTTCTGCTAGTCCTATAAAACATTTTTTGTTTTTTTATTTTGTGTTTTAATGCCTACTCCGAGCATAAAGTGCCCGCCGCGGCAACACTGGACCGCGCCGCGCTCCCTTTGAATAGAGTTTTGAATATTTACATCGAGCAAAGTAATAAAAATATGAAATAATACATTACAGGCATAAATAGACTTTTGACATCAGGTGGTCCTCGTGCTTATTCAGTCAAAAGTATAAAAAATAACAGAAAATTAAAAAAAAAAAAAAAAATTTTTTTTAGTACTAGCAGAAATCAACCCAAAGATGTTGTTAGCATTTTACCAATAACCCTGTATTAGATAGTGTATAGACATACTATTTTCTTATAACCGTATTCATCCATTATTTTGAATGTCTTAAAATCAATCATTCATTCAATTTAGACGCTCATATGGACGTACATTAAAAATGTATACAAAAACATACAGTCGAATAGAAAACATTCCTCCTTTCTTTCTTAAATCTTTCAAAAATCTTGAATCCTTTTATGGAAGTCGGTTATAAACATTTACATTCTACGGGCACTTTCAGCGAAAGAAGGTATTTGAATATGTTATTGTATGATGGAGGAGCGTTAGTAAGAAAATTTGCCGCCAAGCACGTTACGGCGTTCTTAACAGACCTTTTTACATTCTGTGTCAATCTTCTTGTGACAGTAGGTAAAAAGGTGAACAAGAACCTAGACTATAAATAAAAAATAAGGATAATAACGAAAAGCAACTTTATGTAGAACATTCAGGGTTGAATGATCCATTGTTTTAATAAAAATGTTACAGCCCAAATGAGTTGATAACGGCTACATGTAGATAGCGATATCCAAAATCACATTACGGTTATATCTAAGCCATCTTGAAATACGTTAGTTTGATTCGATAAAAACATACTTTATCTATGATTAAAAGTTATCTTGTCTTTCGTGTCTTATGAGATAAGAACATTTATAATCATTTATTTAATCGAATAGAATTAAAAGTATATTTTTACTCATAATTTGACACTGAAATGTATAGGTAGGTATGTAAATACTAAAATATTTTTTTTATTTTAAGTTCTGAATTGACTTGATCACTTTTATTGGAATATTTTTTTTACTTCTGATAAGTCAGCCGTTGACCACTACATCACCTGATGGTAAGTGATGATGTGGTCGAAGATGTTGTTCAGGCTAACCTAGAAGTACTGGCTCTCAAGGACAGCTACCGGAACACACCGTTGGGTGCTTGGCGACAAGTTTTCTACTTGAGGGTAGTAGCCAGGCGGGCATTTGCAAAATGTTATAACGACTGCCATCCTTAGATAACAACCGGGACCGACGGCTTAACTTGCCCTCCGAAGCACGGAAGCGCTCAGTAGTAATGTCACTACTAGTGCTTAACTTTGCTGATCGGTAAAGAACAGCTAAGTAAACTTCGCTACGAGCGCTTCAAATTAAAATTAATTAGTTATTAACCATTCAGGCCCGGTATATAACTATTTACAGGATTGAATATATACTTTTTTATGCTGGATAGGTTAGCCTTTGACCACTATCTCACCTGATGGTAAGTGATGATGTGGTCGAAGATGTTGTTCAGGCTAACCTAGAAGTACTGGCTCTCAAGGACAGCTGCCGGAACACACCGTTACATACAACGCATATAAAAAGATCTTGCAGTTTAATTTGAATGGAACCATGAAACGTTTTAAGAAAATAAATAATTTGCAGTCTGGTTTTTTACTATTTGAATGCATTTATACATGTTTGAAAGTTTTTTTCTAAATTCGAAGGCGGTTTACTAAGATCAGCCGACAGAAATGCACACCAGTAGTAAAAGTAATAAATATGTATAGAAATGTTTGCTGCGCAGTTTGTGCTTAGGAAATTATTCAGAGTTTACAGTTTCAAATATTGAGAACCATGCAAATACTCAAAAAAGGCACAGTTAAGAACATAGTTAAGTCTTGTTCGTATGATTTGCTTAGTAAATTGTGAACAATCACAATGTACTAAGCAAATCAAGCAGGTATGGTCCGTCTAAGTCGATTTTTATGTGAGTATATACTACGCCTGTGATGTTGTTTATTGTATCTTTATATATATAATCTAAACAGTTTTTAATTTTAACACTAACAGTAAGATATAAGAAAAATTATTAATTAATTATGTACTTTACATTTACCTAATGTTCCTTTGTTGGAATTATCGTATATATATTATTCGTTCATTGCTGGCAATTTGTAAGCACAAACAATAGGGTCGTGGCAGAAACAAGAAGTTAAAGTATGGATATTTTTTTGTAAAGTGCTGCCACGGTGTCAAATACCACGAATTTTATGTACGAATTCTACTAAATACGTAACTGAGTTAATACAGTGTTACTCGGTGGGAAAAAATCTCCCAACTAGTCACAGTGTGACTCGTTTAGTGTGTTAGAAACTACAATTATTTTTGTTTTTGGTTAAAAAACGAAAACCATTTTTTCAACCAGTTGTATAGTAAATTTTTGATAAAAAGTAATGTACTATAAGCAATGGTGAGTTCAATATAAAATTGTTATTGTTTATTTTGTACTGTTAAATTCTGTATTGTATATTAATAACATACATATGAATATAGCAATATTTTAATCTCTTTTTTTGTATGAAATAAGTTGCAATTGTTTTGTAATGTGAATCCTTCAGGATTGGTGTTTCCAAGTTGTTTAAAAAAATAAGAAGTCAATATCAAATGCGTTAAATGTTTTTTTAGTAGCATATCACTATTGGAAGGTATGTATGAATGTATACCTATTTAAAAAGAGTTTTCTTTTTGACATGCGCAATCGGGAATAAGTACAAAAATAGGTTGTATAGTACCACCAACTTAACTGTACAGTTCGCGAGGGCGCTGCTGGTCAAGGAAATCAACTACAAACTGTCAAAATTTGAAGGAATGTTGTAGTTCATTTTTCTGCCGCCTGAACAGATAAGTTGGTGGGACTGTATATACTGAGCCTTCGTATTCACATTCAAGTTCAATATAATATTTAAAACACGGTTAATTCTGACAATATTGGAGACATAACAAAATTACAAATATATATTTTGCCTCTCGTATTATTGTAATTTTGTAATGTAATCCGCATAGCAGGCGTTATTGCAAACATAACAATATTGAAAATATTGGAGACATTTTTGTGCAATTAACGACATTGAAATGGATAAATTTGAGAACGTAGATAATATTCTAAACAGCAGTTATTGTCTAACTAGAATGGTGATAGAGGTGTACTTCAATTAAACATTTGAAATTTTTTAATGCATCATCATCAACCAGAAGTCGTCCACTGCTGAACAAATCCTCCCTCATAGAAGGGCTAGTGAATTCAAGCGGCTATTAGCCATTTGTAACCATGGCTACCCGCGACTTTAACGATGTCGTCAGTCCACATAGTGGGGGGTCTACCAACTCTACATCTTCCGGTGTAATGTAGTAACCACTCGAGAACCTTTCTTCCCCATCGGTTACCAGTTCGTCGAGCAATGTCCGCCCATTTCCACTTCAACTCTTAAATTCTCAATGCTCGACTTCGGTTCTTTGGCGAATATCCACGTTCCGGATTTTATCGCGCAAAGTAACTCCGAGCATAGCTCTCTCCAAAGCTCGCTGAGCGACCCTGAGCTTGTCCATAAACTATAGTTACATATGCTTACCTTAGTTTTTTTCTCCAAACCCATTATACACAATAAATACTCTGAAAACAATGCCCATTTCGATGTTTAAATGTCAAAATGAAGTTCAACTGTATCACCATTGTTAGACAACAAGAGCTCCGGTCAAAAATCCAAATATAATTACAGAGATACATGTCATAAATAAAAAAGGCCGACGTGGGACCGAGAAAATTTCTTTCATGGCTAGAGTTTCGCCCACCACCGCTCATCATTTCTCCTATAAAATCCGCTTAAATGACTTATCTCGGCACCATTGTTTCAAAAGTGACATAACGAATGTGGCTTACCCTACCTGACATAGACAACGAGATAGGAATATTAAAATGTGATCTTTCCAAGGTGCTTTGCATCTGGTATAGTACCACCAACTTAACTGTGCAGTTCTCGAGTGCGCTACTGGTCAAGGAAATCAACTACAAACTGTCACAATTTGATGGAATGTTGTAGTTCTTTTTTCTGCCACCTGATCAGATAAGTTGGTGGGACTGTAAGGTGGTGCGCAGACGAGACTTTTTGTCTGTGGAGATTTTAGTGCGATTGAATAAGGAGCAGTCATATGTTGCACTTGTAAAAAGGAAGCAACTTATTTCCACGGACAAAAGTTCGTCGATTGCGCAGCGCCTTAGTTACAAAACTAGTTTAAAACTACAGTGTATTGTTTTGAGGCAGAGTTTTTTAATACACAGAATTAATAAATTATAATTGATAGATTGAGGTCACTCGTATGACTAAGATACAAAGATATTGTTGCTTTTGCTAGATGTTGATATAATGTAACAATAAAAAGTATTATTTTTATGTAAAAATGATAAATAAAATTTGTAAATATATTGTAAAGTTATTGTTTTCTTTTACCCCTTTAAACCCTAAAATTATAATCTTGCCTCAATTTACCGCGCTGGGAGGTTTGCCCTTTCAGGGGTTTCAGGCAAATGGTAGCTCTAGCTATTTTGCAACTGTATCAGGCGGAACGTCCACTGCTAAACACAGCGTCCCCCATAAGAGGGCGTTCGCCATAATCCCCCACTTGGCAGGTAGTTCATCGCCACTTAAGACTCCTGGAGAAAACAGGAAGAAAAGGCGGGGTGCTTTTCAAACCCGGCGCGCCATTTCGGAACACGTTTTTATGAATTACGAGTATTAGTAATGTGTTTCTTTTAGTACAAACTAAAAGAAACACATTATTATTGTAATGAGGTCATAAAAATACGAAAAAAAAGACTCATAAAAATGCAATCATTTAATAAAACAAAAGATAAAAAGTTGATTATGAATAAATTGCGTCGAATCCTCATAATATTTTAATTTGACAGACTGTAATCTAATGTGTCAAATATGATTGATCGATTTTTAAACGGTTTCGAATCGATTTGGCGGACTCTGAGTCGATAAATTAACTATTTAAAATAGATTATGTAAAATATCTATTGAAGAAGCAGTTCGTCTGTTTTTTCCATGTCATACTTACATGTACCAGATATATCTACACGATATCTACATTTTATCATAATTACGTGGGTCGTAATTATTTGATAAAATAGCTCTTTGTAATTGTGATACACAAAGAATTTTAATACTTAGGTACTGTCTTGTTGTGGGGCATAAATTCATCCCGACACAAATTTATTTACTTGAATATTGGAAGGGTATACGAGAACAATTTAATAAAAAGCAACCTTCGACTCGTTATTTACCGCCTCTCTGTTCCCTCGGAACGCTGTGTTATATCACGCTGCAATAGTTTGTAAGTGTCATACTATACGATCCAGAAGTTTAGCTGAATCGAGTTATTAACAGACTAGGGGCCTGTTTCATAATGTTCGAGTAAGCTCCGGTTATACTACCCAGAACATATTTAATAAATAAAACACTATCTTTGCGTTTCACAGTCATCGATTTAGCTTATCCATCGGTTAAAGCTTGAAACGCGCTGCATGTTAACTGTCAATTTTATCATTCAGTTATTTTATGTTCTGAGTAGTATAACCGGAACTTACTCGAACATTCTGAAACAGGCCCTTAGACTCAATAACATAATTTATATCAGAATGATAGAGATTTAACAATGAACACAACACACGTCTGCAGTCTATTGCAGTGTGTAAAGTTCCTTTATCTGAGTAGCAACTACATAATGATAGAGATTGAACAAAGAACATAGGCCGCCTGCGGTATAATGCAATGTAAACGCAGCCTTGTTAGTACCAAGCAATCATAGTTATGCGAACATTAGTAGATCAAGCATTTTAAAATAAGCTTAGCGTATGTGAAGACGCAAAAATAGCTGACATACAAAAAGTAAACACAATCACCAACACCATATTATAAAAATCTAGAAGGCAATCATGTTCCTTGTTAAAAAAAACAGAGCATCCATTACAATAAAAAAAACTGATGACATTTATACTAATTGCACAATACCTTTGACATATGAACTGATAGATTCATGGTTCTATAATTTTAACCAAATTTTGCGTCTATGGTCCCACATTTAATATGAACCATAGACACAAAATGTGATCAAAATTATCGAAACTGGCGTCAAGTGGAATACGCCCTAATAGATCTGCTTTAAAGGCACAATAATAAAACAGGCAAAATAATAATAATTAATCATTATTGTCAACCGCAAGTCCAGTGTACGAACACCAATAAAGGTCCGTCAACTAAATAAAACCTTATTTGACATTTACTTGATTGCACGTACAGACCCACCAACTTATCTGTTCAGGCGGCAGAAAAAAGAACTACAACATACTTTCAAATTGTGACAGTTTGTAGTTGATTTCCATGACCAGTAGCGCCCTCGAAAACTGCACAGTTAAGTTGGTGGTACTATATAGATACATTATCGTCTTGCGGCTTAGATTTTCACAATTCACCTAGACGCGCCGCAGGAGCCGTAGTCATCGAATTCATTCACGAAATGTTGATGTGTCCTTATAGTTCTGAATGAATTCGATGACTTCAGCGCGTGCAGTTCAGTTCTACGGCGCGTCTAAGCGCACCATAAATAAACAAAAGGACCCTTAAATTATGTATACAAAAAAAATAATTATAAAAAGCATGCTTAGAATTATTTACTAAAATGAGTGAAAACCACGTTAGTTTTTATAACAAAAATGCTTAGAATATTAAGGCTAAAATATGGGTGCCTACTTTCCCTTGATTTGACATGATCTCTGATCAATTATTGTGATTTAGTTGTTCTGTATATAAAAAAACACGAATA
This sequence comes from Plagodis pulveraria, assembly GCA_963890685.1. Classification (NCBI taxonomy): domain Eukaryota; kingdom Metazoa; phylum Arthropoda; class Insecta; order Lepidoptera; family Geometridae; genus Plagodis; species Plagodis pulveraria. The sequence goes on from OY982971.1 coordinate 10,435,852, forward strand.
AAAACTTAGTAGGTACTTGTGTACCTAAAAATACTATTTGTGATTCTGCCTTGATGTTCCCAACCAACCAACCTCAATAGATTAGGTACTTAGTATAACAGGTTCAGGATGCGTTGAAGACAATTCTATGGTGCGCCGTGTAGGCTTGTTATTTTACCAATTTCGTTGCATAGCACGCCATACATGTGTATCTATAGACCTTTCAGTCCAAAATGCACGATCTTCTACTAAACGTGATTATGTAAATATGTGTATATGTGCCACGATTTTACTGTGAACAGTTTTTATTTTGAAACAGTAATGGCTCAGTGGCATTGGCTATGGACTGCCACGCAGCAGGTCCATGGTTCGAATCCCGCCGCGGGCTTGAGCTTCACCGCATGGTGGAAGAGCATTTTGCGATTGTCCGCCTGGCTAAAGACCACCTTCAAGTAGAAAAATCTGTCGCCAAGCACCGAACGGTGTGTTCCGGCAGCTATCCTTGAGCCAGTAATTCTAGGATAAGTCTGTTAACATCTTCGACCAGATCATCACTAACCATCAGGTGAGATTGTGGTCAAAGGCATACCATTCAGCAATAAAATAAGAAACTCACTGCGGAGTGCACGCACATCACCATCACTGAAAGACCAATGATATTGATAAGGTTACACAAAAAAATTTGCTAAACAATATTTTGCATTTAGGGGTAAATAAATTCGAGGTGCGTGCATTTTAGGGCTTAAAGATCTTTCGTACCCCCTCCTTAAACCAATGCTGCCTATTTATTAAGAGTTAGGTACTAAATGATGTTTGATAAAGCTTTACATAAAACGATACGACGGTAATTAAGTTTGTCTTCAACGCGCCCCGAGTACTCTTCTGAAGCTGCAAAAAGAGAGGGATCAAAGACAACGTCGTATATGAAGTAATAATTCACTATAAAGTCTCTCATCCCAAGTGCTGCCACTGTAAAATTGCAATACCTTCTCTTTTTGCACAAACTACTTGGTCCGCCAATTTGACTGTTCAGTAGAGGGCGCTGTTAGCAAATGTTACGTTTTAAAGAGGATTATGAACCAAACGAAATATTTACTGACAATTTCGTCCATGATGGATGGAATGCTGACAGGATTCTTGGACATGTGACCTACAAATGCACATAGAGCATCAGTATTTTTATCGCTTTCTTAGCGATAATAGAGACGATTGTACAACATAATTAGGTTAAGTATTGTGTAATTAAAGTACCTAATTTGTATGTACAAAAAGAGTTATTTAAAGACCTGCCGAACTGTATGGAATGGATATGGTAAGCAACAAAAGAAGCGGGTGAAAGAGTGGATGTTCCAGAGATACGAAGTTTGAGCTGCTGCCAAGTGCCAAATAACTTTACTTGAAGAGGTTTTTAGCAAAATGTATTTAGTTTATAGCAGTAAGAAAATTATATGTTAATCTTGATCATATTATCTAAGGCCAAGTAAATTCCAAAATAAGTTTCTTTAAAATTTTCTCTATGGATAAAAATTGCAAAGTTGACTCTAAATTACGCTTGTAAAGAAAATATCCTAATTATTTATGTTTTTGTATAAAAATATAACGATAAAATAACAAAACCACATCGAAAGGGAAAAGTTAATTCACATGTTCGATTTAAGTTACTAGTTTTGTTTTTTCTTTCTTTTTACAGCAAACCTGATCATAATTTCACCATCCCTGCCTCTCTTTCACTCCTACCCAGTCCGATAGGGATAGAATTCAGTTTTTTTTAGCATTCTAACATGCATTTGTGTCGTAACTACATTAGAAAACATTCAGAGTAAACAACGAACGTATCAGCCAAAGAACACCAAAGAAAGAATGGATAGGATACGTATCCTTCTTGTCAGTTTTTTTCTACTCTGTTTAATTACTTGCCCCCACGGTACTTCTGCCTTTCATAGACGTCTATGTGCCAACTCCACTTCGTTTGGTATAAGGGCAGGAAGAAGGGAAACATCTCTTGACAAGAATCTCACATGTTGGTAATTGATGAGGTTGAAGATATGATGTAATCAGGAAATACCTAGAACGGGAAATGGATCTCCAAGGTCCCAAAAATAGATGCCGGAACTCAGCTTGGCGACAGATTTTCAACATGAATTAGCCAGGCGACAATTTGCAATATGCCCGACTGCAGCTTCAACGGCATACAAGTTACGACATCCAGCTTATAAGTGTTTTACAGCTTTATGCGGAGAATGTACAATTAATCTGCACAAACTTATTCCCCCATCTCCTATCTTTCATCTGACAACATGATAAAACAAACTACTACTCCTGTACATAGTCGATATTCCGAAAATATGCACGAAGTGCTTTAAGTACGTCTTCATGCGTACCGCTGAAGTACAGACCACCCTACTCGCGTCTCTATACCCCGATAGATATAATCTGAGAGTCTTCTATGCAAACATGTTCCAACTTCAACCGCGTCGTCAATTTCCACCATATGAGACTACGGTCAATTAAAGAGAAAAAATACTTTAGACCTACTGCTTTACCATCACAAATCAGTATCGGTTTAGATCTTTCATAGATAATTCTACAAGCGCCTGAACCAATTGTCATATTCTCTGCTTGAACAGAAAAATTGGCGGTAAGAAAACATTTATGTTAGATAGACAGCGATATAGTCGTCATTAGCGTCCATGACAGCTTCTTTGATTTCCGAAACTTTAGCTTCAAGCGCGCCCGTGTGGCTCGGCAGGAAGAGGCAGGTTCGGGAAGGCGTCCCCCACGAGTGATTCAGCGTGCCTTAAAGGGAATAGTAGCCATAGCACGAATAACTTCGCATTAAGGGTAGAAGTTCACGCACTGAGAAAAAATTGAAATGTAGCGAAGTCTTTTCACAATGTATTCGCAGTTTTATCTAAAATACGTAATCTACAGCCGTAAAAATGTTGGATAATACAAAATAATGTTGAAGCGTATAAACACGTCAATAAGTTGCAACATGTTGTGTACTGATCTGCCCGTTATATACGTACCCGTCTGTCGGGTCCGTCAACAAGACTCAACATACGTAACTGATATAGTCAAACACATGCTAGGAAGTACTCCATGGATATGACGTCACAGATAGAACATTACATCATGCTGTCGCATCCTTATAATTGTACTCCAACATGAACAGGATGACACATACATATTGCACCAAAATAAAAAAAAATCAAGTAGTTTGCGTCCTGACTATAAGTAGCTCGTCTATTTAATGTAAGTATTTAGGAAATAAAACCCTATTGTCAGTAGGGAATAACAAGGTTCAAGTAGACAATATCCTATCTGTACGTAGCTTGACGCATGATGTAGGTACGTAGAAAACATCCTTAGGTACATTAAGTATAGGCTGCGCCAAGACTCCTTACTGCACGTAGGCCGATGCACGATATAAGTATGCAAATTATGCAACCTCCTTACAGTACGTAGGCTGATACATGATGAACGTAAGAAAGATCTTTACCACAAGTGAAAGGCATCAAAGTTGAAGTAGGCAAACTATTTGCCGTACCTACGTGGATAGATATAAACGGCACGTTACTATAAGTATGTTGCACCAAAATTCACTTAAGTAAACTCCTTACTGTGAGTAGACTCAAGCATGATGAACGTAGGGTACATCATTATACATTTTAGGCATATTGTGTTTGTAAATTATTTTAATGTTACGGGCACATTCATTTACTGTTTCCTCGACAGTTTAAAGATTGTCTTACGACACAAGAGCAGTGTTACCAGATCGCGAATAAAAAAATACGACAGGACGACTTCATAAACGCTGATTTTCGACCATTGCTTTTTTTTCTTCATTAACAATCAATTTTACGCTCGTATTCATGTTCGCATAAAATAAAACAAATTGATTGTAATAAGTGTGCAAATAAATAAAAACTAGTTACTCTGAACTGAAACACTGCAATTTTTAGATTTGGAATTTTTTAAGTTATGTTTATTATGTGGCTTTATATTTTGTATCTTATTGTTTATATATCATCGTATCATCATAATAATATACGTATAATTCCATCAGATACACCATGTATTACGTTGCTTGTATCGGTATCGGTACGCGTTGTTTTCATTATAATAATTTGACGGCTTTAGTAAAATGAGCTTAATAATTACAATAATAATAAAAAATATATTTACACATACAACCTACCATTGACTATTTACAATAAAATTTTGAAATAAGGTTTTGTCTATATTTTTTAATATATTATTGGTTAAGAGCCATTTCACAAAATAACGCTACTGAAGTTTAGGTAAATGCCAGCGCATCGCTTACACAAGCGAAAGAAGTGACGACGGAATAGCGTGACTGTGAGTAACATATTTTGATACTAGCATTCATTAATAAAGAAATCTAAGTTGCGAATTTAAAAATTGTGTGATTGGCATGAGTAAATAATCAATTTCTTGTCGATTACTTGCTAATATTATAGAAAAGAAGTAGGCATGTACATTAAATAGTCAACCTGCATCGTGAATCTTTTATTTAAACTTCATCCTTGATGAATAAAAAATAGATATGTTTGAATCATTTATTGTAACAAAAAACTTAAATAATTAAAAAATTATACGGCTTAAAATTATATAAATATTTGATGTAACGGTATTGATTAAAAGCTGCGGACTAAAAGCTCTTTCTTTTAAATTATCCAAAAATTGCTGTTTTCCTCGTTCACACTCTTCAGTATCTATATCCAGTCGTTAACACTGTCTGTCATAATGACCATGCATAGGATTGAGGTTTATTTTTCTGTGCATCCGGAAAACAACTTAGTACCAACCACAAACGTCCCATGACGTTTTTGGTTTTCCATTACTTTAACATGTCACCCTCATATTCCCATACCATAATATATCACCTACACCATTTAAAAAATAACATTTTCATCCATTTAGTTTGAGTAGACCAAACAGCGAAATGTAAATATATATTTACAGATTTTGAGGTTTTTTTGTTTTTAAATCGAATATCTTTGGTGCAATCTATAATCAACATATATATACTTCCGAAATCAGATTGAAGACGTTCTGAAAAAAGGCCAGGTCAAAAGTACCCTAAACCGACGCTTATGTATGAAAGGATTGATGAGTATAGATGAAGCGAAAGGATATGTCAGGATCGTAGTAAGTGGAAATCCGTGGTCTCTGCCTACCCCTACGGGAAAGAGGCGTGATTTTATGTATGTATGTATGTTTATACTTCTTGGTACCAATGCAATCCTCACTAAGTATATACTCTTATGCTCACTATTTCCTCTATGGAAAATAAATGATAATACACCTTTTTATACAAAAAAATACTGGAAATGGGGTTTGAACACACGACAAAAATGGTGGGAAATAGTAATTTAATTGCTATTTCTATTTTTTCGTAACTAACTCACCTAGAACTTCGATCTTCTTTTAATATGATAATATACTATTGTTCTTTAGCCATGAATTGTTACAGATTTTTACGCCAAATATTTTAAAGTAACAAAATTAAAACAACCCAATTGTTTTACGAACTTTGGCGGGAAAACTGTATTGGAGAGCAATTATTTTTTCTGAAAAACTATACCACCTACGGCTTTGGTCCTTTTTTGATATTATTATTTACATGTAATTTATACACCTGTATTATTTCAGATTTTTTGGTTTAGAAGTTTAAATTTAGTTACGAGATTAATTAATACGCAAATTTGCATCGGTAAGTGTTTGCGTTGCAAAATATATCGAGTGAAAAATTACTTATACATATGCGAAATTGCGGTTTTCTAGATTTATAACTGTTGAAGTAGTTACGATATTAATATGAAATGACGTAATATTTTGGGGCCAAAATGTAATTTGTGCTGGTTTCAGATTTCATCAAAATATTCAAAATACTTCCTACTTCATACGTTATCTCAGAAAAATATGGATTTTTCTTGTATGGGCAAGGATGCATCCTTTTGAAAACCATTTGAATTATGAAAGTCGGACTTACGCAGATTTATTGTATCGACCACTAACTGGTATCCCGGTTTGTACAAATGATGGAAAAGCCGGGAGGCCGGTTTGTACAAATTTTCAATAGAAGGTAGTTTAATTTCCAGCTGATGTTATCGCTGTGTTCACTTATAGACATTAAGTGAATCCAAAAATATTGGAAATCAATTATTCGCCTGTCATCTAATCCTCCTAAAACAAAAACTATAGTGAGTTACTAATTTAAACTAGAATAATATAAAAACTAGCAGACCAAAAAGAAGAAGTCAACCCTGTGAGGTTGTTAGCATTTTTCCAATAACGCTGTATAAGGCTGCATAATTGTGACGTTTCCTTTTTTTAACACAATGGATGAACAGAAACTAAAGATGTAGTTACTTAACAAGACAATAATACTTATATTATGGACAACAAAAATAAAGTATAGTTTGTTACTTAAAAAAAATATCGACATGATCAAAACTCTGTGGTCGCACTATAAACTTGCATCTAAGCGTTCCGCGTACGAGACGTCAGAGCAAGGAAAACGAACACAGGTCCTACCTCGATGGGCGCTCGCGCGGTACTGATCGCCTCGCGCTTGTACATTTCAATTTATGTGCATTTCGAGTTATGTTAAATATTTTTTCTTGTCTAACAAAACAGAGTTAATATCACAATTTATTAAAGATCAGATTAATTAAAGAATGAACTTTCTTTTTATATAATATCTGTTTGGAATTACACTTTATTAAACGCAATATATGGTGGTAAACCGCTGATATAATTCGTGGAAATTGGCGCAAGATCTTTATTTTTTTTTCTACAATGACGATTAATTAGCGATATTCTAGTACACTATGTGTCAACAGGATTATATGCCTGATGCACAGTTTTTTTTTAGTTAATTTGATGAATCTTTATACAAGAGATATAACTCTGAAGTTGGCTATGTGTACTTTAATTCGTAAAACAAGGTGCGGGAGATTGGTCACTACAAAATAATTAATGTTATATTTGTAAATCTGGTACATTAACTGAAAAGAGAACAGATTATTCTATTTTTATCAATTATTAAACAACTTGTAGATATTTCCTATGATAGTAAATTAAGTGCTTAAAATTTTCGTATACCGCATTAAAATGTGAAATGCCTCTTAAGTACCCATTTTGAGACTCACGTCTTGGGAAGAGCTTACTATAGAAATGATCCTATGAAGTAAGGTCTTCTCCGCCCGTTGGGTGCCGGGTTAGAATTGCAACTGCCCATATCTTCCCATGGGTCTCGTAAGAGGCGACTAAGGGAAAAATACTGGAATGTGGGCAGTAGCGCTTTCTAAGGAACTGCCATCTTAAACTGCGATCCCCAAGACGCCTGCCAAGCGTGGCGATTATGGCAAATACCCCCTAAATATGGGAGGCTGTGTCCAGCAGTGGACGGTCCGGCTGATACAGTACAGTACTTATTTTGGGTATAAACCTACCTACTGCATCCCGCTGTATCATTCGCGTTGGCAATAATGAAAAGTGACGATGATGACGATTATAAAAAGTATCGGTTGTATTTATTTAAGACCTAAGTTATCTATATTTCAAGTAACCAAATTGGTCCAGCAATTTTAGCGTAAAGAAGGAATAAATGTACACATTCTCATCCTCAATCATCATCCAACTTCTGCATTTCTAATGTTAGTGTTATTAAACAAGAATATAAAACATTTTTTTTTTTAACATATTATATTATTTTTTTGCATTTGGCCACATTTTCACTTATGGTATGCGTTGATGCAGTCCAATGTAGTAACAAGGTTTAATCTAAAATGGGAATTGGCTCACAAGGATACCTACTGGAATTTACCATTAGGCAATTTTGGTATTTCCTAAGCAAGACGAATTGTGAAACAGAACTTTGTGGGTGTAAGGAAGTGTTCAGTTTATTATGAATATTTATTATAATACTTGGATTGTTTTGACAACATTGGATGAAACTGCGGGGCGCAATTGTTATTATAATAGTTTTTGAAAAATCTAAACAATGCATCAATGATGTCAGCAATCAATATATAATTTTATATGAAAGTTCGGCTGTTTTCGATTTACACGCTAGCAATACTGGCTGTAGTGCAGCGCAACAGGTATAATATTCTTTTTCAGTGAGACCATGGCATCGCATCACGCGCGCATGCAAATGGTAATTTTAGTTTTCAACAGTGATTATTTATCCTCGCTTATTACAAAGTTTCCACGCATAAATTAACCACTAATCCAATTTGAATTAACGAAGAAAGCTACACAGTGCCCACCCATCACGTCCGAAAGTGAACCAATATGTACAAAGAAAGGCCCCACCTACCAAACCCCAAAGGCACAGCCTGGATATCCTGCAACCAGTGAATTCAAATGCTCAAAGGGCAACATTCACAGGGAGTCAGGTAAGCGTATTTGTTGTTTTTCAATTGATGTATTCACTGAAAAAGTACATACTACCTCTTGCAAGTTAAATTTTCATACGTTCAGCGTAGCGTACTGATACAACAAGCTTCTGCAGGTACCTATAAAATCTAATAAATGATTTATTTACCATGGAAATACCCATTTATGTATATTTTTATTCTTCATATGTTACTTTTATAGTGGAAATATCCCACTTGTTTGATCTTAATGTTATTGATTGCAGCTCTTAGAAGACTTCAACCATATATATCCAAAAAATAATTAGGGGCTTTTCTAATAACTCCAGGGACAAGAACGTATAAACATGTACATAACTGTTGCTAGTGGTAAGTACTTTAAATACCCTTAGGACATACCCGACGACTACAAATAATTTGGAAACGTAACGCTATAAGTGTACCACAATTAACTATTGTGGTGCACTTATAGCGACAGTAGTCTGACATTAATAAGCTGTTGTTTCCTACCTCCTTGGTTAAACTTTTTAGTAGTGACATTTTGATTTTACAAATTTCATATATGTAATTTATTTATCTATTCCAGATGGTGAATTTGAAACTGTAACGCCACGCTGCTTTGATTCTCGCATACATTGTCGTGTCCCCATTAAAAAAGAAAATGTAAACGGAGACCACGTCGGAGATACATTTTTCAAACTCCGTGAAATATTGTATGCATGTCTTTCAGACTAATGTCTGAGGTTTGACAGTTTTCCGTTTTATGATTTATTTTATCTCTAAATATTAAAATAAACATTCCAATACTAAGTGATTTTTTTTCAAGAATTTTGACAATATATACATATTTTTATGTTTTCAATTTCAAAATAATTATGTACCTATATTTTTTAAATAAATAGATCACAAATTTATGATAATATTTTTTATAAACTATTTATAGTTAACTAATCCACTTATTTACTGTCTTTTTTTACAGGTACAGCCTGCACATAGAGTAACTATTTATATCATGCATCAGCCTATGTACAGCTGGGTTGTAAACGTGAACCTTAATGCAGTCTACTTATGGTTTCGATCGTTTCATTGTATAACATGCATCAATTTATGTAGACTAGGGTGCATACAAAGATTATAATACTATGCGCATACATAAACCAGGAGCAACTACAGTTATATTATTACTACAATACTACAAATGGTGCTCTCAATAACATCTTAAGGCTGGTCCAGATTTGTGTACATATATAAAATCCATACTCTACAGGCGAATGCATAATGAATTTATAAAAAATCCTTACTATCAGTAGGCTGTGCCAAAATTGACGTAGGCAACCTCCTTACCGTACGATAACCGATCCATGAGATATGTAAGGATCATCCTTACCTTAAGTAGGCTGTACCAACAAGAACGTAGTAAACATATAACTGTACGTAGGCCGATTCATGACAAACGTAGGTAACATCCTTACCGTAAATTGGCTGCACCACTATTGACGTACACAACATCTATACTGTACGTAGGCCGATGCATAATATATATAAAGATCATCCTAACTATAAGTAGGCCGCACCAAGATTAACGTACGCAATCTCCTTACTGTACTTAGGCTGATACATGACAAACGTAGGGAACATCCTTACCATAAGCAGGCTGCACCAAAATTAACGTAGGCAACCTACTTACTGTACGTAGGCCGATATATGAAAAACGTAGAGAACATACTTACCGTAAGTGGGCTGCACCAAGATAGGCGTAGGCAACCTATTTACTATACGAGAGCCAATGCATGATAAATTTAAGTATCATCCTTAAGATATGTAGGCTGCAACAAATTTGAAGTATGTTACCTCTTTACTGTTCATAGGTCGATACATGACAAACGTAGGGATCATCCTTACCATCAGTAGGCTACACCAAGATTGATGTAGGCAACCTTCTTACTGTATGAATGCCTATATTTGACAAAGGTAGGGGACATACTTATCGTAAGTAGGCTGCACCATGATGTACGTAAGGAACATCCTTACTTTGTCAAGATGTTACATACTTATTTGCATGATTGTACATCATTGAATGAATGAAGGAACGAATGATACGCATTGATGGTTGTAATGTGCAAAGAACATTACAGCAACATCATTACACGTCATGTTGACTCATCTTTATGTACGCTAGTCTCGTTTTAAACAGGAAATACGTATGAGGAGCCTAAAATTACGTATGTCAGCACATGAATTTTTTCTCAGTGCGCAGCGTTTTCCATACAAACGTAATTTCGTCATATTTTAAATACTAAGTGTTCAAACTCAGTGAAACTTTGCATGTATATCCTTGAGCCTAATATCTATGCTTGCTGATTGCCAGATTTCAGTAAAATTAAGTATTTACAAAAATAATTCGAATCGAAAAATCTTTTTGCATGGGATTTGTTATTTTGACATTTAGTGATATAATAAACGATAAATCGAAAAACTGGCAAAGCGGAAGCACATATATTAGACTCAGCAATATGCGTGCAAAGTTTCACCGAGTTTGAACACTTGGTATTTAAAATATGACGGGACTACGTTTGTATGGAAAGCGCTCCGTGAACTCTACTCTTAATATCGTTCATCTACGAATAAATATGTAAAGATATGTAATTCTAGCTCAAAAACAGCAGAATGCAAACTTTACCGCGGCAAGCGTAGCTTAAAAAGTATACCGTGCGGCGCGGCGCAGCAACATTACCTTGAAGCGACCATTGGGATGCAAGCATTTCTAAGCGCCAAATCAATTAACCAATCCAAATGAATTTGGAAGATTGTGCGTGTTTTGTTTATTGTAAACTTGTTGAGTCCGAAATCAAAGCGGTAACTGTATGAGAATTACACTTCTTTACATATTTTTTATTCATAGCGTCCACACACTAAAACTTGTAAGAACCTGTATGTAACATACGAGCAATTATGTAGGCACAACTGGCTGCGCCCTACGGTTTGTTCAGCTGTCATTACAGGGTTAATTTAAAAAAAATGTGGGATTTATATTGCTTGTACTCACAGACATACCTACCTCATTAAGTATGTAGATTAGGTTATTTAATACTGTGATATATTACGTAGATATATATTTATTGACTCTGTAGAGCGCGGGTACGCCCAACGCAGCAGAGCCTAAGCACCGACCTTACTGTCACAGTCCTTATACTGTGGCAGTGCCTAGTTTTTCTTCTACACCAAGAACTAACCTTGCTTATTGTTTTAGTTCAACCCCATTACCGGAATAGTTAAACAATAATGGCTCAGGTATTCGTGCGAAGGGCAAAATTCAAACCGTGCATATGAAAATATATTAAAATTTATAAACAAACAAAAAAGGCCTTACTTTTTTGTTGACAGTCCACCTTTAAGAAGACGATAGTACAAAAATTTAATACTTTCAATAGTATCCGAGTTATAAAAGGTGGCTAGTCTAGAGCCAGAGGGGCCAGGGAGAGAGCTTGTTTAGTCCAGAGGCCATGCACTAAATTTAAAAGCGCGTTACATTTTTAATACCGAAGTTAAATGAACATATTTTAATAAATTATTTGTTATAATGTGTTAGATGAGTAGCTACCAAAACTTTTACAATCGAACGACTTACTTATTTTATCATGTAATCAGTTATTGTTCTCATGTAAGTGACTTTGGTCTTTTTTGAAAATTAAATTTCTTTAAACCCAATCCAATACCATAAATAAAGCACGTATTAGTAAGATCCGATCACGTAAACAATGCTTCTGATGTTATAAAGTACTGATTCTTCCTTTTAACCCCACACCAAATATGTAATTAAACACCCACACCAGCACAATCCCACTTACTGTGTGGTCGAAAAATATGGCCAGGTCGTATACGCCATTTGCAGAGAAAGGAAAACCTGCAACTCGCGAATAGTTCAATAATATAACCTCTTAGAATAGATACAAAAAACATTGCTACACTAAAACACTTGTCAAATGCAGAAAATGGATTTATCATTCGACAGATATGGTATACCCCGGTTTCTGAAAACGACAAGACTTTGCCAAAGCCTTGATTATTTGACAGAAAAAATACTGTACGTTGATTGGTCAATTGTATTCTATGACGCGATAGGTGACCAATGAAAGTTCAGTCTTCAGTCTGTTAAAGCCCGGATTCACACCCGGGACTGAAATAAAAATGTGTTTTAATAATTTGTAAATGTGATTTTCGCTTAGTACGCGATAATGCTCGTAATCATATTTAGAATTATACTTTTGTTATTGGTAAAATGCTAACAACCTCCTGGGTTTGACTTCTGCTAGTCCTAATAAACACATTGAGATGCTTTTTTTTTATTGTTTTGTTTTTGTCGTAATGTTAAATGTCTCTTGTGCCTGTAATTTTATATTTCATATTTTTTTATTACTTAGCTCGATGTAAATATTCAAAACTCTATTCAAAGGGAGCGCGGCGCGGTCCAGTGTTGCCGCGGCGGGCGTTCTTGGCTCGGAGAGACTCAAAACTTAAAACAATAAGTTTTTCTAATACTGTCTGACTCTTTTAAGCTCTGTCTCGTAGTAAAAGACAATGTCTAATCCGAGCTAAGAGCGCCCGCCGCGGCAACACCGGACCACGCCGTCAAATACACATAAAAAAATGTCATATCAAAATGTTTGTTAGGTAGGACTAGCAGAAGTCAACCCTACGAGGTTGTTAGCATTTTACCAATAACCCTGTATATGCTATGGAAGTATATTTTGTCGAACGCAGTGAGTGGTTACACCTTCGCCTGATGTTGGCAAGACCCTGGCTTGTCAGGCGCCACACTATATCGTCATAAGCATGAAAAAAGACAGTGAGTATTAAACAATATTTACCGTAGTATCTGAGCGGCCAGTCGTGCGGCGAGTGATTACGTCCGAGCAGGCACGATGGTACTTCGCCCGGTGTTAGGATACGGGCTGGCCACCAACCACAAGATCCTAGCTTGTTCCACACTATGTCGTCATAACTGGAAAATTTATTGAATTTGGTTAAGAAGCAATGGTTATAAGTAAACTTGATGGAAACCGATGGGGTAAAGTATGGTCACCGAGAAGAATTTAGGTCAATGACTCCAATTGTTTTGTTAGGTAGTACTGTTTCTGGTACAAGAGTATGAGAGGTTCGGTTATCGTCGTCGTGTTGGATATCGAATAAGGCATCATAATGAGCAGCATTCCGTCTTCCAGCACTCATGTCAACGTGATTGATGTATCAAGTTAAATAAATGTAATATAATTAAAATGAAGGTAAATTAAAAACAAATATGAGAATATATTAAGACTATTTCGCTAAATTTCTTGGCTAAGGCGCGTCTGTTCCAACGTGTTCTTCAAAACATCAACAAAAACACGTTCCAATTTGATTCAAGGTTGGATCAAGGTTCAAGTTTGAGAATTCAGTAAGAAGAGCGTTACATCACCTTTTATAACGTTACTAAAGGCACCTAGGTGCATCTTTACGAAAAGATTTTTGGCGGGAAAATCACTCAAAATATTATATTATTTGTTATTCTTAGAACTAAATTTGTTAGAATTTCACCCCCCATCTCTATCCGTGGGTGCCGTAAGAGGCGACTATACGCTACGCACCACACCAGAAGGTGGGCGGGCATCAGCACTTTCTGAAGAACTGATATCTCACACTGTGATCCCCAAGCCGTCCTGTCAAGCGTGGGGATTATGGCAACCCTCCCCCATATTGGCTATGTTCAGCGTTGAATTATGCGGCTGATACAGTACAATACAGTAGGGGTAACGGGTTTTTTAACCATCAGATAGTAACCAGACAAATTTAAATTAGTAATATGTGATTATTACCACAGTGACGATTGATTTTCGTTTTTAAATTAAGTCGAGCTGTTTTATTGCTCAGATAATGTTTACATTGGGGGACATAAACTCCAATAAAATCAGGGGTTTATATCCCCCCAATGATATGTTAAAATACAACATACCCAACTTTGGGCCCCCACATGCAACTGGGGCATATTTCCACGTTTTCCTTTTCCTTGCGAACAGTGCACTTGGTGCGGGTGCTGGATAGGATCTTCTCCACTAAAGTCACCGGTTTCGGCGCCTTCTTCGGCGGATTCTTGCGATCTAAAATATAATGGAAATTCATTCATTCAACGCCCCGATAAAGCACTCCAGTAGCAGAAATATTTGAAAAAATGCCCTACTGCCATGTTGTGAATCTTTCAGTTTCATGAGCTCTAGTCCGTGATGGGAATCCAACCTTCAATCGAGTGATCGCGGGAATATCAGGCTGGATTGGGCATAGAGAACAAGTGAGATATATATTTATATATATATTTAGTATTTTGACGCAAATCACAAGAAGTCCATCATTGTCTCGACAGAAGTAACCTTTTTTTTTTTTTTTATTCATGGTAGGTTAGCCTTTGACCACTATCTCACTCACCTGATGGTAAGTGATGATGTGGTCGCAGATGTTGTTCAGGCTAACCTAGAAGTACAGGCTCTCAAGGACAGCTGCCGCAACACACTGTTAGGTGCTCGACGAAAGATTTTCTACTTGAGGGTGGTAGCTAGCCAGGTGGGCATTCCCAAAATGCCCTACCACCATGCTATAACGACTGTCATCCTAAGACAACAACCGGGACCGACGGCTTAACGTGCCCTCCGAACCGCTTAACTTTGCCGATCGGTTAAGAACAGCTAAGTAAACTTCGCTACGAGCGCTTCAAACCTCTGCCTATAACAGTGTACTTACATATTACTATGTATCTATGGAGGCTTGTTAATGGCTTTTCTTAATTTAGTTATTAAACCTGTTTTGTAATGATAGCTGTAAGCCCCCCAAATAAAATAACACATGCATTTTTGCACTGCGCCCATCACCCTGAGACTCCAGTTGTTAAGTCTCATGTGCCTGTAAATTACTTATTAGTTCTCAAGGATTGCTGCCGGAACACACAGTTAGGTGCTCTCCGTTACCAGGCATCTAATGGTGTGTTCCGGCAGCTGTCCTTGAGAGCCAGTAATTTAAGGTTAGCCTGAACAACATCTTCGAACACATCATCTCTTACCATCAGGTGAGATTGTGGACAAGGCTTACCTAACATCAATAAAAATTAAAGTAAAACTACGGATCGCCTCCGTTATTCAGTCGGAAAGCACGTTAAGCCCGGTTGTTGTCCTAGGATGGCAGTCGTTATAGCGTGCCGGTAGAGCATTTTGCAAATGCCTGGCTAGCTACCACACTTAAGGATGCACTTGCCGGCGGCCCGAACTTATCAGCGGGCGAGGCTACAAAGCATGCTATTTCACCTATACCTTTGTGGGAAAGGGTAAGACTCCGTGATGAGTAGTACGAAGATAGTGATCGCGCATCACACACCCGTATTGCATCTACGCTAATTACGCACACTTGTTTGCGATATATCAATGAAAGCCGAACCATGCCGAACGAATTACCATGTTTGACGACGGACGGAGATAGTGTCTCAAGCTACGTCACGACGTGTGTAGGTATTTCTTATAAAATAATATTATATATTCACAGAGGAATACATTTTGGTTCGGACAGTAGGTACCTGTTGTTATAATTTTCGTTCGTTTTATAATAACATACTGATGTTATTTCACCTATAGTAGGTAAATATTTAGTAAGTAGGTACAATGATTTGTAGGTACTTAGTAAATGTATTAGTTTGTTCTTTTCATATTGATGTAGTAAATATTTACCTACAATAATTATTTATTACATAATTAGCAAGTTACTGCTTTTACTACAACATATTTTGTAAAGCAGTGACGGCTCAGTGGCATAGGTTATGGACTTCCGCGCAGCAGGTCCATGGTTCGAATCCCGTCGCGGGCTTAATCTTCACCGCGTGGTAGAAGAGCATTTTACGAATGCCCGCCTGGATAGCTACTACCCTCAAGTAAAAAATCGGTCGCCAAGCACCTAAAGGGAAGCAGTGATGGCTCAGTGGCATTGGTTATGGACTGCTGCGCAGCAGGTCCATAGTTTGAATCCCGCCGCGATATTGAGCTTCACCGCGTGGTGGAGAGTTCGTAGCGAAGTTTACTTAGCTGTTCCCAACCGATCAGCAAAGTTTAGCACCGTCGCGCGCGGTCATGAGTTGGATGGGTGACCGCTAGGACAATACTACTGAGCGCTTCCGTGCTTCGGAGGGCACGTTAAGCCGTTGGTCCCGGTTGTAGTCTTAGGATGGCAGTCGTTATAGCATGGTGGTAGGGCATTTTGCGAATGCCCGCCTGTATAGCTACCACCCTCAAGTAGAAAATCTGTCGCCAAGCACCTAACGGTGTGTTCCGGCAGCTGTCCTTGAGAGCCAGTAATTCTAGGTTAGCCTGAACAACATCTTCGACCACATCATCACTTACCATCAGGTGAGATAGTGGTCAAAGGCTAACCTATCAGGCATAAGAAAAGAGCATTTTGCGAATGCTCGCCGGGATAGCTACCCAAGTAGAAAATCTGTCACCATGCAACTAACGTGAACTCAGTGGCATTAGCTATGGACTGCCTCGCAGCATGTGTATGGTTCGAATCCCGCTGCGGGCTCGAGCTTCACCGCTTGGTGGAAGGGCATAGGGCATTTTGCGAATGTTCGCCTGGCTAGCCACCATCCTCAAGCAGAAAATCTGTCAGTAAGCGCCTAACGGGAAGCAGTGATGGGCCAGTGGCATTAGCTAGTGACTGCCACGCAGCAGGTCCATGGTTCGAATCCAGCCGCGATATTGAGCTTCCCCGCGTTGGTGAAGAGCATTTTGCGAATGCTCGCCTGGATAGCTACCACCCTCAAGTAGAAATTCTGTCACTAAACACTTAACGGGAAGCAGTGATGGCTCTTAGCAATGGACTGCCGCGCAACAGGTCTATGGGTCGAATCCCGCCGCGGGCATGAACTTCACCGCATGGTGGAAGGTTGTTTTGCGAATGCTCGCCCGGCTAGCGAGCTTTGAGATGAGAGCCAAAATGTCGTACCGATTTCAAAATCTGTCTCTAAGCGGTAATGTACGATGGCATGATGGATCTACCAATCCTGGTAGAACACATTTGGAATAAAAATTCTCTACCTACCCGTAACTGATTTAAATTATTTCCAATAAAAATCAATAACTAATCATAGGTTATTTTTGATTAGGTAAGTGCCTACAATCATCGCTAAGTTTACCATATAAACTTTCGTACTACCCTAGGTATAAGTACCTACTACAAATATACATACTTATTCTACTAATTTAGTAGTAGTAGTAGGTAGTTTGTAGGTAGTACTAACACTAACATAGTACTAACTTTATTATTTGTTGTGATCTTATAGCTATGTAGATAGGTATGCAATGTAATGCGCGCCTGCGAATGTCGATTTGACATCGCTGACAGTTGCGTGCCTAGGCAGGCCTATATGATAAATGATAATTATATCGTAGATAGGTAGGTATCTTCCATTGAGCTTCTAATTCTAACCCTTTACTACTTTGTGTTAGGTAGGTACTTTCTCGAAGCTATATTACTGCTTAGACTATATTCTAAAAATAATGCGGACTACCTACGTCCATACCACATCTAACCAAATGCAGCTTTTTATATTGTCTAAGTGTTGCTAAAATGATTAGGTACTCACCATAGCTATCATGACCTGCGTATTGACTAATACCTACTAGGTTCTAACTTAGGTGAGAGTAGGTGAGTACCTAGACATAGTTACGTATTTATATTACCCAAGTACCTACCTATCTATATGGATTATGGCGTCCGACACTTACTATCACGCACAAACTAATCAAATGCGAAAGAAAATCCGGTCCCCAACTCCCAACATATGTAAATATATATATATATAAGTACGTAAGTAGGCATAGGCACTACATATTGGTAGTGTATACATACGTGCACACCAAAAAGCAACAGGGCATTCCTACAATATAATATTATGTTCTAAGATCGCGGCGCGGTGCACGTGACTTTTGGTAGTGTGCGTTTTGTTAATTATATATTAGTGTGCTGCGCATGAGACCCGCCCGCCCGCTTCCCTCACCGCGGAATGGAAGTATTGACATGAGATGCCCAATATTTTGAACGAAAAACTAGCGCGCAAAACTATGTGTGCCGACCTTTGGCTCTAGGATGTTTATGATTATACTACTGGATGTATTTGTTTTCCAAAATGTTATCTAAAATGATCATGAACTGAGCTATGCTTCTATGTAAATAATTTTAGGGATGTCATGCTCTATAAGTCGTTTATTTACGACTAAACATGCGCTAAAATTCGTGATATTACAGGGATGTTTCGAGGCTTATAACTATCATGTGAAGATTTTTTTTACAAATCGGTGCCAAGACAAGCCTAGATAATGAAGAGATAAATCGATATCATGCTTAGTTCTGGACCTAAAACCTCAAATAAGGGAGTGATCATCCTACGGCGTTTGTATGGAAAAGTTACCGGCCAGTTCAACCTTAAGTATTCTGTAGCTTTCCTTGAGTGCCAGTAATTCAAGGTTAGCCTGAACAACATCTTCGACCACATCATCATTTACTATCAGGTGAGATAAGTGGTCAAAGGTAAGCTTAATAGCAATAACAAAAAGAACACCTCGGGCCGTTGATGCATTTGCCGAGTTTCACTTCTTATGTGTTAAGAAGTACAGACACTATGACGTTTGTCCGTTTTTAATGTTGTAAATTGATGAAAAGAACAGTTGACTTAAACGGTCCATGTAGAGTCAACATTCTCATTCCTGGTATTGAGCCTGCCATTAGAGTATCGTTTGTTCTTATGTCTCGTTAGCTCAGTAATTCAACATGCTACAGTGCCCTGCATGCATATAACGTTGTACACCACTGCTTCGAGCCAGAAGGTCATCGACAAGGCAGTTGAAAAATCGTTGGGCAGCTTCTCTCTATCAACGCAGACCAACCACCACAGCGATTGGACAGTCTAAGCATAGAGTGTTGATAGTCACTAAAGACCTGATACTCACGAATGACTGTGAGCAGCCATTCTCGTCGGCACGGCAGGTGGAAGGCCGCGGGGCAGTTGGTGCAGTCTCGCAGTCTCTCTCCCTTGCCGCAGACCAGACACCACGGCGTGTGGACGGTCACACAGTCCTTGGTAGGGGATCTGGTATTCTGGAAATATTAAAATGAAGCTTTAGTATACAGTGTTATTAGAATATGAATATTATCGGCTTGTGAAGATAATTTTTTATATGTTATTGTGACGGAACAATCTTGAAGCCCATCTGATGTTAAGCGGACATCTGCCTATAACAGATGCATTTCACCACAAGTTACGAATTGCACTGCGCCCGTCACCTTGAGACATGCTTAGTTGTTAAGACCTAAGTCTCATGTGCCTGTAATTTCACTGGCTCTCAAGGACTGCTGTCGGTACACACCAGTAGGTACTTGGACAGAGATGTAATACTCTCGTTACATCGCCGAATTTACTTACCAAAGTCAAAGTCAAAATCATTTATTTTTTTAGGCGTCTACGACGCTGTTATGAAGGTCAATTACAAATTTTATTGAAATATTCTACATTGTACTGCCACGTTCAGCAAATAAATTGTATAGAGCCACTGCGAGAAGAACGGGCAAGAAAATCGGGGCCATTATTTTAACCGTCTTTTAACAATGTGTTACATACTTAATATAAAATAATATACTTGTATGTGAATTTATTGATTTATTATAATAACAACGCTTACAATGCAATTACACTTATTATCAAAACGAATAATAAGTTTAATTGAATTGTATATTAAAGTCATAATAATAAAAAATTCAAGCGAGGCCCACAGAATAAAAAAGACCAGAAGGATCACTCCGCAAAGCCATTCCAATATATAAGCGACTCTAGCTGCGAAGCAATAAAGTGCACTTCTCTTTGCAAAGCACGCAGTACCTAATATTTATATTCACCTACAAGGTCTCTCTCTTTCTATCGCATAGCCACACATAGCTCTGATCTCTTCTGACGCGGACGCGGCACGCACTGTATAATGATCCCGTCCGGACGCTGATTTACCTGTAGCTTTGTACCTGAAGTGTGGAGAGCCAGGTGAGGCGTAGGCATCATAAGAAGGCGTTTCAAACGAGACTACAACTTTTACGATATGAATATTGAGAACAAAAATGATGGAGGAGATCTGAAATAAGATATCACCTACAGGTCTTAACTGGGCTGAATTAACTAGGCCGGGGTGGTGCCTCAGAGCGCATGTGTGTTGTAATTATTGCAGTCAAACATATAATTTTAATGCTTTAATTTAATTTTAATATGCCGTAAAATATGGAATTTTATTTTTTATTTGATTTTAATTTCGTCACTGGTTTGGATTTAAATTTTTATTGTGATTTCTAATTTTATTTTAATTTTGACTTGATGAGCATGTAATGTATTATTATAATTTGATGTGTTTATGATAAAAAAAATACTAACAAAATCGATCATGTTATCTGAAAAATAAATGATATTATTATTATTAACTATCAGGAGGGGAGTGTCGGCCATTTTGGTCTGATCCTGAGTGGGAAATAAGATATGTACTCGTATATACACCGTGTCCCAAAATTCAACTCTGTAATTAATAAAAAAAAAGAGTTATAATTTTTTTTTTTTTCCGAGGAGTCATGAGTAGGTCCATGCACCGATGCCGGCTTATCGTTGAATTTTGGTACACGGTGTATAAGACGACTACAGGAATGTTGTCTATCTGCCGGTCTATATGACCTTTTGTAAACACTGGATAGGTAGTTTTTTTTTTTGGGATTATGACCCAACTTGCCTGAGGCCCACCTGATGTTAAGCGATAACCTCTGTCTATAATATATGCTGTATCAGCCCGATAATCCATTGCTGAACACATAGCCTCTCCCAGTATGGGGGGGAGGGGTCTACCATAATCCCCACGCTTGGCAGGCGGCTCGCAGTGTGATATCAATTTCTCAGAAAGTGCTGCTGCCCACCTTCTGGTGTTGGTGTTACTCTTAGTCGCCTCTTACGACACCATGGGTAGAGACGGGGGGTGACATTCTAGCCCGGCAACCCCCAGGCCAGGCCCAGCAAAGAACCCTGAGAAGTCTAGTTGTTGAGTCTCATATGCCTGTAAATTTACTGGCTCACAAGCACTGCTGCCGGACCATACTGTTCGGGTGCTTCATATTTTTTTTTATTGGATTGTGACGGATCAATTACACTTGATGTTAAGCGTAACTTCTGCCTATAACAGTTGCATTACGTCACAAGTGACAAACTACACTGCTCCCGTCATCCTGAGACATACAGTTGTTAAGTCGCATGTGCCTGTAATTTTACTGGCTCTCAAGGACTGCTGCTGGAACATAGTGTTAGGTGCTTGGCGGCAGATTTTCTACTTTAGGGTGGTAGCTCGCTAGGCGAGCATTCGCAAAATGCCCTTCTGTAGCCGGCGATAGGAACTGAACCATGGACCTGGGGCACCGCAGTCCATAGCTATTACCGCTTGGCTGTCATTGCTTCTAAGTGATATGTGAAGTATTACTGTAAGGTATGCAACTATGCACTCATTTAAAAAGTAATACAAATTTTATATGACATTTACATACTTATATATTTCTAGGTAGTATTAGGGTATTTCATCAATACAAAAATATATTTTAAATGTTAGTACTTACAGTGCTGTCAGCAAGCTCTCTCCCATTATCCAATGAGCTCTGCTTCAGCACAAAATTGTACCTCCAGCACTGATGCAAATAGTTCTCAATCTCCTTCTCCGTCATCATACTTCTAATCACAAATTCAAATTTATCTTCCGTACTTGCATCAACATTCAACAAATAATCTAAAGAGTCTTTATTTTCATCAGGATTAGACCTAATATATTCAAAGTACTGGTCAAACAGCATTTCTTTGCCTCTACGTACAAACTCCTTGAATGCATTCTCATATTTGCCTTGTTTTAGAGGGATGTGGCGGATGTCATAAGTGACGTTAAGGTCTGGCTGTTGCTTGCTTAGTTTTACTTCTAGGGGAACTACATGCTCTTCTTTTAACTTCCTCTGTAACATAAACTTTGGGGTTGTTGTATTTGGAAATAGACAAATAATCTGTTAAAAATTTACTATTCGTGCTGGTTTCATTTGAAGATTCATAATCCCGTAATCATATCATCAGCTATTAAAAAATCTACGTCATATAAATATGAAATTAAATACATCAATTTAATAAAAGTTACTTCACATGTCATCATATCACAGCCATAATGCCCACCGTTGAATATAGGCTATAATTCCCATGCTTCACCAGCGTCGTGGGGATTGCAGTTTATGATCGCAGTTCTTCAGAAGACGCTGCTGCACACTTTCTGTCATTTTCCCTTTGTTTCCTCTTACGACTCCCACAATTGTATATGAGGGGGTGGAATTAACCCGGCATTTGACTGGAGTTATATGTGCCGGAAAGAAATCATGATTTATGTTTGTGTAAAAAGAGAGTCAAATCAAGGGGCTTATATTCCTTAAATTGTTTGATGCTATGTGTAACTAACACATTCAATGGACTGTGTTGCATTTGCTGAAACTGTCATATCAACTAAACTTTGTTTCTACCTATTTTACCATTTCAATAATCTTATGCATTAGAAATGAAACATGTTATTCATTCAACAACATTTATTTCTACATGGTATCTTTATATATACATAACTTAAGATATTTCATTTATTAAGGCACCAGTTCATATGGTAAAAAGTTTCATGTAAAAATAAATCAATGTTAAAATAAAATATATTTTAAAAATTAATGCTCTTGTCAATTGCCAAGTCTGAAGTTGATAGTTGCAAAAAGATATAATTTAAGTTTACTAAGTATTCATTTTATTTTATTATATACATTAAAGCATTTATTTAATTTAAAATTTAGATACACACATATATTAACATAATTGTAAAATTAATGATCCAAGCTGTATTGTCAGCTTATAAACTACAGATCAGACAACAATGTCTTTTAATAGCTTTGTTCACTTCAACAACTCAAGCTACAGTTAACTTGTTTAATTAGCTGCTGTTGTAACGAGAATCAACAAAATAATATATTTTTGCATACTATGTAAATAAAGTCAAAGACTTAATTAGTTTGTCTATGATATTATTGTTTTAACATTACACACACATATTAACATAATTGTTAAATTAATGACCCAAGCTGTATAGTCAGCTTATGAACTACAGATCACAAAACAATGTCTTTTAATAGCTTTATTCACTTCAATAACTAAAGCTACAGTAAACTTGTTTAATTAGCTGCAGTTGTATAACGAGAATTATCCAAATAATATATTGTTGCATACTATTTTAAGTCTACATTAGTAGTTTGTCTATGATATTATGTTTAAAACACACTGAAGCTGGACCTAAGCATAATACCTACCATATATGATATAAATTTTGTCTATAGTTATTCCTACAAAGTTAAGATTAAGATTTTCACCTCCCATCAGGCGAAAGACTAAGTTTAAAGCCTGCATATTACTGTAGTAACAGATGTCATGCTAACAAACAGTGGCTGTAACCCAAATGATTTCGGAAAATATTGTTTATATTTTTCAACATTATCTCTGCATATCCATCAAACTGCAAGTATGAAATTGCTTTATTTTCCTAGCCTTGCAGAATGTAGTTATCCTATGAGTGTATGTTTTTTTCTCATATGCTCTTGTTCCTTACATCTCTGCTAGTTACGCAGCCTAACTATGACATAGGGTGCGTACCATTAGCGTGAGATTCGCTAAAAACAATCACACTCCCATAAAGTTTTCCACATGGGTCTTGGCGTTATTTTCGCCTTAAACGCTACATCTAATGTCAAAAGTGACAGAAGTGGCATTCTTAGCGTTCTTATCCAAAAATGGAACGGGGATGACAGTTACAAACGATCACGTGATCACAACCAGAGACGCAGAATGTGATCAAAATTATCGAAAATAACATTCTTAGTGACTAATGGAACATAGCCATAGTAGTATGTATAATGGTTGGCGCCAAGTTTCATGATTATAATAGATTTTTTTATTTTGCACAAATTCATGCCACATCTACAGTAGTAAGTATGACACCATTATAATCTTAATAAACAAGAATAATCTTAACAAGAAAACTTATAAGGCTATGTAAATAACCTATAATTATCGATATGAGAGAAAGTCATAAAGAACATAATAATTCAAGCTGATAAATTAAGGTGAAAATGCAAACCTAAATGACTGCCATTTCTACTCTTATATATTATACCCTATTCAGAAATGTATTATCTCACTAATGTCTTCGAGAAAGAGGGAGATGAATTAGCATTCCATGGTGCCATGTTCACCACCTTGCAGAGGAAAAGGCTTAAGTCATTCCAATTAAGTCCTTGCAACCCAGGGAGTAAGGTTAACAATGTCATCAATTCTCCCCTCCATTCCTTAAGCCTCCACCCTATCCATACAAATTTGACAAGTACCTGTTGCTTTGGATATGCATTCTGGGAGTAAATTATGGCTGTTTTTAAAGTGTCTCTTAGTAGGTTATAAAGATTTTGCTGGTATACCCTTCGGTCCGCCTTCTACAGCATATAATTTAAGTACATAACTGTTTTTGGTTTTTTATCAACCCATTTGATCCTTTTTCATAGACTTTTGTACTGGATTAGATTTGACAAATGTGTGAATAAAAATGTGTGTGTTAGTAGTACCTAGTGAGTGTCATATATGTAGTGATTTGTTTGTATAGATTCATCAGTCCAGTGATGATGAAATCAACATGGATAAGATAAGACAGCATTCTGGTTTCGAAGGGTAGTACAAATAGAGAAGTACCCATACTTATAACCTAATATTTCCCAAGGTCATCATAACTTTGCTTCCGCTTCAGTCTTTGCAAGTAACACAGCACTTCACTTAACTCTGTCCAAAAGAATACTTTAAGTCTTCACTTAACCATTACCTTTCGCGGCAAAGCCTGGGTTTTATTAGGAGATACTTCGGCTTTGACAACCTTATTGGGGGAGATCTTCTCAGTACCATAGAAAGGGCGAGACCGCTCTGCAAGGTGAAGGCTTGTATAAGGTAGCCAGAACCTGTGGTTAGTTCGACAAGTCTCCACATAGTAACACAGCTCCTTGGTAACTGTAATGCTGCCGTCTTTGTTTCCCGATATGCCTAGAACTGAGAGAATGACTTTGTAAGATAAGGATAAAACATAATTTATGGGAGTTTGTACTTTAGCTTCTCTTGTATCTAACACCTCCAATGAGGCGCGCTATTATTGGATACCAGGCAAAAGGACATTTCAACGTTTTATACTCATTAAAAACATTACTGTTTTGACTAGTATATATTTCAGTTTCAACTTTTTAAATTTTCCTACGACAATTACGAATTACAATATTATATTATGTTTAATTGGTCCAAGTCAAATTGTAGCAAATGTAATTAAAACAGTAAAACATACCTTTGTCGTCATAAAACAACCCTTTTTCATCCTTGACCACGCGCACCCTTGCATATGCTTTTTGGCAAACTCTGGCCAGGGCTACGTCCCCCAGCTTCCAGTGATAAATACCTGGAGGTCCAGTAGTCATTTTTACACAGCCTGAGTGGCTTATATTACAGAAAATTTGAGTTTATTCTTGTTTTTGTTTAGTTTTCATTTTCCGCGCTCATCCAGTTATTATTCTTGGCCGCAGCTATTTCCCCGCAGTAATTTTAGCACAGACTAAATATACCTGTTCGTTCTTCAGTGTAATGTTACCATTACTAAGATTTTCAAGTAACTCAGTATTGGCCATACAACTGACTTGTAACCGTGAATGGGATGCTATGCCAAGCTATTTATTATCTGTGTTTATACGTCTGTCTATCTATGATTAGGTTTGTTTACATTATTGTATTTTATGAAGTTCTGAAGTTCTCTAAATATAAAAGCTAATTTATATTGACTGTTTTAGAAATCGTCCGTCAAGTCCGATCCCATATCAAATGTAAGTAAGTCGAGTATAATACGACAAAACGTCGTAATGAAAACCTGTAACTGTTGCATGGTAGGAATCACTGCAAATACTAACAATTTGCCATTAATAAAGAGATGCTTTTATTTTTTAATAATGAAACGCCCTCCTAATCTCGAAATAGGTCAGTTGAAAACGTTACTAATAGTCAATTGGTCACCTATAATAATATAACCTATATGGCCAGTGTCGCAAAACTTGCCATACCTATCTAGGTATCTTATTATAAAATACATATGAGGTTAGAGCTTCGCGATGTACTAATGTATATCTCATACCTGGATTCGTCTTCCTGTAGGCTGCTAATTCTTTGTTTCTGCTTCGCCTTGGTTATGGGTTGTTGTTGTGTCTCAGCCTGCTCTCTACATCCACCTCCTATATTAATATTATTCCGATATTAATGCAAGATGAGTATACCTAATCACCCATCCTGCCGCGGAGTCACGGTAAGCCCGTGGCGCTCCTTGGTGCACTACTTGGTCAACTGCAAACATAACTAGTATCAAGGCAATGACTAAAACTCAATCACCGTCTCGCGATACACGGATTAACATACAATCTCACTCTCAAAGGCGCGAGTGATATACCAGACGTCTCCGGTAACCCATGAAACGTAAACTTGGTCAAGTGCGCAGCCCAAGATTCTGAAACAACCCAGATCTCACCCCCCGCCTTGGAGACGAGATATGTGCCTGGGTCAACTTTGGACCTGTAGTTAGCATAAGATGAATACCAGTCAAGATTGATCCCACACAGCGTGTGCAGGCAACCATCCAAAATGGCATTCCTAATAAAGATGAAACTAGGGACGAGATGAATTTACTTAGCATTCCATGGATTAACCGTGCGGGTGCCGGGTCCATAGCGTTGCAGAGGAAGAGGCCCAAGTCAAGGTGGCTGCGACTTGCAACCCAGTGAGTAAGGTTAAGGGGCCCCTTTATGATGCATCAATGCTCCCTTTCATCGCTCGAGCCTCCTCCCCTGCCCAACCAAATTTGGTAAGATCCTACTAATGCCGCCTTGGATACACATTCTAGGATGGAAGTTACTGTTGTTCTTGACAGGCCAAGGTCTTTTAGTAGGTTATATAGGGATTTCGCTGGTATACCCCTTGCTCCGACTTCTACAGCATATAAATTAACCACATAATCGTTTTTGGTTAATTCATTCGTTAAGTCATAATATTTGTTAGTTTTTATTGTGTGGTCTTTAGGTATGTTTGTTTCCCACTGCACAGTAAGTTCTATAAGTACTATGCGTTTTAGATTTTTTGTCTATAGAAATATATCCAGTCTGGATGACGAAACACCAACATCCTCAGGAATTTTGTAATGTTTTTCATACATGTCCATCAAAAGAGTCCAATCGGGAGCTGCGCCTAAGATGGAGTAAGGCTAACTTCTACAGCATATAAATTAACCACATAACCGTTTCTGGTTAATTCATTTGTTAGGTCATAATATTTGTTTCTTTTTATTGTGTGGTCTTTAGGTATGTTTGTTTATCATTATCATCATAAGCCGAAGACTTACAATTTTGAACAAATGCCTCCCCCATCCACATATTATGTACTTAATTATTACATTAGATTGCATATGCTGGGATTTTGGCCTTGTGTCTGGTCTAAAACTTATTCAAGTTTGAATTAGTGGAATCAAACGTCTTTGTCAGATAGATTTTAATAACAATCAAAACCCTTGTACACATGTTTTTTTACCATGGCGGAGGTTATTTACACATCATTTTCTTTAAAAATGTATTAAAAAAATGGTCAACATTTGTTGATGTTTTGTTACATGTCAGTAGACACACACTCATATAGTATTTTAGTCGGCAAAGTACTTGAGTCAATAACTTATTTTAAATTAACATTTGAGCTAAGTGCTTTCATTAACTAAAGTTCAGTGTCAGTCAGAACATGTAAATGAAATAGTCTATCAGGCAAGGTTTCAAGGTTCTTAGAACTATTTACAATAATTATATAAGAGAACTTCAAGTGTATTAAATGATTTACCTGTATTTTGATTCGACGACAATGGTGTTTGGTGTATGTTGTGAATTTAATCACTACTGCCATAATGAGGGTACTTTTCCAATGTTTTAATAAAAGTACATGTAGAAACGTGTTGGTAGAAAGATATTGTTTGGATTTTACACTAATTCATGTACAAACAAAAGGAACGAGATTTTAAGCTAATGTACTTTATACTGCATATCAGCGAATGCCCGCCTGGCTAGCTACCACCCTTAAGTAGTGTAATCCGCATAGCAGGCGTTATTGCAAACCCAACAATATTAATCTAACATAGTTATGTATATAGGTACAATTACTTAATCTATGATTTGTAATACTGTTATTCATTTAACTATAGTAGAGCAATATTAATGAGTTTTTTTGTTACAATTTTAGGGTTCCGTAGTCCTGACAAGGAACCCTTATAGTTTCGTCATGTCCGTCTGTCCGAGGTTTTGCTAAGATACCGTTTGTACAAGAATGCTGCAATTTTGTAAGGGTATGTAAACTTATCACGCCGTTAAAGTGGTAAATTTTTTTTTAGGGTAGCTTCTATACAAGTGATGTGGGGATGTTTTTTTTTTCGTTGTCTATCCCATCGTGTGGGGTATCATTGAATAGGTCTTTTAAAATGACTTCGGGGGTTTCATTAGTATTAGCAACCCCTAAGTCTATTAGATGAATTTTTGTGTTTATTGAAATGTTGCTCCTGTGCAGTAACGCGGCTGAACGGCAATGCAGGCTAGATCTTTGCAGTATTATGTTTATAATGCATGTTTCTGTTTCAACTTACTTTGGGGGCTCTGCTTCCTCAGGCTGCATGTCTAGTAAATAAGGTGTTAGTATATACTTGGGTTATAAACTTATAAAAGATGAATGTTTGTGTAACTCCGCCTCATAATGTTGAATTTTGACATTTATGATGCCGGTCCTCAGCCCGGACAAAGGAGGAAGGCACACACTTTACTAATCATCCTACAATTACTGGCTCTCAAGGACAGCTGTCATTTTGCCAAGCACATAGGGATAAGTGAACTTAAGTTAACATCTGTCACAACCGATAGATTGAAGTGGAAACCTTGGTAGGGATAGGTGTACTAGCCGAGTATAATGTAGAGATTTAATGGGATTGGGATGGAGCGACATCTATAGTACCACTTGCGTTGTACTACAAACAAGACCTCCATCCCAATACAATGGTTAAAGAACGATAAGAAAGATTTGAGTTATGACGTCATGTCATGTTAGCTCAATTGGTTAGAGCATACATAAGACCCCATGAGCTGGGGGCCTCAAGGGGTGGATGGACGCGGGTTCGAATCCCGCACATGACTTAAAATTTTTCCTATCGTATATATGTGATTGTGTAATGTAATCCGCATAGCAGGCGTTATTGCAAATCTAACAATAATAAAACTGTTGAATATAATTTCCATTCTTTTTGCAAAATCTTTCTCCATTCCTTGTCTTCAATCAAGCCTGTGTAAGCATATTCCTGTAACGTTCTTGTGATAATATCAATGTGCCTATGTTTCAATACCTAAATAATTTACTATGTAGAAATTCTTTATAAATATTAAACTCTTCCTGTAAAAACTGAACTGCTTTATTTATTCCTTTTCCATTGCCCAGTAGTAGTATGACATCAACAAAGTGTTATCCATATTCCGTTACCTTTGTATAGGCATATAATTATCATGTTTTAATCTCGTAACTTCTCTTTGGGTAGACTGATTTCGATAAATCAAAAACCTAAACCTCCTCAGGACTCCTATAAATATATATATAGAAATAAGAAAATATATTAGTGTCTAACACCTTTATATTTTGAATTTATATTTTGAAGTTGAAGCACTCGTAGCGAAGTTTACTTAGCTGTTCTCAACCGATCAGTAAAGTTAAGCAACGTCGCGCGCGGTCAGGAGTTGGATGGGTGACCGCTAGTGACATTACTACTGAGCGTTTCCGTGCTTCGGAGGGCACGTTAAGCCGTCGGTCCCGGTTGTCGTCTTAGGATGGCAGTCGTTATAGCATGGTGGTAGGGCATTTTGCGAATGCCCGCCTGGCTAGCTACCACCCTCAAGTAGAAAGTCTGTCGCCAAGCACCTAACGGTGTGTTCCGGCAGCTGTGCTTGAGAGCCAGTACTTCTAGGTTAGCCTGAACAACATCTTCGACCACATCATCACTTACCAACAGGTGAGATAGTGGTCAACGGCTAACCTATCACTCATAAAAAAAAAAAAAAAAAAGGACTTGAAACATTTCGTAATAGTCATAAGAATGTGCGCATAGTCACGGAAATGCTATCATTACCGTGGTGTTGTCAGCAATTACAGCGGTGAGCGGAGTTAATAACCGATTTCCAAAAAAGGAGGAGGTTCTCATCCACACGTATATTTTTATCTATTTTATGTATGACCGCGCATAACTTTTAACAGAGTAGTCCGATTTTGATAATTCTTTTTTTTTATTAGAAAGGATATACCATTTAGGTGGGTCGATATAAATTTCATTAAAATCGGTTGAGTAGTTTATATGTTATACTTAGTTAACTAATTGAAAAATTTATTCGCCTACCTGGATGAATTAATGGTATTTGCTATTGTCGACGATGAACACTATTTTAGGCGAATTAATGTGTTAGAACTTCATGAGTTAGGCCGGCAGCTTCGTCAGTTACTATCTTCAGCTTTTGGCGTCGTGTCGTCGATTGAAAGCTCAATAGCTTCGGTACTGCTATAGGTGAACCCCATAAATATCTTATATTAGTAGGTAATAGATAATAAGAATATATTTGGGTTTGCATATTAGAGAGAGCACAATGGGGTACCTACTTTTCTTCCCGGACGAGTGATGTTGTGGGATAGCCACTATGCACGTGTATGAAGTCGTGGGAACTGAAGCCTTGTGACAACATAATTTGTGAACAAATACATAGATAAAATAAATAATTACCATTACGTCATATCAAATGGTTTGAATTTCCAAATATTGAACATACATTTACCTACATCTTAACGAGTCAGTATCGGCACCCGAATTCGGGCATATATATGAAATTCAATTGTTTCCATTACCTATGATGCGCAAGAAATGGTTGATGTATTCGAAAATACCGGATATGCCTATGATATGAACAAGATAGGAAAAAGGCCATGATCAATAAAAAAGCCAGTAAAATATTTTAAATTTTATTTCACTAGTGTAAACAAATTCTAACTACCTATTTATATGTTAATATAATTAAGCATTTATCTATGATTTCTTGATGGGATAAAAATACTGGAATTGTAAATCAATAGAACTAAAATAATGTACGTAATGAAAATATCTAATACTAGCTTTGCGGCCGCGACTCCGCCCGCGCGTATGTCGGTTATCGTTTTGCGCAGTTGGAAAGAATTACTATCCTGTCATAAAAATATACAGACGAATTAAGTACCTCCTTATTTTGAAGTCGGTAGAAAAATGGAACCGACTTCAACACTCAAATGTGTGTAATAACTGGTTGAAGTCAGTACCATGATGGTTAAAAAGTACCAACTATCACAATTTTGTACGCATACCGACTTCGACAAGTTATTTCACACATTTGAGTGTTGAAGTCGGTATCATTTTTTGGTAAACATTATTTTTCCCCCTTTTTAGTGACCCTTGCTACTTATGTGATCGATTGTCATTTACTGTCAATCACTATATCATCAAGATAGGAAAACATTTTTCAGTTATTGGAGTGTAACCCAAAAAAGGCTTTACTGATTTGGAGGAAATTTAAATGGGACCACACGGCAAGCATCAGCTTTCAAATAAAAAAAAATAATCAAAATTTAACATTTGGCACAAAAAGGTTTTTGTGCCCATTGCAGGAATGAACTGAGGCCAAAAAGTTATTTGGTGAAATTGGGCGCAGGTTAAAAGAAAAAACTGATGACTTCCGCTCCAGCTCGTTCCTGGTGCAGAGGAGGGCCATTGCCATTCAACGCGGAAACGCTGCAAGAGTTATGGGCACCTTTGCACCGGGAGCGATCAGGGGTGGGTTATTTGATTAGGCTAGTTTTAAGTTTTACTTAATTATTATTAATTATGTTTGTAGTAAATAAAATTGACTTATACTCTAGATGTGATAAAAAGATGATTTCACCCTGTTTGGCACTGTTTTGTTGCAGAAAGACATATATACGATAACATGCCCAATCTTTACCTATGCAGCATCAATTTCTAATAATTATTGTCCTTAGAATAGAAATATATGTTAAATAGTTACGAGAACTAATCAACCAGTTCAACTAATTGGACCAATCAATTCCAATCCTTTTATTTACTAGAAATAATATACTGGCAACAGAAACATCGTAATTAAATAATTTATTATACGAGAGATAGAGCCTATCACTTTTATAGGCATATGACGACGTGCGTATTGGGGACATTGCCATTAAATTTAGCGCAGGAGTCCATACTTTCAACACCATATAATGTATAATCATTATGTAATTTACTTTACCTTTCTGTATACACATTATGTTCAATTACAATCTAGTTCAATATTTGTATAACAGATATAATTGACATAAGAAAATTCACTGTAATTTGTTTTGTGTATCTAAATAAATGAAATAAATATTTCCGTCATTAAGAAAAAAATCCAAAAACTTAATTGACAAAAATATTTTATGTACTTATCAAACCTGCTCACAAAATTTCGTGAGAATCTGTTGAGAAATGCGACCTTTATAGAACAACCGGACATACGAAAGCATTATGTAGCAGAGACACTTCGCTTGAATTAAGTTCTCGCTCTGAAGAGTTCCGAGCGAGAACTTTACTACTTTTGATTAGTGTAGATATCAAATTCTTGTGTCAGGATGTTAGTAACAAAACTCCTCCGAAATGTCTTGACCGATTTCTATGAAATTTAGTGTGTATATTCAGTAGGTCTGAGAATAGGACGTAAACATTTTCCATACCCAACATTTTTTTTTTCAAACAATTATTGACAAAAAACTATTAATTTATCAACAATTTGGCATTAAAAATACATTCAACCCTAAATTTTCACCCTTCCACCACCAACACCTATTTTTCAATAGCTATTTTAGTAGGTACTTTAATATTTTTCTAGAAGATGACTCTATGTCTGCCTCCAAAATATCTTGTAGACATTTTAAATGCACATCTACTATGCATCTGCTAGACATGTCTTCTAGATGTCTGTTAGTAAATATATAAAAGATATCTTCTAGATGATCTACTATATATCTAAATGGAGGTAAGCAGATTGACCTCTATATATCTTCTAGATGACTTCCGAGTGCATAAAAGATATCTTCTAAACGTCTTATAGAAGGTATGCTGAATGTTTTCTAGACGTTTTCTATGTAGGTTGAGAGGATGTTAAAAATGAGATAAAATAATTTCAAGTTGATTAAATATAAAGCAGTTCGAGAATTATTGCTTATTTTATACCAATAAAATGTTTAGTTATTTCGCCCCGTAAACAGCACAGTGGGCCGGACTCCTGTCATTTTCACACTATAAGCTTTCTATCACTTCCTAAAGTTCAGGGTTAGTTAGTTTTATTTCCTTAAATTTTACTATCTTTACGGTCACAAATGTTTACGGATATCCAAAATAGCATAGCATCTTAATCACGATGAGGAGCAGCAAACTTGCAAGTAATTGTGAATGAAAGAATTAACGCAATACAAAATAAGGCTGTATTTTGTATTGAAAATATCAATGTATACTAAAAGATGTAGTTTAAAATTTATTAGGTAGGTAAGATAAGAAAAGGACAATGAATTCAAGAAATGTATCTTTGGTGTTTTGTTATTTTTATATGCGGTTATCGTTAATAGCGCTTCTTTCCTCTTCCTTTTTTACTTACTTACATAAAATAAGTTAGTCATTTTTATATGACTAACAATATATTCACTAGATATAATTTATATGGCAAAACATATAAATTATATCTAGTGAATATTACATACTATATACTAATAATATATACCGGGCCAGCTAGTATTGATATAAATAAAATGTCTATAAAATTTCTTATATTTTCTAAATTTACTTTACATTAAGTATAAATTTATACCTAATCCTTTTAAAAAGCCATTTACATATATTTACTAACACAAAATTCGTAAAGAATAAGAACAACTCTTAATTCCGTGTCACGGAACGTATATCTTCGTAAGAACGTAAAAGCCTTATACACACAGCACACTATAAAAGAACCAGTCTAAAAGACCCCTACAATCTAGAAAGGCGAACGGTGACAAAGGTTATTTTATGCTGGTACTGCGGGGAAATAGCCAAAACATTGCCCACGCAGTAGCACACATACACAAATACCTTAACACTTTCAAAGAAATACATACACACATACACATATTTCTGACACTCCGGGCACCCATGTTGCCATTTTTTAGAATATTCAGTTTTCGTATTTATCTAGGACACTGTGAACAATATATATTCAAACAAAAATCAAAAGAAACGAAAAAACAATCAAAAGGAATTGTTAATTAAATATTTTCCAATAACTTTGGAATATTTCTATGCTCCCACAGCTATTTTTCGTCAGTAAAAATCAAATAATGAAAACCATAAAA
Organism: Plagodis pulveraria; assembly: GCA_963890685.1. Classification (NCBI taxonomy): domain Eukaryota; kingdom Metazoa; phylum Arthropoda; class Insecta; order Lepidoptera; family Geometridae; genus Plagodis; species Plagodis pulveraria. The sequence goes on from OY982971.1 coordinate 10,470,937, forward strand.
AGCTGCCCATTCACGCACTCAGTTTTACAGGGTTCATTCAATATTTTATATTATCTATGCAAGGTTCCACAGATAATATATGTCTGTCATTTACTGCGGGGAAATAGCTACTGCGATTATTCTTGTTTCACTCTTGTTTGTTGACTTGAAACGAACGAATGAATGAATAAATTATCTCAGAACCACAGCGTCCACAGTAACTCCCAGATTTAGACAAGTCAACAACTGTCATTTACCCTAACACATGTGCAGCCATCTAGCATCGAGTAGCAAGACTATTTTGTATTTTATTCTAACGAAGAAACTATCACCGTATTTAGTTTTAAAACCATATCACAGATGGCACCACTTAACAATAAAGCTATGAAAATTAGCACGAATTTCTTTTGTTTATATTTAGAAAATTTGTTTACTCTATCAGCCAGATTGTCTACTGCTAAACTCAGAATCCTCCATTATGGAGGGGTTTGCCATAATCCCCAGGCTTGGCAGGCGTCTTGGAGATCGCAGTGCGAGATATCAGTTCCTCAGTAAGTGCTGCTGCTCACCTTCTGGTGTCTTACACTTAGTCGCCTCATACGACACCCAGGGGTAGAGATGGGGGGGTGACATTATATTCTACCACGGGAGATAATTTGTTTGATGGCATAAATTTCTTTTGTTTATATTTAGAAATTATATCTTATTAGATCTATGATTTCCGGATTGAAATTTATCCACCGTGCGCGGGGCCCAGTCACGGCCGTCAACAATCAATATCCCAGAATAATCCTGGCATGAGCTTTCTTTTCTTGGTAGGCATTTTATTTCTTCTTTACCTAAATGCTCGCCTGGATACCGAACCCAAGTAAAGTAGGTAGGTACCTATCTGTTGCAAAGTATAATGCTGCATAGCTGTAGGTCCTATTATCATTTATCAATACTTATGTGGTTTCGGCAATGGAAATATCTTTGCAAATAGAAATAAAATAATTATGTAAGCCCTGCAGTCATATTTATGTATTAATATTTATGTTAGTAATACCTAATAATGCAGTGGTTTAAACTATTATTAAAACTGCTGAAAAATTCAGTATGCGTTAACATAGCTACCTACCGTAGGTACTCGTACCGTAACAAATAAAGCCTAGATATAGGGCGTTCGGATAGCCTATCGGTGCCAAAAATAACACTTACAAACGCTAAAAATGATCACACGGGCCGTTCGTTTTGGGACTTCGTGATCAAAAATATCGTTTTCGCTCACCGTTCGGATAGCTTTGAAAACGCTACAAATGACAGAGAAAAGTGATATTTTTGACCCATGTCTTACCGTGGGATCGTTGTGATCGTTTTTTGACAACTGCTGTTTTGACAGTTGTATTTGGCGCGATTGAAGAGTTTCACAAGTTTTTTATATAGTATTTATATTATATATAAATATATAATATAAATACCATATTATTTAGTAGGTACCTACTTGTTTTGTTAATTTTAGAGATTGATTCCATGTTTCAAAATTGTTAAAATATTATCGGTTGTCGATAGGGGCGTTCGTTTTGGCTCGATTGCGTTTGTAGCAGTTTCAAAAGTGGCATTAGTGTTTTAGCGTTCGGATAGAAGCTTTTGCTATTTTTGACCACCAATTACTGCATGCTATCCGAACGGCTTAAAACATACTTTGACAACCGACAATATTTTAACAATTTTGCACAGTACGAAACATTGAATCAATCTCTAAAATTAACAAAACAAGTAGGTACCTACTATATAATATAGTATTTATATTATATATTTATATAAAATATAAATAAAAACTTGTGAATTCTTCAATCGCGCCAAATACAACTGTCAAAACAGCAGTTGTCAAAAAACGATCACAACGATCCCACGGTAAGACATGGGTCAAAAATATCACTTTTCTCTGTCATTTGTAGCGTTTTCAAAGCTATCCGAACGGTGAGCGAAAACGATATTTTTGCTCACGAAGTCCCAAAACGAACGGCCCGTGTGATCATTTTTAGCGTTTGTGAGTGTTATTTTTGGCACCGATAGGCTATCCGAACGCCCTAAAAGTATGTTTTAAGCCGTTCGGATAGCATGCAGTAATTGGTGGTCAAAAATAGCAAAAGCTTCTATCCGAACGCTAAAACACAAATGCCACTTTTGAAACTGCTACAAACGCAATCGAGCCAAAACGAACGCCCCTTAAGTAGTAAGTAGGTATCATGAAAATTCAATCAATAAGTACGTAGCCTACCGAAACCACTTCAAACCGGTAAGTGGTAACCCGAGATGGCCTCTCCCCATTGGCGGATTCGAGGCGGGCGTGTCGAGATACTCGCAGCATCCAATCTCTCGCATCTGCCATCGATAGGGGACTCTGATTTGTAGGGGACGGTAAATAATGTGCTGCTGAGATGTTATGTACTGTCGCGCTGATTGAGAGAAGGAATGTGGAGATGTGATTGAGATGAATTGGACTGCGGCCGGTGCACGATTCAGTCCAATTTTTCATTTCCAAAATTCATTTTTTTATCTATGCTATTTTCTTTGAGGCAGAATGCGTGGTAGGTACATTTAGTTTGATTCTATGCCTAATGCGTATCTACACTATACAACCTGATAAATGGGAGACCTGGAGGATTGCTTCGAAAGAAGACCGTTGCCTTTCACGGCGTGTTTACCTGCACAGGTTTGTTACTATATCTAAGTAGATGATAGCTTGGCACGTTAGTTGAGTGATCATTTCAGAAATATTCTTTTGGACCTTAAACAATCAATTCCTGAAAATACAGCGTTGATTTTTGACTCTATAATGGAATAGGTGACGTAGGTAAGTCCCTAATTTCAGTATTCCCATAGTGACTATGGGTTTAGAATGGTTTGATGCACTCCGTAAGAACGCATCCGTAGATACGAACATATCTACTAATATATTGAGTGATCATTTCAGAAATATATTCTTTTGGACCTTAAACAGTCTATTCTAGAAAATAGAGCGCTGATTTTTGACTCTGTAATGGCATAGGTAACGTATTACGTACCTAAGTCCCTAATTTCAATATTCCCATAGTGACTATGGGTTTAGAATGGTCTGATGCACTCCGTAAAAACGCATCAGTAGATATGAACATATTACAAATATAGAAAAGGTTTTCATACCTAGGTAGGTAAGTAGGATATCTAAAGTAGATATGTACTTATACAGAAATCATATAATGGGTCTTGTTGAGTAGTAGAGCCTCGTGGAATTGACGGAATGATATAAAAAGTAGTATATAGGTATTGTGTTTATGTTTAGTTACTACTTACTACCAGAACTAAGTAATTAAGTTTTTTTTTAATATTTAGGTAGGTACCTACACCTACCTACATATTCTAAGTTAACTACTACCAATTACCGAGTATTTATGTATAGTTGAGAAAAAGATTTGATTTGCAATTACAATTTACAACACATTCAATAAACTTTTTACTGTCATAGTAAAGCTATAGATTACCTACACATTCTACTTAAAAGCACGCTTATGAGCCTGCTTGAAACGAGCATGCTTTTTAGGGCTAAGTACCCAAAGGGTAAAAACGGGACCGGGAGCCGTCATTTGGCTTTGTTCTAAAGGCTGTTTTGAGATCATCATAAGCTTTTCAAAACCGCATAATACTGTCTCGACATCGTCAAAGTTTTTTTTCTTCCTGATAGCCTTTAGCCTTTGACCACTATCTCACCTGATGGTAAGTGATGATGTTGTTCAGGCTATATAACCTAGAAGTACTGGCTCTCAATGACAGCTGCCAGAACACACCGTTAGGTGCTTGGCGACAGATTTTCTACTTGAGGTAGCTAACCAGGCGGGCAATCGCAAAATGCCCTACCATGCTGTAACGACTGCCATCCGTAGACAACAACCGGGACCGACGGCCCTCCGAAGCACGGAAGCGCTCAGTATAGTATATAATGTCACTAGCGGTCAACCATCCAACTCATAACCGCGGCGGAGGTTGCTTAAGGTTGAAGTGGCCGGTCACTTCTCCATACAAACGTCGTAGGGTGATCACTCCCTTATTCGAGATTTTAAGTCCAGACTTAAGCATAATCCCGATTGATATAGTCATTATCTAGGCTTGTATGATGCCAAAATTTTAAAAAGATAATTAAGTTGTAAGTTCTCGAGAGCCTCGAAAACTTTATATGAAAATATTTCGAGGCTAATAATTCTCAAGTTAATTATTTAATTAAAATTTCGGCATCATAAAAGCCTAGATAATGACGAGATCAATCGGTATTTTGCTTTATTTTGGATCTAAATCCTCAAATAAGGGAGTGATCACCCTACGACGCTTGTATGGAAAATGGGCCGGCCAGTTCACCCTTAACTTTGCTTATCGGTTAAGAACAGCTAAGTAGACTTCGCTACGAGAGCTTCAAAATTCATATAGTCATCGTCGCAACCAGAACAAAACGGACAAGAAGCACAAAAACAGACGTCGTTAACCGATCGCCTATCAATAAGTATGGTGAGAGACAATCGACCAGTTTTTACTACTTTTTGCTGTCTGTAGCTCGTGCCACCGACCACAGATACCTTCCGGTACAGTTAACTACAATGTTGTTAGCTTATGTTATATAAAACGTATGTAGGGACAGCTAAAAACGGTTATAATATAACATAAACACCTTTCTTTGATGAATATGATTGATTGAACATTGATTTTTGTAATGAGTAACGAAGCTATTTCTAAACGAGTTAGCTATAAAGCCAATTAGTTACGATACTGCACCTTTTTACTGCTGATAATCTAGTATGCGACCACCATGTTATACTTGACGGTAAGTGATGGTGCGGTCGAAGTAGTGGTTTACCTCATTGAAAGACAAAAGTTTTAAGAAAATTCGAGAGTCTAATTTTATGTTAAGAAAAATTAGCAAATAGTCTGACGAAATTTCTTAAAACTTTTTTCTTGTTCTTAGACTTACTTTAATGATACACGTAGGTAAAGATAAGTGGAACATAGGTATATGTTCCACTTATATATATTAGTGGCACGTACGTGTATAATTTCGTATACGAAACAGGACCTTCGTAACCAGTTGCGATTAAAGACCTTTTCGTCTTTTTAATTCTCGCTCCTGGAAATTGCCTATACAAACCAATGACCAGATGTTTAAATCCCTTGTCTAAATATTTATTTTCATTAAAGTGTACCGGATCCCGGAATAAGCTAAAACTTAAGATAATTTATCATATGTTTAGAATGTAATCCATTATGTACTTAGGATAAAAAGTCTCAGTAATAAATTAAGTCTTTGTAACCGGCTCTTTGAAGTAAATACGTTATAGTTTACGCAGCGAGCATTGGTTCTTTTAAACTTGTTTGCGCATGAGCTTCGGTATGTCAATTTGTTTTCTAGCTCTATGACCATTATTTTTATTAATCTTAGTATGTATTTAGAATAGTCAAAAACATAATATTTAAGTAAGGTAGTAAGTGTTTTGGTGTTAGAACTGTAAGCTTTATACGTGTATTAAATAAATAAATATAAATGAATATCGACGTCATACCTACCTGTTTGCATTGTAGGGTTTTATAATATATTCTTTATGTAATTTCGATATAATTTTAAGTTCTATGTAAATTTACAATCATTAGAAATATAAAGATGTTCAAGACTAAAAGCCATTTGAGAAAAATGCTATCTTTGCTCTCCACGGAAGCTGTTTTTTTATGAGAAAACGGGGAAGCTGAAAGACCATCTGATCGTCCGTATGACACGCTAATTTTGTAAGCGTAATTAATTACAATAACAAACCTGGAATTTGAATTGGTACTTTATAAGTGTACACCTTAAAACATACCTACTTGAATTGGTACCCATTTCATGAAGAGTGTTGGGGGGTCTCATTATTTGAAAGAGAATCAAAGGACAAACGTATTACAATCTTCCACGAGTCGTTGCGATGATATTTTAAATTATAATTGAACTGTTTTATTGTTACCATTTTTGCGTTCGCCTGTACCCATCGCCTTTGTCAGCATCTGTCGTCAGTTTTTAACCGTTCCGTTAATTTTCTCCTAGTTTTTTATTGGAGCTCATTGTTCGCTCATTTTGTGTGACACGACAGGTCGCACGGCTTTTTGACAGACATTTTGGTTGAACAACAGAACCGAGGGTTTAAGGGAATATATGAAGTATTATTCATATAATAATTCAAGTATGGATTTTCATTACATTCTTCTGTGAAAATTTCTGTCGGCTACCTATTATAGATACAAGAGACAGTCCTTTGAGGTGGAGCAGAAGGATGGACAGCGTAAGCTGTGTAGATGGATCTTGTTTTTTTTATATATCCTTTATAGAACCTTTGACCACCATCTCACCTGATGGTAAGCGATGATATGGTCGAAGATGTTGTTCAGGCTACCCTAGAATTACTGGCTCTCAAGGACAGCCGCCGGAACACACCGCTAGGTTCTTGGCGACAGATTTTCTACTTGAGGGTGGTAGTTAGCCAGGTGGGCATTCGCAAAATGCCCTACCACCATGCTATAACGCCTGCCATCCTAAGACAACAACCGGGACTACTTAATGTGCACGGAAACGCTCAGTATTGTCACCAGCGGTCACCCGTTCATCTCATGACCGCGGCGGACGTTGTTTAACTTTGCTGATCAGAAGGGCTAAGCAAACTTCCCTACGAGCGATTCATCTTTCCTTGTAAGGAACTGTAAAAGAAGAGCACAAGAGGGTTCCACAGGTAGGAAGTATATAAGATTTACCCGCAGTGTTTTCGTCCGTCGGACGTAAGGAAGCATTAACCATAATAACGGGGCTAGCGGGTAGAACGACAGCTTTGGAGGTATGTACCTAGGTATACAACGAGAATCCTTAAGGAACCCTGGACGGTATAATGGACAAAATGCAACATGTCACTGCTTACGCGCGCCGCCGTGTTAGTAGGGTGTTGCTACAACTACAGGGCTCATTATCCTTTCACCCTTATTCTCTAAACAGTTGCGGAGAGGAATACTAATAACGAGAACTCCCACGAAGGGTTAGTCAGGAAGGTGGCCGGCTATAAAACAGGAGCTAAACCTTTTCATACATAGTTCCTTCCTATTTACTCTACTTAAATACCTCTACTTAGTATGTATAGTATTTTAATGGGAGTGTGTAGTAAAAGGATGGATGAAATATCTCAGCTTTTGCAAATGCTTAGATACCTGATGGAAACGAAAGATTTTTTGGACGTTTTTCTAAGTTATCCTGTTCTCGTCCTGTCACAAAGAGGGGACATTGGATTTTATGCTCTACGCGCGCCTCCATGCCAAATTTAATTAAAATTGCTCCAGCCGTTTGAGCGCGAAGAAGTAACAAACGTACAAACATACTCACAAACTTTCGCCTTTATAATTTTCGTGTGGTACACATTATATAGTAAAACTAGGTAGGTATACTTGGCTGCCTACTGCAAATCGCTTTGTAAAGGTACCTTCTGATTTGCTCAATATTTTAATTAATATCTACACTTCTCCTCAGGCAATAGCGGGAATGACGCAAAAGTGCAATTAAATTATACATATAAACTGAACTCAATATTAACGTAAGTTACCTAGTAACTTATTCCAAAATTATAATTTAGCGAGTGGATTCCCAAGTCAATGCAATCATAATTACGCGGAAATACCGCATTATACTGTGACATAACCACAATTATTATAACTATTACTAATAGTAGGTAACATAAATTACATTATCCGTAAGTTCCAATAGAATATGCATGTGTTCGATGTTTAATGCCATAAGATTACGGCCGGTGAGTCACCTCACTCTCGATAAAAATGTTGCAAGTATCAAGATGTAGCGAGTTAATTATTTTTAAAGGTAGTGCTTTTCTTCTTTAGTATCCCTACTACTACTCTCTGCTTGCTCGACTTGTCACAGATTTTTTCCTTTTGGTACTACATGTACCTAGTGGTTAAGAGGCCTTTTACATTATGCAGCCCTCTCACTCGCACTTTTAAAGATAATTTCAAATAGCAACAATATGGTTTATATTTTTTTAAATATGGTCAATTATTATTTCGCTGCATGCAACTATAGATGTTCTCAACATATTTTTACTTTGTTACATGTTGAGTCCAAATAGAATTAGAGGCCCAACATTTTAAATAACTAAATTACGTGTTTTGGATCCCCCATTACAGATATCAAAATGAAAATTAGTAGAGAACATATATAGTTGCATGCAGCGAAATAATGATTGACTACATTTAAAAAAAATTATACCATATTGTTGCTATTTGAAATTATCTTTAAAAGTGCGAGTGAGAGGGCTGCATAATGGAAAAGGCCTCTTAAGGGAATAGCAGTTTCCCAAGACACTAATGATAGAGTACACGATATAATGTTTTTTTATATTTTTTTCAAACTTTGGGTTATATTATCGAAGTTTTCATATATACGGATCCCTAATTTTTGAAAATATTCTATAGCCTATGTTCATAAAAGATAGTGTAGGATTCTAATGGTGAAAGAATTTTTCAAAACGGTCCGGTAGTTTTTAAGTTTATTCGTTACGTATAAAAATACAAATCTTTTCTCTTTTATAATATATAGATTTAAATAGGCGTGAAGACCGACATGTGATTCGACGTCGTATCGGATTAATAAGCCCAGTGAAGTATCAATTTGAATGGAAAACTGATGTAGGTACCTCCATAATTGTCGTCAGTTATGAAATGGGCCCACGGTAGGTGTTACTTGAAAAAGGTTGGATTCTTCCAACTGGAAGGAAACTATGCGACATCTTCTGATCAAACATCCCGCAGAGCCTGAAGACCAGTCCTCAATAGGAGTGTTTTTGCCAGTAAAGACTTATTAGAGACGTGAGACAAGCTCAGTCTCTCAAGAACTAAGGAGAGAGCTGTGCTCGGACTTTCTTTGCGCGATAAAATCTTATTAATGACGTCGAAAAATTGCTTAGTTCAAAACGATCTATAAAACTTTAAAAATCGCTTTGATTGTACACTTGCACCACACTATATCGATCGTCTGCTTACAGCCTCACCACCGGGCACGCAGACGCGAGATGCGCACGCGCCAGCAGCTGACCGGAGCATACTGGAACTATGCAGAGTTGATACTTGCAAGGGGAATTATTCGATTAACTCTTAAAAGTATGAAATTTGAGCTCAGTGTTTTATATCAGTAGTTATTACGGTTCAACAAGTTACAATGTACTAACTACAGTGGATATGTTGATGTATCAGGACTAGAATCTTAAATTTATCCATAATATCTAAAGAAACTAATATACGTATAATACGTGTTCAACTTCGATAAAAATACCTAATAAGATCTTGTAGTTAATTTTTGATATGCTAGCTTTTGAGCCTGCGAATTCGCCTCGAATTTGATTACCTACTAATAAACAGATGAGAGACAAGTAACTGTGAGAAATACATAATTTACACCAGTCAGACAACAAGACAAGTCATGCTTCAATCAAAGATCTAAAATGACAAGGTGTGGTAAGATTTGCAAGTAGCAAGCCTCACACACCTTGGACATTGGAGATGCCGAATGCAGGTTTCTTCAATCTAGATCCAAATTCTATTAAAATCATCTCTACAACTGGATACGAATTCTTATAGGTTTTTTTTTATGTTATTGTGACGGAACAAGCCCGAGCCCCACCTGATGTTAAGTGGACTAACCTCTGCCTATAACAGACGCATTTCGTCAACGACAAAATGCACTACGCCCGTCACACTGAGACGTACAGTTGTTAGGTCTCATGTGCCTGTAATTTTACTGGCTCTCAAGGACTACTGCCGGAACACACTGTTAGGTGCTTGGCGACAGATTTTCTATTTGAGGGTGGTCGCTAGCGATGCGTGCAATCGCAAAATGCCCTTCCACCATGCGGTGAAGCTCAAGCTATGGGCGGGATTCGAACCATGAACCTGCTGCGCGGCAGTCCATAGCCAATGCCACTGAGCCATCACTGCTTCAATATAGGGTGTTGAAAATATATTTACAATATATTTATGTAATCAGATTCTAATTAGATCTCAAAAGTATCAAGACAGTTACGTACCTGGGCACGCGCTGCGGCAGATGTTGCGCAGCATCTGTCCACGCACACACGCGCGCTCTGTTATTTCACAGCTCACACATACACACGCCAACCTGTCCGATAGAACAGCTGATCGCTACCTGTGACTTTCTTTTTTGTTTCCCAGAAGGATTTAAAGGTTGCGCATATGGTTGATTATATTTATAATACGATGGACATGTTGGGTGCCTACCTACTCGTCATTTATTTATTTATTTGATCCTCAACATAAAGTACACCGTTTCAAACTACAAGTAAGATACAATATGCAACATGTTAAGTGCCGTTACAATTATAGAGGAAGACAACATGCAAATATGAGCGAAATACAATTTTGATTACGATTTTACATCTAGAAATTGATAATACTAACGGAATTTTGAAATAATTTGGTATTAAAGAGAACACAAATTAAAGAAAAAAAAAGAGTTATAACATTTAACAAAACAGAATTGCAATATATCGAATTGCAATTTTAATTTTATTTTTGGTTTGTAGGGTAGCCTTTGACCATATCTGACCTGATGGTAAGTGATGATGTTGTTCAGACTAACCTGGCTCAAGGATAGCTGACAGAATACACCGTTAGGTTTTTTTATGTGATAGGAGGGCAAACGTTCAGGTGGCTCACCTGGTGGTAAGTAATCATCGTCGCTAAGAACATCCGCAACACCAGAGGTCTTAAGGATGCGTCGCCCCTAAGTCGTATCTGTTCGGATATACTTCACCTGGCAACTAGTTCCAAATTGTGAAAATCGCAAGGTTGTGGACTTCCAGACATCGACATGAAATTGATGAAACATCATGCTTTGTCGGTACGTCCGATGGCGAAATTGAGCTGCAGGTAGTAAATAGAACAGTTCCTCAGAACACTCCCCGTGATAGATACGGTAAAAGATGCACAGTGATCCAACATCTCTACGCAGTGCCAAGCGAAGTGCTTGACGACAGATTTTCCATTTGAGTGATCATCCTCAAGTAGAAAATCTGTCTGGCGGACATTCGCAAAATATTTTGCATTTTCAATGTCAATTGTGTAATATAAAAAAATTAAGCTTCTTATTTTACGTCAAGTGTTAATTAGTTGTATATTTTAATTGCTGTAAACTACTAACACTTAAGAATAACTTAATTTTAACACTTAATTTTGAAGCAGTGATGGCTCGGTGGCATTGGCTATGGACTGCCGTGCAGCAGGTCCATGGTTCGAATCCCGCCGCGGGCTTGAGCTTCACCGCATGCTGGAAGGGCATTTTGTGAAGGCCCGCCTGGCTAGCAACCACCTTCAAGTAGAAAATCTGTTGCCTAAGCACCTAACAGTGTGTTCCGGCAGCAGTCCTTGAGAGCCAGAGAAATTACAGGCTAATGAGACCTAACAACTGGACGTCTCAGTGTGACGGGCACAGTGCAATTCGTCGTTGACGAAATGCGTCTGTTAGGCAGAGGTTAGTCCACTTAACATCAGGTGGGCCTCGGGCTTGTTCCGTCACAATAACATAAAAAAAAAAGATACAGAGTATTACTAGTATGAGACATGTAAATGTGGTGTCTTTATTTGTTGCGGAAAAAATCATCGCGGCTTGATTATTTAAAAAAAAAAAATACTTTATTAATACCACAGTTCAGTTGTTTCCAAATCTAAGATTAATACACATTGCAATGCAACGGGGCAATGCTGCCAGCATGCTGGGTAGCTGCCAACTGGTAGTGGGCTGGAGTATTTGGACTGCCTATGAGTCTGCAATGACTTGCACGTTGCCTAAATGCTTAATTGTAGTAGTTGTAGTGTTGTATACAGGGTTATTGGTAAAATTTGAAATATATATTGATAAAATTGAAGCGCTCGTAGCGAAGTTTACCTAACTGTTCTCAACCGATGAGCAAAGTTAAGCAACGTCGCGCGTGGTCATGAGTTGGATGGGTGACCGCTAGTGACATTACTACTGAGCGTTTCCGTGCTTCGGAGGGCACCGTAATTAAGCCGTCGGTCCCGGTTGTTGTCTTAGGATGGCAGTCGTTATAGCATGGTGGTAGGGCATTTTGCGAATGCCCGCCTGGCTAGCTACCACCCAGCTGTCGCCAAGCACCTAACGGTGTGTTCCGACAGCTGTCCTTGAGAGCCAGTACTTCTAGGTGAGCCTGAACAACATCTTCGACCACATCATCACTTACCATCAGGTGAGATAGTGGTCAAAGGCTAACCTATCAAGCTTTAAAAAAAAAATAAAAAAATGCTAACAACTTCTTAGGGTTGACTTCTGCTAGTACAACGGATTTAGATCTTAAAAACTGTCAGAAGACAGAAGTGTACCAACTAAAAAACTTATTGTTTTAGGTTTTGAGTCTCGCAGTGAAAGATGAAAATAAAAATGCGTACTTCGAGCCTAGTGCACCCGCAGCAACACTGGACCGCGCAGCGCTTTCTTTGAATAGAGTTTTGAACTTACATCGAGCAAAGTATTTTACCCTACGAATAAATAATTTATTCGTAGATTTTGCCAATAGCCTTGTATAGCTCGTAGTATTATTAATATAGTACGCTAACTTGCATTAGCGTCCGGTATTCTTATTATTATATATCTTTATTCTATAAATAATGATGAAGCGGAGGAGAAAAAGAGCGAATGAATGGGATAATCCCCATACCTTCGATCTGTTTGGAAAATCCTACTGATTCAGCATTTGTATTCAATATATAACTCATAATTGAATTGAACTGTTTAATTGCATTTACGTCATATATTATTAATAATACTAACAGGGTTATGGTCCCAAATAGGGATGCCAGGAAAATGATGCGTCTGTACGAGAGTGAAGGTAAAACCGCAGGCAATGATAGTGGTTCATTGTGTGGTTACCACCTACCTCTCTGTATTTCGAAATTAATATCCTAAAAAGCCAAGAATAAATTTGTAAAGAAATGTTTTAAGCTTGATAGGTTAGCCTTTGACCACTATCTTACCTGATGATGTGGTCGAAGATGTTGTTCAGGCTAAACTAGAATTACTGGCTCTTAAGGACAGCTGCCGGAACACACCGTTAGGTGTTTGGCGACAGATTTTATACTTAAGGGTGGTAGCTAGCCACGTGGGAATTCGCAAAATGCCCTACCACCATGCTATAACGACTGCCATCGGAAGACGACAACCGGGACCGACGGCTTAACATGCACTGCGAAGCACGGAAACGCTCAGTAGTAATGTCACTAGCGGTCACCCATCCAACTCATGACCGCAGCCGACGTTGCTTAACTTTGTTGATCGGTTAAGAACATAGTAATCAAACAACTTTAAACGGTTTAAATCGCGTATATTTATGATTATTTTTGTCCCGACGCGTCGCGACGTTTCAAACACTTTGCAGTGATCGTGGTCACGGGGAATGATAAATATACGCGATTTAAACCGTTTAAAGTTGTTTAATTACTATGTGTAATAATCGCGAAAACCTAGGACAACGGTTAAGAACAGCTAAGCAAACTTCGCTACGAGCGCTTCAATGTCAAGCTCAGAAGCAGCAGGATACAAACCTTATCGCGACGGGCGTGGTTTAAAAAGTGTACCGTGTGTCGCTACAACTTTACCCTGACGCGACCAATCGGATGCGATCATTTCTAAGCGTCAAATCCATTAATCCAATTGAATTTGGAAGATTATTCGTGTTTTGTTAATTGTGAACTTGATGAGTCCTAAATCAAAGCGTTAACTGTATCAGGGGTTCACTTCTTTACATATTTAATCGTAGCTAAGCAAAGATAGTTTTACCTGTAGATGAGTTGTGAACTCCCCATATTTACTAGACGCATGCAAGGTGATTGCCGTAATCGCTACGTCTTGCGCTTCCAAGCTTCCAGCAAATACGTTGCCGCTAATCGTGTGTTTTTAGGAAAAAGTTGTGGACAAAATGCCTTTCCGTGTCTTTAGACACTGCACTAATTAGGCACTGTGAGAGAAGAATTAATTATTTCGTTTAATAATTTATTTCGTTTTATCTTAGGCTAATGTTGTCACAATGAAAGGGATGAGCGACATGTGTGGATCGTTTTGTGTGAGAGTGAAGGAGATCGCAGCGTAATGATTGGTGTGCGCGGTGATCGGTACGTCTAGTGGTGGTGGTAAGTTACCCTGGTATAGTACCACCAACTTAACTGTGCAGTTTTCGAGGGCGCTATTGGTGAAGGAAATCAACTACAAACTGTCACACTTTGAAGGAATGTTGTAGTTCTTTTTTTTGCCGCCTAAACAGATAAGTTGGTGGGACTGTAACACAAATTGCTTATTTATCTCTTTCTAACAATAGATATGATGCATAATATTTAAAGATTCTTTCCTTGTCATTACAAACTGCATATACATTTGCATAGGTTATGTAGATAGGTAAAATTGTAGTTAGTTTTTAGAGCAGTGGTGTTCGGTTATAACTGTTACTACTCTATGTATTTCAACTCATTGAGATAAAAGGATTTTTTTAGTTTTTTTATGTTATTGTGACGAAACTAGCTCGAGGCCCACCTACCTCTGCCTATTACAGATGCATATCATCACAAGTCACGAATTGCACAGCGTCCATCACCTTGAGACATATTTGTTAAGTCTCATGTGCCTGTAATTTCACTAGCTCTCAAAGACTGCTGACGGAACACACTGCTAGGTGCTTGGCGACAGATTTTCTACTCGAGTGTGGTAGCTAGCCAAGCGAGCATTCGCAAAATGCCCTGCCACCATGCCGTGAAGCTCAAGCCAGTGCGGTGGGGATCGTACCAGGGAGCTGCGGCACGGCAGTTCATAGCTATTACCGCTCGGCCATCATTGCTTCAAAACATGTTATTGTACACGCACGAGGGCCTGGTGTTAAGCGGTAACTGCCAATAACAGATGCATTTCTTCACAAGCAATACAAATCTGTGTCAGTCACAACGCCTATAACCCTGGTCTCATGTGCTTGTAGTTTCATAAATTACTTACTGGCTCTCAAGTACTGCCGGAAAACACTGTTAGGTACTTGCCGACAGATTTATATGTATATTGTTTATTAGATTGTGGCGGAAAAAGCACGAGGCTGCCTGATGTTAAGCGTAACTCCTGCCTGTAACAGATGCATTGCGCCACAAGTGACAAACTGCACTGCGGCCGATAGCTTGAGAAATAAGTGGTTAAGTCTCATGTGCCTGTCAATTTACTCGCAAGTGTCTGTCAATCTGTCGCTAAGCACCTAACGGTGTGTTCCAGCAGCTGTCCTTGAGAGCCAGTAATTTTAGGTTAAGCCTGTTGACACCTTCGATCACATCATCACTGGTGTGGTCATAGGCTGACCTATGAGTATTTAAATAAAAAGTGAATCTCACTATTATCTACATATTTTTTTAGTCTAAGTTGTCACTGACTCATTTGTTGTGTGAGTCATACGAAAAGCTATGTGCATGTTTTGTTAGTCATTAAAATATTGAGGTCAGTCGGTCAACGGTAATTTTGGCAGACAGGTGCGTTTTGGGACTCCAGGTGGAATATACTTGTATTCAGTTTTTGGACCCGTTAATTACTGACGCAATTGGATGTATATTGAACGAGTTATGCAAACTTTATATGACTTAATTTTTTTACAGCTTATAGTCTAGCCTTTGACTACTATCTTACCTGATGGTAAGTAATTGATGTGGTCGAAGGTGTTCTTCAGGCTAATTTGGGTCGGGGGTGTAACGTTCTAGCCCGGTACCCCCCGGGAAAAGAAGTTTTAATAATTACTAGTTAATTTCTGTGGCTGGACTTTCTAAATAATAAAATCATTCGAGTTTACAATAATAAGGGTATTAAATACAAATAAAAAAATTGAACACCAGAGCTCATGATTCCATAAGTTACTTAACCCAAATGTTAAAAAAAAATTTTATACCCGTAAGAAATGTATCATGGATGTTAATAAGCATTCCACATAATATTAAATAGGTACCTACTATAAAGTGTTATTTAATCAAAATATTTTTTTCCATGTTCCTATTAGCTTAAGCATGCAAAGTTCTATTGTCCAAAATTTAGCATAAAGAATTTGCGATGGCTAAAGAAAATCATACTTGAATATCCCCGAGTAGGCAGGAGAACAAACATCATTTCGTAAAGATATCTACAAAAAAATATAATATGATTCCTGAAGATATTAAGGTTATGAAAGATTTATTCAAAAATCGATTACCTAATATGTGACTGGCTAGTAAATGTTTTCATAGTTTAAAATAATTTTTAGATCTTAGTGACAAAAATACTTTTTAATATTTACACGCCTGCATGGAGGCACTATACAAGAACAAATCACCATAGCGTATAAGATTCTTATAAATAAACTATTGATTGATTGATTGATAAAAAAAATATGACATCTGAAGGTGAAGGGAGTTGAATAAACGCCACAAATAATATCACACCTGAATATCCCCGATGAGGGAGATAAAAAAAACGCCACAAAAATGGCGGCAAATGACTTCCAAGGTATCTAGGTACGGCAAGTTAAGGGTCAACGGCCTCAAATCCCTATGAGGGCAGGTGGTCGGCAGATGGAAGATTGCTGCACCCCACATCTATTTAATGGGGGGCTCAGGTATGTTACTATTTGAGATGCGCGTGAGCAATTTCACGTAATTTTCTTTTTGTGGCCTCAAAAAGTGATGGTTTCTTTTGGTTATTTTATCAACGATTTGATTAATATTTTTACTAAGAAATGCTTTACTGCTCTAGAACATGAAAAGGACTAATAAACTATAATAATGCAAAGTATTTCTCTCCATTAAAGCACTGATAGTCAAAAAAGTTTTGGACCGCCGTGCCTCAGGTCTATGGTTTGATCCCCACGCCGGCTTGAGCTTCACCGCATGGAAGCGCACGGTGGAAGGGCATTTTGCGATAGCTCGCCTGGCTAGCTACCATCCTTGAGTAGGAAATCTGCCACCCAGCACCTAACAGAGTCCTGCAGAGTTCCTGCAGCAGTCAGTTATAAAATAACAGGCACATGAGACTTAATAACTGTATATCTCAGGGTGATGAGCACAGAGCAATTCGTCAGTTGTGACGAAATGCATCTGTTATAGGCACCGCTTAACATCAGGTGGGCCACGTGCGTATTTCATTACAATTGCAAAAAAGACTAACCTATAGTAGGGCAATAATTATAATGTAAGAACTAACGTGGCTTTAACTCGTTTAAGTAAGTAATACTTAAATGAGTTAAAATTATTCACGTAAGTTAACTCACATGACCAACGGGTTAACTCACGTGAATAAGTGAGATACTGATTATAGATAAGATCACATCCGTTGGTACTGTTCACGGAGAGCTCACTGAGTTCACCAAACATTAACACAAAAATTAGACAATATCAAAAGTTGTTACATTAGATTCGAACCGTCTCACTTAAATTGTTCCTCTAGTTCTTTAACCATCGTATTTGGATGGAGCGACATCTATAGTTCAACTTACGTTGTACTACTAAGAAGACAATTTTTTGCAATTAGCTTTAAACTTGTTAATGATTACGCAACCCTATAATTTTAACCCTTTATTTTTATGTTTGCAATGACGCATGCTCTGCGGATTACAATACAAAATTACAAATTTACA
Organism: Plagodis pulveraria; assembly: GCA_963890685.1. Lineage (NCBI taxonomy): Eukaryota > Metazoa > Arthropoda > Insecta > Lepidoptera > Geometridae > Plagodis > Plagodis pulveraria. The sequence continues at coordinate 10,488,642 of OY982971.1, forward strand.
AGAGGATTTTTAAAAAAATGATCTCTAATTCGTGTCTGGAATAAAAAGTCTCACTTAATTTGACTGTACCGTAGGGGTTTTTTATTGTATAAACCGATGTGATTTTAACTTATTTGAGTAAGTAAGTACTACGAGATAACTTACGTGAATAAGTTCTGAATTACTTTATCACGTGAGTTCTCCCGTACTACTTACTAAAGTAGGGCAAATAATTGTATGACATCGTCCACTTCTATTTAGAAAAGGTAGATCGATGGATTCCTATAAGAACTGGCGCAAATGAAATTCCAGTAGCACACTTTTTTGTAGGTCTACTACGTCATAATATGTTTGTATACGTAATTATTGCACAGGAAGTTGTAAATTTCAACTTCTATTCCTTATATTGTAACAAAATTACTTCAAACATTTGTGATTTTGGGTTTTTAGAGTAATCGGCGGTTCATTAAACTTATTGGTGTTAATCAATAAGTAGATACAACCACAACTTGACGAACGATATTGTGGTTGAAGCTGTCAGAACTTCGGCCTCTTTTTATAGGATTGTGACAGAACTCACACGAGACCCAACTAATGTTAAGCGATAACCCTATCACAAATAACCCTATACCTAACATATGAAATTCGTCACTATATAGAGAAGAACTGAACCAAAAAGAAATATATCGCTTTCTCTTTTCTGTGAACTGAACTGCGACCATAGTCATGAGACAGTGGTTTAGTCTCAAGTGCTTGTAATTACATACTAGCTCTCAAGGATTGCTCCTGGGACTAGGGTTGCCAGATTAAGGTATATCAATTCCTAGACATTTCTTAAGATCGAAAGGGAGTTGATAACTTTGACCTCAAATTCAAATCTAAATAAATATACAGTTGAACTATCAAATTAATATACTACATAGTAATATACTAGTGGCCTTCCCCGGCTTTGCACAGATATTTAACAAAAAAAATATAAATAGAAACACATAAAAAGTAGTTTTTGTGACATAACTGTAATAGTTAGACTTATGATATGGCGAATATTATTGTAGATATTCATGTCTTCTATAAAATTGTATTGTCACTTTGCTCTTTGGTTTACAATTTTCGCATGATATAACGTTTTTTTTATTTTTTTTGACATGTCGGGTTACATTAACTGGGAGTTGGGACCGACCTTATATAAGGAAGGCTACTTCAACATGTTTGTCCCTATTGATAAGTGATGACTCATGATGTCCCCGTATAGATGGCGGCAGAGGCCTTTATTGTGTAACTCGAATGGTAATGAAATCGAACTTCATTTTGATATTAGAATTCAATAATGGGCTTCCTTAACAAAGGCAACAAGAAAAAGGAAAAACTATTAGCATGATTACATTGGTGTACACAGTGGTACAAATATCCATGGGAAGTATTACTGTACATCATTCATTGTAATCATTCTGCATGCACACGTGCTAATATTAATACATGTTTGTCAAAATAATTTACAAATTCCTTAATATCATAATGACGCAAGAGACATTTGAATGATAAAAAATTTGGAAGCGAACAGCAAATATATGCATATATATTATACGCGTCTCTTTTATATATTGACAAAATGACGTTCAATTCCATTACCTACTATCTACAATCCTAATTAGATAATAAGGTGCCAGGCATATTTAGAAAGGGTATTGGCTCATAAGGAATACTATCATTAGACAATAAGGGTGAACTGGCCGGCCCGTTCTCCATACAAACGCGGTAGGGTGATCACTCCCTTATTTGAGGATTTAGGTCCAAAACAAAGCATAATACCGATTGATCTCCTCATTATCTAGGCTTGTATGATGCCGAAATTTTAATAAGATAATTAAGTTGAGAGTTATGAGCTTTGAAACATTTTCATATAAAATTTTCGAGGCTAATAACTTTCAACTTAACTATCTTTTTAAAATTTCGGCATCATACAAGCCTAGATAATGACGAGATCAATCGGTGTTATGCTTTATTCTGGACCTTAAATCTCAAATAAGGGAGTGATCATCCTAAGGCGTTTGTATGGAGAAGCGACCGTTCAGTTCAACCTTAAGGTCCCAGGTTAGATTTAGGAATTTTCTCACAAGGATACCTATACCAGTTTCTTGAGGTTAGTGTCCTCATAGTTCAAAAAAGCCATGTCTGCTTTTAAGGACCATGTCGTAGTTCTCAAGGATTGCAACAACGAAATATCACGCAGATGAAGTCGCTAGCAAGATAGCTAGTCTATATATACATCTATATACTTTATCAGCCGGATCGTTCACTGCTGAACACAGCCCTTATTAAGGGGGTATATGCCATAATACCCAAGCTTGGCAGGCGGCTTGGGTATCGCAGTTTAAGATGGCAGTTCTTTAGAAGGCCCACCTTCCAGTATTTTTCCCTTAGTCGCCTCGTACGACACCCACGGGATGATATGGGTAGGTGCAATTCTAACCTGGCACCCTACGGGGATATACATCTATACTTATACTAATATTATAAAGAGAAAAGATATGATTTTTTGTATTGTTGTATGTTAGGAATAAACTTAAAAACAACTGGACCGATTTGAAAAAGTTTTTCATCATTAGAATCCTACACTATCCCTGATGAACATAGGCTATAGAATATTTTCAAAAACTTAGGGGTCCATATGAAAACTGCGATAATGTAATCCAAAGTGAGAAAAAATACAAAAAATCGTTATATGCGTAGCTGCGGAAGTTGTTGACAATAGAGCAAAGTGATGTACTACAATTTTATAGAAGACATCAATATCTACAAAAAAGCCCGCAACACCAGATGGCTAACTATTACAGTTATGTCACAATAACTACTTTTTTGTTTCAATTTATAATGTTTGATAAATACCCGTGCAAAGCCGGGGCGGGCCGCTAGTTTGTCATAAAACCTTCATTTCCGTTACAAGTGACAAAGTTAACATTTGCATTCATTAATATGGAAACCAAATTAAATGGCTTCCAACTAAATAGCGGATATACGATTTCAATCAGAAGACGTTTTCAATAAAAACATTTGTAAAGGACGCCAAATGTAACGAGTTTGGTTGTCTACATTTTAATATTTTAGCCTTTAGATTGTTTTTAATAGATGAAAAAAATTGAGTGCCGTTTAGTTCAATAGATTGAAAAAAGTGATTGCCGTTTATTGAACAGGATGCGTGTTTTACAATTGATTTATTTGTCCTAGAGATTTGTTGGTTTGTTTGTTTGGCAACTGAACAACAGAGCACCTTTTATCTAAGATTTTTTTACCTGTAGATGAGTTGTGAGCTCCCCATATTTACTAGACGAATGCAAGGTAATTGCCGTAGTCGCTACCAGTCTTGAACTACCAGTCTTGCACTAATTCTTTCCTTGTCATAACAAACTGCATATACGTGCGCATAGTTATGTAGATAGGTAAATTCTAGCTAGTTTTTAGAGCAGTGGTGTTCGAATATAACTACTCTATGTATTTCAACTCTCTACCTTATATTATTTCTTTTGAAACTGATCATAATGTTTTGTGTATTGTAATCAAGCTAAGTTGAGACCTTGCCTTTACTAGGAACTACGTTCCGATCGCGAGACCTTTCATGATTGTTTTTCTTACAAAAAATACAGTATACATACATACATAAAATCACGCCTCTTTCCCGTAGGGGTAGGCAGAGACCACGGATTTCCACTTCCTACGATCCTTACATATCTCTTTCGCTTCATCTACACTCATCAATCCTTTCATACAAAAGCGTCGGTTTAGGGTACTCTTGACCTGGCCTTTTTTCAGAACGTCTTCAATCTGATTTCGGAACGACCGCCTAGGTCTTCCCCTTCCAACAAAAAATTATAGGAAAATAACAAAAATATTATGTAAAGTGCCGATTTCACCTTTCGTATTTAAAAAAAACGCGTTAGTTCTGTAACAAGATCAATTAACTTGGTTTTTGTGTAAACGGTATCAGTATTTTGATCGCGACTAAATTTCCATGGTTAAGACTATTGTGATTGCTGCATTGTCTTGTATAGTACCACCAACTTAACTGTGCAGTTTTCGAGGGCGCTACTGGTCAAGGAAATCAACTACAAATTGTCGCAATTTGAGGGAACTTTCCCACGTATGATAGTCTACTAAAAACCTATTATTTATGTAATTGTGACCGAACAAGCGCGAGGGCCAACTGATGCTAACTTTAACAGATGCATTTCGTCAGAAGTGATGAATTGCATTCGCCCGTCATACTGAGACATACAGTTGTTATGTCTCATGTGCTTGTAATTTTACTGGCTCTCAACAAAACACACCGTTAGGTTCTTGGCGGCAGATATTCTTCTTGAGGGTGGTAGCTAGCCAGGCGAGTATTCGCAAAATTCCCTTACACCGTGTGCTTCCATTCGGTGAAGCTCAAGCCGGCGGTGGGCATCGAACCATGGACCTGCGGCACGGCAGTCACGCATAACTATTACCGCTCGGCCATCATTCCTTTGCACATATTGTTTTCTTTATTGTTGTCCTTTGCGTTATTAGAGAAAACATTATACCTACCCTACAATAACGGAACAAGGGTCGGAAAAAATCGTTTTATGAAGTATCCTACCTCTTTAAACTCTTTATTAAGTTCAAGAGAGATCGGGATGAGCTCAAAGAACGCCGCCCCGCGTACGTTAACCTGACAGGTGGGGGGCACGTGCTACGCACCTTGCGAGATGCCAGATTATAAGCATTGTCTGTTTTTACTGCCTCCGACACCATGATATACGATTGTGCTTTAATTGTTAACGTTTACACCGGCATCTCTGAGCAGCGCATGTGCCAATTGACATTTTAAATGTGCGTTATAGTTACATGGTAAAGTTCACACAACCTCTTTGCGCTAGTTGATAAGTTGGATAAGATGTAGGTCTATAACGTTTTTGAACGATCAGTTTTCAGAACGCTACGCTCCTACGTTCAAGCTAATTATAAGTATGATTGAAATTTTCAGAGAATGCTCTGGGGGCCAACTCCCATCTCTTAATTCAGTCTTGTTTTAACCTTACATTAACAATTTTGATTTACACTACCACATGTCAACTTACATTAGAACACATTTGTGCGATAGAGATAGCGCTATATGAACATTATTGCGGCCGTGGTACGAATCTTAGTATCAATATTTGAAATTATAAATAATGATGTTGGTTTTCCATAATAGTTTTTAAAAGGTGGGAGTTGGGCCCCTGGTATGGGTGGTTATGGCGAATTTCATTACAATACTATTCTTATACAAAAAGGGAGGCTATTCCATACAAAAACATTTTTCTCAAGACTTTTTTAATTGCTTTATAGTAAAAAATAATTATAAAAATAAGTCAAACGTGGTATGTTATAGGTACAAACTCAAGTTTTTCTACTCAAAGAGTAGAAAAAGATTAATTAAACGACTATATTAAGACGGTTTCTATAGAAACCGTCCCAGTTAATATTAGTTGGACTCTCGCTAATGTCATTTCTAAGGTAAGATAATAAACAAAGTGATATTTTTGTAAAGGGTGTGGATACTGGACCCTCCAAGTGAAGTCTCTTAATCTACATAATACATTATCTACATAGGTCTACATAATCAGATAGCCTTTAGCTGTAGTGCTATTAGGAATTAGGAAAGTAAAAGGATATAGTCAAAGTTTGACGTATATAGTACACATAAAATAGGAACTACAGTGAGTATGTGTATACCGATGGATAGGCTAAATCGATGACTGTGAAACGCAAAGATAGTGTTTTATTTATTAAATAAGTTCTGGGTAGTATAACCAGAACTTACCCGAACATTCTGAAACAGGCCCTTAGTATTGTAAAGTCATTGCAGTTTTCCGTAAATTTATGTTATCTCTAAATGATAAAATATAACTGCCATTTAAACGATTTATCCGAACATAACACATTTTAATATACATAATTTTACGCAAAACTGGTAAAGGATAATGTGGCAACTATGTAAGCCGCCTAAACCTAGAATTAAAATCCCAAACAGTACAAGCGTGAAACTATAACTAGAGCTTGTCTTTAGACAAAGGTCTCCCTAAAGACATAGTAGAAAGACTACTATGCTAAAGATGTCCATAGGTGTGGGCCGGCCCGATACAAATGCGTACATTTAAAAACAATTCGTTGCAAGAACTGTCAAATTATGATTATTAATACAACAAAATTCCAAAGAGAATAAGAGAGCTCACACTAAATTATTTTAAAATAAAATTTCATCAATGGCTTACGAATCACTGTTTTTATGACATGGAAGATTTTTTTGACAAAAAGGACCATTGACATTTTTTATTTAAATTGACATTGTTAATTTATTATTTAAATCTAATGGTATTTTAACGTTTTAGAATATGTTCGTTTTTCTTTTTTACCTCATTTTAATGTAATCTCTTATATGTAATGTGATTTTAATTGTTTTTTTTTTTATGTTATTGAGACGGAACAAGCTCGAGGCCCACCTGATGTTAAGTGGACTAACTTCTGCCTATATCAGATGCATTTCATCACAAGTAATGAATTGCACTGCACCCGTCACTTTGAGACGCAGTTGGTAAGTCTCATGTGCCTGTAAATTCACTGGCTCTCAAGAACTGCTGCCGGAACACACCGTTAGGTGCTTGGCGACATCTTGTATAATGTGTAATTTATTGTATGCCAGAAATGGTGAAGCACGCTGAACTACCTTTTAAATTTGATCTCAATAACATGTAATTACCGTGTTTCTTACAATTAAATACATTTCATTTAATTTCATATCTTTTTGTCTGTCGATATCTGTAAGCAACGTGGACTTTGCTACTCTCTACGTCATCTTCCCAACGTTTCATTGGTCATCCTTTGTTCTTTTTGGAATCCGTGGGTACGTAGCCTATCTATGTTTGATTGATCCGCAATACCTAAACCGTTCTCTCCCGTCTTTGTGTGAGCAGACATCGCGGTCCAGACAATAGTGATTCAACTCATTGTCCCGAAGACTGACTCACGTGTCTACACGTCACATGTACTAGGGATATTTTTATATCAATATTTGAGTGAGTCATGTGTGCGAATCGTTAATTGAAAGCCGTAGATCAAATCGAATATAAGACAGAGGGTGCGTACCATTTGAGTGAGATTCGCTAAAAACGCTAAAAACGATCATACTCCAAAAAAGTTTTCCACATGGGTCTTGGCGTTATTTTCGCCTTAAACGCTACATCTAATGTCAAAAGTGACAGAAGTGGCAAATTTTAGTGGCATTCTTAGCGTTCTTATCCAAAAATGGAACGGGGATGACAGTTACAAACGATCACGTGATTACAACCAGAGACGCAGAATGTGATCAAAATTATCGAAAATAACGTTCTTAGCGACTAATGGAACATACCCAGAGTTGAAATACATAGAGTAGTTATATCCGTGTCGTCCCATTTCGGTGAAATCTGACGACTAGTATTTGAGTTGTCCCTAATAATGTATATACATTGAGATGTTCTCATTTTCACTTGTCGATGTAAAAGTAATAAAAAAGTGTATTGGTTTCTTTACTTTTTAGTGCAATTTTTGTCTTAGAATAACTTCTGCTCGAAGTTTTTTGTAAATATTTTGTAAAAGAGTAAGTTTTACTAAATATCCAATCAGCAGTTGGTAAAGGTTAGTGCGCATGTAGGGCTTTGCAAACAAACGTAATTTGGTCATATTTTATATACGAAATGTTTACTCGGTGAAATTTTGCATGCATGTCTTAGGGCCTGTTTCAGACTGTTCGAGTATGTTCCGGTTATACTACCCAGAACTTATTTTATAAATAGAAAACTATCTTTTCGTTTCACAGTCATCGATTTAGCCTATCCATCGGTTAAAGCTTGAAACGCGCTGCATGTTAACTGTCATTCTTATCATTTAGTTATTTTATGTTCCGGGTAGTATAACCGGAACTTACTCGAACATTCTGAAACAGGCCTATTGTAAAGTCTTTGCAGTTTTCCGTAAATTTATCTTATCTCTAAATGTTAAAATAATAATTTCTAACTGAACGATATAACCGAATAAATTTAAAATAAATAATTTTACGCAAAACTGGTAAAGGATAATGTGGCAACTATGTAAGCCACCTAAACCTAGAATTAAAATCTCATTGTCATAACTCGGTCCACCGAACCAGATCCCAATTAGAAAAGCTGGGGCCGTTTCCACGCCAATTGATCACCAGATGCATATGCTCATAGCTGTCCAAGCTATGACATTAGTCTGCAATCTTAGCTGTAGCTTGCACCATGCTATTTGTCGCCAATCTCGGCCAATTTGACGCTATATGGATACGGCTTGCGGTCGGAAACCGGTCATCTTGGTAACGGGGTTGAGTCAAGTAGGCCGTTATAGATGTTATTTTAACCGGATTATGACGAAACACGAACCCTACCTTTTTAGGGTTCCGTACCCAAAGGGTATAAACGGCACCATATTGCTGAGACTTCGCTGTCCGACCGTCCGTCTGTCACCGTGTTTTTGTTATAAATTTTGCCAAAAAGTGATTAAAAACTTTGATGAAAGAATCGACATCTATCAGCGTGCTCGTGGTGGACATTTGCCAGATATCATTTTTCATTCATAGTAGCAAAACTTTTCTCTTCGTAATACAATAAAAAATTGAATCATCTTCATGTAAATTCTTTGTTTTATTTTGTTTTAGAAAACAAAGTTCTTGATTAAAAACCCTATATAACCGCTTAACCACTAACTTTTGATAAATGTTGTAAACACTTGTAAAATTTATATGTATATGAACTTAAACATTCAGAACGTGCTTTATGATTATTAGGGCCTGTTTCAGAATGTTCGAGTAAGTTCCGGTTATACTACCCAGAACATATTTAATAAATAAAACACTATCTTTGTGTTTCACAGTCATCGATTGAGCCTATCCATCGGTTAAAGCTTGAAACGCGCTGCATTTTATCTGTCATTATTATCATTTAGTTATTGCATGTTCTGGGTTGTATAATCGGAACTTACTGGAACATTCTGAAACAGGAACTTAAAGATGTATACTGTTGGTGTTTCTTAAATAAATAAAAGTGCTAAGATAGTCTAGGTTATGTACATTTACTCCTTTATTCGAAAACTTATGAAGCAGTGATGGCTCAGTGGCATTGGCTGTGGACTGCCGCGCAGCAGGTCCATGGTTCGAATCCCGCCCAGAGCTTGAGCTTCAGCGCATGGTGGAAGGGAATTTTGCGATTGCCCGCCTGGCTAGCTACCACCCTCAAGTAGAAAGTCTGTCGCGAAGCACCGATTGGTGTGTTCCGGCAGTAGTCCTTGAGAGCCAGTGAAATTACAGTCAATGAGACTTAACTACTATGTCTGAATGTGACGGGCGCAGTGCAATGCGTGACTTGTGATGAAATGCATCTGTTATAGGCAGAGGATACCGCTTAACACCAGGTGGGCCTCGCGCTTGTTCCTTCTCTATAACTTAGTCTACATATATATATGGAATAGGTACCTGACCAGGCAATATTTAGTATCTAACCAAAGTACTTGTTTACTGCTCTGTTAGCAAGGTCTGATTAGATAAACCCCTGTCGTTCATCTGCGGTGAACCGCAGCTTCCCTCCCTGCATCCGTTCTGTCGATACTTGTTCGTACCTATCTATGATGAGTGCTGTTATCGGCCTCTTATCAGTGCTGGAATATCCCACTGTAAAATGTACCTATCTCTGTATTTTTAACAAATCGTGAGGTAATTTTGTTTTTTATTTTATGTCGCAATACACAAGAAGTAGTAGTGATGGCTCAGTGGCATTGGCTATGGACTGCCGCGCAGCAGGTCCATGGTTCGAATCCCGCCCAGAGCTTGAGCTTCACCGCATGGTGGAAGGGCATTTTGCGAATGCCCGCCTGGCTAGCTACCACCCTCAAATAGAAAATCTGTCACCAAGCACCTAACGGTGTGTTTTGGCAGCTGTCCTTGAGAGCCAGTAATTCTTAATTACTTAGCCTGAACAACATCTTCGACCAAATCATCACTTACCATCAGGTGAGATAGAGGTCAAAAGCTAACCTATCACACTAAATGGGCAAATCGTAAAGATAATGCGCATCAAGCACAGGGATCATTCCACTATCTGCCAAAGCAAGTATGCTGCTGCTCATTTAGCGAAACATAAATTATTGCTAGGGCGTTTTAGGTATGCTCGCCTGCGGCTAGCCTCAAAAAGAAAATGTGTTGTAAAGCACCTATCGCAGCAGTTGTCCTTGATTGCTATCCTAAGACAATAACCGGGACCGATGGCTTAACGTGTCCTCCGAAGACCGTGCACGCTCAGTAGCGATGCCATTGGCAGTCACCCATCCAAGTCATGACCGCAGTGGACGATGCTTAACATAGCTAATCGGTTAAGAACGCCTAAGCAACTTATAAACGAGCGCTTCAAAATACTTATAAAATAGGTATATATAGATATTTTTTATATGGAACTTGACAGGAAACTAAAGATATCGATCTACAAACGTAGAATCCCTTATTAAGCATTAATTAGACAATTTACCTCTAAATTTGCTACGAGAATAGCGATTTTATACAAATACATGCAAACTGACATCCTGCCGGAAACTAAACTATTTACATCGTTAATACAAACAATAAAAAAAGAGATAATAGATAACCTTTACGGCTTCGAAACGAACCTGAATAAGATTGGACTGTCTTTACACAAGTTTTGATAATGATTGAAGATCATTTTATATTGGTCCGTGCACTATGCCGTGGTTTGATTTTTTCTCTCATCAATCGATTAATTTTAAATAAAATATGTAAATTTCCTAAGTTCTGTTACTAAATGATCTTGTTGTCCTTTAATTTATTCATACATTTATTTTAATCTTCAAATTGTTGTTTTAAATCAGTAGGTTTGAAGCGCTCCTAGCGTAGTTTGCTTAGCCAGTTGGATGGGTGACCGCTAATGACATTGGTACTGAGCGTGCACGTGCTTCGGAGGGCCTGTTAAGCCAGCCCGGTTGTTGTCTTAGGATGGCAGTCGTTATAGTACGGTGGTAGGGTATTTTGCGAATGCCTGGTTAGCGTCCACCCTCAAGTAGAAAATCTGTCACGAAGCACCTTATTGGTGTGTTCCAGCAGCTGCCCTTGAGAGTTAGTAATTCTAGGGTAAGCCTGAACAACATATTGGACTACATTTATTTATTTAAGGGAAAACCAACAGCTGAAGTAACTTATATATATATATATATATATAACACTTATAGTAACAGAAAGCTAATTATAGGTATTCACGTATATATATACATCATCACTTACCATCAGGTGAGATAGTGGTCCAATGCAAAACTTTAAAGCAATAAACTATACACAATGGTGATATAATAACATATATTATAAAAATATTTCAAGAAAACTTTGAATTAATATTTTAGAAAAACACTATATTTTTATATATTATTTTCTATATTATAAATTTTATGTTTTCTTGTAATATTTTAAAAATATATTGTATAACATGTGTTTTTTTAAATATTTACGTATTACATATGATATTAATATTAAATATGGATTTCAGAAAAGTAATGCCTGAATCTTTTTTGAAGCAGTGATGGCTCAGTGGCATTGACTATGGACTGCCGTGCCGCAGGTCCATGGTTCGAATCCCGACGCGGGCTTGAGCTTCACCGCATGGTGGAAGGGCATTTTGCGAATGCCCGCCTGGCTAGCGACCACCCTCTAGTACAAAATCTGTCGCCAAGCACCCAACGGCGTGTTCCGGCAGCAGTCCTTGGGAGCCAGTGAAATTACAGATACATGAGACTTAACAACTATGTCTCAAGGTGACGGGCGCAGTGCAATTCGTGACTTGTGACGAAATGCATCTGTTATAAGCAGAGGTTAGTCCGCATCACATCAGGTGGGCCTCATGCTTGTTCCGTCACAATAACATTAAAAAAAAGGAAAAAAAATCTATACGTTACGTTTGAGTACCTATATTATTTCTGTAACAAGTTTTGTATTCATTTTGCGAGAGTACAGTGTGGTAAGAACGTGGTAGAGGGAGGAAACGTGGACATCGTAGGGCTTCCCTTCCCTCTCGAATTACCTTCCGACTGGTTCACCGGACATGACAACCGTGCTGCCAACCGCAATAATGTGCGCGTACAATGCATTCACTATATATTTGTGTTTCTCAATTCTGTAGGGTTGCATTTATTTTTTAACGACTAATGTGCCCAATACACAATTTGAAGCGCTCGTAGCGTAGTTTACTTAGCCGTTCTTAACCGATCAGCTAAGTTAAGCAACATCCCCCTTATGACTTGGATGGGTGACCGATAGTGGCATTACTACTGAGCGCTTCCGTGCTTCAAAGGGCACTCCCGGTTGTTGTCTTACGATGAGTCGATATAACATTGTAGTAGGGCATTTCGCGAATGTCCGCTTGGCTAGCCACCTTCAAGTAGAAAATCTGTCGTTAAGAATCTAACGGTGTGTTCCCGCAGCTGTCCCTGAGAGCCATTAATTCTAGGTTAGTCTGAACTACATCTTCGACCACATCATCACTTACCATCATGTAATATTGTGATCCAAAAGCTAGCTCATCAGCAGTTAAAAAACAAGACTCAAACATTAGAGTGACGAAATATGAGGATAGGAACGGATCGGAAGTGAAAGAAATATCTGGAATGGTATTTAAGAGTAGAGTTCACGGAGCACTTTCCATCCATACAAACGTAGTTCCGTCATATTTAAAATACCAAGTGTTCAAACTCGGTGAAAGTTTGTATGCAAATTGCTGAGTCTAATATCTATGCTTCTGGTTTGCTAGTTTTTTGATTTATTATTTATTTTATCTCTAAATGACAAAACTCTATTCCCATACAAAACGATTTTTTATTTTTACGGAAATCTGACAAACCAGAAGCATATATTAGGCTCGAGGACATACACGCAAGTTTCGCCTAGATTGAACACTTGGTATTTATTAAAAAAAAAATATGGCGAAACTACGTTTTTGTATCGAAAGCACTCCGTGAACTAATACTCTTAATACTATTCCAGATATTTCTTTCACTTCCGATCCGAAGCAACAAAATTTGCAGCTTCACAATTTACCGACAAACAATGATAACAATCCGCATGGGCAACCCTAAATATATTGCGATGGTTTAGCCAAATAGCTGTGGAGTCCCGCGAACCATCCAAAACTAGTGATGCCCACCTAGGCATTTCCATCGATAGAAATGTTGAAAGTCAATGGAACGATAAACAATAAACGAAAATAAATAATTTGCAGTCGAGACTTTTATTTTTCATTAATAAAATAATACTTGTTTATAATATTTTTAGTATGTGATAAATAACATAATAACAAAACACTATTATATATTTAACAAAAAAATAATATGTAATAATATATAACATAATTGCCCATGCGATGTCGCGCTGGTATTGCAGACACCCATTAAATGAAATTGAAAAACCGTTGAAAAAGGCCTTATTTATTACCTACTTACGCACGTAGGCAGGCGTCTTGATCTTGATCATAGTGTAAGGCTCATATCAATCAATCACATTATGGGTGCTTACCATTTGAAGTTAAATTCGCTAAAAGCGCTAAAAACGATCACAGTCCCAAAAAGTTGTTCCACATGGGTCTTGGCATTATTTTCGCCTTAAACGCTATGAAGCTACTGGAACAGTTTGAATTACCTACATGAGCTTCATTAGAATTTCGAACTTATTACATAATATCCTATCTTTCCCCGAAGCTGAAGGCAAAGATGTGTAACGGAGGTTTCGTCAGACTGGTTTGGTCCCATGTCCACATTTCATGTATGGAATATCTGTCAAAAACTGCATCACTTTTGTGTTTATTAGGGCCTATTCCATTTGACGCTAATTTCGTTATTTTCTATAATTTTGATCACATTCTGCGTCTATGGTTGTGATCACTGTGATCGTTTGTAACTGTTCTCCCCTTTTATTTTTAGGATAAGTACGCTAAGAATGCCACTTCTATCACTTTTGACCTAATGTCAAAGTATAGTACCACCAACTTAACTGTGCAGTTTTCGAGGGCGCTACTGGTCATGGAAATCAACTACAAACTGTCACAATTTGAAGGAATGTTGTAGTTCTTTTTTCTGCCACCTGAACAGATAAGTTGGTGGGTCTGTAATGCAGTTTTTGACAGATATTCCATACATGAAACGTGGATATGAGATCAAACCAGTCTGAAGAAACGTCACATGTCGTTACACATCTTTGCTTACAGCTTCGGGGAAAGATAGGATATTATGTAATAAGTTCGAAATTCGAATGAAGTTGATATCAGTAACTTGAACTACGGCAAAGATAAGGCCAAGTTTATAGATGTCGGTCTGTAACGGCCATTCACACCCTTACAGTCACAGATTATCTAACAGTTCTAAGGTGTTATCTACTCGTACGATAGAAGACGTTGGAGGCAGCGATGCGAGGCGAGGCGGCCGGCGCAGATGTCAGCGCATCTGGACTCTACAGTCACTGACCTTGGTATCCTAGTGCTTTCTAATTGCTTACGATCTACAGTTTAGTTAGAAAAGTGTCTTATCCAATCCTACAATCATACAATATCATTGATTTCTAAATGAGAAAAACTGGCGCGAAGCGTTCGTCGATCGAAAATGATTATTGGATGGGAATACTTTAATTCTTTTTTTGTTAGCCTTTGACCACTGATCACCTGATGGTACGTGACGGTGTAATCGAAGATGTTGTTCAGGCTAAGTTAGAATTGCTGGCTCTCAGGGACAGCTGAGAGTGGTAGCTAACCAGGCGGGTATTCGAAATTGTCCTACTTTTCTTTTTTTACTTTATTTAATACTACTTTTTACTAAGAGAGTAGATAGCTATTCTGACAGGAGAATCTCTTACAAATATATATAAGAATCTCATAAAAACATTAAGGTTGCTTTCGGTTATATTAATAGTAACATATCACACATAATATACAAATATCTACATAATATAACTAACCTAGCTATAGTTACTCTAATAATTTATAAGTAGCTCATACTTAATTAATTCACACTAATCTACACACACAATATATTTAATAAATATCTATAAGTATACACAATACACCACCTGAGATATTTCTATTTCCGTTTATATTTTCATTTTATTTTACATTGTCTATAATTTTATAAATAAGTAGTTATAAGATAAACTTATCAGAGCGCTTGGTCGATGCGACGCGTGATCAAAATGCTGGCACCTATTTGGCTCAAAGAATAAGCATTGCAATTCAACGGCGCAATGCTGCCAGCATGCTGGGCACGCTGCCAAGTGGTAGTGGGCTAGAGCATTTGGACTGCCTATGAGTCCAAATGCTTTTATTGTAGTAGCTGTAGTGTTGTATATAGTTCGTAGTATTTTGTTAAAAAAGGCATACCGCCGGTATAAAATAGTAATAATAAAAAAAAAGTAAGTAGTTTAATGTATATATTATATTATAATTATATTGAAGAAATCAACTTCATTTCGGATACAACATAATAATAATAATAATAATGTTTTATTTTCAGAAAGAGTTACATAACTATAACATACACTTATTAAAGAGCACAATTGTTGACAAATTTGAACTAAAAAGACATTATCCAGCGAGTTCCAAACTAGGCATAGGCCTGTATCTTGGAACTCTGAGACAAAAACTATAATTATAATGAGAAAATACATTACGGTGTAGATAGCTTAAATCAGATATTACCTAATGTAAAACATCAGCTGTACAGTTGTGTTATTAGTTTGTGAGGAGCGCTGTAAAGTGAGTACGAGTTAGAATAATAAACTGTTTGTGTGTGTGTGTGTGTGCGTGTGTGTGTGTGTGTGTGTGTGTGTGTGCGCGTGTGTGTGTGTGTGTGTGTGTGTGTGTGTGTGTGAAAGAGGTGTGTGTGATATGTGTATTCTTGGTATGCACACCAGTTATGGACTCATACCAGATCCTCTGTTTCTTCATAGGATAGTCTCAACAATAATTCTTTTACTAGCTTTTTACATTGGTAAGCCTTACAGTTTTTGATGTCACAGAGTTGGCATACATTATTATAAATATGAGGATGAGAGAATGCTGGACCTCTTTTAGTGAGTAAGGACGTAGCTTGCGGAACAGGAAGTCGAAAGACGCGTCTAGAAATCAGGGAATCGTAATCATCGTGATTGAGAAATATCTTATGTGATTTTGTTGTGGCACTCAAAATAAACAGTTGGCGAACTCGTAGTACTTGAAATTCTTCATAAAGACTATCTGTCGGGTACCGAAAGGGCTTTTTGAGAGTGACTTTGATGAGTGCTCGCTGAGCTCTCTCAATGGTAATGAAATTTGTTTTTCCAGCACTACCCCAAACTGAGATACAATATTGTAAGACAGATTGGCATAAAGCCAGGTAAACTTGTTGCAAAATATCTAATGGAGTGAAGTCTCTTAGTTTTTTCATTATGTAAATAAGTTTGCGCACTCGTCCTGATAGCTCAATGATGTGGTCCTTATAAGACATATTCTCATCCATCACAACGCCTAAATATTTGATTGATTTCGTGCGTTGGATAAAACTACACGTGCATATTAAATTATAATTTGAACATGAGTGTATTTTTAAAGTCATGTCTGAATGAGGACTAGAGACAGAGGTTTTCGAAAAAGCAATATATTTAGTTTTAAGCACGTTTAATGTTAAAAGATTATTGTTTAACAGTTTTGCAATATGTGCAAGGCCTTCCTCTGCAAAATTATAGGCTTGTTCCCAGTCCTTCCCATAAAAAAGTATCGCGGTATCATCTGCATAGGCGACAATCTGTCCATTTTTCAGTGAGCACTTTACGATGTCATGTTATATAGAGCGTGAAAAGGGTTGGTCCAAGAATGCTTCCCTGCGGGACGCCGAAATCAACCGGCAGATTATCACTATGATGGGAACCTATCTTAACAAACTGGCTACGACCTTTTAAGTAACTCTTGAACCAGTTAAGCGAAGTTCCTCTTATACCAAATGACTCCATTTTCTTAAGAAGTAGACCAACCGAGACGGAGTCAAAAGCCTTTGCCAGATCGAGAAACACCGCAATGCAGCTTTCTCCAGCTTCAATGTGCGATGAAACAAGATTAGCAAGAAGTAATGTAGCGTCTTCGGTTGACCTACCTCGCCGAAAACCAAATTGTCTCTCCGACAGCAGATTATGTTTTTCTAAGTATGAGACTAGTCGATTATTTACAACTTTTTCAATAAGTTTTGAAATGGTACTTAGCAATGCAATGGGCCTGTAGTTGTCAGGAACGTTTTTGGGTCCCTTTTTGTATATTGGACACACTGCAGCGGTTTTCCAGCATTCTGGGAATACACCTGACATCAAACTAAGGTTTACTATATGTGTGAGTGGCATAAGTAAGGACTTTAGCGACTTCCGAAGCAGTGAAACCGGAACCTTATCAGGACCAGGAGCAGTGTCGACTTTTAGTTGCAAAATAAACCTGGTAATTTCACAAGAATCAGTGGGACCGAGAAAAAATGAGTGATAAACAGAAGTGGCAGGTCTATACTCTGAGATTAGTGATTCTTGGGTAATATTGAGCTTACGTAGAATATTCTCTGCTAAGCTTGAGCCCATTGAAGCAAAATGATTGTTGCAGTGTCGAATTGATAAGAACGGATTATTATTTATACAGTTTAACAGCTCAGTAGAGTGATTAGTATAAACCGACGTCTGACAAATAGTTTTGATGGTTTTCCAAAGTTTTTTAGTATCATGTTTATTTTCTTCTAACTGGCGTTGATTATATTCTATTTTAAGCTTTTTTAATAATTTGTTACAAAAATTTCGATATCGAGTATATATTTATATTCCTTTCATTTTTATTTTGTAACTATTTATTTCATATATATTTCTAAGAATATCTTTAACTGTGATAGAGTAATTGAAAAAAGGTAGGGACTGAATCTCACGACACAGGTCATTCTAGTGTAAGATTGAGTGACTGATCACTTATAGCCTTGAATTGGTATAAGTTTGGTATAAATACTATATTCTGATGTAAAATTTCTTATTTTGTGTAAGTTCATAGCTTAAGTTCTTATTTCATAATAAACATTATACGTCAAGAGTGTAGTCATTTTAAGACCAAGAAATTAAAAGTATATTTATAGGGGTTTGTGACGGAACTTGCACGGGGTCCACTTCATGCTAAGCACAAGTTACTCTGCTCATAAGAGATGCATAACGTCACAAGTGTCGAACTGCACTACGCTGGGTACATACAGTTGTTAAGTCTCAGGTGTCTGTAATTTTACTGGTTCTCGTAAAAGTGAAAGGGTTTTGGACCCCTTTATAATATTGGCATAACGGGTATTCAAAAGTTAATCCATTTCGAACTAACGAACCTACCGAAAGAATCTAAGAAAGATGTAACATAATAAATAGATTCAGGCGGTACTTTGCGGAAATCCATATTTAATAATACCAATATTTTTAAAATATGTTATGAAAACATCAAATTAATATTTTAATAAAACACTTAAAACATACAAAAATATAGGAATTGTCACTAGATATATTTTTGTATTTTTTAAGTGTTTTATTAAAATATTAATTTGGTGTTTTCATAAAATATTTTAGAAATATTTGTTATCATTAAAGATATAACACTTGATTTACACATTTAGAAAACATTATTTAACACCAAGAATAAGTGTGAGATATGGCGGTCTTATCTCTGAGAACAATCTCTTACAGACTACTCGCAAAGGGATTATAATAAATAGATATGGACGGAGGCTATCTATAACTAACTAATAAAAATACGAAATAACCTACCTATATAAAAATAATAATTTCCAACACATGGAATAATCGTACATTTTATTAATAGATACATTAAAACGTAAAATACCCACATTGTTAAAGTTCAAAATTGTTATAACAAACCAAAAATACACGATTTATGTAAATGTTGCATATCCATGCATATAACACATTATTTATACATACATAAAAATATACCTAAAGTAAATGCATTTAATACATCATTAATTTCAATAAACAATTTGTAGTGATTTGAAACATAAACAGCACATATAACAATCGAAATTGTATTATTACTTTGAAAATGTTTGATACCATAGATATTTTCTGCTCTAGCAAAGAAGCGTTTAGAAAATTAATCTTACTCGTTTTGGAGAACAAAGGCCAAAGAGAAAAAATAGTAACAACAAATAACATAATTATTGATACACACTCATGCATTTTCACACCACCAACATCAAATTTCACACCTATTATACTAAAATAAATTTGACATTATACCTCTTAGTAAAACCAAATGAGTAGTATTACTTCATAGAGCATGTGATTTTACACTCACACACAATCACTCACATTCTCACACACAACATCATACTAATGTACTCTTAAAATCTCCTAATAATTGTCGTATAATGTAAACTTACATTTTAAGTACTGTTTATATATTAAGTTTTATATATATTAGTTTATTGATTATATATTAATACGTTGAATATAATTTTGTATACTTATAAAATGTTAGTCCGTTTTTGGCTGTAAGTTTAAGTATTTCTCAATATTTTTGAAGCAGTGATGGCTCAGTGTCATTGGCTATGGACTGCCGTGCAGCAGGTCCATGGTTCGAATCCCGCCCAGAGCTTGAGCTTCACCGCATGGTGGAAGGGCATTTTGTGAATGCCCGCCTGGCTAGCGACCACCCTCAAGTAGAAAATCTGTCGCCAAACACCTAACAGTGTGTTCCGGCAGCAGTCCTTGAGAGCCAGAAAAATTACAGGCTAATGAGACCTAACAACTGGACGTCTCAGTGTGATGGGCACAGTGCAATTCGTCGCTGACGAAATGCGTCTGTTATAGGCAGAGGTTAGTCCACTTAACATCAGCTGGGCCTCGGGCTTGTTCCGTCACAATAACAAAAAAAAAAAATATACGATAATTTTAAGAGCTGTGGATTAATAAAATAAATAAATAAATTACTATATAAGGAGGTAAATAATTACATACAAGAACACAGTTTACGGTATCGTTGTTTTAATACATTATTATCTACTCTAAGACAAATAACGTTACATACGTTATTTACAGAACGAAACCAATAAATAAATCGCTTTTCCAAAAGGTTACCAACCTTTATCAAATTCTAATAAGAGTGTATCTCACAAAAAAGTAGGGTGAACCACCCAGTGGTGGGCTACGTCCATATTACGTAAGCTATCGATCGCACCTGGGCGAACACCTGCCGGGAGCGCCCGACGTGACTTCTTGATGTGTTACCTCATGCTAAAAAACATGTAACCTCATTATAATCTGTTGTTTTTGTGGTAAAAAACTTGTTATACAAATAATTATAATCGTTCTTAATCGATCACAGCATATCGATATAATTCGTATTTAATTTATAGGTTTTATTAGTTTCTCTATGCCCTATATAATTTGTAGTGTTTAATGTGTACCAGATAAATGATTTAAATAAAAAATTCTTATAAGGAAACTGACATTTACGATGGGAATCAGTTTCTTCAAATTGTAAAGGATTTTTCAACAAGAACTTTGTTCTCTAAAACAAAATAAAGCAAAGAATTTAGATGAAGATGATGCATATTTTTATTGTATTACGAAGAGAAAAGTTTGCCAATTATGAATAATATCTGGCAAATGTCAACCACAAGCACGCTGACAGGTGTCGATATTATCATCAAAGTTTTTAATCACTTTTTGGCAAAATGGCGATTCATATTGTAGCTAGGTTTCGTAATCATTAGACAAGAACTTGGTGTTCGCGAGCTTAAATATCTAGGTACATAAGATCTAATATTTGGAGAACCCAGAAAGAACACCAACAGTATTTTTTTTACATACCTTAAACTTTTATTCAGTATGAGGTTATCATTTTACGCGTGACACGGTAAACAATTATAAAAAAAATACCTAGGTAGGTATTTAATTAATTTTAAGTGTACAATCTGCCAATATGCATAGTAAAAAAATGTATCTTATTTCACACTCGTGCGTCTTGAACCCAAGAAGCCTGCCACGCGTGGGGATTATTGAAATTCCTTCTTTTGTGGAGACTGTGTTCAGCAGTGGATAATCCGGCTGATACAGTACAGTACTTCTTGAACAAATTTTGAGGCAAAACAAGCAGCTAATAAATATATAATTACCTTCAGCAAAACTTATGATACTAAAAAGCGACGTAAAATAAAATAAAAAGATAAAACAAGGCAAATTATCCCAGAAAATAACAACTTAAGAAGGAAACCAAATTATTACTAAAAAGTTTAGTAATTATAAATAGGTATATGTATTGAAGCATATAAACCAATTCTTTTTTAAAATGCATACTTACCTTTTTCGGTGTGGAGGCTGAGAGAATGGACAGTTTACATGCCTGATTAGTGATTACATAAATATTTCGTCAAAAATAAATTAAATGAAATTTATGAAATTACCTTACTACATTAATTTTACTGCATTAGGAAGCCATAACGACAGTTATACGAACACGAGCTGTCAAACGAAATTCTCGAAGGCTGACCTTAAGTATTTTTATACATCGCTTTCACCATCGGAATTACTTCAATCAATACCTTACTTACTAATATTATAAACAGGTAAGATTTGTATTTTTGTATGTTACGAACAAACTTAAAAAACTACTGGCTCGATTTGAAACATTCTTTCACCTTTAGAATCCTAAATTATCCCTGTAGAACCTTAGCTACAAAATATTTTCAAAAACTTAGGGATACGTATGAAAACGATAATGTATCCCAACGTGTGAAAAATATACAAAAAAATTGTTATATCGCGTACACTTTGGAAATTCTTGATAATAGAGCATAGTGATGGACTACAATTTTATAGTCCATCACTTTGCTCTATATTTCTATTATTTATATTTCGCAATACCATATGTCTTACTATTACAGCTATGTCACAATAACTACTTTTTATGTGTTTCAATTTCCAATTTTTGTTAAATAGTCGTGCAAAGCCAGGGCGGGCCGCTAGTAAATTATATTTAATATGTAATGCAATTCAAAGGAGAATGTTACTTGAATAAACTAAAATGGCGCCTAAAATAACGGCTACTAACGTCTTCTCGGCATGTTGTCTATAAGACGTCACTTTGACAGCGTTCATAGGGGGCGTCTTGGCACATGACGTAAACGTTATTGAAGCAGGGTGTACGGTAGCAAAAACTGGCATCGGTTACCTCATTATATTTATTGATATTGTTTTTTTATGTGGCCGCAAGTATACTTCCGTGGCATTTTGTTATTGATATAGGTAATTAACGCGCTCATTCGCCTTCAGAACTACTCGACCTACATCAGAAAAAAGTGTGTGCATGTTTCTATGGGATTGTTTCCAAACAGTCCGAAAATGCCCGAGGCCTGCCTGATGTTAATCAGTATCCTCTGTCTATAACAGATTCATTCGTCACTAAGTGACGAACGCGCCCCTCACCTTGAGACATTGTGCTTGTAATAGCTGCTTACTGGCTCTCAAGGATTGACGCTGGAGCACACTGTTCTAGGCGCTTACTGACAAATTTCAGAACAAGGTGAATATTCGCAAAATGCCCTTCCACCATGCAAAAAAATTTTGTACAAGAATAATTTTTATATTATCTTATTTAAGGATCTAAAGAAATCTAAAAAAAAACATACACAAACACAAAATTCCGTTTTATAGAGTTTTGGGAATGATCTCATTGGTTCACCTTTATTAGGGCGTAAAGAGCTCTGTTTGCACCCAATGTGCAGGAACACCCGCAGGGTCTTGCTGCGTTATTTCACATATGGACGGATTATATACCGTTGACCTTTTACGACACCCTACAGGGAGATACGGTAGAGTCCTTCTATTCGGTAACTATACAGCGGAATAAAAATGGATTAGAAACATATATTTCAATTATAATTATAAACTAAGTGTAAATTCCTTCAAAAAATATATCTCACGCCTCTAAATGATACATTGGCAATAAATATTATTCTATGCTATTCTAAATCATATATATTATTCTGCGGTAATCTATTCTAAATCTCTAAATAGGGGAAGGTAGTGTTGTCTACAAAAGCATCAAAATTACAGAAGGAGAGCAGCAGCGCCATCTTAAAAACTGCCATCTTACACTGCGATCCCCGAGACGCCTGCCAAGCGTGAGGATCATGGCAAACCCTACTTAACGGTATAGGTTCAACAGTAGATTTTATGTGGATGAAGTATGTAATAGGTAAGTCTATTGACATCCACCGTGCACAGTATACCTACAATACTACGAACTGAAAATGTCTTTACAAAAGTATAAATCTCAATTTTTTGGTCTACAACGCTCTTATGAAAGTCAATTACAACATTTTAGCAATGAAGTATTAGACTGCCGCGTTCAGCAAAAAGGGCGTAGAGGCACTTCGAGAAGAACGGGCAAGAAACTCGGGGCCATCCTTATAAATGACTGTGTTCTCTTCTTCGTCAGACAAACCCTATGATACTGTCCAAACGAAGAACTTAGAACCTCGTGATTACAAAGCAACGTTTGGCTCAACAAAGCAGATCCTTTATAGAAAAAAGTGACCATGATCGCAACCGTTGACCGGGACAAAGGAAGCGGAGGAGATAGGGGTGCGTAGGCAGCGAGAGCTTACCACCTGTGTTAACGGTGACTAACTACACTTGATACTTGTTCCATATTGTTTTTTTTTATAACAGACTATTTTTTTTTACGTTACTTATTTACATTACACGGTATTAGGGCATTTTGCGAATGCCCGCCTAACTTGCTACAACTCACCCGTAGAAAATCCGTCGCCGAGCACCTAATGGTCTGTCGGCAGCTGTCATTGAGAGCCAGTAACTCTAGGTTAGCCTGAACAACATCGGCTACATCATTACCTACCATCAGGTGAGATAGTGGTCAAAGTCATTTCGTCACTTATCAACTATAATAATGAGTAATCTAGTTGCCAAAGACAAGTTTTTAAGTTATAAAACCTGCCAGATTTGAGCTTGGGTCTGTTAAGTTAGGTACCGTACATTAGTATGAACAAATTTGTTTTCTTTTGTTTACAGCTTCGAAACTACTTCATGAATCCGTGTTTTCAGTATTTGTTGATAATATATATAACGAATATTACGGCACATAAAATACAGAAATCTCAAAAACGTTTAGTTTTTAAGTTAAACCCTATTTTTAGACGTAAAATGTTTAAATAAATACAGCTACTTTACCCGCATCTCGTATAAGTACGTACATTATCTTGAGTACCTAAATATGCTCTTCGACACGGTACATATAATAGTAAGAATAAAAAATACATTTACCACAACAGCTAGTTCAGTATTGGGTAAACATTCTATGCAATAGCTATATTCTAGGTCTGGACAATTGCTTTCCCTTCAGCAGCACAACGGCACAGCAATTACACACACATCCTGGCGGCTGGGATCTGCACTAGACTTTATAAGATCACAGATCAATCTGACTATATGTAAACGGATTTATTAGCCATTAAAACACGTAGGTAAGGTACTTATCAATTATTGGAACTAAGAGGATAGTATGTATATATGGAGGAGAGTATTTAAGAGGATGGTTAATGCAACCGCATTAACCTTCCTCTTAAATACTCTCTCTTAAATACCTCTTAAACTTAAATACAATGATTAAAGTCTTATTAGAAAAAAGGGATAAAATAAAACACATATTAAATTACAATATAAGGTAAGAATTTATAAAGTCATTTTAATATATTATAAACTGGTAAGTAATACACTCCCGTTTGATGGAATCGAATACGTTGACCTGGGTTTTGAATAGATACTCATCAGTCATCAGTTGCCTATCAAGGCAAGTACGTGAATCATCTTCAGATGAGCATCTGATATGTGCGAAACCCGGGTAGACATATTAGTTCTCAAACGTTAGTGCTTTTCCGGTTAATTAATAATATTTAAAAATATGTAAAACTAACGGGATACATTACAATAACAGTAAGGTAAGTATAACCTACACAATTAATAACAAAAAAAATGTTTGTAAAGTATCAAGATAATAAATTAAACTTTTTAATGAACGCGGCAACAGCAACGAAAGTTATTCTGTTAAGAGGAAGCTGCAGAGGTCACCAACATAATAACTATCTGAAGATTATCGTTATTTTTATACATCTAAGCAAGTTTTTTCATAATAAGCCTTATGATGAAAAAACTTGCTTACTATACAGGTATGTCTCATTCCGAATACATTACTGGATTTATGCGACTCTTACACAGTTTGTTACGAAGTTGAACTCAAAAGTGATAGATTTTTTGTGTTGTTTGTTTGGAAATTTTTAGATTATATTTTATTCTTAATTATACATCTTAAAGTACATGCCTACATCACTGCATTGATATCTGTGATACCTATATATACACGCCTCCGCTCATCTGGACAGATTCGAAACTGGACATAATATTCTTAGCAGAACAGATTAGCAAGCGGACAGAAAGTGTACAGTTCATTACAATATTATTATATAGCTTGAAAACCCAGTCCAGTCCGGCATGCAGTTTACGTGATAATACTGCATGCTATATAGCTAAAACAAACAAGGTAAACAAACGTGCCTAACTCTAAAAATTTGAAGCATTCACTATAATTTAATAATGATTGTGTTTTTGAAAAACATTTTAATATAACGTGCAAGTCAACTAGTTTAAAAACTTTTGTTAGAATAGTATGTAAGTACTACTAACAAGAATAATAGTAGTTCTAACATTGTAAGTTTACTAGAAAATCTTAATAGTTAGAAAGAAGGGAAAGGACCGCCTTTCCTTTCCCTTCAACGCTTCATGCATACCTAAACAATGTTTGAAATTCTTAAATAATATTTCAACAGCGGATATACTTACAGGGTACTGTAATACTGTGCCTATAGCATATTTAAGAATAATATATTTTGGATGAAAAATTTGAAATTGTACCAATTATAAAACAGTTTTTAACCTCTGATGTGCACTAGAGACACCTGCGCGGGCGCACGTGCCAACTGTCCCGTGTCTCCTCTCCCCGCACAACCCTCCCACCCTTCTTCCCGCTTCCTCTGCATCCGGGGAGAGGTTTTGTTGCTTTTTTACATGGATTATAGAGGGTGACATGGCTACTTCGAGGCAAAGGTAAAACTAAAAATTAACTGTCTACAAAATCGATAAAAAAGCAGTTTGATGTGAGGCACTGGAATGCTTTTTTTATCAAAAATATTAGATAAAGTTTACAGTAACTACGTTTCTAGTACCTTGCTTGTTAAATTTTAATTCAACAACGAACTGCATTTCTACATTTGAACCGTCATCCTTTGTAAATGCTGATGCATCGCAGACAAGCAATGACCAGTCAGTTATGGCGCCTAACCGTCAGACCACTGCCTTAAATACCTTCGCCAAATCCGTTACCAACGGCCGAAATGACCCGCCAACAAAACTGTATCAATAAAACTATACACAAAGCGAATCATTAAAAAGAGACCACGCATTGTCTACTGGACAATCAACCAAACTTTCCCATAAGGACCAAGGACAAAACATCGAACGTTACAATTTGCAAAGAAACTAGAACGTTCTCACGCACGCAAAAATTTCACCGATAGACGAACGTCCGAAATTCCTTTCAAAAAATAGGAACTGAATAGGAAGGAACAATAAAATAGATTCGCGAAAGGGATTACAAATAATACGATGTAAGAAAAGGGTGGTATTGTAAAGGTGAGGTCAGCGGGGTCATCTAAGACGCAGGGATGACCCCATCAGTCAATGCGCGGCAATTTCGGGGTGTTTAAACTGGCGTAAAGGGTTGTCGTGACCCTGCCTTTGTTACTTGGGTCATCATGGGTTGGCTACCTGCGTCCGGTGGGTCAGCTTGACCCTGCCCAGTGAATAGACAATTAAAACGAGATCGGCGCACTAACGGTTGTAAATCGGAAAATCGCGATAACCTTTCCTTTTTACACTTGATTTAGTGATAGTGATATGTTGCCTATTTGTACTCTTTTGACTAATTTATTTGGGTAGGGGACTAAATGAAATGCTACCATACAAACGGTCATAATATTTAACGGTTTTTTAAAATGCCAACCTCTCTAGTCTCATGTCTGATACAAATTGACATGTTTTTCTTGGTATTATATAAAGAAATAACGAGGTTTTTAAATAATTTGAAATAATTGATAAACTACCTTTTAACCTGTAGGGAAAATTGCATCACATCACATATTAATATATCATTTGAACTGGGCCAATGTCGTCAAACGTCCACTCAGCCTTTACTATCAATATTATTCATACCTTGACGTATAACGGTCATGCTTCAAGCAAACAAAGTCCATCCATTGTGCTCCTTATTATTAAAACCGTATAAAGAACGATTCGCCAAAGAATTGTGCCAACGGCAAATCAGTTCGGACAATGCAAAAAATAGAGCATAGAAAACTGTTTCCCATAAAAATTGTAGCACGAAAGGGTACAGCATAGCCAATAATGGTCATAGTCATAGATACCTCTTTGTTATGGACAGTGAGAAATTTTTGCGTGGTCTTTACAAATGGGTCAGTAAGACCTGAGTCGGCGAGACAGTGGGCTCATTGTGTAGTGCGCATCGCAGGGTTATGCAAATCAGTTGGCGAGAACAATGGCTGGTCTCCGTGAGATGGTTAAGACGGACAGATTTGTTGGCAAGCTTTGTTTATCGATGATGATGCGCTGTGATTCTTAACAGTTATCGCAAATTTTAAACGACAGAAATACAATTGAAAGGCAAGAACATTTAAGTTACACTTGTTATGAAAATAAGTTGGATTTCGCAATATATATAAACAGTTTGAAAGATTATTTACTATTATACCGGCTAGCACTCACGGTGTTTGGTCGTAATCTCCGGTCATTCCTTGAGAATGAGCATCTTTACTGCTCGAACACCGGTCGGAGATTACGACCAATCACCGTGAGTGCTAGCCGGTATAATAGTAAATAATTATGCCAACTCACGTTAGTTTTTATGAGTTTGAAAGATCTTCCACATTTAATAACAGTTTTTTTGTTTTGTTTTTTATGTTATTGTGACAGATCTATCACGAGGCCCACCTGAAATTAAGCGGACTAACCTCTGCCTATAACAGATGCATTTTGTCACAAGTCGACGAATTGCACTACGCCCGTCACTTTGAGACATAGTTGTTATGTCTCATGTGCCTGTAATTTCACTGGCTCTCAAGGACCGCTGCCGGAAAACACCGTTAGGTGCTTGGCGACAGATTTTCTACTTGAGGGTGGTAGCTAGCCAGGCGGGCATTCGCAAAACGCCCTTCCACCATGCGGTGAAGATCAAGCCCGCGGCGGGATTCGAACCATAGACCTGCGGCACGGCAGTCCATTTCCAAAACCACTGAGCCATCACTGCTGCAAAAAATTATACACACAACTGAAATTTTAATAGGTATGCTGTATGGATCAAAGCTTTGTTAGGACTGATAGGCTAGCCTTTGACCACTAGTTCAGCTGATGGCAAATGATAATGCGGTCGAAACTGTTCAGGCTAAGCTAGAATTAATAGCTCGTAAGGACAGCTGCCGGAACACACCGTTAGGTGCTTGCAACAGATCTTCCACTTGAGGGTAGCTTGCCAAGCGGGCATTATAAAATGCCCTGCCACTATACTGTAACGACTGCCATCCTAAGACAACAACTGGAACCGCCTTCCGAAGCACACGGCGCGCTCAGTAGTAAATGCCAGAATCGGTCACCCATCCAATTCATGATCGCAGCGGTTGTCGCTTTACTTAGTTGATCGGCGAGCTACACTATGGGCGATCGCATCGTTTGATAAAAGCGAATAAACAGTTCATCCTGGTCCCGCTTCAGTTTCTACAATTCTTCTAGAAATTAAACTAGAGAAGAATAAGCATTGCAATTCAACGGGGCAATGCTGCCAACATGCTGTGCACGATGCCAACTGGTAGTGGGCTGGAGCATTTGGACTGCCTGTGAGTCTGCAATGACTTATGGGTATCTAAATGCTTTTATTGTAGTTGCTGTGTTGTTGTATATAGTTCGTAGTATATTGTTAATAAAGGCATAACGCTGGTTAAAAAAAAATTGAGAAATCAATAATCAAAATGTTATATTATTCATTTGGGGGAAGCCAGATATAACTTTTATATATTATTGTTATGGAACAAGACGAACCACCAGATGTTATGCGGTAACCTTTGCCTATAACAATGCATTTCGTCACAAGTAACGAACTGCACTGCACCCGTCACCCTGAGTCATACAGTTGTTAAGTTTGTACCTGTTCCACCAGGATAGCATGAATAAAACTAGTATACATACCAGTAAAATGCCTTCCTACTAAATACTTACGTAACTTGAGCTCAGACCCGCATGCCTATATGTAGGTATATAGGATCAATTTCCAGATTAGCGATCACCTAAGTCTTATTAGACTTCCAAGATTTTATGACAAAAAGAATCAGTTTCTCAAATGATACCATGCACCTATGTACAGTCGCCTGCAATGAGAAGTATGTACACTTCGTAATTTTTAAAGTAATGTGATGTTACAAGTTATTAATAATTGAAGTTAACATAAACAGGGGTAAAAATATTTAAATAATTCTTTGATTTTAAAATACTTCTGATTACATAGAGAAAAACAGGACTCTTTGCCACTATTTTGAAAGTTACAATGTGTATACTTCTTATTGCAGGTTACTGTACATTCCACATATACCTAGCAAACTGGCATGCACCGCGCACAAATTAATGTCTTACTAGAAATACATATCAGACAGTTTTATTATAAACTTAAAAGAGACGGTTACTTTCTAATTTGAAAAACTTCTTATACATATTTATATTATTCTGTTTCCACAATGTATAAATACAGATCTAAGTAATATAAAATATTATAAGATAACAATGTGGACCCCGGTGGGCGCTACAGAATGACTTAATAATTTTACAAATTAATATATATAACCTAGAAAGACCGAATGAGATTTTTTTAAAATATCTAACGTTAAAAAAGTCTTGCAGTGAATTGTATACAGTGTTATTGGTAAATGGCTAACAACCTCTTAGGGTTGACTTCTGCTAGTCCTAACAAATATATTGACATGTTTTTAATTTTGAAACAAAAAAAATATGGTTTACATATTTTTTATTATTTTATGTGTTTTTGACGGAATAAGCACCTGATGTTAAAAGTCTCTTGTGCCTGTAATGTATTATTTCATATTTTTTTTATTAAATTGCGCGATATAAATATTAAAAACTCTATTCAAAGGGAGCACACGCTCCAGTGTTGCCGCAACGCTCTTGGCTCGGAGTAGGCATTAAAAGACAAAAAAAAAGATAAGAAATAAAAAAAAAAAATATTTGTTAGGACTAGCAGAAGTCAAATCTAAGAAGTTTTTAGGCATTTACCCATAATCCTGTATATAAAATAACATTTATAAGTGACATATATAACATTAATTTCTTGAAAAATGCGGATTCGATAGCAATAACTTATTTACCTTTTGCGTAACATGTCTACCTGATAGATCGCCGTCTACATTACAGAGCTCTACACAAAACAAAGTTTTTTTTGTAGAGCTGTATAATGCCAAAAGCTCTACAAAAAAAGTTTTTTTTTGATATCGTCGCAAATTTTTACTTTTTCTAGTGCCCAGATTACGAATATATTCATGAAAGTTCTCCATATGCTCGTATTTAAAAAAAAAAAAAAAAAAATATGAGTATTAAATTCCACTATCTCCGCAATCATTTAGATAATTCAGTTTTTTTTTTTTTTTTTTTTTATGTTATTGTGACGGAACAAGCCCGAGGCCCACCTGATGTTAAGTGGACTAACCTCTGCCTATAACAAACGCATTTCGTCAGCGACGAATTGCACTGTGCCCGTCACACTGAGACGTCCAGTTGTTAGGGTCTCATTAGCCTGTAATTTTTCTGGCTCTCAAGGACTGCTGCCGGAACACACTGTTAGGTGCTTGGCGACAGATTTTCTACTTGAGGGTGGTCGCTAGCCATATATGAAAATGATTTTGGGTCCATTTAGGACCCAAAATCATTTTCATATATAGGACAAGAAAACCACTGTAGACCAGTGTTATTGTTACACCACACAAGATAATAAATATTAGGTATGATTAAAATTAACAATGATAGTTACAATGGACAGCTTTATTACTAAAAGTAATCTCTTCCACGCAACCTTTGGACGGAGAGGATTTCTAAAACCTATAGTGACGATATAATTAACTAGTAAACAAATACATTTAGTACTGTATCAGCCGGATCGTCCACTGCTGAACACAGCCTCCTCTATTAAGGGGGTATTTGCCATAATCCCCACAATTGGCAGGCGGCTTGGGGACCGCAGTGTAAGATGACAGGCCTTTAAAAGGTGCTGCTGCCCACCTTTCAGTATTTTTTTCCTTAGTCGCCTCTTACGACACCCACGGGAGGATATGGGGAGGTGCAATTCTAACCCAGCACCCCACGGGGACCGTAACCCCACGGGTGGAAATAACTAAAAAATAATAATACATATAGTACACAATTTCAAATATAATTCACAAATATCGTAATATATGTGAGTATTTTTAAATTTTATTATATTTTGGAAACAAGGAGGAAAATGACGACAACGGCATAGGACATAGACAGTTCTATACGATTTCGAGTAGACGTCAAATATGTATATACTATTGGCTACGAAATAAATATGTAAAGTGTCACTCTCATACAGCTTTTTTTTTTTTTTTTTTTCTGGCGGAATGCCTTTATTAAACAAATACTACAAACTATATACAACACTACAGCTACTACAATACTATAGCTACTACAGTAAAAGCATTTGGACTCATAGGGAGTCCAAATGCTCTGTCACGATCAACTTCAGACATCGTCCGAGTGATCAACCAAAAATGATCCTAAAGAAGTGTAGGTAACTCTCATACAGTTACAGCTTTGATTTCGGACTCATCAAGTTCACGCTCTCAAGTCTTCCTCTAAATAAATTCAAAATTATACTTAAACATTTCTTTGAAAGCCATCCATTTTACCATATCAACGGGTACATGAGTTGTTCATTTTCTGATTTGCATGCTTAGTTAGTTTTTTTATGAGTATGTAAAGATGTTGCTTATTTGTACTTGATTGTGACATTGTGTTATAACACATGCTTTAATGCTATGTATTTCTTCTGTATCGATTTGACTTATCTACCAATGTTATGTAATGTAACGAAATGGTTAAATAAATAAATTAAGAAAAATACAATCTTCCAAATTTCATTGGATTGGGTTATTGTCTTAGCGCTTAGAAATGATCGCATCCGATTGGTCGCATCAACGTTATGTTATTGCACCGCACGATTTTTTATTTTTATTTATTTTATATAAATCGGAAGGCTAACCTTTGACCACTATCTCACTTGATGGTAAATAATGATGCTCAGGCAGAAGATGTTGCTCAGGCTAGCCTGGAATGACTGTCGCTCAAGGACAGCTGCCAGATCACATCCTTAGGTGCTTGTCGACAAATTTTCTACTTGAGGGTGGTAGCCAGCCAGGCGGGCATTCGCAAAATGCTCTACCACCATGCTGTAACGAGTGCCATCGTAAGACAACAACCGATACCGACGGCTTATCGCGCCTTCGAAGTACGGAAGCGCTCAGTAGTAATGTCTTTAGCGGTCACCTATCCAACTCCTGACCGCGGCGGACGTTGCTCAACTTAGCTGATCGGTTCAGAACGGCTAAGCAAACTTCGCTACGAGCGCTTCAAAACACTATTTAAACCACGCCGCGGTTTGGTTCTGCTGTTTTTGAGCTTCACTTAATTTTTTTCACGACATAGTTATCCGTAGACAAATATCTGTAAAAAGGTGTATTTGTTACCTACAAGCTCTTTAAATTATGCAACTTTTAATTACAAATTTCCCTTGTTGTAAAATGAGACATTTTTCTCCCCATACATTTTCTTGTCACTGATAAGGAAACGAGCTCTCAAGGTGCGAACCGTTGACCTCAATCACCTTCCAACTACCCTCAACATGCAATTTTCAACCTTATCATCTCACATTTAAAGCCTAAGAAAATGTGTGATAAATAGTCCACGTACAGGCATCAATCCACCACACACATCATGCAAGTTTAATTTTGCTTTTAGTGAATACTTTATACATAAGACTTGAGAGATGTTTTTTGAATATCCAAGTTTTAGAAGTATGTTGGTCGTAGTTATCACACAACGGGTTCGTTATCAGCACGGTTTAGTGCTCAGCAGATGTGCTGGAAACAATCGATTATTTTGAAAGTTGAATTTTTAAGGATCGTTATTATTTTATGTGGGCAACGGTTAAGTATTTGTTTCTGCAAGGTAAGAAAGAATTTACGTTTGTACTATATTTCTGCTCGGAGAGTGCCTATCAAGTCCAACCTTATTGTTTCTATTAGGCAGGATATATATTACTGTGGTACAAATAAAAAGAGCTCGTTTTTTTATGCTTGATAGGTTAGCCTTTGACCACTATCACACCTGATAGTAAGTGATGATGTGGTCGAAGATGTTGTTCAGGCTAACCTAGAAGTACTGGCTCTCAAGGACAGCTGCCGGAACATACCGTTAGGTGCTTGGCGACAGATTTTCTACTTGAGGGTGGTAGCTAGCCAGGCCGGCATTCGCAAAATGCCCTACCACCATGCTATAACGACTGCCATCCTAAGACGACAACCGGGACCGACGGCTTAACGTGCCCTCCGAAGCACGGAAACGCTCAGTAGTAATGTCACTAGCAGTCACCCATCCAACTCATGACCGCGGGCGACGTTGCTTTACTTTGCTGATCGGTTGAGAACAGCAAAGTAAACTTCGCTATGAGCACTTCATCTCTATGTAAACAGTACCAAATAAACTATTTAATACCTTGGGACTAAAATTGATTTAAATCGCAATGTGGTTATTAAAATTTTCCAAATTACAATTACCAATGAGATCGATGCACGTCTAGCCCCCCCATCCTCCCCATTTCTTACTCATAAGTTATAGGTATCTACACACTTAGTTTCCCATTGAGTGCGATAGAGTAAGTCACTCGGTCGCGTAATTTAAATCGTTCGCCGTCGCTCGTTTGGATATCTCGTTGCGCTCAGGATACTCTAGAATCCTTCGCTCCACTCTGAATTCTAGGTTCTAGGTTAGCCTGAACAACATCTTCGACCACATCATCACTTACCATCAGGTGAGATAGTGGTCAAAGGCTAACCTATCAGGAATAAAAAAAAAACGTATCCAAAATAGCGTCCTCGCCGTATAAACATTATTTTATTCCCTTGTGATACAATCTACTATTTCTAACGTTCATGCTTGTATAGAAAGAAAACCTTTTCTATCGTAACACTATTGCGATTTGAACCTCTTTATTATCTACCAGAGTATCAGCAAATTAGTGCAAAGCACCAGGAGAACAGAAATAATGAACAGGTAGATCGAAGCATGCATACCTATCTACATTATTATACCTACGTCACATCTACCTTCTGATAAATGTGGTTATTTAGATACCTCTGTCTACCCCGAAGGGATAGTTTTCGAACTAAAGAGAAATGTTTTTCGGGGGATGTGATTCCCTGATTAATCACTTTCAAGGTGGACTATTCTTCAGAGAATCATTGTCTGGATTCAGAAAAGATATATACAACATATGCACGGACATTTTGGCACCAACCAGATCCTGATTGAAAGTTTTTAACTGCTTGAAAAGAAAAGTTTGTAGCTGTTTTCAAATATTTTTTGCGAACTCTTCAACGATACTGAATTTTCACATCTAACTTTAGATAAATTGTGACAAATGTAATCCTTAACAAATCCGTGTTGATAATTTTAAAGTCTAATTAATCCGCATCCATGTAAAAAAATATTTCCACTATTTTTTTTTACTTTCTGGACAAAGAAAAGGACGAAGACTACTCGCGTAGCGCGCATCGAGGTTGAAATTTGTTTTCATGTTTTGTTTTAATTTCGTTACAAACTTCTAATTGATCTGCATACCCACCTAATTAATGTAAAACCAACATAACTTTGTAGCTCGCTGTCCAATCACGTGACCGTACCCCCCAAATTAGTTCATAGGGTAGTAGTAGGGTAATGACTTGTTTTACGCACATGAAACATTGATGGCTCAGTGGCATTGGCTATGGACTGCCGCGCAGCAGGTCCATGGTTCGAATCCCGCCCAGAGCTTGAGCTTCACCGCATGGTGGAAGGGCATTTTGGGAATGCCCGCCTGGCTAGCGACCACCCTCAAGTAGAAAATCAGCCGCCAAGCACCTAACGGTGTGTTCCGGCAGCAGTCCTTGAGAGCCAGTGAAATAACAGGCAAAATTAGACTTAACAGGTATGTCTCAAGGCGATGGGCGCAGTGCAGTTCGTCACTTGTGATGAAATGCATCTGTTATAGGCAGAGGATACCGCTTAACATCAGGTGGGCCTCGCGCTTGTTCCTTCACAATAACAAAAAAAACATATTGTCAAAATATGGAACTGAAAAATCGTGTTGAACATTCAGTATATTGAAACTTTACTAACCCATATTCAGATCATTATTGTTATATACACCTCTGGCTAAGAGGTCCTGAAAAGAGATACACTCGTGAGTACTTACATAGTTACAGCTTTTCTTGAAGGCCATTCCCATGTTAGACTTTAAGCTAAGCTTGACTCCCGGGCTATAAGAGGGCCTTCCCTCGCCCAATATCCGGTGGAGCTGTACCTCCGTATAGCGGTAGACAGCATCTATGTCCTCCCCAAAAAAAAGCTTAGCTTGAAGGCTTATCTTTGTTAGTAAACATCATCGGATACCAACAAGTGAGATAGTGGTCAAATTAGTGGCCATCAGCAATAAAAAATAACTACTGCTTCAAACCTAAGTTTTTGTGTCACTAGGTAATACAAATAACATTTAATTCACACTTAACTGCTAAGTAAGCGGTTTTACATGCATTAATCTCATTGCGGTTCTAAGTAACGTGAGTCAGAGGCTGTGGGAAGCTGTGCGGTTGGAAACTATGGTATATAGTACCACCAACTTAACTGTGCAGTTTTCGAGGGCGCTACTGGTCAAGAAAATCAACTACAAAGTGTCACAATTTGAGGGAAAGTTTTAGTTCTTTTTTCTGCCACCTGAACAGATAAGTTGGTGGGACTGTAATCTGTGCTGTAGTCGTCATGGGTCAAATTCTGAGCTTTCTCACGGTCAAATAGAGCTGTCAATATACAGGGTTATTGGTAAAATGCTAACAACCTCTTAGGCTTGAATGCTAGTCATAACAAACATTTTGAGATGATTTTATTTTGATTTGTAATTAAAAAAAAAAAAATTATATATTTTTTTATATTTTTTTTGTGTTTTAATGCCTGTTCCGAGCCAAGAGAGCCCGTCGCGGCAGCACTGGACCGCGCCGTGGTCCCTTTGAATAGAGTTTTGAATATTTACGTCGAGCAAAGTAATAAAAAATATGAAATAATACATTATAGGCACAAGAGACTTTTGACATCAGGTGGTCCACGTCCTTATTCAGTCAAAAATATAAAAAAATCAGAAAAGAAAAAAAAACATCTCAATATGTATTTTTTTTTTATTGTGACCGAACATGCCCGAGGCCCACCTGATGTTAAGTGGACTAACCTCTGCCTATAACAGACGCATTTCGTCAACGACGAATTGCACTGTGCCCGTCACACTGAGACGTCCAGTTGTTAGGTCTCATTAGCCTGTAATTTTTCTGGCTCTCAAGGACTGCTGCCGGAACACACCGTTAGGTGCTTGGCGACAGATTTTGTACTTGAGGGTGGATGTTTATTAGGACTAGCAGAAGTCAACCCTAAGAGGTTGTTAGCATTTTACCAATAACCCTGTATATTAATAAGTATTAGTGGAGATCCGTTTTCGCTGACTTATGACGGTCAATACCGTGGGATAGTATCATCTTGGAACCTGACCCGTGTGCAGCATCACAGCACTGCACAGATTATGTAGGTTTATGTACAAATGCGACACAGTAGATATATAATATGTATTTGTAATACAATAATTTCAATATTTAAATATGTCAATTATTTATTAAATATCGCCAAGCACCTAACGGTGTGTTCCGGCAGCTGTCCTTGAGAGCGAGTAGGTACTTCTAGGTTAGCCTGAACAACATCTTCGACCACATCATCACTTACCATCAGGTGAGATAGTGGTCAAAGATTATTTATATATTATCCCCACGCTTGGCAGGCTTCTCGCAGTTTAAGATATCAGATCCTTTGAAGACGCTGCTGCCCACCTACCGGTACCTTAAGTTGCTTCTTACTACATCCTCAGGTAGAACTTCAAACGTAATGATATAATAAATAATATCTCATTTGTTTACTCAATTGTATGTGGTGTATTAATAAAAAAAAAGTCTTCTATGTACATCCCCTTCATCACACAGCCATAATGCAAATAGAAAATCTGTCGCCAGCACCTAACGGTGTGTTCCGGCAGCTGTCCTTGAGAGCCAGTAATTCTAGGTTAGACTGAACAACGTCTTCAACCACATCATCACTTACCATCAGGTGAGATAGTGGTCAAAGATTAACCTATCAGGCATAAAAAAATGGTGTTCTAATTTTGACTGACTATATGTAGAGTCGTTCTTTTAACCGACTACAAAAAGGAATTGTTTATATGTTTGTTACGTGATTAGTCTTAAGATGGTGGTCGTTAAAGCACCTACTACCTGGTGGCATATGAAGAAAGTGGTAACAGTGAAGGAAACAAAAGGAATATGTCAAGATAGCAACAAGTGGTAAATCCCTGGTCTCTTCGAACCCCTACCTACGGCAATCTGTCGTGATGTTTCTTGTGTATGTAGATACATAATATAATATGCCTTGTTCTTAGCAATAGTAAGGACGAACAATTTTCTACGCAAGTAGAAAATCTGTCGCCAAGCACATAACGGTGTGTTTCGGCAGCCGTTTTTGAGAGCCAGTAAGAACCTTATTATGAAATTTACAGGCACATGATACGTAACAACTGTGTCTTAAGGTGATGGGGTCTGTGCAGTTCGTCACTTATGACGAAATGTATCTTTTATAGGCAGAGTTTACTGCTTAACATCAGGTGGGTTTGAAGTGTTCCGTCACAAACCCATAGAATAACATCCTTATATCAAAAAAATACATTATCAACACCTAAATAAATAATTTTCATTACTCTTAAGATGAGTGATAGATGACCCATCTTCTTTCATCCCTTGGGAACCATAGAGTGATAAAAGATTTAATTAATCTACAAACAAAATACTTCCGGCTATTAGAGATGTAACAACCCCTTCCGTAAGTCTTCGGCTATACATCTTGCTTGACCGTGTTTAAGTTTCTCACTATAATCGTTAGGCACAATACACGCAGTATGGACTAACCATTTTGGTTACAGACAAACCGCAGAAACATGTGAAGGAAAAAATATTTATTGGTTTTGATCGCAGCATAGAAATTATGCGTTTTCAATTCTTATTTGTTGTTTGAATACTAATAGTAAGTATAAGCGTAAGTGTAAGGTTTTTATTAAACAAAAAATACAGAGTCTATACACATAAAACTACAGTAGGTACATAATATTTCATTGTTATGGCAGTGAGATTAAGGAATCAACTCCCGGTCGATATCAAAAAAGCAAAAAGCTAGTTTTAAGAATTTTAATATTGTTATATTTGCAATAACGCCTGCTATGCGGATTACATTACAAAATCACAACTAAAATTTTTCCTATCGTATATTTGTGATTTTGTAAGAAGTTAGTGCATTCTAACACTCACAGTGATTCTTATTTGAGTAAAATTTCCTTGTCAGGTCCGTGATGTTGTTCTAGTTGCAATTGATGAATTTTCCGCTTTCTTCATTTGATTTTATTGATAACATTGCTATATAGGTTTATATTACAGCAATTTATATAAAAATTTAATAATATATATTTTGCTATTATTTCTATTTTTATCATATTTTATATTACATTCAGCATTTATTTACTATATGTAGTTATAGTTATCATAACAACTTATTTCCTTTTTTCTTCTGTACTTCTTGTAGTTTCCTTTTTGTTTTTCCTATTCCTTCTCAAACACCCTCGCTTAAGTGTAAGGTTAGCGCCTTAGCATTAAGTCATCCATTTGTATTTTTTATTGTGCAATAAAGTATTAAATAAATAAATTATATAGGAAATGAGTGTAGCTCGATAAAGGACTGATTGCATACTTGCCGTTAATCTGGATCAGTAAAATTAAAGAAATCTATAAATAAATTGTTGAGAAAGCTATACTTAGTTTAATTTTTATTTTTTGTTTGTTATATTATGAGTTCTTTGCTGGAATTGTAATTTATTTGCCAAGTACTCATTAGTTATTATAACTTTCTTTGTAAATGGTACCAGAACAAAGATAATTGAATAGAATGTATAGAATTGAGCAAATTTCGGACATTCAGGAAAAATAATGATAAGATATTGATTTTAAAAGTGTAATGTAAACTGTTTTACTGTAATAGTTATACTCCCTTACTGTTTCTATAGGGATCTTAGCATCCCAATAGCTGGCGAATGTGATGCGCGGTCGAACATACCCCATGCAGAAAACAAAAGCCGATCTCATTGTCTAGGTGTCGCGGAACTATAGGATCATTGTATCCGGCGATATCCGCAAGCAACCGGTTCAGAACCGGTTATAGTCAACCGATTTTGCTTCAAACCACAGTCTACGGAATAGTTACAACGTAGATAATGTTTTGTTTATGGTAATTTGGCACTTTATTGTGAGATAACAGCTTTTGTGACGTGGGATATGGATATAATAGTTTTTTGTTCCTGCGTCAGCATGGATGCTGTGAAGATTTGCGGCCTTTGCGGTGTGTATGCTACTGTATTCAAGTAGGTTTTGGTATGGCTTTTTTTATTGCTGATAGGTAAGTAAGCCTTTGACCACAATCACGTAAGTAATGATGTGGTCGAAGGTGCATGTTTACAGAATTAACCTAAAATTACTGGTTCTCAAGGACAGCTGCCGGAACACACCGTTACGTGCTTGGCGACACATTTCCTACCTGAGGGTGCTATTGATAACAATTTCCATGATTTTCATTGCAAATAAAAAATAGCATCAACACAAACAAATGATTATCCAAAGAGACACAAATGAATATCGGTTATAAATTATTATGAAAATTATTGACATTTTGCCATATGTCAAGTCAAAATGCCTCCTACGTGGATTAATGACTCATTAAGACGTAGTAAAAGCCACTAGAGATCACCAGTACAAGTAGTGTAAGCCCGGGAAGCCACCGTGATCAGCTCTGCCATGATCGTTTCAAATTATATGATCCCTAAGATTTCCCTTAAAATAACTTTCAATCGTTTGCTTACTTTCATTCATTGTCTTTAACACCTAACTCGAACTCCTTATAACTGCTATGTCTATGCCAGCTAGTATCTATACACATAGTATACGTACTACTAGTCGTCAGTTGCCTTTCTTACATGCAACGGTTTTGTTTCAACGTCGTGTTTTGAACATGACCTTCATGCCATGACACCCAACTATAAGTCAAATTAAATTTGCAAAGGTCTGAGTTAACTAGAGGTTACAAAATCAAACATCGAGCACGCAGGCCAATTAGAGGCAAACAACAAGTTCTAGTGTCCCTAGAAATAATCACATTGCAAATATCCATAGGGCGCACTTTCAACGGTATAACTTTGTTCTACCAGCGTAACTAGTTCCGACCATCACAAATAATCATGTCATTGACTCCAGCCAAGGTCCGTAACACAGTAGTGCCCTCGAATCCGTTGTTAACTCCTCAATAGCGGTGCGTTCTCGGCACCTACAGAAGACCTTTCTCCTACGGACGCTAAACCCTTAAGGGAATTAATGCCTTGCTCTTGCTGGCTCTTCATCTACAAGGTAGCACCCGCTTCCCTACAGCCATTACCTACCGCCACGGTTCAGGCCTTCTTCACCCATCTAGGATGAAGTGTCTTCAGCACCCACCCCTTAGGACTATTGAGGGTAGGTCCTCACCCGAAATGCGGTGGCATTGTATAGCCGCAGTAGCAAATAGTCCATTCCTTAAATATAACTCAGGTTGAGTCCTTACATTCAGAAGCAGGATATTGTACGGCGAAATCGTAACAAACGGTAGAAGTTTAGTATTGTGCGTATTGTTAGTTGATCCATAATAAAAAAAACTAAATAAATAACATCTTGGG
Organism: Plagodis pulveraria; assembly: GCA_963890685.1. Lineage (NCBI taxonomy): Eukaryota > Metazoa > Arthropoda > Insecta > Lepidoptera > Geometridae > Plagodis > Plagodis pulveraria. Next base: position 10,530,059 of record OY982971.1, read on the forward strand.
AGCGTTAAACCGTGCGTGATCCATAACTGTACGATTACAAAGTAACGCCAGTTGTATAAATATGAAAGCATATTGGTTTCTCTCACGAAGCCGCAAAAAATGTGAATGGATTTGTTGAATAAGAAAATCTAATTACTATTTGCAGTTCCTTTATCTTGTATATCTAGAGAATCTTCATCAACAATGTATCATATCCACAGAGAGAACATAAACATATCATCCATAGAATATTGCACAAGCTTAAGATAATTTATCATCATCATCGAATAACATAACGTCCACCAATGAATAGAAGCCTCCCAGGTTAGAGGGGATTTGTACTAATCCCCATGCTTGGCAGGAATGAAGTTAAATGAAGTTACAAAATCACAAATATAAATGAAGTTCTTAAGAATGTGCTCCTGATTCCCTCCTCCGATTTCCCCTTTGGTGCCTCTCACGAATCCCACATCTAGATATACTGTACTGTAACAGCCAACTCGTCCACTGCTGAACACAGCCTCCCTTATTAATAAGGTGAAATCGTCAGGACCACTATGTCCTAGTTATGAATGAAATTCTATTGTTATCATTATCGCCGATGCCAATGGGTTAAGGTGGTATTTGCCATAATCCCCACGTTTGGCAGGCGGCTTGGGGACGCGTGTGAGGTGGCAGTTCTTTAGAAGGTGCTACTGCCCATCTTCCAGTATTTATCCCTTAGTCACCTCTTGTCCCTGTCCTGACCTGTCGGCCACTACCTGCTACCCCGATGTGTGCCTCATTTGGAGCATTATGTCCATAAGTCGCCTACTGCCACATCCAAAAAGAAGATATGAAATAGTCTATAGGTAATATTCTGAAGCCGTTTCATAAGCTTGTAGATACATTTCCATAAGGAAGTACAATACAATAATTATAGTAAGTATAACCATTCATCCACACTATCTTCCCAAGATTTCGCAAGACATTAGCTAATCTCCAAAACACACATGCTATTGTTCACTTCCCCTTCTGGTGTGACCACTTGTAATCAATCACGGGCGCATCCTTTCTTATTTTTATAGGGTTTCGTATGCAAATATTCGTAATTAAAATATTGCACGTAACGGTCTTGCGAATCTTTTGTCGTTGGACCCTTTGGACGACAGCTGGACCTGTGGTGGTCATAGACGTTAGATATGTTCCTATTTAATCCTTTCGGCGGTATTATTATCGTTTAAGAAGTTTTTGAGAAAAAGCGACGCAAGATTTGAGTGACAGATGCAGTGTTGTGCAGACCACTTTGAGTAGTTTTTGAGACAGTTCTAGATTTTATTGTGGGCAAAGACATTTTTTATGCGTGATAGGTAAGTCTTTGACCACTATCTCACCTGATTGTCAGTGATGATGTGGTCGAAGATGTTGTTCAGGCTAACCTAGAATTACTGGCTCTCAAGGACAGCTGCCGGATCACACCGTGAGGTGCTTGGCGACAGATTTTCTATTTGAGGGTGGTAGCTAGCCAGGCGGGCATTCGCAAAATGCCCTACCATTATGCTATAACGATTGTCATCCTAAGACAACATCCGGGACCGACGGCTTAACGTGCCCTCCGATGCACGGCGACTAATTTCAGCGTCCCACTATAAAAGGCACAAGTGGAACATCTCCACGGGAGATTTTATTTTATCCGTGAAACACCTAGGAGTTCTACATGAACCGCAGTTAGGTGGAAGCTGGAGGATCAACTTGTAGCAGAACCTTTCATAGTTTTTTCCAAGATTAGGGTACAAAAGGGTTACAAAATTAATATGTGCGGGATATAATTACGGGACTATATTTTTTCCTTGCGGTGTAATTCTGTTATGTAATTCGCGGAGCATGCGTCAATGCAAAAATTAAAATATTAAAATAGATGAAGTTATTAGAAATATTGAATATTCCAGTATACTCTGTATCTATTTATGTAGGCTGATGGCCTGGTCAGTTTGCTTACTCATAGATTCTAAAACTCTAGTATTATATAGTTCAGACATTCAAAAATCCTAGTAAGAAATATGTATCAAAAATAATATACCGCTGAATTTACCTTTATATTCTAAATGAGTCAGGAAGTTTTTACTTTTTCCAGAGAACACCGTTTCACACCAATTTCCAATACTTATTACTAAAATCGATTATCTTATCACAAAATTTTAATTTCATACATTGGAAGAAAGAATATTAGACCAAATCGATTACCATACTTTCAACATGAAATTACTAACACTACTCGTTATGATATCATTCGTACATATGGATACTGGTCAGAAAACGGCATTAAATGTTTTTGCCAAGCAATTTTTGAGTCTAAAAGCAAGTCCAGTGGATTTTGAAGATGATATATCGGATTATGAATCTACGAATGATGATTTTCCGAATAAGCACGATTTAAGGGATAATATTGTGGATAGACTAAACTTTACGAGTCCAATATTTGAAAATGACGGTCAAATTCGATTCAAAATTATAAGAGAAAGAGAAGAGACTGAAAAATCTGAACTGAGGCAAAGAAAAAAAGATGATCCACCGAAAGAACTTCAGTTGTTGGTTCCTATTGTGGATAATAACGGCCAAATAAGATATCAAGTTATAAAAAGGAAGATAGAGAAACCAGAAATGAAGCACAAAGCAAGAAGGAAACATTTTCGCATATATACTTACGCATAAAGATTTGTTTACATTTTACATACAATGAGTGATCTTTTTTTTTAGCTGATAGGCTTTTCAAAGGCTATATTGACCACAGTCTCACTTGACGGTAAGTGTAAGGTTGAATGTGTTAACAGGCTAAAACAAAAATCACTGGCACTCAAGGATAGCTGCCTACTTTAGGTGCTTGGTGACAGATTTTTTACTTGAGGGTGGTAGCTATAAAGTCAGGCCTTCGCAAAATGCCCTACGAAAATACGTTGAAGCTCAAGCCCGCGGCAGGATACAATCCATGGACCTTCTGCGCGCTAGGCCACATTGTTCACAAACCAAATTAACCCTCTCATACCTAGTCTTAGGTTTTTCTGAACTGCTTTCATCTTTATATTGCATTAGTTATTATTGGCTGCTCTCCTGAGGATTGTTAAACGACGGAAAACGTTTTAATTAAGTGTTCATGTATTTATGTATGTGAGTTTTTAATCTACCATAACTTTTAATTACCCTTGTATTCCCTATTTTTTTACCCTAGTATAGCAATTTAAAATATAATGTAGAATATATAATTGTTTTAGTGCATTGAAAAGCATTATTGGAGTTAAACGGAGTGATAGGATAATAGTGTGATAAGATAAAAGAATGATGTGATATGAATGAGGATGTAGTGACAAAAATCGAGGAAGGTATATTAAGATGGTTAGGACATGTAGATAGAAGAATGAAATGACTGACTAAACAGGTATACATGGGACAAGTGAACGAGTGTTGGAAGGGGAAGACCTAGGCGAAAGTTCCGAAATCAGATTGAAGACATTCTGAAAAAAGTCCAGGTCAGAAGTACCCTAAACCAACGCTTATGTATAAAAGGATTGATGAGTGTAGATGAAGCGAAGGAGGTATGTAAGGATCGTAGCAAGTGGAAATCTGTGTTCTCTGCCTACGCGTACGGGAAAGAGGCATGATTTAATGTATGTATGTAGAATAGTTAAAATAAATTTAAACAACAAATAATAAATACCGGCAAACTCAACATATTTTTTACATAAAATTTTATGGTATAAAATATATTGATACCAAAATGTGGTGACGAGGAACCCTCAAAGAGTGAGTCGAATAAGGACTTGATCAGTTTAAATACCGACATTACTTTTCGTTATAAATATATACCACCATATTGAATAATGACGAGAAGAATCTACCTACAAAATCACACCCTATTCCTTCTCATTCAACTCCCATTGACCCTTAACCCTGTAACGCGAGCCGGGGTCAGATGGACCCTTTTCGGACAATGGTCAAACTTCACAAAAAACACGATTGGTCAAAACTAACAATGCCAATACTGACCCTTTGATATTGCCAGCTTCTTTTGCTTGACCTTAAAAAACAACCCTTCTTTTATTAAGTCGGATTAGAGGTGTAACGGTGACTGGGTGAATGGAATTTGATAAATGCCATGTGTCGTTTCTTATGGGTGTTTACAATAAGCAGGGTTTAGAATGGGCAAGTTTTTTTATGTTAAGAGTTGTGGCAGATGCAAAATTGGCTTTGAATTGTTGTATCGTTATTCTCTTTATTGTTTCTCTTCAAAGTTGTTTGCTGTCTAAGATTTCCTTTTTTTTTAATTGTCAACTATATGTGCAAAATATAGATTTTCAACACCCTTGCTCGTAAAGTGAGCTTTATAATATCGTTTTTAGGGGCATAAACCGAACTATAACACCCTCGTGCATAATAATATTATACACTAGTGCGTAATAGAATTATCCCTGGTTAAGTTAGTACCTAACTGTAAATTATATGCGAGTAAACAGAGCATTTTTAATTGAACAGGGTTCATTTGTGCAATATACTCGTATATATTTTTTCCTCGCAAGGGTGTTGAAAAAGTGCGTATGAAACTCGTGAACAACTTGCTCATTATACACTCGGCTGATTTACGCCCTCGCCTACGGCTCGGGCTGCAATACAAAGCCTTGTGTAAAAGGAGCAACTTAGATCACTTGTATCATAATCGACTATTATAAGTAGAATAAAACAAATACATGTGCATTTTCAAGCGTTCGTAGCGGAATCTTTGGAGAGTGATTGTAACTAGCATTTACTTCGAAGCGCTTCTCTGTTCCTGGGGAAGATCGGTAATCGTTAGCCTATCTCGGAGACCATCAGGCTTCCTTAAAACTGCTTTACTTTGCATTGTGGCCAGGCATTTTACGATTGTCCGCCTGGCTACAACCTTCAAGTAGGAAATTTATTACCAAGTACCTAGCAGTGTGTTTTGGAAGTTATCCTTCACAGCCAGTTCCAATTCTAGGATAATAGGCCTGTTTACCATATTTAACCGTCTACCATCAGGTAAGATTCAAAGGCTAGCCTATCAGCAATAAATAAATATGCGAAGGTATACACATTTTCTAAACAAGTATATTTATTATAAGTACCTTTGTTTGTGTAGTGTGTGCAAAGTGGTCCTATTACAAAATCCCATCAATGGCACCAAGAGGAAACATTCATTAGTACCCATTCTATAGTTAGTAGTGGTCCCATTATAGTGGGGTTCACACTCACTTACCATCAGGTGAGATAGTGGTCAAAGTCATAGAAAAAAAATACATCATATCATGCATAAAAAAAAAGTATTTTTATTAGTACCTTGTGCTCCATCGTTTGATGAATACATGGAAACAGGAGGACAGACGATGACAGATGCAGAAATTCTGTCACTTTTGGATTGCATAGGAGTGAAAGAGAGGCTGCGATGTTGAAATCGCGACTGCTTGGGTAAAAAACGAACGAAAACTTATTGACACAAAACTAAGAATTTAACCCAAAAATATAAGTTAACTTGACCCTCATGATACTTAAGGTTTTTAAATTTTGTTGTTATATTTTTATACACATACATATGTACATAGATAATTAAGATGCCATGTGTCATTTCTTCACTTAAGTTCCTTCATTATTTCTTAATTACGTTACAAGCGTAATTATAAGTCAACTTTCAATTTTATTGTATCGATAAATTTGAAGGAATGGTGTTTCAAAATTAACTTACCCCTAGAAAGTGCAACCAAGTTTAACATAAAATTTTCTTAATGCTGCAAACTAAATACATTTTGCAAAAACTCTGTTCAAGTGAATCTATTTAGCACTTGTCAGCCCCTAAGTACAAATATGTATTAGCTTATCTTACTAGTGAAATAAAAAAAAAAGATAGTTAAACGCCTGTATAGTACCACCAACTTAACTGTGCAGTTCGCGAGGGCGCTGCTGTTCAAGGAAATCAACTACAAACTGTCACAATTTGATGGAATGTTGTAGTTCTTTTTTCTGCCGCCTGAACAGATAAGTTAGTGGGACTGTAAAGAATTTGTGAAACATGAAACAAATTTATGTAGACCGTAGTATACTATGGAAAATTACTTAAACTATTAGAAAATTACACAGAATAATAATCAATTTATGTGAGAAAAGAATGTACAGAGGGATCAAGGTAAAATGGTCATACGATGCTCCGGTAATTGCATACAACCAGACAGTTCAATGTTTTATTTACTCTTGATAAGAAACCAGTCTTCATTAACAGTTGCAGACTACGAGTTTCTACCTACACTTAATCTTCCTAACGCTTGAACATTTGCTAATTATTATTTTATTTTCGAATCGGTCTTTTAGCAACGTCCACTGCGGTTGTTACTGGTGATCGCTAGTGGCATACACTACTGAGGGCTATCACATATATACTAGCTTTTACCCGCGGCTTCGGCCGCGTGGACTATCCCTCAGGTACCTTTACCGGTTTTTGGGCAATGAAGATTGCTACAAAAACTGTCATTCTAATTGATAATGACTGTACCTGATCGCTTTTTCATACAAACAGTTTCAATCGATATACGGGGTTATTGGTAAAATGCTAACAACCTCTTAGGGTTGACTTCTGCTAGTCCAAAGAAATATTTTGAGATGTTTTTTTATTGAAAAAAAAAGTTTAAGTTAGTTTTTTTAAGGTTTAATGCCTACTCCGACCTTAGAGCGCCCGCCGCGGCAATACTGGACCTCGCCGTGGTCCCTTTGAATAGAGTTTTGAATGTTCACATCGAGCAAAATAATAAAAAAATATAAAATGATACATTACAGGCACAAGAGGCTTTGGACATCAGATGGTCCTCGTGTTTATTCAGTCAAAATCTTATAAAAAAACACAAAAGGATATATAAAAAAAAAAATTCAGTACAAAATAAAACATGTCAAAATGTTTCTTAGGACTAGCAGAAGTGAACCCTAAGAGGTTGTTAGCATTTTACCAATAACCCTGTATATACTAGCTTTTACCCGCAGCTTCGGCTATCCCTCAGGTACCTTTACCGGTTTTTGGGCAATTAAGGTTGGCTACAGAAACTGTCATTCTAATTGATAATGACTGTACGTGATCGGTATTTCATACAAAAAAGGTTTGAATCGATATAATATATAATACAATATCTGTAAAAATTTGAATACGTAATCGGAAAACTATCATTTTTGAATGTTGCAATCAGTTAATTGCTACAGAAGATACGAGGTCGGCCCGTAGAACTACAATAACGTAGATTTACTGGCTCTAAAGGATAGCTGTTATTATCCTAGTAATATAAGGTATTCTGCCTACTTTTCTAATTAACGGCTGCCAGCTAAGTCAAACTTCGCAAAATTCCCTAAAACCACCTACAAAATACACGAATAACTTATATCATTCACAATAATTATACAAGCATATTCGTTTTTCCTTCAATGAACATAACACATTTTTTTGACTAATATCCAAGAATCACTCTCGCATTGTTTAATATGCAGAAATTACGTATTTCCAATTGTCTGTATGTCATATACCTACATGAGAACCAATGAGATGAGAGTTATGAATATTAGCATACAGAATTGTTGCGTTTCTTTTACTTGCAATACATTAGGAATGAAAATGGTGCAATTGCATAAAAAGACGTGGAGGGGGGAATACTTTTTTGAAGCAGTGATGGCTCAGTTCTCAGGCTTCGCATCCCGCCACAGGCTTGAGTTTCACCGCATAGTCGAAGGGAATTTTGCGATTGCCCGCCTGGCTAACTACCACCCTCAAGAAGAAAATCTGTCACCAAGCACCTAACAGTGTATTCCGGCAGCTGTCCGTGGGAGCCAGTGAAATTACAGGCACATAAGACTTAACAACTATGTTTCAAGGTGACGGGCGCAGTGCAATTCGTCACTTGTGAGAAAATGCATCTGTTCTAAGACTTCTAGGCAGAGGTTAGTCCGCTTAACACCAGGTGGGCCTAGAGCTCTTTCCGTTACAATAACATAAAAAACAAAAAAAACCCTCTACTGTAATTTTCTGACTAAAACAGGTAATGCATATAACGTGATAGAAAATGACAGCACCCACCTCCATGTCATTTTAACAGTCTCTGTTTATATGAGCTACATGCAAACCTCTGCGTGTACGAAGCCACCAAGTTATCAGTTCAGGTGGCGAAAAAAAGAACTACTAAATCCCCTATCGCACATACAGTTGCTGGTTGTTTATTCTTTACGAGTAGCGCCCTCATGAACTGATCGGCAAGTTGGTGGACAAAGGGTGTGTTCAGTCCGCGCGGCCGTCCACTTTTCAAAGTTTATCTTGTGCCGTGCATGTGATCTCCCCCGAGAGGGAATGGTGGAAATATTAAAAACAACACCTAACGGCCACTACGCGATAGTGGCGTTGCAGAAAATTGGTGTCGTTGGACATTTAACCTCCAAAAATGTTTGATTGTTGTCAATTATTCCGTTGGAATGATGTGAATTTAGAATGTTTTCTGCAATTTTAACAAGACTCAAATTTGCTGAAATTCAGTCTAAGCCTTTCGAATTTCGTGATGTGTCAACGGTAAGCCCACTATTGAAATGGTAGTTTATTAAGTAGTTATATTTAATATGGTATACAAAATATAGTAGTATTTAGTAGTATAGTAGAACTCTTAGTGTAAATTCACCCGTAGTTTTCATCAAACTTATTTCTCCGCCAAGGAGTTTGCATTACTGTGTCCTAGTTTGAAGGGTATGGGTGTCGATAACACACATGCACATGAAACTTAACAACTATACGTCTCAGGGTGATGGGCACAGTGCAGTTTGCCACTAGTGAGAAACTGAATCTGTTATAAGCAAAGGTTACCGCTTAGCATCAGGCGGGCCTCGTGCTTGTTCAACCGTGATAGCAGTTTTAACAAAATAGGCACTACCGGCTCAGTCATAGTGTGACTCATTAATTTATTTTTATAGCGTACACAACAGAAAATGTATATCTTATTTCGAACGTCCAAAACTACGTACATGTATCGCTTGGCAACGTAGCAACAATGTCGCATCGTCACGTTGCCTAATTCCCACAACTAATCCCGAGCTTGTCCAGAGTAAATGCTAGTTCTCTGTGTTTGTAATATAATAATAGAGTTTCAGAACGCTTGAGTTGAGACTATGTCATAGTATTAGCGTGCTCCACCATAAAGCGTTTGGGAGGAAGGAAGTGGTTATTAATATTATACTATTAACTATTTTGATTTGATTGTACCTATATATTTTTATTACACCCCGTCTTGTTATTCCTGTATTTCCCCTCCATTTTTTTTTCTTATTTTTTTTTTTATGCCTGATAGGTTAGCCTTTGACCACTATCTCACCTGATGGTAAGTGATGATGTGGTCGAAGATGTTGTTCAGGCTAACCTAGAAGGACTGGCTCTCAAGGACAGCTGCCGGAACACACCATTAGGTGCTTGGTGACAGATTTTCTACTTGAGGGTGTTAGCTAGCCAGGCGGGCATTCGCAAAATGCCCTACCACCATGCTATACCTAACTACTGCCATCCTAAGACAACAACCGGGACCGACGGCTTAACGTGCCCTCCGAAGCACGGAAACGCTCAGTAGTAATGTCACTAGCGGTCACCCATCCAACTCCTGACCGCGTGCGACGTTGCTTAACTTTGCTGATCGGTTGAGAACAGCTAAGTAAACTTCGCTACGAGCGCTTCAAGACTCCTCCATCCAAAGGTTGCCTTGAAAAGATCACTATTAGTGATAAGGCCACTTTATTGTAAGCTTTTCTTTTATGTTATTTATGTATACTAGTGGTGTAACAATAAAGAATTATCTATCTATCTATTTTACTATGTAGACCGAAATCGGGGACTAAATAAAATTCATCAAACACCAATACTCTCCGATCTCACCACGAAGACAGACGCCAGCGAGTCTCGCACCCACACAGAGACAACCACCCACACTACCACGCACAGATAGTGTCCGTGGGAGTGACTCACCTGAAGGGTGTTGTGGGGTAACTATGGTGAAGGTAGGCGGTAGGATAAACTCGTAGATTCATTCTCTGAAAATCAAGCATCGGACAACCTGTCTTTTACACTAACCTGGAGCTTATCGTGCCCTTTAAGCACGAAGCCTTGCCATTGGTCAGGCAATCGTGTTTGTATTGACTAGCTGGTATGTTACTAACAAAATTTTATTGAAATCATAGAAAAATTACAGTATTGCGATTGCGTATATATTGATAAACTTATACTACCACCTACTGTTCCGAACCATTTGCGCGTCTAGCTTTCCTTTCGCACACGTCAAAATAAACCGCAATGCATCGCTGTCATTCTTTTGTAAGTCAAATTTGCTTTGATTTGTCATCTTTTGAAAAATGGTGAACGCTATATTTTTTTAAAACTTAGTGAATAATTTGTGGTTGTGAAATGAACTCTTGAACTTGTAATATCAAAGACTTTAATGAGAATATTTTACAACCCTCTTTTTTAACCGGCCAGTGTGTTACTAACAAAAGCTGTTGCTAACTGCGCATCAGTTAATAACAGCTTTCGTTAGTAACAAATTTGAATACCGAATGGAGAAACTGATATATTTATATGATATCAATCAAATTTTATTAGTAATCTGCCTGTAAGCTGATCAATTCAGCATATTGCGTTTGCCCGCCTAACCAACTACATTTAAGTAGAAAATCTGTTGCCAAACTCTTAATGGAGTGTCCCGGCAGCTGTACTTGAGAGCCAGTTTTTTATGCTGGTTCAAGGTTGCTACCATCTTCTACCATCAGATGAGTATATAGTCAAAAGATAGCCCATATCAGGAATACAAAAAGATGTTGGAAGTAATACCTAACAATTCATAATTTGTTTAAGCAGCAAAAAAATTGCATTTTATTTATTTGTCTCCTGTTATCCTTAAGGTATGGTTTCCACAGGTGAACATTTAACTTGCATATCGATTGTGCTCCCTCGCAGGGTGGCAAGAGTTTATGTGCAGTTAAAAAGCAGATAAATGCGGTATTACTGGAGCTTCCCAGAGACTAGGGGGAGGGGAGTTTTCTAATCTGTTATAATTTAGGAATAATGGTTGCTTTTAGGTTTAATGCTTTACAGTTTTATCAAAAAAAGTCTAGAGTTCTGTACTTAGTTGTTTTTATGCAAAAAAAAAGATTTTCATATAAAGCCCAGAAATACTACGGTTTATACCTTACACTACTGGTAACGATGGGAATAGGAACTGGCATTCAAAGACCGCTGCAGAAACATGCCGAAATTTGCTTGGCGACAGTTTTTCAACGTTGACCGCAACGATGTGGAAGAAGAAGATAACGGTAACAGTTTTTAGACGAGGCTTTGAAGAAATACATTACTTATAGTACTTATGTGGCAATTATTCCTTCAGATAAACACAGTGTAGTATGTTAGTACGTATGATTTCTAAGAACTTCTGTCGTCCTGGTATTTTGAAAGTTAATGAAATCGTATAAGCTTATGTTATGTAGGTATTAAATTTAATTTGCCGTAAATATTAGGTTGCATACACTAAAATATTCAAATATAAGTATATTGATCCTATTTTAACCGATTTCCAAAAAACGAGGAGGTGATAATCACTCCACAATTGGAGAGAATTCGGGTGAAAATACATTAAAAATAATACAGTCGAACATAGCGACTGTATTATTTTTCATGTATTTTCACCGAATTCTCTCCAATTGTGGAGCGATTCTCAAAATTATTTTTTTATTGGGAAGGGTATACCTCCGGTCTGGTCCTATCATTGACCTATATATACTAGACGCGACATCTCAAACGAAGATAGTTGTACAGTGCATAGAAGCCGATCGGCATCTTCTCACCCACTCGCTACTGGGCACTCGTAGAGATTACACGTGCTTTACGTTCGAAAATTGTGTATTCAAAATACACATTGATAATAGACAATTTTCGAACGTAAAGCGCGTGTAATCTCTATGAGTGTCCAGCTGCGTGTGGGGGAGAGTATACCAGGCGGCATACTTACACTGGTCGACTATCCTCGTTTGAGATGTCGCGTCTAGTATATATAGGTCAATGGGTCCTATGTATATTTTATGAAAAAGTCTACCACTAAAAAATTTTTAAGATAAAACATGGGAAAGGACCGCAATACATTCAAAATAATGTGTAAGTATGCCATTGCATACTTATATACCTACGCATTACAGATAGATAACAACCTTATTGCACTTTTTAATCAATAATAATAGTAAGATATAAAATGCTTTACAACGTTTTTTAATTTAAATCTCCAATGGAAATAGGATATTATTATTTTTTTCTTTGCGGCTAGTACTTCCTTATTACCAATAAGGTTACACCACGCAGGCACCGCATCTAACCACAGTGTATAGCCGTGACGTAGGTCATCTACGTCGTCACTGATACGTAATAAAATAGGCATTTAACATTCTACCGACCAAAAAAATATACATATATGGTACTAAGTGAAATTATTCATATGTGAGTAATTATTAGTAATTCGTGGTAACCTCATACAATACAATACAATTTTACAATGCTTTAGAATACTAATCTGCGGTCCCAGGTCCAATTCCTATGGAGGCACGTGGATGAGTCAGTTTGATGACTAATTTGCCAACACCGAATATGGAAAATAATCACCAACAGAATTGGAAGCTTTTAGTGCCATATAATTCCAGGCTTTAAAATCATAGACTAGATTATATAGATCATCATAAAAAATATTCTGGCTAGATACGTTATGGTTATTTTAGGTCCTTACATATGTAATTGGGGTTAAGTACTTATGGAAAAAGCAAAACGATTTTTAAATGAAATTGTTTTAACTAATCAATTCTATTGTTATCTATACCCTTTCGCCATTTTATCTGTGGTTAATTGATTACTTTGCTGAAAAATTTATGGGAGCGAGAATAGAATTCACAAAAACCTTTCCACCATGCGGAGAAGCTTAACCCGGCGGTTTACTACTATTACCACAGTGTAAAAAATAAGCTGTGGTATTACAAAGTAAAATGACACAGTTAAAGTTTGTGTTTTATCCCATTGACCTAGTTTGCTAGGCATGCCTTCAGAGCTTTTATCATTTTTAGCCTTGGAAGTAAGTTATTCTTCAACTCAGCTAGATGGAGAAATGTAACTGGGTCGATGAAGTAGGTCATTTAGCCATCGTACTTCAGAAACTTATGCCCGTCCGCTGAACCATAATGAAGGAATGTACTTATTTCTTATTATACATTAGTTATTGGACTACACTCACACTGAGTGTGACACTTGTGTTTGTATTACTGTTGTTATTATGGAGTATAAAGAACATAGTAAGTTTGTAATCTGCGATGAAACATTACATTTATAAGGTATATTTGATTGAAGTTTGTAATAGTAAATTCGTTTATAGGGTTCCGTACCTCAAAAGGAAAAAAAACGGAACCCTTATTTCACTTTGTTCGTTTGTCTGTCAAGAACTTTTTTCTCAAGGACATGTGGAGATATCAAGCTGAAATTCATATCAAATACTCAGGTGTACTGTTCCTTGGAGGTGTGAAAAAATCAAACTTCTAAGCCAACGCAATCAAAAGATACAGCCAACAAACCTCCATTACTTCCCGTGAATTTAGAATCTTAAAATTTGGTACGAAGCAACGTCTTATAGCACAGATAAAGGAAAAATTGCATAAAGTATACATTTTTGGATACACCAAATAATAAACATATTTTAATTTTTTAAATGTAATGTGGATTCCATTTAGCAATAACAATACCATAACTTTTACTTATATACCTGCAGGTTTGTACGGAACCCTCGGTGCGCGAGTCCGACTCGCACTTGGCCGGTTTTTTATAAAACATCATATTTAGAGTTCAGTTTTTTTCATTTACATGTGCTGAACTGAAAGACTTTTCCATATCGTATGGATCTAGGTCAATGGGAAGCTACCCTATAGGTTTTAATTTCTTTGTGAAATAGCATGAACGGCCATATGGTACATATTCTGCATGGTGGAAGGGTATATTTTGCGAATGCCCGCCGGGGTAGCTACAACCCTATATAGTCGAAAATCTGGCGCCGAACGGTGTTCCGGCAGTTGTCGTTGAGATACATTAATTCTAGGTTAGCCTGAACAACATATCCGACCACATCATCACTTACCATCATGTGAGATTGTGGTCAAACGCTAGCATTAGCCAGAAATAAAACAAAAAATCAAGTTACTGGGCCTACTTGGTACGTGTTGTAGCTAGCCAGGCGGGCATTTGCAAAATGCCCTACCACCCTGTTGATTACTCGTAAGCTCTTTACAAACTCCACTCCACTCAAGATCCACTCCACTCTTCGATTTACTTCCACCATTTATATTTATGAAGCAATGATGGCCGAGCGGTTATAGCTAAGGACTGCGGTGCCGCAGGCTCATGGTTCGATCCCATCGCCGGCATGAGCTTCACCGCATGGTGGAAGGGCATTTTGCGAAAGCTCGCCTGGCTAGCTACCACTCTCAAGTAGAGAATATGTCGCCAAGCACCTAACACTGTGTTCCGGCAGCAGCCCTTTAGAGCCAGTAAAGTTACAGGCACACGAGACTCAACAATTATGTCTCAGTGAAGTTCGTCACTTATGATAAAATAGATCTATTATAGGCAGAAGTTACCGCTTAACATCAGGTGGGCTTCGTGCTTGTTCCGTCACATAAATTAAAAAAAAAATATTTTGCATTAGATAGAGTGCTGTCTACTTGGTTCCGTATCGATTATATGAGCCTTGGCAATTTTATTCGATAAAATAGTTATTACCGTGGGAAAACGTGAATATCTACTTCACCGTGTCTATTTTTTTTAAATCCTTGAGTACTAAGTCAACTGTTGGTAAATTATGGTGTGGTCGATGTCGGTAGTAGACCTGGTAGATCTACAATGCTGAAGTCCACCCTGTACTGGTTTCTTAAATAAGTACGGGTCACAAGGACCCTTCAACTAGCACTTGGTAAATTTTTTCCTGATCAATTTCTTACCTGCAGGTAAGTTATGATGCGGTCGCAGATGTTTTTCAAGCTAACCTACAATAACTGGCTCTCAAGGATAGTTGCCGGAACACACCGTGAGGTGCTTGGCGACAGATTTACTTACCATCAGGTGAGATAGTGTCAAAGGCACAAAAGAAATATGTTCTTAGGTCATTAGTCGTAGGTAACTGAACCTGCAGTCGTAGAATCATAAGTTTAGTGATGTGATGATAAACATTAAAAATGTTAAAATAAAGAACCTGTTAATACCCCTTGGTGTGCTAGGCTTGAATATCACCACTTCCCTGATAAACTGCGATCTCCAAGACGCCTGAAAACCCCCTGACAATGGAGAACGCTGTGTTCAGCAGCGGACAATCTGGCTGATAGAGTACCTATGTATCCTTGAGAGGAGTTCCAATTCTAGCCCGGCACCCAGAGGGGTTACTACAAATAAAAAATATTCTCTCAATCACCAACCTTCCGCGATTTTTCCAAAGAGAAACTGGCACTTTCGAGGGCAGTGACCTCATCTGCGTTCTCAAGAAACCTACCTGTACCTACGTACATACGCACACAATAGAATGATAGGTGGACTGGTCATGCATTACTCGTCTGAGTGCTGTGTATGTGACACACTGCGCTTACGCAAAACTTGCAGTTTACCGTTTCTCGCGTTTACCATTGCTGTCGACACAATGCGTGCTTTTATGGTGTCACGGATTGTTCTAATGTGGTTGTAACTTAGTTTGGAGGTGTCTCGTCACTTGATCATGATATCATCCAATTTATAATAATAAAGATTTTTATTTCAGACAACATAAGTCCATGTTTTGCTAGTAGTTAATTATGTCTAAAGATTAAATTGTTAAATTTAATTAAATTATTATTTTATAAATTCATTCTGATGTCAATAAGTGCCAGTAATATAGTTCCAGTTATATAACAATAGCAATGTTTAGTTATTAAGGACCGCAATATGGTGTCACATTATTGGGCAGTCTAGGGCAGATAAGGCAGCTACTTGCGATGACAGACAGGATACTGTTGCTGCTACTCTACACAGCAGTGAAGCTACCATTTTGCGCATTATGGCTGCAAACGCGTTAGTTCGCGCTTCCATGAACATGTTAGAAGTTAGAAGCAAAAACGTGGCGGTCATCAGAATTCTGAAAGCATTATTGTACTGGACGCGCAAAGCGTTGTAGGTTTTTTGTGTATACGTTGTCCATAAGCTACTTCCATAAAATTATTGGCAATAACCCTTGAACAGAGTTATTTTGACTTCGTTTGAGCAACTAAAGATTATCCTAGATATATAGGTATAATCTGTCTTAGCGAGGTACACGATCACGTTTACTGTTCTTTAAACTTTCATGATATAAACATCAGTAACGGGATAAAGACAATAACAAAAATAAATGGGAGTAGATTCAAATCGCTCCCGACACTTTTCAAGACGTGACACCAGCTTCTTTTGTCTACTAGTGATCACGGTCAATAGTACTTTATCGAAACTTGATGTTTATTTGCATTAGTGATTTATAACATCATGCGCACTGTTGACAGTTCAGGAACTTACAGTAAAGTTTATGCCATCACTTTCTTTGATATGGCTTCATCAGTATCCTAATGAATTTTAGGTATAGTTTCAAAGCCAGTTACAAAGTCAATCGAACTACATGCAAACACTGGAAGTTTTTCTGTAAGTACACGAAAACTTGAGCAAACGGTATCCCAAATAAAAAAACCATTTTAACTCTAAAAACAATTATTGTATCGACTGGGTCGATACCAGTGGAACACTCTAAGCAGTTACTACTTGATCTGCGTGCCGAGAAATCTTATGATATAGCATCTAACTATTAAGTAATCTGTGGTTACAGTTACTTTATGATAATAGAATTAGAGGAGCTCAGATCCCACGCATATCACTTACTGGTACTGTGGCAGTGTACTCGTATGGTGTCCGATTATGGCTGTAATTTGTAATGCTTCTTGTTCTGGATACATTTGGCGTGTTTCGTAAGAGATTCATTTTCTTCACCTGAATTTGCATGCTGGCATGCTGCGGAAACTCTGGCTGGTTCATAAAATTGTAGTAAGTACTGCTTCAGGTCACGAAGCGTCGATACCATGTTCAGAATCGACATTATAGAGTGTTTTACTGCCAGAAAAACCAAGGATACTTTTGAGAGGATAGAAGTTTGGACCTAGAAGATTCAACATGTTTATGTAGTTAATGCGATTCAAAAATGTGATTTCTTCGTATGAAATGTTGAGGTTCTCTTTCCTGAGTGGGACTCCTAAGCGAGTGTATGCGATTCAAAGATTGGCCCTGCAGCTACTGCGGTCACTTCGGCAGAGGAACTTGAAAATATGGACACCTTGGAAAAAGATACATGTTGAGATCACATAAGCTATCTATCCTGGTTGATACAACTTGTCGAAATGCTGGAAATTTTTTTAACTCGAAGAATCAAGCTGTATACTATGCACTGATATATTGGTTGCATATGGTTCTCGTTTTCATTGTAGTTACTAGTAGTTAAATATCACACTACTATATACTTAGACGCGAATGTTTGTGAGTATGTTTGCAACTCTTCACGCAGAAACGGCTTAACCGATGTTGATAAAACTTGCAATATAGATAGTTTAGATACTTGATTAACGCATATTATTCATCAATGCCCACGCAGGTTAAGCCGCGGGGCGCAGCCAGTTACACAATAAGGGCAAACCGCGCAAAAAACAAATCAATGATTTAAGAAATGAGCACTGCCTCTATGGTCGAATTTTGCAAAGCTTCGCTTTGAAATCTCGAACTCATGAGTTCGACCCCTGGTCATATACTTATTGGGTTGTCTGAAAGAAATTCATATATAACGAAAATCTAGATGTCCGGCTCCACCTGAAACTATGCACGTTTAAGGCAATAAATATAGCGTAGCCCCTACGATATAGTTGGATTTTAATTGAAACCCTATCTCACTTGATTGTAGGTGATGATGTGGTCGAAGATTTTGTTCAGGATAAACTAATATACGCGTTTGAATGTTTGGTGAAATGTAGGTGAAAAACCATATTAAAACAAGGGTAGGCCATCTTAGGGAATTTAAAAGCATAATACGATATGTTTTGATTCTAGAAAATAAAAGTAGATTATACAGCGCATGAAACATGTAATTTTAGCCGAGACGTTTAACAAGTTTTATGATATTCAATGTAAGGCCTTTTATGCACGAGTTATACACTCAGATTTTCGCATCAATTGCGAGGAAATGAAACAATAAACTAGAGCTTTACGAGCATGAAAAGTGATAATAATATTTTAGGTATCACCATTTTCTTCATATTTCAGAAGGCCCCACGAGTGTAGTCATTATCGATCCGGCAAGGTAGTGCCATCAGTCATTGTGAACCTATCTACAACTTCGCTAGCGATTTACGATGTATTGTCTATTAACTTAGCTGTTCTTATAATAACAAGCATGTCCTCATTTCTTCCTACAACGAACTGAATGATTAATACTATTCAATAAGCCCTAGGTAATTGACCTGAGCAAGTCACAATACAATAACCTCACTCTTCAGAAGCAATCCACTACCTTACTCATTGAACTCTGTCGCAATACAAACAATACAGTCTCATAAATTAACGACAGGCATATTCTGTGTCATTTAAAACGATATGGTACTAAAGTGTAATGGTCCAGTGATTTAGCGTAATTGTATGATAATGAATGGTCAAGCTTTCTATGGTTTGCAGTGGTGGTCTTGTATGGATTGTCGAAATTTGTATAGCTAATCAGACTTCAAATTCATATCGCGTATTAATTACATCAATCCATATAAAAGCGTCAGTTTGTTTTTATTGTGGAAGGGATCATATATTTAAGGCATTTCCTCGTTTTCCAACGTAGTGTACCATAGAGAATTATATTTTCCTATGAATTTCGAAGTAGGTGAACATTAGAAGGTGGTTATCCTCGTGCTTCCACTAGTATGATGAATTAGTAGGGCCACGAGAAAACTTTCGAGAACAGTTATTTCCAATCGCCTTCGTACATAAAAAAACAGAGATACTATGTACTTACACGAAATTTTCAGAATTCTTAACAACAATAACAGATCCTATCCCAACTACGTCCGTCTTACCTTATTTTGATTTGTAATAGCTGGTTAAATTTTTCACAGAAATCGAGTCTTTTTTGCCTGAAGGTTGACAACAATTTCACCCGATGGTTAAAAGTACCATTAAAGAATGTAAATAGGTATGGGAACTGAGCTTAGCGACAGATTTTTGAGGGTGGTCGCTATTCAGACGCACATTTCCAGAATGCCCTACTACCATGCAAAAATTCATCATCATCATAATTTCAGCTGCAAGAAGTCCACTTCTGTATATATGCCTCCCCCATAGATTTCCAAATAGAACGTTTGGAAGTGGCCTGCATCCAGCGTCCTTCTGCGACCTTAGTAATGTCGTCCGCCCACCTTGCAGGTGGTCTTCCGACGCTGCGCTTGCTGGTCTATGGCCTCCATTCGAGAACCTTTCGGCCCCATCGTACAGCTCTGCGTGCTATGTGCCTTGCCCACTTCAACTCGCTAATTCGCCGGGCTATGTCAGTGGCTTTCGTTCGTCTACGGATCTCCTCATTCCTGATTCGATCTCGTAAGAGAAACACCGAGCATGGCCCTCTCCATAGCTCGTTGTGCGACTTTGAGCTTCCTTATAAGGCCCACAGTTAGAGGCCACGTTTCACACATTATAATACTTTTTTTATATTGATATGTTAGCCTTTGACTACTATCTCACCTGATGGTAAGTGATGATGTGGTCGAAGATGTTGTTCAGGCTAACCTAGAATTACTGGCTCTCAAGGATAGCGACTGGAACACTATGGTAGCTAGCCAGGCGGGCATTCGCAAAATTCCCTACCACCATGCTATAACCACTGTTATCCTAAGAGAACAACCGGCTTAACATGCCCTCCGAAGCACGGAAGCGCTCAGTAGTAATGTCACTAGTGGTCACCCATCCAAGTTATGGCCGCGGCGGTCGTTGCTTTACTTTGCTGATCGGTTAAGAACAGCTAAGCAAACTTCGCTAAAAGCGCTTCGCTTAGTGTGTGACTTACTCGCAGTTTCTGGAACGTTTGTCAAAGCCTTGATCAGTTAACCGACTAAATACAGAATACTCATTGGTCACATATCGCGTCATAGAGTACCATTGACCAATCACCGTACAGTATTTAATCTGTCAACTAATCAAAGCTTGGACAAACGTTTCAGAAACTGGGGGTTACACTCATACATAGCTAGTTGTAAGTATGATATCAAGAGACAAGGACGAAGTTATATTGATGTAGGTGCAGCATACATGACTGAAACAGCTGCAGTGCCAACTACTGAAAAGTTGTTTAGGACAGGGCAATGCGCTCAACTCGTCATCACTTTAGTTCTACACACTCATTGTCCTTGTAATTTGTTATTTATTGCGATTATCTATATACTTTGCATAAGAATAGCTATTTGTAAAACTAGACAGTAGGTAAAGTCGTTATTTGGCGCGAGTAATTTTTATTTTTATGTTATTGTGACGAAACAAGCTCGAGGCCCACATGATGTTAAGCGGACTAACCTCTGCCTATAACAGATGCATTTCATCACATGTCACGAATTGCACTGCGCCCGTCACCTTGAGACATATTTGTTTAGTCTCATGTGCCTGTAACTTCACTCTCTCAAGGACTGCTGCCGGAACACACCGTTGGGTGCTTGGTGACAGATTTTCTACTTGATGATGATGATGATGAACACTTTATTGAAACACCAAAATTTATACAAATATTACAAACAAATTATAAGACTAAGTATACTACAATGGGCGGTCTTATCGCTCAAAGCGAAGGTAGCTAGGCAAGGCAATGGTAAAATGTCCTTCCACCATGCAAAAATTGTATTGAAACCTGCTTATATGAAGAAGTGAAGGCACCTAGCATTTTCCTCGCTGGAGTGAGGTGAAAAATGGTGTGTTTTGCTTGGCAAAAAAGTTCATTTGCATCTTTGAAACCTTCGGTATGCTCAGGATTCTATTTTAGAATCACTTCACTCGTGGTTCAATGTAAGGCCTTTTATGCACGAGTTATACACTCAGATTTTCGCATCAATTGCGAGGAAATGAAACAATAAACTAGAGCTTTACGAGCATGAAAAGTGATAATAATATTTTAGGTATCACCATTTTCTTCATATTTCAGAAGGCCCCACGAGTGTAGTCATTATCGATCCGGCAAGGTAGTGCCATCAGTCATTGTGAACCTATCTACAACTTCGCTAGCGATTTACGATGTATTGTCTATTAACTTAGCTGTTCTTATAATAACAAGCATGTCCTCATTTCTTCCTACAACGAACTGAATGATTAATACTATTCAATAAGCCCTAGGTAATTGACCTGAGCAAGTCACAATACAATAACCTCACTCTTCAGAAGCAATCCACTACCTTACTCATTGAACTCTGTCGCAATACAAACAATACAGTCTCATAAATTAACGACAGGCATATTCTGTGTCATTTAAAACGATATGGTACTAAAGTGTAATGGTCCAGTGATTTAGCGTAATTGTATGATAATGAATGGTCAAGCTTTCTATGGTTTGCAGTGGTGGTCTTGTATGGATTGTCGAAATTTGTATAGCTAATCAGACTTCAAATTCATATCGCGTATTAATTACATCAATCCATATAAAAGCGTCAGTTTGTTTTTATTGTGGAAGGGATCATATATTTAAGGCATTTCCTCGTTTTCCAACGTAGTGTACCATAGAGAATTATATTTTCCTATGAATTTCGAAGTAGGTGAACATTAGAAGGTGGTTATCCTCGTGCTTCCACTAGTATGATGAATTAGTAGGGCCACGAGAAAACTTTCGAGAACAGTTATTTCCAATCGCCTTCGTACATAAAAAAACAGAGATACTATGTACTTACACGAAATTTTCAGAATTCTTAACAACAATAACAGATCCTATCCCAACTACGTCCGTCTTACCTTATTTTGATTTGTAATAGCTGGTTAAATTTTTCACAGAAATCGAGTCTTTTTTGCCTGAAGGTTGACAACAATTTCACCCGATGGTTAAAAGTACCATTAAAGAATGTAAATAGGTATGGGAACTGAGCTTAGCGACAGATTTTTGAGGGTGGTCGCTATTCAGACGCACATTTCCAGAATGCCCTACTACCATGCAAAAATTCATCATCATCATAATTTCAGCTGCAAGAAGTCCACTTCTGTATATATGCCTCCCCCATAGATTTCCAAATAGAACGTTTGGAAGTGGCCTGCATCCAGCGTCCTTCTGCGACCTTAGTAATGTCGTCCGCCCACCTTGCAGGTGGTCTTCCGACGCTGCGCTTGCTGGTCTATGGCCTCCATTCGAGAACCTTTCGGCCCCATCGTACAGCTCTGCGTGCTATGTGCCTTGCCCACTTCAACTCGCTAATTCGCCGGGCTATGTCAGTGGCTTTCGTTCGTCTACGGATCTCCTCATTCCTGATTCGATCTCGTAAGAGAAACACCGAGCATGGCCCTCTCCATAGCTCGTTGTGCGACTTTGAGCTTCCTTATAAGGCCCACAGTTAGAGGCCACGTTTCACACATTATAATACTTTTTTTATATTGATATGTTAGCCTTTGACTACTATCTCACCTGATGGTAAGTGATGATGTGGTCGAAGATGTTGTTCAGGCTAACCTAGAATTACTGGCTCTCAAGGATAGCGACTGGAACACTATGGTAGCTAGCCAGGCGGGCATTCGCAAAATTCCCTACCACCATGCTATAACCACTGTTATCCTAAGAGAACAACCGGCTTAACATGCCCTCCGAAGCACGGAAGCGCTCAGTAGTAATGTCACTAGTGGTCACCCATCCAAGTTATGGCCGCGGCGGTCGTTGCTTTACTTTGCTGATCGGTTAAGAACAGCTAAGCAAACTTCGCTAAAAGCGCTTCGCTTAGTGTGTGACTTACTCGCAGTTTCTGGAACGTTTGTCAAAGCCTTGATCAGTTAACCGACTAAATACAGAATACTCATTGGTCACATATCGCGTCATAGAGTACCATTGACCAATCACCGTACAGTATTTAATCTGTCAACTAATCAAAGCTTGGACAAACGTTTCAGAAACTGGGGGTTACACTCATACATAGCTAGTTGTAAGTATGATATCAAGAGACAAGGACGAAGTTATATTGATGTAGGTGCAGCATACATGACTGAAACAGCTGCAGTGCCAACTACTGAAAAGTTGTTTAGGACAGGGCAATGCGCTCAACTCGTCATCACTTTAGTTCTACACACTCATTGTCCTTGTAATTTGTTATTTATTGCGATTATCTATATACTTTGCATAAGAATAGCTATTTGTAAAACTAGACAGTAGGTAAAGTCGTTATTTGGCGCGAGTAATTTTTATTTTTATGTTATTGTGACGAAACAAGCTCGAGGCCCACATGATGTTAAGCGGACTAACCTCTGCCTATAACAGATGCATTTCATCACATGTCACGAATTGCACTGCGCCCGTCACCTTGAGACATATTTGTTTAGTCTCATGTGCCTGTAACTTCACTCTCTCAAGGACTGCTGCCGGAACACACCGTTGGGTGCTTGGTGACAGATTTTCTACTTGATGATGATGATGATGAACACTTTATTGAAACACCAAAATTTATACAAATATTACAAACAAATTATAAGACTAAGTATACTACAATGGGCGGTCTTATCGCTCAAAGCGAAGGTAGCTAGGCAAGGCAATGGTAAAATGTCCTTCCACCATGCAAAAATTGTATTGAAACCTGCTTATATGAAGAAGTGAAGGCACCTAGCATTTTCCTCGCTGGAGTGAGGTGAAAAATGGTGTGTTTTGCTTGGCAAAAAAGTTCATTTGCATCTTTGAAACCTTCGGTATGCTCAGGATTCTATTTTAGAATCACTTCACTCGTGGTTCAATCCCAGATTCCTCCACATCCTCAGGTTCCAATAAAAGTATACTCGCCCCAAATAACTTTGCAGTCTCGCATAACAAAGAGCTATTTCACCTTACAAGCTCGGAAAATTGTTGTTTATCATTCGAAATCTGCCTGGAAAATGCTGTAGGTTAGGCTACCTGGTGTTTTTTCTATTGCTGATAGGTAAGCCTTTGACCACAATCTCACCTGA
Organism: Plagodis pulveraria; assembly: GCA_963890685.1. Taxonomy (NCBI): domain Eukaryota; kingdom Metazoa; phylum Arthropoda; class Insecta; order Lepidoptera; family Geometridae; genus Plagodis; species Plagodis pulveraria. The sequence goes on from OY982971.1 coordinate 10,554,318, forward strand.
TGGTGATTGAAGATGTGGTCGAAGGTGTTAACAGGCTTCACCTAAAATTACTGGCTCTCAAGGACAGCTGCCGGAAGGTGCTTGGCGACAGATTATCTACATGAGGGTGGTATATTGCGGGCATTCACCAAATACCCTTCCACCATGCGGTGTAGCTCAAGACCGTGGCGGGATTCGACAATTAGACCTGCTGCGTGGCAGTCCATAGCCATCACTGCTTAAAAAAAAGGTGTTTGACATCGCTTTGGCTAAACAGGAATATTAGTTGAAATTGTTACTAGATATGCTTTTATATAATATAATCGTTTTTCTAAAATATTAATTGAATGTTTTCCTTAACTATTTGTTATTGTTATTTGAGATAATTAGAAAATAAATGTCCTCATTATTATGTCATTGTAAACAAAGACAATTAATAATTAAAATTAAAATAAATAATTAAATATAAATAATTAAAATTAATTTTTAATAACAAAAGCGACGCAAGTATGCTAACCTCGGTATGGGTTACATATTTGAGCCGTTTGTTGTATAGACGTTGGGTCCGTGGGGACCGGGAGCTCATCGTATTTTCCAAAACTTATCAGAGCGCTTGGTCGATGCGACGCGTGATCAAAATGCTGGCACCTATTTGGCTCAAAGAATAAGCATTGCAATTCAACGGGGCAAAGCTGCCAGCATGCTGGGCACGTTGCCAACTGGTAGTGGGCTAGAGCGTTTGGACTGCCTATGAGTCTGCAATGGCTTATAGGGATATAAATGTTTTTATTGTAGTAGCTGTAGTGTTGTGTATAGTTCGTAGTATTTTGTTAATAAAGGCATACCGCTTGTAAACAAATATGCACTTCTCAACTTGCTTCTAGGTTCCACTGTCTGTCAACATATTTAGGACAACTCAATCAACAGTATCTATTTAGGACAACTCAATCAACAGTAGCAATTGCACTTAAGTTTAAACAAAACCTTTTCTGTGTGTACCTATTTTCTTAAAAGGGCACAATTTAAGAGGACGTTATCTTGGAGCTGAGAGCGTCCTGTTTTACGACATGACCATTGCAGATAGGGAGTTCGTCACTCACATACTCTACAGATGAATGCAACATCCACGAAAGATAGAATGTCGTAGAAGTGGCAAGAAAAATTTACAATAGATTAAGGCGGTAATAAATGGAAACACATATAAAAAAATGCCTTTTTACTTTCTGCTAAGGTACACCGACCTGACGTCAAAAACTCCACGGAATCCAGGAGGAATGAATTTAAACGCGTTGCGCATCTAAACGACATGAACCTTCTCCAGGAGGTATCCTATTCACTGTTCTCGAACAATACTCTTAGTTTTTAAATATCTGTTCTATTTTAGGCGGAACATTCATTTATATTCTTTATTGCTTTGGTGAATCAATATAAATGCTACTGCATCTTCTAGTATCACTTACAGAAAGGTCAGAATGTTACCTTTAATTTTCTTGTGTCAATCAGAGAAATACAGACATTTCACTAACTGTCGGTAGAAAATTATAGTTTTTATTTCCCTCGGCCTCTGTTAAGTTTTAGCACAGAATATAACGTTTTTGTGAATACCGCAAGCATAGAATAAAAAAATATATTAGTGTATTATCGTATGTACGTGAATAATACTTATATGATTTACCAGTATAGCTAGCGACTTTGAAGAACTTCAATATTCTTCTCCAAAAGATCTGTGTCAGATGTATTGAAGTACCTACATATGTAATGTGATGTACTTTTAATTTATCGAGTGTTTTTGGACCATAAAATGTTCTAGTTTGGCCTAATTAACATCTTCGATACAAATACAATTACAATACAATTGCTGTTGAGATTGTAGTGAAAAGACTAGCCAATAGTAACAAAACGAGAAATATCGTATTTTTATTATTTTTATATCGTTTCTTAATCAGATTCATATACATATTTTAACCATTTACGAAATAACCATTTAAGAATCTATTAATAATGTAAACACTATTAATAGTTTATTTTGTACGTTGCTTATTCTATAAAAAATAAGCATTGCAATTCAACGGGGCAATGCTGCTGCCGCAGTGGGCTGGAGCATTTGGACTGCCTATGAGTCTGCATTGACTTATAGGGATCTTAATGCTTTTATTGTAGTAGCTATAGTGTTGTATAAAATAATAAAAAAGTATTCTAAATGCCTGTCTAGACATTGTTAGTGCTATGATCGGCGCGTGCGCAGATAATAGAGTCTCGCGTCGATAACAGCTAAAACGTCCGCCACACAAAGGTGTGGTGGAGTAGTGGTATCAGAAGAGATAAACTGCATCTTTGTGGACTTTCTTGCATTCCTTTTGTCTTAGTTCTACAAAACACTCAAGAATTTACCAAACAAGAGAAAAGAGGCAGTTTTTGTCCGTTAAATATTCTTGTATTTTGCATATTCACAAATCGAAGCCGAAATAAAATATATTATGAACCCAGCCCTGAGAAATGTGCATGGCAATAAATTAAATAAAATACTTATATACGTTCAAAATGTTTATTAATGCTATTTGAAAACTGTAGTTTCGGGAAATTAAGGTCTGAATACAGTTTTTGTTTGGTCTAACATTATATTTGATAATATATTCCTATCATATATAGCGGTATGATGTTATAGCGTTTCTTTCACTATTATAAATTTTATATCGGTTCCTGGGAAATCTTATATTTCTATGAATATCACGGAAAATGGCATTATAAAGAATTGGTCTTAATACAATGAAAATTCTTATAAAAATCTACTTTGTATTGAGAAACGTTATAGCCAAATCAATTTCGATTAAATTTGGCACAAATATAGCCGACAAGAATTCCTGTATAGCGTGGTACTTACGGCCGGAGATGTTTGTGGTGCCTGCACTACTACTGACGTACTAAGGAAATCTCCTAGGTACGAATGTTTGTTATGAAAAGTAACTACCGACTATTTGCTTGCACATATAACGGAATTCAGAAAATATAAATGAATGTTCGAAGCGCTCGTAGCGAAGTTTGCGTAGCTGTTCTTAACCGATCTGCAAAGTTAAGCAACGTCCGCCGTGGTCATGACTTGGATGGGTGACCGCTAGTGACATTATTACTGAGCGCTTCCGTGCTTCGGAGGGCACGTTAAGCCGTCGGTCCCGGTTGTTGGCTACACCCTCAGGTAGAAAATCTATGCGCCAAACAGTTAATAGTGTGTTCCGGCAGCTGTCCTTGAGAGCCAGTAATTCTACGTTAGCCTGAACAACATCTAGGAACACATCATCACTTACCATCAGGTGAGTAAAGGCTAATTTATAAGGGTTTTTTTTGCGTATTAATAAAGCTGAATCCTAGCTTCAAGCTGGGTGGCAAAGAAAATAAATGTCCTCACATTACCGACTGCATTTCACGAACCTTAGATTTACCTACTCTTTAATGTAGATGACCTATAATCTAATGTAGATACCTTCTAGTACTTGCTTAATAAAATAATACTTTCGGGTACATTAATGAGAATGAATTAGTACCTAATTTCAAACGTATAAAATACTTCAATATCAATCTAAAACAGCTAAGACAAAGGTGGTCCCAATGATCTAAATACCATTGGTTATTGCGTAGCGTAGTGCAATGCTCCCTACCTAACTCAGATGGTGCTGACACAGAATAAAATTACAGTTAGTAATGTTACTACGTAGTAATGACTAGTGACTGGTATGTAATCTATGACGATGTCCAAACTGCATCGGGTACCATCTCGGTATAGGTGCTGTTACCTTCATGGAAACAGTGGCCCAATGGACGTCCACTGCATAATAAAATATTGGAACATTTTTGTTTTGTATATATAGAAAAAGTTGATTCTGTTGCGGTTAAGCCCGCATGGACGTATGTCATATTCCGATACCTCTAAAAATGTTACAAATTTACGAGAGAAAAATTATAGTCATGTGCAGGACTATAATATGTAAGTATATGCTAGTATTATAGCATAAGTGTGTGTGTGTGTGTGTGTAATATATATATATATATATATATAAGTAAATAGAACTAATAATTTAGAAAACGTTAATTTAGTTAAGCAAAGTTTTATACATTACTCTTAAGTGCACCAAGCCGCCATAATAATTTATTTACTGCTCCTTCCCAAACATGGTTGCCTGGAAGAGATCGCTTTAAGCGATAAGGCCGCCAATTGTAACATTATTGTAATTTTTTTGTAAATTCATCATAGATCTGTACTGTGGTGTTTCAATAAAGAGTTATATCTATCTATCTATATTTTATCCTCTCGTTAATTTGTAGCTTTGTAATGTAATCCGCATAGCATGCGTTATTGCAAAAATGAAAATTTTAAAACCTCTAAAAATGTTTCGTAATGGATAAAAGTAAAACCTAGCAATAGATGGGAGTTATTTTTTTATGAAAACTAATGTTTATTTTTAATGTAACTTTATCAAAAGAACATCAACATAAAATAACTGAATCTAGTAGCGAAAACTATCTATTAACTCAAATTTTAAAGAATAGATTGTGTTGATTGTGTTAGCTACCAGGAAGCAATCATAGTTAGATAAAAGAGATCAGGTCCTCTGTCCTCGGGTAAGGTTACTCAAAAGGCTGGCGACATTGCCCCGTTGAACGGCAATACTATTTCTCTAGCCCAGGTAAGCACCAGCCCTTTGGTCGGTTACCTATTCTATCAAACGTTGCATTGCCAAATTTTTATATAGAAACCATGTGCTTAGACCTCACGGTCCTAACGTTTCTACTCCAAGAGGCAGAAATATGTAACCACCTTCGAGACCCATCTTTTTCTTATTTTTTTGCTAGGGAAGTTAGTCTTTGACCACTATCTCACCTGATGGTAAGTGATGATGTGGTCGAAGATGTTGTTCAGGCTAAACTAGAATTATGAGAATTATATTTCATTGTTTGTATGAGAACAACAGAACCCAGAGGAGATGTACCTTTAATCCGTTCAGCTGTTATTAAGTATTTTTTGGTTAAGACACAGTTATGGTTATGTTCCTACATTTATGATGGAGTAAAGGAGATTTAATGTTTTTTTTTGCAAATCAAAGCTTATACTGGGCAAGCAAGCACAGTAAAAGATCTATATCAAGTATTTACGTGTTTCGGGACGGTACTGCCTTTAAGGTTGAACTGGCCAGTCGCTTCTCCATACAAACGTCGTTGTAGGGTGATCACTCCCTTATTTGAGATTTTAAATCCAGACTTAAGCATAATCCCGATTGATATCGTCATTATCTAGGCTTGTATGATGCCAAAATTTTAAAAAGATAAGTATGTTGTAAGTTATGAGCCTCGAAAACTTTATATGAAAATATTTCAAGGCTCTTAATTCTCGTTAGTTATTTTATTATAATTTCGGCATCATACAAGCCTAGATAATGACGAGATCAATCGGTATTATGCTTTACTTTGGACCTAAATTCTTAATTAAGGGAGTGATCGATCACCCTACGACGTTTGTATGGAGAACAATCCGGCCAGTTCACCCTTAACTGGTCATGATAATGGTATCGCGTTACTCCTCTCTCTTCAGCTACAGCATCTACTCTAGCACTCGCCTCTCGGATCAACGTGTGTCTTATATTGACTATCCCGAAGCCCGACGAGCCTGGAGAGGTTGAAAGCGACCATCAGCTAAAACAATGGCAGTACGCGGGCAGGCCGCGTTATGTAATTTTTACAAGTTATTTCTTACTAGCAATGCAGGCCTAGACGTTGGGTCCGTGGGCACTGGGAGCACATCGTATTTTCCAAAACTTATCAGAGCTTGGTCGATGCGACGCGTGATCAAAATGATGGCACCTATTTGGCTCAAAGAATAAGCATTGCAATTCAACGGGGCAATGCTGCCAGCATGCTGGGCACGCTGCCAACTGGTAGTGGGCTAGAGCATATGGACTGCCTATGAGTCCAAATGCTTTTATTGTAGTAGCTGTAGTGTTGTTTATAGTTCGTAGTATTTTGTTAATAAAGGCATACCGCCGGTAATAAAAAAAAAGCAGTCCTTATTTTTAAAATGTGTGTTTACCGATATATTTTCCGCGTTTTATTATATATCGCGAATAGTTATTTGTTATGAAAGGCTGCAGAGCAGAGAATATGTTATTTGGCGCAAGTACTTTTATCGAAACCTGAGGAAACTACGGATATTGCGAGTTTCTGAAAATGTAGAATCACGAGCGTACCGCAGGTTTCAAAGGTACGAGATGCAAGATAACTTTGATACAACATCGAGTGCAACACACACTTTTTCACTTTACCTCAGTAAGGAAATACTACGTGCGAAAACAACACTTTTGTAAACTACCACGGTATTGTACATACATTTAATACTTACGGGAATTGAAAAAATAAAAAAAGTACCACGGTACAAATCCCGTAAGTAGGAATAATATGCAAGGAAAACACTTTCTATAATATAGCTTAAATTAACGAAGTAAAATTACTTATCTAGGTAATATATGAAGTAAATTTGAGAAGAATTTCAATACCTTTTCCACGAAGGCAAATAAAAAGCATATTTCGCAAACCACAAACTGATTACACATTTCTAATGCTAAACAACACATTTCTGAGGGCGTGAATTGAAATTAGTTTTTATTATACTTTGCCGTCGAGTGAAACACACATTTCTCCATCTCACTACAGCGAAATGCCATTGGGTACCTACAAAAAAACAACCTAAATAAAATAGTACATGTCAATAAAAAATAAACTGATTTTTTTCAAATTGACAGTTTATCTGTTATTCGCTAGCGGATAAAATAAACTTTTCTACGCAGATTTAAAATAACAAACAACACTTTGCCGAGCTTGTGAGTTGAAAAAAATTTCGCGTTTCCATTTAATAATTAACCAATTTATCGTTAATCATATTCTAACTATGGTATCAAAATCATATAATTGTCTTAATGTTTAAGCCCGAATGAGTACATGAGACAGAAAACCTTGAAGCAGTGATGGCTCAGTGGCATTGGCTATGAACTGCCGCGCAGCAGGTCCATGGTTCGTATCTCGCCGCGGGCTTGAGCTTCACCCAATGGTGGAAGGGCATTTTATGGACGACTGGCTAGGGACCACCCTCAATTAGAAAATCTGTCACCAAGTAGGTACTTAACCGTGTCTTCCGGCAGCTGTCCTTGAGAGCCAGTAATTGTAGGTTAAGCCTGTTTACGCCTTCCGCATTATCACTTACCATCAAGTGAGATCGCGGTCAGGCTTACCAATCAGCTATAAAAAAAGCTATCTTTTTAATTACATAAGTAGTATCTACTTTTTAATAGGATGGTATGATCATGGATTGATCACAATCTTATTAAGATACATTCGTTCTTCAAACACTTATCTTAAATCATCATGCGAGCAAAAATGGTAAGTGTCAGCATTGTTTCTTATTCCACAACCAAATTATTTTTCCAGTTACAAACCAAAATACATGTTTTTTATGAACCTTATAATCACAATAATAAGTATGACAATTCATTAGTACGTGGTATGTGTAGTTGCAATTTTATCTTTGTAATATCTTAGTATTGTTGTACCAAGTCAATGCACTAACTTGAATTTTATTAGCAGTTCCACATTAGTCTAAAGACTAGTTACGGTTTGAATACAAAGTGTTTTGTGTCTAGTGTTAGTCATTAAATTCTTTTTACGTTATTAGATTAGTATATTTTTATTCGTTATTATATTAACATAACAATAAAACCATCTTCATACACTAGAGTTGGTAAAACACTTTGAAGCGTTCGTAGCGTAGTTTGCTTAGCCGGTCTTAACCGATTAGCTAAGTTGTTGAAGCAGTGATGGCTCAGTGGCATTGGCTATAGACTGCCGCGCAGCAGGTCCATGGTTCGAATCCCGCCCAGAGCTTGAGCTTCACCGCATGGTGGAAGGGCATTTTGCGAATGCCCGCCTGGGTAGCGACCACCCTCAAGTAGAAAATCTGTCGCCAAGCACCTAACGGTGTGTTCCGGCAGCAGTCCTTGAGTGCCAGTGAAATAACAGGCAAAATGAGACTTAACAACTGTCTCAAGGTGATGGGCGCAGTGCAGTTCGTCGCTTGTGGTGAAATGCATCTGTTATAGGCAGAGTATACCGCTTTACATCAGGTGGGCCTCGCGCTTGTTCCATCACAATAACATAAAAAAAAAAGTTAAGTAATGTCCGCCGCGGTCATGACTTGGATGGGTGACCGTTAGTAGCATTACTACGGCGGGTGTATGTGTTTTGGAGCCGTCGTTCCTGGTTGTTGTCTTATGATGACAGTCTATCACAGTCAGTTATAGCATGGTTCAAGGGAATTTACTAAAAGTCCGCCTGGCTACCAGCTTCGACTAGATTATCTGTCGCCAAGCACCTAAAGGTGTGTTCCGGCAGATGTCATTGAGAGCCAGTAATTCAATTCCTAAACAACATGTTAGACCACATCATCACTTAGCATCAGGTGAGATAGTGGGCAAAGGTGAGGCCATAAGATATGTAAAAAAAAATCTTCTCTCAAAATATAACAACGCACAGGAAAACACAAAGAATATAATTATTGTTTAAGTTTTCAGGCGGCCTATCTGATTATTAGTTTGCTGATCATTTGGCGCATTCTTTCCTTTAGTCGCTTTAACGACATCCAAGAAGGGTTATTGGAAAATCTTCCTATTCTTGAGTCGGGGTTAATGCGATGATTAAGAACTGGAGGACAAATTAGAGTTATGAGTCATATGTCATGTTCGCTTTGCGGTTAGAGCATTCCCCGGCTATAAGAGTGGATGGCGTGGGTTCAAACCCCGTTTTTCCTCTTATTGAAATTTTGTTATGTAATCTGTGGAGCATAAGTCGTTGCAAAAAAAAAAAGATTAGGTGCCGGTGAAATTACAGACATAATATTTACACTTTACAATTTTGGCTCAGAGTGATGGGAACAGTGCAGTTTGCCACTTATGACGAACTGCATCTGTATAGGCAGAAGTTACCGCTAAACACCAGGGTCACAAGGTAAGCCTCAAGCCTATTCCATCACGTAAGCTTTAAAAAAGTCAAAGTCAAAGTCAAAATCATTTATTCAATTTAGGCGTCTACGACGCTCTTATGAAGGTCAATTACAAATTTTAGTATTGAAATATTCTACATTGTACTGCCACGTTCAGCAAATAAATTTTTTAGGACCACTGCGAGAAGAACGGGCAAGAAACTCGGGTCCATTCTTTTAAACATCTTTTAACAATGTGTTACATACATACTATATAATAGAGTTATTACAATATTTGTTTAAATTATGTAGGTGACAGGCAATAGCTTGGCGGAGGCGGAATCGTCCAGGCATTTTTGTCGTTTATGTAATCAGAAACTGTGTAGTAGGATTTTGTAATCAATATGTTTTTCACATGCAACTTGAATTTCCCTTCTGTGAGCGTTGTAATATGTTTAGAAACTTTATTATAAAACCGCACACAATTACCTAAGAAGGACCTTTTATTTGTCTTTGCTAATCTAAAACCTGGCACCGCTATTTTATCTTTATTCCTAGTATTGTAATCGTGATTGTCACTGTTTAATTTAAATTTACTCTAATTTTTACGAACATACATAATATTTTCAAATATATACAGACTTGGTAAAGTTAAAATATCAATTTCTTTAAAAAGATCCCTCACAGATTCCCTAGGACACATTTTATATATGGCTCGAATTGCACGCTTTTGTATGATAAAGATTGTCTCTATCTCAGCAGCAGTTCCCCACAGCAATACACCATACGACATAATACTGTGGAAGTACGCGAAATAAACTAGGCGAGCAGTAGCTACGTCTGTTAACTGTCTTATCCTAAGAACTGCATATGCAGCAGAACTAAGTCTTCCGGAGAGATCATGTATATGTGGATCCCATTGAAAAGTGGAATCCATTTTGATTCCCAGGAAGACTGTCTCTTTGTCAATAGGGAGGTTATCTGGGCCAAGCTTTATGTTTGGTTCAACATAAGGAACATTTGGTAAAGAAAACTTTAAACATTTCGTCTTTTTTGAATTAAGGAGAAGATTACTAGCGGCGAACCATTTACAAATCTTAGATAATACATTATTTACATGCGTCAGTTCACTGTCTTCTTTCCTATCTACTTTAAAAATCAGAGAGGTATCATCTGCGAATAAAACAATATCGCAGAAATTGGAACAGCCCTTGAAAATTAACTTTTAATGCTCGACTCCAAAGGCAATAGGGTCACAACATAACACAGCCAATTAAAAATAGCAAGCACAACCTACGCGTTATCTATTTCTTAAATTCATCTAACGTAATTTTATATTAAATATTTTAATGAGGCATGCGTAAAATTAAGCAATGACCGAGTAACTAAAATGTAGATACGCCTACTTAGCTAAACATTGCTTAAATGTAGTAAACAAACATTGGACGCATCTTAAGCAAGTAGGTTATTAACACTTAATAAAGATATCAAATATTGTGTAACATAGTTATGTTCAGCTTCTTGAATAGGCGAGGTTAACGCGGCAACCCTGAGTGCCTATGAAATATATAGTTTTGAATACATTTACGTGATATCATGATACAATTTAATTATGTTACCCATGTCTTGCGTAAAGGAATAATTTATTGTAAGTACTAGCTGACCCGGCAAACGTTGTTTTGCCATGTAAATAATTTTGGCTATTAAAAAATAAGGGTTGATCGTAGAAGGGTGAAAATTGAGGAATGTATGTATTTTTGTATGTTGTATCATAAAAAAATAGAAATTAAAAATTTTGTCTAAAAAATAAAAAATAAATTTAGGGGTGGACTACCCCTAACATTTAGGGGGATGAAAAATAGATGTTGGCCGATTCTCATAGATACCGGATAAGCACAAAAAATTTCATCAAAATCGGTCAAACCGTTTCGGAGGAGTATGGCAACGAAAACTGTGACACGAGAATTTTATATATTAGAGAGATATATTATTATGCAGTTTATATATTACTAGTGATTCGCCCCGGCTTCGCACGGGTGCAATACTGATACTAAATATACTACAGAATGTCTATTGGAAACTTACCACATTATGATGGAATATAACTATTCTATTTGAAATAACTTGGGAAATGCCTAAACAAAAGACAGTTATATTCATACAGCACCTTTCAAACACTTTTTTTTTATTTTTTCCTAATATATGAATTTTAACCACCCGTAACAGAAAATAAATACAAGAGAGAATAACTCACGTTTTTTTTTTCTCAGCAATAGATAATTATTTTAGTACATCAAATTGAAGCTACGTTCAGTGCAAACAAGACAAAGCTATAATAGTTAGACTATATATCGTAAGTAAGAAGAAGATTAGATGGTTTTGATAGTGCACCGCCCTGGGATTTTAGAGTCCCATGGCCAGATTACGGGTATTTACTTTTGGCACTGTACAGTCTCATGGCCAATCTACGGGTTATATACAACGTTCACAGTTTTTATGTAATTAGACAGTACAAACATGTTTTCTTTAGAAGTTACTCTTGAAAGAGCGAGTAATTGGCCTTGTGAAAAACACTCAACACGCAACGAAAAATCAAATGCTGTAAAGGCCGTATTGATCTATATTAAATCCACCCCCGTGGGGTGCCGGGTTAGAATTGCACCTCCCTATATCATCCCGTGGGTGTCGTAATAGGCGATTATGGAAAAAATACTGGAAGGTGGGCTGCAGCACCTTCTAAAGAACTGCAATCTTACACTGCGATCCCCAAGCCGCCTGCCAAGCGTTGGGATTATGGCAAATACCCCCTTAATAGGGGAGGCTGTGTTCAGCAGTGGACGAGTCGGCTGTTACAGTACAGTACAGTAAATGCACAATGTATTTAGGGTACTTCATTGGATAAGGATTAATGCACTATTGTCTTGATTTTTCACAGTTCCAAGGGACAGTAGATTTGAGTATTTGATACGAATTTCAGCTTGATACCTCAACGCGTTCCTGAGAAAAAGGGTCTTGACCGACAGACAGACGGACGGACAACAAAGTGAACCTATAAGGGGTTCTTTTTTCTTTTGACGTACGGAACCCTAAAAACAGGAAAACGGCACCCGTACTACCTCGAACATGGCAATAACAAATCAGGCGATCTCCTGATTGAGTCTCAGTAGTGTCTGTGGTAGAGTGCGTATGCGCATCTACTGCAACTGCTTGTGTTCCTGTCTTTTTCATACATTATAACGTAACATACCTATACAATGGAAGTGTAGCTGTGTAATATATACGTGTGTTAAATTTTCTCCACATTATATTGCCATGATCATATAAATAAAATAAAAAATGAATTTATTGAAAAAATTATATGGTATAAAATATAATACTTTTTTTTTATATCGATCCTCTTAGTACAAAAATTTGGAACGATTGTTTGTCGATGTATTTTGAGGCTGTAGATGATATAAGTACGTCATTGGGTAACTGCCTATATCTATGGATAAATGTATATTTAGATATACCCACCCGCTGGGGTGTAGGGGGACCTGAACCAAGCCTATATAATTAACCCATGCGCATCTAGGATGCGCCATGTGAACTGGCACATGGTGAAGCGCTCGTAGCGAAGTTTACTTAGCTGTTCTCAACCGATCAGCAAAGTTAAGCAACGTCGCGCGCGGTCAGGAGTTGGATGGGTGACCGCTAGTGACATTACTACTGAGCGTTTCCGTGCTTCGGAGGGCACGTTAAGCCGTCGGTCCCGGTTGTCGTCTTAGGATGGCAGTCGTTATAGCATGGTGGTAGGGCATTTTGCGAATGCCCGCCTGGCTTCCACCCTCAAATAGAACATCTGTCGCCAAGCACCTAACGGTGTGTACCGGCAGCTGTCCTTGAGAGCCTTCTTGAGAGTACTTCTAGGTTAGCCTGAACAACATCTTCGACCACATCATCACTTACCATCAGGTGAGATAGTGGTCAAAGGCTAACCTATCAGGCATAAAATATATATATATATATAACAATAGAATTTATTTTTATATATGGACGATATCGACTCTGGTCGATTTATAAATGAAATTCTATTGTGTCGCAGCAACGTTGGTATACTTTTATAATATGTAATAAATAAATGTTCTTACCATTTAATAACAACAGATACGAAGAATAATTTATAAAATTGAATATATGTAGTGATAATTATTAATTATCCCAATATTTCCTGCTAAGGTCAATAACGCCACCAAGGCGATGTAAAGTTAGTAACATGACATAATACAATCAGAATGATTAGATGCATTTCGTTTCTAAAGGGTTTTCAACCAGAACTTTGTTTACTAAAACAAAATAAAACAATTTTGATGAAGATGATTAAAATTTTTATTGTATTACGAAGATAAAAGTTTAGCAATTATGAATGAAAAATGATATCTGGCAAATGTCCACCACGATCACGCTGACAGATATCGATTCTTTTATCAAAGTTTTTAATCACTTTTTGCCAAAATGGCGGGTCTATTTCGCGAGATGTGAACAACTCAATTTTGGCCTATTATTGATGACGTGGATATCACTGATATGTGGTTTCAATAGGACGGTGCCACGTGTCACACAGCCAATGAAACGATCAATTTATTGCAAACGAAATTTACCGATCGGATAATTTCACGAAGTTCAGCGGTTAAATGTCCAGCCAGATCGTGTGATTTAACACCACTGGATTATTTTTTGTGGGGCTATGTTAAGGACAGATTCTATACGGAGCCAATCGAATGGATCGCAGACCGCAGAAATAGACCCGCCATTTTGCCAAAAAGTGATTGAAACTTTGATGAAAGAATCGACATCTGCCAGCGTGCTCGTGGTGGACATTTGCCAGATATCATTTTTCATTCATAACTGCCAAACTTCTTCGTAATAAAGTAAACATTTTAATCATCTTCATCTAAATTCTTTGTTTTATTTTGTTTTAAAAGACAAAGTTCTTGTTGAAAAACCCTTTACAAGAAGCATCTTCAGGATTCAAGCTGCCGTAGAGCACGATCAGTTTTGTAGATCGTAGTTGAAATTGCACGCCAATTAACACTGATTAGAAAAACACAATAGCACTGCAAAAAGAACAATTTATTGCTGGTCAAAAGTCAATTGATGTTTTTGAGCACAGCAGTATAAGTCAATTTTATACTTTTTAATTAAGGGCCAATTTTATCAAACAAGGATAAACTATACCAGGATAAGTTTAATATTTGTAACCAACAAAATACAAAAGACCTTTGTCACCATAGACGGTAATATTGGAGTATTTTAAACTTGCTATGGTATTGATTTTTATAAAATTGACATTAAGCAGACCGCTGTTGTAGCTAGGCAAAAATGTTATCCAAGATCAATCAGTTATACCGTCGAATTTAGCGGTATAGCTCCTTGAACTAAAATCAAATGGCGACTTTGCTACGGCTGATAATACATTTGTATGTTCATGCTGTAGATGTCAATAAGTTCAAACCAAGGAGACTTCTGTTTCTAACACAAGAACCCAACAAATTTAAAATCTGCGTCTAGGTTTGACGTTTTATGACAGAAAAGGCCTACCACATTTTGATGGTTTAATGTTTTGTGAATTTGTTTGAATTTGTTTGTTGTGAATTGCCATTACTTTTGTGAAATTGGGCCTAAGTGTTTTAATTAGCCACTCGTTTCGCTAGATAGGTTTAGTACCATTATAAGAAGCGGTGAACCTTGTGCCATCATTGGGGCACAGTTACAGACTCCAGAATACTACTGTAATTTAATTATCAGGATTATCCAATACCAGTCTGACCCGGTTATCGAACCACAGGCCGGTCTCACTGCATATTAGGTACAAAGCTACAGGCACATCGGCGTACCCATCCGGACGGGATTATTCTACAGTGCCGCATCAGAAGAGATCAGAGCTATGCGTGCTATGCGATAGAAAGAGAGACGCCTTGTAGGTGAATATAAATATTAGGTACCTACTCCGTGCTTTCCGAGCTGAAGTGCGCTTTATTGCTTCGTAGCTAGATTCTCTTATTTATTGGAATGGCTTTGCGGATCCTTTTTATTCTGCGCCGGTACTAAAATTTTCGCCTTCTGAGGAACTGATATCTCACACTGCGATCCCCAAGACGCGTTCCAAGCGTGGGGATTATGGCAAACCCCCACAAAATGGGGGGAGCTGTGTTAAGCAGTGGACAATCTGGCTGATACAGTACTAGAATTGCATATAAGGACATCTGGTTTCAGCATCTCCTTTATACTATAAACAGCAGATTGTCCGTTGTTTTTCACCACCCGTGTATTCAGATTACATATTCAGCAGAAGAGATGGCTTATGTATTTCACTCTGCACCAGGAAATAGTGGACAGCGTACCACGAGCATTTATTTATTATTATTACGTACATTTAAAACTAGTAAATTTTTTCCACTCCACAACAATATAAGCAAGAACGGTAAGCAAGGAAGGTTAAAACATTGGCAAATATTCTATAAATATGTAACGGATCTTAATATTTTGTGTTACTAAATGTATATTATGTATACATGTGTATTATATATAAAGTAGGTAGGTATCTAGTAGTATCTACTTAAGTAGAAACCTACTGAATATTATAAGATGTGTAGCAAAGATAATTCAGATAATAAATGGTTACAATTATAATTTTGAAGGTAACAAGGTGTTTGTTTCGTAATCTCAAGATTATTATAAACTAGAATGTTAATGTAATATATTTTGCAAACAAAAATACTTATCTCACAGCAATACTTAGTGGGTCACCGGATGATAATGTTCGAGTATACATGCGATTTTTTAAATAGTAGTAATAATGGTTCTTTCTGTTGTGTGCTCCCAAAGTGCACCAACAGCCTCTACATCGATAGTGGTGGCATGCTGTTCATCAGTTGTGTTTTTCTCCTTATCGCTTTTACAACATCCCATAATGTCACTATATTTAATTTAAAAAATTTTATTTCGTACTTTTTTTTAGCGCTGGTTTCGAATCCACTTCCCTCTGTTTTAAGCACTAGGTACCTTACCGCTCGCGGCTACGGAAACTGACTGGATAAGATGCGAAGTTTTACCTATACGGTTCGATCCCCGCTCGGGACTAGAATTTTATGCTATAAAAAATTGTAAATATGATACTGCCTTAGCATAATGCTGTTTATTTAATATAAGGACAGAGACATCATTACAAGTGTTATGTGTTAGAAAAAGCAGTTCTTTTGATTAGATGTGGTATAGTAATCTGGTAGATAGCCGCACCGTCCCATATAGAGATCATAATAAAATTAAGGCATATGAAATTCTCATCTCATCCAGCCAATCTCGATGGCCCAGTGGTTATGGCATCCAAGGCGTAAAACCGAAAACAAGGTTTGATTCCCATACAAATTTAACATTTTTTGCTCCAAAAAAAATTATTTTTTTATATTCGTTTATCATGCGATGGTACTTGAGATCATATTTTAAAATACAATGAATATATGTAACCACGTAAGGTGCCCGGCTAGAATTGTCACCCCTATTCCGTTACGAGACGTAATAGGCGAAAAAATAATACAAGCGAGCAGTAGCTCCTTCTGGAGAACTGCCATCTTTCACTGCGATCTATGCATGGAATATAATGGCAGAGGCCTTTGTTCAACGGTGGATGTTATGACTGTTGATGATGATGTCGATATATTCAAGTGGAGAACAGTACGGTTATTTAGATGTTATAACTTTTTAGGTGTGATTGATACTATATTTTAACAAGGAATTTTCTTTTCCTTTCTATTTTGTTACATAGTTATAATGTACATAATTACTCTAGGCCTCTGGCTGGTTAAATAATATTGGTAAATACAACATCACTGTTGGTACTGTAACAGCCGGATTGTCCACTGCTGAATACAGCAGCATCGCCTTCTGAGGAACTGATATCTTAAACTGTGACCTCCCTACGATTATGGCAGACAGATGGGTTTGGCATAATCCTCAATCAGTTCCTCAAGTAGAAAATCTGTCGCCAAGCACCTAACAGTGTGTTCCGGCAGCAGTCCTCGAGAGCCAGTAAAATTACAGGCACATGAGACCTAACAACTGTACGTCTGAGTGTGACGGGCGCAGTGCAATTCGTCGTTGACGAAATGCGTCTGTTATAGGCAGAGGTTAATCCACTTAACATCAGGTGGGGCTCGGGCTTGTCCCGTCACAATAACATAAAAAAAAAAAAAAAGTCCTCGAGAGCCAGTAAAATTACAGGCACATGAGACCTAACAACTGTACGTCTTAGTGTGACGGGCGCAGTGCAATTCGTCGTTGACGAAATGCGTCTGTTATAGGCAGAGGTTAATCCACTTAACATCAGGTGGGGCTCGGGCTTGTTCCGTCACAATAACATAGAAAAGGCACTGCCCGTCTTTCGGTATTTTACCTTTAGTCACCTCTTACAATACCCACAGGATATAAATATAATTCACTGTGGTACTATTACTTATTCTGTGTCATTACATCATTGCACCTTTCATAAAACCATGTAACAATAATCTATATAAGACATAGCGTTGGTATGATAAAAGCAGCTATTTATTTTCCGTGTTATCTTTAATAGCTACAATTATTAATTCCTGTCACACGTATTGGCGCGTGGCACACGACTGTGCCGTAGATTGTCGTGTCGTGATGCGACATGCGAGTCGCCATGACATATTGTCATGATGCATGGAGTCGTTGGGTGTCTGCCGCCGCACACGCTAACTAACCTACTGTATAATGCACCGCTCTATGCAACCGTCTAATGAACTAGTCAACAGTTTTTTTAAATTGTGACGAAACAAGCCCGATGCCCACCTGATGTTAGGTGGACTAACCTCTGCTTTTAACAGGTGCATTTTGTCATCGACGAATTGCACTGTGCCCGTCACACTGCGACGTACAGTAGTTAGGTCTCATGTGCCTGTACTTTTGGCTCTCAAGGACTGCTTCTGGAACACCTGTGTATTTGGCGACAGATTTTCTACTTGAGGGTGGTCGCTAGCCAGGCGGGCATTCGCAAAATGCCCTTCCACTATGCGGTGAAGCTCAAGCCCGCGGCGGGATTCGAACCATGGACCTGCTGCACGGCAGTCCATAGCCAATGTCACTGAGACATCACTGCTTCAAATTTTATTTTTTTATGTTGTTTATAGATGTTGGCTACCTCTGTCAGCCGTCCAACTCCAACGGACTTTGGGCGAGGGAAGGCCCTTTTATAGCCCTGGAGAGGGAAGTGCTGAAGGCACTTGGAACGTAGAAGGCGAAACACGCTTTCTACCTCCGTCTCCTGCGGTCAGCCAACACGCACCGCTACTATAGGAGAGGTTGACAGCGAGCTTAAGGGCAACACTGTGGTACGGACCTCGGCTAGAGTCGTTGCCGAGAGACATTCGGAGGGTCGGAACCAAGTCGGAACTAATTGCCCCGATACAACTGCAGTGTTGTACCGTAGAGTGGACCCTACAGAAATTTACTCTGACTATCTAGAGAGACACTAATCTGGACTTTATTTCTGCCTCGAGCTCGCCGGGGAGCTCGTTGTTTGATTGTGTCTACTGGCCAGGCCTGTCCTCAGTGCCTCTCTACCATCCAATCTTGTCCAGGGTAACCTCGAATAGTATTCAAGGTTAACCTTTGACCACTATTTGACCTGATGGTAAGTGATGATGTGGTCGAAGATGTTGTTGCGGCTAACCTATAATTACTGGCTCTCAAGGACAGCTGCCGGAACACACCGTTAGGTGCTTGACGACAGATTTTCTACTTGAGGGTGGTAGCTAGCCAGGCGGCATTCGCAAAATGCCCTACCACCATTCCTTAACGACTGCCATCCTAAGACAATAACCGGGAGCACCGGCTTAACGTGCCCTCCGGAGCACGGAAGCTGAGCTTGATGATGAATCACGCCTGTCAATTACAGTTGTGGTATCACCGTTCTTGGTCTGCATGACTCTGTACTGCTACTTTAGTTCTTGTCTCATTCGTCCAGTAATTTCACTTGCTACAGTGTCCTTCACGTATAATAACAGTAGTATTTGTACACAACTGTTTCGAAGCAGTATATCTGACACGAGGTGACCCTCCAAGATGGACTCTTGCTGATGACACCACCTGGTGTACCTGGCTGAAGGTGATTAGCTATCTTAGTCATCCTTGTTTTGACTAAAGTAGTTTGCGTAGACAATAGCAATCTACTGCAGTATGCAAGTCAAATAGAAGTACCTACATGAAACACTGATATATCTATACAAAACGCACCCCTACAACTATAATATCATATTAAGAATAATAGAGCTACCCTTTTTATAGCTGATAGGCTAGCCTTTGACTACTATATCGCCTGATGGTAAGTGATGATTAGGTCGAAAATGTTGTGGAGCCCAACCTACAGTACTGGCTTACAAGGACACCTGTTACGTGCGTGGCGATAGGTTTTCCACTTAAGGGTGGTAGCTAGCCAGGCAGGTATGTGCAAAATGTCCTACCACTATGCTCTAGCGCCGGCCATCCTAAGACAACAACCGGGACCGAGGGCTTAACGCGCAGTCACCACCAATCTAAGTCATCACCGCAGCGTACGTTGCTTAACTTAGTTGATTGGTCAAGGATGATAAACCAAACTTCCGCTATGCTACGACTGCTTTGGCTACGCTACGAGCGCTCAAGTTACGCTACAAGCCCTTAAGCTGCGCTACGAGAGCTTCTGTGAAGCCAAAATGTAGCCGTTTTCGTTCTTATGACTGCCGCAGTGACATTTACTTCTTAAGCCGTCGTCGCGTCGGTCTATGTTGTGGTCTTAGTATGGCAGTCGTACGGCTGTGTCGAAAATCTTTCGGCAGCCTTAACACTTCTGCACTTTGCGTTGTGTATATATTCTAGATTTAGCCGTCTAACACTTTCGAACACAACAATACAATACAATACAAAAATTCTTTATTGTTTACCAAGTAAAAGTAAATTACACTGATTAAGACTAATTATCCTATGTCAGTACAATGGCGGTCTTATCGCTATGTAGCGATTTCTACCAGACAACCTTTGGATGGACAGAAATAAGGGAAAAGGTAGACGGTGGTGAACAATAAATGAATGTTAGATACTTAAATTCAGATACATAAATCTAATACGCGATAAAAATATAATAGATAAATATATATAAATATACTAACGTTATACATACATAAATAACATACCTTTAAATAACACATATATAACAAATTACTTTTTTTTTTAGTGGCGGTCTGTCTTTATTAAACAAATACTACAAACTATATACAATACTACAGCTACTACAATACTACAGCTACTACAGTAAAAGCATTTGGACTCATACTCATACTCACAAATTACTTAAATATGCATCTACATATATTACACATAATATAAACAAATAATTACTATGTCATATTCTGGATAAGTAATGATTTTTTAACATTATTTTAAAAATTCCAATAGATTTGGTACGTCTAATTTCGAGTGGTAAAGCATTCCATAGTCATGCAGCCTGTACTGTGAAGGACTTGCTGTAGTACTGACAACATCTCTTACCAATGGATGAGATTGTGGTTAAAAACGGTCTCTATTACATATGGACTCTATTAGTCTTCTTTGTAAGTCTTCTAGTCTAATTCTAATATATTACCTTTTCTAAGAAATTTATTAGTTTGACCATTTAAGTAAATTTTTTACTTAATTTGCTGTTTAGATAAAATCGCCCTCGAGCTCCAAGACACCGGCCTCGTGCTTCGTTTGGGGTTCATTGTAAATCTGTTTTTACTCTGTAATCCACTTTAAATAATAACTTTGTCTGCATAATTTTGGTGATAAAGACCTCTGGTATCTTGTAGGCTCAGCAACGAAAAACCTCTGGATGCTTATTACAAACAGCAAACGAAAATAAAAAAATTCGAGACATAAAGCGCAGAGGGGAGGTTGGGGCAATCCATCCCGCTAATGAAACTGATTATTGCCGCACCTTTGTTATCTGTGGGGAGTTGTAAATCAAATGTGTTACAGACATCGTTAGGGGCTTGGCTTTTTACTCTTGGGGGATGAGTCGAAATGTCATCGCTCTAATTCACAGCTCGATTTATATTAGAAAGCTGGTGTTGCTCATGAAGTCCCGTATTTTTTTTTCTTTGAAATTCTATTTCAAAATTGGGCCATGACATGAAATCAAAAATTTACAAGCCGCACTTAAATAGCACATTTTTTTTAATTGGTTAGAGAAACCTCATATTATTTTAGTTTCTTTTAAAATACTAAAAAATATAAATCTACTATTATCAAGTGATAATGGTCACAGCCGATGTCCTGTCTCGATAAACTTGGTAAACTTTTTTATCAATTCTTTTCATATGTCTACTAATATATTTTCCCGTGAAGGCACCGCTTCACTTCACATCTCACAATCTCTGAATAAAATAACCATGACATACATACTGACAGACAGCCGGCACGGTGAAACTATAAAGATTCCGTAGTGTCGTGCTACAGAACCCTAAAAAGCACAAAGCTAACCCCCAACCCGTCCATTTAATTTCCGGCATTACCAATGACGTCATCACCGCAAAGGTGTTTTTTTCTCGATGGAGCATGCGCGGTTCATCCCGCCACCGCTGGGATGCGATACCGATCTCACGGCGATCGCGTGTCCGACCACCGTTTGCGTAAACTGTGCCCTACTGTTGGAACTCACTTCCATCTCATTTTACAGTACGAAAGAAGTCATTCGGCCGTCACAAAGCCATCTGAGCCTTGATTTTATCGCACTGATTTGGAAGTAACCAAAATTTCAAACCATCTGCCAAATTTTAGTGGTATGAAAGACAGACCTGAATGAAAAACTGACAGATACATAGAATTCATTTTCATAAGTAATTTTATCTGACATAATGTTTGTAGTAAGAGAAACAAAGCAACAACAAACTAAATTTCATCTGCAGAAACTAGCTATTAGTACAACTAAAGATAAAGTTACGGTCCCTCGGGAACTAAATCGAGATTGTCCCACCAGGATTATAATTATTCCAAACACATTTTATCAAAATCGGTTCAGCGGTTGAAATGTGAAGATATAACAAATATGATCATTACAGAACTCCCTTTTTAAATAATATAAATAGATATATAAAAGTGGGCACGTTAGTAGGTATATCCGTATTTCAAGAAGCAGGAAATACTACGGATTTATTTCACACCTAGAGCTTTTCTTTCCTGCCTTCGTGAATAGTTATATTGTGGCTTAAGTAGTTTCCCTGAAACAATCAATCGTTTTTAACTAATAAAAATAACAAATGCTGATCGGTTCACAAAAATTATTGGGGTAATATTTTTTCGGTCATTTTGATCGAGTTCCAAACTCTTTTGCTTAATTGCTCCCGATAAGTTGTTGTAGCAATAAAAACTCTCAAAACGTGATCCAATCGCGTTCCACTAGTAGCAGTCAGACAATATTGCCGCACGCTTGTTTATCCAGACCAATTTACTGATTGCACGGACCCCGGAGCTCCGCAAATTGATGGGGAACGAGAGTTTCGTGATATCATACTTTAATCAGTGGTAATGAAATATTGGGACGTGGGGAGGCCAATATGCTATTTTTATATGAAAAAACTTTATAGGCGCCACTATGGATGATCAAAAAACTATTTTGTTAAGGAGTTATTTATTCCGCCCTGCCTTTGGTATTTTATAAATTCCATGGGAGATCGTGGGACCAACAATGGATTGTACAATTGACAGAGCATTTTTTTCCCACTTCAGCGAGTGAGACCATAATTTAATTATTTTTATAACCTAAAACCTAGTAGATTCCCCCCCCCCCCCCCTTAATCAGAAGCTGGGTACGCCCATGACTAATCCTGATCTGTTCTTCTGTCCCACTGCCTATAAAGCTCAGCATATTTTAAGCAGTTATAAGTAGTCGAACATTATATTCACAAAATACATTCAGAAATGTATAAAAAAAAAGAGTAAAAATATAGGGCGACCTCCTTATAAGAAATATTTTGCAGGTGGCTCTTTTTGCGTGATATAACAAACTCAAAACCAGCCAAGTGGTAGTCTAAAGTGTGCTAAGGAACCCGAACTGAAAGAAGAAAACACGATTTGTATTAAATACAATACAAATGCACAATACAAGTAATTGTTGTACAAAACAAATGCAATAAAGAGTGTGTTAGAACTGAAGTTGGACAGTTTTTATTTCATACGAATCAGTAAAGAGATGAGAAGAAAGAAAGAAAGAGATGATCATATTACACGCACGACTGATGTGGTGATTAAATCATCAACTTGCACGCGGAAAATAAGAATATAACCACGCCTAGTTGCAGGATGGCACAACAAATGTCCATAAGACCAGTTTAGTATAAGAAAGACAGTATAAAAGTAGATACTTTTGTACTTACCAGGCCCCTTTGGCATCTAAATGTACGATATTGTCCATTTTATTAATGAAATTATATTGTTCTCAATATCTATGATGCGCATGGATTAGGTAATACTTTAAAAAGTTGTAAGACATATTTAAAAAAGCGGTCAAGCGCGTGTCGGGCCACGCGTAGCGTTTTACCCTTCACGTGCGACTGTTGTTGACCGTGACTATTAAGTTGGAATATACGTTTCTTAGTTCCTCACAAACTTTTTTCTTCTCTCCATTTAACGACACCTCTCTATAACGCCATAAAATGCACAGTCCCTTGAGTTTACACTGTATATATATACATCTATATATAGTGTAAACTATATAACGACACTGAAGGACTGTGCATATATATATATATTTAATATTATGCAATAAATACGCTAATTCGTTATTGAAGTTACTAGATGACCTTATGACAAAATTAAATATTTTTAAACCACGTGTTATTATTATATTTTGAATACTTACAAGAACGACTATCTAATATTATTACTTAATCCGTTATGACTTGAACTTCATCAAAGTTAGAATCCCATAACACATATGTAAAATTACACATTACAAATCACATACCCTTCACGTGCACGTATACTCAAACATACAGAAACACGCACCGACACATACACCTTTCAAATTCCTTACAAACATTCACTTAAACTCGTACACCAATACTACACCACAGAATAATGACTACACGTAAATATTAATTATTAAAAATATACAAAATGACGTTAATTTCGAATAAAAACATTTCGTTAAATATTTTTCCTATATGTATATATGTTTCAATGTATTGGTTCAATTTTGAATTGTTACTAAATAGTATATATAAAAGAAAATATATCGATGTGTTACAGATTCTCTAAAGCCAGGAAGAACCTGGCTCTTGAGATACAGGCCACCAGCCTAGTTTTAGAGTCATAGACTCATCAATGTATCACAGTAAGGAAGAATAAAATTAATTTGTATTTGTATTAAATTATTTGTTTTTCGTCTTAGGAGTAAAATTATATTTAATAAAATACACTAAAAATCTGCCCAGATCCTTTTGGAATTTTAAGTGGTCTTGATAAGTAATTATAGAATGTTACATTTTCAGGTCATCGGCAAGTAATAGCAATTTAAAAAACTTAAAATATTTTTTAGTAGACACACTGTTTGTTTGTTTGTTATTGTCTACGTTTTAAATATTTCAGTAAAGCTTCGATAAGGCGGGCAAAATTGAGATTGGGCGATAGTTTACTACTACTTTTAATAATCCTTAGGTTGAATATATGCTGGACTGGAAAACAAATGGTGTCAGCGGTGTATTTAAGCGCCCTTAGTTGGATCGAGCCTGTGTAGTTCCGATTTGATAAACATTTGATTATAGTAAAACAAACATCACTGATAGTTAAATCTGGCTTGTGGTTCACGTGCATCATCTTCAGAAATATAAAATGTATTATCTGCATTATAACCGTCGGTAACAGTTGAGGGTTCAAATACTGATTGGAAGTGATTCGAGAAAATGTAACTAATATCTAATGGGTCACTTGCTGTTTTTGGAGCCCCCATCTTCGTAGCAGTCTTGTCTGTCCTACCCCTACAGTGTTTTTTATAAGCCGGAGACGCGGAGAGGGAGAGGATTAATTATTTTCATGAAGAAGAAGCTTATTTTGGGAAATTTCGTTAGTATTTAAAAAAACTATAGGTTTCTGTAACCCCCCCTCCCATCAATGGGGAATATTCCGCCCTCACTCCCCCTCCCCATTGCACAAAATATATACATATACCATATTTAAGTCCTTCCAATGTATGTAGATACACATATTTTTTTAATATTATTATTATTAAAAATTAATAGTTTCCGTAATCCCCAACCCCCCCGGGGGGATGCTACAACCCCCTCACCCCCTTCACCCCTTCCTATAGTACATAAGTATGTATATCGATTCTAAAGTCCTTCCACTACTTCATCTTAGTAACTTTAAAGGATTTATTCTAAGAATTTTGTATTTGGTACAAAATTATCTAACACCCAAGTTCAACGACTATTACTGCTAAAGTAATAAAGTTATCTTAATCGTTATAATTTTCCTTGAAAGTTCATGAACTGCACTATCATCATGAATTTTTTCAGATTTTTCAAGCCAGCAGTTTAGGTTTTAGAGGGGGGGGGGACGCCCTACTGGAACAAAAATTTGCACTTTAAAGTTGAATATTTCGTAAATAAAGCATTAAATCATAAAATGGTATCTATTCAATGATACCCCACTTGATGGGATAGACGACGAAAAAAAAATTCATAACCACATCATTTGTATGGGAGCTACTCTAAAAAAAATTATTTTTCAAAATTTTATTTTACCACGTTGTCGGCGTGGTAAGTTTACATACTCGTACAAAATTGCAGCTTTCTAGTACAAACGGTCTCTTAGCAAAACCTCGGACAGACGGACAGACAGACGGACATGACGAAACTATAAGGGTTCCTTGTAGGTACTACGGAACCCTATAAAGAAAACTAGTATTGTAAAGGTAGCCCCATATCAATCCAAACTAAGTATAGGTTAAACAAAAAATCGGTATAGAATAATACATACAGCAAAGACCGTGAAACAGGCAATTGCAGTTCGAGCATGAGTTTGTAGGCCGAGCCGTAGGCGAGGACTTCACTAACACGAGACAGACAATTGCCATTTCTGCTGAGGCATATATGTATATAGTGCTTTTCTCAAAAGAATGCAGGGAAAATATAACCTACTTACCTTTGTCGCTAAATTATGATCTATTAATAATTAAAGCCCCAAATGATATATTATATATCATTTGGGGCTTTAATAAAAAAATGCGTTATGTTAACGCCGGTAAAAAAAACAATTTCTTGCTTTTGAATCCAGTCGATTGTCGTTTAAGAAAAGTAGTTAAATTGCCATAATTTTTCAAGTTAATGCCGTTTTTAATATGAACTGTATATATTTTAGCATGGAATAAATTACTTATAATGTTGTGGGTTTTTAGTTTTAGCAATCTCATTAAAATATACGCCCAAAATACTATTTCGGAGAACATGATGACTTTCTTATCGTTTTTACAAATCATAAAATGTTCACATACATTCGTGTATTTTTCTTTTGACTTCGCTGGAAGCATGTTTTTCATTGCCGATATGGCTTTGGATCGTAAATCTGGTGGACTACAATAAATCTCCATTTCACTCTCTGAACCGTTGGAACTTAAGGAAAAGATTTTAATTTTTAAATTTATATTTATTAGATCAATCAAGGCGAATTTGCTGCCAATTTTCTATGTATCTGTGCCGAAAGGCAAACGCGTTGACGGCTATACAGCCAAGTGAACGCAATTTTTACGAAGCAGGGACTTACTTTGTTAAACCAAGAAAACAACAACAACCCCAGAACGTCGGTTATATGCAACATTGCTGGAGCGATTATTTATTTTTTATTTAAAATATCACCAACACAGTGTACACTAATACATTGAAATCATAACAAACATTGTAGAATGTATCATAACTAACGGGATATTTACCGTGTATTTGATTGGTTATGAGCTCTCGATATTTCGGCACTGTTGCAAGCGCCATGATCACGAGTAAACTGAAGTCTATGCGAGTAGATGGTAGGCACTAAGAGCAGACGAACCGGTCTACCCTCTTCCTTGTACGTTTTTTCGGCAAGGCGATGCTACTATCGTCACTGTCACTCACACCACTATTTAAATTTCGACATGCAAAACTAACGATATCAGATCGTGAACTATTTGGAACACTTCTTCGGCTCTTGCATAGGTTAACCACTGGATTCCAAGTTCTCGACATGCAGTTGAAACCCATCTTCCCTATTGAAGTTTCGATATTTTGTAAGTGTTAATGACCGTGACAGTTTAAAAACTTATATTGTAGAATTTAGCTAAGTGTCTCAGTAATTATAGGTTTTAATTTTCCAAATTCAAATAACGCTCCTGCAATGAGTTGATTTTCTTTGTAGGTAAATTCGATACTCCGCGTATTCTTTATTCAAAAATAATGACAATATTTCCATGCATGTCTGAGAAAATAATATTAACATCAATAACACCTCAAACATAAGTTGACATCACTAAGCAAACCTACACGTTACCGGCGTATAACGATGTTTGCCCACTCTCCCCCGAGATATGCCGGGCCCATTTTACGCGAATTAAAAACTAGCCGATCCTCCCCTTTGTAATAAATAAATAACAATTCATCAACTTGAAGTTATAATGTAGAGTAGATTAAATGTAGAGAATAAAGTATTCGAGCTGCGTTTAGTCTGTATTAAGAAGATTATTATTAATCAGATGCCTTTTGCTATTGCGAACGCTTTCATTTTGGCGGGAAATGCAAATTTTCATTATTTTAATTCACTTTAAAATAGGAGGAGGTTCTCAATTCGACTGTATTTTGTTTTGTGGTTGCTACATCATAACTTTTTACAGGGTGTACCAATTTTGAAGGTTATTTTTATATTTGAAAGCTGGTGTATGTCATGTGGTCCCATTTATATTTCAGTGTGATCTGACATCTGACGAGTAGTGTTTAAGTATGATCTTATAAAATAGGTACGATAGCTACAGCTAAAATTGTAAAAAAAAGAGTGTATACCAATATCCATGAGTTTACAGCATATACCTATAACGACTGCCATTCCTCAGTAGTAAGACAACAACCGGGACCGACGGATTAACGTGCCCTCCGAAGCACGGAAGCACTCAATAGTAATGACACTAGCGGTCACCCAAACAACTCATGACCGCGAAGGTCGTTGCTTAACTTGCTGATCGGTTAAGAACAACTAAGTTAACTTCACTAGGAGCGCTCCAATCATCAAAAAAATCATCTCATATTCCTAAATCTTATCCGAATAATAGTCAAGGTTATGCAATAAATTCGTAGCAAAGTGATCATTTACAAATGTCTAGCCCCAAATTCATATGTTTTTATAGATATTTTTGTTTCTTTTATTTTTTTATTCGATGTAATGATGGCGCAACGGCATTGGCTATGGACTGCCGCGCAGCAGGTCGTAAGTATATATATACATAATGATAAAACTCATGCCTCCAATCAAATACCATTTCAGAAAAGTGAGCCGTTTTAGCCATTAGAAGCGAACACCTTCGCCTATATACTTACCTATTAATCCTATATACTATAGTTGAATCTAGATTTAGGTGCGTAAAATTAAAAATAAAAACCAAACAAAAACGTAACTTCCTGACCACCTGGTAATCAGTGGAACAATAGCTACCAACTTTCGAACGAAATAAAAAATGATCTGTCAAACAAGCTACTTTCCCGCCAATTTGGCAGCGCCCTCACGCTCCCCAGGGTTGCTATTTATTTGAATTAAAAGCGAGTTAGCAAATTGCTGTGAAAAACTGTTAGCTTCTCGTATTAAAATATATAAATGCTTGAGTGAGTTGACTGATATTCTTATTATTTACATGCCTCAACTACCATCCTAATTGTAACGTAAGGCTATGAGAAGTATTGGTACCTAGTTATAGAGTAACAAGACAAGAATATTATATTATCGTAGAAAACGTTAGCTTCGTTTTTAAGGCCGCAAGTCTGCCTTATTGGTTTATAATTTTTATATTTATATTAATTCATGATAATTATTATTTCTTTGACAACAATAGTATCAGTTCAAACAACAATAAAATCAGTTTAAGAATGTTTCGGAATAATAACAAATATTTTCTTTATAACAAATGATTTCCTCGACCGTGCGCTGGTAGAGTCAAGACTCCTAAGAATGCTTCGTGTAGAATCGAAACACGTCGAAAATTCTTCCGGTTTGGCTGCGTGGCGTTTGTGACGTCACGTCGGCTTAACAGGTAAATTAGGTGGAATTGTTACTAGATATATTTTTTATATTTTTTAAGTGTTTTATTAAAATATTAATTTAATCTTTTCCTAAAATATTTTTAAAATATTTGTTATCATATAATATTGATATCTGCCAAGAAACGCCTGAATAATGTTTCGGAAGCTAATTATTAAGTATCATTTCACAGAGCTAAATTTAAATACAATCGTCGCAAATTATAGTCCATAACATAATCACTACTGTAATAAATTAAATCAAAACAAACACCCATATTACAACAAACACAGCTAACCCTAACATTTCGACACGCCCTCGCTTCGAGATTAATAGGGCTCGATGTTTAGGCCTCCGTCGCCATAGCAGCGGGGGGGATTGTCAATCTGAAGTTCTCCCCTTGGCCCCGCCAAATATCACATCTCGGGGGGAAACTTTAGCTATCTGGCAGCCCTGACATTTAAGCTCGAGAAAAAAGGATTCTTTTAAATGTCAACGTTGAAAACAAGTTCGTTTAAATTGAATTTTTGGTGATAGAGATAATAATTTAATAGTCTTTGTAGGAATCAAGAGTAGCAATACATATTACATTAAATCACTTGCTTTTTCCAACAAAATGTTAAAGTTACAAAGCAACTTAAACATATATCTAACTGACACATTTAGTGTCAAGTGCAGCACGAATAATTTATAAGGGATTGTTATAATGTTATGAAATGTAAGTTTTCATCCACATCCAGTAAAAAAAATAGGTATTTTCACAAATAATTAAATATATTTAGATTATCAAACGACGCCAAAATTTATGGTGACTTTTTTTGTAAGTATGTAGGCTTTAGCCGTATTCAGCTTTGTTTGAAATGTTTTACTTATTTTTTAAATAAACAATCTCATTGGATAGGCACGGCACTTAACTTTATAAATATTATAAACAATATTATTGTTATAATACTTTATTATATATTGAACTTGAAATGAAATTCCTAATATAAACATTGATACATTTAGTAGTGGATGAAATCAGTAAAGTATTCTAACAGCTCTAATCCTGTTAAAGCAAGTCTCTTCGCATCACTGTCTTTTTAAATAATACACTGTCTGTTTAAATTAAAACAGAAATATTTTAAGTTAACACAATAAGTAGGTAGTGAAAGTAGATATTTCAATTAAATTACATTCATGTAAAGGTATGAAGAGACACATTCATAACTTTAAACATATGAAACAAACTAGAATTAGTAACTTGTCATCTAACCTCCTAAGGTACGACCCATCACACGTTTTCATCTGTATCACTAATTAAACGATATACTTTACAGATTCCGGGTCACTTAGAATCTACTTTATTTTTGAAATCTCATCGTCACTGGATAGTTACAATCCAATCTTCTTCATTCAACACGAGTACGTCTAGTACATGTTCCTCGGCATTAGCATCACCTACCAGGTTTCTGTTTAATGCATCGGCGTGAACCATACGATTACCTGGGCGATACTCAGTCTCACAATCGAACTCCTATATATGTACCTCGTACCAGCGCGCAATGCGTCTTAGCCCACGCATCAGATCAAGTTTAGTCAGACGGAGTGCATTGCAGTCAGTGTAAGCGCAAAATCTGTTTAGAGATGCAACTACAGCGAGCGTTTCTAGAACATCTAAGTGTAATTTTAGTTCTTCGGGCGTAGTTTTTGGATTAAAATAAGAAACGGGCTTAAAATTTCCGTCATTATATATTTTCACTATTTTTGTCTCGCTCATTTTGGGTCATATAGAGCGAGTACGGGTCTGTATACTATTGGTTCATTGTTATCTAGATGTATTAACATCTTCTTCGCTGTTGGAACGCCTCAAACTTTTAGACCTGAATAAGCAATCGTGCAAAAGCTCCTTTAATTGTAAACATTGTACCTCCGTCATTTGTGAACTACATTAAACAGTATCGTCCAAATGAGTTTCGTCAAATGAAACGATGGAAACGTCAAGAATGGCTAGCACTGTAAACGACCGCGTTATAGGAGTTTATCTTTTGAGTGTTATACTGTCGTCACTCATAGTCATACGTACTCGTCCTATTCCTGCTTTAAGCGCGTTCTCATCAGGTAAAAGGAAATATTCACGGTTTACGTTATCCCTCAACCCGTTGACATAAATTTGGTAAAAACTATTAAAAGAAAAGTTTAGTTTAGTACTTAAGAGGAACGGGAAGAGAAGCTCCTACAGAAAAATAGGTATTTTAAAAAATTTATGCTGTCTCGCCACTAAAACGCTCGAACAGAATAGTGCGATAAGGACAATTGCAGCTTATTCAAGTTTTGACTTAGAATTTGCGCATAATTTGCTTTCTGGGAGAAAACTTTTATCCTATAGTAAACATTAATAAAATCTAAAAATGTTAGTCTTATTTTACAACTGACAAAATAAACTAGATTTATAGGTTTTCTTTTTTCTTTATTTAGCATTATTTTTCATATCAATAATTCACAAACTAGCGATACAAGTTTTGAGGAAATATCGGTATTTAAATACCCATTAATTCAAATTCCTTTAATATAATGATAAAAATCAAAACTTATAAACCTGGATATTGATAATATCTATAACATTTCCAAAAAACATCAAAATTGGTGATTGTCTAGGGGGGTAGGGTAGGAACGTTTTCTCTTTTTGTATGAAAATTTGAGACTTCCCTCTAGTCATAGATTTAGGTGACCCAATCACGCACGTATGAAGCTAGTATGGACCCAATAGCTCAAGCCAAGCCAAGAGCTCTTTCTTATCTCAGAAGCTAACAAGAGTAAACAAAAAACAAGGATATATATTATTATTTTTTCTAGCACGTGGGGTGCCGAACTAGAAATTCACAATCTCTTTTATAAATAATATCTCATATATAATATTTCGTGACATTCTCACCCACGCGTGGGTGTCGTGAGAGGCGAATAAGGTGCAATCACCAGAAGGTGGTCAGCAGCA
Organism: Plagodis pulveraria; assembly: GCA_963890685.1. Lineage (NCBI taxonomy): Eukaryota > Metazoa > Arthropoda > Insecta > Lepidoptera > Geometridae > Plagodis > Plagodis pulveraria. The sequence goes on from OY982971.1 coordinate 10,586,600, forward strand.
CTTTCTGAGGAACTGATATCTGACACTGCGATCCCCAGGCCGCTTGCCAAGCGGGGGGATTATGGCAAACCACCAAATATTGTGGGAGGCTGTGTTTAGCAGTGGACTATCCGGCTGATACAGACATATATTATTGACAGATGAATTGGTTCAAGAAACTGTAGGTAAATGTAAAGTAATGATTACATTTACTACGGAACCTTTCTCCACGCGAGTCCAACTCGCACTTCACTAATCTTTTTATCAGATTACTCTATATGGCAGTACTTGCAGTTCCACCAAGACTTTACGGTTTATCGCTTTTTTTATGCTCGATAGGTTATTAGCCTTTGATCACTATCTCACCTGATGGTAAGTGATGATGTGGTCGAAGATGTTGTTCAGGCTAACCAAGAATAACTGGCTCTCAAGGATAGCTGCTGGATTACCATTATGTGCTTGGCGATAGATTTTCTACTCGAGAGTGGTAGCTAGCCAGGCGGGCATTCGCAAAATGCCCTACCACCATGCAAAATCGCTTAATGGGTTTATAGTACCGTACAGCAATCTGCAAGAAAGTAACATAACAAATATTCTATGCACACTATACGAAAATTAGTAATTTTTTTTGCCGAAAATATTGCTTTGGTTCCCTGGACGTGAGTCTATGTTAAGACGTCTCTCTCTAACTTAAGTATAATATAATATAATAAATAATAGTCTTAACTTAGAGAGTTAAGTAAGAGTAACTCTCTAAGTTAAGACTATGAAAACGACCAGTGAGCTCCACTGGTAATGCTCCAACGGTATATAATTAATAGGGTAGTTGACACAGTCTAAAATAAAATACAGTGTAACGTTAACATGATAGTAGTTGGAGCACATAACTCGATGAAATTAACAAATTATTTATTCTGCATTGGATTACCTTTATTTTGAATAAACAAAATGTGTTTAAATTTTCTGTAAGTCACGTGATCTCAAACGGAAGTAATGGCGGAAATGAAGTCATAAGGACAAAAACAAAGCCACAGAATAGGTAATAGTAATCTTGATCTTCCAACGGTTTTGACAGTGACAGTTGACGTTAGTAATTGCTAATAGCAAGCAACCCACAAAATGTCGCATCACTATCGATTTACTATTTAGGCCCCTATTACACTATCAAATCCATTGGATTCCATATATTCAGTCTACGTACATTTGACTCACTTACTTTTATATCTTGATCACTTTAATCATATTTCGCCGTGGGATTTGATCAAAGATCAGCATAGATAATAAAACCGAAACTCGGAACAAGAATCTATGGAAACATTTTGCAATGATTACTTACAGTAATCCAACAACTTTCCAGTTGGAAAAGCTTATGTTTATCATTATTTTATTCCGATGTCACTGCACGCCATTGTCTCGATCACTTGAAAGTGTTTACATTTCGCGATTACAAAAATGTTCAATAAAATAGTGGTTTTGAACCGTTTAAAGTTTTTTAATTACCATGTATGAAAAATAATTGATAATGCTGCCACTCATTGGATTATATCCGTGCTTCAAACTGTGTTGGTTCTGTGATTGTTTTATTCAGTCTACATATACCCCTAAACTATGGTACACGTTCTGCCGAACAACCTGTATAATCGATGCTAAAATCGATTACGCACGACACTACGAGAAGCAAGCAAAACGTATTACGTACATTTTAGCACTATTTGTTTTTGTACTTGTGACGTCATAAGCATACAGGCCGCCATTGAATGATGTTTTAGCGCCAATTTTAAAAGTTGAAATAAAAAGATGGATTTCTAGTATTTCAGGACTTCTAAAAAAATATTAAAAATGCTAGGTGTATATTTCGGTGTCCTAAATAATTTAGCATACTTTAAAAAAACAAGTCAACAACCCTATTGCTATAAAAAAATGTGCTCTCTATTGAAAATATTGAACTTGAACATCATTACCAGTTTTGAAAAACTTAACAAGATACTCCGGTTTTTTGTGAATGATACAGAGGATACATTTTTAGTTTAGATGTGGTGGAAGACGTTATCAAGCTAGACCTAGAACAAGGATTTGCTCTTAAGTACCGCTTCCGGAACACAACGGCACTTGGTGACAGATTTTACTACCGAGCTAGCCCAGCGAGCATTCATAAAATGATATACCACTCTTGAACCATGGAACATTCGTATATTTTTTTATATATTTTTTGCCTGATAGTTAAGCCTTTGACCACTATCTCACCTGATGGTAAGTGATGATGTGGTCGAAAATGTTGTTCAGGCTAACCTAGAAGTACTGGCTCTCAAGAACAGCAACCGGAACACACCGTTAGGTGCTTGGCGGCAGATTTTCTACTTGAGGGTGGTGGCTAGCCAGGCGGGCATTCGCAAAATGGCCTACCATCATGCTATGACGACTGCCATCCTGAGACGACAACCGGAACCGACGGCTTAACGTGCCCTCCGAAGCACGGAAACGCTCAGTAGTAATGTCACTAGCGGTCACCCATCCAACTCAAGACCGCACGCGACGTTGCTTAACTTTGCTGATCGGTTGAGAACAGCTAAGTAAACTTCGCTACGAGCGCTTCAAAACATAGTCAACAATCTCTGCCACTGGCTATGAAACCCTCAAAATTACCCATTTATTATTATCTATCATAAAATACAAATTGTTAGGAATATATATACTGAACATGTAGAACATATCCTCAGGCCTATATTCCCTGAAACGGTAGAAATGTATAGATCTAAGCACACACATTTTGTAATACATGCTTTGTTCCCCTGCAATAGGGGGCCAGTTGCCATCGACCAGTCACAGTGCGAAGCTGATATGTTAATGCAAATTTCTTTGTCAGAAATATCCAACAATTTGTCGGACCTGAGATCGAACCCAGGACCTATAGATTACAGCCGCTAGTACACTCAAACAAGGCAGTCAACATACTGAAAGTTATAGAAACAGAGGAAAACCCCTTTCACCATCATATAAAATGAATTTCCTACGGTTCAAACAACATTTGCGCCGGTCAAACAGCTCGAAAGCACACTGAAAAGATACCATAACATAGCATTATGCTTTAAGCATTTGTATACATACCTACAATATACATACATCTGTGTATGACATCGGATGACGTGGCCGGCCAGATAAACAGCGAACTAAAACACGCACACACTTGCATTGTGATGCTTAGGCCTGTGACACAGTGGAGAGAGGTAACGAAGACATAAGGCATAATAATAATTTTACGATTTGACACTTTAAGCACATGAACTTTTTCTTTATTTTATTGCCTAACAGACCAGAACCAGTGGGGTTACCATCGCGCTGCTGACCTCTAAGAAATCTTATGACGCCCTTTTTAAACTACCCCATATCGTATCGCAGAGGAATGACCTCGGCGTGAAGTCCCTCCAGATATCCCTATTCCAGAGAGATAAATACTTTGCAGGTCGTCAAGTCATCATATTCTCGCTGTGACCACATGTATTCACAGTAAAACTCTCACGTCTTTTTCTCTAACCACGTAGGAAATTAGGAATAGGTCCACTGTTTCAGTGCCGTTTGAAAGAAATAACAATCCCTCGAATTTTGTCTATTTTGTTTCTAAGACCAGATGAGTTTCGTCACGAAGTTTATTAATATAATAGCTGGATATGGAAGCAGCAGAATACAATCAAGCTTAAGTGACGTTGGCTAGTATGCACGAGTTCCTGCTATACACATTCACCTTTACTAACCAATTATTAATCAGTGCACATAACGAGGTCACGGGCCTTCCTCTCAGGGACGAAGAAGTATCGCCCATAATCCAGCATACGGGCCCATTCAGGCTTTGGGGATACACTAATGGTGGTTTAGACTCTATCAACCCCTTTGGGGATATAAAGTCGTGATAAAAAGTGTGGCATTCTACCTATAATTTGTCGATCCAATTATGTTTTTTTTAATGTGATCTTACGATTATACAATAGTGTCATTTATACAGACAATCTATCCCACAACTTCATAACTGTAAAAATCACATTTAAAAAAAACAGTTGACCTCCGATTCGTACAGTCAATCATAAATATCTCGCAAAACTCTTCCCCCACTACATCCCAACTTAATAAGGTCACCTGGATATTCACACGTGCGCCTGTGTGCGTGCGAGTGTTGATGCGGCGCGTTGCCATGACAACCGGCTTCCCAGAAGAGCCGCTATGTAGGCTTTACTCATATAGATGGGTTTATTTCCCCTCTGTACTTACTAACTATTGCATAATCTGTGCCACCGTGTGGGAGGGTGTTTGTATGCTGGGGAAATGAGTTTTCGGGAGGGTAATTTCAGCGAAGCTTTTATACTTTATGTGTAGTTTTATAGGCGTTTCTGGGGAATAGGGCGAAAAATATTCTTTTGCGTCATATACGGATTTTGGGCATACGATATTATTATGTTAATTTTCAATGAAGTCTGCGATCGTACAAACTAGGAGAAGATGCTAAGTATTTTGTAATCAGAATAAATTCAAGCGTACCATATACTTACCCCGTGGGGTTTTACAAATAACCGGTGTGGTGCCGGGTTAGAATGTCACCCCCATTTCTTCCCGTGGGTGTCGTAAGAGGAGAGTAAGGGAAAAATACCAGAACATAGAAAGTAGCGCCGCGTATGATTGGTAAAGTTTGTGTATGTATGTTTAATAAGACTGATCGATCACTGACCAACTGGAGAGATTGTAATCAGAGGCTAACCTATCTACCAACATAATACGTTTTTATTTCAATATATTTTAGTCCTTTTATATATATATATGTAATTTCTCTATGTAGAGGCTGTATGCGCGAAGAAGAGACCGTGGAGCACGTCCTATTTCACTGTGAAGCCACGGAACAAATAAGAGTTGAAACGGGTCTATGTGAGCCATTCCCACCATCGAAATCCTTTCCACCACCACAAACGTCACTGGAGCAGCTATGCCAGCGACCCAGAGTCCTTCTCCGCTACGTTAAGGAGTTGGGATGGCTTGGGTAAAAGCTGGCGGGGGAAATGCACAATACACCCCAAGCGGGACGTCAGTGCAGGACATATCGCCCCCAATTAGAATAAGAATAAGAATAAGAATATATATATGTATATATTATGTTATTGTGAAGGAACAAGCTCGAGGCCCACCTGATATTACCCGGACTAACCTCTGCCTATTACAGATGCATTTCGTCACAAGTCACGAATTGCACTGCGCCCGTCACCTTGAGACATATTTGTTAAGTCTCATGTGCCTGTAATTTCACTGGCTCTTAAGGACTGCTGCCGGAACACACCGTTAGGTGCTTGGCGACAGATTTTCGACTTGAGGGTGGTAGCTAGCCAGGCGGCAATCGCAAAATGCCCTTCCACCAATCAAAAAAAATTGAATTAAAACAAATCACACACTCTATACATACCTCTTTTCGAATGCGAAAGAGCGAAATAGAACTACGCAATATTTAGTTGTTCTATTTCGCTCTTTCGCATTCGAAAAGAGGTATGTCCGTCCGATGCCCTCAGTTCAATATTTTTCAAAGACAACTTCGTTTGAAAACTGGTCAAAAATAATGACTATATAATTATCTTAAATAACGACTAAAAATCATGTTAGTCTCACCTGTGCTCAAATCAATGGGGTGTGGGTGCGCCCCTGCGATTCGTAGCTCCGCACCACATGTTTGATTTGTTCTTTTGTTGATAACTCCCCCACTCGCATGGCGAATCGAGTGGAAAAGTCAGTTGCTAATAACCCCACGCGCCTACCTATTGATATAATATTTTATTTACTAGAAAATGGAACCGACTTCAACACGCAAATGTGTGAAATAACTTATTGAAGTCGGTACCATGGTGGTTGAAAAGTACCTATTATCACAATATTGTGCGCATGCTACCGACTTCGACAAGTTATTTCACACATTTGTGTGTTGAAGTCGGTTCTATTTTTTGGTGAATAAAATGTGTAACCCTTTTTAGTAACCATTGCTTATGAGATCGAACGGCTTGACCGATTGTGATGAAATTTAAATGCGACCACACGGCAGGCATCAGCTTTCAAATAAAAAAGAACATCAAAATCGGTTAACCCAGTAAAAAGTTCTGAGGTAAAAAACATTAAAAAGAAAACATACAGATGAATTGAGTACCTCCTCCTTTTTGAAGTCGGTAAAAACTATCGTGCTGTCGTTAGCTGATCGTCGTAATAAGCTACGTTATGGAATCTCAAAGATCTGGGTGCGATACCCGGTTCAGGAAGGATACATATGAAAAGACAACACCCATTTGATCAACGCACAAAATCGTATCACAAAAGAGCCATAGAACTAACTACCAATAGTTCAAAATTTCAAATCTTCAGAAGATCAACAGCTAATTTGATGAAACCTTTAAAATTCTCAACTCCTCTTAAATTCACTTACTAAGATTTAATTTTTTTTAAGTTTATATGTTTTTAGAAAACTTCTTTTTCATATAAAAGTACAGTGACGGGTGCGTTATTTGATTAATTAATTATATTTTACCATATAATTTTATTATATGTGTATGTTTTTATAATTTTTATATTTGACTGAATTTAGTAAATGAAATATAATACTTATTATATATAAAAGTATATTAATGTTGTCTTAGGTTTTCGCGATTACTGCAAAGTGTTTGAAACGTCGGGACAAAAATAATGATAAATATACGCGATTTAAACCGTTTAAAGTTGTTTAATTGAAAGTATATTGTTGCAGATCATGGGGATTAACTCTAAAATAAAATATTCATAATTTGGTTCAGATTACGCTCATTGAGAAGAAACTGAATAAAAAACTAACGTTGTTAATCTAATTACAGTCCGACCAACTTATCTGTTCAGGCGGCAAAAAAAATAACTACAACATTCCTTCAAATTGTGACAGTTTGTAGTTGATTTCCTTGACCAGTAGCGCCCTCGAAAACTGCACAGTTAAGTTGGTGGTACTATATGCACGTCGATTACAGTTTCATCGTTGACATGTTGGTATCAAAACTGTGGTGTTGCCTGAAGCACACTATTCTTGTGGTAAATTTTAATAACCTACATAAACCCGCTCAGCTAAGAACTGTCAGCCGGCGCCACAGTCGCAAATGCCGCTATGGATATAACCTATTACTTAGTTTATTAAAGGCAAATAATATTCCATAAATTACAAAATAGATCTCAAAAAACGGGATTATAATTTATAAAACTAATAAGGTCTAATTAAGTCAGCATCTATTATGCACAGATTTAACGTAGGCTGCTGGTGAATGTCATTACAATGACAATATGTTTTCAGATTGGTTCCCAACAAATATCATTAAAATTGGTTACTGAAAAAAATACCTAATACGTCATCCAAGTAAATACCTTAATTTCTTTTCATACTTTGCAGTTGATAAGGAGTTTTTTTACCTATATTTTTTTGGTCTATTTAATCTATATATTGTTTCGGTATGTGTAGCATGGTCCACACGTCCAGTACAATAAAAAATCCAGCCAAATGTGGGTTGAGTGCCGATTCTGTACCATCATAATTTATTCGTTGTATGTATTTACCAAAAAAACATTTACTTTTTCGTTTGCTTGGAATCTTTAGCAATCCGATAGGTACTTTGCCGTTTATTATGTGTTTTTATTTAGATTTTCTACTGAAATCTAATCGAGTTTGACGCAACCGTTTTAGTAAATACGTTTTAGTTAAGTTAGTATTGAGGAACAACGAAAACGTTGATAAACATTTTAACGGTTTTTTTTTTTTTTTTCCTTATATGTTAGCCTTTGACCACTATCTCACCTGATGGTAAGTGATGATGTGGTCGAAGATGTTGTTCAGGCTAACCTAGAAGTACTGGCTCTCAAGGACAGCTGCCGGAACACACCGTTAGGTGCTTGGCGACAGATTTTCTACTTGAGGGTGGTAGCTAGCCAGGCGGGCATTCGCAAAATGCCCTACACCATACAAATTTTCTCTATGCCTGATAGGTTAGCCTTTGTCCACTATCTCACCTGATGGTAAGTGATGATGTGGTCGAAGATGTTGTTCAGACTAACCTAGAATTTAGAAAACATTTTGTTTTTATACTAATAACCTAGCCATAACACAATATTCTGTAAAATATTAACCTATTTTGGTTAAAAAAAAACAGATGTTTATAAATAGGAGCCTAGAGACCCGTAACCTTCTCGGACGAATCGATAGACATACAGCGGTGTCTCAATAATATCGCTCCGTTTTGCCCTTTGGCTACAGAACCCTAAAACAGTCTACATAATTAACACATTATATTAATGTGTGATATGTACTGACCACAGAACATCTTATCAAGGAATGTAAACATGTACTGGGCAGATAGCGCATTGAGATTTTTTGTTTTATTTATAGCTAATAGGTTAGCCTTTCACTACTACCTCACCTGATAATAAGTGATGATGTGGTCAAAGATGTTGTTCAGGCCAACCTAGAAGTACTGGCTCTCAAGGACAGCTGTCGGAACACATCGTTAGGTGCTTGGCGACAGATTGATGGTGGTAGCTAGCCAGGCGGGCAATCGCAAAATGCCCTACCACCATGCTGTAACGACTGCCGTCATAAGACAACAACCGGTACCGATTGCTTAAAGTGCCCTTCGAAACACGGAAGCGCTCAGTAGAAATGTCACTAGCGGTCACCCATTCATCCCCAAGTCATGACCGCGGCGGACGTTGCTTTTAACTTTGCTGATCGGTTAAGCACAGCTAAGCAATCTTCGCTTTTCACAGATACTGAATACAAAAACAGCGACTTTTTGCCCTGTTACTAGTAATTACCATAGCAACAAGACAAATTCGTGTCTCCCCTGGGCACCGGGCGCAAGGAAGGGTTCCTACCGGAAATGAGGTTTTTATCCACCACCCTCCCGGAAGTGAGGAATCGATGTGACGATCTCAGTGGACAGGAGGGTATCTGGTTTTATTTTACTGCTGAGGAAGTGTGCCAGTCATTGCGGTTTTTAACTATTTTCTATTTCGAATTTGTAAAGTGCTCGTTTGTACCGAGCGTGCGCGAAGCGAGAACAAAGCATCTCCGTTTCGGCTTGAATAAAAATATTTTTTAATGCTGTCCGGACTTCCGGTTGTTCTCTAGAGGTAGGATTCCTTAACCGATTCTCGTGACATTTTTTGAGCAGAATCGATAATTCAGGAGGCACGTTAAACCATCGGTCCCAAGTCAATTCGGTGGCCTGAATACTCCACTTTTCATGGTAGCAAGGCATTTTTTCTTGCCCGCAGAAAATCAGTCAGAAGTATAAAATCTGTCATCAAGAACCTGAACGTGAATTCTGGCAGTTGACCTTATTCAACAACATCCATAACTTACTTTCAGATTACATTTTGGTCAAAGGCTAACCCATCGGCAATAAATTAAACTTTAGTAAATTATAAATTAGTGACAAATTTAACCAAATCTCTTGTGGTAGGTTTTGAAATTGCGGCTGTTCAGAAAATGAGCGCGTTTTGAGCCAGTCACGCCGAGCGGCAGGCCGTCCAAAATAAGCAACTTGTATTGCCATCATTATACGGTAGTATGGTAGTACGGGTCTTTAAGGGTCAATTTAAGCAACTAGGTCTTGGAACACTTACCGGGATACACTGTTAGGTGTTTGGCGACAGATTTTCTACTTGAGGGTGGTAACTTGCCAGGAGAGCATTTTTTTAATGTTATTGTGACCAAACAAGCCCGAGGGCCACCTGATGTTAAGTGGAACTAACCTCTGCTGCAGATGCATTTCGTCAACGACGAATTGCACTGTGCCCGTCACACTGAGACGTCCAGTTTGCATTGCATTAGTAAAATGTCCTTCCACCATGCGGTGAAGCTCGAGCTAGCGGTGGGGACTTAACCATGGACCTGTCAGTCCATAACTATTACCGCTCGGCCATCATTGCTTCAAACCTTTTCTTTTTATTCACACCTTCTTATTTCTTTTTATAATTCACAGAGAGTTGAAGGTACACCGCATGATGTTCGTAGTTATTATATTAAACAGTCATTCTTTCAGCGGTGTTATGATTTCAGCACACGCTGAAGACAAAATATTTGAGAGATCGATTAAACTGAAAGAAGTGTTATCATTAATTTTCCGTAAATATTTTACTATCTTCGGTCGCTACGTCTTGTAAAGATCACTTTGAATCATTTGAAATGATGATTTATAAATTAAACAAGATTTTTGCTCTAAATTTAAAAACAAATTGCAATATTGTGACTAGTACTTACAGACTAGATTTACGAGAGATTGAAGCGCCCATAGCGAAGTTTGCTTAGCTGTTCTTAACCGATCAGCAAAGTTAAACAACGTACGCCGCGGTCTTGAGTTGGATGGGTGACCGCTAGTGACATTACTACTGAGGGCTTCCGTGCTTCGGAGGGCACGTAAAGCCGTCGGTCCCGGTTGTCGTCTTTGGATGGCAGTCGTTATAGCATGGTGGTAGGGCATTTTGCGAAAGCCCGCCTGGCTAACTACCATCCTCAAGTAGAAAATCTGTCGCCTAGCGGTGTGTTCCGGCAGCTGGCTTGAGAGCCAGTAATTCTAGGATAGCCTGAACAACAAGTTCGACCACATCATCACTTACCATCAGGTGAGATAGTGATCAAAGGCTAACCTATCAAGGATATAAAAAAAAAAGTTCGAGTCTAGACTTGTATTTTTTAGTGTTACTGCAACTAATAGTGCCTACCCAAATGCAAATATTTATTCCACCATGACTTCTAAACGGCTTTACTGATTTTAATGTTTGATATATCATTAGATTCGTCTTGATAGCGCAAATGACACTAGGCACATAAAAATAATAATAATAAAAAAATGGTATACGCTATATTAAGAGTTTTTTCTTTCAAACCCATCGATGTATAAAAATGAAGGGTTTTAAAAACGATTCCATAAATATATATATAACTTGCAGATTTAATTTTAATGGAACGAAAAAACAGTTAATGAAAATAAAAGATTTGCAGTCGGGCTTTTTACTTTTTTAATTAATTTATTGTTTAGAATAAGCATTGCAATTCAACGGGGCAATGCTGCCAGCATGCTGGGCACGCTGCCAACTGGTAGTGAGCTAGAGCACTTGGACTGCCTATGAGTCCAAATGCTTTTTATTGTAGTAGCTGTAGTGTTGTATATAGTTCGTAGTATTTTGTTAATAAAGGCATACTGCCGGCAAAAAAAAACCTAAATAATCTTTATTATTGTATATGTTTAAAATACAGAGACTTTTGACATCAGGTGGTCCTCGTGCTTATTCAGTGAAAAACATATAAAAAAACATCTCAAAATGTTTCTTAGGACTAGCAGAAGTCACCTCTAAGAGGCTTTTAGCATTTTACCAATAACCCTGTATATGTACTTACCGATATATTGGGATGTATTTTGACCACAAAACCTTAGAATATAAATTATTTAATGAAAAACTGAAACTACACTGAGAAAAATCTAAAGTCAAAAGCGCCCTAATGACGGCCAATTTATATGGTATAAGGCGAAAAACCGACCAAACGTAAATACGTACAAAAACGCCTTCCAACTATAAGGCGTTAAACGAGGTCAGTGAAGGCGAATGTTTCTTTTCGTCTTCATTTAAGGTGTATTTTGTGGTCTTTCTTAAATATTGACTTTTCGATGAGGCTGATTATCTCGTACGTTATAGTGATTATCACCGTATATAAACCGCCGTAAAAGTAAGGTATATTTTATGGTCAATACTGCAATTATTATCGTATAACAAGTGCAATTCTGAAAATACTTTACGGAAGGCGTTTTTGACGGTTGTGTTTATTATAAAACATGGTACATTTTTATTGATTGGTGAAAATCATCTTAAGAGTTGTGAATTCATCTTACGTATTTACAATTCAACGGTAAAAGGCCAAATTCGATTTAAGCCTTTAAGTCGTTTTTCTCAGTGTACCTTACACAAAACAGACATTCGAAATTCAGGTATTCGTCGACAAAAATAAAAAATAAAAGTGTACTAATTACTTTAGAACTAATTCCAAAACGTCAGAAGCTTTCAATTCCACGCACAATTTTTATCTTGCGCCCTTCTGCAGGCTGAATAACACGGACCCCACAAACACCGATATTACTTATCCCTCATCAAGTAACCTTACCCGCGCAGGTGATAGTTATACATTTTATATTTACCGCCTTTTCCATACATTGATCGGTCGCCGGCGCACGCGCACTCAGTCACGTTATTGATATAAATATACAGGATTAATTTATATTCTGTGGGCAGCACACCTTTCTCTAGCAGGAAGAAGGGCCCGTTCGATACTGGTTATTTAGGTTAGCTATGTTTTTATAATTTACTTCTGTGTTACTAAAAACTAACTGTAAGGTAGATACCTTACGGGACATGTGGACCCTGAGATTGAACCTCTTTTTTATGTTATTGTGACGGAACAAGCTCGAGACCCACTTGATGTTAAGCGGTATCCTCTGCTTATAACATTGAATATGTGAATTTCATCACAAGCCACGAATTGCACTGCGCCAGTCACTTTGAGACATAGTGGTTAAGTCTTATGGCCTGTGATTTCACTGGCTCTCGAGGACTGCTGCTGGAACACAACGCTAGGTGCTTGGCGACAGATTTTCTACTCGAGCGTGGTAGCTCGCCTGCATTTCCACCATGCATTTTTTTTCGTCCAGTCTGTATTTATCGCCTTCCTTTTAATAACACCTTCCTTCTTGGTTTCGGTTAATACAACGAAAGTAGTCACGTTTTACTAAAAAGGTCAACTGAAACTACGAAATGTGAAAAGAAACTTGAAGTAGGTACATACCAAATAGAATTTTATTAAAAATAAACTGTACTGTATTGTATTAGCCGGATTGTCCACTGTAGAACGCAGGCTGTGTATCAGGTAATACAGGCCCCCATTAAGGGTGGGTTTTCCATAATCCCATGATCGCCATGTCTTGGGGATCGCAGTTTAAGATATCAGTTCCTCAGAAGGCACTGCAGCCCACCTTTCGGTATTTTACTTTTAGGCACCTCTTACGACACCCACATTTAGCAATCGGGGGGCAACACTCTAGCACACAACGGGGCAAATATACTTATCTATGTTATTTATTGGAAAAATGTTTTAAACCGGCGGTATGCCTTAACTAATAAAATATTACGATCTATATACAACATTACAGCCAATAGACAAACTACAACTCATTTAGACTCACAGGCAGTCCAAATACTCAAAATGTCAAAATTTACTGGAAATGCATTTAGAGTTTTGATTTCTAGTATGACAATGAATAAAATGTCATAAATTATAAGCTAAAATATACGGAAACAATGATAGTGCCTCATTGAGGTTGAAACTCACGTCTGTGGCGGAAAATTGAAATTTCAACAGTCTTTTCAAGCTATAGTAGCTAGGTTTCGCTCGTACCATTCTACAAGATCATGGTATTTTAAATGAATGCACATGATTCTATAAATTACTCCAAAAACGGTAAAAAATATCAATAAACGTTTACCCGTAACAAATAAACTAAAACCAATAATTAAAAAAAAAATTTTACCAATCTAAGAATCTCCCATTTTATGTGATTAAGTACAATCTAGCCCTAAAACTAAAAATATATTCATCATCATCAGTAGTGTTTGCACACTACTACTTGCAGAATATCTGAGACTGCGGTGGTACCTACCAAGACGTACTTTAGCTGAAGAGACCAATCACCTGGTAAAACCTTACCAATCTCACTTACCATCAGGTCAGACTGTGGTAAATACTATTTAAAAAACTGTGGACGGTAGGTAAGTAGTACCTATTGCAAGTAACTGGTGCGGGGTCGCTCTCCCTCGTGTCGCCATTTTTTCTCAAAGGTGACTGCGTCGGCGCACCTGTCGATATAGACCTAAGAATCACGTAGATTGGTCGACGAATATGATATTGTTTAACTGTTTCTCTAAAGTTTCGTTATAGATAACAGGACTATTACCTATTAATAAGACTCGGCTGTCCGCCTGTCCATTCGTCCGTCCGTTCGTCCGTCCTTTAAATCCATAAAGTTATCTAATTGAAATTTTCAAAGAATATGTGTAAGTATAACGGATTGCCGAACAATTAATAATAACAAAAAGTTTTGAATAAAAGTTCCCATAAAAGATTTTTTTGTTGTTGCTGTTGGTCTATTAACTATCTGTCTATTTTTTATATAATTTTTTTTATGTTATTGTGATGGAACAAGCGCGAGGCCCACCTGATGTTAAGCGGTATCCTCTGCCTATAACAGATGCATTTCATCACAAGTGACGAACTGCACTGCGCCCATCACCTTGAGACAGTTGTTAAGTCTCATTTTGCCTGTTATTTCACTAGCTCTCAAGGACTGCTGCCGGAACACACCGTTAGGTGCTTGGCGACAGATTTTCTACTTGAGGGTGGTCACTAGACTGGCGGGCATTCGCAAAATGCCCTTCCACCATGCGGTGAATCTCAAGCTCTGGGCGGGATTCGAACCATGGACCTGCTGTGCGGCAGTCCGTAGCCAATGCCACTGAGCCATCACTGCTTCAAATTTCTTCTATGGTCTATTAAAACGGTAATACAATCGTTATATATGGTACGGTAATAGTTCAATAACTAAAGTATGTACAAACAGATAATATACTGGGCTACGTTCTGAGCCACAGAGTAGGTTAAGAAATATTCAAACTACTATTTTGAATGTTTGGTTGTAACATACTCAATGTGCAGCAATATCCCACTCACACCAATTTGAGTCGTGGCATGCTATTCATTATGCGCATTTATTTTCCAATACGACATTGAACATTGACAGAAGACTTTGGAATAGCATAAAACCATACATAAAATATACTCATGTATACTAATACCTACCTTATTATATACCTTAGGTAGGTATGTCGTATTAATAATACGACGAAAACATCCAAAGTTTGTGTGTGTGTGTTTGTTACCACTCCCCCTCCTACCGATACTGCGTAAGTTCTCGAAGTAATGCTGTGTAACGAAATTCCATAAAATGTCAAGTCGCAATATATTTTAAAGAGTAGCGAAGTTTGCTTAGCCGTTCTTAACCGATCAGCTAAGTAAAGCAACGTCCGCCGCGGTCATGACTTGGATTGGTGACCACTAGTAACATTAGTACTGAGCGCTTCCGTGCTTCGGAGAGCACGTTAAGCCGTCAGTCTCGGTTGTTGTCTTAGGATG
This sequence comes from Plagodis pulveraria, assembly GCA_963890685.1. Taxonomy (NCBI): domain Eukaryota; kingdom Metazoa; phylum Arthropoda; class Insecta; order Lepidoptera; family Geometridae; genus Plagodis; species Plagodis pulveraria. The sequence goes on from OY982971.1 coordinate 10,601,838, forward strand.
ATAATCGCTACAGCATGGTGGTTAGGGCATTTTGCGAATGCCCGCCAGGCTAACTACCACCCTCAAGTAGAAAATCTGTCGCCAAGCACCTGACCTTGTGTTCCGGCAGATGTCCTTGAGAGGCAGCAATTCTAGGTTAGCCTGAACAACATATTCGATCACAGCATCACTTACCATCAAGTGAGATAGTGGTCAAAGGCAAAAAATCTCTTTGACTTTCCCAACCTGCGCACGCGTTGATGTCTTTTGAATGACAGTAATTTACAATACGTTATTATATTGATGTACAATCCGTTATATGTTTTTTTTTATATTTACACGGCATGGTTAATACTATTTTCAATAACTCATAACCTATTGTGATAATTCAGAAAAATGCCTGGAAATAATAAATATAAAATCTTCTAAAAATAACGAAGGTCTATTATTTCTAAGGCCCTCGCTTCACTCGGCTGCGCACGCGCCTACAACGATCCCTTTTCTCAGACAGTTGTGAAGAAGCCTTAGCGACCGTTATATCATTTAGGTCAACATATTGCCGCCTTAAATTAAACTATTACTTTAATGTTAAGTACTTTCATTTTATTTTTTATTTCTACTAAAGCCTGGTTTTACAATCATCAGATAGTTACTATTCCTAAGATAAAATGTATACTCAACCAATATAAAAAAAAGTATGTTGTCTCAAAGAAAAGTTAATTTCTTTTAGAAATTATTGGAACACATGTTTTTTGTCCCGGGCGGGAAACGAACCAGCGTCCTTCGATTTGTTAATGTGATTTTCATAGCACGCGATAGTAATCATATTTAGAAAAAAGTTAATTTGTTAATGTTTTATCGGTGTGATTTTTTCCTTTATTTGGCACGATTCTTGTTTCTGATGATTGAAGGATCTGTTTCAAATGATAAAAACCGGCCAAGTGCGAGTGGGACTCGCGCACGAAGGGTTCTGTGTACTAAATATTCTGTGAATAGTTAAAGCGTCTACCTGTCACCGTTATTAGTATCGAGCAAGAAACGGTAAAAAAATCAAGTTGTATGGGAGCCCCCCTTAAATATTTATTATATTTTATTTTTAGTATTTGTTGTTATAGCGGCAATAGAAATACATCATCTGTGAAAATTTCAACTGTCTATAGCTATCACCGTTTTTGAGATACAGCCTAGTGACACACGGACGGATGGGTGGACAGCGAAGTCTCAGTAATAGGGTCCCGTTTTTACCCTTTGGGTACGGAACCCTAAAAAAATTTTAATCGCTCACAATACATAAGTAGTGTTATAAAGTACATAACTTTTTTTGATAAACATGTCGAATGTGAATCAGGAATCAGATGCTTTATAAAGGGTTTTCCAATAAGGACTTGCCAACTTTTTTTCAAATTATAATGCAAACCGTTTGAAATATTTCAAAAACTTTAGTATCGGGTTGAAGTACAATCAAAACATTTATGAATGTAACTCGAGTTCGTTGATATGGCCACCGCGGGCACGTTTGCAGCGGTCGATTCGTTGGACCCAATTTTCGATGACTCGGCCACACATTTCGGCTGAAACGGCTGCTATTTCGCGTTCAATGTTGGCTCTGAGCTCTTCCAACGTCGTCGGCTTGTTGGCATAGACCAATCACTTGACGTAGCCCCAAAGAAAAAAGTCTAGAGGCGTTAAATTGCACGAACGAGGCGGCCAATCGACTGGTCCATTTCTTGAGATAACGCGCTCATCAAACTTACTCTTCAATAAATTGATTGTAACGTGTACTGTGTGGCTTGTGGCACCGTCCTGTTGAAACCATATGTTGTTCAAGTCTATATCTTCCAATTCTGGCCAAAAATAATCGGTAATCATGGCGCGATAACGATTACCATTCACAGTAACGTGACGATCATAATCGTCGACGAAAAAATATGTCCCTATGACGCCGCCGGCATGCAAACCGCACCATACAGTTATTTTTTTGTGAATGAAGTGGTGTTTCACGAAGCACATGTGGATTTTCACCCGACCAATAACGCATATTTTGCTTATTGACGAACCCATTGAGCCAAAAATGAGCTTCGTCACTGAAGATGATTTTGCGATGAAATTGATCATCTTGGCGCATCTTTTCCAGAGCCTAATCGGACAATGTACGTCGCTTCAAATGGTCCATCTGCTTCAATTCTTGAGTCAGCTTGATCTTGTATGGGTGTAAACCAAGATCCTTAACCAATATTAGCCATAAAGTGGTCTGTGCGATGCCCAACTCTTGAGAGCGCGTTGGAATTGACAGATTTGGATCATTTGCTACGGACGTTTCAACGGCAGCGATATTTTCGACACTTCGACCAACCCGTTGTCTCACTGGCAGCGCAACATCACACAACGAATATGTAGACTCAATTTTTTGCACTAAACTTGTTACTGCCTGTCTACTAGGACGAGAATTACGACCGAAAATCAGAGATAACGCTCTTAAAGTAGCGGTCACCGACTCCGAATTTCTGTACTACATTTTTATAATTTGCAGACGTTGTACGTTCGTGTACTTTACCGTGATGAAAATGTTAAGTTTATTGTATAAATTGAGGGTGAAAGTTTGATGATTAGTGAAAGGGTGCGTTCAGAAATTTAATTCAAAGTTGTCAAGTCCCTATTGGAAAACCCCTTACATATAGGCATTGTTAGTAATCTATTCAAAGAAAAGTTAAACAAATGTTACATGAAAGCTATCGTTAATTTCTTACCATAGGATACTAGAAAAGATGCAGTCTGTTTTTTTAATGTTATTGTGACGGAACGAGCCTGATGTTAAGTGGACTAACCTCTGCCTATAACAGACGCATTTCGTTAACGACGAATTACACTGTGCCCGTCACACTGAGACATAAAGTTGTTAGGTCTCGTGTGCCTGTATTTTTAACTGGCTCTCAACTGCTGCTGCTGACTGCTGCGATTTTCTACTTGAGGGTGGTCGCTAGCCAGGCGGGCATTCGCAAACTGCACTTCCACAAACCCGCGGCGGGATTCGAACCATGGACCTGCTACACGGTAGTCCATAGCCAATGCCACTGAGCCATCACTGCTTCAAAAGTTTGTGCCGAAATAGCGCTATTAGCCTGTAACCAGCATTGGTCATGTATATATTAATAAATGATTTTTATGTTTTATGTTTATGTTATATAGCTTATCATATATGTATAGCTCAGGATGCGTTAATTTATTGTCCTGGTCAATAATATGCATTAATTACGTAAACACGTATCACAATAACTACTATTTTATAGTTATAATACATGAATAATTGAGATATTTACTACAAGAATAATTGAGATATTTACGTTACAAGAGTCACGTAATTTAGAGTCACCTTTGCAATTTTATTCCATCAAGAAAATTTAAAGGAAACGTGTTATCAAAATCAACTTGGCCTTAGAAAATATAACCATTAATATATAATTTTCTTACTGCTTAAATAAAATATCTTTTGCTAAAAAAATCAAAATCTGTTTCCAAAAATGTCTTTATCACTTGTTGGCGCCGATCAATATTACTTCTGAAAGCTTTTAATACCTTACAAAATTACAAATTTACGAAAGAAAAAATGAAAGTCATTTGCGGAATATATTAATGCGGGATTCGAATGGTGGTATAAAAAAGAATCATCAAAATCGGTTCATCTAGTCAAAAGTTCTGAGGTAACAAACATAAATAAATAAACAAGGGGTTTCCTATCTGGAAACCCTTTTTAGTTACTGGAGTGTAACTCATAAACGGCTGGTCCGATTTTGATGAAATTTAAATGGGACTAAATGGGAACCATGAACTTTCAACTCAAAAAGAATCATCAAAATCGGTTCACCCAGTCAAAAGTTCTGAGGTAACAAACAAACAAATAAACAAGATAAAAACAAATAAACACTTTTTAGTTACAGGACTCAAAAAAAGCTAAACCGATTTTGATGAAATTTTAGTAGGACTATATGGAAAGCATCAGCTTTCAATTAAAAAAAGAATCATCAAAATCGGTTCACCCAGTCAAAAGTTCTTAGGTAACAAACAATAAAAAAAACAGTCGAAATGAAAACCTCCTCCTTTTTTGAAGTCGGTTAAAATACCAATCCATAGCTTACTTCTGGACCTAAAACCTCAAAAAAGGCAGGTAACCATCCATCGACTTTTGTATTGAGAAGTGGCCGACCATTTCGACCTTAAACTAAAGCACAAAGAAGCTTTTCCTAAAATGTTCATAATGTCTGCGGCTCTCATATCTGACTCATTACATAAACTGCGTTAGACAGAGCGAACAATGGATGACCTTGACCTCGCCGAGCCGACCCACGCAGTAAGTAATTCTTGCTAAACTGTGACCTGCCGACATCTGATACCACAAGTAGATCATACTCTCTTTATGGCTATTTAAATTACTACGCGCAGGTGTAAAATTGGTAATGAGGAATTATACTCAGGTATTATTTTTGCTGATTAAACCTTTGACCACAATTTCACCAGATAGTAAGTGATGATGTGGTCTAAGGTACTAACAACTACTTGGCTATACTAATATATAATATACATAATATTGGCTCTCAAGGACTGCTCCCAAAACACACCATTATGTACATGGTGACAGATATTCTATTTGAGGGTGATCGCTAGCCAGTCGGGCATTCGCAAAAACCCCGATTATTCGAACGATGGACCTGATGCAGTCCATAGTCAATGCCACTGAGTCAATGTCAATGCAATTTTTTAAATCCATAATGAAATATTATTTCCTCTAATTTTCGCGCTTTTTTGGACAAACAAAAATATCGCCGCCACATGGAATGCGCATTGTGATTGAACTTTATTTAATTCTATATTTTATTTTCCGTACAAGCTCATAATTGATCTGCATTTACTGAAGCAGTAGTTTGCGAATGCCCGCCTGGCTCGCTACCACCCTCAAGTATAAAATCTGTCACCAAGCACTTAACGGTGTGTTCCGGCAGCAGTCCTTGAGAGCCAGGAGCTAACGGGCTTAACCTAGAAAAACTGGCTAGTATTTCTAGATTAAGCCTGTTAGCACCTTCAACCACATCATCACTTACCATCAGGTGAGACTGTGGTCAAAGGCTTACCCACCACAAAAAGAAATAAAAAGACTAAAGCCAGTTTATTTCATCAACAGTGAATAAAAATAAAAAGCATTATATGGAAATAATTGGTTTTAACGCAAGCTATTTGCAAGTGAACTTTCGTAGCGACACGCAATCGTACTTGACACCTTGGTCGATCGTTATCAAACTCCCTTGTCTATGAATACAATATTATATTATCCGTTTAAGCTGAAGGCGGGCAATTCAATGGCGGGTAATTCGAAATTCAAACATTATTGTACAATTTTGAGGCGGCGAGATGATGCGCAATGAACGGATTTTCGTTTTCTACTTACCAAAAAGTCGTTATTCTATCCGACAATTTAACGTAAATCGAAAATGTAACTTTTCTTGATAAGGTTTTGCTAATTTATCAATATATTTTCGAAATCTGCGTATTAAAATGCTTACAATCCGCTAGCGTGAAAAAGTTTTTAAAATTCGAACTTCTATAAAAGATCCACAAAAATGAATTTCCTTGAAAATTTTACTTTATATTTTACTAAACATCAGTACATTTTTCAAGCTGTTTTTATTGCACCTAGGATTTTCCTAGCTGGAATGAGGTGAAAAATTGTGTGTTGCGCTCTGCAACAAAATTATTTTGCGTCTTGTACCTTTGAAACCGGAGGATGCGAAGGTACCATATAATTAAAGTTCTTTATAATAAAAGTTATTGTGCCTAATAACATCTATAAAGCCTCGCCTAACAAATAACTATTTTACGATAACTATGTTATTCATATATATATTTAATACTTATTGAATTAGTTAGGGGGAAAGGTATTTTTTAATATAGTTTTAGAGGTAATAATGAAATCACGTGCGTGAATTGGCATCCAAAAATGGCTCAAGATAGTACGAACATAATTATTTAAAGCTCGATAAGAGGTAATACTCCCATTTTGGTTACTTTGAAGGTGAATTCCTCGCCATGATTATTATATAAAAAGTAGTAGGCAAGCTTAACGCCAGCTTACCGCCACGTGTAGCGTACATTGAGATAGAACTCTATTTAATTTGTGTTTTGTTTTGAATTCCATTACAACCTCATAATTGATACGAATAGCCCAGTTAACCTAATGACTAGAAAGATTAAACAGAATTTTGAATTTAGAATTCTGAATATGCCGCTGAAGACATGAGTTTCCACCTTAAACAATTTAATGAAATGTAAATGGTCATTTATCAGTATTTATATTTCGAACGTAATTCAATGAAGAAAGTTTGTGGCAACAAAAAAGGTTTTTGTGCAAGTGAAACTTTTATTTTAATTGACAGTAAAATATTGCCAGTATATTTGTCAAAGGCCACAGGTGCTCAATTTATAGTCAAAATTAAAGAAGGTTATATACAAACAGTATTTCCTTTTTGGGCTTCATAATGGATATGAAACTTTTTTCGTATCGTCGTGTGCTTTATGTCTTTGTTTATTGCTGATAAGTTAGCCTTTGCCCACAATCTCACCTGTTGGTAAGTGATGATGTGGTGGAAAGTGTAATAAAAAGTTAAACCTAGAATGTGAACTGGCTATAGATGGAATAGCTTGGCCCGAATACACTGATAGGTGCTTGGCGACTGATGTGGTAGACAGACGCTCAAAATGCCTTTACAACATGCGGTGAGGCTCAAGCACGGTAGGAATTGAACTATGTGCCCCATACACGGTGACCCAAAGTAATTACTATTGGCTGGGTTTAGGAAATTACTGTTTCAATATCGTTTTTCAATTTTGTTACCAAGAAGAAACAATTTTGAGGCGGCGAGAATCATCTCGCCGCCTCAAAATTGTTTTTTCTTCTTGGTGGGAGAAAACGAAAATTTTCGTTTTCTTCTTACCAAAAAGTCGTTATTCTATCCGTAAATTTACTTAAATCAAATATGTAACATTTGTTTTAGGTACACTGATTTCCTCGCTGTGCTTAGGATTCTACTATAGGATCTTTCGCTTTGCTCTGGATTCAAAATAGCCAGTTTGCTCTCCTGTGGTACAATTTACTATTAAATTATAAATAGTTAGGTAGGTACTTAGGTATATAATTTGACATTTGATATATTAGTCCAGTTGAGTGAAGACAACATTTTATTCAATAATTTTGATAAGAACTTTTGACTGGGTGAACCGATTTTGATGATTCTTTTTTTAATTGAAAGCTGATGCTTTCCATATAGTCCTACTAAAATTTCATCAAAATCGGTTTAGCTTTTTTTGAGTCCTGTAACTAAAAAGTGTTTTCCTATCTTGTTTATTTGTTTGTTTGTTACCTCAGAACTTTTGACTGGGTGAACCGATTTTGATGATTCTTTTTGAGTTGAAAGTTCATGGTTCCCATTTGGTCCCATTTAAATTTCATCAAAATCGGACCAGCCGTTTTTGAGTTACACTCCAGTAACTAAAAAGGGTTTCCAGATAGGAAACCCCTTGTTTATTTATTTATGTTTGTTACCTCAGAACTTTTGACTGGATGAACCGATTTTGATGATTCTTTTTTATACCACCATTCGAATCCCGCATTAATATATTCCGCAACATAGACTTTCATTTTTTCTTTCGTAAATTTGTAATTTTGTAAGGTATTAAAAGCTTTGAGAAGTAATATTGATCGGCGCCAACAAGTGATAAAGACATTTTTGGAAACAGATTTTTAGCAAAAGATATTTTATTTGAGCAGTAAGAAAATTATATATTAATGGTTATATTTTCTAAGGCCAAGTTGATTTTGATAACACGTTTCCTTAAAATTTTCTTGATGGAATAAAATTGCAAAGGTGACTCTAAATTACGTGACTCTTGTAACGTAAATATCTCAATTATTCTTGTAGTAAATATCTCAATTATTCATGTATTATAACTATAAAATAGTAACATAGTAAGTAAATATATTACAATGAAATAGTAACTTTATCAGGAGGGTCAACGTTACATTATCGATGTAGGTTCCTAATTTTAATATTGAGCTTGTATTTCGTTTTACACCCAAATTTATTGCAATTTCACCGTCGCTACGTCTCTTGCACTCCTACGCAGTCCGATAGTGACGCAATTTCAGCATATAGCAGCTTAAGGATAAGAATTTGGTTCCTAAACTTACCAATAATACAATTCCAATCTGAATATGCAAAATAATTTGCCTTCGAATAATGTTTAGCTATTTAAAAATTTACATCACGTTCGAAGTGTTAGAAATGTTCGAAGTTCAAAGTTCGAAAGCTTCAGATGAATTTATCTCTGTTGCGTCTTGAAGCGAGACGATCCTGCGGGAAGAGAGCAGCATTAACTTGTTCAAGTGTGAAAGTAAGATGCAAGATGCCCATCTCGATGAGATGGCAGAACGGCAACGCCGCTCCAACCAATCGTCGGACGGGGGTCTTTGCGTTTTGTTTGCTTTTTGATATTTTTTACAATTTTGTTTATAGTGCGAGGCTAATGTGGAGTGGGCTTATCCACCATGTTTTAATACAAAATCCCTCGCGTCTGTTATTAAGTTTTATTGATAAATAGAATAAAATTAGTAATCATAAGCAGTCGCGTTTGTTACAAATTGTTGATAATGAAAGTGTTGGTAAAAATTAGTGTGTTGTTTTAGTCTTGCAATTGATTTAGGCGGAAATGGTTTAGGTTCATGAGTTGGATGGGTGACCGCTAGTGACATTACTACTGAGCGCTTCCGTGCTTCGGAGGGCACGTTAAGCCGTCGGTCCCGGTTGTTGTCTTAGGATGGCAGTCGTTATAGCATGGTGGTAGGGCATTTTGCGAATGCCCGCCTGGCTAGCTACCACCCTCAAGTAGAAAATCTGTCGCCAAGCACCTAACGGTGAGTTCCGGCAGCGGTCCTTGAGAGCCAGTACATCTAGGTTAGCTTGTACAACATCTTCGATCACATCATCACTTACCATCAGGTGAGATAGTGGTCAAAGGCTAACTTATCAGGCATAAAAAAAGGTACTATTGAAATCTATCGGGTGTTGGGCTAGAACGTCACCCTCCCATCTCTATCCGTGGGCGTCGTAAGAGGCGCCTAGGGGTAACACACCAGAAGGTGGGCAGCAGCACCTTCTGAGGAAGACTATATCTCACACTGCGATTCGAATTATGGCAAATATTGGGGCCGTGTTCAGCAGTGGACTTTCCAGCTGATACAGTACAGTGCAGTACTATCGAAATGGTTAAATATGTAGTTACTATTGCTATAGAGCTTTTGATCTAACTCAAAATAAATACAGTTCACTTAAAAAGGCTTAGAGCAATAAATCGTTCAAGTGGGTTATTCCGTTGGGGCTACGGTTGAATTTACAACGTTTTTCACAGATTTAACTATAGATATACGGAAATCACTGGGTGAATGTAAAAGTTACCCGAGTGCTATCCGGAAATCACCTTGGTCCTTTTTTCAAACACTCGCGGCCGTTAAAAGTTCACTCAGTTGAATATGGGTATGTTCCATTTGTCGCTAAGAACGTTATTTTCGATAATTTTGATCCCATTCTGCGTCTATGGTTGTGATCACTGTGATCGTTTGTAACTGTCATCCCCTGTTCCATTTAGGATAAGAACGCTAAGAATGCCACTAAAATTTGTCACTTCTGTCACTTTTGACATTAGATGTAGCGTTTATGGCGAAAATAACGCCAAGACCCATGTGGAACAACTTTTTGGGAGTGTGATGGTTTTTAGCGTTTTTAGCGAATCTCACTTCAAATGGTATTATAATGGTACACAGGGTGCTTAATAGTCTATTAAGCACCCTGTGTTACCCGATGCAAAACAGGGTGACGATTTTCACGTGTCAGGTGAATTGTAGTCAGACTAGTCAGTGGTCATTTGAGAGTCTATTTACAGGATATTTTTGGATTGCTTGTTAAAAAAAACTATTTTGAGAATCAAAGTTCAAATTAATAAACCGGCTAAGTGCGAGTCGGACTCGCGCACCGAGGGTTCTATAGGGTATAAGGTATGGTATTTTTATTCCGGAATGAAATGGATTTCAACCGGAACATTTTAAAATTATAAAAGAATATTTTTATTCTATGATGTTAATAAAAATTCTATACTTTACACAATTTTTCCTTTATCTGTGCTATAAGACGTTGCTTCGTACCAAATTTCATGATTCTGAGTTCACGGGAAGAACCTGTAGGTTTTGATTCCCTTACGAGAGTCGAACATTTGCAGCATAAACGTCTTCTTTTGATTATGTTGGCCCAGAAGTTTGATTTTTTCACAGCACCAAGGGACAGTAGACCTTAGTATTTGATATGAATTTCAGATTGATACATCCACGCGTTCCTGACAGACAGACGGACAACAAAGTGATCCGTTTTTTTTCCTTTTGAGGTCTCTACCAGGCAACCTTAGGTTGATGGTTTAAAGCTGTGTTTAGTTGATGTTTTATACGAAAACGGTGTAGCTATGGTATAGTAGAAAATAAAAGGAATAATATTAGATTAGATATATTTTTAAAATGATACTTACTAAAATATTAATTTTATGTTTTCTTAAAATATTTGTTAACTTATACGGATTTCCGCAAAGTAGCGCCTGAATCTATTATTTATGAAATGTTTTCTCAAGTACCCCACGGAACCCCAACATTCAAACCCTAAAAAGCTACAAAGAGCTAACAAAGAGGTCTCAACTTAGAAATGCATTTATAAATACCAGCCTAAGGAGCTTTCAAGAAGAGAACTCATTCCTGGCGAAGGTGATCGTGATCAATTAGGTACCACTCGTATGCCCTCCTATACCTTAAAACCCCGAAAATGTCCACACAAAAGTTGCGTGACAAACAGACGAAGGAAACAAAGACAAAATTAATAATATCGCATCAGTATACATTAATGAGGTCCATTATAATGTGGGTTAACTGTGTGCATAATGTTTCACGTAGAAATGTTTGCTGTTGTTGAATGTTGGGGTTCCGTGGGGTACTTGAGAAGACATTTCATAATTAATAGATTCAGGCGCTACTTTGCGGAAATCTGTAGGTACCTATATGTTATATATTTTTTAATAAAACATTAAATTAATATTTTTCAAAAAACATTTTATAAAATATATCTAGTGACAATTCATCTAATTTTCCTGCTAAGCCTATTGAACGTCATAAACGACACACAACCTAACCGGAAGAATTTCCGAGGTGTTTCTGTTCTAGAGGAAGCATCATCAGGAGGTGACTCTTCTAGCGCACGGTCGAGATTGACGAGAATCTGCGAACTTTTACTAAAATACGTGGAGCTTATGACGTCACGTCGCCTTTGCAGGAAAAATAGGCCAAATGAAGGTATATATTTGATGTAATTTTCTTAAATATAAACCTCAATATATTCTTTTAATATTTGTCTTAAATTGGAAAATACTTTCGTAAATAATAGTTTAGAAGTTTTAAAAAGTTAGTTGAAAAGTACACTTAGGTATATTAATTATTTACATACATAAGTACAGGTACGTAAATTAAGAATTAGCTTTTATACGCTGCAGATGATTTAAGATTTAACTTACATAAATTGGAAGCAATTGATATATGTGACATTTGATCAAAATGCTGACATTTATGTGGCTCAACGAATACGAGTAAGCATTGCAATCCAACGGATTAATGCTGCCAGCATGCTGGGCACGCTGCCATCTGGAAGTGGTCTGGAACATTTGGACTGCAATGGCCTTTAGTCCTGACAGAAATTTCTACTGATGGTGGTAGCTAGCTAGATGGAAGCGCTCGTAGCGTAGCGTATTGCTAATGCGTTCTTAACCAATCAATGGCATTAATACTGAGCGCTTCTGTGCTTCGGAGGGACGTTAAGCCGTTGGTCATGGTTGTTCTCTTAGGATGCCAGTCGTTATAGCATGGTAGTAGGGCATTTTGCGAATACTCGCTTGGCTAGCTACCACCTTCAAGTACAAAATCGCCAAGCATCAATCAGTGTGTTCCGGCAGCTGTCCTTGAGAGCCAGCAATTCGAGGTTAGCCTGAATAGCATCTTCGACCAAATCATTAATTACAAACAGATGAGATATTGGTCAAAGACTAGCGTATCAGATATAAATAAAATAAAAGAGATAATCTCGCATCTAAACTGAACTTATTCTACTATATACGAGTACCTACCTAGTATAATATATATACCTAATATAGATAGTGGTCAATGGCTGGCCTATGAGCAATAAAACATTTTTATAAGGCGGGCATTCGAATGACCTTCTTCTTCTAGTCGTATCCTCATGACTGAGGGACGTGAATTGGCGTGCAGCCTGCGCCAGCACTGCTCTCCAAGCTGACCTGGCCTGCGTTATCTGAATGGCGCATGGCGGCCTGAAGAGTTGATTGTGTTGCACCCTGAGTCGCATCTGTCCATCGTGTCGGCGAGCGTTCTCTACTTCTCTTGCCTACCATCATGCAAAAACATGCCACATAAATCGTAACTAAATATCAAGAACACTATCTCCACAAGCAGCAACACTCAAACCCCATATATTTTTCATTACACCGCGGCTTTATGAATAATACATACAGTAGGCTGATTGCGTGTGAAATCGAAAACATACAATTATACCGACCTACCGCGAGCTTTTTACAGCAAACTTGCAAATATATCCATTACAAGTGTTCATTTTAAGTAATGCTTTTTGGAGAGCAGGTGCTACAGTTCTTTGTTGTTTTGGTAGCTGTTCTTTCTTTTGATAAGCAGATAGGTCAATACTTCGTCAAATTTAAATTGTCAGCTCACAGGTGGCGGAAAAATGCAACAGTTTTTTCACGCTCGTATCGTAACTACGTTTTTGAACATTTTTTTTATGCATTATAGGTTAGTCTTTGACCACTAACTCACCTGTGATGATGTAGTCCAAGATGTTGTTCCGGCTAACCTAGAATTACTGGCTCAAGGACAGCTGCTGGAACACACCGTTAGGGGCTTGGTGACAGATTTTCTACTTGAGGGTGGTAACTAGCTAGGCGGGCATTCGCAAAATGCCCTACCACCATGCTGTAACGACTGCGAAGACAACAACCGGGACCGACGGCTTAACGTGCCCTCCGAAGCAAGCATTTAAAAAATAAATGCGAATACTTTTACAAAATTAAAATTACACTTACCTGTAACAAATGTAATTATCAATAAGTTTAAAACAATGCTTTATTGTAAAAACTCTTCGCCGAATCACACGTTTGCGTGGTTAAGTACAATATTTAAACGATTATTGTAACAACTTTTCGCCGAATCTCACGTTTTACATGGTTATTGGTTAAGTCCAATTGTTAATGGGATTTTCCGAATCACGTCAGCGTTTGCCTAAACATAATCATGTTTTACATGAAAATATGGTATACATCTAAACATAAAATAATAATATATTGTTTTATATTCAATTAGCGGCCCGCTCCGGCTTTGCACGGGTATAAAATACGAGTATATAGCCTATGTCATTCACTGAAAAAATGATTAAAATCGATCCAGTAGTTTTGATTTGTAATATCTTCGAAAATATTTATTTAAATCATATGCTGTAAAAGGCCAAATAGATCTATATTAAATCAACAATATATTTAAGGTATTTAATTAGATAAGAATTAATGCTGTATTGGTTAAAATCGCTTCGAAAATTAGCCATCATTTGTCGTAAAATGTAAATAACAAAAAAATATTATTGTGGGATATCCATAAGCGATAGACATATACCATAGCGGCGTTTTATGTAGACCTTTTTAATGTGTACAATACTTAGTACATTATTTTGATAAATCTCGTAGGGTTCAGCCTGCGTTTGCAATGTAAGCGGAAAAAAAATAATTATTTATGACATCACATTAGAAACCTCAAAAATAACAGTATTTGTCCACTCTTTAATGGATGTTATTATACATATAAACCTTCCACTTTAATCACTTAATCTATTAAAAAAAACCGCATCGAAATCCGTTGCGTAGTTTAAAAGATTAAAGCATACATAGGGATATAGGGACAGAGAAAGCGACTTTGTTTTATACTATGTAGTGAGTAGTGATATACAGATAAAGACTTATATATGTATATATGTACAATACCTTTGTTACTAAGAAGACCAACGTTATCCTTCATATTCATATGAAGGTTAACTTTGGTCAATGATTTTTGGATTGGGATTTTTTTCATCTGTGACTGAAACCACAAATGAAAAAAAAACTCAATCATTGCCTGTAATATACCGTTATACATATTGCGTGTGCCACACAATCGTTAAATTTTCGTTAAGGATTTATAAAGTGAAGTGACAACCGAGTGGTAATAGCTACGGACTGCCGTGCCGAGGCCCATGGTTCAATCCCCACCGCCACTGGATTAGGCTTCATCGTGGTAAAAAGGCATTTTTGCGAATGCTCACCCAACTAGCTACCACCCTCAAAGAACAGTGCGTCGGCCACTCAGTGAACAGTCACCTAGAATTGCGTTCCAGCAGCAATCCTTGAGAGCCTGTAAACTTAGGTACTGGCACATGAGACTTAAGCATTTTATGACAGGTGATGGGTGCAGTGCAGTTTCTACGAAATACACCTGTTATAGGCAGAGATTACAGCTTAACATCAAGTGAGCCTAGTGCGTATACCGTCATAATCACATAAAAAACTCATGCTCATAAAATAAGTACAGGTTCAACCACCTATCTCGGAAATCAGAACCAACTCTTTGTTCTCGAAAGACCGTTTCCCTCTGAGTCACATATAAACATCTTCAGACATCATATAGGTACTTATATGTTGCTGAGACCGTCTCGGACCCTCGAGGAAGCCAAGCGAAACGTTAGGGCTTCATCTCGCCGGAGGCTACGCGACGAGCTATTTTTAGAACGTGTTTACAGAAAATATATGATTCAAACTGGTAGGCTGTGTTGAACATAAATTAGAAGTTTAATGGCTTACTAGGGTAGGTCTCTTTGAGTCTCATCGACTCACTCCAAGAAGTTATTCATTTCATTTACTGTAGTGCCCTTGACGCATAAACCCAGCAGTGTTTCCACACTATTGCTGAGGCAAAATATCTGACAGTGCTACACACTAACACATCGCATCTTAGTGTGTAGCACTGTCAGATATTTTGCCTCAGCAATTAAGTGCAAACACTGCTGTTTATGCGTCAAGGGCACTATAGGAAGTAAAATGAACTAACGTCTTGGAGTGACGAGTGCAGTACAGTGTTAAGCAGAACGAGAAAGGTGACACTGTAATTTAACAGAAAGTTGCGATGCTTCCCATAAAGCAGAAGACTTAAGCGTCCAACTATATAGTGTTTTTGCTCATGGCATAGCAGTTCCAAAATGATTGAAGCAATTGCGCTGCTTTTTTTATTTGAAAGCAAGCATTAATGTGATGTTTTTTAAGTTTTTTTTATGCTTGATAGGTTAGCCTTTGACCACTATCTCACCTGATGGTAACTGATGATGTGGTCGAAGATGTTGTGCAGGCTAACCCAGAATTACTGGCTCTCAAGGACAGCTGCCGGAACACACCGAGACTCGCAAAATGATGCCTGGTTACCTCAAGTCATAATCTATCTTATCGGTGTGTTCTGGCGGCTGTCCTTGAGAGCCATACATTCTAGGTTAGCCTGAACAACATCTTCGAACTCGTCATCACTTACTCTCAGGTGAGACAGTGGTCAAAAGTTAGCCTATGAGGTAAAACATATATCATAGTAAAGTGAACTAACTCTGAACTCAAATCCTGCCTTTTTTTTCATTTATTGTTCTTTATACAATTTAACTTTAAATTTATATCTCATAATATCGATAAAAGATCGATTTGTCTCGATACTCTAATTCACAACGTGCGCTTAACATCATTCATTATCATTAATAGAGATTTATTGTAATGAATATATTAACACATATTCATCCGTGAACTATAATTCACCTACTAAAAAGTGTAGCAAGCACCTATTTTAATATCTGAATATCTGAAAGGACCTATTTTAAGCCTAAAACAGGCAAGGCAATGCAGCGTTTGAGATTATTTGTCGGGGTATTAAAAATATTCACAATAGTTACTTATATGTTATAATTAGCTTGAACTGATATTTTATGTCGACCTGCTAGACTATGATTGCTATCAATTCAGATCATAAAGTTTTTATTCCTTTCAAAGTACTTCCTTCTTTCAAAGTTCTATAACACAAGATCTTCGTCATTATCTCACCAATAATCCATTATTACAGCCGTCAGAAGATCTATTTCTCAGATCTCGTTTCATAACCCTGCAGAAGCGAAGAGAATTTCATTTTTATCAGTCATCAAAATCATTGGAGCGACAAATTCATCTGTTCCATAGGCATAATATCATAACTTATAGACATGCCCTGCGATGTATCTTTTGACTGAAAACTTTGGCTCCAAATGACTGATGAAATCAATGTTTGTTCACTCGTTCCGTAAAGTTTAAAATGTATTAGCTTATCAAGACGTAGTCTAATTCTTTATATTGTTATATGTAAGTATCCCGCGGTCTTAAACACATCGGTAACAAGGATGAATTTATGTACAGAGATAATTTTCAAATTATTTGATTATATATATATAATCTAATAATAAATGTGAAAAAAATATGTGTATCAACAAATCAACTTTAGAGACGGATTATTAAGCGAGAAGTACGATTCTCTTACTTGATTTTTTAAAATAGGGTGTTACTGTGCCCGCCTTATGGAAACTGGCAATGCATTCAAACCGAGAGAATTCGAGAATTTAAACCGTTCTTTAAGATACTTTTGTGGACTGTTGGGGTTAAATAAAACGGTGTACAAAAGAGAAAGTATGTGAGTATTTCGCCGAAGACGTATAGGAAGCCACTTGAGTTTAGTACGAAATTCAGAGACGTGATCATATTTGCGAAGACCAAAATATGAATCGTATACAAAAGTTTTGAAGGCCCTCAAGTTCATCTAGCTGGTCCTCCACGAGGTAAAGATAGCAGGCATCGGCGTAATCTAAAACAGGAAGCAAAATAGATTGCGCAAGCGCAGCTTTAGTAGCACTAGGCAGAAAATTACGCAGTCTTTTAAGAGAACTGCCAGACGAAAATAACTTGCAGCTGACGGCTTCAATCTGAGGACCCCACTGAAGGCATTCATCCATAGTGATGCCCAAGTTTTTGACACTTTTGCTGTAGGGGATAGTGACTCCATTAAATTCTACCCCAGGTAACATTGCCCTTTCGACTTTAGCTAACGTTTGAGAGCTCCCGACAATCATGACCTGAGTTTTACTTGGATTCACTTGTAATCAAAAGGCTTTACTTCATTTGGTAATTTGGCGTAAATTATAATTAGTGACTTCTATAGCAGTATTAAGATCACTTAGTGAAGTTTGAGTGTAAAATTGGAGATCATCGGCATACCTACAAGTGATAAGGAGAAATAATATGGTTTGATATAGAATTAATGAAAATTGCAAACAAGAGGGGTGATAGCACACCACCTTGAGGAACTCCAGCTGAAGTGTTACATCAAGAAGAAAAGGATTCTTCGAGGCGCACTCTCTGTTGGCGACCATATAAAAAACTGCGAAACCAATCAACCACTGTTGGAGATATGTTAATGGAGCTTAGTATTGCGAGAAGTATGTCAAAGTTGACGTTTGTTAAAAGCTTTGCTGAATTCCAGCAATGTTAACACAGTAAGTTTGCCGTTTTTCATGCCAAAACGTATATCGTCGGTGATTTTAAGTAGCGCAGTAACCGTACTGTGACCAGGGCGGAAACCCGACTGAATTGAGCAGATTATGTCTGGATAGAAATTTGCTTATTTGATTGTGGATAAGCCGCTCAAAGACTTTAGAAAGAAAGGGAAGTATAAAAATGGGGCGATACTCTGTAATGGATTTAGGATTTGCTTTTTTAGGTAATGGGATAATTTAGGCTTTTTTCCATAAAGAAGGAAACAAACTTTTTGATACACAAGTATTTAAAATATGACAAAGGATAGGCAGAATTAAATCAAGTATAGGGACCAACATGTTTCGACTATTACCGTCTTCTCCGACAGCATTTGATGTAATCAACAATACGCTCTTCCTAACATCACAAGCAGATAATTGATTAAAAACAAATGGATCAAAGTCAGGAGATGCAACTTTAGAAAGATGTTGAAGTGTAAAAATTTTGTTTGAATCATCTATACAAAACTATGATGAGAAATGTTTGTTTAGGGCATTTATGTCTAAATTATTTGAAATAGATTCCTGAAGTGATTTGCCAACTCCTAGCGACTTTAGAAATTTCCAAATTTTACATGGAAATTTCTAAAGTCGTTAGGAGTTGGCAAATCACAATATATATTGTAAAAAAAACATTTTGGTACTTAACTTTAAAAAAAAAAATTACTACCTTAAGGCGAACGCGTGACGTCTTTGACGGTAGATAATTTTTTTTTTTTTTTATTCGAATTTGTTACCAGGCAGTCTAACAATTGTAATTGATCTCGTAAAACACCGAGAAGAATTTTTTCAACATCTGATATATATATTTTTATATATGTTGAGTTTATTGTATTTCTAACGGTTAAACATACTTGATATCATTTTTTACGGTATCAAGGTTAATTTACATAATTATGTATCATTTACCTTCAAATAAGCCGACTGCTTTACTGTCAACTCATATATGCAGAAATGCACTGCTTACTGTGTATAATTAATAAAGTGTAAAACAAAGTGAAACCATATCTTTAGTGTAACATTATGGATAGTTTTATAGCCTTCTTGCATACAGAAAGAGAGCTAACACCCACAAGTAGGTAGTACCTACTTATGTAAGATTACCTACTTGCTTGTTGGTGTATATAAATATTTTCTAGCGTAAATTCGGCTCAAGTTCATAAACATTACTAAATTATTGCTCTAATTGCACCATTCACACTTCTTTAATTGGCAGTTTATGCGCTGGTTATAAAGTAATAAACAGTTAACTGAATTTGTTTGATGTTCTACATTAATATAACAATCGTATACAGAGTAATTTAATCCTCTAAAAGATCTCTATTTTAAGATCATTTTCTAGCGACTTTAAAAAAGGAGGAGGTACTCAATTCGTCTGTATTTTTTCTTTTTATGTTTATTACCTCAGAACTCTTGGCTGTGTTCGTCCGATTTTGATGAGTCTCATTTTTTTTATTAGATAGTATTTAGTATTTATTTATTGAGATAAAAACGATTAACAATTATATTTACCTCACATATTACATAATAAAAGATAAAATTCAAAATAATAATTACAATTAACGACAAACAAAAATTAGATGTCAATACAATAATAACAATTAAATACCATTCTCAAAATACAATGTCAAAATTACAATTTAAATTATACAATTTTAAAGCTGATGCTTGCCGTGTGGTCCCATTTAAATTTCATCAAAATCAGCCAAGCCGTTTTTGAGTTACACTCCAATAACTGAAAAGTATTTTCTTATCTTGATGATAGAGTAATTGACAGTGAATGACAATTGATCCCTTAAGTAGCAAGGGTCACTAAAAGGGGAGGATTTTTTTACCCAAAAATAGAACCGACTTCAACACTCAAATGTGTGAAACAACTTGTCGAAGTCGTACCATGCGGACAATATTGTGATAATAGGTACTTTTGGACCATCATGGTACCTACTTCAACAAGTTATTTCACACATTTGAGTGTTGAAGTTGGTTCTATTATTTTGTTTAGAAGTGTCTCTACTTTACTGAAAGGCAAAGTATAATAAGCATTACACATAACAAAAACTACTTAGGCAATTAATTACAAAAAAATATTTTATCATTTATTAAATATAGGTAATTTCTATAATTAAATCAATAATAATTTGTTTAAGTCGTTACCACCGACTCCAACTACAGGAAATTATTATTTAATGCTTTTTAGTGAGAAAGTAAGTCAGACTACGTTTGTTGTACTTTCTGCGCATGGAAATGATTTTACAATAAGACACTAAACTCAGGAGTAAGTAATAGGTGTAAATACATTATCACTGATTTTGGAGTCCCTATTTCACCGCATTTAAAGGCATTGTATCAGCCGAATCTTCCATAGCCTCCCCTATTAAGGAGGTATTTGTCATAATCCCCACGCTTGGCAGGCGGCTTGGGGATCGCAGTGTAAGATGGCAGTTCTTTAGAAGGCGCTGCTGCCCACCTTACAGTATTAGCCGTATCTTACGACACACGTGAAGATATGAGGCAGGGAGGCTATTGAAAGTTACTATTGTTTTATATTTTTTATGTTTTAACAATATACTAATATACATTATAATAATTTGATACTTGATAGTTACTATACATTCATTTTCAGCCTTAAGCATATGAATATATGGAAACCTCGTGCTGCCTCAACAAAATTGAAACAATGTTTATATATAGTACGTATTTTAATTTGTTGAAACTGTTTTATTTTTGACATTTGAACAACTACTTTACTAAACTACTGTGTAATTTTAAATGCGGTGCCTTCCCGAAGACAACCCTTGGGAATCTAAAAGTTGATTCTACCACGATATAATATTAACTTACAAAATCGGATCCTGAATAGATCTCGAATTAAATATTTCCAGAAGACTCATCAGAAAGATCAAAAATATTCATCAGAGTTTACTCTTTCAACCTGAGTGCCGACCAATTCTCACGATCCACATAAGATCCAGGCATGTGTGTCCATGTATTTTAAAGGTTACCAGTCCTCTTCCATACTCTTAACTCCACATTCGATTTTATCCTTTAGAACTCCTGTTCTAAGGTTAATTTTTGATTGGATCTAGTTCTGGTTCTTACGGTGTTTTGAAGGTGCCATTAATGTAATTTATTTCATTTGGAGAAGGCGAGCAGGATACATGTCCCTCGGTCTTCACGGGCCAGTGGCTTTGGTCTGAGCATGTCGAGACGGGAGAGAAAAAAACTTGTGGGAAGAGAGGTGAAGGCTGATTGTGTTACGGTCGTTTGAGATATCTCCGATATAGCAATTTTTGATTTTTATTTATTTTGATAAAAACGATGAACAGTTACATTTACCTCACATATTACATAATAAGAATAATATTTCAAATTCAAAATATTAATTACAATTAATGACATTCTGGATGTTAATACAATAATAACTATTAAATACCATTCTCAAAATACAATGCCAAAATTACAATTTAAATTATATGCAAAAATTAGAAGTCATCAATGTCATAATACAATATTAATCATTAAAATTAGTCAAAATATAAGTCAAAATCGATCGGGCTGTTTCGCCTTTTGCATCTATTCCCTTGATCTAATAGACTTTCACAATATGTCAAAAAAGTGAAGATGCATGAAGCGTGTTGCTGCTACATCGTAAAATGCAATCGTAAAGTGTATTGATCGGTTGGTTAACCTTTTAATGAAATCTTGCTATAGGTACCAAGATATAATTGCATATTACTCATTTAAAAGAAGTATACAATGTCCCTAATTATTCTGATAAAAAATACTGTTTAATAACAATAATGTTTTATTTATTCAGACATGTGTCCAATTTTTTTTGTTAGCATGACTTATTCTTCGTTTGTAACAAAATGTTAAAATAAAAGCACACGACAAAACGGTTAACTGGAGACCCCATTTGATCGAGCAAAGTCTTAATACTGAATGATAATTTAGTATGGAAAGGTTTTTTTCTTATGGTCAAAGCTTAAATTAACAGAAATAATAAAAAACATAAAAGTACAAAATCAAAGAAATTGTATCTTTAATTTGCAGTACAAAAGCACAGATTATTTAGGTATATTATGAGCAATTTCAGTTATTTCAAAGAAATATTGAAATAAAACGGAATAATAGAAGTAGCAACGGGCCGAGCAGCAGTATTTATATAATTATCCTGTGCCGTTACTGCAAAAATATCGAGTTGGGTTTCCACATGATGGGATAATCATATACAATAAGTAGTTACCTTAAAAAACAAGCTGTAAAATGTCTCAAAGTGTCGGGCGCAGTGCAATTCGTGACTTGTGATGAAATGCATCTGTTATAGGCAGAGGTTAGTCCGCTTAACATCAGATGGGCCTCGAGCTTTTACCGACACAATAACATAAAAAAAAACTAATTATGATAATGTTTTTTATAGAAAAAATTGCCCGCCGGGAGCTCGCAGACGCAGCTGCGCGAGTGCGCGCGCGCCCGCATTTTGCTCTTTCACCAAGCAAAAAATAGCCTCCACATCAAATAGCGCCTCACTAAAATCACGTTCCACCTCCTGCACTACAAAGCCCCTACATCCCATCACTAACATTATGCGAAACCGCCGCCGTACCATTAAACTCAATGGAAGAAACGCGTCGTGTTATCTTATTTCCGCTCGAATATATTAGCCATTGCTCAGTTTACTCGTTTGACAACAAACAACGCTCTAATTTGGTTTTTAACATTGTTTATGAATTTAAAAGTCAAAAACTCGTTTCTCGTCTATAAAATCTATAGCTATATGTACTTACCTAATTTGCAATTAGACTATGTTGAATACTCATAGTAATTAAACAACTTTAAACGGTTTAAATCGCGTATATTTATAATTATTTTGGTCCCGACGTTTCAAACACTTTGCAGTGATCGTGGTCACGGCGTGACTAATCACTGCAAGGTGTTTGAAACGTCGGGACAAAAATAATGATAAATATACGCGATTTAAACCGTTTAAAGTTGTTTAATTACTATGGGTAATAATCGCGAAAACCTAAGAGAGCAATATGTTGAATACTTTTATTTTATTTTATTCTTAATGTTATTATGGCGGTACAAGCCCGAATTCCATCTTATGTTACTTGGACTAACCTCTGCCTATAACAGACGCATTTCGTCTACGACGAATTGCACTGTGCCCGTCAGACTGTCTCATGTGCCTGTAATTTTATTGGTTCTCAAGGACTGCTGCCAGAACACACTGTTAGGTGCTTGGCGACAGATTTTCTACTTGAGAGTGGTTGGTAGCTAGCTACCCACTTGAGATACACATTAGAATTTGCAAAATGCCCTTCCACCATGCTGTGAAGCTCAAGCCGGCGGGATTCGAACCATGGACCTGCTACACGGCAGTCTATAGCCAAAGCCACTGAGCCATCACTGCTTCAAAAATACTTTCATGTATAATAAGTTTTAAGTCGGCGACGAGCGATTTTAGAAGCGCTCGTTGCGTAGTTTGCTTAGCCGTTCGTAGGGCTCTTTTTCTGTCATGCGAATTTTCGTCCGCGCGCGGATCCGGTCCGCATGCGGATGATAGCATGCTCCTGGCCACACAAAGGACAAAGATTTCGTTTGCCGCTGCAATGTTGCATGTCGCCAATCCTCGTTGTTCCGCGTGCGTGCTGCCCGCATGATAGGAAAAACATGTATGAGTTATAGCATGCCGCCCGCATGCGAACAAGA
The DNA here is from genome assembly GCA_963890685.1 of Plagodis pulveraria. Lineage (NCBI taxonomy): Eukaryota > Metazoa > Arthropoda > Insecta > Lepidoptera > Geometridae > Plagodis > Plagodis pulveraria. The sequence goes on from OY982971.1 coordinate 10,625,354, forward strand.
TCCGCACGCGGGCGGCTATCCGCGTGACAGGAAAATCAGCTTTAACCGGACAGCTAAGTTAAGCAACGTTCGCTGCGGTCATGAGTTGGATGGGTGACCGCTAGTGACATTACTACTGAGCGCTTCCGTGCTTCGAAGGGCACGTTAAGCCGTCAGTCCCGGTTGTCGTCTTAGGATGGCAGTCGTTATTACATAAAGGTACGACATATTGTGACTACCCGCCAGGCTAGCTACCACCCTGAAGTAGAAAATCTGTCGCCAAGCACCTAACAGAGGGTTCTAGTAGTTGTCATTGAGAGCCAGTTAGCAGCTAGGTTTATCCACGTCATCATTTACCATTAGCTGAGATAGTGGTCAAAGGCTAGCCTATCTATCAGCTATATAAAAATAAAGCAATAAAACCGAAGATAAGAATTTTTACAATAATTATGTCCTTCTGTTGTCAAGTGCGCGCTGATAAGCGAAAAAATAATTGAAATTTTTTATTGTGTTGGATTTTGCGTTGTTAGAGAAATGATGTGGCAACCTCTCATGGTAGCATAAGGCTAAGAAGGTGATGTCCTATTTAGGCAAAGATACTTGAAAAAGATAATCAAATAAATAACTAAGAAGATTTAATACCTACTAAATAAGGATAAATTATAATAATTAATAGATTCAGGCGTTACTTTGCGGAAATCTATATTTAATAATAGCAAATACTTTTAAGTATTAATTTACCTGCTAAGCCAACGTGACGTCACAAACGCCACGCAGTCAAAGCGGAAGAAAATTAGGCGGAATTGTCACTCGATATATTATTCATATTTTTTTAAGTGTTCTATTAAAATATTGATTTAGTTATACTTTTAAAATATTTGTTATTATTAGAAATTATTATGTTTAATCTACGCTCATCAAAGTAAAGGTAAAAAAAGTTTATTCAATTTAGGCGTCCACGACGCTCTTATGAACGTCAATATTAGATTCACTACTAAAATACTCTACTATAGAGTTCAGCATACAAGGGCGTCTAAGAACCTTTTTTATTCCGTTACAGAAATGAACGGGCAAGAAAACCGCAAACATTCTCTTTATATGTGTTTACTCTTTTACAATTTATAAGACAGTATAAAATTATAGCAATATTTATTTACGTTACATAGGTGACTGGTCCTGCACATTTTTTCTTCTAAATAAACCCAACTGCTTTTTAAGTCATATTTTTGACAAGCAAGTACAATTTTCAATCTGTGAAAATAGTTACCTAACATTTGTAGGAATTTTATTATATATTTTTTATGTGACTGTGACGGACCAAGCACGAGGTACACCTGATGTTAAGCGGACTAGCCTCTGCCCATAACAGTTGCATTTCGTTACAAGTGAAGAATTGCACTGTGCCCGTCATGAGACTTGCGGTTGTTAAGTCTCATGTGCCTGTAATTTCACTGGCTCTCAAGGACTGCTGTCGGAACTCACTGTTAGGTGCTTGGCGACAGATTTTTAGGATCATTTAAATGTTAAATATTACCGCTTGGGCAGGCAGTAGTGTTGCAATAACACACAAATATATGGAAAGGAGCGCCTTTATGAGTAGAAAGGTCTGTAAATTTTAATTAAAGGGTGTCAATCACTATTACAATACTATGAAAACTGATAAAATAAGTACATAACGAAAAACTCCTTCTTAGGCAATGTGTTCAAACCTGTCCTCTGACGTCGAGACAAACGGAGAGTCGCTGTTTCGTATCCGTGGTTGATATTCCTAGGACTCGTACGAAGCGCTTCACTTCTACTTTTCTCGTGCGTACTGCGAAAGAGTGGAACTGCTTACCGTGGTCAATTTCAAGTCAAGACACCCATTGTTGAATCCATCTGGTTTCTGGGTCTTCAACTTAGAGCAGATAGGTTTCTTCTTCTTAAGCGTGCTTCATCTTAGACCACACCAATGCTTAACATCAGCCGGGTATGGTCAAACGCGAACCTATTAGGAATAAAAACAAGTATTATATATATTATTCTTGCAGCTGGCTTAAGCTTCACAGCATGGTGGTAGGGTATTTTGCGAATGCCCGCTGGTAAACTATCACCCTCAAGTGGAAAATCTGTCGCCAAGCAGCACCTAACGGTGTGTTCCGGCAGCTGTTCTTGAGGTTAGAATAGCCTGAAGAACATCTCCGACTACATCATCACTTTCCATCAGTGAGATAGTGAGATAGTAGTCAAGGCTAGCCTATCAGGTATAAAACAAGTATAAATTAATAAAAAATTACAAAAAGCCCTTCATTTTGGTACCACGCTCGATGAGTACGGAAGACAAAAAAAAAACAATATGGCATATAAATCAGCCAGTTCGTTTTTTTTATGTACCCAGTGTTACTTACACTATCAAGACAAATCTAACGATATCTCATATATTAAAATCGGTTAAGCCGTTCAGAAGTTTAGGTGGAATGGAAAATGAAATGGTATGCATGAACCCTGAAACCATTGTACACTCCCTTTTTTGTACTGTCGTGTAAAAAAATCCATTGGTACTTCACTCTAAATTGATTAATTGTAACGCCTTAGAAGACTGCTCCTTTATCAATTGAAAGTGGTTCAACATAGGCCAACAACAAAAGGTAAGAAATCTTTACACATTTCATCTTTTCCGATTTTTTTTTTATGTTATTGTGACGGAACAAGCTTGAGGCCCACCTGATGTTAAGCGGACTAACCTCTGCCTATAAGAGATGCATTTTCGTCACGAATAGCACTGCGCCCGTCACCTAGAGACATAGTTATTAAGTCTCATGTGCCTGTAATTTCACTGGCTCTCAAGGACTGCTGCTGGAACACACCGTTAGGTGCTTGGCGACAGATTTTCTACTTGAGGGTGGTCGCTAGCCAGGCGGGCATTCACAAAATGCCCTTCCACCATGCGGTGAAGCTGAAGCTCTGGGCGGGATTCGAACCATGGACCTGCTGCGCGGCAGTCCATAGCCAATGCCACTGAGCCATCACTGCTTCAATATTGCTATTTTTCGAACACTACAAATGTGATAAGATATATTACGGACGAATAAATTTTAAATATGAATGGGTATGTGTATAGGTGAGTACTCAACTTTTAATAAATCAACACACTAATATGGAGAACAAGAGACGAACGCAGAACAATGCTGTCTTATTCTGGCAGCCTCACGCACCATTAGTATGCCGGCGGCGTGGTCACTGGCGGTGATCTCTCGATACGCAGAATCCGCATACAATGGGCGGTGAAATCGATGTGATGCTTCACGGTTTATTCTGGACGATCGATAGGTCGTACCTCGATGTCAAGACGATTGGTTTTCGATGTCAAATACACCAACAGGTGATCTGAAAAAGTAACAATAAAAACATCAAGCGTGGATGATAAGAATCGAAGAGGTATTGAAACACCCTCGTTTTTCCAGATATGTTTACGTCTCATGTAATAGGGGGCAAGGCTATTGGCAACCAGTCACTGTTGGCACCGTTCCCAACTTTGGCCTGTTGCTGGGAATAAATTTGTCATAAAAACCTAAAATAATCCAGCCTGTGGATCCAACCCCATGCAGGGCCTCAAAGTATCAAAGCAACGCTGTAGACCCTCTATCGTACCACCTTACGGCTGCGTTAAGTTCCGTGGTTTGCCATAATCCGTCGCTTGGCAGGCGGCTTGGGGATCGCAGTGTAGTATCAGTTCGTCAGAAAGCGCTGCTGCCCACCTTCTGGTGTGTTACCCTTAGTCGCCTCTTACGACACCCGCGAGTAGAGGTTGGGGGGGGGTGACAGTCTAGCCCGGCACGCCACGGGCATATAGGCAATACGAAGACTATATGATGATAACGATGACGATGTGGTGATAATATGATGCATATCTATGCCTGGCTAGAGAGTAGGCAGGCATGCTTATATGTTTAGATAACTCTGCCTTTCCCGTTCTGAATAAGCTCATATGTATTATTATAAACTAGGTCAAATTATTTATTTCCTTAAAAACGAATATTTGTCGAAGTGATTCATATGGCTTTAACGATTTTATACCGTTTACAAAAATCTGTCGCCAAGCACCTAACGGTGTGTTCCGGCAGCAGTCCTTGAGAGCCAGTGAAATAACAGGCAAAATGAGACTTAACAGATATGTCTCAAGGTGATGGGCGCAGTGCAGTTAGTCACTTGTGATGAAATGCATCTGTTATAGGCAGAGGATACCGCTTAACATCAGGTGGGCCTCGAGCTTGTTCCATCACAATAACATAAAAAAATAAATAAAAAAAAAAACAAGTCGATGAGAACTTTGTTACACTCAGAATAGGGCCATTTATTCGTTTAAATGGAAAATGGTGGTCGATGATCGGTTGAACGACTTTTTGGAACTATTGTCACATTGAGGTGACGGTATTTCCCTTCTCTTCGTTTTCCTTCTTTGCAATAGAAGGTTCTACGTAACACAGATTGCAATCTATTATTTCGTAGAAATAATTCATACTATTTCTAAGAAATTAATACTTTCATTTGATGTAAAATTATGATACTCGTACGTAAGTGTGTGTGTGTCATACCAGTTTTCAGGGTTCCATATCCAAAAGGAAACATCTACCCCTGCCATTCTGCTGTCTGTCTGTCCGTCCGTCCATTCGTCAGGGTTCTGGTGAAAGGTCACGCCATGAATACCACAAACAGCGTACATGATGAATTTATGTTGAGAATGACGTTGAGGTGCTCTAAGGTCCTATTTCACATCACATCAACAGCTGTAGCGTCCACTATTGTACAAGGACAAAGATTACGGCATCCTCTCCTAATGGCTAACGGGGCCTCCCCCATTAGCAAATTAGGTTACCCCCGTCCTCCCCCTGACATTGTAAGATGAAAGTCGTGGTATTTTTCTTTCTAAGGCCTCTAAAGACCTCACCGAAAGATATAGGAGGGTGCAAATCTAGCCCAAAGTCCGGCACCCAACGGGACCTGTATACGGTCCTATATACCAGTTGGAAATTCGTGTTCAAGCTGTTTTTCTTTTTTTTATTGCCTATATTGGTAAGATGTTGACCACAATCTCACCTGATGGTAAGTGATGATGTGGTCAAAAGTGTTAGCAGGTAGTAATTAAACAGCTTTAAACGGTTTAATTCTCGATGGAACGGGGTGATTCACCCCGTGACCACGATCACTGCAAAGTGTTTGAAACGTTGGGACAAAAATAATGATAAATATACGCGATTTAAACCGTTTAAAGTTGTTTAATTACTATGTGTAATAATCGCGAAAACCTAAGACAACATTAGTGTTAACAGGCTTAACCTAGAATTACTGGCTCTGAATGACAGCTGCCGGACAACACCGTTAGGTGCTTGGCGACAGATATTCTACTTGAAGATTGTCGCTAGCTAGGCGGGCATTCACAAAAAGCCCTTCCACGATGCGGTGAAGCTCAAGCCCGCGGCAGGATTCGAACCATAGACCTGCTGCGCGGCAGTCCATAGCCAATGCTACTGAGCCATGACCGCTTCGAAACTACTGTACTGCTGTGAATATACCCCATTCGTCATAAAACGTCAAAATTAAAAGAGGTCAGTAACCAGATCACTCAGGTAAGATGCTTACGGCATGCATGACACTGCATGCACAATCGCCGAGTTGAATTGGCATGCAAAATACGTGCGTTTGCGCCGAGATGCAGCATTTGAATAATATTTACTTTAAGAATGTTTTTTTAACTCAAGAAGTGATATAAATAATGGATATTTTTTCACGGCCATTAGCTACTTAGGAACTAGCTGTATAACGGCAAACATACTATTAAGAAACATAACTAGTTTTTTTTTGGTCCACGAAGTAACAATGTGGAACCAGCTGGCGGGTGCAGTCTTTCCGAACGGATACTACTTAGGCGCCTTCAAGACGAGAGCATATTCCCTCCACAAAGGCCGTTAACGCATCCTCGATACCTATGGTGTTGCGGATGTTCGTGGGCGATGGTGATCACTTACCACCAGGTGAGCCGCATGCTCGTTTGCCCTCCTTTACAAAAAAACATAAAGATAATGGCCAGGTTCACATCATAAGACCATCGTTGCTATGGCTCCAATTGAAGATGGTGGTTTCGATAAACTTGATCCCCAAATTCACATTACCATGCCTCTAGTAATTTCTATCAACTTCCAAGATCGAAAGAGATCAGTGGCATTGGCTATGGACTGCCGCAGCAGGTCCATTGTTCGAATCCCGCCGCGGGATTGAGCTTCACCGCATGGTGGAAGGGCATTTTGAAAATCACCAACTGGCTACCGACCACCCTCAAGTAGAAAATCTGTCGCCAAGCACATAACGGTGTGATGTTGACTCAAGGACAGCTGCCGGAATGTGTTCCGGCAGCTGTCCTTGAGAGCCAGTAACTCTAGGTTTTAATGTTTTCTAAGTTCTAAGGTCACTAATCACATAGACCACAATCACATAGACCAAAAAAACATTCTTAAAGTAAATATTATTCAAATGCTGCATCTCGGCGCAAACGCACGTATTTTGCATGCCAATTCAACTCGGCGATTGTGCATGCAGTGTCATGCATGCCGTAAGCATCTTACCTGAGTGATCTGGTTACTGATCTCTTTTAATTTTGACGTTTTATGACGAATGGGGTATATTCACAGCAGTACAGTAGTTTCGAAGCGGTCATAGCTCAGTAGCATTGGCTATGGACTGCCGCAGCAGGTCCATTGTTCGAATCCCGCCGCGGGATTGAGCTTCACCGCATGGTGGAAGGGCATTTTGAAAATCACCAACTGGCTACCGACCACCCTCAAGTAGAAAATCTGTCGCCAAGCACATAACGGTGTGATGTTGACTCAAGGACAGCTGCCGGAATGTGTTCCGGCAGCTGTCCTTGAGAGCCAGTAACTCTAGGTTTTAATGTTTTCTAAGTTCTAAGGTCACTAATCACATAGACCACATCATCAATTATCATCAGGTGACATTGTGGTCAAAGGCTTACCTATCAGCAATAAAAAAAAAAGTCGTCGCTGCAGTCTAGGAATTCCTAGGTATTCAGGATGAAGAGATTCTTAACTTCACTATCCAGTACGTTAAAATGTATATCTATGACGGTTAAAGTACCACAATTAGAGTACAAAACTTCGCCTCAGCTGAGCGATCTTCGATGCATATAAAGTATGTAGTGGACAATAATACTCCTAATATTTCATACATTGCTTGGATGCCCCAGGTATTCTATGCATGGCCTAGATATTGTATAGAATACCTGAATTATAACAGAACATTTATGAAGCCACGAGGGCTGAGCGGTAATAGCTATGGACTGCCGCGCCGCAGGTCCCTGGTTCGAACCCACCGCCGGCTTGAGCTTCACCGCATGGTGGAAGGGCATTTTGCGATTGCCCGCATGGCTGGCTACCACCCTCAAGTAGAAAATCTGTCGCCAAGCACCTAACGGTGTGTTCCGGCAGCAGTCCAGTGAAATTACAGGCACATGAGACTTACCAACTGCGTCTCAAAGTGTCGGGCGCAGTGCAATTCATGATTTGTGATGGAATGCATCTGTTATAGGCAGAGGTTAGTCCACTTAACATCAGGTGGGTCTCGAGCTTGTTGTGCGTCACAATTACATATAAAAAAAAATATTGCCGTTAACAAGTATATAAAATAGCTTTAAGATAAACACTGATGCAGTAATGTAGCGTATTCAACGGGATGTTGTTTTTCATATGGGTAAAATATCGAGAGCTCAAAAACAATCAAATACAGGATAAATACAGGATAAATACGGGATAAATATAACTTTTCTAATATTAACTGTACGGGAAAGTGTACAAATTAAAGGTTACTAACTCATCATTTATATAAGGATATTTAATATCATATTTACAAAGTTAAGGTCACCGTATTTACTGTAGCAATTCCACTGGCTTTGAGCAAGGCCAATAAACCTAATTTCCATTAGTTACTTATTACTTAGTAACATAGAATAAAATTCAATAAAAAATTAGATTGAGTATGTTGTCATTAATTTACATTTAATGCTTTATATTCGTGGACACTTAAGCGCCATCATATCTTTCTGAAACCAACATGAGGGCTGGCGCCGCGGCTACTTCGGCGGAGCAACTAAAGCGGCGCAAGTATGCTAACCTCCGTAGTGGTTACATATTTGAGCCGTTTGGTGTAGAGACGTTGGGTCCGTGGGGACCGGGAGCTCATCGTATTTTCCAAAACTTGTCAAAGCACTTGGTCGATGCGACGCGTGATCAAAATGCTGGCACCTATTTGGCTCAAAGAATAAGCATTGCAATTCAACGGGGCAATGCGGCCAGCATGCTGGGCACGCTGCTAACTGGTAGTGGTCTGGAGCATTTAGACTGCCTGTGAGTCTGCAATGACATATGGGTATCTTAATGCTTTTATTGTAGTAGCTGTAGTGTTGTATATATAGTTCATAGTATTTTTTTAATGCTATATATTTTTTTCTAAGCTTTAAAGTACATAATGTCTCACCTCGAGCGGGAATCTAACCCACGTTGCCTGATTTGAAGCACCGCGTGTCTCAACCACTGGGCCATCGAAGATCGCTTATCTGTACTACTTTACCGTCATAGAAGATATACATTTTAACGTACTGGATAGTGAAGTTAAGAATCTCTTCATCCTAAACACCTTGGAATTCCTAGACTGCAGCGACTACTTTTTCGATTCTATACAATACCTTGGCCATGTATATACCTGGGGCGTCCAAGCAATGTATGAAATTAAACAACTTTAAACGGTTTAAATCGCGTATATTTATCATTATTTTTGTCCCGACCGACGACGTTTCAAACACTTTTGCAGTGATCGTGGTCACGGGGTGACAAGTGTATGAAACGTCGGGACAAAAATAATGATAAATATACGCGATTTAAACCGTTTAAAGTTGTTTAATTACTATGTGGAATAAACGCGAAAACCTAAGACAACATAATGTATGAAATATTAGGAGTACCTATTATTGTCCACGTACTTTACCTAGGTAATGAGTACAATTCCTAGGGATTGTATAGAGTACCTGTTGTTGCACCGGCAATGTATAAAATAAATAGATCTTGGTCTATATTTATCAATGTTAACCAGCATACAAAATGACGGGCAAGTGGAACAACTACTACTTAAAATTAACAATTAGGGTGCATCTTTAAAATAATATTTATGAAAAGGGTACCTAAAAGTGTATTTCTATTACTACAGTAAAACCACAATAAAATTAAAACTTAAAAGACTAACCTAGGTTAGGTTAGATTTCTTTTACGAGCGTAGGTACGGCAACAATGGTTGCCTGCCGCCAGCACGTCCCCTCCTTCCTTGCTCTCGTCTTCTACATACATTACCGGCTAAATAAAATATATACTATGTCATACATTACCTACACGTTTCAGGTATTCTATATATTACCTAGGTATTATGTAGAATACCGGATTATACAGAATAGCGGTAACATACCTACCTAGGTGAGTTCTACTTACAATTTCTTCTGCGTTAACAAGTATATAAATATAGTTAAGTAACTATATCTACCTCATTTACCCACATCAAGCTCTGGTTTGCCATTATAGCAGCATATGAACAATTAGTTAAAGAGAAGCAATCGAAAACCTAAATATCGAAACTTCAATAGGAAATATCGAAACATCAATAGTGGTTTCACGTGGCCTATAACTGTGGGCCTTATAAGGAAGTTCAAAGTCGCACAACGAGCTATGGAGAGGGCCATGCTCGGTGTTTCTCTACGAGATCGAATCAGGAATGAGGAGATCCGTAGACGAACGAAAGCCACCAAATAAGCCCGGCGGATTAGCGAGTTGAAGTGGCAGTGGGCAGGGCACATAGCACGCAGAACTGTACGATGGGGCCGAAAGGTTCTCAAATGGAGGCATAGACCAGCAAGCGCAGCATCGGAAGACCACCTACAAGGTGGGCGGACGACATTACTAAGGTCGCAGGAAGACACTGGACGCAGGCCGCTTCCAACCGTTCTATTTGGAAATCCATGGGGGAGGCCTATATCTAGGAGTAGACTTCTTGCGGCTAAAATGATGATGATGAATAGAGGTTTCAACTGTCGAGAACTTTCATTCCAGCGGTTAGTCTATGCAGGAGCCGAAGAAGTGCCACAAATACTTTACGATCTTATAGTATTGATTGTTAAAATAAAAATAGTGGTGAGAATGATAGTTGTGACGTAATAATACAGTGCAAGAAACAAGAAGCGGTGTCTCAGGATGACAAGTCATGATAGCTTGGTGGTAGGGCATTTTGCGAATGCCTACCTGGCTAGCTAGCTGAAGTAGAAAATCTGTCTCCAAGCACCTAACAGAGTCTTCCGGCAGCTGTCTTTAAGCGAGTAATTCTAGGATAACCTGAAAAGCATCTTCGACCACATCATCAGTTACCATCAGGTGAGATAGTGGGCAAGTGCTGTACTATCAGCTATAGGTAAATATAAATAGGAAAAAATATATTTATGCTGTAGCAATACCATCACCGTGCCGAAAAAACAAAAATGACGCAATAAAGTGGGTAGACCGGTTCGTCTGCGCTTAGTGCCGAACATTCCCCACATAGACTTCAGTTTACCCTTATAATTCCGCTTGTAAATGTGCCGAATTATCGAAAGTTCAAAACCAATCAAATATACGGTAAAGATCCAGTTTCTAATAGGTATTATCTATAAATACATCTACAACCTATTTATTTCACAGAATTGTAAACACTACATCCTTTTGCGGTTTTCCCAGCATATTATAAATAATAAACAAATTGAATAATTTCATTGTTTACGTAAGTGTATATATGACTTTATTGTTTACATAATTTATTTTATATATCGTTTCCTCGTTTATGTCGTACATTTGACATATTTGACAATCCATCACCATGTGTGAATTCGCAAAGAATTTGCCTTCTTTGCATAATCCAACCAATACACCAATTGATGAATTGAGTTGTTCGTCAACTGGCGAGCAAGTAACTCGCGAGTGCTCGCGAGTTGGCACTTTTCGACTTTACCTATTTTTATATCGTCAACTCGCGCGCACATATAACGTACAGTCATGTAAAAAATAAGAAAGAAAGAAAGTACTGCGTGGAAATATGCTTGCAATGCTTGTTATCCCTAATAGCGAGGAAAAAGTTTTTGAAATTCAAACCTTTATAAAAGTTTTAGAAAAATAATTTAGTTATATTTAAATTATAGTCTAGTGCCAAAACTACTCAAACAAAAGATTCGTTTGTGAAATTAAGTTTCGCAACAAAATTCGTATCTCCTATATTAAAAAAGGATTTTTATTTAACGGCGTTCATGTAACAAGCTATATTCTTACCTATTTTAGAAAATTTATAGTAAAGACGCTGTTCACCCAAGGGTGGGAAAGAATCATAGTAATTGCTTCCCTCTTTAGGGCGGGAATTAATGTGACTCTCGCAAGTTAGTGTATGTATGATAATTTTAGGCGTTTCACTAATGAGCTGGAGAGCCAGTGAGAGTAAAAAAGTACCTATTTAGCGGGATGGCCCGCTGCGGTGACGCAATGTGCTCTATATAAGTGCTTTCCCAAACACTTAACTCTCGTAATGATTTTAATAGTGTTAGGTTTGAAATAACGCCTGCTATGCGGATTACATTACAAAATCACAAATATCCATCCCAATACGATGGTTAAAGAAAGGAAGGATAGGAAAGATTTGAGTTATGACGTCATGTCATGTTAGCTCAATTGGTTAGAGCATACCCCGGCTCAAGGGGTGGATGGACGCGGGTTCGAATCCCGCACATGACTTAAATTTTTCCAATCGTATATATGTAATTTTGTCTCGTAATGTTATCGCTACCCTACTATATTACTAAATATATTTACAAGCAAAATCGCGTTATCTACATCTATACCAATATTATGAAGACGAAAGACTGGTATTTTTTGTATGTAACGAATACACTTAAAAACTACTGGACCGATTTCAAAAAATCTGTCACTGTTAGATTTCAACACTATTCTTGATGAACATAGCCTATAAAACAAACAAAAGATTAGGGATCCGTATGAATACTTCGATAATGTAAGCCCCGTGTGAAAAATATACCAAAAAAATCTTTATATTGCGTACGCTGCGGAAATTATTGGATATAGAGCAAAGTATTGTCTTACAATTTTATAAAGGACATCAATATCTAGAAAAAAGTTTGCAATACCATATGTCTAACTAATACAGTTATGTCACATTAAATACTTATTATGTGTTTCAATTTATAATTTTTGTTAAATATACCTGCTAGTAAGCAAGTAACCTTACAGAATTTCAAGAACTATCACTAAGATTTATGAGAAATGTGACTTACCTGAAATACGGAAGCATATATCAGCTTTAAAATTGTAATAAATAACTATTCCGATTTTAAAACCGGGAAAAGATCTATCTATGCCGTCATCTTACAAACCCAGCAAATTTTGAAGCAGTGATGGCTCAGTGGCACTGGCTATGGACTGCCGCGCAGCAGGTCCATGGTTCGAATCCCGCCCAGAGCTTGAGCTTCACCGCATGGTGGAAGGGCATTTTGCGAATGCCCGCCTGGCTAGCAACCACCCTCAAGTAGAAAATCTGTCGCCAAGCACCTAACGGTGTGTTCCGGCAGCAGTCATTGAGAGCCAGTGAAATTACATGCAAAATAAGACTGAACAAGTATGTCTCAAGGTGATGGGCGCAGTGCAGTTCGTCAGTTGTCATGAAATGCGTCTGTTATAGGTAGAGGATACCGCTTAACATCAGGTGCGCCTCGTGCTTGTTCCGTCACAATAACATAAAAGAAAAAAAAACATAGCAGTATATTTGGTTGTAAAAAACCTGTTGGAAAATCTACTTCAGAATAGATTGGAGTGGATGGAAGAACATAGACAAGCTAGGAGCTAGATTTAGCAAGCACTTGTACCTAGATGATTATGATATTTACGAATTTAATATATTTGCATTGAAAAAAATATTTAACACCAATACACATGATTCTCATAAATTGAGTAATATAACTAAAACCGTCATAAAGATGTAAAATTACTTAAACCGTAAATATCTAATAAATTCACTGACCTTAAAAATTACAAATTCACGAGAGAAAAAATTACAGTCATTCGCGGGATTCGAACCCGCGTCCATCCTCTTATAACCGAGGTATACTCTGACCGACTGAGCTAACATGACATTATGACTAATTACTCAAGTTTTTGCTCTCGTTCTTCAACCATCGTATTGGGATGGAGCTCTTTCTCTCGTAGTAATTTAATCCGCAGAGCAGGCGTTATTGCAAACATAACAATATTAAAATTCACTAACTGAAAAAAATATAAGATTCCTTTTAAAAAAATCTTAATCAACAAAACCAAGAAATTGTTAAAACATTTAATTTTCCGCTATAGTCCACGTTAAGAGAACGCAAAGCAGACATTTTATAAGTAATAACAGTAATTCCAGATCGATGTTCTATCTGCCTTCACCAAGAGCTTGATCTTCAGAATTCTGTATTAAAACTTGAACACAAATATTGACATAAGGCTGCATGATCGATTTATTTGTGTAAGCTTATCTGTTACGAGAAACGTCGCAAAACAAACTTGATTCTTGGCTGGTTTTAACGGCATTTGTCCAACGTTTTCTTCAATATTTAGGTATAGTACCACCAACTTAACTGTGCAGTGCGCGAGGGCGTTGCTGGTCAAGGAAATCAACTACAAAGTGTCACAATTTGAAGGAATGTTGTAGTTCTTTTTTCTGCCGCCTGAACAGATAAGTTGGTGGGACGTTTTCTTTTATATCTTTAGGTAACTGGCAGTACACATAACCGTATATTGAGTTTAGTGTCGTTTTGTACTGGTATCGCGTATATATACCAAGTACTGCCAGCAAAAATTCCCAACATTCTAAGGCCAACTTGACCGTTTGTTAATGTATCGTTTTTAGGCATATCCAACGTTTTCTTCTATATATTTAGGTAACTGGCAGTATACATAACCGTATTGAATCTAGTGTCGTTTTGTACTGGTATTGCGTATATATACCAAGTACTGCCAGCGAAATTTGCCAACATTCCAAGGCCAACTTTACAGTATGTTAAATTATTGTTTTTAAGTAAAAGCCTGAACACATTTGGATTCCGTTGGGGTTAACGGAACCTTAATACTAATCTTTCGCTGAAGGTCCTTAAGAAGAACTATAGGCATGTGTTTTACCGTTAAGTTATTACATATGTATAATCTTTTCCGACGTGATTAGTGCGCATTTTCCCGCTTAGTCACAGGAAGACATGCAAGTACTATTTTTTTTTGTTTGAGTTCGAGCACTTAGTATGATTAATACGACGAAACTAAGTTAGTAACGTGTGGAAAGCGCTACGCTAACAATAACCTTACGTACACATACGTAACCTTATGTACCTTGTCTTTTTTTGTTATTGTTACAAGCTCGAGGCCCACCTGATGCTAAGCGGACTAACCTCTGCCTATAACTGATGCATTTCGTCGCAAGCCACGAATTGCACTGCGCCTGTCACCTGGAGACATAGATGTTAAGTCTCATGTGCCTGTAATTTATCTGGCTCTCAAGGACTGCTGCCGGAACACACCGTTCGCAACACCCGCACACATTAGGTGCTTGGCGACAGATTTTCGCAAAATGCCCTTTCACTATGCGGTGAAGCTCAAGCCCGTGGCGCGATTCGAAGCATGGACCTGCGTGATGCTGCGTGGCAGTCCATTGCCAATGCCACTGAGCCATCACTGCTTCAAAATGAGCCATCACGTCTAGGCAAGCTCCGCTACGAAAGCTTCAAATGATTTTATGTTCCAGACTGTCCTTGAGCCATACTTTCTAATCTCGAATTAGCATGCTGGCACAGTTTACGAGTGATGGAGTCCTGGTGCTAGCATCTTAGTCCAACAACACTTATCAACAGGTGAAGTCGTCAACAGCAAACTGTCAGCTGTAAAAAAACCAGTGTGAGTTGGGCGTTGCCCTTTTAGGGTCTCTGTGTGAAACATCCTGTAAAAGTAAATTAATGCGTTGGGTTCCAGTTTTACTTGTCAGTTTTGAAGTTTTCAGAACTACATTACAAATCGATGTTTTCAGTATTTTTATTTAACGAGTAGGTGATGTGGCACATAATACACCAAAATATTTTTTTTCGACAACTCTTTTACTTAATAATAGACGATATAGCGGCCAAAGGCACACTCCAACAGCAATAAAACACTGAAAATATTGATAATTGCTTTATATTTTTATTTTATATTTGTATATATAAAGGCAGTGATAGAGAGAAAGTATTTATCGACCATGGATACATGTCCATCGGCGCGCACTCGCTTGGAGTGAAAGAAACATTTCATTGATAAGAAGATTTTATGCGGAGACATATCTCTTCGGGAGCGAAGAGATATGTCTCCGGTATGTGGTGGCCCGCTGATGGATATCGTTAAAGGCTGCTGAGAAAGAAATAACTTGATGAGCAGCAGCCTAACAAACATATATTATAAAACTGTTAGGCTATACAATTCAATAAACAAGACGATTATACATATTCAGAATCTTGTCCATTTTTCCCTTAAAGACAAAAACATTGCAAAGTAAACCTTTCCAAGTACAGAGCATTCGTCGAACGTTAACTTTTATGCTTCTATGAACCTCGTATAATGAGAGGCTCGATGCTTATCGCGGTCCACCGATCATTCTGTAGGTACTTAGTGTAGGAGGTTCTGTCGTTTTCACGGAGGTGCTTTGCATTGTGGCGAGCGTCGAGTACCGAGCAGGCGCGCCTTCGCGATGTGGACTTTGGAAGGTATTTCGCAAATGTTAGCGGTGTTCTTCTTGTTTTTAAGCTTCTACGTGTTTCTATCCCCGTTCATACTAACAAGTAACAAGTTTCAATTAATGTTATCGTTAGAATATCACGTATTTTATTAAGGACAAAGTTTAAGGTCAGTATAACAAACATAGTTGTGTACCTTATAACTTAGTAAGTATTTATTAAATTATTTTATTGTATAATGTAAAGAAGACAATACCGATGGATATTCCAATTGTTATTTCAAAGATTGCGAAAAGGGATAGATCGTACGTATTTATATCTACACTTTCAAAATCACATGTTTCTAATAATAATTTTATGAATACGACAAATAATAAAGCGTCAAGCACGTGTCGGGCCACGCGCAATGTAGGGTTCCGTAGTAGCCCGTTATCATAGTATAGAATAATTCTGTTGTAAAAAGATTTATCTCTCTACCTATCACTTTCTAAGCAATATGTTCTTTTTTTTATAAATTGTGATTGCTTGCACGCGTAGACTGTTGTTGACCGTGACTATTATGTAGGAATCATGGATTCTAGATCTATACGTTTCTAAGTTGCTCACAAACTTTTTCTTTTCTCCTTTAACGACACCTTTCTATAACACCATAAAATGCGCAGTCCCTTAAGTTTACACTGTATATGTATATATATCAAAAAAATATGTAAACTATATAACGACACTGAAGGGACTGTGCAAATATATATTCAAGAACCAACAAACAGAGTCACAATATTTTCCTAATGAAAAAATATTCTTATTTATAATAATAATTATGAGACGGCGAGGATGAGGTCTAAAAAGTACCTTATACCGAAGCTAATCGATCAACTCTGTACAGTCATATCTGTTATGACTTATGATATAGGTCATACAGAAACATAATATATAATTGTTGCCTCCTAGAGTTTAGTTGCAATAATTTATATTTGTTTAGCAGCTCTTCATAATGGTTTAATATTATGCAATAAATACGTTAATTCGTTGTTGAAGTTACTAGAGGACCTTATGACAAAATTAAATATTTTTAAACCACGTGCTATTATTATATTTTGAATATTTACATTAACTAAAATTATTCCTTAATCCTTTATGACTTGAACTTCATCAAAGTAAGAATCCCATAACACATATGTAGAATTACACATTACAAATCACATACCCTTCACATGCACGTATACTCAAATATACAGAAACACGCACCGACACATACACCTTTCAAATTCCTCACAAACATTCACTTAAAGTCGTACACTTATACTACACCACATAACAATGACTACACGTAAATATTAATTATTAAAAATGACGTTATTTCGAATAAAAACAATTTCGTGAAATATTTTTCCTATATGTATATATGTTTCAATGTATTGGTTCAATTTTGACTTGTTACTATTACTAAATAGTATATATAAAAGAAGAAATATAGATGTGTAACAGATTCTCTAAAGCCAGGAAGGACCTGGCTCTTGAGATATAAATGTATCACAATAAAGAGGAAAATTAATTTGTATTTGTATAAAATTATTTGTATTTTTCTTAGGAGAAAAATTATTTTTAATAAAATACACTAAAAATCTGCCCATATCCTTTTGGAATTTTAAGTGGTCTTGATAAGTATTTATAGAATGATACATTTTCAGGTCATCGGCATGTAATAGCAATTTAAAAAACTTAAAATACTTTTGAATTACAAAATCACAAATAGTACTTTTGAATATCATTTGACGATAAAAAGTAACAGCCCTAATATTGACCCTTGGAGGACCCCAGAACTAATTGGAACCACATCTGATTCAAAGCTAAAGCTTTCTGGCAATGTTTCGTGATTTGAACCAGCGCCATAAACTACCTCGAATAGCGTTATAAGCTCTTTTGTCTAGTGAAATCCTGTGATCCATTCTACAAACTACTTTTGAAAATCAGTAAACACACTATTTGTTTGTTTGTTATTGTCTACGTTTTAAAAATTTCAGTAAAGCTTCGATAAGGTGGGCAAAATTGAGATTGGGCGATAGTTTGCTACAACTTTATATAATCCTTAGGTTGAATATATGGTGGACTGGAAAACAAATGGTGTCAGCGGCGTATTTAAGAACATATGGTGAAACATTATTAACTCCAGCGCCCTAAGTTGGATCGAGCGTACGTATTTCCGATTTGATACACATTTGATTATGATAAAACAAACATCACTGATAAATAAAATTAAATCTGACGTGTGGTTATCGTTAGAAATATAAAATTTATTATCTGCCTTATAACCGTCGGTAACAGTTGAGGGTTCAAATGCTGATTGGAAGTGATTCGAGTAAATGTTACTAATATCTACTGGGCAGCAACTCGAATCTACCCCCCCGCTCTAGTACCCCTCTTACCCTTCCTGCCCCGATCATAGCCCCACACATCCCCGATCCAAAAAACACAGAAATTTCCCAACTGCTGGCATATGGAGAGCAAGGAGAGCCTGGGATTCGCATCCGAGGCGTTGCTCTCTATATGGAAGGCAGTAAAGAGAGACTCGGAATAAGCTTCTGTCATGCTGGAACCAAGAGCCGAGTCCGATTATCACCCGGGCTTGCTTGCTTGCTGAATGGGAGCAGCTTTAAAACAACTATGAAGCGTAAAACCTACAACGCGATGCCAGTGAAGGTTGTCATGGGAAATCCATGTCGTTTATTGCGACTGAAAAACAGGACGGTCGTACTAATCGAGTGGACGGACAGGACACCCTTTGCTCAAGCATGTTCGTTGCTCTCAAGTATTGCAGAAAATGCCGACAGAGCCCGAGTGATAAGCGTAGACGCAATGGTAATAGAACACTCAAAGGGAGAAGTTGCTGACCAACTTGGTTGCATTAAAGCCTCAGAACACCATGAGGTAGTTGTGTATGAAGACAGAGGAGAAAATCTTAGTTACCTCAAAAAACGCATACACAACAATGCAACTGATTGTTGGGGACATCCGATCCCGAGTTCAGTTACCAAAAGTGGCTCAGAAAGGCTCCAAGAAAGAGCAGAGGCAGAAAGAAGCCAGGAATGTAGCCCAAAAAAGAATAGTGGGCGAGTCGCCGCATTCCTGACAGCTTTCGGTACAGCAGTAGGAAGCTTATTCCGATACCCATCCCAACCCCGAAACCCAATGCCCACAAAACCACCACCCCGTGGCAAAGCACCATCAAAGGTTACCAGGACGAGAGCCGCCATGGGACAGGTCAGTCCGCCCCGATATATCCCGGCACAAGAACCGAGCCAAGCAGCAAATGCCATCCTAGAGTTTCTAGCCATTATAAGGGCAACCAGAGAGGTCAACCACAGAAACTGCGAAAACATCTTGCAGTCCTTCAGGCTAGAAAATGAAAACCTTCTAAAGGTGAGACTCGAAGAGGCAGAAGCCGCTATATACAACAACGACACATCCCAGGTCATCAAGGGGAAAATGTCAGGTAAGTATATGGCGGCATACAATGCAACAGGCGGATTTGTGTCCCTGGACGAGGGAGCAACGGAGCGACTCCTCCTCCTCCGTTCCGGCAAAACAACTTGGGTGGTAAGGCAATTCGATGTGGACAGGGACATCATTATCACAACAACCACAGAAGCAGCGAAATACCTGAGGGAGAAGCTTGCGCACCGAATCGGAGACTTGGTGAAAACCAAGGTGCGCACAATGGCTTCAGTCCTCGTAAATGGTTTTAAAAGGACTGAGAGCTACAGCCGCCTCACAGTGGATGAAGCTCTCATGAACCATTTCGGAGCCATAGTCTTGGCTTCCAGGCTGGCTGGAGTTGGTGAACTTGTCCTCATCGGAGATATCAATCAGCTGCCTTACATCGATAGAGATAATCTCTTCGTATTAAGGTACAACCGCCCTAACCTGGTCACAAACATCACCCAGGAGTTGTTATGCACGCATCGGAACCCAATGGATGTCGCGTACGCACTGAGGGAAATATACTCTGGTATATATTCCTCAGCTCCCCGTATTAAGTCACTAGAGCTTGAAATGTACACGGGTGCAAAAATCCCCAAATCCCTCCCGAACACCTTATTCCTGGTTCACACTCAGGAAGAAAAGGAGGCCCTAACAAGCCAGGGCTACGGAGAGGGAAAGGGATCACGCACCCTTACCATCCACGAAGCTCAGGGACTTACATACGAGTCGGTCATCGCCATCAAGACCAAGAGCAGCATGAAGCTGCACGAGAGCGTCCCGCACGCAGTCGTTGCAGTTTCACGTCATACTGGAACCTTCAGATACTACGCAGATGACGAAGAAGACGCCATAGGACGGTTCGTTAGGAAGGCGATGGTTGCGACACCAAAAGCTATCCATGATTACAACCTCAAAATGGCGATCAAAGATCGAAATAGCGTGGTAATGGAGGCCCTGATAAAATGTGACGTGGGAGAATGACAAAAAAATGTTAATTTCTGTATGTTATTTTCATATATATAATATTATTGTAGTCCCAAATTATAAATATGTGTAATAATTGTA
This sequence comes from Plagodis pulveraria, assembly GCA_963890685.1. NCBI lineage: Eukaryota > Metazoa > Arthropoda > Insecta > Lepidoptera > Geometridae > Plagodis > Plagodis pulveraria. The sequence continues at coordinate 10,645,725 of OY982971.1, forward strand.
ATCGTTGGCACGGGTATCCAGAGCGGTCATGCTCACATAAAGGTGTTGTCTAGCGGCGGTGTTGTGTGTCGGGTCGCCATCTTCCCTCAGAAATGGTTGAGGAAGGCGATGGCTGGCACATGCGTCAACTCGTGAGCGGGTGCTGCTAGAGAACACCGGTCTGTTCTGAATGCTAGTGCCAATGACTTAACCGGAAAAAAAAAAGAAATTTCTTTTAGCACTGTTCCCTCTTAGAATGTTATATGTATATTTTCTAATTCTAGTAATAATTTAAAAAAAATATATGTCACTATTAAAAAAAAGGCACGGACCCTGGAGTCTGTGGAGTGTAGATTAATAAATAATAAAAAAAAAAAAAAAAAAAAAATATCTACTGGGTCACTTGCTTTTTTTGGAGCACCCATCTTCCAAGCAGTCTTGTCTGCCCTACCCCTAGAGTGTTTTTTATAAGCCAGAGACGCGGAGAGGGAGCGGCGCAAGTATACTGCGAAGGTGTAGCGAGTACGCTGCGATGAGGTTGCGAGAAGACTAAAGCTGCGTACCCACAGCGCCGGAGCTGTCATAGAATTACTTCACTTCTAATAAGACATTTGTCTCTAAGCTTAACCATTTTTTGTTGACGTTTTCGTGCTTGTGATTTATGATTATTTATTTTCAAGAAGAAGAAGCTAATTTTGAGAAATTTCATTAGTATTAAAAAACTATAGGTTTCTGTAACCCCCTCCCATCAATGAGGAATATTCAGCCCTCTCTCCCCCTCCCCATTGCACAAAATATATACATATATACCATACCTAAAGTCCTTCTAATGTATGTAGATACACATTTTTTTTTAATTATTATTTAAAAACATAATAGTTTCCCTAATCCCCCACCCCTCTGGGGGGATGCGACAACCCCCCCCTCTCCCTCCTCCACCCCTTCCTATAGTACATAACTATCTATACCGATTCTTGACCTTCCAATACTTCATCTTAGTAACTTTAAAGGATTTATTCTAAGGATTTTGTATTTGGTGCAAAATTTTCTAATACCCAAGTTCAACGACTATTACTGCTAAAGTAATAAAGTTATCTTAACCGCTATAATTTTCCTTGAAAGTTCATGAACTGGACTATTATCATGATTTTTTTCAGACTTTTCAAGCCAGCAGTTTAGGTTTTAGAGGGGGGGGGACGCCCTACTGGAACAAAAAATTGCACTTTAAAGTTGAATATTTCGTAAATGGATCAATAAATCGAAAAATAGTATTAGCAACTCTTCAGTCATTTTAAAAGACCTATTTAATGGTACCCCACACGATGTGATAGACCACGAAAAAAAAATTCATACCAACAACACTTGTATGGGAGCTACCTCAAAAAAAAATTTTTTTCAAAATTTTATTTTACCAGTTTGTTGGCGTGGTAAGTTTTCATACCCGTATAAAATTGCAGCTTTCTAGTACAAACGGTCTCTTAGCAAAACCTCGGACAGACGGACATGACGAAACTATAAGGGTTCCTTGTAGGTACTACGGAACCCTAAAAAATGATGGCCATTTTAATCTAGAAGTATACGTTATTTTAAATATTAGGTCTGTATTTCAAGGGCAATAGTTACTGGAAAAATATCCTTTGCACTTCTTCAGCAAGAAGAGGACGGTTTAGTGTTTAAACACTCAATAATATCGATTGGAGTAAAATGTTATTTTATCTGGATCTGCAGCAACTTTAATTAACTTTTTATACATCTGCCCAAAAAAAAAGTGAGTTATGTTTTCAGAGTTCCACCATAACTTCTAAACGACTTAACCGATTTCGATATCAAAGATATCGTTAGATTCATCTTGATAACGCAAGTGACTCAATGTACTAAAAAAAAAAATTACAAACTGGCGGATATAAGACGCCATATTGTGCGATATTTTTTTTTTCTTCAATCCCATCGAGAGTGGTATCAAAATGAAGAGTCTTAAAAATCAATTCCATAAATATGTATAAATTCCAGTTTTATTTTCATTGAAACGATAAAACGTTTAACGAAAATAAATAATTTGTAATCGGGTTTTTTAATAAATTTATACTTGTAACTTTTAATTAATAAATCGTTTATTTTTAGTGTTTGTAAAAGAGAATGAACGTATTGTTTAAAAAAAAATGTGTGTTTAACACAAGAGCCCTCACTGCGATTAGAAGTAAAAAATAGGTATCTGGTTTGCTAGCTCGGAATTTAAAGTCAGCGCTCGTATCAAAAACAAAACTGTATAGTTTGTAGGGTTTTGTTAATACAGGAAACCTGTTTGTTTAATAATATCTTTCAGTGTGTTTCTTACTCAATATTTTTATGGTTTTAGATTTCAGTAGTCTATATTAGGAATCACTTGCTACGAGCGTTATATAATTCTAGACTACTTCGCTAGCTCTGGACTTAAAATCGGAACTCACAACAAAAATAACTTCAGTGAAATGTTGAAAAAGTTAATATTTAATACTAACAATTATTTAAAACATATTTCAAGAAAACATAAAATTTATATTTTAGAAAAACACTTTAAAATATATTTAAATATATCTAGTGACGATTCCACCTAATTTTCCTGTTAAGCCGATGTGACGTCATTAAGGCCACGTAGCCATACCGGGAGAATTCGACGCATCTCCACGAAGCATCCTCAGGAGGATGAGAGCTTGGAGAGCCAGTACTTCTAGGTTAGCCTGAACAACATCCTTCACCACATCAATACTTACCATCAGGTGGGATACATTTGACCACTCAAAGCCTAACCTATTAAGAATAAAAGAAGGTTATTTTAACTCTTAGTGCCCACGCTCGAGCCCAAAACAATCGAGTTTAATTAACTTTGCCACTGTATGACTTTATGTATCTCATATCTCATACAATAAATAAAATACTGTAAAAATGACCACCGCCTCCCTTGCTACACCTTTTCATCCCATTCTTATATTCAAATCACATATGAGTGACCAGTGAATCTTGACACATCGGAATTCTGAGATGCGCGGACTTAATATTAAGTGGTCGTAAACCTCAAACGAAAGATGTTTATTAAGACTGAGTTCGTGAGTTGTGGAGATGATTCTTGGGTGTTTCGTGCCAAGATCAGTTACAGACCAAGCCATGAACAAGTTTTGAATCAGTGATAACCAAGCGGTAATAGCTACACTGAGAAAAATCTAAACTCAAAAGCGCCCTAATGACGGCCAATTTATATGGTATGAAGGCAAAAAAACGTAAATACATATAAAAACGCCTTCCAACTAGAAGGCATTAAACGTGGTACAGTGAAGGCGAATGTTTCTTTTCGTCTTTATTTAAGGTGTATTTTGTGGTCTTTCTTAAATATTGATTCGATGAGGCTGAAAGTCGTACGTTATAGTGATAATCACCGTATATAAACCGCCGTAAACGTAAGGTATATTTTATGGTCAATACTGCAATTATTATCGTATAACGTTCAATTCTGAAAATACTTTACGGAAGGCGTTTTTTTACGGTTGTGTTTATTATAAAACATGGTACATTTTTATTAATTTCGCTTTGCGTGGTAAAAATCATCTTAAGAGTTGTGAATTCATCTTGCGTAGTTTCAACGGTAAAAGGTCAAATTTGATTTAAGCTCCAAATATTTTTTTCTCAGTGTATGGACCGTGCCGCAGGTCCATGGTTTGACTCCCACTGCCGGCTTAAGCTTCGCACTGCATAGTGGAAGGGTATTTCTCGAATGCTCACCTGTCTATCTACCACCCTCGAGTATTGAATCTTGAATTTACTTAGTATATAAATTTTAGTCATCGTATAAGTATAACATTAGTACACATGTGCACCTTGTTCACTAAATAAATTTTGAAGCGCTCGTAGCGAAGTTTACTTAGCTGTTCTCAACCGATCAGCAAAGTTAAGCAACGTCGCGCGCGGTCATGAGTTGGATAGGTGACCGCTAGTGACATTACTACTGAGCTACTGTTTCCGCGCTTCGGAGGGCACGTTAAGCCGTCGGTCCCGGTTGTTGTCTTAGGATGGCAATCGTTATAGCATGGTGGTAGGGCATTTTGCGAATGCCCGCCTGGCTAGCTACCACCCTCAAGTAGAAAATCTGTCGCCAAGCACCTAACGATGTGTTCCGGCAGCTGTCCTTGAGAGCCAGTACTTGTAGGTTAGCCTGAACAACATCTTCGACCACATCATCACTTACCATCAGGTGAGATAGCGGTCAAAGGCTAGCCTATCAGGCATAAAAAAAATAAAAAAAAATTTGATGCTGTTGACATCTGAACTAGTATTTAAACTGTATTTCAGATACCAAGCACTGCTCTCTGGACATTTTAACTTATGAAATCACAGGCATATCACGGCAGTGCAGATCGTCATTTGTGATGAAATGTCTCTAGCAATAGATATTTTATTATTTTTTTATATAGCTTTGTTGTGTGTTTTAGCAAATATATTGGCACCTGGGAGTGATATTCGTGCCCGAGGCCGGATTCGAATTTCAAACCACAAACGCAGGCGTCTATAGATATTATATATATAGATACAAATTTTAAAAAACAGTTTCGTTTTCATTGTTTTGTTCACAATTGTTTTATAACATTTCATATGAAAATTAACCACAGAGGAATTTAATTAAATTACGTAAGTTTATATTCATGAAATAATTTGAATTATATTTGTTTTTCCTCTTTGGTTCGACTTCAGGTCACGGGCAATCGTAGGTACCTATTACCAACGGTAGTACTTACTACGGGAAACAAACACATCATAATTACCCTATCGTCATTTCACGAATGTGATGTCAGTAACCCATGATTTCTTTTTAAAGTTTTTTTAAATTTAGCTTACAGCGAGAAAAAAAAAACTAATTATTATAATTCACGTATATCGACGCATTAAAAGACACAAAAATTTCAATTCCGTGCTCTTAATTGCAATCTTGGAAAATTACAAACATATAAACAAACTCACTATGGAACTAGTAGTAAGCATCGTTTAACGAAATCTTTATACAGTACCAGTGTAGACATGGAATAAAATTTACTAATATCATCATCATCAGCCGGCAGACGTCCACTATTGAACAAATGCCTCCCCCATGGAACGTCACAAGATCGGCTATTAGCCACTTTTTGCCATTGGCTACGCGCGACTTTTATACGATGTCGTCAGTCCACCTTGTGTAAGTAGAACAGACCAAAACTGTCTAACTCTAATGGTAATGAAAATTAACTTCATTTTGGAATTGGAACTCCATAACAGGCAGTTTTTAAAAGATAAGCATCTATAAAAGACATCTTTATTCAATATATATGGAATATAATTTAGTAATGTATACGTACCAGTATTTTCTATGTATGATGGTTAAGAAAATGAACTTTATTTTGAAATTGCAACTCCGTAATGGGATTCGTTTTCAAATAAAATCTCAAAATAAAGTTCTTCATTACTACTTTCATCCCAACCCTTGGCCTCATAGTGTACCTATGCTAAATAACGAATAGGTATCACTGTGTTATACGATTATTTAAATTTTAGCGAGGAATCGAAACTGAATACTGTTTTGTTCAACAGGAAAATTATCTATCCACGTGCGTGAGTTGTTTTCCTACATTCTTCCAAACTAGTATGGATAGTTTGAAAAGGAAACTTTGGAATTGTACATTTAGTCCCAGAGGAAAACCTATTTATGTACTGTAACAAATAAGGCTATCACGCCAAAATACATCTATTTTCTGACTTCACGTTTATTTATAGGCTGGATCGAGAACTTTCTTACCCTTCGAATGTTGAGTGTTTAGATCACCGGTCATCACGTCAAGATGCTAAACGTTTGGATGGTATGCAGCATAGCGTTTTAGGGTGCCATACTCGAAAACGAAACCCTAATAAAATATGTATGGTATACCGGCCTACCAATAATAATAATACCAAAAAGTTACACATTTTTTTTTATGCCTGATAGCTTAGCCTTTGACCACTATCACACCTGATGGTAATTGATGATGTGGTCGAAGATGTTGTTCAGGCTAACCTAGAAGTACTGGCTCTCAAGGACAGCTGCCGGAACACATCGTTAGGTGCTTGGCGACAGATTTTCTACTTGAGGGTGGTAGCTAGCCAGGCGGGCATTCTCAAAATGCCCTACCACCATGCTATAACGACTGCCATCCTAAGACAACAACCGGGACCGACGGCTTAACGTGCCCTCCGAAGCACGGAAACGCTCAGTAGTAATGTCACTAGCCGTCACCCATCCAACTCATGACCACGCGCGACGTTGCTTAACTTTGCTGATCGGTTGAGAACAGCTAAGTAAACTTCGCTACGAGCGCTTCAAAACACATATAACAGGAAACCTACTCATTAAGACACATGTACAGGGTTATTGGTAAAATGCTAACAACCACTTAGGGTTGATTCTTAGCCTCTGCTTTCTTGTAGCTTGCAATATCGCCTGGGCTGTAATTTTCAACTTACCGCACTTATATCATAATGTTCGATAACATAATAGCGAGTCTCATAATCGACTTAAATAAATCACGTTTAATAAGTTTACACCACCCTCAAGTAGGAAATCTGTCTCCAAGCACCTAACGGTGTGTTCCGGCAGCAGTCCTTGAGAGCCAGTGAAGTTACAGGCACATGAGACTTAACAACTATGTCTCAAGGTGGCGGGCGAAGTGCAATTCGTGACTTGTGACGAAGTGCATCTGTTATAGGCAGAGGTTAATCCAATTAACATCAGGTGGGCGTCGAGCTTGTTCCGTCAAATAACATTAAAAAAAAAGAATTTCATCTGGAATCTTATTATGAATATTAATGCAATTATTATAATTTTATTCGTAGATATCATTACAACATAGCTCCTGGTATTTGTTTGAGAATAATCTGGAATAAGAATATGTATGTAAATCAAATATATATAAAAAAGCTGCTGATGTATCATTAATTAAATAAATTTAATTTAATTTTAGAGATCAAAAGCTCTTATCCTATCTCTTTCATTTAGAAAGGCATTCATAATTTTACAATCAAAGTAAAATTTAGAAAAAAGATACCGAATATAAGATACCGGTGATAATTTTACTAAAGTAACAAATAAGGCAAGAATTAGAATTGAAATTCACATCTCTGCGCATCTGACGCTTTTGAGAAGCGATAAAGGAAGGCATGACTGCTGATTGCCTATTAAGAATTTATGTCCAATCTCCCAGTCACGCAATAGCTTATGTAAATGCCATACCGACTCCTCTCACGACCGTGCCATCATTAGCATCTTCGGAGAGGTGCTCAGAGCCTCATCCTCATCATTATGGGTGCCGCATCAGGGAGCGATGGCCGCTGCTTCCGTGCTCACGGATTTTTTCACTTCCTTTCGCCGAGATGTCGATTTATTGTTCTTTTTGTTTTTAGCCAGTGCCAAAGTTGGCTTGGAATATGTAATTTGACGGTGGACATACTCGTAAATATGCCATAATTTGACTGTGATATGCGAAGGAGTGAGGCGAGTATGATAATTTTGTGGCTACTGTAGCTGGTTAGAATTCAGCTTTAATATTTACGGCTCGTGTATCTCGAAAATGTGTGCATTTACCTCTTGTATTTGTAGAAGCATCAAAAAGTATTAAATTTTTTTGTAAAAGACGATGCAATATCTTTCTACACTCCAACAGCTACTCGAAATATTAAAAGATAAAAGCATTCCAGCCCGTGGGGTGCTGGAGTAGAATGTCAACCCCCCATCTCTACCCTTGGGTGTCGTAAGAGGCGACTAAGGGTAAAACACCATAAGGTGGGCAGCAGCGTTTTCTGACGAACTGATATCTCACACTGTATATATTAAAATAAAGGTCATTTGTCCAATCATTTGTTCAATAATGGAAATGATCAGCTACGGAATGCTTAACTGTACCCCCCTCCCATTATCGGGGGTTTTGCCATAATCCCCACGCTTGGCAGGCGGCTTGAGAATCGCAGTGTAAGATGGCGGTTCTTTAGAAGGTGCTGCTGCCCACCTTCCAGTATTTTTCCCTTAGTCGCCTCTTACGACACCCACGGGATGATATGGGGTGGTGCAATTGTAACCCAGCACCCCACGGGGGATTACTGATTAAATGGTTTATTATTTGTACCCTTGCTTAAAATCTCATATCAAATTATTGCGTAGTCATTTCACCTTTTGCAATAGGATACATTCATTAATTTTTCAAGAACTCATTTAAGTGTAGAGCTTAATTCAAAACATATTAATGGTATTTTAAAGGATTTTTATCTACTTATGGCTTTACGATAACATGAGCAGCTGTTTCTTTTGAATTTATTACGAGTATGTCATTAACTGGAGTGATCTTTTGATGACAAACTTCCATTTAATTTAGTTGGAGCGCTTCAGAAATGCCCAATAAAATTAGACTTCTATCTGATTAATTCAAGTTTAATACACGTTTATCCTCAGTTGTGGAACACCAATGCGATTGGAGCAACACTAACTGACACAATCGCCGTCAAAACACAGGACAATCCCGATTGCATTCATCTGTTTAAGAAAACCCACCTTCCTCAATTACCCATCGGAATTTTCAACAACAAACGTAACCGAAGACGAACACTTACTCATTCATCGTCCACATGGCATCGCTTCGCGGAAGCGCTTCGACGGGATTTGAATCTAAACATTGCTTCTTACTAACACGCCAACTTACCTAGGCCTTCCTCACCTCCCAACCGTCTCACAATACATAACAATCGAGGGGAGTTGTGAGCAACCCCTGCAGGTCAAGATTCTTTGGGTGTTGATCCTGTCTTCTTACTATCAAACCAGTCGACTTAGACCTTCCTCACCTCTCAAATGCCAAACAAGACAACATTAAACAGGTGATGTTTTGATACTGATCAAAGGTCTGAGTTGCTGGATGAGTGGTGTGATGTGATAGACCAATGCTACCGTTATACGATGATTGGACTCGAATGAATGGCTCATTCAATGCTTTCGGAGAAAGGTAGCGGGATATTGTTTTGAGATGGTGCTGACATACTTGCATGCTGAAGAAGGTGCGAACGAGAATCCGAATGGTCCTAAAGCTTGGGAACTTCTAGTATTAACTCAAGGCATGGTTTTGATGTATGGGTAAATGAGGTGTAAGTATAATTATGTATAGCATGTGTTTATTCGACCTTGAGATGAGAAATTCTTACACAAAAAAAAAGCTTCGTAATGAATAGATTCAGGCGTTACTTTGCGGTAATCCATATTTAATAATAAAAAATATTTTAAAAAAATATTTTATGAAAACATAAAATTAATATTTTATTTATTTATTATTATTTTTATTTTTTTTATTACTTAATAAAAAAATATATCTAGTGAGAATTTCACCTAATTTTCCTGTTAAGCCGACGTGACGTCACAAACGCCACGCAGCCAAACCGGAAGAATTGTCGACGCGTTTCTATTCTACACGATGCATCCTCAGGAGGTCTTGACTCTACGAGCGCATGATCGAGAGATTCTTTCTCTTATTTCTTAACATATTAATTATGTAATTCCTTAAAATATTTTATAAATACTTTTTATTGTTAAGAATAACATTCGAAGTCTAGTCGCATCACATCCCTTATCTATACCTATATAGGAACACCCATTTAGTTTTATTATATCTACTATTCAACCATTTTACATTGCTGAAACACGTGCCATTGTACGTCAATGATAAAACGATTTAATCCGAACAACTAGATAATATTTACTGTACACTCACGATTCAATGACTAAATTTCTTATTCTAGAAATTGGAGCACGTCATCGCTTTATCTGGTCATCAGAATCGAATAAAAAACCTATCATAGCGCGATCCACTTGTGAAATACCCGAGAAATCAACAAGCAGCTTATCAGTTGTTTGGGAGAGTCTATATCCGTGTTATTATGTACACGTACGCGTTGAACAGGAGGGTTTATTCTAGAAAAATCTTAGATACCACGTGACCTGCATTCGCAATTAAAACGGGAAAAACGGTCAAGTTCAAAACCTATCCAACCTAGCGCAATCTACTTGTGAAATATCTGAGAAATCCGCCAAGCAGCTTATCAGTTATTTGGGAGAGTCTATATCCGTCTTACTATTATTAAATCAGGGTGGCAAAACAAAAGCAAATTGACCAATACACTTCACTTTAATCTCTTATACTTAAAACTCAAGAATTAAACACTATCCCAGGTCTACCCTCTACAACCCGCCGTGATAAAATGTGTCAGTTCTACTTTCATTCGCCGCCTTTTTACAAAAGTAGTTCTTATACTTGTTAATATAAAATAACATAATATATACCGAAATTATATCTAATATTATATAGGAAAGATTTAAAAGGTTTTACAGATATTTTGAGCTATATATCTTGCTTATATAATAATTAATAAAAATGGTTCCTATGCCACGATAGTCGGAAGTCAAGAAGCATACTTTTATAGAGTATTATAATAAATACCAGGTTTGTATTACTAGAATAATATACAATTCTAACATTCGGCCTTTCCTGATAATAAGTTTGTCCTCAAACTTCCAATTCCTGAATGAAATAATACATATTTGTATATTAAAGAAAGTGCATATGTTATTGATCTTTTAAAACCAATTGGTTATTACAATCATTGACATATAGTTTCTTATTCCATCAATTGAGGGAATTAAATAATCCCTTCATAATATAACTAGTACTGTTTTCATCAGAATATATTATATTCGCACGGTTACATAAAATATTTTAAATCTAATACAAAATGTCCATAATATCACTGGGTCTGCATCAGAAAATATTATGAATGTTGGTAAGATATACTATCACTGGGTCTGCATCAGAAAATAATATATCCTCCTATGGAAATACAATATCCTTAGGTCTAATACAAGACTTCCATAATATCACTGGGTCTGCATCAGAAAATATTATGAATTTTGGTAAGATATACTATCACTGGGTCTGCATCAGAAAATAATATATCCTCCTACGGTAATACAATATTCTTAGGTCTAATACGAGGCGTCCATAATATCACTGGGTCTGCATCAGAAAATATTATGAATGTTGGTAAGATATACTATCACTGGGTCTGCATCAGAAAATAATATATCCTCCTATGGAAATACAATATCCTTAGGTCTAATACAAGACTTCCATAATATCACTGGGTCTGCATCAGAAAATATTATGAATGTTGGTAAGATATACTATCACTGGGTCTGCATCAGAAAATAATATATCCTCCTACGGTAATACAATATTCTTAAGTCTAATACAAGGCGTCCATAATATCACTGGGTCTGCATCAGAAAATATTATGAATTTTGGTAAGATATACTATCACTGGGTCTGCATCAGAAAATAATATATCCTCCTACGGTAATACAATATTCTTAGGTCTAATACAAGGCGTCCATAATATCACTGGGTCTGCATCAGAAAATATTATGAATGTTGGTAAGATATACTATCACTGGGTCTGCATCAGAAAATAATATATCCTACTACGGTTATACAATATTCTTATGTCTAATACAAAGCGTCCATAATATCACTGGGTCTGCATCAGAAAATATTATGAATGTTGGTAAGATATACTATCACTGGGTCTGCATCAGAAAATAATATATCCTACTACGGTTATACAATATTCTTATGTCTAATACAAAGCGTCCATAATATCACTGGGTCTGCATCAGAAAATATTATGAATTTTGTAAGATATACTATCACTGGGTCTGCATCAGAAAATAATATATCCTACTACGGTAACATTTTCCACACCATATCACTACAAGTTCAGTTAAATCCATAACCCACTTGTATCATTTGAATCTTTATCTTATGTCATCTATTCCATTACCAGAATGTATTTTTCTAAACATTCTACCAACTATTTAAATTTTACACTAGTATAATGTTCAGTCCGCACACAGTAAAATTAGGCATTAAGGATCATTTGAGTCAGTGCTACTACTCTTATCATCTGAAGTATGATCATCATAAGCGAAGGAAATCCAAGGTTTAATGCGGTCTGTAGCCCGAACATTACAATATATTTTGTGGGTAATTTTAGTCCCTGGTATGTTTCACACGTCGTATCTATCGTTATCTAGAATTTTAGTTATCCTGAAGGGACTTGTGAACTTAGGCACTGTTTTTTTGTCATTGTTAGCTATGGGTTTCTAAATTTGTGTTTTCCAAATTAGTGTCATGCAGAATTTTTCGAATCCTTTGAGAAACTGTGTCTTATAACTGCAACGTAATTAACCTGTCTTCCTGGGTTATTTTTAGAATAGAAGGAATAATGTCTGGGCTGTTCTCCAAATCACAAGGTTGAGGATTTTTGCTTAACGCATCGACATGAGCCATATTATTGGCAGGTTTATATAAAATGTTAAAATCGAACTCTTGAATCATAATCCACCCGCTTCCCCCAATTCGTGGTACTAAGTCACGTTTAGTCAAAGTGCTCCTAAGCGCAGTCAGTCACCAAGGTAAATGTAACACCTATTAGATATACTCGCAGTCCTTGCAAGGAAGCTACGACGGCTTGTCTCTAGCTCATATGCATGGTAGTTTTGTTCGTCTGTAGTAATTTTTCGACTAAAATATGATATAGGTTTTAATTCATTAGAATACTAAGGATTTAGTAAAAGCACCCCAGCCAAACCTTTTATACTTGCGTCTGTATGTAGTTATGTCTTAAATGCCATTATAGGGGTCATAAATGCCTAATAGCGCTCGTTGTTTGAGTATTTCTCTCAATTCATCAAAAGCTGCCTGTTGTTCAGTATTCCAAACCTACGTTACGCCCTTTTTAGTCAAATCTGTGAGTGGTCTTGCAATCAGCGCAAAATATTTAAAAACCTCTAAAGTAACTTGCTAGTCCATTAAATTGCCTAACTTCGTGTTTATTGCGTAGTATTGGAAACTGATCTTTCTGAATCTAACGATTCAACGCTCGAAAATCGACGCATAAACGATATACACCAGATTTCTTTTTAAAGAGTGACTTATTTACAAGTCTCTTATTTTTTTTTTTGTGAATAGAACAAATCGAACGCTTCACAAGGGGGTTCTGATACAATAATACCTTTGCCTCGAACAATTAATACATTACTGTGTTTGAAAAACATAGGATCCTCTGAAAAATTACAAAGCGCTATCCGACATTCTCCGATATTGACGTTATGAATTCCTCCCATCACATAATAGTTTACGTTATTCAACCGCCTTATCCTACTCTCGATAAAAATGTCACAGTTTGAATCCTCTCTATCGATACATTGAACGTAATCAAAGTTATGAACGACTGTGTCAGTTTAATTTTTAAACCTACTTTATCAGTACCATGGTCGTTTCCTATTTGTATGTTTCTCATGTAGACGTTTAATTTTCTATTCAAATATACAATTTATCATGAGTTTGTATGATAAAAAAGGTCTTCTCTCTGTAAAATCTTGACCTATTAGCAAAGATTCATGTAGTTGAGAAGTTTCAATTATATATGCGTCTATGTCTGCCGTCACTTCTCCGATGCGTACGTTCAGTCTCATCCTACCAACAGGCACTGAAGATCCATTACCGAAGCCTCGATTATTAGGTACCAGTTTAGGAAATGAATTATGTCTTGTCGAATAAGAGTGCAATCGCTTCCAAAATCTACATAACTTTGAACATTAATGATGCCATTTATGACGGCTATTTTATAAAATTTCGAGTCTGATCTAGTCTTTTGTGTTAACATTGTTTTCTTTTCTGGGGGTTTTGTATTATTAGAATTGTAGTCACCTCTCCAACATACATTGGATCTGTGTCAAAATCTATTGCATTTATCACATTTGATAATGGGTTTAGAGCATTTTGTAGACATGTCCACTTTATTTACAGTCAAAGCATAATACTTCAGCAACATTGGCATCTGGATTAATTCGACATACATTACTTCGATGCCCGATTTTATAACACATAAAAAATTTAATATCATTGGGACTGGAAGCGGTTGCATTCATTGTTCGTTTGTGATACGGAAATGCTTCTCTAATTAAGTCTTTTAAGAAATTTAATAAATCTTCCGGTTTTTGAAATCGTGCTGAAGACGCGCTGGCCCTAATCATCCTATCATCTATTCCATACACTAGACAGTCTACTGCCTTTTTACCCAATATACAACATGCGTTCAATTACATGAGTCTTATCGTAGAAATATTCGTCTACAGACTCGCCAGTCTTCTTGCGTCGTTCTAATATTTCTGTCAATAAAGCACCATAGTTGCTTTCCAATGGAAATGCTTTAACTAGCCTATCCTGCCAGGCGGTACATGCCAAAAGTATAGTTGGTAGACCTTCATACCATTTTTAGCATGCCCACCTAACTTTGGTAATGCATAATGGGCAGTTTGCTCATCGGTCCAGTTGTAAATTTTCGCACACTCATTAACCTTGGCTATCCATCTCTCAATACGCTGATTATTCTGTGCTGGATAAAACATAGGCATTATGATTTTATCATAAGTTAATTGAGAATTCGGCCGCATAATATTTTTGAGAAATTGGGCAAAATCATTCATATTAACCATTAAATTAGAGTTACTTGTGGTGCATCTTCTTTCTCGGTATGCGTGGTAGCGTCTGGTAGAGTTGTAGTTGCTTGTAGCTCTGGCAGAGGGGTGCTGGGTCCCATCTCTCGTTGCATCGCAGAGACTGTCAGTTGTACTAGAGTATGCATATCGTTTATCTGTAATGTGTGAAATGTGACCTGCATAAATGGGCATAACAAAGAGCAATCTGTGATGCGTCTAAGAAATATTTATAATTATTTTTATTGTAAAAAAAAGAGGAAAAATATAGAAATAAAAGTTTCATTATTTTAATTCATTGATACCAGAAGAGCTCTCCTTCAAAATAATTGTGTAACATCAGTGCTCGCGTCACTTTTATCTTCAGCGAGGAGACAAAGAGGATAATAATAAAACGATTCATTGGGGAAAAAGAAATATTAGAACTACTGGCCTGATTTGTCGTTGGGTAGTGAAGAGCAGGCAGGGTCACCCTCCGCTACTTGCACTGCTAGCTCGCTGTCCTGCACGGAGACTTCTCAAGGTAGTGCGTGCTTGAGGCAGGCATAAGCAGATCTTCATCAATGTGTGTAGCAGGTTGTACAGTTGTCTGAAATATGTATAATTAGAGGTGCATAAAATTGGAAAAACAAAGGGTATCAGGTTCTTCATGTTATTAATATTTTAGTCAATATAAGAATGAAAAGAGTTTATCAATAGTGTTCAAAATGATACCTCAAAGTTTTAGGTACACATGCTCATTGGACATGATATACATATATGGAATAATCAAAGTACATATATAGCATCCAGAATAACACGGAAAATAGCACAGGGCAGGCGTTATTTAAAGTATTATACTTAATATATAAACTATATACTGATCATAAAATAAAACCATTTAAAAAAAATAATGAGAAAAAAAAAGAAATCTCACATAATCTTCACATAATAAGACAAACAAATTGGACAATGTTAACCCATTGGCATCGGCGACAATGACAACAATAGAATTTCATTCATAACTAGGACGTAGCGGTCCTGACGATGCCAACTTATTTATAATAACTAGGTACATTATATTGATCGCCTAAAATAATATTTTAAAAATACAAGTGAAACTTTCCTTATTTTTGTCATGTGTTTGCATCACATCAGTTCCGACATAGTTTGATCCACCTTTTATTTCTCGGGGAACATGGCGGGAACGCCGTTTCCTTTTATTACATTGCTTCCTTGATCTTTGGCTGCGCCTAACTCTTTGACTCTGCCCAAAGTCCGAAGAAATACTTTGAGAGGTTCTGCTGCTGCTGTAGCCACGCCGACGGCGCTTGCGCCTTCGAGAATGCTTTGAACGGCTATGCGAATGCCTTTCTTTGTCATCGCTATCCATTTTTTGTTTTATTATCCCACTTCTGATATTAAATCAGGGTGGCAAAACAAAAGCAAATTGACCAATACACTTCACTTTAATCTCTTATACTTAAAACTCAAGAATTAAACACTATCCCAGGTCTACCCTCTACAACCCGCCGTGATAAAATGTGTCAGTTCTACTTTCATTCGCCGCCTTTTTACAAAAGTAGTTCTTATACTTGTTAATATAAAATAACATAATATATACCGAAATTATATCTAATATTATATAGGAAAGATTTAAAAGGTTTTACAGATATTTTGAGCTATATATCTTGCTTATATAATAATTAATAAAAATGGTTCCTATGCCACGATAGTCGGAAGTCAAGAAGCATACTTTTATAGAGTATTATAATAAATACCAGGTTTGTATTACTAGAATAATATACAATTCTAACACTATGTACACGTACGCGTTGAACAGGAGTTATTCTAGAAAAATCTTAGATACCACGTGACCTGCATTCGCAATTAAAACGGGAAAACGGTAGAATTCAAAACCTATCCAACCTAGCGCAATCTACTTGTGAAATATCTGAGAAATCCGCCAAGCAGCTTATCAGTTATTTGGGAGAGTCTATATCCGTGTTATTATGTACGCGTTGAACAGGAGGGGTTATTCTAGAAAAATCTTAGATACCACGTGACCTGCATTCGCAATTAAAACGGGAAAAACGGTAGAATTCAAAACCTATCCAACCTAGCGCAATCTACTTGTGAAATATCTGAGAAATCCGCCAAGCAGCTTATCAGTTATTTGGGAGAGTCTATAACCGTGTTATTATATGTACGCGTTGAACAGGATATATTCTAGAAAAATCTTAAATACCACTCGGTATTAAAACGGGAAATACGGTCATGTTCGAGTAGTACATGAAAGGTTCCGCACTAACACAGAGGACCTTCCATTATTTTTACTGACTTCAAAATATGGAGGCTTACTAATTTCACCTGTATTTTTTTTCTATGTTTGTTACGTCAGAACTTTTGACAGGGTAAACTTATTTTAATGATTCTTTTTTATTTGAAAGCTGATGCTAGTCGTGTAGTTCCATTTAAATTTCATCGAAATCGGTTAAGCCGTTTTTGAGTTACACTCCAATAACTGAAAAGTCTTGATGATATAGTCATTGACAGTGAATGACAATCGATCCTATAAGTAGCAAGGGAGAGCAAGGGTCACTTTTTAGTGACACTAGGGAAAAAATGTTTTCACTAAAAAAATGGAACCGATTTTAACACTTAGTAGTAGTAGTCCGTTCGGCGAATCGTAAGTGGATTAAAGCGTTTATTGTGATGCTGTTATATGTCCGATTGTTATAAATCAAAAGGATTACGAGAAAACGCATCCTTGGCTATACTATAAAACGAAACTTAAATACTTTTGAAGCGCTCGTAGCGAAGTTTACTTAGCTGTTCTATCCCCGATCAGCAAAGTTAAGCAACGTCGCGCGCGGTCATGAGTTGGATAGGTGACCGCTAGTGACATTACTACAGACCGCTTCCGTGCTTCGGAGGGCACGTTAAGCCGTCGGTCCCGGTTGTCGGCTTAGGATGGCAGTCGTTATAGCATGGTGGTAGGGCATTTTGCGAATGCCCGCCTGGCTAGCTACCACCTTCAAGTAGAAAATCTGTCGCCGAGCACCTTACGGTGTGTTACGGCAGCAGAGTAATTCTAGGTTAGCCTGAACAACATATTCGACCACATCATCACTTACCATCAGGTGAGATAGTGGTCAAAGGCTAACCCAATATTTTCATTACGATAGAGAAATGAAGTCGCTTCGACCCCGAATTCATGTCGTATAGAACAAGTATATCTTAACTCTTCAAACACTTATAAATAATAGATAATCTTTCTAAATATGAATATATAGAGCAAGTAGCAACTGTTATTAATCTGTGGTACATCTATCAGTAGATTTAGAACACATCACTTTAGATAAGCAGATATTTCTGACGGTAGCTAATCGTACTTTAGCCGTTTGGGCGTGCACGGTTTTTATCGCGACAGGAGCAAAATTGATACAGTCCCACCAACTTATCTGTTCAGGCGGCAGAAAAAAGAACTACAACATTCCTTCAAATTGTGACAGTTTGTAGTTGATTTCCTTGACCAGCAGCGCCCTCGCGAACTGCACAGTTAAGTTGGTGGTACTATACAAGAGATAGACACACAGAGTTGGAAGACGTAATTACCGACTTAAAAACAGGAGGACTCAATTCGTATATTTTTTTATGTTTGTTACCTTAGAACTTTTGACTGGGTGAACCGAATTTGATGATAACAAGCATCAACTTTCAAATAAAAGCCGTATTTGAAAGTTGATGCTGGCCGTGTGGTCCCATTTAAATTGCATCATAATGGGACAACCCGTTTTTGAGTTACACTACAATAACTGTACAATTTTCATCTTATGATATAGTCATTGACAGTGAATGACAATCGATCCCATAAGTAGCAACGGTCACTAAAAGATGAAATAATTTTTTTATACCAAAAAATGGAACCTACTTCAACACTCAAATGTGTGAAATATAATAATAATAATAATAATAAATCTTTACTTGGAACCATAACAATATTATACAAATAACATATGAGAATCGATGACAAATAACTTGTCGAAGTCGTGCACCATGCGCACAATATTATGGTAAAAGGTACTTTTGAACCATCATGGTACCGACTTTAACAAGTTATTTCACACATTTGAGTGTTGAAGGTGGATCCATTTTTTTTTCTAACTTCGGTTACAGAATTAATATCTTCGTTACAAAGTTTTTTAGTTATCAATATAGGTTATGATATAAATGTAAAAGATAATTGAGTCTGCAAGATTAATTATTGGACACTAAAATACATGATTAGGATATATTAGAAAACGTTACGATAGAGAAATGAAGTCGCTTCGACCCCGAATTCATGTCGTATAGAACAAGTATATCTTAACTCTTCAAACACTTATAAATAATAGATAATCTTTCTAAATATGAATATATAGAGCAAGTAGCAACTGTTATTAATCTGTGGTACATCTATCAGTAGATTTAGAACACATCACTTTAGATAAGCAGATATTTCTGACGGTAGCTAATCGTACTTTAGCCGTTTGGGCGTGCACGGTTTTTATCGCGACAGGAGCAAAATTGATACAGTCCCACCAACTTATCTGTTCAGGCGGCAGAAAAAAGAACTACAACATTCCTTCAAATTGTGACAGTTTGTAGTTGATTTCCTTGACCAGCAGCGCCCTCGCGAACTGCACAGTTAAGTTGGTGGTACTATACAAGAGATAGACACACAGAGTTGGAAGACGTAATTACCGACTTAAAAACAGGAGGACTCAATTCGTATATTTTTTTATGTTTGTTACCTTAGAACTTTTGACTGGGTGAACCGAATTTGATGATAACAAGCATCAACTTTCAAATAAAAGCCGTATTTGAAAGTTGATGCTGGCCGTGTGGTCCCATTTAAATTGCATCATAATGGGACAACCCGTTTTTGAGTTACACTACAATAACTGTACAATTTTCATCTTATGATATAGTCATTGACAGTGAATGACAATCGATCCCATAAGTAGCAACGGTCACTAAAAGATGAAATAATTTTTTTATACCAAAAAATGGAACCTACTTCAACACTCAAATGTGTGAAATATAATAATAATAATAATAATAAATCTTTACTTGGAACCATAACAATATTATACAAATAACATATGAGAATCGATGACAAATAACTTGTCGAAGTCGTGCACCATGCGCACAATATTATGGTAAAAGGTACTTTTGAACCATCATGGTACCGACTTTAACAAGTTATTTCACACATTTGAGTGTTGAAGGTGGATCCATTTTTTTTTCTAACTTCGGTTACAGAATTAATATCTTCGTTACAAAGTTTTTTAGTTATCAATATAGGTTATGATATAAATGTAAAAGATAATTGAGTCTGCAAGATTAATTATTGGACACTAAAATACATGAATAGGATATATTAGAAAACTGTGCGGGACATTTTATAAAATAAACTAACTACTTATCAATAAACTATTAATTGGGTATGGGGGGATCGAGAGCTCATCGTATTTTCCAAAACTTATCACAGCGCTTGGTCTATGCGACGCGTGATCAAAATGCTGGCACCTATTTGGCTCCAAGAATTAACATTGCAATTCAACGGGGCAATGCTGCCAGCATGCTAAGCACGCTGTCAACTGGTAGTGGGCTGGAGCATTTGGACTGCCTTTGGACCAGTAGATACATTGGGAGTTGTAAAATTATTGCAGTTGCACGATTAAAAAAAAATTGTTAAAGGATTTGTTAAGTAATAAATTAATAAAAGTAAGCCCCGTGGGATGCCGGGTTAGAATGTGATTTCTTCCCGTGGGTGTCGTAAAAGGCGACTAAGGGACAAATGTGCCAAAGGAGCAGCATGTCTTCTCCCGTGGATGTGAGTAGGGTGTTGTGTGCATTAGACGCACGACAGGGCTGTATACCATCTTATAGAGCCCTGCCAGGGTTTCATTCAAAATGTTCTTGTGTTTCGTCCATTGTGTTGGAGAAAACATTTTGTATGAACCTCTGTGCCCGGGGAATTGCAATAGGCTCGTCCCCTATTACATGGGACTAAAACCCAAATGGCGAAACGTGGGTCATACACACCTCTGCCTACCCCTTCAAAGAATACAGACGTGATTATATGTATGTATGCATTATTTAGTATTGGTCACAAATAAGCCAAATTTGTAAAAAAATGTAAAGTGTAGATGTGAAAATTCATTATCGTTGAGTAATTAATTAAATAGTTTTAAAATATCCGTACATAGTAAAAATTTTTCAGAAATCAAGCATCGCTCGTTGCTCTGAAGAGAAGTTCACCTTCAAAGTCCTAGAAAAGACTCGCCCCCTTAAGCCAGCATCATCAACCATATCAATTTATCATCAGGTGTGGTTGTAGTCAAAGCTAAGCAACACATGTAGCCACGAGCACCCGAACACTCCCTGTAAACGACCACTGTCTGAAACTGTTCTTAGATTCCACTTATACACGTGAGTTGTCGCTTATTCTTCTTCTGAGTCGCTACACTCTTGACAGAGTGGTCGTGGTCGTCACATCAGGAGTGGTGACACGCCTCACAATCCGTCGCCATTCCTCTCGCACCGCTGTCTTCCTGGTACACTCGTGGAGTGGACGATCTAGAGCAGCCTTCACTTGGTCCGTCCAATGCATGGGTGATCTGCCGCGAGCTCTTTTGCCATCCAAGCATGTCGCTTATTATTTGGATTATTATCTTCAAGAGTTTACCAAACTACATTTCTGGTAGGCGGAACCTATATTTCGGGTAGGAGATACCACTTCATTTCTCGATAGCATTCTTCCTTCGCTATCTCTAGGTGAAGATTATAATCAAAGTAAACAGGAACATTAGTGGCACATCTCAAGTGTTCTACAAATAGGAGATTATCTTTGGAATTATTGAGCCATTATCTAGATACAGTAACCTAGTTACGGCGATAGCAGCATCGCCTTCGGTATCTATTGAAAATAATTTAGGTGGAATCAGGTGCTTGTATATCCGTATTTATATTTCTAGTTCGTATCTGTCTGCACGAATGAACCACATACCTACCAAAACGGTTCTTATTTGCATGCACATATTTTCATCTGCAAACATTCCATGATAAGTACTAAGTAAGCTGGATAACTTCATAATGCAAACGGAAAGAATATCGCTATAGATAGTTTGCAATAAGAATCATGCTATTATTTCTCATAGGTCTCTGGCATTTTGATAACATCCTGTGGGCTTATGTTTGCCTGGTACTTTTAGTAATATATCAGCTGCATTGTCCACTGCTGAACACAGCCTCTCCATTATACGGGGTTGCCATAATCCCCACTCTTGGCAGGCCTCTTGCGGATCGCGGTTTAGCGCGGTTTGAAGATAGCATAGCAGTTCCTCAAAAGGCACTGCTGCCCACTTTCCGGTATTTTACCATTATTATTTACTTTACCAGGCGACTGCCTTTTACGACATCCATAGGTAGAAATTCATTTATTATATTATGTGACCTTCTAGCCCGGCACCCCACGAGGCCTCAGCAGGGCTTTTTAGTAGATGTCTGGAACCCAACAACCGTGTGATTCTTTGCCTCGCACTGCCACTATGTGGAACCATCATGTGAAGTGTTCCCGAACCGATACGACTTCTACAATGGAGCTTTCAAGAACAGAGCATATATTCCCTTCTCGAAGGCCTGCTTCGCATCCTCAAGACCTCTAGTGTTAGGGATGATGGTTGCGCGTTACATCGACCATAAACGCGAGTTATCTAGAATATACCCTCATATCAATGAGTTCACTTATGAAATTAAATAAAATGAAACCAATGTGAGGGGGCTGGCACCGCAGATACTCAGTCGGCGCAAGTATGCTAACCTCGGTATGGGTTACATATTTGAGCCGTTCAGTGTAGAGACGTTGGGTCCGTGGGGACCGGGAGCTCATCGTATTTTCCAAAAGTTATCAGAGCGCTTGATCGATGCAACGCATGATCAAAATGCTGGCACCTATTTGACTCAACGAATAAGCATTGCAATTCAACGGCGCAATGCTGCCAACTGGTGGTAGGCTGGAGCATTTGGACTGCCTGTGAGTCTGTAATGACTTACAGGTTGTCTTAAGGCTTTTATTGCAGTAGCTGTAGTGTAGTATATAGTTCGTAGTATTTTGTTAATAAAAAGTTCACTTAGTGACTTCAATTCCCAGCCAACAATCACGTTTGTTCCATCTCAACAAGATGTCGTTATAAAGTTAATGACTTCGTGTGTTCGTATATACTTTAGGTTTCATGGAAATACTTAGGTAGGTACGGAACCCGCATCTAGGCGTGGCCCTGACTCCGAGCAATCAGCCGAGCTATTCTGCTTATGCTAGATAAAATACTTCCCCGTGTTTATGTTCGCCGGTATGTCAAGCATGTATGTATATGTATACATTTTTATGGGTTTTTGTTGTTAATTTAAATAATAGTGACGTTCTAAGTGGTAGCTACTTGTGGGGACATATTGAGGGCATTTTAATGTGTTGACTTTTTACTACGCTGGGATTTCTAAAAATTAGGACAGAAAACGACTAAAAATGTGAAAAGGCGCGAAATCGAAAGAAGTTTTTGAAAATAATAAACGGGTACAAATTCAAAATAATTAAAAAGTTGATAATAAGAAAAGTTTTCATGTAATATTATTTTCAACACCCTTGCTCTTTCTTAGGGCCATACACCGATCTATAACACCCTCGTGCATAATAATATACACTAGTGCGTAATAGAATTATCCCTACAAAGTTAAGTTAGTACCTAACTGCAAATTATATGCGAGTAAACAGACCATTTTCAATTTAACCGGGTAATACAGATTTGTATCATCAAAGAGGTTTTTATGTAATCCACCATCATACATTAGCCGCGCGCAATAAAAAAACTGGGCGATATTTTGCACAATGTTCGTATGTTGTTTGTATCGCATTAGTGCAATATATATTTTTTTTCCTCGCAAGGGTGTTGAAAAAGTGCGTATGGAACTCGTGAGCAAATTGCTCATTATACACTCGGCTGATTTACGCAAGCAACGTCCGCCGCGGTCATCGGTTGAATGGGTGACCGCTAGTGACATTACTACTGAGCGCTTCCGTGCTTCAGAGGGCACGTTAAGCCGTCGGTCCCGGTTGTTGTTATAGCATGGTGGTAGGGCATTAGCCCGCCTGGCTAGCTCCCACCCTCAAGTAGAAAATCTGTCGCCAAGCACCTAACGGTGTGTTCCGGTAGCTGTCATTGAGAACCAGTAATTCTAGGTTAGCCTGAACAACGTCTTCGACCACATCATCACTTACCATCAAATGAGATAGTCAGATTCAGATTCAGATTTATTCATTGTTAGACTGTGTTACATATAGTCACTTTAAGACTTTCGCGACTTGAACACATATTTATAAGTATTTAACGGGACTCAGTCGCGATAAAACATGTATAAATTTATTTACCTCGACGTTTCGGCCAAGTTGCAGTCAACTTCAAGACTTTGACACCCGCCTCTTCAGCCGCTCGTGACCACGGCCCTCATTTGATTTAGATATGTATCGTCTCGACACACAACACTGACAACATCCATAGGTCTTAAAGAAGGTAAAACGCGTTTGGTGCGTTTCCTTAGCACTGGAGTCCAGGATGCAGCTAACTTAAAACCATCCTCTCTATTGAAGTTATGATATTTCCTCATCTCAATAGCTTCTCGTACTAGTCTACAGTGGTAGTGATGTTCCGTTGAGAGGACTTTCGGGTCGTGTCGTGTCATCAGGTCGACTCTAGCAGATGTTCAGCTATAGCAGATTTCTCCACCTGGCGATTTTTCACAGCTGCGATATGTTCTTTGACCCGTTCACTTATAGTTCGCTTGGTTTGTCCAATATATGAACTACCGCAGCTGCAATCTATCCTGTATACACCAGGTGTCTGAAGAGGAAGAATATCCTTGGGTGACCTGACTTGATTTAACCTATGAGTCTGAGTCCTATGAGTAGTCCTATGAGTTAAAGCTTGAAACGCGTGACCAATGCATGTTAACTGTCATTTTTATCATTCAGTTATTTTATGTGTTGGTTAGCAAACCGAAACTTTATTAGGACATTCTGAAACGGACCCTATGACTTTTTGTGCATAGCTGATAAACTAGCTTTTGACCATAATATTTAATTTTCCTGTATTTCTCATTTATTGTATAGACATAGGATAAATTTATATAAAATATCGTTTAAGTTTATTTTAACCTTGAATATCTGAGTGAATCCGATGACGGCGGTGCGTTTAGTGGCGTTCACCTTAAATATTTTTTCTTTACTTATATGTATTAGTCGGATAGTTTACTGGTGAACACAGCCTCCCGCAATATGGGGGTCGCCATAATCCACTCGCTTGGCAGGCGGCTTGTGGATCGCAGTGAGAGATATCAGTTCCTCAGAAAGAGCTGCTGCCCTTCTCGCTTGTTTCCCTTAGACGCCTCTTACAACACCCATGGGTAGAGATGGGGGGGTGACATTCGAGCCCGGCACTCCACGGCCATTAATATTGCGTACAAAATATAATTTTAAGATGTCTTCAACTAATCCTTTAATTGAAAATAAGGAGTTCAGAACAGCCCTAACCGTCGTTATCTCTAGGGTATACCTACCACGTCACCCCTCCACTATCTATGTGTCACACTCTTGTTGACTCCTCAATGCATCACTGCACTCTGCTATTTATGGTTTGTTTTCCTACTATGAATTGGTCCAAGGCCAATAATGGTAGACATAAATTGGCCTTTCCAAATAGACTGCTGAAATCCACTTACGAAATTACTTTTGAAGCAGTGATGGCTCAGAAGCATTGGCTATGGACTGCCGCGCAGCAGGTCCTTGGTTCGAATCCCACCGCGGGCTTGAGCTTCACCGCATGGTGGAAGGGCATTCTGCGATTGCCCGCCTGGCTAGCTACCACCCACAAGTAGAAAATCTGTCGCCAAGCACCTAACGGTGTATTCAAGCAGCATCCTTGAGAGCCAGTGAAATTACAGGCACATGGGACTTAACAACTATGTCTCAAGGTGACGGGCGCAGTGCTAATCGTGACTTGTGACGAAATGCATCTGTTATAGGCAGAGGTTAGTTCGCTTAACATCAGGTGGGAATCGAACATGTACTGCCAAAAAAAAAAAAAATCATCATAATAATTACCGTCCCAACTTTTATATAAAAGCAATCACCAGCTTTTATAAGCATTGCTTTCATAACATAATACATTACTTTTTTCATTTTATGACCATGCATCAATCAACATATGTTTATTACAACTTGTATTAGGAAAACATATATATACACAGTATACAAACAGATAAAGGTAAGAACCTATATGACGGATTTATTTTGTACATCAGTACCTACAAAGAGTGGCCCGTGGGGTGCCGGGTTAGAATGCCATCTCTACCCGTGGGTGTCGTAAGAGGCGACTAGGAGTTACATATCCGCACAAGAAGGTTGGAAGTAGCACTTTCTGTGGAACTGATATCTCAAAGTGCGATCCTCAAGACGCCTGCCAAGCGTGGGGACTATGGCAAACAAATATTGTAATAACTTTATTATATAGTAAGTATGTAACACGTTGTTAAAAGATGTTTAAAGAATGGCCCCGAGTTTCTTGTCCGTTCTTCTCGCAGTGGCTCTATACAATTTATTTACTGAACGTGGCAGTACAATGTAGAATATTTCAATACTAAAATTTGTAATTGACCTTCATAAGAGCGTCGTAGACGCCTAAATTGAATACTAGATTTTGACTTGACTTGACTTTGAAACCCCCCCATAATACTGTGTTCAGCAGTGGACAATCCGGCTGGTGTACCTACAGAGAAGACTATTATAGTTACGTTAGTTTTATCAAAGCATGTATATAAGTATATATATAGAGCCTATATCATATATAAAACCTGCATTTCATTTTACTCTATTCAACAGAAGATGATTCACCGTAATTCCCAACGCGCACATAACACCCCTGTATCATGTAGAGAGATGCGGCTGTGTGCGTGGGATGGAAGGGGGAGGGGGGTGGTAGGCGCCGCCCGCCCTGGCATCTGAGCGGCTCTTGCCGACCGCCCTAAATAACGTGAGCTTTAAATGAGGTCATATGTTTAACCATTCATTTTTACCTCGTACAAACAAAAGACGAGCATTTTGGTTATTTATGCTAGCTACCTATACCCCTTTAGATGCTGACAATTGCTAAATACCTTTACTTGAACAGATTTTTAGCAAAACATATTAAATTAATAGCAGTGATTGCTCAGGGCATTGGCTATGGACTGCCGTGCAGCAGGTCCATGGTTCGAATCCCGCCGCGGGCTTGAACTTCACCGCATGGTGGAAGGGCATTTTGTGAATGCCCGCCTGGCTAGCGACCACCCTCAAGTAGAAAATCCTAATCACCTAACAGTGTGTTCCGGCAGCAGTCCTTGAGAGCCAGAAAAATTACAGGCTAATGAGACCTAACAACTGGACGTCTCAGTGTGACGGGCACAGTACAATTCTTCGTTGACGAAATGCGTCTGTATATATATATATATATATAGTGGACTAACCTCTGCATATATATATGCAGAGGTTAGTCCACTGGGCCTCAGGCTTGTTCCGTCACAAAAACAAAAAAAAAGAATAAGACAATTATATGTTAATTTGGATTACATTATCTACGGTAAAGCAACGTGCGAAACACGTTTCCTTAACATTTACTCGAAAGAATAAAATTCCAAAGTGGGCTCTAAATTACTATTTTAACGTAAATATCTTAATTATTTACGTATGGACATGTAAGAAACTACATTAATAAAATAGCAAAATCTTATGAAGAGGGACAAGAAAAGTTATATTTTCGGATTTTACCTAAACTCATCGCGATTTCACCATCTCTTTCTCTCCTTCGCAGTACGATAGTGACAAAATTTCAGCAGTTAATAGCGACTTGAGGACCAATTATACCATAAACCATTAAAATGTGATAAACCTTTGTTGTCATAGAAAGTTAAGCCTAGAAGCAGATTTTAATTTTGTTGGATTCGTTCCGTAGAAAAAGATAAACTCCTTATACTCTGGTTTTTAATTCGAGATCAAAAATGTAAACAAAGGTGTTAACCGTGCAAAAAAATTACAAGTACATGGTAATTTTTCAAATTTTGGGAACGAATGGAGCATTTAATATAAAAAATATATTTAATGCTATAATTTATTGCATTATTATGAAACAATAAAACACTTTTATATGCGCGTACATATTTCCGCATATTTTCAAGCCTGAAAAAATTAGTGTAAGATTTTTTTGTTTTTAATAGCCACACTTGTGAGAATATTTTTGAAGAAAACCTATGGAACACCCTGACCTATCAGTTTGACAATGACATATATTGACATTTCTTTGTTTACATTTTTGATCTCGAATTAAAAACCAGACCATAGTTTGGAATTTTATGACATCTGACAGCACCGTAGAGATAGAAATAGTATGTTTTATCAGCTGTAGCAAAGTGGCCATGTTTGTTTTTAGTTTATAGAGCTAGATACCGCCAAATTCAACGTTATATTTTTATAAATAGATAAGATTTTTCCCTTTGATTTTTACTTGATGTCAAATTTCATAATAGTCAAAACGATGGCAAATTTAAAATACTGCAACACCATTGAATATCTATGGTGACAGAGGACTATCATATTTTGTTGGTTACAGAGATTTTAGTTATCCTCGTATAGTTTTATTCTAGTTTGGTGAAATTGGCCCCTTCTCGTATATTTTTAAACAAAACTACGTATTATAGTTATATTTGTAACGTAAATTTAGTATTGGGATTTTTCTTACTGCTTTTGACCATTGTTTCAACTTTTTAATGTTTTTATTTTTGCAATGATGTATGCTCTGCGACGAATTAGAGTTATGAGTCATATGTCATATAAGCTTAACGGCCAAAGCATGTCCCGTACAAGGGTTTGAATCCCGAACATGGCATTTATTTTTTATAACTTAAAGAAAGTAAATTTATAACTTTGTAATTGTTTCAACTGCTGATAAGTGATGATCAATTAGCTGCAAGTATATGGACTCTCTTTCAAAGAAGCTGCCAAGACACAGTGCGTAGTGCTTGGCAGCAGACTTCTACCTGAGGGTGGTAGCAAGCTAGGCAAACATTCGCAAAATACCCTACCATTGCACTGGAAAGGTCAAGCCTGTAGTAGGATTCGCACTGAATCGCCTGATATGCAGCCGACATTAACTACCACATTTATTATTTATTATATCGATCGTAGACCGAGAATTTACCTGCTCTAGCTAGGATATCAAAAAAGCATCATTTGGTGACGCAATGACGAATAAAATAACTTGCCAAAAGTCTTATGACACTTGTTTATTTCTTTTATTTTGCCAGACTGGCAAAACACCAACAACTCCTTGATGTAGCAGTTGTATATTGCCAGCGGTAGGTATTAGTTTAACACCAGGCTGACCATCTGCAAAATAATAGGCACCTAGGTAACTATTATTTTTGTCTTTAAGTACAGGCAAACTATTCAAACTTGAATATACCTAGTTTTAATCCGTGATAAACTCCATAAACAAAACTATACAATGCATCTAAAAACATTTTCATTTGTATTTTCCACTCACTGTCTGACGTGGCGGTCTCCCTAGAGCAAATCGATCTTTCACCTATCCACATCATAAAATCTTAACTCGTATAAAATTAAAAAGCATTTTAAACACTATTCCTTTAGCGTTATGGTCGGTAACCGCCTGCAGCTCCCCCCTCGATTTTCCCCGGAGAACCATCTTACCGCGCTCTATATTTAAATTGTTGTATCATTTTGTAATGCACAAACAAATTAGAACCTTATTCCTTAGCTTTAAGTTACAATTTGACATTGTGCTTGTCAATTTGAGAGAATCGATCTCATTTTCTTCATATTCTATAAAGGACGCAAGTCTCACTGTAGGTCGACATGAAAATATGTACTTTATATTATAACTGTTTAGTTATATTCTTCTGTCGAGTGGACGCAGCAATGGAGTGGTTTAGTATCTCTGCAGAGAAAATTATTCCTGGCTGAATTGAATACGTTGAGATCCCATTGGTTCAGATCTCTGAGAGGGATGCCAGAATTGTATATAAACGACTTATTTAGCCACCTCAATCAAAACACAGATCTATTCCGAGCGCTGAGTTAAGACATATTTACAGAGTTTAGGTGATATGGTAATATTTCTATGGGTCTTGAGCTGAAGCTTAACATATCTTCACGACTTTACATCCCTGAAGCGTTTTTTTATGTTATTGTGACGGAACAAGCCCGAGGCCCACCTGATGTTAAGCGGAGTAACCTCTGCCTATAACAGATGCATTTCATCACAAGTCACGAATTGCACTGCGCCCTTCACTTTGAGACATAGTTGTTAAGTCTCATGTGCCTGTAATTTCACTGGCTCTCAAGGACAGCTGTCGGAACACACCGTTAGGTGCTTGGCGACAGATTTAGACAGACAGCTTAAAATAAAGTTGGGTCGACACCCACGTCTCGTCAGGGAGGTATGTTTGGGACCAATGAATTATTGCGTACAGGTAAATTAAATACATATGTGATATTAAACAATGTCTGATTTGATCAGGATTATTTCAAACTACCGGCACATCTTTTAGAAATCCGTGAATGAAATATAGCACCAATATTTTCTTAAAATATATATTTCGTTAAAAGTGATTTGGTGATTTGCTCCGAAGCAACTTTCTACTAGGCATATTGGTTCAAAGGACTTTGTGTCCATCGCAATAAATTTATTGTGTTAATATTTACCATAATTTACAAATTTAGCATTGAAGACCATCCGATTCGTAATAAAATTAAGGAGCGAGCACATTGCCCTCTACCGGGCATAGTACCAGACGCCGTACCACTTCTGAAAATTTCCTGGGTTGTCCCTGAACACAGCGTCCCACATACACACAAACCCCCTTGGTTTGCATTTATCCCCACGCTTGGCAGGCGTTTTGAGGATCGCAGTTTAAGATATCAGTTCCTCAGAAAGCTCTGCTGCTCCGTCTTCCGTTATTTTACCTTTAGTCACCTCTTACTACACCCACAGGTAGCTATGTCGGGGTGACATTCTAGCCCGGTACCCCACGGGGCAACACGGGGTTTGGTATCTAGCTCTGAAGATTCCAAGGTGACTATATAGTTCTAATATATTAGATCTCAATTCTGAATAGAAAGTAGGCTGAAAAGGACCATAGTAAAGGTAAGCCACCTTTTGCAGAGACAGATTTTCATTGTCTTAATAATGATAGGCCACTTTTCCGATGACTACGGCAGTTATTAATATAAATAAAAGGTTTTTCTTCATTCCTTCACTGAAACTGCTCCTTATGGCCGTTCCCGTGAGAATCCTTTAAGCTGTTAACCGTATAAAGTGCTTTATTTTTCTACTTAAAAAAAAGTTTCAGCGAAAAGAACGAATAAAGTTTTCTTGAAGAAAATATGAAACGTACTTTAATATTTTATTTAAACACGTAGATGAAGGTGGATAACCAACAGATGGCGCGCAGTGTAGGCAAGTAAAAAAGTTATATTTTGGTTCATCTTTTTGTCCTTCCCTTTTAGAAATTGTAAGTATTTTCGTCGAAACACAATGTTATGCGAAATCACTCGTTTCCGAACGCAGCCCTTCCTTTTTAGAAATTGTAAGTATTTTCGTTGAAACACAATGTTATGCGAAATCACTCGTTTCCGAACGCAGCCCTTCCTTTTTAGAAATTGTAAGTATTTTCGTTGAAACAGAATGTTATGCGAAATCACTCGTTTCCGAACGCAGCCCTAAGGTGATTTTTATCTACTGAGTTCTCCCAGAAGAGAAGAAATATTCACATTAATATATCTCATGCTCACTAAGTAATTACCAACTAAATTCAAAAATATTTATACCTATCAATATTTGGGATTGAAAATCTTCTACGTGAGTGATAAAAAATAGATAACTATTATACATTAATATAGATCTTAACGCAGATACCTGTACGTGTATCAATTCGCAAAATATCTGCGCAAGAGGTGCGCATAGTAATGATTGATATTGAAATAGAACACCAATTCAAAAGCAAACTTGCTGGTATATGATAATCAACATAATCAGTACTGAGTTATCGGCTGATTGGTACATAAGAAGGCCATCCACAAACGAGACGTCAATAGATACTGTCTTTAGGTGATAGCAAGATAATTTCTTGTGTGTCTGTCATAATCATAAATCCTTTGTATTGATACAGAAACAGTTATTATTTTTGCAAAGATGCCAAGTTGTTTTCTGGCGCAAGTTTTGCAACCTGAGGAAGCAAAGGAGTGGTTCAAATATAGAATCTTTGGGCCCAACTCTTAAAAACTATTATTGAAAAGTAACGTCATTATTTGAAGCTAATATTGATACTGAAATTCGTTCTATGGCCGTTACAAAGCAATAATGTTCATATAGCGCTATCTCTATCACACAAATGACTTGATTCAGTGCACACAACCCGCTCTCACGTTGAAGTTCTAATGTAAGTTTGCTATATAGCGGATATTTGTAGTGCGTATTTGTTGTCATAGTAAGATTAAAATAAGACTGAATTAAGAGATGGGAGTTGGCCCTCTGAGCGTAACAATGTTTCAAGAGTATGAGACGCAAAACAATTTAGCTGCAAACTAAAACACAATTTGTCATCTCACTACAGCGCGGAAACAACTAGTGCAAGGTGCATGAAAAACAGCCTAAATTATATACTAAATAATAGTTATAGCTTAAATAATGTAGCAACTTACTTCACCTAAAGAGTTGTCGAAAAAATACATACACCTTGAGACTTAAGTTTGGTGCAACAAACTAATATATATATCGTCATGGCACTACTTAGAACTGATCTATGCTCACATCTCACACATTACTAAATTCTTAAGTGTGTTAGACAGAGAGAGAGAGAGAGAGAGAGAGAAAGAGACTGGACAATGGCGTAGGATACTTGCTATCCCAATTCAATATTTCTATAATACAAAGTTAAAAAAAATTACTACATGAACGAAATCGCAACAAAAAGCTAGTAACCCATATTTCATGTAAAAGATTATAGAGGTGGTATGCCGCGCCAAGCAGTTCGTCAACCCACATTGTTTTGAAGCCCACAAAGCCACCGCGGAAGTGTGCTGAGCTCGAATATTAATTATCGTCACCCCACCCACCCTTCCCCATGGGGGAGGAATTGAGAGTCGCGCCTGGCACCAAAATATCTAGTGCGGGAGATATCGGTTTAATTACGTTACACTATAACATCTGAGGAGGTACCAGCCTAGATATAATTTCGAACTTTGTAGAATGTTTAAAGCGCTTGTAGCGAAGTTTACTTAGCCGTTCTTAACCGATCAGTAAAGTTAAGCAACGTCCGCCGCGGTCATGAGTTGAATGGGTGAACACTAGTGACATTACTACTGAGCGCTTCCGTGCTTCGGAGGGCACGATAAGCCGTCGATCCCGGTTGTTGTCTTAGGATGGCAGTCGTTATAGCATGGTGCTTGGGCATTTTGCGAATGCCCGCCTGGATAGCTACAACCTTTAAGTAGAAAATCTGTCACCATACACCTAACGGTATGATACGGCAGCTATCATTGAGAGTCAGAAATTCTAGGTTAGCCTGAACAAAATCTTCGACCACATCATCACTTACCATCAGGTGAGATAGTGGTTAAAGGCTAACAAATCAGCTATAAAAAATATATATATTGGCGTACACCATACCAGTTCTAGCTAAGCCCGAGCAACAACTTCGACCGCATCATCACCTACCATTAGTTGAGATATAGTGGTCAAAGACTAGCCATAACAGCAATAGATAACTAAATATACATGAAGGCGTGTAATTTCAAAATCTGTTATTCTGTTACTGGGGTCGAGTCTGGAGTTGTTTTTCATGTCTGTATGTTCCCGTGGGTTGCCGGGCTAGAATGTCACCCCTTCATCTCTACCCAAGGGTGTCGTAAGAGGCGACTAAGAGTAACACACCAGAATGTGGGCAGCAGTACTTTCTGAGGAACTGCTATCTGACACTGCGATCCCCAAGGCGCCTGCCAAGCGTGGGGATTTCGGCAAACCCCCATGATGGGGGACGCTGTGTTCACCAGTGGACAATTCGGCTGATACAATAATGTGTGGTAGGTACCACTGCGAAATTGGTTGGCCGATTTGCACAGTTCTTTTATGGAAACCAAGAAAAGTTTTCGGTTTCATTAAAAAAATGATTCTTTGTAGCAAAAGTGTCTCTAAGGACTGTTTCGCAGAATGAGAACCACAGAAAGTATTTTTTTTTACAGAAAATCCACTCGTAACTACCTCGTTCAACTACTCTTAAACTATAGCTTAAGATTCCGAAACTCGGGACAAAAGGCGCTTAGTATATAGCGAGGCGAGGCAAGGGCGTTAGTCGTGACTGCCAGCTTGATGGATTTCGCGAGGATACCTTCCATTGTACTCCTGCTCTACTGAGTCAGCTTTGTTTGTGAGAAGAATAGAGGAAATGATGAGGCACTGAAAAAAATGTTTGTTTACCACAGTTATTTGTCTTATAGGCATTTTTCTTGGTGTTAGGCAGGTGGTACTAAAATCGAAGCCTATAAACTTTATATTTTATTTATAGCTAATAGGCTAGCCTATTAGCACTATCAGCTGATGGTAGGTGGTAATGTGGTCGAAGATGTTGTTCAGGCTAACCTAGAGTGTCTGGCTCTCAAGGACAGCTGTACAGCTGGACAGCTGTAGGCCTTTATTTAGGCTTAATAATATTTTACCACTTCCTTGCATGTATATCAGAGATTTATGCATATTTGTCAAACAAAACTCATCTTATTTCAAAGCTCGTAGTGAAATTTTTCCAAGACAAAAACGCAATCGTTTTAAAAGCTTAATATATCAACCACGCTGCCATAAAGATATATATAAGAGAAATGTTTATAATATGTGCATAACTGTTTATAATAAATTACCAGACGAAATAAAGATATAAGAGGGTCATGTTTATAGGAATAGGCTAAGTCAGTGGTTATTAGAAAACTGTTTTATAGCATTAAAGAATATATGGAGGTTTAGTAAGATATAGATGTAATTAATATGATTAAATTGTTATTATTACTAGCGTATTTTTAGCATTAGCTTTAAATTTTTGCACGTCTGCTTGCAGGCAGAATACAGAGACCACGCATTTTACACAAGAACTCAAAATGTACATACATGATTGTATTCTTGCAAATAAATTATTTGATTTGATTTGAAGGACAGCTGCCGGAACATACCATTAGATGCTTGTCGACAGATTTTCTATTTGAGGGTGGTAGCTAGCCAGGAAGGTATTCAAATAATATCTTGCCACCATGCTTTATCGACTGCATCTTAGGGCAACAACCGGGACCAATAGCTTAACGTCTCCTCCGATGCACGTAAGTGCTCGGTAGTAATGTCGCTAGCGGTCACCTATCCAACCAATGACCGCGGCGGGCGTTGCAATCGGTTAAGAACGACTAAGCAAACTACACTACGTGCGCTTCAAAACCTTTTCAATTTAACTTTATAGGTATTATGTTCTATGTTATTAAATAAAATTAAAATAATTAATAAATTGATTACCTACCTAAATTAATCATTCAAAGAATATTTTATTGTTTTGTTACAGATAATACGGTTGTAATTTATGGTCAAAATTAATCAAAATAAAGAATTAAATGTTTATTTATTATATTTTATCTCCCAAAGTTAATTTTATTCATAAAATGTTTACCACTTTTCTGACATAATAACTCTTTGCTAAGGTTAAAAAAAGGACCGTTCGTTTTACACGGAGCATCTTGATAAACCGTGCGTTTTACCTAAATAAAAAGAAACTCGTGCGTTTTACATTACAATAACGCACAAGTAAGTAATGAGATACAATACGATATGTGTTATAAATACAGTTTGATATTCTTAGCGTGGGTCCAATCTGCACAGGTGGTCCTCGTGCTTATTCATACATGAAAAGAAAAAAGAAAAAACCGCTTAACACCAGCACGCCTCGTGCTATTCCCATCACGAAAGCGTAAAAAAGCCATGTTAAAGTTCTCATAGCATGGTCACTACGGATCTTTATTCCAAAAATCACCACTGGCAGTATCATGCTCCTTGGCTTAGAGGTTTTTGTAATAAGCAGGTGTAACCATATCTAAGTATTTTTAAGATATACAAGTTTAAAAAATATGAAGATTAGTACTTACTATCGACATGCAGGTTAAAGTACTTGAAAAACATACATTTCCATCAGAGTTTAAAAATGTTTATAATGTTTGAAATGTCGTGTAATGTAAACACGTGTACGTTGTAATTGATCATTAGTAAAGATAATTTTGTACCACCTTATACATTGTAATCTATTAGTAGACATAGACAAATTTACGATTTTTATTTTAGATAACAATTTAACGCAATAATAATGTTTCTTAATCAAATTATTTAGTACACAAGGTATTATTTTACTGATAGGCTTTGACGACAACAATATCTAGTGGTAAATGATGATGGTACAATGAAAATGAAAATGTTCTTTATTTCTGTACCCAAGATTTAATTAAAATTAGGGAAGATTGTTGAGACCTTCTAGTAAGTATACAAATAGTTGTGTCAAAAGAACTCGCTCTTCCATAACCATTCCATAACTTTAAATGATTACAGATATACAGGGTTATTGGTAAAATGCTAACAACTTCTTACTGTTAGTCCTGTAAAACATTTTGTGTTTTTTTTGTTTTGTAATAAAAAAAAACTATTTTTTTTTGTGTTTTAATGCCTACTGCGAGCTAATAGCGCCCCCACCCCGGCAACACTAGACCGTGCCGTGAATAAAGGTCCCTTTGAATAAAGAGTTTTGAAAATTTACATAGAGCAATTACACAATCAAACACAGAGGTCGCCGGCGAGCTCGAGGCAAAAATAAAATCCCGATTAGTGTCTCTCCAAATAGTCACAGAGTATCATTCAGTAGGGCCCATTCTCAACGGTACAACACTGCAGTTGTACCGGGGCATTTAGTTCCGATTCCCCCATTGTCTCTCGGCAGCGAGACAAGCCGAGGTCCGAACCACAGTGGTGCCCTTGAGCTCGCTGTCACCCCTACCGATAGTAGCGTAGCGTTTTCGGCGCTCGCAGGAGACGGAGGAATAAGGCGCTTTCGCCTTATGCGCCCGTCTCAGGAGAAGTGCCTTCGGCACTTCTCCCTCCCGGGCTATAAGAGGGCCTCCCCTCGCCCAAAACCCGGTGGAGCTGGACGTCCGCTTAGCGGTAGTCAGCATCTATGTCCTCCCTAATAAAAAAAAAAAAACAATGAGCAATGTAAAAAAAATAGTAATACATTACAGGCACAAGATTTTCGACATCAGGTGGTCTTCGTACTTATTCAGTCAAAAATATATAATAATATAAGAAAATTATAAAAATAAACAAGATAAAAATATTTTTTATATTGTTAGGTTTGCAATAACGCCTGCTATGCGGATTACATTACAAAATCACAAATAGTATATATTATAATAGTATATCTTATATTTGTGATTTTGTAAAAATATTTTTTCTAAACTAAAAATAAACCATCTCAAAATGTTTCTTAGGACTAGCAGAAGTCAACCCTAAGAGGTTGTTAGCATTTTACCAGTAACCCTGTATACTGTTAATATTATAAAGTTGTTAAAGTTACTACTTAATATAAATTTTATTAGGTGCATATTATCTCAAATACAATAAACTTTTTATAGATCTACGTGCGTAGGTATGTGGAATGTGTGTGTGTGTGTGCGTATGAGGGTGTGTATAAGGGTGTGTGTGTGTGTGTAAAGATGTGTGTAACTATGTGGGTATAATGAAAACAAAATTAAACTAAACAAAACTATGTTTGTATAATGTGTATGAGGAGAGAGTGCGATTTCCGGTAACTTTAGATAACAGGAAAATATTTAGTGTACTATCCATTAAAATATAAGTTGTTTATTAACATGTTTGAAGTAGTGCTTCTACTTCGTCATAAATTTAAGTAAGTATCCAACTGATTAGATGTTTTTTTGATTAATATCCAAACTTTTGTATACCTATATAACTTTATATAAGCCCGCCTTATTTACGAATTTATTACTTACATAAGTAGTTTTAGTAACTTGGACCATTATTGCCCTATCTTTTCTTGTTCTGATAAGAATCTAAGTGTCAAAAAGTAAATTCTTGTGAACTTTCAAAATTGATTGAATGAAAAAATTTACAATATACCTTCAGAGTTGTAAAATTATAATAAAAAGACTGTGAAACCATCACGTAATATATTTTAGGAACGAACCTAATTCATATGAAGCGCTTTAATTAACTCTATGTAAATTAACTATTATCATATATTCAAATACTTTATATTGTATTGTAGTGTATATATATATATATATATATATTATGTAAGTATATCAATGTATTAATTATATGCTTATATATATTTCAATATTTATTAGTGTATTTTTATGTATTAGTAGTTATTTTTATTTTCTTGTTTATGATCTATTATTAATTTGATTTAGTCATGTATTATTGTCTTGATTTGATTGTACCTTTATCATTCTATTACACCCGGTCTTGTTATTCCTGTATTTCCTCTCCATCCTAAGGTTGCCTGGAAGAGATCACTATTAGTGATAAGGCCGCCTATTGTAAC
The DNA here is from genome assembly GCA_963890685.1 of Plagodis pulveraria. NCBI lineage: Eukaryota > Metazoa > Arthropoda > Insecta > Lepidoptera > Geometridae > Plagodis > Plagodis pulveraria. The sequence goes on from OY982971.1 coordinate 10,684,084, forward strand.
ACTTTATTTATTGTAAGCTTTCTTTTACTTTCATGTTATTTTTGCATATTAAGTGGTCTATCTATCTATCTATCCATCTATGCAACAGCGGCATGTCTACATTATTGCAAACAGCAAACATCCACATAAAACATACTAGACAGCAAACAGTACCTACAGCAACATAGAATAGGTACTTATGTACCCCAGCATTTCACAAAACCCATTTAAATCCGCCCCAGCAGACAGAGAGATTAACGAAACGGCTTCGCCGCCCGCCCTCTGCCCGCCCGCCTTCGGCCCGCCTGGGCGGCGATCAATACCTCAGACGAAATGGCTTCTAATCTCACGGCGATCTTGCGTCCTTGTCGCTCGGAGATGCGAACAACCTCATCTTACGATCAACTCTATTTGTATATGCATACGATCGGTTTTTCAGTGAAGATTTTATGCCTCTGTAGGTGGAGGTTGGAGATATGGGGGCAGAATATATATGTATACCTGTAGATACGTAGGTATAGTATCTTTGTAGTCTGCTGAGTAGGTTGTAGCTATGTTAGAGAGGAGGGTGAACTGTGGCGGTGAAAAATATATAATAGATGTATAACTACAACCGTTTTATGGTTTACTGCGTTTGCGTGTGAAATAATCTGAAGATCTAACTGAAATCAAATAAATTTCTACTGGAATATTCTTTGTTCATGCTGAGATGATATTAGTAAACAGACCATTTTTATTATGCCTAATAGGTTAGCCTTTGACCACTATCTAACCTGATGGTAAATGATGATGTGGTCGAAGATGTTGTTAACCTTTTAGAAAAAAAAAATTACTGGCTTTCAAGGACAGCTGCCAGAACACACCGTTAGGTGTTTGGCGAAAGATTTTCTCTTTGAGGGTGGTAGCTTACTGGGTGAGCATTCGCAAAATGCCCTACCGCCATGCTATAACCTACCTATATACTAAGTATAATTAGCAACCTTTATAACTGTGTTCCCTCCCTAAGTATGTAAGAATGCTCCCCATAGCAATGTAATTCTCAATTAACTTAAAAAATGGCATGGGCCCTGCGAAATCTGTAGAAAATCTACTTAACCTCATAAAAAACAGACCTACCTAGAATGGCAACTAGCTCTCAAGGAAAGCCGTTAGGTGATTGGCGACAGATTTTCTACCTAAGAATGATAACTGGCGAGCTTAATAAAATGCCCTACCAACATGTTATGTCCTTTGTTTGCCTGACCTAATTTCATGCTATTGAACAACGCTACGTGCAGTAAATTTTTGTCTTTTTCTATAATTAAGTAGTATTATATAAATTATTTTTATTTTAGGGTATTTGATGTATTTCGGTGGAATAAAGACGAGGCCTTCGTGGTGTTCAGCGATAAGCTCTGCTTATAACAGATGCAGTTCATCACAAGTTGCGAATTGCACTGCACCCATCATTATGCACCCTGAGGCATAAAGTTGTAAAGCTTTATGTGACTATAATGTTACCGGCACTCATTCACAGTAATTTGAACATTGGCAGTAGGTACATTCCCGGATGAACTCGCATAGAGTTCTACTGCTATTAAAATCATTAGAAATGATACTAAGTATATAATTTACCTATGTGCGGTTGTTGGAAAATACTTTAATGGAAAGTATAGAAACAATAATCATTTTAATAGAAAAAAATCTTAATAAATATATGACCAAAATCAAAATTTAAATACAGTTTTAGGTAGTAGTAGTGAATTCTCATAACGCAAAATAAACCTAGTTTATATACTTTTATGAATATGTCAGTACACAGAAAAGGTACTTACCCCCGTTTTCAGCCGCTTACATTGAAGTAAAAAATGTGTTGTTAAACCAACACTAAAATATACGCATAAATATGTACAGATATGTAAGTAAAGCTCAAATACAGCAGAACGCAAACATTACCGCGGCGGGCGTGGTTTAAAGTGTACCGCGCACGGTAATACATTGAAGAACGGTAATACCGAAGCGCAAACAACATTATCGAACAATATCGGATGCGATCATTTCTAAGCACCAAATCAATTAACCAATCCTATTGAATTAAGAAGATTGTGCTTGTTTTGTTAACCGATTTCAAAAAATGGAGGAGGTTCTCAATTCGATTATTTTTTTATTTTTTTGTGTGTATCTCATATAACTCTTTACAAGGTGTACCGATTATGATGATTTTTTTTATATTCGAAAGCTGGAGCTTCTGCTGTGATCTCATTAAAATTGAGTGAGATCTAACAATTAGTATTTCACTTATCCCTAATAATGGATATAAAATCGGTTTTTATTGTTGAACTTTTTAGTTGTGAAATTGTTGGGCCCGAGATCAGTTATTGTATGAGAGTTACACTTCTTTACATATATATTTGTAGCCTAAAATAAAACCTATTACATTGAGAAGGTGATAATCAATCAAGTGAGCCATCTATGAACTAATCGTGCAAGACCATTTGCAATTAAAATTGATTTAACACCATTTCTTCAGCAGGTTCAACGCAATGCATTACACAACTGTGCGTGAAACTGGGTGCAACTGTAGGATTAGCTGATCCTGTTTAAACCAGTTTTTTTATCTACGTTATCTTGAAAATTCAAATGAATTGGTCTGTGGGGTCCAAGCGCATGGTTTCTATATAAGGACTTGTCAAAGAGGATAAAATAAATTTATTACGCAAAAAATTAAACCCACTTCAACACCCAAATGTGAGAAATAACTTGTGTTGAAGTCGGTATCATGATGGTTCAAAAGTACCAATTATCACAATATTGTGCGCATGGTACCGACTTCGACAAGTTATTTCACACATTTGAGTGTTCAGTCGGTTCCATTTTTTGTAAAAAAATAAAACCTTCCTTACTACTTATGGGATCATTTGTCAATGACTATATCATCAAGATAGGAAAATACTTTTCAGTTTTTGGAATGTAACTCAAAAATGGTTTGACCGATTCTGATGAAATTTAAATGGGACTAGACTGCAAGCATCAGCTTTCAAATAAAAAAAATATCAACATCGGTTCACCCAGTAAAAAGTTCTGAGGTAACAACCAAAAAAATACAGACGAATTGAGCACTCCTCCTTTTTTTGAAAGCGGTAATTAGACAAATGACCAAAGGCAGGCGCTTACCTCGGCCAGAGAATAAGTATTGCCATACAGCGTGGTAATGTCGCCAGCCTTTTGGGTATCCTACTCGTGGACAAAGGACCTGAGCTCTGTTTTCTACCTCCTGGTAGGAAACGGAGCTCACAGTTTTTATCTTAAACATTTTTAGGTCATAGTTTTTTTTAGGGTATTCATTGATGTTGACTACCTCTGTCGGCCGTCCAACTCCACCGGACTTTGGGTGAGGGAAGGCCCTTTTATATAGCTCTGGAACTGCTGAAGGAACTTCTCCCGAGACAGGCGTAGAAGGCGAAAAACGCTTTCTACCGTCTCCTACGTCCCGTCGCCGGTCAAAGTCATAGATAGATAAAGTTACAATAAATAATTATTTTTGCATTAGTACTTACGAATTAATAAAACTATATTTTAAGTTTTTTTTTAAACCAGCGGTATGCCTTTATTAACATAATACATACTACGAACTATATACAACACTACAGCTAATACAATAAAAACATTTAGACAACCTATAAGTCATTGCAGACACATAGGTAGTCCAAATGCTCCAGCCCACTACCACTTAGCAGCGTGCCCAGCATACTGGCAGCATTGCGACGTTGAATTGCAATGCTTTTTCGTTGAGACAAATAGGTGCCAGCATTTTGATAACCCGCCGCATCGACCAAGTATATTTAAGTAATCTTGATATATGAACGAATGTATAACAAATTGTTCGTATAGATCTATTGAAAGCTTGAAGAAATTCAAAATTAAAAAAAAACTGTTTCGTCATCTAACTATTGTACTGCACGTAGTACACAATATTAGAAAAAAGTTTTTTTACTATGTTTAAAATATTATTTAATACGTATCAATTACTTTAATTACGGGTAAATGTCATTTTAAATATACCTATTTGACGATTTCAAGGGTAACTTAAGGAAACGCGTAGGTTCATTGGTGTTGAATAACTTAATAGGGATAATAATTAATGCTAATAAGTAATATTACTTTAAACTCGCGAATACCACATAAGATAGAGATCATGTCGAATTGTTGAAACACAGTTTTATCGCGCTTATAGCTGTAAGCACGATATAACTGTCTCGCTAACTAAATTTTTTAGTTAGCGAGACTAGAGAGTAACTCTAAACTAGAGTTTTTTTTGTATCTTATAATTGTCACACAAAGCTGTTGAGGTAATCGTCCAGGCATAAACATAAATTAACAAATAATAAATTAGTTCTCTACACTGAGAAAAACGACTTAAAGGCTTAAATCAAATTTGACCTTTTACCCATAGTAATTAAACAACTTTAAACGGTTTAAATCGCGTATATTTATCATTATTTTTGTCCCGACGTTTCAAACACTTTGCAGTGATCGTGGTCACGGGGAGACGATCTCTGCAAAGTGTTTGAAACGTCGGGAGAAAAATAATGATAAATATACGTGATTTAAACCGTTTAAAGTTGTTTAATTACTATGTGTAATAATCGCGAAAACCTAAGACAACATTATTGACCTTTTACCGTTGAATTGTAACTACGTAAGATGAATTCACAAGTCTTAAGATGATTTTCACCAATCAATAAAAATGTACCATGTTTTATAATAAACACAACCGTCAAAAACGCCTTCCATAAAGTATTTTCAGAATTGAACTTGTTATACGATAATAATTGCAGTATTGACCATAAAATATACCTTACTTTTACGGCGGTTTATATACGGTGATTATCACTATAACGTACGACTTAATCAGCCTCATCGAAAAGTCAATATTTAAGAAAGACCACAAAATACACCTTAAATGAAGACGAAAAGAAACATTCGCCTTCACTGAACTCGTTTAACGCCTTCTAGTTGGAAGGCGTTTTTGTACGTATTTACGTTTGGTCTGTTTTTCGCCTTATACCATATAAATTGGCCGTCATTAGGGCGCTTTTGGCTTTAGATTTTCACAGTGTATTGATGATGACTTACCCTCATAGAAATAGCCGTACTCTATAACATAAAAAAACTGACAAATGTAAAACTATTAATCACACAAGACAAAGACCCATTAAAGACCAATGTCTTGACGCCTTTGTCTTGACTTGTTACCTTCTATAAAGAAATCATTTAGATCGATATAGTCTTTAATGTGAGGGACCATTATTTTAAGTGTGCATAGACGAATTTTCATGTAATAGTCTTTTGAACGCACTTTAAATCCATCGCCCTTCATGAGTTCATGATGCGCGAGAAAAAAACTCGATACACGATCGACTGCATACATAATAGAATATTTACAAAACCACTTGCAGAACATGAAAGATTGCCTAACGATTAGAAAAAATCGAGTCTCAACTCGATACCTGCAGAGAGCAGTAATCGTAACTGGAATCGAGTTAATTCGAGTTATTGCATCGCATCCTGCGGCTGTGCGTGTATTGGGTCCGTTACCACGATCTAATAAGCATTGATTGCGACACTGAAGTGATCTGGAATGTGATGGATGGATGGAATTGTGGTGGAACTTGGTAAGGGTCTTTTTCATGCACGCAACTTGACGATCTTACTGACCTATAGCTTGTCCTTTCTAGAGTGGGTAGGCTAGTGATTCATACGCCTTACTTGTAGTTCAATCTCCAGCCCAAGCCAAGGGCAGATTTAGGGTGTGTTCACGAACCGTGTCGGCTTATTTCATTTTACTGGAAAGCTTGCGACAAACTATCACGTTGGTGCGTGTGTAAAGACGCTGCTTTAGAATCTTGAGGCCTGAGTTTTATCCTGGACAAGCTATTGGGTTTTTCTGGGAAATTAATTTTTACTACACAGTCTGAAGTCTAGGACAGACCTTGCACGGGCCCGGGACATATACAGGGTATAGTAATTCCAGATATAAGACGCACTAAGGAATTCCTATTACCATCAATCGACTACAGTTGCACTCCGTGGGATGCCTAGTAATAGCAACAGTCTCTTTTGGAAGATATGGGAGTCCAAAAGAGGGTATGAAGGAAAAAATACCATAAGGTGGGCAGCAACGCCTACTAAAGAACTGCTATCTACACCCGAACTCTAAGACGCCTGTCAAGCTTGGGTATAATGACTAACTCTATATGGGGGAGACAATTATACAATGGTGGACAAATTCTGGCTGTTGTTGAAGGGCCCGGTTCCAGACTCTGGACTTCCATTGAAAATAGATTTTACTTGAGACCTCACCAATCACCTCAAGACCTTTATTTTCAGGGAACCAAAATATGTTTGAAGAAACATGGGAAACACTCATGTACCTCTGCCTACACCGTCAGGGAATACAGGAAAGTCGATGTGTTGAATAACTAATCTCAAGTTCCTCCTGAATTCGAGGCTATATTGTCTCCAACTTCAACTGATAAAGGTAAGTATGTAGTGAGACTTTCGTGTCGACGGCCGCCGAGACAAGTACTAGAAAGCTTTTGACACGCTGAATCCGCCTAGACAAGCACTATCTTGAAAGCTTTTGACACACTGGTTTGTGTTGTAAGGAACAAGCTGCTGATCTTGCTCTGATGATATTTTGTTTCTTCATTATATTACGTGGACAAACAACTTCCACGTATATCCGTAGGTTCGTCTATTGGAAATAAGAGAATGCTGGCCCTTACCTAGTAGAAACAGATAGAGAAACATACCCGGATCAGGCAATCTAACGGTACCGTGTCGTCATAACCTAGCCTTCTCATAGACCCAATCTTTTTATCTTATGTATGTATACACGCCTTACTAAAACATGACTTAGATTCGATTGTGACTTATTGATTAACTCCGGTAAAATTATTTACTTAACCAAGGACAAATTGTATGAGAACTAATTACAGGAGAAAGGCTATATTACAGCTTAATATGTTTCATGCCTACTTTAACTCACGATTTAATTAAAAATAATAATCTCTTTTTTTAATCAGCCTTCTGGGATCAAAGTGAAACGTGACTTATACTTATACATTTTCTAACGTCCTACATTGTCCAGGGCCATGGTCTCTCTACACGATGCTGCATCGGAAGATTAGCTGTTCTATTACTACATCGAAATTGTAAACTTCGGTATTTGTTACCGAAGTTTATAGCAGATGCATTTCGTGAACGACGAATTGCACTGTGCCCGTCATTGCACACTGAGACATACAGTTGTTAGATCTCATATGCCTGTAATTTTACTGGCTCTCAAGGAGTGCTGTCGGAACACACTGTTACGTGCTTGGCGACAGATTTTCTACCTGAGGGTGTTCGCTAGCTAGTCGGGCATTCCCAAAATGCCCTTCCACAATGCGGTGAAGCTCAAGCCCGCGGCGGGATTGCCAATGCAACTGAGCACTGCTTCAAATGATGTTATTATTTGTTCCTATTGTAGTATAATACTTACTTCTTTTTAGACCGGCGGTGTGCATTTATTAACTAATATACTACGAACTGTATACAACACTACAGCTACTACATTAAAAACATTTAGAGAACCTACAAGTCATTGCAGACTCACAGGCAGTCCAAATGCTCCAGCCCACGACCATATCATAATACTACAAACTATATTTGCATGACAGATACTAGGTATATAAAAGCCATTTATACACATAATTTGCTCGTAAAGGGTCTCTTATTACACCAATTTCAAAATCGTATTGTATATCATTACGTAGGTACTTGTGCGTTATTGTAATGTATAACGCACGAGTTTCTTTTCAATAATGTAAAACGCACGGCTTATCAAGATGCGCCGTCTAAAACGAACGGTACTTTTTTAAATCTTAGTCTTCTCTCTCCGTCTTTTTTGTCAGAAAAGTGGTCAACATTTTATGAATAAAATTAACTTTGTGAGATAATAATAACTTGACAACATTAAAAATGCCAACTGGCAACGTATTATTAATTTTACAAATTGTTGAAATTTTTCTAACTGCTTTAACAAGTGATTAAAGATTTATTCGTTGAAGAAAGTCCGAGTTTTATTTATTTCCTCGCAAATACCTATGTTATAAATAATCGTATACGTGCGCTTTGATAATTACAGCCTCTGCTTTCTTGTAGCAATATCACCTCGGCTGTAATTTTCAACTTACCGCACTTATATCATAATGTACTACTATGTTATATTAAAACCAGTCCAGATTCAGACTCAAAATAAACTTTTTGACTTACCTTGACGTTGCGATCATTAACCTGATCGAAATTTATACAACACGCACAACACATGTATGTCATTTAAACATTAGTTAGTCCAAGAACATTTAATAAATACTGCCTACTAATAATAAACTGTTATTGCAGACCTATTAGGCACTGCCAAGACTCCAACTCACTATCATCATTGCCTCGTTATGCTCAATTTACATTGCTGCGGAATGAAATAGAAGCGAACGGAATTATATAGTTCATAGTATTTATTGGTATAAATATATACAGATTTAAATATTATAAATTAAAACCGGCAAAAAACACTCACGTTGAGGATCGAATACGTCGACCCGGGTTTCGACCATATCAGATGCTCATCATCAGGGCGAGTGCGCAGCTGCGTCTGCGAGCTCCCCCTCCTAATTTATAATATTTATATATGTGTGAAACTCACGAGAATTTCAATTCAAAAATATATAAGGTCTACTTATCGATAATGTTTTCAGGTCTACTAATTGAAAAGGGTTTGCGCACTGTTTTATTGAATAGTGATGGCTTAGTGTTGGCTATGGACTGCCATGCAGCAGGTCCATGGTTCGATTCCTGCCACAGGCTTGAGCTTCACCGCTTGCTGGAAGGTCGCTTAGCGAATGCCCGCCTGGCTAGCTACCACCCTTAAGTAGAAAATCTGTCACCAAGCACTTTATGGTGTGTTCCGGCAGCATTCCTTGAGAGCCAGTAAAATTACAGGCACATGAGACTTAACAACTGTACGTCTCAGTGTGATGGACACAGTGAAATTCGTCGTTCACGAAATGCATCTGTTATAGGCAGAGGTTAGTCCACTAAACATCAGGTAGGCCTCGGGCTTGTTCCGTCACAATAACATAAATATATATACAGGCTTTTGCGTAAAATTTTCATACAAAATGTACGGGAATTATTTTTTCAATTTGAGACTTTTTGACTACTCCAACGATGGTTGGTCATATAGAAGTTTGTGATCAGTGTTAGAAACAGGATCTATTGGCATCAAGAAATGTTTTTGTGTAAAATGGCTATTTTCTTACTAACTGTATTTTTTTTTTAAATCTGTGAATGGGGATCAAAATTCCATAAAAAAATATGGATAGTCTCCTAAGACCATTTCCGAGTAGCTGCAACGGATAAGGTACTTCCCCTTACTGCCCCGTTGAAAGTTTCCATCCTGTATATATATATTGTTTCAATGCATAATATGTGATACTGCGGTGGAAACCATCATGAAAGACTCTTATGCTGAAGAGATCTAAGACCTGGTGAAGCATAGATAAATTTCTCTATGTGGTGAATTTAGTTGTGATAGCGTTCGGACAAGAAAGTGTTCCCCCAATGTTCTGGAAAGTACACAAGGTATTGAAGAAATCTTTGACCATCCAACTTTTTCGATCTAGGAACAGACAGCTCTACTGTGGTATGTTCTAATTATTGAATATTAATATTGGCATATTCCAAGAACGTGTTGATGACGTGCGTCGATGACCTGTCGCCGGAGCATCTGCCCCGTATTAGAATACAATGACGAGCTGCGATGCGGTCTCACCGTTCCATACTCGATATACACAACATACAGATCAAACTACGTACACACAGCTCAAACTACATACATACAGCTACAAATTTCCACATATTCGTAGGTATATTAATAGTAGAAAATAATCCGCGTCACGAGAATGTAATATATTTTTTTTATCCTAAGGGCGCAGTGAAATTTGTAACTTGTGTCGAAATCCATCTGTTATGCATAGGCAGGGGTAGTCTGCTTAACATCTGGTGATCCTCGTGCTTTTTCCGTCAAAAAACTATAACTATAGTTAGTTTGATCAAGTGAACGGAGTGTTGGAAGGGGATGACCAAGGCGAACAGTTCCGAAATCAGATTGAAGACGTTCTGAAAAAAGGTTAGGTCAGGAGTACCTTAAAACGACGCTTATGTATGTAAGAATTGATGAGTGTAGATGGGGCGAAAGAGATTTTTCAGGATCGTAGCAAGTGGAAATCTGGGTTCTCTGCCTAACCCAACGGGAAAGAGGCGTGATTTTATGTGTTTATTTTAAATCGGCTTCTTTACAACTGGGTCTTTTGCATGGTGGAAGGGCATTTTGTGAATGCCCGCCTGGCTAGCGACCACCCTCAAGTAGAAAATCTGTCGCCAAGCACCTAACAGTGTGTTCCGGCAGCAGTCCTTGAGAGCCAGAAAAATTACAGGCTAATGAGACCTAACAACTGGACGTCTCAGTGTGACGGGCACAGTGCAATTCATCGCTGACGAAATGCGTCTGTTATAGGCAGAGGTTAGTCCACTTAACACCAGGAGGCCTCGGGCTAGTTCCGTCACAATAACATAAAAAAAAATATATAATTATTATTAACTCCTCCTATATCTCTCCGATATGGTGCATACTAGAAAGAAGTGATAATATAACTATTGTTAATCGTAAATATAGTAACTTATATGTTATTATTAAGTAAGTAGATACATAAGACTTTGTTTCAAACGCTAAAAATATTAAATTATAGGTAAGTAAGTAGGTTTAGTAAACGCGATAGTAGGCCCGTCCAAGTAGTGACCTCATCAAACATCGCATAACATAGTTAGCTCCGTTACAACCTTCAAAGTCAAAATCTAAAAACAGAAAATTATTTTTCAGAAATGTAATAACCGTATCAACATAATTATTATTTTAACTCCGATATGGGGGCATACCCTGCATACCAGAAAGAGGTGATAATAAAATTATTGTTAATCGTAAAAATATTAACTTATAGGCAAGTAAGTAGGTACCTATATAAGACTGTTTCAAACGCTATAAAATTATTCCAAGACAATAACATTAATTTAATGCTGATGATCGCTAAAGACTGTATACGTCAAACCTCTTATCATAAATCTCATAAAATAAGGCGTAAAAACGTCTTTAATCTATGAAGGAAAGTGTCAAGAAATCACCGATAACTTTAGCTCAGCCTACAATCGATAAAACATACTTACCGTTATAGTATTCTGTCGCAATATGAACCTCAACCTTTATTGAAATGTCAGGTTTACGAAAATTAATTTTTCTTTTTGAAACCCACGTGAGGGCTGGCGCCGCGGCTACTTCGGCAGAGCAACGCAAGCGGCGCAAGTATGCTAACCTCGGTATGGGTTACATATTTGAGCCGTTAGGTGTGGAGACGTTGGGTCCGTGGGGACCGGGAGCTCATCGTATTTTCCAAAATTTATCAGAGCGCTTGGTCGATGCGACGCGTGATCAAAATGCTGGCACCTATTTGGCTCAAAGAATAAGCATTGCAATTCAACGGGGCAATGCTGCCAGCATGCTGGGCACGCTGCCAACTGATAGTGGGCTAGAGCATTTGGACTGCCTATGAGTCCAAATGCTTTTATTGTAGTAGCTGTAGTGTTGTATATAGTTTGTAGGATTTGGTTAATTTTACTGTGACAAGGTAGTTTTGATTTTTACGTAGTCGGTTAAAATATTGTAGGTATGACAAATAACCCATATAGGTTCTTTGTCACCTCGATTCTACAATTTTTTAATACAAAAAGTGTATAAATAATATTTTGTCTCTATAATGACTCGTTGGTGTATGTTAAAACACTCAAGTTTGGAATCACGAAGGCCTGGGTTCAATCCCCGGCAAATATCAGAGTTTACCTAACTAAGAAACTTTCAGTAACAGTCCGGAGTCTAGCGCTGCAGCGCCTGGTAGATGGAAATAGGCTCGCTTCCTATTACTGGGGAACAAAACATGCGTGGCGTAACATTAAGATTTGACCTTGGTCCTATCTTTTAGGGGAATACAAGAATCACGATATGTAAGTATTTTTTCTCTAAAATCATAAACGACGACGCAAGAAGATGGCTTAGATGTGTGTTTATACTTTGTAATATGGTAGGTATTAGATATTCTTACATATTTCATGGCAATGATAAATAACAATAATATTATCCTAATGTGCAGCACCACTCTAATCGCGAACGTAGTGGTATCCTACTCATTTGTCGCGTTCATTCCTTTAGACGCGTTTAATGTCATCCAAAATGAGGTTATGGAACAGACTGGAAACTTGTGGCATGCATGGCCGAATAACCTCTTTTTTGAAGCGCTTGATAGATTATTTGAAAATTGGCTCACTATTTATTGAAATATTTGTTCATATTCACTTGATTGGCTTTAAGCTTAAGATTTAAACAACTGGTATAATGTGACATTCTAATTTCGTTTTAGAAATACTCTGTGGTTCTTAAGATGAAAATAAGTATTGGTTTAATTATCTATGTGTATATTTTATCTGTGGTGTGAATTTAATACTGTACCTAATATTGTATAATGTGAGACTGTGATTAAGCATCATATATGGATTATTATGATCACTGGAATCATTATTTGATAGTATTTTTACTACAAGTATATTTTATTAGTAGTATAACTGATCATGTGACAAGATACTTGTAAAGATACTTATTTAAAATAGTATATATTATGTACTTTATATCTATGTGTAAAGTCATTGATGATTTTATTATACTTATTGCCATATGTATAGAGCTTGAAATCACATAATTGTCAATTTAAAAGAGTACTGTGTTTGTGACGGTAGTCACTTCGTCACCTTGTTTGTTCCTTCCTATAAAAGGGGTAGTGCGAGTAGATTCACTTTCTGTCGGACCGCCGTGCCGAGCAGACCTCCAGTGGTGTTGAAATAGTGTTTAACGACGAAGTGCTGCTTGATTCAGTTTCGGTTGGACCGCCGTGCCGAGCAGAGCTCCGGGGGTGTCGAAATATATTTGGAAAGTAGTCTTTAGTGACGAAGTGCTGCCCGATCAAGATGTTGTGAAGTTAAGTAATTTATTATTATCTTTTCTGATATTACATAACGACAAACCTCGTTTAAATGTAATGGTCCTTTTGGACCATTACATGGTTTGTTAAAAAGGTTATGACAATTATATATCGAATAAGAAAATATCTGTTTATGTAATAAATGACTTTATATGTTAATTAATAGTTGATAAACCAGTGAAAGTGTATATAGTAAGTATGTAACACATTGATAAAAGACTTATCAAAGAATGGCCCCGAGTTTCTTGCCCGTTCTTCTCGCAGTGGCTCTATACAATTTTGTTTGCTGAACGTGGCAGTACAATGTAGAATCATTCAATATTAAAATTTCATCAAATTGAATAAATGGTTTTGACTATTGACTTTGTTGTTTAAATCCAACTAACACGCTCGTAGCGAAGTTTACTTAGCCGTTCTTAACTTTGCAACGTCGCCTTCGGTCATGAGTTGGATGGGTGACCGCTAGTGACATTACTACTGAGCGCTTCCGTGCTTCGGAGGGCACGTTAAACCGTCGGTCCCGGTTGTTGTCTAAGGATGGCAGTCGTTATAGCATGGTCGTAGGGCATTTTGCAAATGCCCGCATGGCTAGCTACCACCCTCAAGTAGAAAATCTGTAAGCACCTAATGGTGTGTTCCGGCAGCTGTCCTTGAGAGCCAGTAATTCTAGGTTAGCCTGAACAACATCTTCGACCACATCGTCACTTACCATCAGGTGAGATAGTGGTCAAAGGCTAACCTATTACGCATAAAAAAAAATTATCAACGTCTTTCTCATATCACTATCAGGGATTTCTTGAGTATCAGAATTGGCCCCTGTTATCAACATTTAGGAGTGTAAAGTACCAAATATTAAGACATAAATTCCTATATTATCGATGACCAGAGATCTGAAAATTATTTTTAATTTAAGTGTGCGCAGATTAGATTTGGATGAACAAATAAGACGATAAGATAAGTAGAAACAGCTCATATTTGTTTGTGATAAGGTTTATTTTTGGACTGATTTGATAGGGCATAATGAAATAGTTTGATCACGTATTCACGTTGTTTTAATCTCAATTGAATAATCTTGCTTATTTGAATAGATAGATTTTAGATCCGGGACAGTAAGTTTTTTATCAAAATAATCGATATCATTCCGAAATCTCTACTGTGCTCAGTAGAACATACGTATATAACATATATTTAGCAACGCCGAAACGTGGATACCGTTGCCTCTTAGGAGATAAAGACATATTGATGTATTTTAACCCGACTTCAAAAAAAGGAGGAGTCACTCAATTCATCTGTATATATACTTTGTTAAATGAATAATTCTTAAACATGTGTTAAAGCAGTTACAAAATGTTTAATAATTTGTAAAATTGATTGTTACGTCGCCAGTTGTCATTTTTAATGTTGTCAAGTTATTATTATCTCCCAAAGTTATTTTATTCATAAAATGTTGACCACTTTTCTGACATAAAAACTCTTTGCTAAGATTTAAAAAAGTACCTTTCGTTTTTGACGGAGCGTTGATAAACCGTGCGTTTTACCTTATTAAAAAGAAACTCGTGCGTTTTACATTACAATAACGCACAACGCGTAATGAGATACAATACGATATTGAAATGGGTGAAATCAGAGACCCCTTACGAGCAAATGTGTTATAAAATTATGTTATCCTGGTTGAATAGATATTTTAAATCAGGTGGGTATATAGGGGCGGAAGATCTAGTTTCCCTAAGGTATTTATTGATATTTTCCTTTGTTTATACTCTCTAATAAGAAAATACTTTATTAATGAATTGAGAAGGTCGTTTTCTATTATTAATAACGTAACTTTCGATCATCCGGGGAATATGGCGTGAGTAAAGTAGCAATTTACATGCCATGCATCCTGGTCACTCTACTCGTACCAATTGATAGTGTGCTGGAATTGGGTAAGACTTGCCAAAAACCGATTATAGTATTACTATTTTTGTTCTTAGACTGGGTCGGTATTTTTTTTACAATAATAGCAAACCACAGTATTTTTTTTGTATTATGTTATGTATTCGCCTATACGTGTATATGCCATGCATCCTGGTCACTCTACCAACTGATAGTGTGCTGGAGTTGGGCTATCGGCAAGTCTTGCCATTGACCTTTTGTATTACTGCTTTTGTTCTTAGCTGGGTCGGTCAGTAATGACGGTAAATAAATAGACTTTGTTTTATTACAATAAAATCAAACCACGGTAAAAAAAAAAATTTGTACTGTATTGTGGATTCATCTATATATGCCATGCATCCTGGTCACTCTACCAACTGACAGTGTGCTGGAGTTGGGCTATCGGCAAGTCTTGCCATTGACCTTTTGTATTACTGCTTTTGTTCTTAGCTGGGTCGGTACAGTAATGACGGTAAATAAATAGACTTTGTTTTATTACAATAAAATCAAACCACGGTAAAAAAAAATTGTACTGTATTGTGGATTCATCTATATATGCCATGCATCCTGGTCACTCTACCAATTGATAGTGTTGTGGAGTTGGGCTGTTGGCAGAACTTGCCATTGACCGATTGTATTACTGCTTTTGTTCTTCGCTGGGTCGGTATAGTAATGAAGGTAAATAAATAGATTTTATTATGTTACAATAATAAAACACCACGGTATTTTTTTTTGTACTGTGTTGTGGATTCATCTACTAAAGCATTCAAAAGCTCATATAATTCGTGTCACCATAGATGAAAATCTCATCGTACTCGGCGATAGGTGAAAAATTAAAAAAGGTTCATAACTCCGAAAATACGAAGGGTCGCGGAGCATGCATAGGGGTGATTCAGATAGCCCTCTAGGTCCTCTACCTCCCAGCTTCAGTATATCGCTGCTTGGGACACCCTGTATAGCATGATACCCCTTTTATAAGTTTACTTACATATATCAGTACATATTTTTTATTTTCTTTCTTGTTTAAATCAAATATTTGAAAGGTTAAATAACTTTTGTACATTATACTCGTACATGTTTAATGAATAGTACACAAAATAAAAATACTTTTTTAGCCAAGAATATACATTGTCTTAATAAATTCAAGACAATGCTGTATTACAACAAGAATATATTCTGAACTGAAAAATAATCGAGTCTTGATATTACACTCGAATATTCTTAGGAATATTGTTTTGACCAAAAAAATATTTCTTCACATAAAGTATTCAAATTATTATTTCAAGATAACGAAAATATTCTTCAAACAATAAAATAGGAATTCTTCTGTTAACATTTTATTCTCTAAATAAAATTTCTATATTCTTTCTTGAAATTTTTTTAAATATTCTTTTTCGAATGTAATTAAGGTGCTTCACTTACGAATATTTATGGTAAGATTCTTGGATTCAAAACTAACCATATTGGTATTTAAACACTAACGATTTCTCCAAAGAAGAATGCAATATATACTTTGATTCAAGAATATATTCCTGAGAATATTGTGTTCTGTTTTCAAGAATATATTGTTTTCAATATATATGAATCACAAATATTCTTGAATAAAAACACACTGCGTTGGCTCAAGTATTCCTTTTTTTCTGTGTACAGACTGAGAAAAATCTAAAGTCAAAAGCGCCCTAATGACGGCCAATTTATATGGTATAAGGCGAAAACCGACCAAACGTAAATACGTACAAAAACGCCTTCCAACTAGAAAGCGTTAAACGAGGTCAGTGAAGGCGAATGTTTCTTTTCGTCTTCATTTAAGGTGTATTTTGTGGTCTTTCTTAAATATTGACTTTTCGATAAGGCTGATTAAGTCGTAAGTACGTTATAGTGATAATCACCGTATATAAACCGCCGTAAAAGTAAGGTATATTTTATGGTCAATACTGAAAATCATCTTAAGAGTTATGAATTCATCTTACGTATTTACAATTCAACGGTAAAAGGTCAAATTTGATTTAAGCCTTTAAGTCGTTTTTCTAAGTGCATTATACTCATACATGTTTGGTCAACGATGTTGGTCTCACAATTATTAGTATAAATAAGAATACTTTTATATTAAGAAATATTGTGAAACTGTCTGTTGGTCCTTAAATAAAGAAAAAAAAAGTTTTATCCACGGACACTTAATAATGTTATGTACAAATATCAATTATTGGTACTCTATAAAGAAGATTTATAAGTAAAATTCCTATTCTATAAACAACTGTAATTGTAGATAACATTTCTTTCAGTAATTTAATATATTTAAGCAAAAAAACTGAACGTACTTGGTTCGCTCGTGAGTCAAATGTGGAAATGTTACCAACACGAAGACATAAAAAGCGCGTTTTCGTAACACCCCGTCCGGCTCATCATTTCATATCGATTCTGGTGATTGCCACTCGATTATGGTGCTACCAGTGCAAAAAATATTTTCCCGAAAATTTTCACATATACAATGTATGCCGAATATAGCAGTGTTACATAACATAATCATTTTTATGGCAATCTTCGGCAATCAACAAGATATGTTTAACATTATAAACATAATTTAAGATAAATGCTATAATTTTCAGGGTGTAGGCTTTCGCAATATAATTTTTCACAAATCTCGTCCAAGCCTAATAAATGGCCTGCGTAGTAATTTCTGTTTTAGAACAATCTTAGGAGATACCTGTTCATTTTTGTGGCACACTCATAAAATAATGATCAATTAACAGATTTAGTAACATAAGACTTGAATAACTGTAATAAAAACTCGCCAAATATATATGTACTCTTCTTGCATCAATGCATCGGTCACATAAATTCTCTTATGAGTTTCCATATCGTTAGGACGATTATTAAGACGTGATGGACTCTAATTCAGGCGCATCTGTTAGGTATCTGCACGCATGCTCTGATCGCATTTATAAAAACACCTTCAATCTTTTGAAAACTTTTTAATAAACAAAAACCTTACCCTATTTCGTACAAAATTTACCCGACAAATGTGTAAACCTACACGACGGGCACGCATTTTCTTCGCATCGCTGCAGATGTGGCGCGTTCACAATCAGGATGCGTCTGTTGACACGCAACCGGCACGCACGCCCCGATCGCACGGATCGTTGCTACACTGTGTTGCCATCTCTAGAAAAACATTATAAGCATGTGGAGCAAGTAGCCATATGTGCCAATGGGGCCCGGGGTAGAGAGTGCATCCCAATCTCTTTCCGTGGATTATCCACCACAGGATGGATGCCTGAGTGGGCTATATGTATGTTCAAGTAGAAAATCTGTCGCCAATCGCCTAACATTGTGTTCCGGCAGCAGTCTTTGGGAGCAAGTTGAATTACAAGAACACGAGACTTAACAACTGTATGTGTCAGTGAGACGGGCGCAGTCCAGTTCGTGACTTGTGACGAAATGCATCTGTTATAGAGAGGTTATCGCCTAACATCAGGTGAGACTCGTGTTTGTTTCGTCGCAATCCAATAAAAAAACAGCTTACTATGAGTGTCCAAGACACTGGCCAATCATAGAGATTATCCAGCTGATCAGCAAGGTACAAGTATTTGAGTCGGTCTCAACTTTATGGTAAATATGGTAATGCATAGCGGCTGCCACACCGATGGTCGTTGGTACGAACCCAATCGCAACCTGATCACGAGGTTGAGGCTGCTGTGCCACAGTATTTTTGATGACCATTTATACAGGAATATAGAATTTTATCTTAATTTCAGCAGCCGTGATCACTGGTTCTGCCCCAATCTGGCCCTTCAGTCGAAGAATCTTGTATGGTGGCCATTTTAAGAAGTGGGAGAAAAGTGGTCAAGTTTAAAGGGGGTTTGGATAAGTAAGGGAACAGTATGAAAAACTGAAAGATGTCGTCTGTCAAGTAAAATTCAATGTCGTCTCTCGAAAAGGGTAAGGGGTAGCCAGGTAGTGTTTGACCAAATGTCATAGAGAATCGGGAGAGCAATCGAACAATAACTCAAAACCATTCTTATATAGTTCCAACCTTCTAGGTATAACAGTGGCCAGTCATAGATCTAACTTGTAGGTTTCTAATCTTATCGTTTCAGTACTGGGCTGCTAGTGATTATATAGGTAAACGGAAATTCCCTCTCCTACAATGGGTAGGTATAGGGAAAACGAGAGATTGCCGTTTATATCACTGGTGGGTGTCCGGATCTCAAAGGATCCTATACTTATTGGTAGGTTATGCCGGCGAGACATCCTCAAACTTCTATAAGATAAAATGAAAATACCATGTCTACTGTTGAAAAAAGCCTCCCCCATTTGGGAGGTTTGCCATAATCCTCTCGCTTGGCAGGCATCTTATGGATTGCAGTGTAAGATTGTAGATCATTCAGTGGCGCTACTGCCCACCCACTGGTAGTTTTCTGATTTTATTTTTTTGTACTATTCGTCGCCTGTTACAACGCACAGGAAGATATGTGGGATGAAGTGTTGAGACATATATCCTAACTAGTTTATTAAAAAATCAGACGAATACTTTATAAGTAAATTGGTTTTATGATCCTCCTGTAAAATTAGCCAAAATTGTACATTCGCAGTATTTATCAATGCTAGTTACGCGGCATTGGACTTTTAGTAACGATATGCTTGTAGTGTATTATATAATTTGCACTTCCCATCGAATAAATATAAAATTTAGGAAATTTATAATTAGGTAAATTATTAATTATTTATAGTTAGCAATAGCATTACTTAATTATGCCTCTACGGTCCGTTTTCTGGTCAACAGATGTATCAGCTTCTTAACGGCTTTAGATTTGAAATGAAAATAGTTTATCATACTATGCAATTCAGAATTAGTATTCTTGTTTATTATTTTTACATTTTATATTACTGTTTCAGCCGGAATGTCCACTGCTGAACACAGCCTCCCTTATATTTGGGTATTTGCCATAATCCCCACGCCAGGCAGGTGGCTTGGGGATCGCAGTGTAAGAAGGTAGTTCTTTAGAAAGCGCTGCTACCCACCTTCCAATACTTTTCCCTTAGTCGCCTCTTACGACACCCACGGGATGATATGGGCAATTCTAACCCGGCACCACACGGGGGATTCTTCTTATTAGCTTAATGATTATTTCCTTTGTCCCCATCAGGATCTTCTAATCAAATTCTCTCAGAATCCTGTGAATTGGGAACTTGTGATTCCAGTGAACTCGCAAGAAACACGTTCTCTGCTCGATCCCACATACAGTTTATATACTGAAGACATTATCTGATTACATGTGAGTAAGTGTTAGCTCATCACGGCATATAAAGATCGTCATGCTAGTAATGTCGAGATGGAAACTGCTTTTTATTTTATCGTTTAAACCTAGTGTGCGGAGTTCATTCACGCAACTATGATTTTACGCCTCGGAGATGTAGAAAGTGAGACTTGTGAATTATGAAATTGATATAATAACGTGATATATTTTAGATTATTAAAACTGTTTATAAAAGAAATCTTATTCAAAGAATATATATAAGAATATAGGAGCCATGATGACCAAACGGTAATATGGACTGCCACAGGTCCCTGGTTTGATACCCACCACCGGCTTGAGCCACATGGTAGAAGGGCATTTTGCGATTTCCCGCCTGGCTAGCTACCACCCTCAAGTAGAAAATCAGTCGCCAACCACGGTGTGTTCCGGCAGCAGTCAGAAATTCTAGTTTAGCCTGAACAACATCGTCGACCACATCATCACTTACCATCAGGTGAGATAGTAGTCAAAGGCTAATCTATCGGCAATAAAAAAATATTAATTAAATTCGTTTATTCTTAATAATTATATCAGGAGTCAGAACTATGTCGTTTGTCTGAAAAGTCCAGATTTCGGTGAGAACAGATTGGCGATCTTGGATTAAAATCCGAAGGAATTCATGATGCTGGAAACGTATTTTGAAAGCTGCTTCTAGCACCATCTGCAAGTTGAAAATCTGGCCACCTCTACTGTGTTCTGGCCTTCTTCCTTGGAGCTACTTACTACTCCTACTTACAAGTTTTATACCTAGGTTGCTCCAAATTCCGATCATATCATCACTAACCATAGTAGTTTATTTTGTTATTGCCCAACATTGTTTAATTGGATTGAAATTGGTTGTATAACATTACTGTTCCTGCAGTAGGAGTTTAATTCAGAGGCAAATCATCTTACAGGAAGAATTTAAATAGATATACTACAAAAAAAATCTCATGCCAAAATGACTTGTTATATTTTTCCGTGTCTGGAACACTTGATGTTAAGGGCTGCAGCCGCAAACCAAAGGTTTTCCAATCTTGACTTTTTAAATTTATCGTGAATTGCTTTTCTTTCTTGGCAACTTTTCAGTACGAGTATAAGGTTATCAATTATTGTGTATTCTGCACATAAACACCTTTATTTCGAACAACAAATCTTCTAACGCACTATTCACGCAATCTCATCACAAGTTCAACGCTACAAAACGACAATAATTAAGCTTATTACTGCAAATGTAAACAAATAAACAAAAGAACAATTATATCTCGATTGGGTGCGCGTGCGACGACTTCGAGCGGTAGTGTACGACAAACTATGATCTTACATCCATATCAAAGCATAACGAACTTTATTCCAAAACGATAAGGTTGACAAGAAGCGTGTTTCAATTTTGCAAGCGTGCATAGATGATCACGCAGCTTGTTTTTCGACCAATGACCGTGCTTTCACTGTCATCCATCTTGGCGCATGATTTTCATTTTTGGAACGCCCAACGGTTTGTTTTCAGAATGGAAATGCGAATTATTAAAATCGATCAGAGTGCAAACATTTGGCGAAGTTTTTCAATCAAATTTTTCATGCCATGTCCTCAATGGAGGCGACAAAGGGAAAGGATAGGTAAGGGGTGGCTGCTCATTAGACGATTATCGGAGACCTCTGCCATATATTACTTAACGCGTATAGTGCCAACGATAGTATTTCCCAGGTGGGTTGATGGAAGGCGGTCAAGGAGACAAAGCCAAAACCGTTTTTTGTCTGTTCTGATTGTCTTCTACGTATAGTTAGAGAGAACATACAATTTACCGATGCCAGATAGAATAAGACAAGAGTAGGGAGATGATGATGAGATAAACTAATAATTATAGATAAAGAGCTATAATTTTTTTAATAGCTATTTGTTAAGTGTCTCGAGTACATCTCACGTGTTGGAAAGATGATATGATCTAGGTGGTATAAGCGTTGGCCCTCAAAGCCAGAACACAACGTAAAATGCCCTACCACTATGCAGTGTTTTTTGAGAGCCAGAAGGTACCTATTTCTAGGTCTAGGCCTGAACAACATCTTCGACCACATCATCACTTACCATCAGGTGATATAGTGGTCAAAGGCTAGCCTACCAGCAATAAAAAACGCCTACTCTGCGGATTACATGACAATTATAAGGTTGCGTCATCATTTACAAGTTTAAAACTAATTGTAAAATTAGCCTTGTTTGTAGTTCTAAGTACAGGTGTCGCTTCATCCCCATACAATGGTTAAAGAACGAGAGCAAATTAAAGTTGTGTCATAATGTCATGTTAGCTCTGTCGGTCAGAGCATACCACGGCTATAGGGGGTGGATGTACGCGTGTTCGAATCCCGCACATGACTATAATTATACCTAACTATATCACAGGTCTGTCCTAGTTTGGGCACCAATGTGTTTCCAATGTTAATGTAAAATTTACTCCTGTATTATTGTACTCTGATATATTTAAGTTAAATGATGTTTGTTCAAACGATAAATAAATTTCGTTTCATTAAATTTTTTTTTCTATCGCAAATAAGTTATTTCGTAAAAAAAAACTGTGTTTTCAGGCCGTCTAACGGCCTCCGAAATATAGCCTAACGATTTCCATCCTTAGACAAAACTGGAACCGACTCCGAAGCACGGAAGCGCTTATACGCCACCATAGCGGTCACCCATCGAAGTAATGAGCACAGCGAACACTGATTAACCTAATCAGCTACTTAATTAGCAGCTCGTTGTCACCGAGTACGAAAATCAAGCAAACTACCTTTGAAATAAGGATTATTTCAGTGTGCACCCCAACGTGGCAATTACGTTATTATTACGAAATGCGCGTGAATCATACAAAGCATTACGGGATTAAGTTTTTATTTTATATTCCTATCTCTTGGTGTAAAAATCGATTGTAAACTATTGTTGTTATCGCGATATTGCGGTTTATATAGACAAAATAGATGTTAAAAAAACCTTAATATATCAAATGTAATTAAATTTAGTTCAATTGCAATTAATCACGATGCATTTCTTACCTATATTGCTTTCCCGCGGCTCCGCCCACGCGTATGTCGGTTATCGCGCAAAAACATTAACCTCTTTTTGCATAGTTGGATAAAAACTATCCCATGTCCTTCCTCGCATCTCAAACTATTTCCATATCAAATTTCATCCCAATCGGTCCAGTAGTTTTGGTGTGAAAGCGAGACAGACAGACAGATAGACAGTTACTTTCATATTTATAATATTACTATGGATTTGCACAATGATGATAGAATACGTACTGTTTTCAGTCTATTTGAAAATACTGTTTGAAGCATTGATGGATCAGTGGCTATGGACTGCCGTGCCGCATGTCCATGGTTCGAATCCCGCCGCGGGCTTGAGCTTCGAAGCATGGTGGAAGGGCATTTTGTGAATGCCCGCCTGGCTAGCGACCACCTTCAAGTAGAAAATCTGTCGCCAAGAACCTAACGGTGTGTTCCGGCAGCAGTCCTTGAGAGCCAGTGAAATTACAAGCACATGAGACTTAACAACTATGTCTGAAGGTGACGGACGCAGTGCAATTCGTGACTTGTGACGAAATGCAAATGTTATAGGCAGAGGTTAGTCCGTTTAACATCAGGTGGACCACGTGCCTGATCCGTCACAATTACATAAAATATATATATATATATATATATACACCGTGTCATCCGGCATCCGTGCCATGGACCTACTCATGACTACTCGGGAAAAAATAAAAAAAAATTATAACTCTTTTTTTTTAATTACAGAGACTTTTATAAAGTTGCGCCAACTTTTAATAAAACTTGCCATGATAGTGTCAATACTTTTTTTTTTAACCCAGACTATCGAAAGTGCATAGAATGTTAAAATCTATGAAAATTATAAGAAAAAATTTTTTTTTACTGATTTTTGTAAAATAACTACAGACTTTCTGTAATTTTAAAGGATTGTGGTAGATAGCCGTCCTTCTTAGGTTGCTAATGCACAAAAAATATCAAAAATATGTCAAAAATTGTGGTCATGGTAGTTGAAAATAGCATAATGGGTATCGAATATCGATGAAATTTATAAAAGTCTCTGTAATTAATAAAAAAAAACAGTTATAATTATTTTTTTTTTCCGAGGAGTCATGAGTAGTTCCATGCACCGATGCCGGCTTATCGTTGAATTTTGGGACACGGTGTATATAAATATATATATACTGATTAGGCTACTCTTGCCCCATAAGATCAATTATAGGCAGGCTCCGCTATCAGCGTTTCAAAACTATATAGACTAATCATAGATAGATATAGATTAGATAGAAAACAGATAGATACCATTCATAAGAGCTAGGTAATTAAAATGCAGCGGTTCTCAAAGGATGTTTACTCAGCTACGAGCTCAGGTGCTCCTTTCCTTTGCAGCGGCCGCTTGTTGATTATGCACTACGCTAGGGTTACCACTCACAAGATGGTTCGTATTACAACGTAATTTTGCCTTAGATTTTCTTAAGTACGTAGTTTATTAATTACAAAATACAACGTGTTGTCACGCCTTTATTTCGGTAGGCAGAAATGTCTTTTGCCACACATGTTTTAATCCCCTGTAACTGGAGTCGAGCATGTTACCATCTCCTGGTCATAGTTTCATACTCCGGAGTGGTACTGAAAGTTTCTATGTCAGAAAACCCCAATAGCTGGTCTAACTCTGGTATCACACATACACATCATCGAAGCAGTATTCATTACCTTCAAAACGTAATGAAACAATTATTACGGATTTTCAAAACGTGTAAGTAGATATATGTATTAGATCAGAAAATAATGGCTTTACGACCGACTTCAAAGGAGGTATTGAAATATAATGTTTTTTTTATTTTGTTACCTCAGTACTTTTGACAGGGTGAACCGATTTTGATTATTTTTACACATTGCACAGTCTCTTAAAAATATGCTCCTGCTTATCTTCTTACTTTTTCCAGTTTTTAAAAACCTTGGTTTGTACGAGCCACCACACCACAGATTGTACCAAGCAAGATTTTTAGTAACTAAATTTTTTTAAAATAATTTAAAACTCGTTGTCATCAACCCTAATCGAGATCATCCGCGTATTCCTGTAAATACGGCAACACCACCGTGAGAAATTATAATGGACAATACGATACAACGAAGATCAAACAAGTACGAGATATCTACCTTCTATACCTAACAAACAGCATTTTCCAAGTTTTAAAATGCTTTATTAAAAGGAACAAGTTGAGTAATATTAATGAATAGATGATATGACTCTACGAGCGCACGATCGAGGCGTCTCGATCGTGCGCTCGTAGAGTCATATGTCAAGACCTCCTGAGGATGCTTCGTTTAGAGGCGAAACGCGTCAAATACTCTTCCGGTTTGGCTGTGTGGCGTTTGTGACGTCACGTTGGCTTAACAGGAAATTAGGCGGAACTGTCACTAGATCTATGTAATATTTATAAAGATTTTTAAAGTTTTTTTTTTTTATGTGATAGGAGGGCAAACGAGCAGGCGGCTCACCTGGTGGTAAGTGATCACCGTCGCCCACGAACATCCGCAACACCAGAGGTATCGAGGATGCGTTGCCGGCCTTTGAGGAGGGAATATGCTCTCTTCTTGAAGGCCCCTAAGTCGTATCCGTTCGGAAATACTGCAGTGTTTTATTAAATAATTAAATTGATGTTTTCTTTAAATACTTTTAAAATATTTGTTATTATTGAGTAATATTACTTGCTCAGTGGGTGAAAAGACAAACAAAGGCTTCTGAAACTATATTAAAATGGTAGTACCGCTTGCTCGTATGGTAGAGTGTTTACGAATACCGCATGGCCTTACCATTTTCTAAAGTTTTTCTACTTTGGGGTAAAAAAGAAAATCTGTCGTCAAACACCTAACGTCTTCTGGCAGGTGTACGTGTTACTCAATTCCATTTCCAGGTAAAGCTTATTTACCATCTTCATCAATTACCATCAGGTAATCAATAAAATCTGTCGCCAAGCGCCTAACGGTGTGTTCCGGCAGCAGTCATTGAGAGCCAGTTAAATTACAGGCACATGAGACTTAATATATATGTCTCAAGGTGGCGGGCGCAGTGCAATTCGTGACTTGTAATGAAATGCATCTGTTATAGGCAGAGGTTAGTCCGTTTGAGGTGGGCGTCAAGCTTGTTCCGTCACAATTACATTAAAAAACAGTTGAGATTGCGTTCAAAGGCTATGGTATATAATCACATCTTCAGCCGTTTCGTAAATCAGCATGTGTCAGCTGGAGACCATAACGTCAGCTAACACACTAATAATCACACGTAGCGTCGAAGTTTATTTGGCACCTCAATTTTGAGTTGGTATTCATAATTGCACAAAATATGCTCTAAATATTGGCATATTCAGAATAAAAAATTTCAATTGAGTAAGGTGGAGACATTCACATAGGCTAGCCCATCGGGAACTCGGTAACTAATATATAAATGCGAAAGTTTGTCAGTGAGAGAGCATAGCAACAGTGATAAGTTTGTTACTCCTTCCAGCTAAAACGCTGAACTGATTTCGATGAAACTATGTATATAGATAGTTTAGATCCTGATTTACATATATGATACATTTCATCATCATCATAATCATCACTTTTTATCAATTTATCAAACCACGGGCTGCAGCTAGTCCTAATAAAATAAAAACAGAAGATATTGTTTTAGTAGCAGTATAACTCTTTCTGTGCGTTCCTTCGGGGTAGTAGTGCTACCACACTTATTTTTACCGCCAAGCACTAATGTTCGCATTTCTGTGTTTCGGTTAGAAGGGTTCCGGTGAAATTACTGGCACTTGAGACTTAACATTTTTATGTGTCAGTGTGACGGTTACGAGCTTATTGTCGCCTACTGGGCACAGTTTAAGACTCGAGACTGCTGTTAAAAAAAAAACTCAATAATGGGGATCGAACCAGTGCCTATCGAGTCTTGTACGCTTTACGCCACTCGATCAACGAGAAAGTCGCCGCATGGTTTAGCAAAATTACCTAATTCATGTAATTACTTCAAATAACTCGTGGGAATGTCATTACATTGTAATCATAAGTCCAGAATTACTAATAAATGTACAATGATGATAGGTAAGTAAGCAAGTACGAAATACAATGATGGTTTCCGAGAAATGTGTGATTCGCACGGTGTATTCGCCTTACGGAGACAGGCAAATTGAGATGAAGTAGGTATACTCAAATTGCAAACAAATATAAGATACTGTTGTCTTAGGTTATTGCGATTGTTACACATCCTAGTAGTTAAACAACTTTACATATCTCTTGCTCTGTAAGTACACCCTTACACCCCTGAATGCCGGGGTGTATGACTATCATTACAGCATAGGTTTTGGAATTTGAAAAAAGAACTGTCATACTCATACTGCACTAAGAATATTTTTAAAAAGTTAATTTTTTTTTTCTCGGTATCGATTAATTACTCGAATCGGAATCTAGACAATTTATTTTATAAAGATTTTATTTAAAATATGGAACTATTTGTTTCCACATCGTATGTTAGATGGAATCGATTTAAAAATCAAACTGGCCAGCAAGATTTGACGCGCTTGCGTGCGTGAAAAAAAAAAAGGCAGTCTACTAGTAGGCGCAAAAGCATCGCGAAAATAATTAATTTTCTTGTTTGAGTTCTTTTTCAAAAGTTTTAAACATGTCTAGTGACGAAGACATAGATCTAACGCCCGATTTTATTAAAGAAAGGGCAAAAACAGCTGTTGTCGAAAATATATTACCGCCGAACTCGAAAGAAAGATATGTAAAGGCATACGACGAATTTATGAAATGGCGGTCAGAAAAAAAAGTGAAATCTCTTTCTGAAAGTGTTTTTATATCATATTTTGATGAATTTTCTAAGAGGCTACAACCTTCCAGTTTATGGTGCTTTTATTCCATGCTAAAATCTACAATGATGACAAAACATGACGTGAATTTGAAAGATTTTTCTAAACTTACTGCTTTCTTGAAAAGGCAGTCTGACGGCTTTAAAAGCAAGAAATCGAAGGTATTTACTGCAGAAGAAGTACAGAAATTCTTAAATGAAGCTCCGGATGAAATTTATTTAGCAATAAAGGGACCTACGTATTTACTTGCCCTTTTTAATAAGTTACCAAAATATTTCACAAAAATACTATGCGAATTTGGTGCCTTTAATACGACTTATGTCTTTTTTACAGGTTGTTCTAATTTTTGGGATATCGGGAGCCTGCAGAACCGTGGAATTGACAAACTTGACAATAGAAAATGTAGAAAAACAACAAATTACTACTCATAAAACTGCCTAACACGAAAACTAAAATTGACCGGTCATTTGTTGTTCATGAAGAATTTGCAAATTATGTTGAAAAATATCAAGCTCTTCGGCCTGAAAACGTGGATACAAATCGTTTTTTTCTTAATTACAGTAAAGGAAAATGCCACAGACAAGTAATAGGAAAAAACAAATTTACAGGCATGCCAAAGCAAATAGCCACATATTTAAAACTGAGTAACGTAGAGTTATACACCGGGCATTGCTTTCGCAGAACATCAGCGACTCTATTGGCTGATTCGGGAGCCAACCTCACTCTGTTAAAAAGGCACGGCGGCTGGAAGTCCAGCAAAGTGGCCGAAGGTTATATCGAAGATTCGATGGCAAACAAAAGCAAAATTACTTCTAAAATAACAGTAAATATAAACTTGAAATCACCACGTCAAAGCACATCATCTGAGCCATTTTTTAATGAAGAAAATAGTACCAGTCAACTGCCGCCATTTACGATGCAAGAACCTCAAGTCACTCAAACTCAAGTCTTATCATCACAAACTCATATTCAAACTATAAATATTCCTAAAAAGAACGTGACCATATCTCTTACAAATTGTAATAATTTTACTATTAATTTTAATTAAATACACATTTTTTTCTTCTTAATAAATGTTCATTGAAACCTGCTGTCTTGTTGTTTACTAACCTCACAATCGATATGTAAAGCAGAGTATTTATCTCGGGCGTAAGCATCAATTGCATACTCGGGTTAATTAGCGCCTTCGCTTCGCTCAGGCGCCAAAAACCTCGTATGCAATTGATGTCATACAGCCCTAGGTTAATAATCTACTATTAGATAGATAGATAGATAAACTCTTTATTGTAACACAAAGATTAATTTTACATAAAAAACTTACAACTAAATATACATCATAAGTGAGTGAAACAATGGGCGGTCTTATCGCTTAAAGCGATCTCTTCCAGACAACCCAACAATATTGGACATTTTGACAGTACACGGACAGGGTTTTAATCGAATGTTACAAATACTAGAACGGTTAAAATCGCGTATATTTATCATGTTTTTTTCCCGATGTTTCAAATACTTTGCAGTCACCCCTTGACGATCACTGCCAAGTGTTTGAAACGTCGGGACAAAAATAATGATAAATATACGCGATTTAAATCGTTTAAAGTTATTTAATTACTAAATATAAGATACGTCTAAGTAGTAAGTTTCGACTTGCGTTTTTGTTATTGTGACGGAACAAGCTCGAGGTCCACCTGATGATACGGACTAACCTCTGCCTATAACATATTTCACCACAAGTCACGAATGGCACTGCACCCGTCACTTTGAGACATAGTTGTTAAGTCTCATGTGCCTGTAATTTCACTGGCTTTCAAGGATAGCTGCCGGAACGCACCGTTAGGTGCTTGGCGACAGATTTTCTACTTTAAGGGTGGTAGCTAGTCAAGCGGGCATTCTCAAAATGCCCTTCGACCATGCGGTATAGCTCGAGCCCTCGGCGGGAATCGAACCATGGACCTGCTGCGCGGTAGTCCATAGCCAATGCCCCTGAGCCATCACTGCTGTAAGGATTCTAACTACACCCCTTACATACAAGGTTATTGTTAAAATGCTAACAACCTCTTAGGGTTGACTTCTGCTAGTCCTAACAAACATTTTGAGATGTTTTTTTGCATTTGTTTATATGTATTTGACGGAATAAGTACGAGGACCACCTGATGTTAATAGTCTCTTGTGCCTGTAATGTAATATTTCATATTTTTTATTACTTAGTTTGATGTTCAAAACTTTATTCAAAGCGAGCGCGACGCGATCCAGTGTTCGAGAGGGCGCTTTTAGCTCGGATCAGGAAAATAAATATGAAATTTTAGGTACATTACAGGCACAAGAAACTTTTAACATAAGGTGGTCCACTTGCTTATTCCATCTAATACACATAAACAAACGCAAAAAAAAAACAATAAATAATAATATTTCATCTCAAAATGTTTGTTAGGACTAGCAGAAGTCAACTCTCTCTGTTTTTGACTTACACTCCAATAACTGAAAAAGTTTTCTTATCTTGATAATATAGTCATTGACAGTGAAAGGGGATCAATTCCCCTAAGTGGCAAAGTTCACAAAATAGAGTGACAAAAAAATATTTTTACCTCAAATGGAACCGACTTCAACACTCAAAAGTGTGAAATAACTTATATTTTACACTTTTGAGTGTTGAAGTCGGTTTCATATTGAGGATTTTTTTTGTAATGATAATTTCACTGAACCTATTTTCACATTTATAACTCAACCCAAAACACAGAATAAAAATTATATTCACCATCTATACCCGACTTCAACAAGTTATTTCACACTTTTGAGTGTTGAAGTCGGTTCCATATCGAGGTAATTTTTTTAATGATAATTTCACTTAACCTATTTACTCATTTATAACTCAACCCAAATCACAGAATAAAAATTATATTCACCATCAAACCGTCTCTCTTTCTATCGCAAAACCACGCATATCTCTGACGCGGCACGCACCCTAGAATAAGCCCGTCCGGACGGGTACACCGATGTACTTATAGCTTTGTACCTAAAGTGCGGAGTGACGCCTGCCCAAATAGATTTTTTATTTACTTAAGTTTATTCTTTATGAAGATCCACCCTAAAACAGCAAGATTGTTGTCAAGCACTAACATTGCGTTCTAAATACTGGAGAGCTAGTTAGTTGTCACTAGGTTTTTCCTGATAACGTCTTTAATAAGTTGGCATCATCAGGACCACTATGTCCTACTATTTAGGTATGTATGTTTGTCCTGGCACGTTACCTGTAAGACTACTTCGAAAGAGAAAAGACAATTTCGTCTATAACCAGTGAAATATGACGTGAATAATTTGAATGCGTAAGTATTCTCAGTTGACTTTCTTTATTATAATTTTCATTTTTATCATAATAACGTGGTTTCCACTCAATTTGTTAAATAATACGTGATAACTCACGTGAATAAGTCAGATAGCTCCGACTATAGTTTCAACCACGTCTCGCTTAGCTAAGCGAGACGTCAACGCGGGCGTCCCGAGCTCTCCTTGAATAAGACCACCGAATGTGGTTGAAACTATAGTCAGAGCTATCTGACTTATTCACGTGAGTTTTCCCTTATTATTTACCAAAATTTTCATTTTAATCATTTGGACATCTGTTTATAATTATTTTTTATTTTAACTTCTTATTAATGTATAATATCTATGTATTATTAGTGTATTTCGTGTAAAAATGCGGTTCTAATTGCATAGTGGAAGGGCATTTTGTGAATGCCCACCTGGCTAGCGACCACCCTCAAGTAGAAAATCTGTCGCCAAGCACCTAACAGTGTGTTCCGGCAGCAGTCCTTGAGAGCCAGAAAAATTACAGGCTAATGAGACCTAACAAGTGGACGACTCAGTGTGACGGGCACAGCGCAATTCGTCGCTGACGAAATGCGTCTGTTATAGGCAGAGGTTAGTCCACTTAACATCAGGTGGGCCTCGGGCTTGTTCCGTCACAATAACATAAAAAAAACGATACGTGAGATCATGGTCAATGCAAAGGATAATTTGTCAATTATGTAATTATGAAAGATCTTTCTAATTACATACTTACCACATACCTTACCACGATATTAACATAAAACATATTGTGTATTTGTGATAACTTACCTCCGTAATACCTACTGAACGGACTTCGGACTAAATTCCTCAGTCCAAGTCGACCTCGCGGCCGGGTTTATTTTTTCTGTTTGAGTACCTATAACAACAAATAATAATTATTGACAAAGATACAATGATAAAGACAATAACGTCTTTGCCGAAGACCGTTTCACATCATTGGTCTCTGAATAAATTAGCTTCACCAACGGACGTGGAGTCAAAAGGTGACAGAGCGTACGGGTCGGAATATATTATGCATCGAATTATCTTTATTACGTCTACGTAGCACATCTTCGTTTTTACTGCGGGGATGTGTTCCAAAATTCGGTGTACTGACCAGGATGCTAACAATGGTTTTATTTCTTTTAGATTAGGTATCAACACTGCAAAGTAACTGTACTGGATTGTCCAATGCTGAACACAGCCTCCTCCTATATGGGTTTGCCATAATCCCCACGCTTGGCAGGCGTCTTGGGGATCGCAGTGTAAGGTATCAGTTCGTCAGAAAGCGCTGCTGCCCATCTTCTGGTGTGTCCCTTAGTCGCCTCTTACTACACCCACGGGTAGAAATAGGGGGGTGAAATTCTAGCCCGGCAGCCCACGGGAAAAATATTTTTTTTATGTTATTGTGAAGGAACAAGCGCGAGGCCCACCTGATGTTAAGCGGTATCCTCTGCCTATAACAGATGCATTTCATCCCAAGTGACGAACTGCACTGCGCCCATCACCTTGAGACATACCCGTTAAGTCTCATTTTGCCTGTTATTTCACTGGCTCTCAAGGACTGCTGCCGGAACACACCGTTAGGTGCTTGGCGACAGATTTTCTACTTGAGGGTGGTCGCTAGCCAGGCGGGCATTCGCAAAATGCCCTTCCACCATACGGTGAAGCTCAAGCTCTGGGCGGGATTCGAACCATGGACCTGCTGCGCGGCAGTCCATAGCCAATGCCACTGAGCCATCACTGCTTCAACTGAGCCATCACTGCTTCAAAAATTGAGATAACTTTTTTTTATTATTGAATGATTTTGTTTTGATGATTGTTTGACAGCCTTTAAGGTAAGTAATGTTAATAGGTCGAAGATGGCATATGATCTTGAATCTATATAAACTCCACGATCACACCAAATTCGCATTATCTTCGGCTTGGAACGATTAAAAACCACAAGCTCTGATACAAACGCTTGCGATAGTACTCGAACCTAATACCACGTATTTGATCGCATATACTCACTTTACCACTGAGCTATCACTGCCGCTTTGAACCTGTTCGAATAATGACTAGTGATGTAACCAATAGTTAGAAAGTTTCCTCGTGCTAGCAAGAGTACATTTACGAAGGACCATACTACGAATAAGATCTATTAATGGCCGATGTTAGATCGCAACAAAGCAATATTGAAATGATCAAGTAAACCGACTTCCCGGACAGTCTCTACCTACCCATGCAATTAACATATTAATCGGGGCGAATTTAAATGTGTTTACGTTACGATTACGACATACGAATACCTAAGTACCTACACGAGGATGGGACTGAAACCGAATCGTCTCTGGAATCGTCAGTTTCTTTATAAAGGGGTTTTCAACAAGAACTTTGTTTTCTAAAACAAAATAAAACAAAGAATTTAGATAAAGATGATTAATTTTTTTATTGTATTACGAAGAGGAAACTTTGGCAATTATGATTGAAACATGATATCTGGGAAAAGTCCACCACGAGCACGCTGACAGATGTCGATTCTTTCATCAAAGTTTTTTACTCACTTTTTGGCGAAATGGCGGGTCTATTTCGTTAATCACATGACGGATTTTGAGTTAAGGCTGCAATCGATTCGATTGGCTCCTGAAAGACTCTGTCCTTAACATAGCCGCACAAAAAAATATCCAGTGGTGTTAAATCACACGAATGGTTGGCCACTTAACCGCTGAATTTCAAGAAATTATGCGATCGGGAAATTTTTTTTTGCAATATTTGAACGTTTCCTTGGCTGTGTGACATGTGGCACCGTCCTATTGAAACCACATGTCAGTGATATCCACGTCATCAATAATAGTCCAAAAATGAGTTGTTAACATCTCACGATAAATATCACGAAAGTAACTTTAATACTACTCGTAAATGTAACTTTAATAAAACCACCATTTTAGTGGATTTTAATTATTTTAATCCGATTTTGGAGCGAAATTGCGTTCATTGTAACAATTGCCAAAGCAACTAATACGAATACGTCAAAAAACGAAATGTCAAAACTGTCATGCTGTTGGTGTTGTCCCAATTGAAAAATAAAATTATTGTTGAAAAACTACGCAGTAGTTGAAAAATGTTACATTACAATTTGGCTGAAAACGTGTTGTTGAAGAACAGAAACATATTTATCTAAACTGACGGTAAAAATCATCTATAAAAGTTTCTGAAACAGCTAGCTCATTGCCAACATTAAAATATCCTGTGTCATAGTAATAATAACATCCAAACGAGTATTATAATTTTGTACTAAATTTCATAATGCAACTCCTTTTTCAAAAATCATTGTCAGGCACGCGCATTTCACTACCACAAGAACCAATGTTGCCAGACATGCGATAATTATCCTAGATCCACGATATATTTGAGTATCATGCGATAAAAAAATATAAGTACGTAACGCACGATAGTTTATCAAACGTCTACGATATTTTTCTCAAATACACGATAATTTTGTAATGAATTCAGATCTCTGTAACGAAACGCAACTTTTTGTATTATGTTTTATAATCTATGGCATTCCAGACTCCAGTCGAATGAGATGAGGAATGTAATATGGTTTTTTTCCAAATCATTTAAATTTAGTTATAAAAAAGCCGACATCAGCTTAAAACAAGAAAAAAAAAATTTAAAATTTTTAGAAGAACAGAAAGAACCTATGCGCGTAATTTCCACAAAATGAATCGTAGGTGGGTGCCCAACATTAAAATTGCCTAATATTATAATCGATTTGTAATAGGTCCGATATAGATTTAGGATCTATTTAATTTAAAAAAATAACGATATCTGTTAAATTGCTATATCCTAAATTTTTGCCGTATATTCTATTGTCTTTTTAAACAATTTGCGAAACGTATGAAGTTGCGATAAAAACACGATAATTTTGCATAAAATCTCGGATAATTGTTAGCTCACGGACCTGGCAACACTGACAAGAACTGTTATTCGAATTCTCGTCGTATCCCGCCATTTTTGTTCGATATGTATTTATTCTATATTTTGCAAAAATGTATTAGTTTGTTGTTTACAAAAATTAGTAATACAAGCTTTGATAACACGCCACCAGATATTTCTAATGCGGCTAAGGACATTTCTAACCAATTATTACCAGAAAAGTCGAGAAAACAATATGAAAAGGCGTACCAAGATTTCATTAATTTCGAAATTATCAAAAAGTAGTACATGTGAAGATGTGCTTTTAGTATATTTTCGGAGTTATAAAAGACAAGATAGGTATGCCACGCTCCATACAAAATGTTACAAACCCCTTTTGGGAGTCGTGTCTCATTTCTCATTATCTTTTAGCAATATAAAGTGCCATAGCCAAGTGTGGTTGAATTCGGCACAAGAGACAAGAAACACATCTTACAAAAAATAAAACACTGTGTTTGCGAACGATTTATTGATTTCTTGCAAAAGGTTTAATTTAGGGTAAAAGTTATAAAGGAACTCTGTAACTCGTTGAAATGTTTATATAAGTATAAAGATATAATAAGTAACTGACAGCGGACAGGGAAATGTGCTAAATTATGAGGAATTTAAGGGAAAATTTTGTTAATAAAACTAGGATCCTTTCCTTGCAATAGATTAAGGAGTAGAAGGTGTATCAATGGAACTCGGTGTAAAATTGCTTTAGTCTTCTGTACTCCTTGAAAGTCAGTTTCGATTTTAGTCTGTTAACATCTTCGACCACTTCATCACTTCACAACAGGTAAGATGGTGCTCAAAAGCTAGCCTATAAAAAATAAACCGGAATGATGAAATAAATATATCGAAATATAAATCCAAAGTAACAAAGTACCAGGAGATCATGAATTTAGGTGTACCTACCTATGAGTATGTACGTAAACCCTATTCAGCAAGAACATGCTACAAATCATACAAAATAAGTCGTCATCGTATCTGTCATTGCAATTAGCATTAGATAATGATCATTGCGTTAGATCATTAACATGCCTCTCGTTCCGGGCCTCTTGACGATTAGGCAATGCCTTGGTAACTGTGGGGTAAGCTGTGGCACGCTTTCTCTGTCGTTCTTTCTACTCTGGATTGAATTGTATAAAAGGTTAATAGGTTTTCGATATAATTGAGTTTTACATGGTAGGGGTTTTGACTTGTCTTCATCACACTCACTGAAAGTTGAAAATCTGCAATGGGTTCCAGTTGTCCAATTTCTGCTCTCCTGTTTCGTTGCCTTCTTTGACCATACCATTACCATCCTTTTTTTATGTTATTGTGACGGTACAAGCTCGAGGCGCTAACCAAGCGGACTAACCTCTGCCTAGAACAGATGAATTTCATCACAAGTGACGAATTGCACTGCGCCCGTCACCTCGAAACATAGTTGTTAAGTCTCATGTGCCTGTAATTTCACTGGCTCTCAAGGACTGCTGCCGGAACACACCGTTAGGTGCTAGGCGACAGAATTTCTACTTGAGGGTGGTAGCTAGCCAGGCGGGCTACCATGCGGTGAAGCTCAAGCCGGCGCTGGGGCGAACCAGGGACCTGCGGCACGGCAGCCCTAGCTATTACCGCTCGGCCATCATTGCTTCAAATACCTACGGTGTGTTACGCGTGTTTTGCGGTAGAGCTCAATAGATAGCCTATGAGTAATTAAAAAGCAGATCGTCCAAAATTCCTCTAAAGAAAAGTTTGACACATTACGCATGCTATGAACGCCGGACTGTACGCGCAAACATCCAACGCTTTCGCGTAGACTGACCATTGTCACCATGATCTCGGAGAGGAACAGGATAAAGTAAAAACTGCTGTTGCAGTGAAGCTTCGGCTGGCCTGTATAACACCAAACAAGCAGTGGTGCATAAGCACCCAAATTTATTCAGATATGTTTAATTCCCATTATAAGTACAGGTGGCGAGCCAATTGCCATCAGGCTTAGTGCTATTCTCCAGGCAGTTGCTAAGAATTTATTGCAGGAAAAATAATAAAGCTTGTACTGCACGGATATAGAACCTGCAACCTTGTGATTATGATATAACAATTATAAAGTTACAGCACCGACGGTGAACGACCACAAGTTAAAAATCATTCATTCATATATGACATTTAACGACACTCCTCATTTTGATTTTAGAAGACTATCATAGCAAGTTAATACCACCTTTTTATAGTATTTATAATTATTATTATTAAATTATTATTTTATTTATTCAACCAAGAAATACTTTGCTATCTTAACAAATTGATAAGTGGAAACTTAATCTGCAATATAAAGAATACGAGGAATCTTTTTTAATTTTGTTTAGTCCTTACACTCTAAATATGCATCTCTTCGATGAAATCGATCTTAAGCTGCATCCGAAGACCAATCGCAACTTTGTGATGCATGTAAAGATCAGTGTCATTATTTTCTTATAATACTGCTTAGAGGACTTGAAGAAAAAATATGATCATATATTATTACGAGCTCATCGTATTTTCTAAAACTTATGAGAGGGCTTGGTCGATGCGACGCGTGATCAAAATGCTGGCACCTATTTGGCACAACGAATCAGCATTGCAATTCAACGGGGCATTGCTGCCAGCATGGTAGTGAGTAGCGTGCTACTCACTACCAGGGCTGTAGCATTTGGACTGCCTGTGAGTCTGCAATGCCTTATAGGTTGTCTACATGCTTTTATAGTAGCAGCTGTAGTGTTGTATATAGTTCATAGTATGTTGTTAATAAAGGCATATTTTATTTATTTCTAACTCAATACGTAATATAATTTCGTATTAAATTGTAAGATTAACTGACATGTTTCATATTTATCCTATCCTACAGTAGTTACTTGAATTCTATAGTTTTAATATTATAATGCATGATATAGAGAGGTACAGTTATCACTATAAAATATAGCGACCAATATCATAATAAATATATATATATATATTTTTTATTCCTGATTGGTTAGCCTTTGACCACTATCTCACCTGATGGTAAGTGATGATGTGGTCGAAGATGTTGTTCAGGCTAACCTAGAAATACTGGCTCAACTGCCGGAACACACCGCTAAGTGCTTGGCGACAGATTTTCTACTTGAGGGTGGTAGCTAGCCAGGCGGGCATTCGCAAAATGCCCAACCACCATGCTATAACGACTGCCACCCTTAGACAACAACCGGGACCGACGGCTTAACGTGCCCTCCGAAGCACGGAAGCGCTCAGTAGTAATGTCACTAGCGGTCACCCATCCAACTCATGACCGCGCGCAACGTTGCTTAACTTTGCTGATCGGTTAAGAACAGCTAAGTAAACTTCGCTACGAGCGCTTCAAACCAATATAACACAAAGCTGTTGCTTCATATCCAATAAAACACAAAGCTTGGTGACCCTACCGACACCATGGTGCGCACGCGCCGTTTTGACACATTTACTATTCGATTCAGTGAACGGATACACACCCAAAATATGAATAGGTGATGTGTTGCCAGCCCATGGATACGTGGAGAAAAGACGCTATATCTAATAAGCTACCTATGTAAAAAAAATACCTATAAGTAAACTATAAGCATATACAAAATATATTTTACCTGCTATAAAATAACTATAAAAATATAAAAATCACGAAAGTCATGCCTTCCATCCAACACTGAAAAGTATGAAATAATTTATTGAAGTCGGTATCATGCTGATTTAAAACACAGACTTCACATGCTTCATGACTTCACGTTTTGAAGATGGCTCAGTGGCATTGGCTATGGACTGCTGCGCTGCAGGTCCATGGTTTGAATCCCGCCGCGGGCTTGAGCTTCACCGCATGGTGGAAGGGCATTTTGCGAATGCTCGCTTGGCTAGCGACCACCCTCTAGTAGGAAATTTGTCGCCAAGCACCTAGCAGTGTGTCGGGCACAGTGCAATTTGTCGTGTTGACGAAATCTGTTATAGGCAAAGGTTATTCCACTTAACATCAGGTAGGCCTAGGGCTTGCTCCGTCACAATTACATAAAAAAAACATTGTCCGACTTCCACAAATCATTTCTTACTTTCAGTGTTGAAAGTCGGTTCCGTTTTTTATTTCATTATTTTTCAAATTTATTGCCTCGTCTAAAGTCCTGTTCACCACAGACAAGTTGGAAGTATTATTTAATCGTCCATATATGCAAATACTATAATTAAAACTGCTTAACCGATTCCCATGAAAGTTAAATGGGGCCAACTTGAAGATATACTCCACCCAACAAAAAAGTTACATCAAAATCAATTATTAAGTCCATCACTTATCGCGAAACACACATACAAAAGAACATAGTCGAAGTGAGAACGTTCTCCGTTTTTTGGAAGTCGATAAAAAAGGCTGTAGCTGATTTTTTTCGTTTGCTGTTCATTTAAAATGCTGTAGCCACAGAATATTGACCACAGAAGTAGTTCCGAACCTTCGAAAAAAACTGGGAAAATGCTTAATGAGCTAATCGGGCTCGCACACCGAGACAATATATACCTATGCGAAAGCATCGCTCATGGTCACCGGCAAATAAAAGTAAAGAAATTTGCTTAGTTCACGAAAGTGTAAAGAAAAGTAAAAATTATAGAATACACTCAGACCGTGGGGTGCCAGGCTAGAATGTCAACTCTTGATTTATTCCCGTTACGACACGGTAGAGGCGACTTAGGGAAAAGTGCGCCAAATAAGCAGCATGCCGCTTCTCGCGTGGATGTGAGTAGGGTGTTGTGCATTAGACGCAATACAGGGCTGTGCCAACTTAGTGTCCTGCCAGGGTTTCATGCAATATGTTCTTGTGTTCCTGTCTTATATGTTGTTAGCGTAAACATATTATTCGTAGTATGTAGTATTTGAAGCAGTGATGGCTCAGTGGCATTGGCTATGGACAGCCGCGCAGCAGGTCCATGGTTCGAATCCCGCCCAGAGCTTGAGCTTCACCGCATGATGGAAGGGCATTTTTCGAATGCCCTTCCTTGCCTGGCTAGCGACCACCCTCAAGTAGAAAATCTGTTGCCAAGCACCTAACGGTGTGTTCCGGCAGCAGTCCTTGAGAGCCAGCCAATAACAGGCAAAATGAGACTTAACAACACTTGTCTCAAGGTGATGGGCGCAGTGCAGTTCGTCACTTGTGATGAAATGGATCTGTTATAGGCAGAGGATACCGCTTAACATCAGGTGGGCCTCGCGCTTGTTCCTTCACAATGTGTTCTTGTGCTTCGTCCAGTGTATTAGAGAAAACATTTTGTATGACCCTGAAACTGTGCCCGGGGAATGGCAATAGGCTCGCCTACTATTACATGGGACCTAACCCAATTGGTGAAACGTGGGTGTTTACACTCCTTTGCCTACCCCTCCAGGATTAAAGGCGTGATTATATACATACATACGTATGTAATAAACTCAAAGTGAAATAGCAGATCTTGCATCCTTATGATCTGTTATGTTACTTTGAGATGTATACCTAATTACCGTTTTTACAATACGGTAAAAACAGTAATTACCTACCACAGGGTAAAAACGGTAATACTTTTAGGTATAAGCAAAAACAAATACGGAAACTAAGAACTAAAAAATCTAATACATACACGATTATAGTAAGGAGCTCTAATACATTTTTTTACTTTTTGTGGTGATAATCTATTACTTGGACAAAGTATGTTGCATTTTGTGATATTAGTTGGGTTCTGTACGAGACAAGGTAGTGTAGTAGTAGTAATAGTAGGAGTATCACCATCATCATCAACGTCTTGGGGATGGCAACTTAAGATGGCTTCACTTCGGAAAGCTCTACTGCCCAGCTTCTACTATTTTACTCTCGTGCTTCTTAAGACTCTCTCAGGAAGATATAGGTAAATCTTTAGTCCGGTACCTCATGGGGTAAGTACGTACTTACTTATACAGGGTTATTGGTAAATGGCTAACAACCTCTTTGTGTTGACTTCTGCTAGTCCTAACAAACATTTCGAGATGTTTTTTTTTTGCTGGAATAAGCACGGGTTAAACATGCGGTTGGCAATAATCTACCTCAGAATTTGGACTTCCTACTAAACGCCATGCCAAGACATACGTGTAAATGGCTAAACCAAGAAAAGACATGGTCTTATGTATATATGCTGCTTTAACGCAACAATTGTCGCTTAAGGTACTCATTTCAAATTTTTCATGATCACTAGGCACTAACCAGACGTGTGATACTAACCTATACAATAGATAAATAGATAGATAGATAAAACTTTATTGTTACATCACACAAGACAATAAATAAGAGGAAAAAATTATAATTTACAGTGAAAGTGTTACGATGGGCGGCCTTATTACTAAAAGTAATCTCTTCCAGCTAACCTTTGGATGGAGAGGATTTGTAAAACCGATAGTGACGGGGTGCACTTAAGCGATATAATTAACTAATCAAATAAATACTAAAATATGTATTCAATTTCAAATATAAGTCATACATACCATAATACCATATACATATTCTTATACAAA
This sequence comes from Plagodis pulveraria, assembly GCA_963890685.1. Classification (NCBI taxonomy): domain Eukaryota; kingdom Metazoa; phylum Arthropoda; class Insecta; order Lepidoptera; family Geometridae; genus Plagodis; species Plagodis pulveraria. The sequence continues at coordinate 10,726,088 of OY982971.1, forward strand.
TACTCTTACGTATATATATTAATAATATTTAAATAAATGAATACTTACAACACAGAAATACGCAATACCACAGTTTATAATAATGAAAGGCTAACCTAGCCCTTTTCTTTCATAGGAAATGGTGAGAGGTAGGTATAGTAGTATATTACTGCCCCTCTCAACAACAAACAAACCTGTACAACAATCCATAGATTGTAATACATGGGTCGAAAGGAATCAATTCACATACGAGGTATGTATTAAATATATTTTTTGTATGTATTTAGTTGGCCTCGCTGCTCTCTGGTAACTGTATTCTGAGTAGGAATTGATGACTTTCACCCGTGCTAAAAACTCTACTTTTCATTTCGAATTTAATTTAAAAATAATTGAGATGTTAGAACAATGTGGGAAATTTAAGTAAAATTTTTGTGATTTCATTTTGATACGTTTACTTTGAGTTAGTAATAGTATTCCACCAAATTGTACAGTTTTTTTTATTTGGAACACTGCGTTAGCCCCTCGGGCCCAGGGGTCGAAAAGGTTCCAATAGTACCGGTACGGAACCGGTATTTAGCGGTTCCGATACCAGAACCGGAACCGGAACTGAAACCTCTATAAGAACCTTTGTAAACTTGTGGTCAACGTCGTTGGTATCGCAATTAGTTATATGTTTTGTCTTTAAACTTTTTTGTAATTTTTTTATTGTGTGTACTGTTAGTTGATCCATGAAAATAAATTTAAAAAAAAACCTTTATTTTATCGGTATGCGATGCGAACGAAAGCGATGTAAAACACGTTTGAACTTTTTTGATTGGATTCGTTCGGCACTATTGCAACGGTACGATAGCGGTGCTGTACGGGCATCCAAAGGAGGGAAATATACATCATACATAATTGAATTGATCCAGTCAGTACTTGCATTAAGTACCAGTGTGCACGCCGCATGTTTGTACAGTATGTTTTTTAGGTTTTTATCCCTTGCAAAACCGGTGGAAGGAAACGTAATTCCGTTTATTAATATTTTATATATTACGAAATTCAAAGTAAAGCCACATGTACCGCGGGTAACTGTGGAACAGTCATACAAGTAAGCTATGCTAAATGCAATATAAATAAGGAGGTTACATATAACTAACTCATAAGTTTTATTTTCATGTATTACACTTTGTTTGACAAGGATATTTCTACTAATCCGCTACACTAAGTGAACTTGATGATAATGAATAAATTAGTATAACGTAAACATATGGCTCATGGCCATATTTTTACATCCACGCTATACATTTTTATTAATTTATTATATGGTCATTGTATTTTGTTTCATATATGTGGCCTTTGTGTGACCTTAGATTAACTAGGTTATATTTTTGTCGCAAAATGCCGTACCACCATGCAGAACTACTGGTTCTCAAGGACTCATAGCGGCACACACCGTTAAGTGCTTGGCGACAGATTTTCCACTTGAAGGTGGTACCGAGCCAGGCGGGTATTTGCAAAATGCGCTACCACCATGCTATAACAACTGCCATCCTAAGACAACAACCGGGACCGACGGCTTAACGTGCCCTCCGAAGCACGGAAACGCTCAGTAGTAAAGTCACTAGCGGTCACCCATCCAACTCATGACCGCGCGCGACGTTGCTTAACTTTGCTGATCGGTTGGGAACAGCTGAGTAAACTTCGCTACGAGCGCTTTAAATCTTTCAAGTAATTATTTTGATTATTTGATTTAAATAAATCTATTTTTAATTTAATATATTTATATAATATATTAAATTAAAAATAGATTTATTTAAATTTTCATTACAAATCGGCAATTTCATAATATAAGCAAAATATAGAATCGGTGATAGTTGAAAATGTAGGTGACTCTAGCGTATTTATGGGAATTTTGTTACCTATAAAGTTGGTTTGTAGAGAAAAGACAATTTGGGAAAACGAGGCCGAAAAAAGCAATTGATATGAGTTTTTGAGCCCTAAACCGGGGAGTGGAGTCTTCCACCCGCAACTTGGATCAAACAACACTACTTTCCAAGTATGAGAAATGAAAAAGTAATTTCCCTTGCTCGACTGCCTTTCACACTTGAACAAAGTGATTGCACACTACTACATGCTTCGATACAGGTTGTTACCACCAAAACGAACACTTGCTGAAGAAATCGCCCTGCCACCATAAATAAAGGTAATAACATAAATCCTAAACCCAAGACATTTATTTCAAGTATGAACCATTTTTCATTAAGATATCTTAGGTAAGTAATATTAAATTTAACACGCAAGGAGGTCAAACATGCAATAAATATGACATTCAGCGTTTCGCAAAGCACGGTTAAGATGAGTTAAAAATTAGCCAGCGTGCGTAGACCTTGCTACTACTTAACGGCGATGAGCACGACGGATGTATAAATACTGGATGTGTCTTGGAAGTTTTTGTTTTCAACTCCCATCATCAAACGCAGTCACTGCACTTTCAGCTCTTGCCTCGGGAAGCTTCCTTCAGTTGAGAACAAATTTTGATGATTGTTTTGTTTAGGGAGTATATCCAGGGTGATCCCGGTGTCAAAGGTTTTTGGACGATTAAACTCTAATATAGTAAAAATGTTTGTTTAACAATAAAACATATTTAAAATAATAAAAAATATTTGAAAATAAAACATATTTGTTTTGTATAAATATTGTTTTAATTTGAGATACACGTGACTCTTGATATTTTTTTTAAACTAGCTGACCTGGGGGTATAACATTTTAAAACACATGACAAATAAAACAAATAATAATCTATTTATATGTTCGGAAAAAGTTGCGAAAATTTTTAAACTTTTGGAGGGATTCGTGTAATTTATTTTTGATCGATAAGGAAAGGATTTATAGGGTAAAAGGGTAATGCCATAGACATTTCTTTGAAGAAGGCCTATGTAATTTTCATAATATTTTAATTTAAAATTAAAATGAGTGTTAAAGAGACACCTGTTGATGAGACTGTTCAACATTTGCCAGCTTACGGTAGTTTATATTTATCATAATTAAAAATACTTTATTAAATGTATAATTTAACGCAAAACGCTTGGAAATATATTCAGTGACAATACCAATGAGAAGTGGCGTGACGTCATCAACTCCAGGTAACCCAACTGGTACAATATTCGATGGTGCGCTCGAAGAGACAATACCTATGTTTCGTGTAGATTCTAAAGGCGTCGATAATTCACTTATTTTTTAATCGACAATATAAAGTATGGATTTTCAAAGTAATGCCTACATCTGTTTAATTAGTTCTATTTTATGTTTACTTGTTTCAATACATAATGAATTGGGCTCAGCGCGAATCAAACCACGCTGTAATAAGTATTTCTTTTATTTCATTCAGTTATGTGACGTCACTACCCAATATCAATTCAACATCATAAGTACACCTGATTCATTAATCTCTTTTAGGTAGGGTCAAAGCAATCAAAAATATCTAGAGAAGGATATGATGATATGATATGAATATTACATCCGGGTGAAGACAATTCGACTATTTTTGAATTAGAGTCAATTATTATTTTTTAACTATTTGAAATATGGTACCCGGATCCTTATATCATTGCCAAAATTTTAAGATTACTATCATGCTTCATAATCATAATATTATGTAATGTCTGGATAGTATCAAATTAGATTTATAATTATCATGCTTACTTTTCTTGTAAGATAAGGTTGTATAGCTTTTATCAATAATAAATCTATGTGGCGCATGGCTTTTGGGCGTGATGCACACTATTGACAGCTACGAGTATATTGTGCTAGTGAGATGTAATGATTTTCGGCGCCATTTTAGATTTGTTTATTTACTAAACCGGGTTATCAAGACAGATATTACAGATTACTTGAACTAAAATGAAACCTTATATTGTTCTGCTCGCCTAGTACATGCTCTTACTTCATTTTAGGATGTTATATTATAGGAAAAGCCATATCGCGGTCTCATCCATATCAATGTATGATTCAAACCTTGATTGACTCTTCTAAGTTATGATAACCTTCGATTTTATTTAGAAAAAATCATGCTTTAGAAAACATATTTTTCATTTCTCATACTCGGAAAGTAGTGTTTATTTGATCTGAATAGCGGGTGGAAGATGCTGCTTCCCACCTAAGAGTGGGAAAAACTCATAGTAAATGCTTCCCTCTCTTGGGCCGGAATGACTTGTAACCATGGCAACCATTTTTGTAAACAACTTTAGAACGAAAAAACATAAACCTGTGATCTCAATTAGCCAGGCCAAACTAATATAATGTACCTTAAAACTTTCCGCACTCTAGACACAAAGCTACAGGTACATCGGCGTAACCATTCGGACGTCATAAGAGATCAGAACTATGTGAAAGAAAGAGAGAGACGCCTTGTAGGTGAATATAAATATTATGTACTCCGTACTTTGCGAGCTGAAATACACTTTATTGCTTCGAAGCTATAGTCGCTTAATAGTTGGAATGGCTGACTCAAACGTCAATAGGTTGATGTATTTCATGATAGCTTTTTTATTAGGTACAGGTTGGGAAACAGCCATATACAGTATAGCCCGAGTGCGACGATGTCGTATAAACCCCATACCTACCCCGACTCTCACTACTATGGAAGCATCTTGTTGCATGCTAGCCATGACGGGTCATCAACCCCTAGTCATAGTTTCCTGTTACCTACCTTGTAAAAAGCGTATCGCCCGCGCTGACTTAGTAGCACTTTTCTCACTAGGAAGCGCCGTCCTTCTGATCGGTGACTTCAACAGCAAACACGTCCTGTGGAATTGTAAGGTCAACAATTCCAACGGTGTTGACCTTGAAAGACTAGTCGCTGACTTAAACTTTGACATAATAGCTCCACTCGAGCCCACTCACTACCCCTACTTCGACCACGGCCGTCCCGACTTACTCGATATGGCACTTTTCAAAGGCGTAACACTTCAGTTACGCTCTATGGAGGTGTGTCACGAATTACATTCTGACCACCGCCCCATAATACTGCGACTAGGCCCCGACCCAACATCTGACGTACCCTGCCCGACCAAGACGATAGTGAACTGGAAGCTCTTAGGTGAATCCCTAAAGGCTATCAGCTCACCCGACCTTGACAAAATCCCTGACGACATTGTGACTAAAGATGACGTATCCCTCGCTATCGACTCTTTCACTAATCACCTCTCCACCGTAGTAGGTGCATCCGCAAAGGAAGTCATAGTGCCGGACGACCGGCGCCTTGTCATTCCAGCGGATGTGAGACGATTAGTGACTAAGAGTAAAGCAGTGACCCGACATTACGACTCCTACCCAAGCAAAGTAAACAAAACTCGGAAACGCCACTTTGAACGCATGGTTGAAAGTCGCATGTCCGAGTTGCGTGATCAGAGCTGGGGCGACAAACTTTCAAACCTCGTGCCGAGCCACCAGGCTTACTGGCATCTCGCTCGAGGTATGAAGGGTGTCGGACAAAGCGACATGCCCCCCCTATACAGACCTGTCCCCCTGGTCCCAGCGTTCTTTGACGAAGACAAAGCTGAGTGCCTAGCCGACAGCCTAGAGGCTCAATGCTCCCCAATGTCGATCACGTAGACCAAGCTCACCTCGATACGGTGGACGCTGAAGTCGAACGTAAAAGCTCTGTGGTCATCTCTGAACTCCCCCCACTCACCCCAGTATCCTTCGCTGAGGTGACGAGACTGATCAAGGACCTCAAACAACGTAAAGCCCCCGGTGCCGACGGCATCTCTAACAAGGTTCTTAAAACCCTCTCCCCCCCTCTCATTCATCTCCTAGTCAGCATCTTCAATGCGGCTATGAACCATTGTGTGTTCCCTGACACCTGGAAATGTGCAAATGTCATTGGCATTCACAAACCAGGCAAAAACTCCTCTGATCCCACCAGCTACCGTCCCATCAGCCTCCTCAGCGCCCTGGGGAAGCTCTACGAACGGATCCTAGCGAACCGTCTTCAATCCCATGCCCGGGAACACCACCTTATTCCCGATGAGCAGTTTGGCTTTAGACCCAAACACTCATGCGTCCAACAGGTGCACCGCCTCACGGAGCACATCCTAGAGGGTTTCAATAAGAAACCCAAACCCCAATCGACGGTAGCAGTCTTCCTCGACGTAGCGAAAGCTTTTGACAAAGTCTGGCACAATGGCTTGATTTACAAGCTATACCACTTTGGCGTGCCAGAGCGTCTTGTGCTCACCTTACAAGACTTCCTAAGGGACAGAAGCTTTCGCTACCGCGTGGAAGGCACCCTTTCCACTCCTCATCCAGTCAGAGCCGGAGTCCCTCAGGGCTCCGTGCTATCACCCATCCTTTTCGCACTGTATACCAGTGACATCCCTCGCGCCCAACCCAAAGTTTTTATAGCCCAATACGCGGACGATACCGCCATTTATTCCACTGGCTGGCATGTAAATAGACAGACATATTTCGTCATTCAACGGGCCATCACCGAGATCGGTGACTGGTTCCGAAAATGGCGCATAGCGGTTAATCCAGTTAAAAGCACAGCTATGTGCTTTACTGAGAAAACCCGCCCCCGCTATCCGAAGCCACTAATTCTGTTCGATGAACCCATTCCCTGGGTGAGAACAACCAAATATCTTGGAGTAACCCTTGATCGGAATCTCACCTTCAAAGATCACATTAATACGGTCCGTAACAGGGCGGCCTTTGTCATGGGTCGCCTAAGTCCCTTAATCTGTAAAGAAAGTAAAATGTCTCTTAGTAACAAGAAGACACTTTACACTGCTTGTATCCGCCCCATCATGACGTACGCATCCGTAGTGTTCAGTCATGCTAGTGAGGCCCACCTACATAAGCTTCAAGCCCTCCAAAACCGGTTTCTTCGCAGGGCAACCGGCGCTCCCTGGTACGTCCGGAGCGCCGAGTTGCACTGCGACCTAAACCTTCCCTCTTTAGCGCAGTTCAATAAGGGCTGCGTCCGCCGACACTTTGATCGAGCCCCCCACCACCCGAACCCTCTGGTTGTCCAGGCAGCGAACTATTCGACTGCCTCATCCGACCCATACTTCAAACCCCCCCGTCGCCGACCACGGCAGGTATTGGACGACCCGGATGACCCCATCGCAGCCATTACGTTGGCAGCTTTAGCGTTGTCCGCAAGTCGTCCTGGTAACATCCCCAGGTGTGCGGTAATCAGAGGTTACACAATCAAACACCGAGCTCGCCGGCGAGCTCGAGGCAAAAATAAAATCCCGATTAGTGTCTCTCCAAATAGTCACAGAGCAATATTCAATAGGGCCCATTCTCAACGGTACAACACTGCAGTTGTACCGGGGCATTTAGTTCCGATTCCCCCTTTGTCTCTCGGCAGCGAGACAAGCCGAGGTCCGAACCACAGTGGTGCCCTTGAGCTCGCTGTCACCCCTCCCGATAGTAGCGTGGCGTTTTCGGCGCCCGCAGGAGACGGAGGTATAAGGCGCTTTTCGCCTTATACGCCCGTCTCAGAAGAAGTGCCCTCAGCGCTTCTTCCTCCTGGGCTATAAGAGGGCCTCCCCTCGCCCAAAGTCCGGTGGAGCTGTACGTCCGTATAGCGGTAGACAGCATCTATGTCCTCCCTAAAAAAAAAAAAAAATGTCGTATAAAAACTGTGGAGTCGCTTCACTTCCAGACTCTTTACTTCAATGTAATAACAAAATTAATAATATGCACACAGTAAACAACGCAACAGCGAAATAATTATAATTATTTAAACGTTTCGTAATATCTTATTAAACATGTTATCAGAGCTCTGTTTATCTGACTATCTCAGTCTGTGGCAACTTGTTGTTCTGCGTATATGATACTGTGGTTTTGTAACAAAAGATGAATAAGTACATTTTAATTCCCAACTATGGACCCAAGTCATAGTAGAAAGAGGAGGAAGTAAACCATCTCCGGCCCAATCTGCGATATAATTACCTACCATACTTGGCTGCCTCAGGGTTGTTACTTATTTATAATGTATGTAAATGCTAAATTTTAAATCAGTACCTAGGATAGGCAAGGGCCGGGAAGTTGCATTTTTTACTTGTGTTGTCTGGGTTCAGGGTTAGTGAGGTCGGTTTTAGCTAAACGATGATGAAACCTTTCGCGATGAAAGAAAGAGCGACAGGTGATCCCTATGTGGTTGCGGGGCCAGAGACGAGCGACGCAGGGCATACCTACCTAATACAATAAAAAAATAAGTAGGTATCTCACTCATCATCAAGTAAAAAGGATAGGTATGCTAGAATAAGTGACTTGCTTACCTTTCCTGTTCAGTAGGTAATCTAAACAGAGACAACAAGAATCGATGCATTATATAAACAGCCGAACACTAAGTTCAGCAATAAGTTCTCCTGCGATTATCAAACTTTTTTCGTTTATTTAGCGGTGCCGAAAAGCCGTGACGCGCGATCCTTGTTCGGTGTTAGCCCCGGCTGGCGCACTGAGAAACGGGTCGAGATTGTGCGTGCGGGACGCATAGATACTATGGCGCACACAAACAAGCCGCGTGCGGTACGTTTGTATGAAGATAACTTACTTCCCACTCTTTCTACTATGCCCAAGTTGTCACTGCGGTCCAACGCCTTTGGGAGAATCGCTTGATCGTATGCTCTATGGCTAGTGGTAAGTTATGGGACCACAAAGTTTTATAGAGTTTGTTACGCAAATATCATGTGTCACTTAAAGATGTACATACCTGTCAACGTTTGTACCACGATAATTTGAAAATTTTTTTCGTGGTGGAGCTCTGCAACCTACTTGCTGTTGTGCATATTTGTTAATGATACTTTTAAAGAACATTATTGAAAAATATCAAAACATGGAACCGACTTCAACACTCTAATTTGTGAAATAACTTGTCGATGTTGGTCCCATAAATAGTTCAAAAGTACCTGTTATCACAATATTGTGCGCATGGTACTGACTTCGACAAGTTATTTCACAAGTTTGAGTGTTGAACTATTTTTTGGTAAAATTAATCTTTCACCTTTTTTAGGAGCCTTGCTACTTGTGGCAAGCATGACCTTCCAAATAAAAAAAATAATCATTAAAATTGGTTCACCCGCAGTTCTTCAGTTCAACAAATTGTGCGCTGAATATAAACGAAAACCCTACCAGCAGCGTTATTACATTATATACATACGAATATATTGTAGTACTTAGAATACGAAGGTTCTCTCTGGTTAGTGAAGGCCTTTGTTAAATTCACATAGATGCGTCCTGGTTTGAAAATAGTAGACAGCTTTCTCTATTATTTTGCGATTGAAATGCCAAATAAATACAAAGGGAGAGTTGCTTTTTTTTCATATTCCTGAGGTAGTATAGCGTAGATTACAATGAATGTCAACAAAGATTATAAAACACTGAAGAGATTGCTCTTAACATTGGTTAGCAACCCTATTACAATACCTGATTAACCTCTCAATTGAACAAGGAAAGTTTCCTAATCTCCATAAGCCTACTTTATCTTCCGGATTGTCCACTGCTGAACACAACCCCTCCATCAAGGGGGTTTTTGCCATAGCCCCACGCTTGGCAGGCGTCTTGGAGATCGCAGTATAAGACTCAGAGAAATGAATAAGAAAGAGGGAGTCTAATGAAAATCAAAAATGAAGCATCAAATTCGGCCAATTTTATGTAAGACACAATTCACTCACACAAACGTATCCAAATTCGGCCAATTTTGTCCTCATTCACGATAGACCGTCGCACATTACACACGTCACACATAACGGAATTAATAAATTAAAAACCGACTTGAGTATTAAAACACATGTAAGTTTTGAACATAATGTACTTTCATTAATATTATACAACGCAATTAAAGTTATAATAACGAATAAAAATGTAAACAAAAGTGTTGCCAGACATACATTTTAGGTTGTTTCCAAAAGTGTGCAGTTTTTAAAAGTCGGTGTACGTAGCACTACAGTTATATACTTTAATTAAACAAGTTAATGTTTTATTGTTATTATATTTGCAATAACGCCTGATCGACGGATTACATTACAAAATTAAAAATTTAAGAAAGTAAAAATTACAGTCATGTGCGGGATTAGAACCCGCGTCCTTTGTCATGTTAGCTCAAGCGATCAGAACATACGCCGACTATAGGGGTGGATGAACGCGGTTCAAATCCTGCACATGATTATAATTTTTTCACTCGTTAATTTGTAATTTTGTAAAGCTTATGTTTATTAGAGAAATGTAAGAGGCTATTGTATCTTATAGCGGAAATAAATACTTAGTAAGGAATATTGTTATTAAAAAAAAACTGGTCGTCTACCTAAGTAGGTACGTAAATCAACTATTTTGTAAGGTTGCTAAATTAATTTTGTAATTCTAGGTTAAGCGTGTAGAAATCTTCGACCACATCATCACTTACCATCAAGTGAGATTGTGGTCAAAGGCTTACACCTATCAGCAATAACAAAAAAAAAGTTTTATATACAACTACGGCACCTGCGTCGAAACCCTACCATATACGTGACCTAACACGACCTTAGTCAGTTATTTAAGAGAACGTAAACTATGTAAAATATATATAACATAATAAACGTGAGGATTGTGCACTATTATTGTACTTTAACGCTGTAATTATATTCTGTATATTTACATCGTCAAAAATGTATTTGCTATAAATCCTACAATTTAGTTATTTTCGCTTTCATATGGCAACACTTCTATCGCACACATGTATAAAAGTGTGGCTTCAGTTTGATGTTTTACGGTCCTGGGCTATAAGAGGGCCTCCCCTCGCCCAAAGTGCGGTGGAGCTGTACGTCCGTATAGCGGTAGACAGCATCTATGTCCTCCCTAAAAAAAAAATAAAAAAAAAAAAATGATGTTTTACGAGCCTCCGTCTTTTCTTCTATTTTGTCAGAGGTATAAGATAACGATTCTTCAGAAGGTGCTTGCTGCCCACCTTCAAATATTAGGACACCTAGTCTTAGATTGTATAAACTATAAAGTTTTCTTATTAATTTAAAATGTCTGATGTTCACTCAGTTTCATATAAAATATCTATATGATATTGAATAAGGCGCGCATAAAACGTCAAAGTAAATAAATCCGTTTTCTCTCGGTTTTCCCTTTCTTATTTACCATGACAATTTGTATTGTTATTTATTATAATAAATCGCGTTGTCAGTTCTTCACGCGAGTGCGTTGTCCGTGTTGTTGGTAAGAAAATTGCAGTTTAATGACCATTGGAAATACTTGCAACACCGATTTTCCAAAACATTTAATTTTGCTGGTGTGCAACAATTGAAAATCGTCATCGAGCTCGTTATAAGTGTTCGAATCCAAAGAGAAGCAATATTCAAAACGAGAAACAATCTTTTCTTCTTTTAATTTTCTTTGTTTTGTCATACGAGTATAGTAGTCGAAGAGTCCTAAAGTCCTTCGAGAGTTCTAGAAATTTCGCAAACCCCTCGTAGTCAAATTTTTTGTACTCGTAAGTCAATGATTTAGGTGATTTTTACCGACTTCAAAGAAAGGAGGAGGAATTCAATTATTTTTGGTCAATGCATTGATTCTTCTTTTTTATTTGAAAGCTGATGATTGCCGTGTGTGAATAAGGTCTGACTATTAGACTGTCTATGGTGTGCAAGTGAGATGGCATGATTTGCATTCTTTATTAAATCGGATTATATTTATCATTACATTGCTAATTAAATAACCTACCTTTTACAAATTAATACGCGAAAGGTTATCGACGTCCCATTTGCAACGTAAAACCTATTCAGCACAATTTGCTACCTACATAATTGACTCAACATTTTAGTACTTTGTCACAGTTATTGAAAAAAATAAAATAAAAAACCTGATATTAATTAATTACATTGTAGATGTGACAGAATACTAAACCGTTTTGATATTTGCGTAGCCGACTACGTTTTCTCTGGAGAAGAATCAAAACATGTTTAGCATATTACTGAACAGCTGTTGAACATAATTATTTGAACAAGTGTTCAATATATGCGCGGATAAAATCGTTTGCGTCTCATAAGTAAATGAGATTGTGTATTGTACTATTTACATTTATCACGCAGAATTCAATTTTTTACTTTTTTTAGCATTAGCATATGATCATCATTCATCTGAACTGTTAACTGTTGATGCGATCCTAGTACAGCTGGCAGCTTCTGCATCTGTTCCAAGTAGAGTCCTTCTCTATTGAGGACCTCACAAGCTGGTCCGTCTTAGCCATTAACCACTATCTCAACTGATGGTAAGTGAGGATGTGGTCGAAAATGATGTTCATGCTTCTAGAATAACTGGCTCTCAAGGACAGCTGCCGGAACATACCGTTAGATACTTGGCGATTTTCTACTTGAGGGTGGTCGCTAGCCATAGGCATTCGCTAAATGCCCTGTCACCATACTATAACGACTGCTATCATAAGACAACAACCGGGAACGACGGCTTAACGTGCCCTCCGAAGCGCTCAGTAGTAATGCCACTAGCGGTCCCCAATACAAGTGCTGCTGTTTCGTGGCGGACGTTTCTGTACTTAGCTGATTGAATAAAAAACGGCTAAGCAAATTATGCTACGAGCGCATTGCCAGACAGAGGCAAACATCAACCAATCCTAAAAAAACGTGTTTTAAATAAATGGGAGAAAAAATTCAACAAAAAATGGAACTGACTTCAACACTCAAAATGTGTTAAATAACTAGTTGAAGTCGGTACCATGATGGTTCTAAAGTACCCATTATCACAATATTTTCTTACAATTGAGTGTTGAAGTCGGCTTAATTTTTTTGTAAAAATAAAATTTCTCCCTTTTTATACCTTTGACCCCTTGCTATTTACGGGATCGATTGTCATTCACTGTCAAAGACTATATCATCATGATAGGAAAATACTTTTCAGTTATTGGAGTGTAACGAAAAACGGCTTGACCGATTGTGAGAATCATCAAAATCGGTTCACCCAGTCAAAAGTTCTGAGGTAACAAACTTAAAAATATACACACGAATTGATTACCTCCTCTTTTTTGAAGTCGGTAATAAAAAATTGTTTTTTTTTTAAGATTAAATCACAGATAGTCTACTTAGCAACTATATGTAGGTTTAATTATTAGGATAATATTATATATGTATGTAATATTAAAAAACCCACATATTACCGCAGAGATAGATGTTCCATGTATAAATGATATCATTTATTAAATACGTCAAACGAATTAAAGGAAGGTTACCTAAGTAAAAAACATATTGTTAATTTTCATTTATTTCATAACGTAAGTATGCGTAATATATTAACATTAGGGAAGTCATCCTCGATAAGCAGTAGGTATTGCCTTATATCACTACTGTATGACGTGGGATAATATAAGCATTTAATGCTCCACAATCGTCGTCGAATATTAAATACATAGGCACTCGATACTTCTAAATAAGATTACAAGAAATATCGCGTGCTAAGCGAAATTTACAAATTATTAGAGAACATAATTCAAACCCGCGTCCTCCGATTTTGGGTTGGATGACTTTTCCACTCGGCCACCGGAACATACTCGTTCAAGCCAAAATTACCGCACCGTCTCGTATGACGGTTAAAGAACCTATACAACTGGAGTGCAAAGTTTCGGGTACGTTGATAGGATTCCAACAAGGAACAAAAAAAAGTGTTTAAAAATTTGTAAATTAAATACTCAATCTCGACGAGACGAATTTGTGATATCTAATAATGATGTTATTATTTGTTTCCACCACCGTGTTACTTGAAATGTGATACTATCCATACAAAGGGTGTCTGGAAGAAATCGCTATATGCGATAAGACCGCCCAGAGCACAACCATAGTCTAAGAGTACTATTTATAAGATTATTTAATTTAAATGGATATTCGCTGTGCAATAAAGAGTTTTGTATTGTAACAAAAATACAACTGCTCTCGATAAATAAAAAATCCTATAGAAATCTTTTCAAGTATTTACCCTTTAAGAATAACTAAAAACAAACATATTTCTAACAATATTATTCGGATAAGTCCGCTGCAATCTGGGGCCACTGACCCCTTGGACAATATTGACACTAGCCAGAGGAACCGATATCTTCTCAACAAATATTGTGTCCAAACCAAATACGATACGGGACACGCAGGATTCGGAAATCTCAAATAGCCATATTTTATTTTAAAAGTCCTTCGTTCTAGGTGTATTTATCTTGACACCTTCTTTGCTACTTGGTTATACAATGATGAGTTGATTTCATATTTTTTTAGTTTTACATAGTAGGAGGCGAAGTTCAAAGTCAAAAACATGTATTCAATACAGGAATCAACGACGCTAGCTTTTAGAAAGGTAAATTACAAAATGTATCATTTTGAGTTCATTTTTATTTTTTTACTGCTACAATCAATAAAAAAGCCCCTGCGAATGCTTTTGAAGGATCACAAAATACGCCATGGCATTCACTAATATCACGATACCTTAAAAGTAGGTTGTATTTCTAGGGAGCCCGTATAAATATCATATTAATATTTATATGGGACGAGATTAGGTATTATATACTTACGTACGTACTTACGTTTCTCCACGTAATCGTTACCCAGGCCGTTATGCTATAGTCGACTTTTTGTCTCCCACTATTATAAATAGACTGCACGTTTTTCTTTTTGGGCGTGTTTCCAGGAAACAGGCCAGTAACTTTTTTCTTGTGTGCAATATTTACGTTCAATCTCTTTGATCGCGAAACATTGAACAACATAGTACATTGTACATCGAGGGGAGAAAAACGATCTATTTCTGTTCGAGAATTTGTTTAAGCCCGACGCATAGCGGAGGGCTTAAAGGCAACTCGAGAACAGAAATAGAACTTTCTCCCGAGTGATACATAGTGCTTTATACTACACCTACGAGGAAAATAAAATCATTATACGTTTTCTCGTACTTACCTCGAGACTTCTGATGCAGTAAGTTCTTTATGACTTCATGAGCTGCATTTCTTATTCCTGGTGGCGTCATCATTATAAAAACGTCACTTTCACTATCAGATGACATTTTGGAAAATTATTTGGAATAATTAAAACCGTACTGTTAAAATTTCAATTTCATGAAAAACAAAATTTAACCAAACATAATGAATTGTCGCGCTTTTTATGTCGTAGTGCAAAAAAAGGTTGCCAACCTCCTTTCATTGAAAATCGAGTACAAATAAAAATCACACCTCTTTTTTCTAATTATTTGACATAAAACCGTTTTGAGATTGAATTATTTTAAGTTAGCCGCTAAATACAAAAGAACGCTACCAGGGCAGGTATGGATTTTCATACAACATTCCTTCACTGCTACGGAGTGAAGGAATGAAAATCCATGTAACTTTTCACGCCGTACATTTATAAGGGAGAAATTATGAACTTTATAACATGTCTTTGAACGAGTAATGAGACGTTTTATGAGTGGGTGTGGTATAAACAATATTAATATCCTTAATTAAAACTTTCCGCCTTCCATGAAAGTCTGTTTAATAATACAATAAATTTCATTCGAATAAAAATTAACAATATAACTTGCTCAGTGAAATTAACATCCAAGAAAATGGCGGGAAAAACTTACCAATTTTTGTAACTTAGTATTTCAGACAGTTTTAGTGGTAACCTTGTGTACCTATATAATCTTACTCTGCACAATGTTATAGAAAATTTCAATATATTATTTTCTAAAACTAGGTTAATAGTCTATTAAATATATTGACTGATTGTGTGACATCAACGCAAAGTCATAGTAAAATATACCAATAGGTAATATAAGTAGGTATAAATGAGCATAGGTTCTAAATTGAAATCCTTCGGACTTCTATCTTACTAGGAGCACCCCTGTGGCGGAAAAGCGAAAAATTAATAAATAGTGTTTTGGCCTACGTAGCTGATAAGAATGATAAGTTTATAGATATACTTACTATGAATGTCTATGAATTTTATAATGAATATTACTTGGATGCACACGGTCCAAACAAATTAAGGAAGAAATCAAAACACCAATCAACATCTTCAGTTCTGAAAACGAAAGTAAAGGAAAGTCGTTTGACCAATACATCATTTTTATCACGCGAACAATATGGCGGAAGCGTTGGCGCGAAAATGAATCTTAACTTTTTTCTTGCGCACGATTATTAGCGCGAGACATTTCTACCGGCCAGTGTCAGTTACCGTTGGCTGTTTATTAAAAAAACAACGTAACATCATGCAATAATAACGTCATTAACTGCTACTATGCGATAGCAATTGATTACAGTCGATTCTGTTATGTACCTATGTTTTCAGTGTCATGATAATATCAGAAAAATAACTTGTAGACGAATGCACGCAATGGCGATCGATATTACTAGTATTTATCATTTCCGCGATGTCTAGCTATTTTGATTCATCGGCTAGTCATTGTTAGGCCATTTGCAGCCACCCTAGTCAATATTTTGTAAACTAAGCGCTCCGACATCCCGTCTATCTATTTTTTCCGTTTGCGGATGCCATATTTGTAAACTTCTATGTCGTGAATGAATTTGGCGCGATTTCCGTGATTTGGCGGGAAATCATTTGAAAACATCTTATCTATTTTCGATTTGTAATGCAGCAAGTGCTAACGGAGTTGATGTACTATTGTATGGATTATATGATGTAATATTATACAAAGGTTTATGAGGACGGATGTTCATTCAGAGTAAGCCAGCCCTAAAACGGACATAAGTTTTGTAAAAGATGCGGTATTACCTAAACAGATTCAAAGAGAAATTGCGGCCTAGTCCGCCTTAAAAATATGTATGTGATGGAGAAAATGCAACCGGGGTCCAGCAGAACAGACTAAGTGTCAAATTAATGATCTGCAGATCTAAACCTGAGAATCTGGCTGCAACTTCAGTTATACATCCCACACTTAGGTCTAAAGACATTTAGGTATTCCCAATACCACATAGAGTTACTTACTTATGAACTAAACTATTTGTATACCTTCGCATTCATTCTTTACAAATAGTTATAGTAATTTATAATACAAAGGTACCTAAGAACTACCCTCACATATTTCATTTATTCATCATTGTAACAGTTTGATATCCGATATGATATAGTCAGCAAAGTGCTTCTTTTGGAAGGCGCTGAATGACTGCAAGTCGTTTATGCGTGGGGGTAGTTTTTTTTTTATGTTATTGTGACGGAGCAAGCCCGAGGCCCACCTGATGTTAAGTGGACTAACCTCTGCCTATAACAGACGCATTTCGTCAACGACGAATTGCACTGTGCCCGTCACACTGAGACGTCCAGTTGTTAGGTCTCATTAGCCTGTATTTTTTCTGGCTCTCAAGGACTGCTGCCGGAACACACCGTTAGGTGCTTGGCGACAGATTTTCTACTTGAGGGTGGTCGCTAGCCAGGCGGGCATTCGCAAAATGCCCTTCCACCATGCGGTGAAGCTCAAGCTCTGGGCGGGATTCGAACCATGGACCTGCTGCGCGGCAGTCCATAGCCAATGCCACTGAGCCATCACTGCTTCAAATTTTTTCATTTATAATATAGTTGTGTTCCTTCAAAGATAACAGTTTTGTCCTGACTCTTGGCAACATTAGTTTTGCTCATACTTATGCATAACTAGCTCCACGGAGTCTACGCTTACTAATATTGATAGCTTTCGTAAATTTTATGTTAATAAGTAAATGTTTGTTGTGACATTTTCTAATAAACATACATGTGCAGTATGTATAATACATTTTTGACATAATTTTAGGTGCCTACCAGTACTAGTGAAAAAATGTACCTAAATGTAATATATTTTTATCGAAACATAAATAATAATTTGCTATCAATTTTAAATGTAACATTAGGGTATATATTATATAAGGATTTATAATTAATATTCAAATACAATATACTATGTTTATGAATAAATAACTGAAACTGAATGTATATAATTCATGATTCATCCTAGTATTTTTGTAAATGTTAGTTCTTGCAGTTTTAGATGGATTATACAGCTACAGCTATCATTTATTTCGACCAACTTAGATCATAGAGATACAATTAATTATTATTTATTTATTTATTTAATTCACAAAATCCACAGATCTTAACAAAATTAACATAATCATATAGTGATATTTCTTACATCCAATGACGGATTTATTTTATATTAATTTACTATTATAATAAACTAAATACAAAACATTTATAATTAGGCATGACAGATTTAACCAGTTAGAAATATACTTCAAGACTTGAAATAACAGTTATATTATATGGATGGATTTAGAAAATAGTTTAATTAATTTATTTAATATATTTAGCCTGTTTATATAGCTTAAACATTATTTGGGGTGTAACTCTACGAGTTTGATCTGATTTTCAGGTTTATTGATAACGAAAAGATGTGAAGGATAAGGTGAATTAAATTGTAACAGGTCTCTGGAAGCACAAGTTACTTGTAAATGCCCATAAAGTAAATATAATAGTAGGCAAAGTTTACTATATAGACCATCAATTAAACCTGTCGTGATACATTTTGGAAAATACAATGATATAATAATAATAAGTGTTTAAATTTTGTATTCATTTGGAAAACTATTTATGATTGTTGCATGGCTTCCCGGAAATACGAATAAAATATATCTAGACCGTAATACATTTGTAATTCATTTATTAAAAATTTTTCCCTATAAGGCTGCCTAGTTTTTTTTTTCATATTATAGATTAATTATTATGTATTATGACGACCTAACCAATAGTTACTACTTGAGGTTGTCAGGTAGCCAGGGGACTTTTTTACTTTACTTTTTTGCCTGGTGAGCGTTTGTAAAATTCTTCTCTACCACCATATGCACAATACAACGATTTTCCACCATCGAAGGAAAGAAATTAATAGAATATGTTATTTTATTTCCAAGACTTCTACATATTATGTGGAAGTCCTGGCCGTTCAAGTAAAACAGAACTCTTAAGAGTTTTAGGATAACACTGACTTCTTTTTTTTTTTATTCGAACCTGAATAATTATTTTTATATGGATTGAAAGTAGGTTTCAGAATATAAAAGTTACGTACCTAAAATTAGATGTTTTCAAATATTTTAATGTTTATATATCTTGATCAGAATAGTATAAATAAAAGAACAATATTGTCAACACTCTACTCGTAAGAAAAAGGCAAAACGAAGAATACCAAATAGACGTATGGTCCTGGGTTCGAAACCCGCTCAAAATCATTTTTCTTTTCGTTATAAGTTTGTAAGACTAAGATAGTTTAGTGATTAGTTTTATCAGCATAGCTTGAAATAGTTCCAATAGATAACATTCCTACCTGGATGTACATAAGTACCCAGTATCTATCAATTTTGTGGTACGTATTGTTGACTCAATACAGCGATATCAGATAATTATATGGTTTCCTACTAGAACACACCTTATGCCGTATCTTTGGACCGTTAGTTCAGAGATGGATTAAGGATGGTGTATGCGCGTGCACTGCTTTTCAAACAAACAAATATACACTTGTGAAGTATAAGTTACTGTACTATTTCAGCTGAATTGTCCTCTGCTGAACACAGCCTCCCCCATCTAAGGGGCCATAATCCCCACGCTTGGCAGGCGTCTTGGGGATTGCAGTATAAGATAGCGATTCCTCAGTAGGTGCTGCTGCCTACCTTCCGGTGCTTTACCTTTAGTCACCTCTTACGACCCATGGGAAGAGATATGGGGAGTGACATACTAGTCCGGCACCCCACGGGCATTTGAAGTTTTTTTCTTTAATGGATAAGTACAACTTGGAAAATGTTATAAAAAGTACCTATACCTGTGCCTAAAGCATTTTTGGTATGGGTTCACGTAGCGCATTCCATACAAACGTAGTTTCGTCGTATTTTATTACTAAGTAGGTACATATATATGTCTCAACTGTCAAAAATTTCATGCAATTTCTTGAGCATAATATCTGTGCTTCTGACTTGCCAGGTTTCCGTCATTATTTATTTTATCTTTATAGTTAATTTTTTGTTTTCCATACAAAGGATTTTTCCGAATGATTTTGAAGCTACATCATTTTTAGAAAATCTTGCAAACTAAAAGCCTCTGTAGAAATTAGTCTCGAGATAAACTATGCAAAATTTCACGAAGTTTGAATAATTATTGAAAATATGTAGAAACTGTGTTTGTATAGATGTATATTGAAATTTGATTTGAAGCGGTCACCCTTTCAAGTTATGATAGCAGCGGACGTTGCTTAAGCAGGTCGTTTTTAAGTCCTTCCTAGTCTTTGTTAGATGGCGCGTTGATAGCATGGCGAACCACGAGCGACTCCTTTTGGAGGCGGGAAGCTCTGCTACGAGCGCTTCAAATCTCAAAGCATCAGTGAGTAGTAAGTATGAATCTTGAATCTTTTAAGTGCTCGTAGCAGAGCTTCCCTAAGTTTTAGTACGAGCGCTTCAAATGTCAAAGCATAAGTGAGTGGTAAGTATGAATCTTGAATCTTTGAAGCGCTCGTAGCAGAGCTTCCCTTAGTTTTGCTACGAGCGCTTCAAATGTCAAAGCATGAGTGAGTGGTAAGTATGAATCTTGAATCTTTAAAGCGCTCGTAGCAGAGCTTCCCTTAGTTTTGCTACGAGCGCTTCAAATGTCAAAGCATGAGTGAGTGTGAATCTTGAATCTTTGAAGCGCTCGTAGCAGAACTTCCTTAAGTTCTGCTAAGAGCGCTTCAAATCTCAAAGCATCAGTGAGTATAAGTATAAATCTCGAATCTTTGAAGCGCTCGTAACAGACCTTGAAGCGCTCGGAGCAGAGCTTCCCAAAGTTCTGCTACGAGCGCTTTAAATCTCAAAGCATCAATTAATATAAGTATCAATCTTGTATCTGAAGCGCTCGTGACCGAGCTTCCCTAAGTTACAAAGCATCAGTGAGTTGATCGGTTAATAATGACTAGGTAGTCGTTTAACGTTTTTAACCGATCAACTAAGTTGGCAATTATTATCAGTTAGAAGCTTGAAACGGAAAACAAAACATGAAAATAATAAAGTTCAATATCAACGCGCTGTAATGTTGCGGCTACGACAAATTGTTCACCGCAATACGCAAAATGTAGAGAAAATAATTACTTTCCGCCTCACAAGCTTGGAAAGATGTTGTACGAAACCTGGGTGGAAAAGTGCTTTTCATCCGTAAGCGCTGATAAGGTTTTTAAAATTAGAAACTTGTTAAAAGTGCCAGTAAAATATATATTCCTCAATATTACCAATTTTAATAATGTCAAATAACTATTTACAGTGAGATTGTGCGATTAAAAATTTCTCTGAGCTCTGCTACGAGCGCTCAAAGATTCAAGATTCATACTTACCACTCACTCATGCTTTGACATTTGAAGCGCTTGTGAGATTTGTCAAGATAGAGAGCATTTATTTAATCTGTAATGTAGGCTCATTAAATTATAAGATGTTTTCAGGCGGTGATGCCATAATCTAGTCCTAGCTTAAGGTAAAGTAAATGAGTACTACTAGTTCAGTACTTAACTATCCCACTTACTAGGTTTTCTACACAAAAGGGGTTCATAAGGATACTTCAAAAACACAACGTTTATAGGAACACATAGAACACTTTAATAAGAATAATACATCATTAGGGTCACATGGATTACTTCAAAGGTAATATTGTATAGTCACATTTCACAACGATAATACAATAAAAAGGGCGAATTTGGAAGCCAACAAACATAGACCCACAGACAACAAATGAATATCAGTTACGTTACATTAAATAATATAATACAGTACTTAACTCAATAAGTCTCGATGCAGCAGTCACTTGTGAAGAATAAAGAGAGGCCCAGTAAGTTAGGACATGGGTTTTATAACCATGACTGGCGCCAAGTGTCTGTCGCATATACATTAAAGTTCCCGCCATATTTACCACAACCAATCAGAGACATGAAAGTTCCCTCCACAACGCATCAGCCAATCCGAAATAAGACAGGATGTTTCATCATTGGCTAGTTCAGAATGAACACAGATATAAGCATGATTTCAGTGTGGCGGTTATTAAAAATGTAAAATATCAACAAGTCTTAGGATATTCTAGGATTACATAATGAGTAACTTCTCGTTACTTATTTACTTAAGATAATCTAAGCTTAACAAATATATGATTCTAACACGGCCATACTGACAGTACTTCGTCCACGAAGTACAAATATAACACCAGGCAAACTTCGCTTTAAAATAATTATGTATAACTTAAAGTGATAATAGTATTTATGCAGGAAAGATTGTTACCGTGTATGGCAACCCACAATTAATTGCACAAAGCTTGCTTGATAAAGAATTTATGTACTAAGTAATAAACAGAACGCTTAACAGTCTTTGGTTCGAAGTCACCACAGAGAAAAACAGCTATCGATTATCTGTAAAATCATTATCAAATGTTCATAGTACAGACCCACCAACTTATCTGTTCAGGTGGCATAAAAAAGAACTACAACATTCCTTCAAATTGTGACAGTTTGTAGTTAATTTCCATGACCAGTAACGCCCTCGAAAACTGCACAGTTAAATTGGTGGTACTATACAGATGGTGTATATATTTATTGGGCGTGGAGGGTAGATTATCTTTCTACGCGTAGACTGTTGTTACTTGCTATCTCTCGAAAAGAAAATAATATCATTGGAATGGGATCAAAATACATTCAATACATTTGTGAAAAAATGCAACATTCCCTTTTACTACGTTGTTATATTAAGCGTCATGAATAAATATTATGTGCAAGTACATAATTCGAAAAGTATTCCAGGTTTATGTACGAAGTAAATACTGATACTAAGAGTTTCGTAGATAGTTTCCAGTTTAAACTACATATTTGATAATATATTAAGCAATAGGGAGTTTAAAATTTGATTAGAACGACTGTGGTAAATTTCTGCAATGCAACTTTTAACTTGCTTAGTTATCAATTTGACGTTTTATCGTCCACGCATTATTTAGACAATAACAAAATGTACCATTAAACATTGGACATATTCCATTTGACAAAAAATGTCTGGACCTTTTGACTTCACGACATAAGTATTATCTATAAGGACAGAATTGGGTTTTCCTTTTATGATTTGGACGTTTTGACGTCAGGGCTTAAGTATTTTATCCAGAACAATAGGATCATCATTTGTACACGTAAAATAACTTTTCTGATAACAACAGGCAGTCTACCTACATGTACTTATGTAGCAGTAAAAATAACACTTTAAATTCTCATGAAAAACCCTAATCATTTTAATAATTACCAGTTACCTAGACACGATGATTACATTCACAAGCCGCCATGTGAGACAACCATCGCCAAGTAAAAGGTCGACCGGCTTTTATCAAACAGTTTGCCATTTGAATAGACGTGCAGGTCGCATTCACTTACTGCTCGTGAGATCAACAAGCACCAATCGAATGGGTATGCAGTGTTATCAATTTAAACAATAGTTGCCATTTGAATAGACATGCTGGTTGCATTCACACACTGCTCGTGAGATCAACCAGCACCAATCAAATAGGTAAGCAGTGTCTTTCTATTAAATATTTAATCTAGAGCATAAGTACATGTAGATATGAGTAATTTGATATTATCATTTTATGTGATGATAACTGATAATATAACAAGTAGTTATTTCTACAATATGTAGGGTAGCATGTCATATTAATATTCTTAACTGAAACGTACATAATTATCGTATTTCTTGTTTCAAAACAATAGGTACAATAATTAAATACATTTTGTTCAAACACCCACTCTCGTGGCCAGTATCAATATATCCTTGTGAATTACAATATTTCATGATAAACCATCTATAGTCTACACCAATCAATAAACGCAGAGGTAAAACCCCTGTAAACTTCTGTATTGTTGCATAGATTGTTTGTTGAAAATTCCAGAATCCGTTCGGCCAATCTGACAATTTATAGAACATTCTACCTAATATAGACATACCGTTCCATCTAACCGTTACTTCAAAGTGTTCCAGTAACAATCATATGTTTGTCAATTAGTAATTTCCAAAAAGGGATCGATTATGGTTTGAGCCAAAGTTTGCGTGACAGTCAGTAATGACTTCTGAAGGGATGCCAAGTGCTAACATTTGTCATAGGTTATCTTCGTATATATGTAGGATAAGACAACCTATGTATAAGAATTCAAAGTTTAAAGTGGATTTAATAAACAATACTTTGCGAAACCAACAGTTAAAACATTTCTACCCATCGCCAGTTACTATATTATACAATTGATTCAAAATCCTATATTATACAATCGAGTTGATTAGTGTGAAACAGTTAAGGAGTTTTCTTTATAGGATAAAATAACCCTTGCTTAGGACCCAAACTGCTTTTACAAATATCAAGCAAAAGCATAAGTAAATATACTATATACTTTGTCATGACTACTTTTATAGAATTAGCAATCTGTAGTGAATTTATTTAATGCCCATAAGATCACTGAGCAAGTAATATTACATAAGATATTCTCAGATGTTCAAAAACATTTCATATGTCACTAAGTTTTAAGGATCGCTTTTAAATAAAATTAAGAAAATTTTAAGCACAAGTTAATAGCGACATTAGTTCAGATATGGTTGTAACTTTGCTATTTATTGTTCGATATGCGTTTCCACATTTAGGTTTCTAGGTTTATAGAAATGTATTCTCAATTAATACCAATAGTCACTATATAAAATGAGAACATAGTTTGACTTTGAATAAATCTAATTACGTTCGTCGTTATAATATGTACTTATTAGTGTAAATAATATAAAAAAATACACAATGACATAACAAGTTTCATAAACTTCCATTACATATGCTAGCAAACACTAATTCAATAAGGTTCAGTGAAAGCACCTTTATCTTGAGGGATATATGCAGCAAGAACCGTCAGTTTCAGATTTAAACGTTATAACATTGAGAAAATTTTCGTCGAGGTTATTCTTCACATTGCCACTACACGGTTACAGGATTGTAATCATTATAAAACAGACCCTTTGGAGGGCTTTACCTGTTTTTGCCACTGTTATAGTACTTGTCCAGATGAATTATTTCGCCAATATACCGATGTCAGTGAATAAAAACTCGGTGCCACTGCCGCTAGTATTCGATAACTCGCAACACGGTGTCGTCATCCTGTTGCCAGGTTGCAGCGACGGCTTCGCAAACCGCGGCGTTCCACTGCCGCTAGTAGCAGATACGAAAACTGGGAACACGGTGTTGTCATCTGTCGCCAGGTTGCAGCCACGGCTTCGCAACCCGCGGCGTCCAAGTCTTTGAGAGTAGTTGCATCGATTCTGAAACTAATAAAAGTGATTAAAAAAATGAAGGTAGGCAATCTGAGTGATCCCACTTCTGATGTGAGATTTGTCAAGATAGAGAGCATTTATTTAATCTGTAATGTAGGCTCATTAAATTATAAGATGTTTTCAGGCGGTGATGCCATAATCTAGTCCTAGCTTAAGGTAAAGTAAATGAGTACTACTAGTTCAGTACTTAACTATCCCACTTACTAGGTTTTCTACACAAAAGGGGTTCATAAGGATACTTCAAAAACACAACGTTTATAGGAACACATAGAACACTTTAATAAGAATAATACATCATTAGGGTCATATGGATTACTTCAAAGGTAATATTGTATAGTCACATTTCACAACGATAATACAATAAAAAGGGCGAATTTGGAAGCCAACAAACATAGACCCACACACAACAAATGAATATCAGTTACGTTACATTAAATAATATAATACAGTACTTAACTCAATAAGTCTCGATGCAGCAGTCACTTGTGAAGAATAAAGAGAGGCCCAGTAAGTTAGGACATGGGTTTTATAACCATGACTGGCGCCAAGTGTCTGTCGCATATACATTAAAGTTCCCGCCATATTTACCACAACCAATCAGAGACATGAAAGTTCCCTCCACAACGCATCAGCCAATCCGAAATAAGACAGGATGTTTCATCATTGGCTAGTTCAGAATGAACACAGATATAAGCATGATTTCAGTGTGGCGGTTATTAAAAATGTAAAATATCAACAAGTCTTAGGATATTCTAGGATTACATAATGAGTAACTTCTCGTTACTTATTTACTTAAGATAATCTAAGCTTAACAAATATATGATTCTAACACGCTCGTAGCAAAACTTAGGGAAGCTCGGCTACGAGCGCTTCAAAGATTCAAGATTCATACTTACTACTCACTGATGCTTTGACATTTGAAGCGCTCGTAGCAACACTTAGGGAAGCTCAACTACGAGTGCTTCAGATACAAGATTCATACTGAGGTATGAACTTTTCAAAGCATGATATTTCAGGCTCATACATTCTTGTTTGTATTACTGATATTACTGATATTCAACAAGTACTAATTTTCTATTGTTTTTGCCCTACCATATTCCCCCACGCTTTTTTAACGAACTCCGCACCTGCACCATCTTTATATGTCACGTAGATAAACAATAGAATTCATGTCCTTCTTGGCACTGAAAAGATAAAGGTTTTTTTCTTGAGATTATTGATGCCTTGAATGAAAAACATGTTTATTCTCAGATTAAAGATCACTCATATCAGTATCGATATATAATCGACTAATGGATTTGTGAGATAAACAAGTAAACTCTTTGTTTGTACAATGATTATTTTATAATTACAAGTAGGTACTATCAGACTTTTTAAATATGTCAATGTTACCCTGAAAACAAGTCAAAAATCGCAGATAATACGATAGCTGTTATATTACTAAATCATTTGATTAATTTGCATCAAAGACATGATACACATTTTTAAATTTAGTAACATATACATTATAACATACATACACTATAAGCATTATTAAAAATCATAAATTAATTAGATTGTTCTAGAGCTATCGTACCTAGCGAGGCTCTTCCAAAGACTCAATTAAATAAACTAATTAGAAACGTAAAACTTAATACTTGCAGAATTTGGTTCGTTTGGACATGATTTTTTATATGTAAAGTGTGGTGTATATGAAGTTTTTTTTTAAATGAAAAATGTTACTAAATAATATTTTATTTTATTAGACTTGACCGACTTTGAGAGGTTTGTTTTATTTAAAAGAAAGTCATAGCAAAATATAACCCTTTATAGTGTTTAATTAGGATTCTGTATCATATACTTTAGGCATAGTACTTATGCATGTATTAAAATCTATACCTAATAATAATGTTTATTTCATAAATAGTTTACGATATGTTTACAAACGAAATTGGGTACTTTACGTCATATTAAACTAATTCTTACAAAAAGCCAATGCTTTTTGATTATTAAACCTAAAGATTACTTAGTCTGTTTACGCACAGTAAGTAATAAAACAGTTATAAAACTATTTAAAAAGTTAAATTTTCTTTTAAATAGACTCCATTCGATAGGAGGATTCGATTTTAAGATAGCTTGCCGTAATCTCCACGCTTGGCAGGCGTTTTGGGGATCGCAGTGTAAGATGGCAGTTCTACAGAAGGCAGACCAGCTTCTGGTATCTCTCCCTCTGTTCTTTTAAATTTGAAGTCCCTTGTAACGAGATCATAACCCTACATTGTGCAATACATATAATTTTCCACTTGTTTTTCATGATCATCAATTTTATCTTAATCATTATCGATGTAATGAATCATGCTTACACTATTATCGCTCCAGTAACAAACACTCACAAAAAGCGTGATGAGCCTCTTGTGTCTTTAATGTATTATTTCATATTACTTAGCTCGATGTCAATATTCAAAACTCTATTCAAAGGGAGCGCAGCGGTCCAGTGTTGCCGCGGCGGCGCTCTTGGCTCGGAGTAAGTATTGAAACACATTTTTTTTTATCAAAAAAAGTCAACTCAAAATGTTTGTTAAGGCCAGAAGTGAACCCTAAGAGGTTGTTAGCCATTTACCAATAACCCTGTATAGTAGTTCACTCTCATACTGATAAGAACACGTGAATCGTGATATACCTACATACTGATTACACCAACAACCCCGTCAAGATAAAAGCCACCTACTCCTTATTTACCCTTATTAAGGGGGAGTTTGCCATAACTCCCCCCTAATCCCCACGCTTGGAAGACGTCTTGGAGATCGCAGTTTAAGATACTGTTATTG
The DNA here is from genome assembly GCA_963890685.1 of Plagodis pulveraria. Lineage (NCBI taxonomy): Eukaryota > Metazoa > Arthropoda > Insecta > Lepidoptera > Geometridae > Plagodis > Plagodis pulveraria. The sequence continues at coordinate 10,754,183 of OY982971.1, forward strand.
CTGTCCACCTTCCGGTATTTTACCTTTAGCCGCCTCTTACGACACCCACAGGTAGCAATGGGGGTGACATTCTAGCCCGGCACCCCACGGGGTACTAGTTTGAAAACCTTATTTATTTTATTTATAGCTAGCTTTTGAGCATCAAATTAATAAAAAACCTACAGAGAGGATAAATAGTACTACACAGTGGAATAGTACACGTTGTACTGACCCGGCACAGCACAGGGTAAGGGCAAGAGAAGAAGACAGATACACGTGTTGACAGATCGGAGGGCCCGTGTTTCCACAGGTCGGCGTGACCGATTAGAGGTCGCCCTCCGAGATGGACAGGACACTGGGGCCCTTGTGTCATAGATAACACATTTAAAAACACCTCATTTGAGATTCCGTATGAATAATATTTATTCATCTTCCTACATTGAGCGATCAAAACTGTAACTTTGAAGATGTGTTTTATAAAAACCGTTTACGCTATAGTACATAATGATATATGTGCAATAATTTGAAAACTACATGCAGCCGAGTCGTTAAGAAGGTATATAATTAAATCTTATCTTATAATCTTCTTCAGTAGGTAACAAACTCTTTGGTTTGTTTTTATATGAAAAACGAATGAAACAAACTACAATCTCCTTGGTAAGAAGTTTGGAAACGTTTTTTATACCACACCCACTCAGAAAGCATATCATTACTCGTTCAAAAACATGTTATAAAGTTCGTCATTTCTCCCTTATAAATGTACGGCGGGGAAGGTTATATGGATTTTCATTCCTTCACTCCGTAGCAGTGAAGGAATGTTGTATGAAAATCCATACCTGCCCTGGTAGGGTTCTTTGATTATTTAGCTGCTTACATAAAAAAATACAATTTCAAAAAGGTTTTATATCAAATATTTATAAAAAGATGTGTGATTTTTATTTGTACTCAATTTTCAATGAAAGGAGGTTGGCAACCTTTTTTTGCACTACGAGAAAAAAAAGCGCGGTAATTTGTTATGTTTGGTTAAATTATGTTTTTTATTAAATTGATATTTTAACAGTACGCTTTTAATTATTCTAAATAATTTTCAGATATGTCATCTGATAGTGAATGTGACGATTTTATAATGAAGACGCCACCAGAAATAAGAAATGCAGCTCAAGAAGTCATAAAGAACTTACTGCCTCAGAAGTCTCGAGATAAGTACGAGAAAACGTATAATGATTTTATTTTCCTCGTAGGTGTAGTATAAAGCACTATGTATCACTCGGGAGAAAGTTCTATTTCTGTACTCGAGTTGCCTTTAAGCCCGACGTGCAAACTCTCGAGCAGAAATAGATCGTTTTCTCCCCTCGATGTACAATGTACTATTTTTCTATTTAAAACACGCGGTAAAGTAAAAAAAAGCACGAGTGCGTAATAGACTATATTATGACACTAAAATCGGTGAATTTAAAGGCCCGTTACGAGGCACAAGCTATAGTGTGTTGAAAAAGATATGACATATACCTAGGTATATATACTTATATTGCCCACGGAAGTTGCGTCAGTTATATATGATATCTCTTAGCAACACACTGGACAACCCAAAAACGTGTTAAAAATAGATACGTTTTGACTAACACACGGTAAAACACAAGGAAAAGTTAACGGTAAAAGTTTTGGCTTCGACAATATGCTATCCTCGGGAAGTCTTTTATTGGTTAGTATACCCACTACCATTACAAAATCATAAATATACAATAGGAAAAATTTAATTCATGTGCGGGATTCGATCCCGCGTCCATCATCATTAAATCAATATTAAAATTATTAGGTTGCATCATCCTTTAAAAGTATAAAACCAATTGCAAAATTGGTCTTGTTTGTAGTACAACGCAAGTGGTACTATAGATGTCGCTCCAACCCAATACGATGGTTAAAGGACGATAGGAAAGATTTGAGTTATGACGTCATGTCATGTTAGCTCAATTGGTTAGAGTATACCCCGGCTCAAGGGGTGGATGGACGCAGGTTCGAATCCCGCACATGACTTAATTTTTTCCTATAGTATATTTGTGATTTTGTAATGTAATCCGATAGCAGGCGTTATTGCAAACCTAACAATATTAAAATACCCACTCCCATTGGGGCACCTTATTAATTATGCCGATACTCCTCGCTCGGGTAGACGTAAGTGATAGCACGCTGCTCATTATTTGTACTGTACTGTATCAGCCGGATTGTCTACTGCTGAACAGAGCCTCCCCAATTAAGGGGGCGTTTGCCATAATCCCCACGCTTGGCAGGCGTCTTGGAGATCGCAGTTCCTCAGGAGGCGCTGCCCACCTTCTGGTATTTTACCTTTAGGCGCCACTTACGATACCCACAGGTAGCAATTGGGAGGGTGACTTTCTAGCACGGCACCCCACGGGGGGCTCATTATTTACTTACGTATAATTTATCCTCCAATGGGCTTTACTAATACAACTTATGTAATGCCTACTGTTAAGCCGAGAATCTAATTTATTTCTTTGATTATTTATTTTTAATCTTTTACTTTTTTTGTTATTTTTTTGTTTTTTTTTTATTCCTGATAGGTTGTCCTTTGACTACTATCTCACCTGACGGTAAGTGATGATGTGGTCGAAGATGTTGTTCAGGCTAACCTAGAAGTATTTTACTTGTTGGTAAGTGTTGACATGGAACTTGGTATTTTATGAAGATTTTAACCGAAATCATTTTTGATTTCGGTTAAAATCTTATCAGGAGGAGGTACTCAATTCGACTGTTTTTTGTTTATGTTTGTTATCTTAGAAATTTTGACTAGGTGAACCGATTTTGATGATTCTTTTTTATTTGAAAGCTGGTGCTTTCTGTGTGGTCCCATTTAAATGGTAACACTCCTATAATTGAAAAAAGTTTTCTATCTTGATGATAAAGTCATTAACAGTGAATGATAATTGATCCCGTAAGTAGCAAGGGTCACTAAAAAAGGGTGATATTATTTTTAACCTTATAGAATAGAACCGAACTCATCACTTAAAAAGGGTGAAAAAACTTGTCGAAGTCGGTACCACGCGCACAATATTGTGATAATAGGTACTCTTGAACTAGCATGGTACCGACTTCAATGTCTGAATCTCATTTTTTTTTTAAATTGAAATTAATGATTTAAAATTCAAATATTTGTTCCGTTTGATGTGATGATAAGGTATCCAATTATACCTCGTTAGGTAACTAGGTACCTATAGTATTAAGTAAGCACATTTAAATAAGTAGTCTTACTAAAAACAACTGGTAACTTAGTAATTCCTTTATGGTCACCACATTCGACCCTTTTTGTCTTCAAATATTAAATGCATAGAAAGTTGAAATGTTTTCTTTATTGCTGTTCGAACTTCACTTAAGCATAATGCTTATACTAGCGGCATCTATCGTGGCTTCGTTAAGGTTATTGCGCTCCCTCAGGAAGTACCTTCTCAGTATTTCGAGATAAAACGTATTCTTTGTGTTAATCGAGGACACATGAACTTTGTATCAAACTTCTTTTTAAAATCCATGCAGTCTTTTCACAGGTGAGCGCGGGTAAGGAAGTAATACCCACATACTTCCGACCTCATTATCGTTTATAATTAAAGAAAGATGGATTATAATAATTAGTAATAAAAGCTATAATAACAGCAAGTAAAATTGAACTTCAATCCCGCACATTATTATATACATAAACTTTTCCTCTCCTATATTTGTAATTTTGTAAAGTAAAATTATCTTAGACAATAGTCCTTTTTATAAACCAAATTTATATACAGGTATGTAGGTACGTATGTAGGTACCTATGTAGCTACCTAAAGTAAACTATTTTATGTTGTGTGCTTGCCTACCTACCTACAAAATATTTACTTATTTAAGTACCTACCTAACAATTTTAAAGTGACTGACAAGTCCATACCTTGTTCGATGGACAAAACTTATTAAATAACTTTGGTTAAATTTATGAGAATAATATTCCGATGTACCTACATGTACTCATAGTCTCTAACTTATATGCCGGTAGTATCATATACCTTTGGTGGGTACATCGTTATTACCTACATTATTGAGTAACAGCCAAGCAACATTTTCAAAGAATATATCATAAGCGACAAGTTAATCTTAAAAATCTTAGGCAACTAACGATAACGACCAGATTCTCAGAACTTAATCGAAAATTAACTCACTGGCTATTCGTAACATCAATTATCATAAGCATAACAATTAGCAAATCGCCACATTCTATAACTCTATCCATACGCGTCTTATGGCGCAATAACCGTGTATCATAATTCCTATTATAAAGAAAGCATCTTCAAAATCAACAGCAATTTAATTAAAAATGAAAAAGGTTTAGTCAATGAAAGTAAATGCTTATAATAAATGATAATAACACCCAAAAATAACACCGATAATGCGGAACCACTAGCCGAGGCATCTCCACATTATCATAGCGCTATCCACCTGAACTGACGGCGGACAATCTGTAGCACGACGAACTTGCTAACGCTAGCTGTCTCGCTTGTTCGCTCCCCGCGCGAGATGCGCTCTCTCCTTCTCCCCGCGCGCCCGCCCGCCTCTCTCGACCAATCACACGCCGTATCTTGCTCCCCCGAGAGCAGAGCGACAGTGCGTACTCTCATCACCACAACGAGACGACATCTCGGAGCGCGAGGTTGTCGTTCGCCGGGAGATGCGCACATAACACGCGCGAAATATAAAAATTAAAATAGTGCCTTAATATTTTGTGATAAACTTTAAGCTGTAGTGAATTGTGTCTTATTTTTCTGTGAGAGACTGGAAGGTGCATGTATAAGGACATTTACGATACGTGCGAAGGCTGATAGTGCAGATATAATCCACAATTGGGTAAGTTTTGATTAGATTAGGATGCAAATTATTTATCGCAGGGCGACGTTCCTTGTTTCGCGTTGTTTAGTTACAAAAATCGAGTTGGTTCGGTTCAGTGAGCTACGGGTGCTAGGATGTGTCGGCGTTCGACAATATTTCCGCCCTCAAAAGGTAGCCCCTATTTTTTTAGAAAAGATTTTTTTCCGGGTTTTTACAAAATACGTTCCAAAATATTTTCAAACATGCAGGTGCCAATAATTTATTTTGTTATGTGATAGTAGTATATTTTAATTTACTTCATTGAAAGAGAAAGGATGAGATATTTTTGTAAAACATTTTTTTTACACTAAAAATTTATAAAAAGATATTGTGGAAAATAATTGTGTATTTATATTTTAAATTATATATCGGTGTATTTTTTTTATTTTATAAATCCTTTCAAGTCGAATGGAAGTGAGAGATCTCATATAAATCAGAAGGTACATTAGGTACGTATGGTTACTTGTTAATTGTTTTAATTAATTACATCAAATGAAAATAAAACCAGATGAAATATTTTTAACATAAAATATAAAGGTTCTAAATACAGGTATAAAAGATAATTAATTTAATAATAAAATATATCGTTAAAACAGGCCAAAACGACTGCATATATTTTCAATGGATCATTTGTTATTTCCTTATTAAATAGTAGGTATGCATACATATTATATTTTAATTAAGGTAACAAATAAGTTAAATTAACTTTTTAATATACGTCATTTCAAACATTGCATTTTAAAGCATAACTATAAACCTACCTACCTCTCTGAAAAAAGGACCCTAAAATAAAACCAATAATCAACATTCCTGAAAATAAACTATGTAGATCGGTAGGTGTGTATACCTATTAGGTACTTTCTGAAACAAATTATATGGCAATGAACAATTTGTAAAGGTAATAAAATTTACGGAAAAGAAATTTAAAATAGGTAGGAACTTACATATAATTTTAATTATAAATTAAATACATGGTCGCTTCTTATTAGAAAAAATACCATAATAAGTAATAGGGATGTGTTCTCTTTAGGTCCAATTGGTAATTTTGACATTATCGGTATAGTTACGATGCATGACTTTTGAATTAAGATTGATTAAAAAATCGTGTATTTATATTTATGCCGACCAGTAAAAAATACTAATTGGACCTAGGTAAAGAGAATCACATCTATAATAAGTTGCGTAAGTAGATCTAATTATGTAATTTTTCTACTTATCTACTTATAAATAATTTATACCTATGTATTATTTATTTCTCATCGTTGCGCACATATTTGAAAATGAGCCTCGTACCTAAATATTTTTTTATATTTACCGACGGGAAAGTTATTCCAGGTGGTTTCAAGTAAGTAACTATGTATGCCAATGTCTTATTTTAAATAATTTTGTTATAAACCAAATATGACTGATGCCTTATTAAGGTTTAATATATTCCTAATATAAAAAATCAAATTAGGTAGCTGTTATCTAGGTACCAATAATGGCTAGATATACACAAAGAAGTAAGCAGACACTTATGTACAGGGCACGATTTTCCAGATAATATCTTGCTAATAATAATAATTTTATTTTTGAAATAACGCGTGCTCTGCGCTATACCTACATTACAAAATTACGAGCGAAAAAAAAATGTGGGATACGAACCCACACCATCCACCTCCAGCCGTGGTATGCTCTGACCGACTAAGCTAAAATGACGTATACATATCCCGTACGTACGACTATATTTTTTCCTCTCGTATTTTGGACTAACTAACTCATCGATATCAATATGAATAACTAATAAATTTACATCCTCTTGTTGACGAACCTAATGTCATACCACAATTACACACTCCGGTCTCCTACTGAAAATATATTATTCAGGAAATCCCAATAACTTTCCTTCGAACTCGAACTTCGACACCAATAATTGCAGAAAGCAGTACCTACCTGCCTACGTAAAAACGCATGCCATACCTACCTGCCTACGACTCTATTGAGGCGTACCCCAGAACAACTCAGAGTACTGGGGTACGCCCCCGGTACGACTCAATATTTCACTTAAATCATTTAAAAAAAATTAAATCATTCTTGAAGCAGTGATGGCTCAGTGGCTATGGACTGCCGCGCAGCAGGTCCATGGTTCGAATCCCTCCCAGAGCTTGAGCTTCACCGCATGGTGGAAGGACATTTTGCGAATGCCCGCCTGGCTAGCGACCACCCTCAAGTAGAATATCTGTCGCCTACCACCTAACGGTGTGTTCCGGCAGCAGTCCTTGAGAGCCAGTGAAATAACAGGCAAAATGAGACTTAACAGGTATGTCTCAAGGTGATGGGCGCAGTGCAGTTCGTCATGTGATGAAATGCATCTGTTAGGCAGAGGATACCGCTTAAAATCAGGTGGGCCTCGCGCTTGTTCGTCACAATACCAAAAAAAAAAAAAACAAGAATTTGATAAAGATATCAAAACTCATCTCATTGCGTTGAGACATAATTATCTCATAATGATGATATCTCAAGTGGTTGATTGTATACTTGTTCGAACATCACGCGTGATAGCAGATGAGCTCTTGAGAAAACATATTACTCAACTGATACGATCCAAGTGAGATGTTTTTCTTAATGTCTTTATCAGTAGATAGTGTTATAGAACAAGTGGATAACTTCTGTAAATAATAGCTAGGTAGTTCGGTAAAGTTTTAAAAAGAAATCAGGCGGTCTATGCAGGAATTATGCAGTTATGTTTATGCAGTAATGATGGTATATTTAACTACTGACTGCATTACGCGGTTTTATCGCTAAAGTGCGGCCGGTGAGAGAATGCGTTTGACAGTTCATTTTATTAATATTGTTTTCCCCTCCCAAAGTAACATAGACAGTCTGATTACATAATACTGTATCAGTCAGACATTTAAATGTTCAAAAATATTTGTTCATATACAGTTTACTCCATTTACAAGCCACAACGACAGCAAAAACGCGTACTGTCAAACGCATTTTCTCGGCGGCCGGACTGTAGTTGAAAAATGTTTTATTGTTTGATGAAAAGTATACTACGTTATACACTTGGCACGGCTACTTGTAATTTTCAGGTTTTATTGCCTATAGACCTAAGAGACCTTCATGGACTCAAAAAACGAAATGTGTGAAATGTAAACCACATGGCCTTCCATGCCTTGTTGTAATGGCAGGTGTAAAATTTTGGTAATAGGTATATGTACATTTAATTGTAAAGTATCTGATAATAATAATATTTTCAGAATTATGCAAAGCTGAGTGACAAACGACCACAGTTCATTTCACATTTTGTTTATTATATTGGATATAAACCTATAATCGTGGGTAGGATAATATTAAGTGAAATGCAAGGCGTAAGAAGATCCAGTTATTTTTTAATATATCTTTACAATTTTTGGAATAAGACATTCGGCCAAGACCAATTGAGCAGAAAATGTTAGGACAGTAATATATATACTTAGAATATCCAGCGGCAAGTGATGTTAGCATAACCTAAATAAGTATGTAATATAACTTACGAAATATTATAAGTAAATAGTCAATAGATTCTGCTACATCATACAACACTGGAATGTTTAAATCACTTATTGTATGAAAATGGCAAAGGACAATACAAAAATATGCACTCAAAATACAATAGGTGCAAAAGATTCCGAGCGTCAGAACTTGCCAGCCGAACTTAATAGTCAATAAATTATCATAAAATTTCTTACACACATGATAAATGTACTTTATTTAAAAAATATGTAATACAAAGGGATAAACTTAAAATAACTTGGACGGGTGACGATGAAAGAGGTAATTAGAGATGAAAAGCTATAAGCACCTGATAATTATCATTATGTTTAGTTAATGATAAATCTTCACGAGCGCGATATCTAAAATGAAAAAATCTGTACCTAGACAGTACGTGTAAATTAACCATAATTAATTTGACCCAAAGATGATCAGGAACTGAAATTTATGAGGATGCTTGCATAATTAACGACAAAGTGCAGTTCACTATTTGCACTGTACTGTATCAGGCGGATCGTCCACTGCTATGAACACAGCCTCCTCTATTAAGGGTGTATTTGCCATAATCCCCACGCTTGGCAGGCGGCTTGGGGATCGCAGTGTAAGATGGCAGTTCCTTAGAAGGCGCTGCTGCCCACCTTTCGGGTTTTTTCCCTTAGTCGCCTCTTCCGACACCCTCAGGATGATATGGGGAGGTACAATTCTAACCCGGCACCACAGGAGGCTATACGGTTATATACGGTTCACTATTTACCTATTGTACAATACCAAAACTTAGGTACAACTTTATTCATATCTACTTTTATATTGCTATTATTAAGTTCAAAGCTATTTGGTGCTAACCAAATAGAGACCAATAAAATAACAGTAGCGAATGACCGTCAGTCAGAGAAAAAAACAAGGTAAACTAAGTCTTGTATTTTGTATAATAATGTGAATTTACTTTCTATGTAGTAACATCAGGTAATAAACAAGGCGAGAACAGGAACAAACCTGTGTCAAAAATAATCACAACATTAATCAGATATTAGTCCGAAGAACCAGAACTAGGTTGGGTGTGAAGAGAATTCTTTACTATGACAAACTACATAAATATAAAGAAGGATTTTTTTTACACGTACATTCAATTCAATAGGTTCTGCTATATCTAAAATATTTATTTGCAGTAAGGATCCCTAAAAATATCTGCGTCATGATTACATCCTGTTTTGCATTAATAATCTGATATCTTTGACTCATTTCATTATTTCTCATTTAATCTGATAAAAAAAATCCAATAGGATATCACTGTCTGCAGATTTGTCAAAATACCTGCGTAAGTACGCGATACAGATCATTTTTGTAATTATTACATAAGTATTCATAGAAGAAAATGTTATTTATTGAAAATAATTGTATCCGCAGTTAGTAAAAACGATCAATGAAGTAGAGTAGTGACGCTTTAAAAGCTCGTAATCGTTAAATTTAATAAGACTGAAATCTCTGTTAAGCCAGTATAAATGTAATTATAATCATGTATCAATTATGTAATCATATAAGTAGTATTTAAATGATAATTCCACTCATTTACTCAAGTTAAAACGAAATATTTCAGATAACACTCGGTGTGCAGTCGTAATATCCAATCGGGGCTCAGGCAGTAAAGATGCCCATTTTCAAGAAATGCGTGGCGCGCCTTAGATGACTGCTAGACGCGCGTTCCTACTGCAAAGTGTCAGTTTTACTGCTCAAAAACCGGTCGGATTTTCCGACTAAATACCGTAAATGCTATATATTTAGTTTAAATATGAAAACTCACGTTAGTTTTTATAACAAAATGAAGTTTAGTACAAAATCAAGAGAGAAACATTTACAGATATAAAAATCATGTTCAAAGTAATTATAGTAGGTAGTAGATTATTTTTAGTGTACTTCATAATGAATATTCCGTGTTTCATATTAATAATTATTACCTAATAATAACGTTAGATTATGCGGACTGTCATCGGATCACGTCTGCTTGCTGATAACAGATATCCTTGTGGTGGTGATAAAACGATCGATGGTACTTAACTATTATTGCCTGAAACGCTATGAAAATATAACGTTAGGTATAAAACATATAACAGACAGTACCTAAGAAAAGCCCTTGCATAAATGCATAACAAAGGACAGAAATATATTTCACATCGTGCTAGGGCATTTTCCACCGTGGACTGCCAGGTTAAAATGTCACCCCTCCATTTCTTCCTGCGGGTGTTGTAAGGGGCGACTAAAGGTACAATACCGGAAAGTGGGCAGCAGCTCCTTCTGAGGAACTGATATTTTTAACTGCGATCCCCAAGACGCTTGCCAAGCGTGGGAATTATGGTAAACCCCCCCCCTAAGTGAGGGAGGCTGTGTTCAGCAGTGGACAATAAGGTTGAAACAGTAAAGTAACAGTAGGGCATTTTGCGAACGGCTAGCTCAAGTAGAAAAACTGTCATGAAGCGCCTAAAGGTGTGTTCCGTGTTCAGGTATCGAAAATATCCAGTAATTGTTATTTTGATCTGAACAACATCTTCGACTGTATCATCCCTTTCGGCTTCTATCACACCTAGATAATGGTGAGATAGAACCGCGAGGCTAGCCTATCAGCAAGAAAAACTATAGTTTTGCATGGTGGTAGGGTATTATGCGAATGCCCGCCTGGCTAGCTACCACCCTCAAGTAGAAAATCTGTCGCCAAGCACCTAACAGTGTGTTCCGGCAGCGGTCCTTGAGAGCCAGTGAAATAACAGGCAAAATTAGACTTAACAACTGTCTCAAGGTGATGGGCGCAGGGCAGTTCGTCACTTGTGATGAAATGCATCTGTTATAGGCAGAGGATACCGCTTAACATCAGGTGGGCCTCGCGCTTGTTCCATCACAATAACATTAAAGAAAAAAAAAACTCATTCGTACAGTTCAGATACAAAACTACAAAAAGTAGGTAAGTAAAAAAAAAGTTAAGTTCAACTTTCAGGTGTATCTTGTCCCTTCTGTATTTCCTTCGTCGGCTTATAAAATCAAAAGTATATTCTCATTTCGGGTGACTTCTAAAATATTGTTTCTCTATTAAATACTTATTTCTTATAAGATTCTCATAGCGTCGAGGAATCGTACGAGATTTTCATTAGAAAGACACCTTTTCTAACTAACTCGGTAAAGCTAATTGATGCTAACCTCATGCATCAACTTTCGCTCATTTAGCGCAAATCTGAACAAAGGACAGCCGGCGTCGGCTGCCTTTGATAATCCTTTGATGTGCAGGATTACAGTGATTACACCTGTACTGGGAACGGTGGAATCGTAATACAATATTTATTACTTATCTGTTTGATAAGCGTTTCCTTTTGAAGGTTGTGAGTTTCTAGTGCAATATGTACTTAACTAATCGTTTTCTTTTAAGTTTCAATAAGTTTTCTTCGCTTTACTGAACCTATGAAGAAGTCCTACTCGTATGCTCAGAGCAATTTGTTTTTCAGAGCTCGTATGATAAACTAGATACATAGACAAATAACTATGTTATTTTTGTATATTATAGACATGATGGCATTTTGCGAATGCCCGCCTGGCTAGCTACCACCCTCAAGTAGAATAACTGTCGCCAAGTAACGGTGTATTCCGGCAGGTGCTCTTGAGTGCCAGTAATTCTAGGTTGGCCTGAACTCAGGTGAGATAGTGCTACTATCAGATATAAATAAAATAAAGTATAAGTAATATGCGTTAAAGTAGGATCCGTTTATATATCATTTTACTACTTCATGGGATCGGACCGGAATACTGATCGAAGTTTTTAGTTCAGCAGTTTAAGTTCTCAGGTCCTCAGAAGGCACTGCTGCCCACCTTCCGATATTTTACCTTTAGTCACCTCTTACGATACCCACAGGTAATGTGAGTGTGACATTCTAACCCGGCACCCCACGGGCGATTAAGTTACTATTCCTCGGAAATTAGATAACTTAATCCGAGTTAAGATATACCTCATAGCATAAAATTATAACCTAACTTGTAAGTTAAGTAGGTACGTAGCTATTTATGTATTTAATATTTATGTAAGCAAATATCTTGCATTGCATGCCAACGCGTAAGCACAGGTTTATAAAGGGCAATAAGTTCGTATTGCTATTGTTATTTAAAGTATCAACTTAGCGCTAAATAACTATTTACTAAGCTGTGAGCATCTGTGCGTACGCCACTTGCAACCTCGTGGGATAAAGATGAAGTAGTTTTTTTCTAGACTACTAAAAGTGTAAGAGAAAATTTAATATATTGAGAAAGTTTGTGACTAATATAAATACAGTTATAATTTATGATTATATAAATGTGAGACGGTTAAAATGACTTAAGGAGTTTTAATAAATCGAAAAGTTTCTAGGTACAAAAAAAATTACCTAATCGAAATTCAGAAAAAAACACATTATAGAAAAAAGACTCAAAGAAACAAAAAAAAGTAAATTTATTGTTATGAATGTAATGCCTTTAATTCTACTGTAATAACGATCTGTTTTATAGAACTATAGTTTATATTAATAAAACAGCTGAATTTGGACTACGCGTTGAATGAAGTTTATTACTGAAAACTTTTTTGCAGAGGGCGCTGTAAATTTGTTACCAAGCTAATGTCTTATATAATATATATGGTTTTCAAATCCGTCAATGTTTTGTTTTTATTACACTTTTTGGTTTTAAACAATACTTTTCAGGGTTTTTTCGACGGGAAGGGTATTATCTGAAGGACCTGGCGTATCACCCAACTAAAAAAAGAATTAAGAGAACTAGGTGCTAAGAAAAGCTGATTTAGTCGATAGATTACACCTTATTCATATTCTACATGTAATTACCTGTTTTCATGCCTATGAATTAGTTTCCCTTATTTATTATTGTACTCTTAAATTAAATTAGGTCTAACTCATTAATTTCGTTTTGGCCAACTACCAAGTGTAAATTTACAAAGTTTCATATTATTCCTCAGCTGATTTTATAATTTAAATCTCTATATAAGTATTAAAACGAATAGCATTCGTATGTTCATTAGAAATAATTAATTATGAAATAATCATTAATTTTAATAGTATATTCCACTGAATCATATCTTTTTAAGGTCACTAATTTCCTCACCTTTTCCTTATGAATAATTCTGGTTTTAGTACACTTTTATTATCCGACACTACACAGCGGCAGATATTAACTAAAATCAGAAAAATATATCAACGGTATCCATACAATTTATAACCTTTTCTAGGTAACATACATTTAGCGCCATCTAGGTGAAACTATTATGAGTTATTACAGCGGGCTGAAATAAGCACTAATTTACACAGTTCGCTAGAAATTATGGCGATACGTTCGTTTATTGCAAAACACACCGTTTTGCTATATGTGAGGGCATAGATATTAAATACCACAGAAAGATAAACCAAACACTGTTTATTATAAACTGTACCAACAACGGTAAAAAATGAATAAAATAAATGATCTGGTTTCTAACGATACATTTTTTTGTGGTTTGCAAAGGTTTATCAGTTTACGTGACTTCCCGTTATGAAATTTTTTTAGCGTACATTTGACTTATTAATAATGTTGATTATTAAATAGTCATAATTCACAATAATCTAAGCTCTACTCTAAATTTTACCATTTAAGTTAAATTTAGAGGCCTTTATTAACAAAATACTACGAACTATATACAACACTACAGCTACTACAATAAAAGCATTTAGATCCCTATAAGCCACTCATAGGCAGTCCAAATGCTCTAGCCCACTACCAGTTGGCAGCGTGCCCAGCATGCTGGCAGAATTGCCCCGTTGAATTGTAATGTTTATTCTTAGAGTAGAGCTTAGATTATTGTGAATATCATCTCAAATTAAAATTAGCAGTAATTGCAGTACATGACTTGGTATTCAATATCTTTCAGTACTGGCTACAATCACAGCAAAGTTGGGTTAAATATAATGTAAAATATATCTGCAAAAAGAAAGATACTCAAAGAAAAATGGTGCCAAGCTGGAATCAACTGTTCTTCTATGGGAGACGTATAAAATGTGAAATACCATAGGCGACACCATCTTCTCGTAAAACTGTCTACGCGACGCCTAAAAACCTCAAGTAGAAAATCTGTCGCCAAGCACCTAACGGTGTGTTCCGGCAGCAGTCCTTGAGAGCCAGTGAAATAACAGGCAAAATGAGACTCAACAGGTATGTCTCAAGGTGATGGGCGCAGTGCAGTTCGTCACTTGTGATGAAATGCATCTGTTATAGGCAGAGGATACCGCTTAACATCAGGTGGGCTTCGCGCTTGTCCATCACAATAACATAAAAAAAAACAAAAAAAAAACAAAAAAAAAACTGAAGACACCTTCCACCTTACATAAAAATACTTCATTAAGAATGGCACAAAATAACTTCACATTTCTTTTTTTCACCATACTACCGTGTTATCGCCATGCAGACAGGAAGTAGTACTGTTTAGAGATAATGTCAAGTGTTGTGATGCGACCATTGTGACTCAACCTTTTGTGCCTTTGTCTTACCACTTAGGTACAGTCCCACCAACTTATCTGTTCAGGCGGCAGAAAAAAGAACTACAACATTCCTCAAATTGTGACAGTTTGTAGTTGATTTCCTTGACCAGCAGCGCCACTCGCGAACTGCACAGTTAAGTTGGTGATACTATACAGGTTTTTAAGTTTATTGGACTGTGAAATGAAAACACATGTGTTAGATCTCATTGACTTTATTAAACTAAACACAACTTCAACTTAGGGCTTGTTTCAGAATGTTCGAGTAAGTTCCGGTTATACTACCCAGAACATAAAATAACTGAATGATAAAAATGACAGTTAACATGCAGCGCGTTTCAAGCTTTAACCGATGTATACGCTAAATCGATGACTTTGAAACGCAAAGATAGTGTTTTATTTATTAAATATGTTCTAAAAAAAGGGTATAGTATAACCGAAACTTTCTGAAACAGGCCCTATGTGTATTATTCTGTGACTGAGATTTTAGTTGCATAAACTCCATAGAAACCGATCTAATACTTTTCACGTGATTATTTTTAATTACTTAGTATCGTTCTAAAGTCAATAAAATCTGAAAAGTTCATGTATTCCTTACAAAACAAAATCCTCAAAATTACAAGCCAACTACAAAATACCTTCAAACGATTTCCATGAAGATACCTTTTTTATAATACGAGATAAACTCTTTTTTTTATGCATGATAGGTTAGGCTTTGACGACTATCTCACCTGATGGTAGGTGATGATTTGGTCGAAGATGTTGTTCAGGCTAACCTAGAATTACTGGCTCTCAAGGATAGCTGCCGGAACACACCGTTAGGTGCTTGGCGACAGATTTTCAACTTGAAGTTGGTAGCTACCGCTAGCCAGGCGGGCATTCGCAAAATACCCTACCACCATGCAAAGACCTACTAAATTAATCCAATTACAGAAAATTAAGGAAAATACCACTATCTTTTCCCTTCCTGCCCCAATAGGGTAAGCATAACAAATATTTTACCCGGACAAGTCCTACAGCTTCCTGTTTTGTCAACAGGCGGCGCGGCGCTGCGGTCGCACGTCATCGTCGCGGGCGATGCAGGGAGCTGCCAATGCGCCTGCAGCCCCTGCGGCTGAGCCGCCGCCTTCTTCCAAACGTAAGTACTGACCATGCTATGTATTTATATCTGGTATTATTTAGTCCATGTAGACTTAGTGTATTTCGCACCACCTTGACAACTACTTCGTTACTTATTCCAAACGTTAAAGAACTTTATATGTATACCTATGTACCTATACCTACTGCTGTCATCAAAATCCTTTCTGCCATTACGGCGGTAAGTGCTAACAATCACACACACAAAACTTTCTATTATAGTATTAGTTGGATTACTTTGTTTCCCGCCCGATGTTTCAAACTATTTTTCGGTGTGAATGGATAAAAGTACGATTTCGTTAATATACCCTAAAGAAAATTGTTCATTACTCTCCTGGGTATTTTTTTTCTAATGTTCGTCAAACAAAATTGGATGCTTCGGAACCTAAGTTTTGCATTTAGATGAATTCACTTAACTCCCAACTTTCCTTCTTATCCACTGGAAAAGGTAGTGGGCGTTTCGATAGATACAGTACATTATTATTACATTACCTCGAATCACTTAAAACCTTGATAAATCTAGTTGTCATACCTGAGAAAATCTATCTCACGCGACTCAAATATTTGAACAGGTTTTATAAGAAAAACATGTTATATAGGTTACCTTGCTTGTGTGTGTTTGAAGCGAGAAAATATGTTAGGTATAATAATCAGCAAGATTGATCAGATGTTTTCGATAATGGATTTTTATACCTATTGAATAACTTGGTTTTTGAACGAATCTGACTACGAATTTAGTCAGTAGATAGTAGCGTCCTCATATGAAAATCACTCACACAAAAACAACATATATCACCACACCTTATGACCCAGAAAGCGTAGTCTAGAAGTGTCTAAACATCCTCGTTACACCACATTGGTTTGTCAATATACAAATACAGAAGTCACAATTATTGCCGCTTTATTCATGCTCTCGCCCTGCATGTTGTGGCTGACATTAGCAAATGAAGCATAATTCTTGAAACACCTATCTTAATACTGTCAGAGTGAACCTTTTAGTATTCTATCTTAGTTATATTATCTCTTAAGCATCTGAGACGTAATCTCATCGGCAAAAGACCTACTGGACGTGCCCATTAGTAACCCGAGAAACTATTCAGCGCACGCGCAGTGCCTGACACCAGAGTATGAGTACCCTCATTTTATATCGTCGTTTGAGAACAGCTGATAAAGTTTACGACCTGGCATCCGGTGTATGCACTGTCATTTTGAATTCTTCATCGTGAAATAATCTAGAAAACCTTGGGGACCTGAAGACTACGTTTTATTATCGCCATTAGCCAACTTCTTCGCATAACCATATAGATTTTTATGTCAATTTGCGTCACATTTAGAATAAGTATATTTTTCTGATTGTGTTGCAGCATTGTGGCTGCAGGCAATTGTAGCACAGTTGGAGAAAACAGTAAACACGATGTCAACAATCTCATGTCCTCTAGATCCAGTGTCACTTGATAAATAAGTATTATCTTTAGATTGACGACATTAATATCAATTAAAACTTTTTCATTGTTGGTTTAAAACGAAACATTGAACTATTAGTGCTTACCTTACCTTTTGAAGCGCTCGTAGCGAAGCTTACTTAACTGTTCTCAACCGATCAGCAAAGTTAAGCAACGTCGCGCGCGGTCATGAGTTGGATGGGTGACCGCTAGTGACATTACTAGGTACTGAGCGTTTCCGTGCTTCGGAAAGGCACGTTAAGCCGTCGGTCCCGGTTGTTGTCTTAGGATGGCAGTCGTTATAGCATGGTGGTAGGGCATTTTGCGAATGCCCGCCTGGCTAGCTACCACCCTCAAGTAGAAATTCTGTCGCCAAGCACCTAACGGTGTGTTCCGGCAGCTGTCCTTGAGAGCCAGTACTTCTAGGTTAGCCTGAACAACATCTTCGACCACATCATCACTTACCATCAGGTGAGATAGTGGTCAAAGGCTAACCTATCAAGCATAAAAAAAACCTAAAATACATATCCTATCACTGACCAGAAACTGAAATACCTACTAATATTGCACAAAATATTTTTGAGAGAATTTGGTGGGTCCATAAGAATAAAGAGTTCCCTGCGTCAATCTAAAGTTTAAAATATGTTTAACTATTTGTCGGTAACTTAAATCCAGACAAGGTAACGGGCCAAGTAAACTATTTCGAAATACAAACAGGTACTGAATATCTCATTAGAGGCATCATTAAGAAAATCGTCGTCGGTCGGAATTTAGTTTGCTCAGTTGATCTCCGGAGAGCAAGGGAGTCCACATCCTTTTGTATGGCAACAGTTGGTCAAACAGATGGCTACATCTATAAGGCCATCGGCTGCCGGTACAAAAATTCAGTATCAAAATTAATACACAAGTAAAATGATATTTGTAATATAAGTCATTCCACCTTACTGGTTTTGATTTACATTTGTTTTGTTTTTCATAAGTCGTCTGACCATTACATTTATGTTAACGTAATATAGTGCGGTAATATAGTCTTTTAAAATTAAATCACCAATTTGGTTTATTAAAACACCCTGCAAGCGAGTTACAGGCAACAAAAAAGTGCAGCATGCTAATGAAGAACAACTGAACTCCTTCAATAGTTTACTTTACATATTTAATACAAATTCACTATAAACACTATAACACTTTTACAGAAACTGGGTTCATTGAAATTAATATCTAAACTCGTTCGCAAGCATAACGATCAGCCAAACAATTACAATCTGCTTAAAATACACATTTAAAAATTCCAAGAAAATTAAATAAATTAGATCATCATTAGCTAATACTCCGTTTCCTTTCGCAACACTCATCAATTTCATCTGTAGAGGAAAAGGCGAGTGCGATTAGATTCTCAGAACGATATTGTGACTTAGTCGTTTGTGACAAATGTTATCTACTACGGTAAATTACTTAGATCTTGAATGAGTAGGCACCTAACCCTAGATTGTAGAATGACAACTTCAAGACCTAAACTACAGAATATAAATGAAATACTGATCGTGACGTTTAAACGGATCTTAGCTCAAAAAAAAGGCAACGGAACTTTTAAGTACATCAACAATAATTAAAATGTATTTCTCTTACAACACCATATAAAAATTTTGGGTATTTTCCAGCAGTTTTGTTGACATTTTGTCGAATACGGTAGTGCCAAAGGATGTGTGCTCGACTTTGCACTTTAAATATTTACTTCTGCTGCTATACGTATTAGCTTGAATGTTAATTCTTGTGCAACGTCTTAACTGTAAACGATAAAGATACCTAATAGCCAATAGATAGTACTGATCATCCTCTTAAAATCATGCATCACATGAGTCTCAAAAACAATACATAGGTACAACTTCCTGAAAATTTTATTTTCTCCCATTTTGTGTAAATATCTCAAACACAGTGGCTAGTTGATATAATTTCTACCGAGACATGATGAAAATTATAATCCCAGGGAGAGATTAATTGATGACAGGTTTCGGGGACCACATATCATCCGCAAATGGTCATGAAGCTCAAGGGGAAAGTATCATATGAACACCGTGATGCTTGTTGTGATATTTGCATCTGAATATGACGCAACAAAGGAGACTGATAAATGAAAAGTGTATATAGTGAATCTGTAGTAAATTGAATGTTACAGTGCTGTTTTAGTGTTGAGTATTACTAATGCTAAGAAGGTACCAGTTACAGAAAATTTGAAGAGAACTAGCTTGATATGGGCATAATATTAGATACCTTAAGTAGAAATGAAAAACATACAAAAGCAGTAAGTCTAGAGATGACTGTGCGTGAATGAAGCGGAGTCTAATACAATACATGTTGTGCCGACCCTGCTAAGTGTGATATAAGAACAGGAGGAAGATGAGGTTAATAGAACGCTTTTTCACTTAACATGTATCGCATCCAACGCAAACGCAAATACGCAAAGATTTGTTGTTGTTGTCCCAAATTGTAGTTCTACATTTTATGAGGTAACTGTGACTGAATTTCTTTTTCTTTGTTATGCCATACCTCTGACGTCTGACGACAAATTAATGAGTTCATATGAGTCTCCACCTATTGGCATATCTGTCAAAGGCGTATGTCTAACGGTACTGTTATCAGATAACCCATTTGCCGTGTCTTCCGGCCGTATAGTTGTTTACCCGATTGGGCAACCTGGCAAATTTGGACAATTGGAGCATTGATAAAGGAGATGAGTAATGATCACTATCTTTTCTTGATATTTGTAAGGGTACTTCTTTTTCCTATATCCTGTTTAATTGGCTGATATCTATATTTTCTTAAGTATTTTATAAAGCAAGTAGGACGGTGGTAAAGTTCTTCGAATAGAATAAAGGTGACATATTATCCAGAAATAGCTCTGGATAGCTCCCAGGAAATTTCTTCTTACGTAATTTCTTTCTGTTACACGCTAGAAAATACTACATACTTATGATTTAAATTAGTTCATTAAAATAATCAATACGTATGGCATACTAACGTCCGTAATATACTTAGCATAGTAAAAAACTAAAATCGTTACACGAGTCAACTCATGCAATTAAAGAAATCTATTTGAAATGAAACTAGTTAAAGTTAAACTGATAGTAAAGCCGCAAGTGTATATTAGCATTAGTTTAACACCCAGACAGTGCTTCGGCAATAAAACGAAGCATGGGCGTAGTAAGGAACACACTGGTGGGGATACTATACACCTTGGAATCGTAAATCATACAGAGGAGACATGGATTCAAAGCATACTCATAAAACTATTACGAAGAGTTTAAACAATAACGTTTCAGACTCAGGAAAGCGTATTTTGACTAGCGGCTCAATTTCTCTCTACATCCGCATTGTTGATCCTTTCTCAACCGAGTCCACACTTGCGTCCATGCCTGGCTTAGGCTGTAAAGCCAAGTGGTTCTTAGAAGGCAGATCACGCCTGGCTGTGAGTCGGTACTGTTACCGCCATCTCTGGCCCTTGATGCTTAATATTCAATCATCTCTCAACGCCTAATTGGTACGCCTTCCGTCGGTGAAAGCCGTCGATTGATTTTATTCGTAACTGTTTTTGGTACGCATTACAGACGTTAGGTCAGGGCAGTATGACACATTGGCAGACGTAATGACGGCTTAAAGCATACGATTCTGCAATTACGCTTTTGAAATTGAAAATTTATACTATAAGCAATAAATTCTTCCATAATCCTTTGAAAAAATAAATGCAATTTAATTATCCTAAAGTATTTAAGTAACAAGTAGGCTAGCTAGTGAACTGATACAATAACACTGATGAATTCTTAATGATCCCTACATCATATTCTATTACATATTTATTTTTGGTTTCTTATTTTGTAATGCATTCACATCTACCTTGCTTGATGTTGCTTGCATCGATAGTTGATTTCAAAATTAAAAACATAACTCATCCAGTATCTTGAATGACTGTAATATCTTGAATACCTGCTGAATAATCTATTTGAATATTTGAAGTACCGTCTACACAGGCTTCACATACTAAGAACAGGTAAAGTACGCATTCATTGTAATTGTACTTTCTTAATTACCTTATTCTATCGTATGCATGAGTCGTCGTAGCGAGCGTCACACAGTCTTCGCTTCGCCCATTCAGGAGTAATTCGATCTGTGTAAGCTATAATCCGAACACGTACGTAGGTAGGTACATACCTACTTTATACCAGTCAATAAAGTAACAAGAACTCTTGACGTAAGCTTGAAATCTGACCAGCAGTTTTCCATCAACATTTCATTCATGAATCTATTGAATTGCATCAACATTCTTTAGTATACCTACCTAATCTTATAGCTTTGAAATCGACGGTAAAATTAGTAATATAAAATTTGCCTTACATTATAAGAAATTATTTTGAATGTAAGCAAAAATGTTTGATAAAGCGCTGTTGTAAATTTTTGTGAGCAATACCTACTCATCTACCAACCTAAGCGTTTTAAACATATTTATGTATAAGTGATACCTCTCTGATAATGTTATTTGGTACTAGAGTAATTGTAAGTAGGCCACGAGCTGAATCTAGAAGCAATCTGATATATTACGTATTTGAATTATATAAATTAATTTTTCCCCATTCTGTTTTGTAGTCAAATTTATAACGTGAAAGTAAAAAACATAAATTGCGTTTATATGCCCCGCATCTCATAGGAGTTATCAATGAAGCCAGTAAGGTAACCTAGCACGCGTATAACGCTAGATTAAATCAAATAATTGTTTGTTATACAATGTGGTGGAGACGTCCACAATGCTGCTACGCCTCAATTTAATATTAAAGTATAACAACATTGTGTAGACTTTGTGGCTATAGTGAATAGTCTTGATTCAAATATTTGAAAAAATAACATACAAATTTGTCACATAGTATTAGAATTGAGACATGTTTGCTCTGTGCGAGACGTGGGTAAATCTTATTCGGGATGTGGTTAGGACTTTGAAACAATCCGAATCTCGGTGTGTATTTGCTCTGGTTATAATAATATCTTCAACTGTATAACGAAATTCTAATGTATATTTATAAACTAATCTATCAGATTATTATCAAGTTACTTCCACAATATCATCACATCATATAAAAGACCGTTAAACTGCCACGGAAGGCGCGCTCCTGACCGGCATTAATTACGTCCAGCCAAGATGGCCGACTCTCCACTGAATATATGAACAGGACAGATATTACTGATTTGTATTCTTTAAAGAATCATAACGGGAATAGAAAGATTATGTAACATAACTTCTGTGGGATTTAAATATTTGTAATGATAAACCAAAGACTTTGTGATTGATAACCAGGATTTTTGTAATAATCTAGACAAATTTCGTAAAGAAAACTTTGCTCTTCTTCAAAGCTTTATACCGGCTACATAATAGAGGAGTTTTTTTATATATATATTGTTATGATTGCAATAACGCCTGCTATGCGGATTACATTACAAAATTACAAATATACGATAGGAAAAATTTAAGTCATGTGCGGGACGAAAAAATTTTTCCTATCGTATATTTGTAATTTTGTAAGGAGAAATTATTACCGAAGTAGCTACAAATTTCACGTAGAATACTACGAATAAATATGTATTTACTCGTAAGTAGAATATTATAAAAAAAGTGTTTAACGTTTAGTATGCTAAATAATTTTTAATTAATTAAAATAATGGACATGACTATCAACTTTGAGAAAATTGTGGGCTATAATTTATAAAAAATTACAATCGTAAATCATGTAGAATATCAAAAAAGTAAGGTACACAGTCATACAAGCTCTTAATTTGTATATATAATATATGTAGTGCGAGTGAAGTTATTTCAAACTTAAATGAACCAAGAAAAAACATTGAAGTCAAACCAAGAATAAAGAAGTCGCCCGCATTTATGTCTATGAAACATACTTGCAGATAGGAACAAAGCGAATATAAGTCCACGATAAGGTACTTTAACTTAACCGGTGCAAACATTATTTATTTTATTAGAAGATAATACAAGCTACTTACACAAAATCCTCAATTAATGAACAACAAGGACATTATAAATCTCCTACTTATCAGATGTAAATTTTCAGTGTAATAAATATCTTGAAATAGGACTTCTATCATCATAATAACTTTAATAAGTAGGTAACAAGAAAGAGGGATTAATCTTTCTTAAACTGTAAACATGGATGAATTATATTTATCAAAGAATTTGAAATTTAGTACTTTTTTTACAAATTATTTCCGTACAAAAATACATAACGCGTATTTCCCGGGCGAATAAGGTACCCACAGTTGCTTACTTCCTACGATCTTGGTATATCTTACTTCTACCTTCACATTCTTGATTCTCATGCTCTGGGTTTTTAAATCCATAACGTATCCTTAAATCATTATTATTCTTTCATAATTAATGTTATTTCCTAAGTACAATACACATATGATTACAATTTATAAAAATAAAAACAAAATCTTCCTCCGTACAATTAAGTTTCTAAACACTAAATCAGCACAGTTGCACACCAAAATCACTGTCCAAACGTCTGGCATTATCAATTTCTCGACAATAGCTGTTCTAGTTAGCACATGTCATTGAACTACAATCTAAAACACCATATGTCTATCGGTACAAAGCTCAAAATGGAATGTCAATGCAGTTGAAAGTGATAGGTAGGCTGTAGGAGGTTTGGTCAGGTAAATTGGCGATGGCGACACCATAAATGAAGGCCTGGAGATGGTTGTAATTGAGTACCGTTGACTCCATTGGAGTGTATAAGAAAGCAGCGGTACTGCCGACGACGTTGCAAACATATCAATCAAAACGCTTATGATATGCGCGCGCCGCCCGTTATATGTGACCCATGCCGTATTTCAGGGCAATAAGAAATATTATTTTGTGACAGCTCCATTTACTCTTTGCAAGGTTGAGAGTTGTTAAAATTATAACTGCTCAATACGCAACATTTTATGTTCTTTATTTGAGAACAGAACTTTGTCCAACGCAATTTCATGATATCGTTTCTATAAAATGTATCAACATCTGAACAGTTCATTCGAATATTAGGCGTGCGTGGCTATTTATTTCATGATTTAAGGTTACTCTAACAAAGCCTTCTTAATAATAACTTTTTTCTATTCTAAGTTTATTCTATATCGTGTTCTATTATTTGAATCCTCAGAAATGTTGGATCTGTTGACCTGGCAGCCCTGTCCGGGATGGCGATTGGTCGATTTAAATTCCGAATAAGCGGGAAGGAGGAAGTCACGATCCTCGCCGCATCTATGTCACACCTTTTCTCTGTATCTGAACTTGAATGAACCCAGTTTGATTTGATGGACTTTATTCCGTGTTTGTCCCGTTTTAATGGCAGGTGTGTTGCTTTGGAGAATTAATAACTGAAAAGGTAATCTATGTCGTATGTAAGTAGGTATAGCTAATAGGATATTATCAAGTTACTAAATTAGTATTAATACAGTACTGTTAGTACGCACCGAATGGAGTTTTGCCGCAACGTTAAAACAGTTTGCTTTTTTATAGAGATTTTCATCGTGATTCTAGACTTCCGTCCAGGGTTCTCACTTTGACTGACAGAACATCGACTTTTTGACTTTGACTACCACATCAACGTTTACCAATATATGAGATGGACAACGACTAAACTATCAGCTGTTATAATACATAATTTCAGCTGTAATTGTAATTCATTAATAGTTATAGAATGCCATTTCTAGGAAATGTGGCCTTTTATTGTCAAATCCTATATATACCTATATGTACCTAGGTATATGAAATTAAATTAAAAAAACAAGAAGATAACTAAGGTTATTGGAAAAAAATTAAGTGAAAGATACAGTCCATATTGTATATTAAGTGTAGTCCATTTATTTAGAGCTCATCAAAGCAGAAAGCCTTTATTTAAATTCAGTAATAATTATACCTACCTTTTAACACAAATCATTACACTGATCAATATGCATCCAAATCGTAAACAATGGTATTGCCAGATCATCATTATCAAAATAACACATAAATTGAGCGCACGCTTCTCTCAAAAACCTGCATTTCAGACTTCAGAGTTGGTTTCTGAGAAATACAACGTTTTAAATTTCGTCGTGATTTGCGACATAAAATGGTATTATTTTCTTTGAATATTGTGTAAGAAGTTTTCAACGGCGCCCTGTAGGTACCCAATACTTGAATCTGGATTATATCGATAAATAAACAACAGTTGAGAGTCACCGTCAATTATTTTTTGTATAAATTTCAATTTTATTAACACCAGCCAGATACATGAATTTTTTTTCACATTAATTTTAGCGTAATTATTATGTAATAATAATCACGTTAATATTACTCTAATCAACTTTTAAATATAAGCTATATATTTTAATATATTAGGTGCGTACCTAAACCGAGTTTTTTGACTGAAACTTTTTTTAAACTCACCAGAATTCCGATGTCACACATTTATGTCAGATTATAAGTTCAACATTTTCTTTTGTTCAATTTATGCATGTAAGATCGGTTGTTCTGACAGCGGGATAATAACCTAGGTACATTAATATTTATTCTGTATTATTCCATATTAATATCATCAGTAACATCTTCCTTCTGCCATTATCCCTCGCTAAATGGGGTCGAAGCAACATGTAGGTATTTTCCTTTCTTCCTTCCTATGATTTGACATGTGAGTATTGCCAGTGTTGTGTTGTGTGTAAAAGAAAACCGAAGAAAGATAAACGAAAATATTCAATATCTGAAAGTATCCATTCACTCTACTCCTATGTCCGTTCGTATATATACTTAGGTACTCAACATCAATGTATTTAAAATTAATAGATCTAACTATCTACTACGAAAATTAGTGACTGCACTTGTGTGCAATTTTAAATTACATTATATAATATGTTATTTTGCAAACCGTATTCAAGTAAGTACCGAAACGTATCAAAAAATACTTAAGAAAGGACCGAAATAGATAAAAAATAAAATTAACGGATCCCACTTTAAATATTACATGGGATCAGAACAAAATAAATAAAAATCGTGGGATCGAACCGGAGTACACCGTAATTACTTGTCTTGTCATACCTAGATGTTACTAGTTACCACGCGGAAAAAGACACAAAATCCACACGGAAAAAATCGCGGTCGTGTCAGTTATGTAGGAGATATAAGTAATAACTTATCAAATTGATTAAACTTACCTTAAACTGAACTTATACATACCCAACCCATCCAGTTGAATATTACTTCACAAGATTGCGTGGGCGAATACGAAAAACCAGCAAGTTATATTTTAAAACCGGGTGGTTATGACTGTGGTAACTTTTCACTGGTTTATGCATATAATTTAGGAAACTACAGTGGGTGTAGTGTCGAGTTTTCAGTGAACTAAATTATTTATTGGCGTTAAAATTTAAAAAAAACGTTTAACCGGGCTTCTATCATTTTATTTTACATTAAAATTATTTCTAATTTTTTTGGTGTTCTTCTGAACATGGCGATAAAACGTGGCATTTTGTGATTGTCAGAGTCATATTTTCTTCAGTAGTAATAATTACTTTCTAATAAAAAGGAAATTCAAAAATTCAAATTCATAATTTTATTTCAAATTCAAATTCATAATTGTATTTATTCATGTATAGTACTTACATCGTAATAATAACAAATATTTTTAAAATATTTTAATAAAACATTAAATTAATATTTTAATAAAACACTTTAAAAATATAAAAGCCCAACTTACCTGTTAAGCCGACGCGACCTCACTTATCTATTTACAATGACATAAAAAGTATATCCATGTGTGACATAGGAACCGACCCAAAATTATAGACACTCTTAGTATAATTAATAATTTTAATATGCTTACTGTACTGTACTGTATCGGCCGGATCATCCACTGCT
The DNA here is from genome assembly GCA_963890685.1 of Plagodis pulveraria. Lineage (NCBI taxonomy): Eukaryota > Metazoa > Arthropoda > Insecta > Lepidoptera > Geometridae > Plagodis > Plagodis pulveraria. The sequence goes on from OY982971.1 coordinate 10,781,608, forward strand.
GAACACAGCATCCCTATTAAGGGGGTATTTGCCATAATCCCCACGCTTGGCAGGCGGCTTGGGAATCGCAGTGTATGATGGCAGTTCGTTAGAAGGCGCTGCTGCCCACCTTCCAGTATTTTTCCCTTAGTCGCCTTTTACGACACCCACGGGATGATATGGGGAGGTGCAATTCTAACCCGGCACCCCACGGGAAATATGCTTAGTAGCTTTCAAACAAAAAAAAGTATATTTTATTTAAAAGGAGGATCAATTATTACTTGCTCCACAAAAAACATTCGATAGAATTAAACTTTCATGGTATTCGGTCATTCAAATTATCATTGAATACTTTTATCGTAGTTTGTCAAGAAAGCATTGTCATTCTACTTATAGTCCCATCAACTTAACTGTGCAGTTTTCGAGGGCGCTACTGTTCAAGGAAATCAACTACAAACTGTCACAATTTGAAGGAATGTTGTAGTTCTTTTTTTGCCGCCTGAACAGATAAGTTGGTGGGACTGTACTTCTTAGGTACATCAAAATATTTAAATAAGCGTTATTTTAGCGCAATATAACTTAATTTCCGAAAACTGTATATAAGTACGTATCTAGCTAGATGAATATAGGATTGTAATAACTGATAAAATGCAAAATATATTTTTTCTTATTGGGAAACGAGATTGGCGTCCGGTGTCATATTCTGAATATGTAAGTGTTTTAACTAATTGTATACATATTTTCCGGTTTGCGTAATACAGGTTACATACCTAGTTCATACTATCACATGCTTATGAGTTTATAAATGTACCTACTTACATGAACGTATTTAATTATGATGACTGATTCTGTGCAATCTGCGTGTACTTATAGGTATAGGCACCCGATGCAATATATTAATTAATCTTAATTGTGGTTAAATTTATAACATTATGGGTAATTTAATGTTGCTATCGGCAGAAGCTTTGGTGAATTAATTAGACATAGGCATTCATATACGGCCTGTCTTGTTCATAAGGTCGGTAGGTCGTACTTTCCGTAACCTACTAATGTTTCGGTTTGGGTAACTACTGCGTTATCTGTTAAATTGGATATATATTGTGTTATACTAATTATTATAATTGTAAATTAGTAGGTAGGTTATGGATAATACATGATTAGTTATAACAGAGGTTGGCCTGCCCAGCACCCGCTTCTATAGCATAATTGGAAATGCATCAGAACGGTATTCTGGGGTTGCTAGTTCAAGTACCGCTGGATGTTACGTATTTTTCTATCTGAAATAGTTTCTATATATATATATGCTTTCGCGTAGCAGGCGTCAATGCTCTTAAAAATAATACTAGGTACTTTTCATTTAATTAAGTAGGTAGGGATACTACTTACCTATACTTGATTAGTTATTTAAAATGTTTGTGATAAATCGTACAAGTACTAAACTTGCCCTCAATTTGACATTTCTAATACAAAAAGCGTCACATATACACACTTATATTACTATATAGACAGGTTATACCGCAGGGCAGGCAGACGGTCTGCGGCTGGAGGCGTCAGCCAGACGGCAGACTATCGATTTTAGCGCCCTAGCCTTACTCTAACACGCCATCCAATACACAACCTTAATACTGATGAAATAGAGAACATTGTCATCTAACTCTGAGCTGACTAACCATAGCGTGTTTTAAAACAAAAGATAGTCTGGTCTACCTACCTACCAGTGATTCATCCAAAGAGAACTTCTAGCTCTGGAACACATAGGACATGATCATACGCTCAATTTTGAATCTTATCACAAGGGTATAAGGCAATTTCTAAGAAGCATTCAATTTGATGGAATAAAGATGCTAAATAATGATTCAATACTTACTGATAACGTTGGTACCGCCTCCGTGATAAGGATAATAAAATGTTAAGTTTGTTTTATATTGTTCGCAATACACATATAACGCCATCTTTCGCCGAGTAGCGAAACAAAAACAATTGCCTCAGAAGCAACATTAGAACCCCAAATCTATTAGCTGATTATAATTTATTTGATACGATTGAATAGAAGATATTGTATTATTTAACACCGCAACCGCAAGTGAATCGCCTGACTCATCTATTGTCGCCTTTTCTTGGAATCGTAAAATGAAAGCGTCCTGCGTTATTCAAACACAATCCGCAATCAATTGTAACGCGCGCTCTTTTGTTACAGAAATCAAAACAGAGGAGGTCATCAGCGAGGTAAAATTTGAAGAAGAAATGAACAGAATGAAATTTGAACGTCAGGAGTTGAGGAACACTAGAACCATGAGCATCGACAGCGACAATCGTTCAGATAGGAGCGAAGAAGATGAACTACGCAGATCGAGAAAGCGAGCAGCCTCAAACTCTCCTTCGCCGTTACCTATGGATAAAAGAATCGCGCGGTTCGAATGTCCCAAATGCCACCAAAGATTCGATTCCGTCAACGCCTTTGACATCCATCGCTTCACAGCGCACGGAGACGACTCGCGCTCTGGCTATGATGACCTCGTTGATTTCTCAAATAAAAAGTTTCCGGAAATAACCCGCGGCCTCGAGCGAAACCACAGCGATAGATTCAGATGCGATCTTTGCATTAGAAATTTTCCTAGTGCTCAGGTCTTAGACATACACAGAAAAACTTGCTCCCCCTCAAACAAAACACCAACTCCAGATCGCGATCGTCGGGAAGATTTCTTCGCTCAACTAGACCTTAGAAACAGATCGTTTGGGATTCCCGGCACATTAACTCCGCCAATGGAAAGGTTTACTCCAAAGTTTGACAAAGGACATATCAGTAACGGGATCAGGCATATTGATGCCGCCCGAGACTTGGCAGACATTCAATCGATACTCGATATCACGTCAAAGGGAAGCCTTTTAGAGAGACTCACTGGCACCAGAGTGTCTTTAGAAAGTTCAGTTTTGACCCCACCGGACACAATCATCAAAGATCGTGACCAGGAAGAGACTCAAGATAATTTTGCAGCAGAGTTCAGGCGAATGAAGCTGCGAGGCGAATTTCCATGCCGTCTTTGTCCTGCCAAATTTCCAAATCTGCGTGCTTTAAAAGGTCACAATCGAGTTCATCTCAGTGGAACAGGCCCGGGTCCTTATCAATGCAACATGTGCCCCCACGCTTCTCTAGACAAAGCAGCTTTAGTGCGACATATGAGGACTCACAACGGAGACCGCCCTTACGAATGTGCCGTCTGCAACTACGCTTTTACGACTAAAGCGAACTGTGAAAGACACTTGCGAAATAGACACGCCAAAGTTACAAGAGAAGACGTGAAGCGCTCCATCATCTATCACCCATCAGAAGATCCTAACAACGATGAAGTGAACTCAAAACTTGCTCGAGACGAAGTCAAGAGATCACTCGCTTTCCATACTCCTGACATCGACAGGCGAAGCGAAAGCACAGGCCGTGATACGCCCTTGACACACTTCACGCCGAGCTTTATTACTGACAGACATCCAGTCGCATCACTGACAGCTAAGCCTATTATTCCTGAAGCACCATTAACGCCGAGGGAGACGGAACCACGTATTGCCCTAATTAAACTCAAAGAAATTAGTCAGCTTACACAAATACCCGAATATAGAATGCCAGAAATTTCATACAAAAGCAATGACGTACATTCCGATGCTTATGAGGAAGATGAAGATGTTCCAGTGGATCTGAGCACTAACGACAACAGCAACTGTGATGTTCTAGATCTTAGTAAGAAGAAACGTGACATTGATGCTGAAGAACCAAACATCTCACCCCAACCTTCACTCGAGTCTGAAAAATCATCTGTAGCTGCAACAGCTTACGAAAAAACAAGACTTTTACTCGCTCAGCAAAGACTCTTCGAAAACTCAATCCCTAATATTGACCCGGCTTTTTACGCAACTCAGCTCTCTCAACTTTACGCCGGTGCTGTTCCAGGGCTACCTGGACTTCCTTTGCCACCGTCTTTCCCTTACTTTCTTCAACCCTCATTTTTCCCCCACCCTTCTGATTCCCAACAGCTGGCAGAAATAAAGCAGCGTATACAAAAAGAAATAATTCGAGGTCTTAGCATGTCCGGAGGAAGACTCGTCCCAAGTGAACATGAAATTCAGACTAAACTTGAGCCAGAGCCAGAAGAGAGAGAAGAGAAGCCAGTGCCACAAGTTATTTCTCCTGCTCCGTCACCTCACTCTGAATCTCCAAGACCAGTTTCCAACAATTTAACCCCACAACCAGATTCTGTCAAGATGGTAATAAAAAACGGAGTTCTTATGCCAAAGCAAAAGCAAAGGCGCTATCGTACTGAACGGCCATTTTCTTGTTCTCAATGCTCAGCGCGTTTTACTCTCCGTTCCAATATGGAACGCCACGTGAAACAACAGCATCCTCAGCACTGGAGTGTGAGACGTCCTGCTCCTAGAGCTCCTCCTCCATATCCTTCATCAGATGCTTTAGCTGATCGTGTAAAGTTCGCCCTCTTAGCTCGACATTTGGAAAGACCATTACAACAGCCAGAACGCTCTCCAATTCGCCGTGACTCTGATGAAGTAGCTGATAATGAGGAAGATGAAGATGATGCACTGATTATCGATGAAGAGCCAGAAACTGACCTAAATACTGAAGAGCATCTTGGAGCAAGACGAGCTGCTGCGGAAATTCTAATGGCCACATGTCAACAAGAACTAAATAAAGACTTTGATCTCAAAATTGCTGGAAACCTCATAAACAAACCCATACCTTTAACCACCGAAAAAATAGAGACTGGAACGGATCCCATTCCGCTCAACATGCACGAGCCTTTGTCTGTTCCTGTAGTGCCTACCCGAAGCGATGAAGAAGAAGACGAAGAAGGACTGGTTGCATCTACCAGTGAAGGCAACAACTCTGGCAGCGATGAGAATAAGTAAGTTAAAATTTCAATAAACACATAATTTGACCTTATACTCGTATCATTTTACACTTTTTGTTTTGCCATTGTATGTAATATTCCGAGAAAAATAACATATATTTTTCTCTTAGATCTGAATCTGATACTGGAACCCAACCTCCGAAGAAGAAGTCAGCATACAGCTTGGCCCCAAACCGCGTATCCTGCCCTTACTGTCACAGAAAGTTCCCATGGTCGTCATCTCTCCGCCGCCATGTTCTTACTCACACTGGACAAAAACCATTCAAATGTTCTCACTGCCCACTACTGTTCACTACAAAATCAAACTGTGACCGTCATCTATTACGAAAGCACGGAGGCTCTGCGAGATCTATTCAAGCGGAACCGATTCCTGAGACAGTATCTTCACTACAACCGAGCAATGACATCAGAACTGTACCAGAGAGACCTTTCAAATGCTCAACTTGTCCCACCAGCACTTTCTCTTCGATGGAAACCTTGAAGAAACATATTTCATCACGCCATGGATCTGGAGAATCTCACCCAAGCTCGCCAAATCCTGAGAACCACGAAGAGAACTGTGATGGTTTAGTGTTCAAGTGTCATCTTTGCGAGGCTTCCTTTGGGGATCGAGGAGGCTCACTAAACCACTTGGCTAGCGCTCATGCGGCGGAGTATGAGCAACTTGTCAGCAAGGGAGCTTTGGATGCAGCCAGTGATCGGAGTGAGAGCGCTGATGATGATGAGCGAGGGAAGTTCCCAGATCACGCTAATAGAAAGGTGAGTACTGTTTAAATTTTTTACAAATGCTTCGTTTTGAAAACATAACATTGAGGTTTGATCCACTGTACTTTATTCAAAATTAAGTAGGAACTTCTTTTGTGTACAATATACGAATAGTACTTTGACGAAATTTTACCCATAATTTTACATAGCCCTTTTTGTAACTCACAAAGGGATTAAAATAACTTATCTGGCTGATACGTGTATGTATACTAAGTTGAATATTTTTTTTATTCATAGGTGGTATGCGCATTCTGTATCCGACGCTTCTGGTCTGCCGAAGACCTTCGCCGCCACATGCGGACTCACTCTGGTGAACGCCCTTTTGCATGCGACTTGTGCCGACGTCGATTCACCCTGAAGCACAGCATGCTACGTCACAGGAAGAAGCACCGAGAGGAGATCACTGACGATGAAGAAGTCTCGCCGCCACGCACGCCTGAAGACAAGCCAATTAATGGGTAAGTTCCTTGCGTTTCATAAAACTTCGCCGCTCACATATCTTTTAAAATCGAACAAACTTGCTTGATGAGACAATCTCTGTATACTGGAGTTGAAAAAAATTGTATGGTCGTTCTATTTTTAACATCCAACCCAATATTTGGGAGTATGGTGGATTCTTTCAATAGAGATGGCCACTAACAGAGTCCTAACGTAGGAGAAATAATCCTACATTTTGCATTTTGTTTTATACATTTTTTTCTTCTATATCTTTATAATTCCAATTGCCAACCTTAACCCCTTCAACTACTCGAATCTAGGTAGTATTTAGTAGGTTCGTAACATATAGACCTAAAACCATCGATAAAATTATTATTCAGGAAAACACATTATGATAAGAAACAAATCAATAGTCTATTTGATAGTATCTTCAGTGTAGCAAATACAGGTATATGATGTATAGGTAATTTATCATCGCCCCAGCATTAACCTTTGGAGCAGGTACTGCAGTGCAGTCACGAGTTCAAACTAATAATTGTATTGAAAATCATCAAATGACGTTATTACAAAAACATTCGATAAGTAGACAGAAAAACTTAGATAAAGAATATCTAAAAGATAAATAATTAATGGTTATTATCCTCCTCAGATACCGCTATCAAGACGATGACTCCGGCAACGAGATTCCAAACAACGTGAATAATAATAACTCCCCTCCCGCTGCGCCTTTTGAAAAGAAACTGAAGTTGGACATGACTTCTCGCAAGTACTCGTCTGAGGCAGAAATCGACGGTGAAAACGGCAGTGATCTTATTGGGAAACTTCTAGGCATTCCAGATAAAACCATTAACAAACTTCTTAACTCTGCGGACGAGGCTGCAAAAATCCTCGGGGTCAACAAATGAGAGTACGCCTTAGTCCTCGTGACGCCTGCTAGGCTCATTCTAGCACCGCGAGGACTAAACATGCAGATTCAAACAACGAAAGTTTGCAACACAACGCCATCTATCAACGAATAAGTTTTTTTATTAGAAATAAAACTTAAGTTTCGTGCAAAATTCTAGTAGAGGAAGCCAATGCATGATTTCTGATTGAATGGGTATGTTTGCTGTTCTTTAAAGAATTGCGACTGCATCTATATCAAATAAAACAATGTTGTGGTGTATAAATATTTTAAATATTGTTAGGTGCCTTTAGCTGCCTTATTCGAAAAGTACGAACCGTCCTATTTGCCTTATATTAAAATGCTAATAAAATTTATTGTGGGTACCAGCAACGAATTAGATTATAATTATTGCCAGGTTATAAGTACATATTTGTGTATACTTAAATTTAAATGTATAGTTATGGGTATTGATTTAAGTACGTCGATGTGAATTATTGTCTACGGAATTGCATACGGAAGCAAAAGCCAGTGTAAGAATTTTAGAATGCACAGAATTTTACATAAGTAACTATCTAAAGAGCTATGAGCCATCCAAATTTGCATTTTCTCATCTAGTCTAACTATATTTTTCATATCCTTTACACAATCTTATTAATGTCATGCACTTTCTTAGAAGTAAAATGCAGCCAAAAACTTAACTTTTTGCAAATCCAAAATTATCTAGTCAATTTTAAACGATATTTTCTAATCCTAAGCTAAAATACCAAAATATCAATAAGTAAGTCGATACATAAACATTTTAATGTAGGTTGTTAATGTGAGGTATCAGTAATGATTGTAATATTAGAAATATATTTAGGGAAGTAGGAATCTAAAAGAAAACTATCTTGCTTCTACCAATGAAAATAACTTCAGCGATTAAAAAAGAGGGTAGGCACCACTTTCTTCGTTGTAGGAACTGAGAAAAAGTTCAAAATGTTTGCTCTCGGTCGCTTCAGCAAACACTAGGTTAGGTCATAATATTTGTTACCTGCGTATTTATAAAAAGTATATGAGTGTAACAAGTCCTTTCAAGTTGAAGTAAATAAAATAGCATAATTTTGAAGCAATTCCATTGCTAGGAACAACGTTAGAAAATTAATTATTTTCAATTGTCTAAACTGATCTGCGGTGATCAGTAAATTGAACATATTTCATAATTACATTAATTAAATAGTATACTTTTGAATTAATTCATAAAAGAAGGTAAGAAACAAGTAACGAAGTAAGACAATTAATTAATGTCTTCTATGTAAAAATGATTTAATAATCTTCTATAAAAATAAGGACGTAGAAAAACATGATTGTAATTTTAAATTATAAAATGTTGTGTGTTAAGTCTTCTTCTAAAAACTTTGTCTTAATTAACTATCACGCTCTTTATATATTTTGCACTTAATTTTAGAAAGTACTGAATTCTATTTTATAGTAATTTATCTCTACTGTATTGATACTTATTTTTTATTTGCTCAAATACATGGCATTTCTTTTTTCAACGAAGACTAGGTTTTAAGATTAGGGGAAGGTTAAGATCTCTTTTTTTAGTACATAAGTACTTATTTTATGTAAATATTTTAAGTGTGTGTATGTATTTAAGTGTGACATAAGTACTTTATTCTAAACTTTGGGTAGAATTTATTATAATGTTTTTTTTATTTCGTTGCCTTCGGAAAGATTTATATATTAAAATGTTTAATTTTGTTTCTTGGCTCAGAATTATTAATTTTATTGTGAAGAGTTTTAAACTCTAAATAATTAATTTATATACATATTATCTAAGCTAGGATATCGGTTGCCATTCTCGGCACGAAGATTCATACGCTAGAATATACCTAAGTTCGAATGTGCTTTGTATATTTTGAAACGCTAAATAAAACCAAATATATCAAACAATAAAATATAATAACTATAAACTTAAGTAATAATAATATATCAAATGTAGCGATAGAAGTCTATTTTAATTGTAAGTAGATTTATTAAATTAAACTAAGTCCTTTATTCCGGAAAGTTATTCAAATAATAATTACGTCTACATATAATATGATGGCAATAATATTGAGTGTTTTTAATTCATTCTTAAATAAGTATAAGATACAATATATGTTTGATTTTAAACTTATATACATAAACCAAAGTAAATCCTAAGTGTGTGTTTTTAAATAAAAAAGTCCCGCTTTATGTCAATTATAGTTAAAGAAATGAATAATTTGATATTGTAATTTAAATCATTTAGATATGTATAATAATTTACTCTCAATAATATAATGCGGCAAGTTAGATAAGTTCAGTTGCTTTGTCATATTTGAAAATACATTTATTTCTAATGATCATAGGTTAAAATTAAAATTTCGATAGTACTATGTAGTATTTACTTTATACTTCTTATTATTATAAGGTTATTATTAAGGAATTGTGGCAACACCGCTTGGCCTTCAAAACGTAGTATTCGTGTTTCTATCTAATTATTGCTCTCGTATTTAATATATACTTAAGTTTAAAATTATATTATAAATAATTATGATAAAATAATATAGCGTGACTTATTGGCAGGTATGAAAATAATACCTTTTAATAAGTTCTTACCTAAGAAATGTTGAATTCACCTTTTGCCTCTCTTATACTTTATGCAATACGTGTGTCGTTTAAAAAACGTTTTTTGTGAAATAAATGATGTGTAATAATATTAAATACATAACTAAAGCGTTTTATTCCTCTTTTAAATTTTCCAATGCTATCGAATAGGCAACCTGTGGGTGTCGTAAGAGGCGACTAAAGGTAAAATACTGGAAGGTGGGCAGCAGCGCCTTCTGAGGAACTTATATCTTAAACTGCGATCCATAAGATGCCTGCCAAGCTTGGAGATTATGGCTAACCCCCTTTTAGGGTAAAACCAAACGAGCGTAATTTTGTGAGTCGTGAGTCGCAGAATTTCGGTAGCATAAATTCTGCTGCATTCGGTTTCATACAAAAAGGCAGTTGGTGCCACACGACGACGCATAATGAGTTATTCACGTATGCAACAAAAATTACGCGACTAAAAATACGCGACTCCCAACTCACAAAATTACGCTCGTTTGGTTTTACCTTTAGCAGTGGACAATCCGGCTGATACAGTACAGTATCGAATAATAATATTATGTATATGTCAAGAACATATTTTAAATAACCTAGAATTTAAAACTTGTAGTCATTTGTATGGGCTAGGTTCTTTCCGACCAAAGTACTTTGTATATCAATTAATTATGGTCACAATTCTATTACCTAAGTATGCTTTCTCTAGGCCACATCATCACTTACCATCGGGTGACTAAAGCGCTCATAGCGAAGTTTCCTTAGCCGTTCTTAACCGATCAACTAAGTTAAGCAACGTCCGCCGCGGTCATGACTTGGATGGGTGACCGTTAGTGACATCACTATACTGAGGGCTTCTGTGCTTCGGAGGGCACGTCAAGTCATTGTTCCCGGTTGCTGTATGAGGATTGTATTCGCTTTAGCATCGTTGTAGGGCATTTGCGAATGCCCGCCTTACTAGCTACCACCTTCAAGTAGAAAATCTGCGGCCAAGCACCTAACGATATGTTCCGGCACTTCCGGCAGCTGTCGTTAAGAGTCAGTAAGTAACCTGAACAGCATCTTCGACCACATCATCACTTACCATCAGGTGAGATAGTAGTCAAAGGCTAACCTATCAGGCATAATATATATATATATAAAATCTTTACAGTTTTCACGGGGTGGGCCTCGTGCTTGTTCTGTCACAATCCTATAAAAAATTAGTTCTAAATGCTATTTATTACTTTATTATTCAGTAGGGAACCTTAACCTTAAGTCTAGGCTTTAAAGTTGAACTGTCCGGTCAGTTCTCCATCACAGGGTGATCACTCCCTTATTTGAGATTTTAGACCCAGAATTAAGCATAATATCGATTGATCTCTTAATTATCTAGGTTTGTATCGTAACGAAATTTTAAAAATATAATTTTGTTGAAAGTTATGAGCCTTGAAAACAAAAAGATAATTATATTTTTGTCTATTCCGTTACGATACAAACCTAGATAATGATGAGTTCAATCGACATCATGCTTTGTTTTGGATCTAAATCCTCAAATAAGGGAGGATCACTCTACGACGTTTGTATGGAGAACTGGCCGGCCAGTTCACCCTTACCTGCACTGGTCACATCTTGCTGTTGATAAATGATGATGTGTTCGAAGATGATGTCAGGTTAAAACTTTCTAATGAGGTGGATACGGCCCTATATAAAGCGTACCTGCCTATAGGTAGGCGTTTTCAGACAGACTATATGTCTCACTAACTGATCATCAACATATAATCACGCCTGTATTCCCCGAAGGGGTAGGCAGAGGTGTGTAAACACCCACGTTTTGCCAATTGGATTTTGGTCCTATGTAATAGGGGGCGAGACTATTGCCATTAACCGGGCTCAGTTTCAGGGCCATACAAAATGTTTTCTCTAAGACGCTGGACGAAACACATGTACATGTTACCAATAATATATTTACGCTAACAACATAATACCTAGGTAAGACAGGAACACAAGAACATATTGTATGAAATCCTGGCAGGGCACTAAGATTGTACACAGCCATGTTGTGCGTCTCATGCACACAACACCCTACTCACATCCACGTGAGTAGTGGCATGCTGCTCATTTGGCGCACTTGTCCCTTACTCGCCTCTTACGACACCCACGGGAAGAAATGGGGAGGTGACATTCTAACCCGACACCCCATGGATAAAAGATAAATTACTAAAAAACCCGACTGCAAATTATTTATTTTCGTTAAGCGTTTTATCGCTCCATTGAAATTGAAACTGCAAGTAATATATTTATTTAATCGCTTTTTAAAGCCCTTCATTTTGATACGCCAATCAATACAATTGGAAGAATTTTATATCTAAGTAAGTACCTATACATAATTAGAATAACGACTTAGCCGTCTGGTTTATTAAGTAGGTACTTCTACCAGAACTAAAAAAAAATAATACACATGTAGACAAAACATGCTATAAAAATATAAGAAATATATTTTACTCTAATATCGCTCTGCAATTAAAATTGCAAATTGACTGACATCTATTGATGAGATGCACAACTAAATACAGAACCTTTAACAGTCACTTAACAAGCTACTGCACACCAGATGGCAAAACTAGCACTTGCCCAAAGTACATAAAATCTTAAGCTTTCTCAAAATCATTATGTACATATTCATTAAATTTTTGTTTATCATAATATATATTGTACATAAGGCACCACAAAATCTATTTTGTTTGTTATTCAAGAATACTCTGTGCCACGCAAACTATAGTACCACCAACTTAACTGTGCAGTTTTCGAGGGCGCTACTGGTCATGGAAATCAACTACAAACTGTCACAATTTGAAGGTTCTTTTTTCTGCCGCCTGAACAGATAAGTTGGTGGGTCTGTACAATGGATTTACTTCTCTATGCTCTGTGGTTAATTCGGGTTCCCATTGAATGAACAGTATTGGGATATCATGAGAATATTTTCCTCTAAAGTAAAGCAAAAAATAAGAAAAATAAATTGTATGTATATGTAGTAATGTTATTTTTGATGATCTTCAGGTCGAAGAACCATGAAAAATAAGGGGATCTTCCAACAGGTTTGCATCGGGTCCCAATGAAAGTTACAATTTTTTTTACAATTGTAGAGGTGGCTGTTTTGACGCTGTCACTTTAATAAATTTGCAATAAATATTACTTTGCTTTTACTTTACTTTAATTCGTGTCCAGAGTGAAATAGTGAATCGTAAGTTTCCAGTTAATTTTCAAGCATTTTTTTTTAATAAATATTTTTTATTTATTTATTTATTCACATTTTACAATACAGTTACAAGTTGTCACTCTTAACTTTATTACATGTGTAACATTAAATTGTAGTTTTTTTGACAGTTAAATGACATGCAGAGCCCACACTAAGAAAAAACCTTGTGTCGTGGGACTGCTTCCTTCTATAACACATTTAAGATTGTAGTTTACTATTTCATGATATGGCTGTATAACATGTTGTTTATGTTTGAGTATGTGAATACAATATTATTGTTTGTGAGGGTGTTTGAGGGGTGTGTGTGTGTGTGTGTGTGTGTGTGTGTGTATGCATAAAGTGCAATGAATATAAAACTGTGTGTGAATATACCGTGCAATGAAGATAAAACTGTGTGTGAATGTAAAGCTAACTTTAATATATAATAAATCATACGATAACTTCAGTTTCATCGTAGTTGAGGGTTCTCAACCACTTGTTTATTTCGATTTTACCTTGCCTGGTCGTGTGTATTCTCAGATTAGTAATGACTTTACTAGTGTTGTTATATACATATGGGCCAAGAAAACTCTGATGACGGTGATATTATGTGGTGATTTCGGCAGTGTCTTCAAAAATCGAGATAGCTTATGTTGTTTTGAATACATTTGCCTTTTATATCTTATTTTATTACACTTTAATGATTAGAAGGCTACAAAAATTAAGAGAAGTTTCTGACTATCTCCGCATTGAACATGGCACACCTTTAGAGCTGTCAGTTCCACTTGAGTTCAAGGAAACGAGCATCAATTGTATTATCGATACTCATATGTTTTATTCTAAGTGATCGAAACTTATATCGCTTCGATAAGAACCATTTTAACTATTTTCGTTTTTACTAGCAAACAAGCTAAGGTATAATACTTATTCTGACGATCGTAGGTATGTTTTACCTCAAGTGGACGATTTTTATATCGTTCATTTACACGTGTTTGTTATATCTCTGGTTTGCAAGAGCTCTTCGTTGCTAGAAAATTTCGGGAATTTAATTTAAAACTGGTAATACCATGGAGAACAGGCGAGGCGAGCCGCGGCGCAGGCCCGAATGGTTACATTAATAATCTATGGTTTCACGTAACTTTTGAGACCCTCGCGTAAATAACTTTTAATTTTGAGACACTTTTCGTAACTTTTCAGAATATTTGAAATAAAACAATTTGTGCAGTCATCAGAATAATAAGTTTCTTCACAAAATTTAACAATATTACCTACCTCAATCTATTTGCATAATTAAAATTCAGTCTCTATGACATACATGAATATGCAAAAAGCGTGGGTTATACCAGTTACCCATACAATTTAATATTCCATTGGCTTCGTTTCAAACTTTATTTATTTATTCAAAATCAAATCACAACTATCATTGCGGGAAATTCCTAATCCAATAGTGTAAATGAAGAAAAATATAATTAAAGTTCACATTTATTTTTACAATAAAATATTTTATATAACATAGACTTCATGAATTATGTTACTGTGCAAGAAAATAAATCTTATTGAATAGGTGCAACATTCGTACTAATGGCTATTTGGATACCAAGTTAGTGCTAGCCCAGGGCACTACAAACAGTTGTGGCTCGAGACGCCGCGCCACATACCCATCCGTTAAAAATAAGAAGAAAGAAACTTATTTTATCCGTTAAAAGCTCTGTTTCAAGGTTGGTATAAAGATTGCTCCATAGGTTGGAATATAATTATTTCTCTTACACAATACTTGATAGAACGAATAACATTTTAGCTGTTTCGGTGCAAATATTACCCTCAGGACCAGCAGAGGGTAATACTTTTAATGCTTTTGCATATATCTGTATGGTCTTGTGGCAGTGAGCATTGAAAAACGATCGGGTATTTGCACGTTCAAATTTACCATAGGTTTTAATAGTGGTAAGGAATAAACTGTTGATTTTACCGTCGAGTAATGCAGCAATCTCATTCAAGCACTAAAATCTCTTTATCAGAGTTCAATTGCTTACGTCACGTCAGGATACACGGATCATATACTGAATGTACAGCATAAAAAGGGTTCAGACAAGGATGTGTCTCATCACGGCGGCTGTTTGACCTTTTTTTTAAATGTTACATAATATGCATGGAGCATTAAGATAAATATGATAAAAGTTAGTGTAAGAAGAAAGCATTGTATTTTTCACTTCTCCAGCACGAATAAGTCGGTTTTGGTGTTCAAAAATTCGCAGAAAAATGTATATCAGTCTGTGGGGAAGGATGCAGATATTCAAATTCAAAGATGAATTAATTTACATCTTTATAATAAAAGCAGTTTCCTTTATTCTCCACTGGAAGTTCAATTTCCACCATTGTGATTGAATCGTGTAAACTGTAAGTCAAAGTGGTTTTTTTAATATAAAAACTAACTTAAAAAAATCACTTCCTCGTCACTTTTTGTAAAAAACTAAATTAAATGCTATTTTTATTACACATTACATTTTTTTTTATTACCATATTAATAAACTGCGATGTATATTTTGTTTGACAAACCGAAAAAGTAAAATTAACTGCCGCGCCGCGCGGTTTATAAATATAGTGTATTAATCAAAAGCGCGCCGCGGCGGGGCGGTGGTTTTTTTTCATGGCGGTTATATTTGGATGTTTACGATGGCGCTAAGCGAATCATATGCATTATTTTTTTATATATCGTAGAATCTATTTTTGTATATTTTATCATCACTACAATGTGGAAAAAATACATAGATGGTTTACGCTTTGAATGTACATGTACATTTTTCTATTTGATTTTCAAAATAGAATATTACACAGTTTGCCAAAGTATATAATTAATGTAGAAATTCATGAATTTTCTACCAGTAAAGCTAGTTTCATGATGCTTCGAAAAGATAAGAGGTTAAAAATAAATTAATATTAAACCGATAGTTTTTTTATGTATTCTTAAACCTAGGTTATTTCAACACCTTTTCATAAAAATAACTGTAATATCTCAGATATATAGCCACAATAGATAAAAATATTAGTTCATGTAGTTTGCTGCGCAGGTCAATATATCGCCGAGCTCAGCGTGATATCGACCTGCGCAGCAAAGCGCGTTTGCGCTTGCGTTTTTTTCGATCTCTTCTTACGCTCCATACCCACCACTGTCAGCGACTTACATGGAAATATAATTTGAGTGAGACAATATGAGAGTGGCTGCTATTTTCAATCCCGTTCTCTATATGTAATAAAGTAATAACCTCAAAAAGTAAAACGTAAATATTTAATCATATTATTATTATTATTATTCTTCTAGGGTAGGGTAATAACTAAAAATGTATGTGAATTCAATTTTTTATCGTATTTGCTTTTGTTTTTACCTGTACTTTTTAACCCTTGAACTTTTATGGCG
The DNA here is from genome assembly GCA_963890685.1 of Plagodis pulveraria. Taxonomy (NCBI): domain Eukaryota; kingdom Metazoa; phylum Arthropoda; class Insecta; order Lepidoptera; family Geometridae; genus Plagodis; species Plagodis pulveraria. The sequence continues at coordinate 10,797,834 of OY982971.1, forward strand.
CTGCCTCGAACAAACCGCATTCACGAGTTCTTCATTTGTTTTAATTTTTACTCCAAATTTAAAATTGGTTTCTTTATAACCATTTCAATTCACACAAACTTCTAAAAGCTCACATATTAGCTACATTTATTCTTTTTTCATCCTCTTGTAAAATTACTAAAGTACATAATTGGCAGCAAAAGTTGGGTACAGACTTTCACTGGCATTTACTTTGGTAATTGTACAATAAATGGAAAGCATCAGGGAGATAGTTAAAGGGAGAGTATATGCTGGAAATAAATTGAGTGTAGACTTTCTTCGTGACCAATCGAAACGTGTCAAAAAAGCAAGGTGAGTAGTACATAGAGGAATGTGAGTGTCGACATTCCAAAATTTATATTTTTGCAATAACTCATTCTCCGCGGATAACACAAAAAATAACAACGAGAGGAAAAATTATATCCCGCACACTACCATAGTTTTTCCTCTCGTTGTAACCTATAGTAAAATATCAGTATCTTTAAAAAGATTCCTCAGAGATTCCCTAGGACCCATTTCATACATAGCTAGAATTGCACGCTATTGTATGTAAGATAAAGATTGTTCCTATCTCAGCCGCAGCTCCTCACAGCAATACACCATACGGCATAATACTGTGGAAGTACGCGAAATAAACTAGCCTAGCAGTAGCAATGTGGAGTAAATAAGGATAATGACTTAAGGCGAGAAGGTAGGTACGCCAAGGTGGTTTGAACATGTCAAAATAAAGGACCAAAAGGACACCATTGGATAGGTTCCCGACACACAAAAGACCAGGTCACGATGGATGTGAAAAAGGAAGGAATGGCGAGGGATCTACTAAGGCATAATCTATATAATTAGTGCTAAGATCAAAACAATTGGTCATGGACATTAGTCGACCATAGTCTCGGAAAACAGCCGTGAGGTTGACTGTGTACCCCTCTCTACAGAAGAATAAAAATACTTTGGAGCACACTATAATTTTATGTAACTATTGGCCCAATCGCCCTGGCAGCACTGGAGCCGCGAGCGAAATAGCGAATCAAGAGTCAAGAATTTGAAGAAATAGAAAAGAGTGCCTAATTTATTCGAGACAGCGTCTTTATTTTGAGATTCAATTGCTTAACTTTTACGCGAGTATTTCGAAATATTACGCGGTGCCCTTGGATTACTGTACTCGATAAGCTGTGAACCTACATTGTAAAAATTATTGTTACCAAGTGTGAGAAGGGTAAGCAAGCATCATAATTTCTTTTCTATTAGTGACGTAGGTATATTTACTAAATCTAGTTTAAATTTGATTTATGATTAAATATTTCATTACTTTGAAAGAGTGATTGAAGTCTGAAACAGCTATTCAAACTTTCATTTGTTTGGTTAGGTTCATAATTTTCTATTTTTTTCAATTACAGAGGGCCAAGCATCCAATATGGGTGACCAACAGTTTTTTCTAAAATGGAACGATTTCCAGACAAATATGGTAACCTCCTTCAGGCATTTGAGGGACGAAAAGAGTTTCACAGATGTGAGTGGTAAAATTATTGTTATTTTTTGTCTGTAAACAATTCTTGTTATGATTCATAACCTCAACTACTTTCTAACTATAGTCACTGATTATGAAGTATTAAAATGCATATGCATATGGAAGTAATAAATAGGTATGTTCAGTTGCATTAAATGTCATATTTGGTATATTTTCAGGTGACACTAGCCTGTGAGGGCCAGACATGTAAAGCTCATAAAATGGTGCTATCAGCATGTAGTCCATACTTCAAAAGCTTATTAGAGGTATGGAAGATTCCAGTAAACTATGACTCTAACTAAAACATTGTATTGTCATTCTAAACTGTATTAAAAGTGGTGACTGTACTATTTTGCGCTATGTGAATTTTTTATAAGATTACCTATGGATCTAAATGTTGGGCAGCAAAAGAAGTGGAGTAAGAGATTGAATGTGTCAGAAATACAATCTTGGTGACTAGAAAATACAAGATTAGGAATGTACATACATATATTAGAGGAAGGTTTCAAATAGCATCAGGGATTGATTGACGCTAGGCAGGCGTCAGGGATTGCAGTGTAAGATATGAGTTTCTCAGAAAGCGTTGCTGCACACCTTCTGGTATATTACCCTTAATTGCCTATTACAACACCCATGGGTAGTGATGGGTGGGTTGACATTCTACCCTGCACCCCATGGGCCTTGTGTGATTAGACTAGAGAGCTTAAACTCAAGAACTACTTTTACATTTTGGGAAAAGTTTCTATACATGATTCCATCCTTCATTAATTATTATATCAATTAAATAGAGCTGTCTGCGTTTTTTAGACAGATATTTGTTTTTCTTCCTGGCAAACTGCCTTATGTACTATATTTCTTTTGCTTCATTATATTCTTAAAAGATAATAATGTGTGGTATTTTGCAGTTCTAGGTTAAACCTAGAAATTGTTTCACCTACATTCAAAGTTTGCAAAGATTTATGTGTTCAAATTATCAAAGCTGCTTGTTGAAAATATATCATTGCCATCCAACAGCAAATTAATGTTAATTCATACTTTGCTATGAAGACCTTCTCCCCTCATATAGCAAGACGGCTACAGTCTGAGATTTTTAAAAAACATCTGCTTTTTCTCATTGTGTATGGGGTTAGGCATATTGCCACCACATTTTAATCAAATATCCAAAATTTCAGGTAAATAAATCTTAAAAACTGGTCAAGTGCAAATCTGGCTTTGTTCTAAATAAAGTTAAGAATACACCATACACTCAGTATATTATACAAAAAGATACAATATTCTAAGATCATGAAATGATATTCCCATAAGATTGACAATAGAGTGTATTTAAATAAAAATTACTAGCTACCACAACATTTGCATGAGAATGAGGTTTGGTTACATTATAATAAGATTACTAGGAGATAATATCTTCAATCAGGGTAAAATGTACCTTATGTCTTCTGTGCCGCAGGTTTCAGTGAAAAATTTCATAAAAAGTACCTGGGCCACTGTAATGTGTGCAGCACCATAGTATGGGCAGTTTTTCAGAGATGCGAACTCTCAAGCTAGATAAATGTATCGCATTTTGAAATTTGATAAAATGGCCATTTTCAAAAACACAATTAAAAGATGTGTATTATCATGAACAGCCAACCATATATTCTATGGTGGTAGCAGGCTGTGCCCACACCGCAGCTTTCCGGTCGCGGCTCTGCCCGCGCATATATCCGTTATCACGCAAAAGCATTAACCTCTTTTTGCACAGTTAGATAAAAACTATCTTATGTACTTCTCCGCATCTCAAACTATTTCCACACCATATTTCATCCAATTCGGTCCAGTATAGTCTAAGATCCCGCTGCAGGATTGGTGTGCTCATCGACTTTTTGTTTAAAACCAAATTTTTATGTTTATTTATAGTTAAGAGTATATATATTTACTAGGGTGCCTATCAAAATTTGGCCGCCATTATTTTTAATTAAATTATTTTTAATTGATTTTTGGTAAAAAATTTCGTTTATTTATTTTTTAAATAAAATAACGTTACATCACGGTAATTAATATGAAGATTCTAAAAAATCACGGTTGCCGTTGCGCACCTGGCCGCACCTCTTTGCAGCCAGGTGTAAACAGGTATGATTTCGATAAATTTATACGTTTATAACCTATTTTTATTAATTATATGTCAAATTGAAGCTAATTTTTTTCTATTAATTATCATATAAAGTTGCTTAATTAAATCTGGCCGCTAATAAGGGTTACTGGCTGTTAAAGATAATTAATATTTAAGGTAGAGTGAAAGAGAGTTAGCGCGTAACATCATTTGTCAGACGAGGACAGCGATTGCCGGCTGTGCGACGCTTTTAAGCCATTGCGCATGCGTCGAATGTTAGTGTTCTCAACCACCGGGGAGTAATAGAGACGACTTATAATAAATACTCCAAAAAATATGTAATTTTTTTCAAAATGACAAATTTAAAAATTGCAACAAAAAATTAATATTGATTTGATATATCGACGGTCTAGTTAGCAATTTTTCTAACTCCTTATTTTTTTAGAGGGAAATTTTTTTAACATTTTGATGAAGCAATAATCCAATTACAAATTATTTGAATGATTCAAACTTAAATATTATATCTCTATTAGATATAAAGGATATTAAATGGTTTTTTAAAATGATAATAAATTTTGAAGTAATTGTTTTTTTCGTACAAATAAAAGATTCTCTAAAATGGAGTTAGATAATTTGCTAATTAGAACGTCGATATTTAATATTAATTTAAAAAATAAAAAAATAAAACCAAGGTGACTTAAGTAAAAGAAAATTTTATTGTGAAAGTATTTTTTAAAAAATTTATTAGATTTTATTCAAGTATTTAATTGTCTGTTACATATTAATTAAACATTTAAGCAAATTAAAAAATTAATAAATTTATCTTCCAAAATTCTTAAAAAAAATCGCGTTGTTTTAATCTCGTTACTACTTATAAAATATTTATCCTTACAATCTGGTATTATTCATGGGTAAAGAACCATAATAAATTCACACATTAAAAAAAAAAACAAAGTTGTAGGTGGAATAGTTTCGGAAAAAAAAAATAAAAAAAATATATAAAAAATGCCGTTTCCCGCCATTTTCGTCGTCTGTTCAAACCCATTTTCCTATAAAATTTTCCATGAAAAGGTCTATTTTCATTTCTTTTCCCGTAAAGAGAATATGATGAGGATTGCATTGGTACCAAGAAGTTTATATGTTGATTGGAGACTGCCACAAATAAACTCGATTAAAAAACAAAATACCTCAAAATCTGGAAAAATATATTTTTATTCGCTGTTTGATCCACTCAAACTAAATGTATGAAAATGTTATTTTTTGTATGGTATAGGTAATATATTGGGGTATGGGGATGTTAGGGTGACATGTTTAGGTAATGGAAAACTACTTAGTACTACAAAAAAACGTTACGGGGCGTCGCGGGATAAAAAAACGTGAGCAGTTTGGACGATTGTGTCATAGGAGGTGGACAGATTGTACTCACGAGGGGAAAACGTTGTTTATTACGAACTCCAAAACAGCGTGGTTTTTATGTTAGAATAAAAATGCTGCATCTGTTCAGTTGAGAACACTAACATTCGACGCATGCGCAATGGCTTAAAAGCGTCGCATAGCCGGCAATCGCTGTCCTCGTCTGACAAATGATGTTACGCGCTAACTGTCTTTCACTCTACCTTAAATATTAATTATCTTTAACAGCCAGTAACCCTTATTTGCGGCCAGATTTAATTAAGCAACTTTATATGATAATTAATAGAAAAAAATTAGCTTCAATTTGACATATAATTAATAAAAATAGGTTATAAACGTATAAATTTATCGAAATCATACCTGTTTACACCTGGCTGCAAAGAGGTGCGGCCAGGTGCGCAACGGCAACCGTGATTTTTTAGAATCTTCATATTAATTACCGTGATGTAACGTTATTTTATTTAAAAAATAAATAAACGAAATTTTTTACCAAAAATCAATTAAAAATAATTTAATTAAAAATAATGGCGGCCAAATTTTGATAGGCACCCTAGTAAATATATATACTCTTAACTATAAATAAACATAAAAATTTGGTTTTAAACAAAAAGTCGATGAGCACACCAATCCTGCAGCGGGATCTCGTACTAGTAGTTTTGGTGTGAAAGTGAGACAGACAGAGTTATTTTTGCATTTATAATATTATTACAAAATCACAAATATACGATAGGAAAAATTTAAGTCATGTGCGGGATGAAATTAAATTTTTATTTAATTTAATCCCGCACATGACTTAAATTTTTCCTATCGTATATTTGTGATTTGTAATGAAATCCGCACAGCAGGCGTTATTGCAAACCTAACAATATTAAAATTTATAATATTAGTATGGATTTAAAAATATTTGCCAATTTTATATGCAATCATGACATTTAGTTGTATGTTGAATCCTTAAGTTCTATTTAGCAATAAATATAATACTACCAACCAATAACTTTCAGCTTATACCCTTGCTCATAATGAGTACAGTCTGAATATGTAAGTTGTCTGTCTGATACTACATTGCATTCACCACCAAGATATCCGATGTTTAAAAACATTTGCATTTCCCTGGCTACCATAGCTTACACAGCTATGTAAACATTTTGAATTGGCTGTTAAATTAGTGGAGAATCCACAGATCCAAATGTTTCTTTATATGTTCAATACTACTAGCTTTATATCATCAGTTGAACAAGTTTCTCATTTTAACACTCATAAAGTTGAGTGAGGCTTCTACCATAACAATTTTAAGGTTTCGGCTTCAGTCACGAATTAGATAAGTGCTTGTATAAGTATTTGAAGCGCTCGTAGCAAAGTTTACTTAGCTGTCGATCAGCAAAGTTAAGCAACGTCGCCCGCGGTCATGAGTTGGATGGGTGACCGCTAGTGACATTACTACTGAGCGTTTCCGTGCTTCGGAGGGCACGTTAAGCCGTCAGTCCCGGTTGTTGTCTTAGGATGGCAGTCGTTATAGCATGGTGGTAGGGCATTTTGCGAATGCCCGCCTGGCTAGCTACCACCCTCAAGTAGAAAATCTGTCGCCAAGCACCTCCCGTTGTGTTCACACAGCAGCAGCTGTCCTTGAGAGCCAGTAATTCTAGGTTATCCTGAACAACATCTTCGACCACATCATCACTTACCATCAGGTGAGATAGTGGTCAAAGGCTAACCTATCAGGCATAGTTATTCTCAGTCAACTAGTTAGCAATGAAAAGACAACAATCCATCATAACATCCTGCCTTGAATGTACTTACTACTAATGTTTGTTTTCATAATGAATGCAATATTTGTGAATTGTTAGAAAGATTACACACCTGTCTGGATAATATTGAATGGTTTATTGTAATGTAAACTAGCATATACTGATTTCTTGGATATATGCCGCTGAGTCTGAATACTAGATACCACATGAATTTCTTATAGACAATATACCTACTTCGTAGATTAGAGGAAATAGTAAACCATCATAGACCTATAAGGCAGTGATGTATGGATTTGATTGTAGGCCAACAAAAGAGGCAGATGAGTATGAGCGCATGTAGGAGAGTTGTGAATGTTAAGTCAAATAACAGTCATACATCTGAGGAAGCTTGCACATGAGCAGCAGTGACAAAAGTTGAAGAGTTGACTGTCGTCATAGAGTTAACACTCTGAATATGTAAGCAACAGTGACTAAAGTTGAAGAGTTGACTGTTGTCATAGAGTGTTACATGTGGAGGGATGAAAACATATTAGAAGGGCTGCATTCAAACGAAGCATATAATCAGGGGCTGAATTTGAGCAAGCATTATGCAGTTTACCAAACATCACCAGCACACCAAACTGACAGTATGCCTTTGTAATTTCACATTCAAACGAGGCCTCACATTGAGCCTGCTTACAGACGGCGACTGACTGCATTTGGTTAGAACACAGCCTAAAACACTACTCAGTTTGAGTGTGAATGGATATAGGGGCGAAGATAGGCTGAAGAAAGTACCGATGAACTGAAGAATGATATAAAAATGCGTGATTGAGCCAAACCCACTTTGCATGCCATAAAGCCAGAAAGATAGCAAGTTCATATAAATAATGTACTTACATCCTGATTTTGTAACCCTAGTGCATATAAATGCTTAAAAAGAACCCAACTTCCCTCACGATGGCTCCTCTAAATAAAAACATGCATTGCACAGGTTTCTACCATGTACGCAATGGAATATTTTATTTTCCCAAAAAGTGTTTTAAATGATCAGATAGAATAAAGTACTAAAATATTAAGGGTTGGTAGGATAGTTATTAACTAATATTTTATTAATTTACAGGAAAACCCATCAAAACATCCGATAATAATTTTGAAGGATGTATCTTACTTGCACCTTCAAGCAATCCTGGAGTTCATGTACGCAGGAGAAGTGAATGTGTCCCAGGAACAGCTGCCTGCATTCCTCAAGACTGCGGCAAGACTGAAGGTAACATTTAGTTGCTCTGTAACTGTCATTGAGTCAGATACTGTCAGAACAGAGCTGACGCTTGATTTTAGGGAAAAAACTAACCCTTGAACTGGTGGTAACGCGTATTAGCCAATAGTTATATTTAATTATTTTATAATAAAGTGAAGACTTTCAAAATATTATATTGCACTTTCGTTCGTAGCGTATTAGAATATGCTTCACAAGTGTGGAACCCTCATTATGAAACTTATATCGTACGAATTGAGCGGATTCAAATAAAATTCATAAAATATTTATGTTATCGTCTAAAAATACCGTATAAATCCGATAATTATCTGTTTTTGTGTAAAAAATTCCATCTTCTTCCTCTTTCTAAGAGAAGAGAAATTGCGGACTTAACGTACCTTCTTAAAATTACCTCGAACTCCGTTGATAGTTCAGAACTATTAAGTAAAATTAATATACAGGGACACTCCAAAGTGTTAAGGTTTAATCCCCCTATAAATGTCCCAAAGGTTATCACTAACTATAGAAAGAATTCGTATTTATTGAGAGCAAGTAATAACTTTAATGATTTATGTAAGCGTTACGATATTGACCTATTCTGTACAAGCATAGCGTCGGCTAGGCGACTAGTAAGCAGAGAGTTTTTTGATTAGTTATTATATTTTAATTAACAATAAATAATTCAGTTGTGGTCTTTCATGTTCACAATATTTATAATTACTGTATTACCTAACCGTGAGGACCTTTAATTGGCTTCATGTTTTCTATGTACTTTTTCTAAAACGATATATTGCTGTTGGTCTTCCTAAGATAAATAAATAAATAAATAAATATGGAATAACTGGTGAATGAGCATAGGGCGCTTTGGTCTCTTAGTCTAGAGTTTGATTGTTTCTACTATAATCATCTATCAGCCTGTATAAATTGAACCATATATGTGGTAGAAGTAATCATATCTCAGGAAAAGTTTCTTGACTTTCTGGTCTGAGGACTAAGTCGGCATATCCACCAGATATGTGTGAAATACGCAGTGTATGATAAAAAATCCACGATTAGAATCGCTTCATTTTCGTAGCTTTGCTGAGCGCAGCAATCCTGCTTGATTTTTTCCTTGTAATTATATGTACAACATTTTTGTTATATTTTTCAGGTGAAGGGCCTAGCCGAACCCCCACCACAGATGCCCAACATCAAAAGAGAAGGCTAACGCAGTAAACAAGTGCCCTAAAGACTTTAGTGAACAGTAACACCAATGTTAAAGTACTGGTATCTCTCACCTATTACTCCTTACAGACAACTTGTTCATTATATTTGTGCACCTGGGTAGCATACACTTCCTCTATCACTGAGCCATTCAGCGCGTCACTACACATCATACAACCAAAGTGATTCATACCACTACACAAGCATTGCGTCTATGCATGTCTGTGTGTCTTCTGTATGTAGTATAGTTAAAGTTTTGCTTAGGAATCATATATGCATATCAAACCATGCGTCGATTTGTAGTGTGAGGTGCACAGATGTTTAGAACAAGTTATATTTTCAGTTTTCTTTGATAGAGTTGCTGGTAAAGAGACTTTCCGCGTCTATGATTTCATGGGCACTGTCACTGATCGTCTAATATTTACAAAAGTCTTCTGTAATATATTTGTTAGGAGTCTGTGGAATCACAGACAATTGCAACTTTATATAGCAGACAATTGCGAAGTGACTCAAATAACTTAATTTTACTCAAATGACTTGAATTTGACTCAGATTACTTGACTCCAATGACTTGAATTTGTTTATTTTAATTAAGAAATCTATATGATTCCTAGATAATTTTCAATTAAGTCTTTGTACATGGCACCTCTATATTGGGAAACCAAAGCACTTTTAGTTAGACGTCATCACTTAACAGCATAATATAGTCGGATAGTGGAAAGCATAGCAAAGTTGTGTGTGCTAGATACCTAGGTTTGAATCTCAGGTGGGGCCAAGCGGCTTGTTTAACCTTAGCGGTTTTGTTCTATTTTTGGTGTATGGATTATGTAGATGCTGATTGGCTCCATCTAGAACATGGATTTGCTATACTATTTGAATAAAGTTAAGGATTTACAGCAGTTGGCACCTGACTCTTTGTCTATGCTAGTTATAGCTTGTGTCTCTATAATTTTTCTTATATAATAATCGAATTATGATTATGGCATTTTCACACGGTGCAAGGATACTCCAGTGCGATCATCATATCTGCAATAGTTAGATACTCATGCTGTTATCTCTAACTAACTTACACTGTGTGAACTAGCCAGTGTATTTAGTATATATGGCCTGTGACATATTTTGCTTTACTGTTTATTGTCACTCGAAAGTTACTGGTATAAATCAATACCAGGATCTCATAGAATTTTGAGTTTGGATAGTGGTCAGTTTTAATGATAATCATTATATATGTAATTTTAGTTACTTTTTATTTAGTGTTCTGAACTTTGGTTATTGAAACAAGGTCATAGATCTTTTTATTGTACTGTAGGCTGTTATAGAACTGGTGAAATGAAATGGGTGGGCGTGATATATTTGATACATTTAACTATTATTTAATCAGTGCCTCATGATATACAAGGCAAATATAATTTAATGGATATACGTATGCATACCTCAAATCATTACTTAGAGTATATAGATACTCAGAATACATTTGACAATTATTACCTTAGAACTAACATAACCCTAGATACGGTCTTGTCTTGACATGGATATTAGATCAGCAAAATCTTGCTCCAGTGCAAGATATAACATCCACATCCAGTACCTGGATCACTAATCAAAGTGGTGATTAGTTGACTGGCTATATACTGAAGGTTCATTGGTACGGTTCTCACCTAAACAAATTTCTTTCAAGATTACTGATGTTTTCAACAAGCTCGAGGCCCACCTGATGTTAAGTGGACTAACCTCTGCCTATAACAGTTGCAATTCATGACAACTCACGAATTGCACTGCGCCCGTCACATTGAGACATAGTTGTTACGTCTCATTGTGCCTGTAATTTCAAACAGAGAAAGATGTACAAAAGATTATGTGCTGAACCCATTGAGTGTAATTTTCTGGAAATGATTGATTTATGATTGCGAAGCCAACTTTGTTTACTGATTCAAAGCCATGAAGTAAAGAGACATGGATCATCATTAAAACTCACCTTAACCCTCTTCTCTGGATTGCAAGTTTCAGACACGACTTTGTTCTCTCGTTCTGCAACATGTATTCCAACACACCTTTCAACTTGGTAAGGCATTAAAAGAGCCTCAGTGTTTAAATAATTAAGAAAAGATTCAAATCCAATAAATAAAAACTCAGTTCAGTCCAATGACATTGACTATACTAGAATCATTATTTAACTATATTCGTATTATAACCAAACGGTGCTAATACCTTCAAGAAAGCCAGCTGAATAGTTTTAATATTAGAAAACCTGTCAGTACGCGTTTCAGAGTCTGTTCCGGCAGCAGGCACTTAGAGTTCCCACACATTCAATGACTCATTTTCTACCTTCTTAGACCTATTAATCTGACCTTTATGAAAAGTTGAGAGAGTGGTGAATGGCTACCCTATCCGTTAAACTAAGCAGAATGCACCCATAGTTCATTGACCCAGTGTTGTCACAGTCAACGATTCTGCAAACAGCTGATTTATGATTTTTGCATATTGATACATTGAAGAAATATCTCCGAACAGAATTCAGAAGACTAAATAAAAGTATTAATTATCTCTACATTCAAAAATTTTTATGTATGGTTTGGTAAATTTGTATTTTTTTTTATTTTTGTATTTTTTTGGTAAGGAAATATGTGTTACGTTGATCAACGTAGTAGATTATCTTTTTACTTTAAAATTTTTCATTAATGTGAATGTGGGATTAGGTTTTATATTAATATTGATAAATGCCAATAGTGCAGCTATCGGTGTCACTGAAGTAAAAATCTTGAATAGAAAGTTTTATTAACCGAATAATATTTTAAACAAATTGCTTAGTATAAATTCTGCTATTACTGGTCTAAAAACAACGCGTCAACTAGGTGTTCTTATTGTGAGTGACATATATTCTTGTGTTCCTTTGCCAAAGTTCGCCAGAACATTTGGCTGAATTTACACAAAATATTTATTTTATTAATTAATTTAATAACAAAAATTTTCACCTGCCACCGGTCACCCTTAAAAGCCAGAAATCCTACTCAACTATCTTTTACAAATAAAGGCCCTATAGACCATATTGTATTCTTTATCTTGAAGTATTCATTACTTCTGTGATGTCTATGGCATGCATGACTATAAATGTCATGAAGAGATGTTGGAGAGATCGACCTTTAACCATCAGTTAACTTGATGAGACATAATTTCTATAAAATATAATTTATTAACAAACATGGCTATGATAACTTGCCCATCGAAATGTTTTCATAGCTATTTTTAATAGATTTAATTTTCTTTCATCACTCACTATTCTCGTAACCGAATGAATTCAACTCAACTGATAGTTTTTAACACACAATATGCCTAGGTAGGCTTGCCCACTTATTTCTGTGCACGGCTACCTGGCAAGCAGATGTGAACAGGTAAATCTATATAGGTAACTACACCGATCTGTTAACCAATCAAAAATGATATCATATATTTTTAGTGAAGGTCCCCACGGCTCTCAGACTACTAAAAAATAGGTTTTATGTGTTTGGAATCAATTTCTATGCTACCCACTTTCTCATCAATGAAAGTAAATTATGTAACATATATTATCTCTCTCTATCTCAAGCATGGATGTGGTAGTAACAAGCAATTCTTGGTCAATACACCTTTGCACTCTTCACTCCGTAAGTTACCCAACGCACCAAAGCTAATGTATAGATTTTAAACCTCTTCAATAACCCTTTCTATAATTTATTATTTAATAGGCTAAGCAGAGACTGAAAGAGTAAAATAATATTTACATGCAAAAAAACTATTTTTTCATTATTAATAACAAAATTTCTTATGGTAAAATAAAAAATATGCATATATAACATGAAACTATTTTATATTAAACTTTTTGGATTTTCAGTGATTGACTAAAAACAATAAATGTAAAGGGTTTTCCAATAAGGACTTGACAACTTTTTTTCAAAATATAAAGCAATCCATTTGAGATATTTCAAAAACTTTAGTATCGGGTTGAAGTACAATCAAAACATTTATGAATGGAACTCGACTTCGTTCATATGGCCACCGCGGGCACGTTTGCAGCGGTCGATTCGTTGGACCCAATTTTCGATGACTCGGCCACACATTTCGGCCGAAACGGCTGCTATTTCGCGTTCAATGTTGGCTCTGAGCTCTTCCAACGTCGTCGGCTTGTTGGCGTTGACCAATGGCCTGACGTAGTCCCAAAGAAAAAAGTCTAGAGGCGTTAAATCGCACGAACGAGGCGGCCAATCGACTGGTCCATTTCTTGATATAACGCGCTCATCAAACTTACTCTTCAATAAATCGATTGTAACTTGTGATGTGTGGCTTGTGGCACCGTCCTGTTGAAACCATATGTTGTTCAAGCCCATATCTTACAATTCTGGCCAAAAATAATCCGTAATCATGGTGCGATAACGATTACCATTCACAGTAACGTGACGATCATTATCGTCGACGAAAAAATATGGCCCTATGACTCCGCCGGCATGCAAACCGCACCAAACAGTTATTTTGGGGAAAAAGTGGTGTTTCACGAAGCACATGTGGATTTTCACCCGACCAATAACGCATATTTTGCTTATTGACGAACCCATTGAGCCAAAAATGAGCTTTGTCACTGAAGATGATTTTGCGATAAAATTGATCATCTTGGCGCATCTTTTCCAGAGCCTAATCGGAGAATGTACGTCGCTTGAAATGGTCCATCTGCTTCAATTCTTGGGTCAACTTGGTCTTGTATGGGTGTATACCAAGATCTTTACGCAATATTCGCCATAAAGTGGTCTGTGCGATGCCCAACTTTTGAGAACGCCGTGGAATTGACTGATTTTTGGATCATTTGCTACGGACGTTTCAACGGCAGCGATATTTTCGACACTTAGACCAACCCGTTGTCTCACTGGCACGGCAACATCACACAACGAATATGTAGACTCAAATTTTTGCACTAAACTTGTTACTGCCTGTCTACTAGGACGAGAATTACGACCGAAAATCAGAGTTAACGCTCATAAAGTAGCGGTCACCGACTCCGAATTTCTGTAATACATTTTTATAATTTGCAGACGTTGTACGTTCATGTACTTTACCGTGATGAAAATGTTAAGTTTATTGTATAAATCGACAGTGAAAGTTTGATGATTAGTGAAAGGGTGCGTTCAGAAATTTTATTCAAAGTTGTCAAGTCCCTATTGGAAAACCCCTTATAAGGCGATTTTCTAAAGTTTACCGCATTAGAATTGACAATTGTATTAAATAACATACATACATTTAATCACGCCTGTATTCCCCGAAGGGGTAGGCAGAGGTGTGTAAACACCCGCGTTTCGCCAATAGACTTTGGTCCCTTGTAATAGGGGGCGAGCCTATTGCCATTCACCGGGCACATGTATTAAATAAAAGGTGTAATATTATGGATATGCTTCTCTGCTCAGTCCTCCCTTACTAGACATAAGCGTGAACTAAGAATTGCATCAGCAACCACCACATCAATGCCAATCAGTGTGACTTGCCAATGGTTGCCTTAAATCATATTATGAAGTGTACATATATATGTATTTTATGCTTGTATGTCGGTTTTTGTCTATGACATGAAACAAATTAACAGTATAAAAAAAACTATATACCATATTTTAATGTTACGAAATCGACATGCAATTATAAATTTATGATTGTTCAAATGATATTATATTGTTATATTAAATGAGGTTTATTCATAATCGTTGCATCATAGTACATAAGCTCACAAGTACAACATAGCTCATTTGTATTAACATCTTGAAAATCTGTCGCCAAGCACCTAGCGGTGTTTTCCGGCAGATGTCCTTGAGAGCTAATACTTCTAGGTTAGCATGATCAACATCTTCGACCAATATCCTTACTTACCATCAGGTGAGATAGTGGTCAGGCTAACCAGTTAACTAAATATCAGGCATAAAAAAAGCATGTATACAAGTGAGCTGTGATTAGTAATTAAGGTTGAACTGGCCAGTCACTTCTCCATACAAACGTAGGGTGATCACTCCCTTATTTGAGATTTTAGATCCAGAACTAAGCATAATATCGATTGATCTCTTAATTATCTAGGCTTATATCTTAACGACATTTTAAAAAGATAATTAAGTTGAAAGTTATGGAGCATCGAAAAAATTTTAAAAAGATAATTAAGTTG
This sequence comes from Plagodis pulveraria, assembly GCA_963890685.1. Lineage (NCBI taxonomy): Eukaryota > Metazoa > Arthropoda > Insecta > Lepidoptera > Geometridae > Plagodis > Plagodis pulveraria. The sequence continues at coordinate 10,813,209 of OY982971.1, forward strand.
AAAGAAAGTTATTAGCATCCAAAACCTTTTTATGAAAATGTTTCGAAGCTCATAATTCTCAAGTTAATTATCTTATTAAAAATGTCTTTAAAATAAATCGATATCATGGTTTGTTTTGGACTTATATAAATGAGGGAGTATACAAACGCCGAAGAGTGATGCGTTTGTATGGAGAAGTGATCGGCCCGTTCACCCTTAAACTCTAGCCTGAATAGCAGCCTGGGACAATAAGCAAGGGCTTTTGACCTAAATTCACGGGTTTTATAATAGTTTTTCCACAAACTTGGTAGGAAAAAATAAGAAAGTTTGCTGGGGGTTTTAAAAAGAGAAGTTAATTAAAATGTTACGTGTGTTACAAATTAAGAAAACTAAACAACAAAATTGTTGATAATACATTTATAATCATATAAACCGGTTATGAATAACGTACATATTTATAAAAAAAGCCTACAGATTAATTAGTGTGTGTCGTATTTATAAGGCAATCGTGAAAGCAATATAAACAAACATATTTTAAATACTTTGAACGTGTTAAGTTAGAATGTATAATATTGATAAGAAATATCTACACATTTAGTGTGTACGTACGTTATGTATTTTAAATATTTTTTGTGCATACATATTTCATGTATTTTTTTTTTACATTTTAAAATCGGAAATGTTTTGATAGACATGATTATAGTATGCGCTATATCATTTGCAAGAGTAAGCGTCTTTTAAGGAATAATAATTTTATTGTTTTAGTTCAAAAAGGGGCAACCTGTATGATGGTAGGGCATTTGTGAATACTCTGCTGGCTACCTACCACTCAGCAATGTGGTCTGGCAGTTGTGTCCTTGTGAGCCACTGCCCATTCTAGACATTTTAGACCACTTCTGACAAACGGTAATAGGCGAAACTTGTTTGAAACGCCTGTGTGGTTAATTTTATATTAAAAGAAATCTTTTTTTGATAAAAAAATTTGCACTTCCATTTTATTGAAAATTGTTTTATGACATTACTTATTGTGCTGTTGTTTTCATACATATTTTCAATGTGAAATTATGTATATATTCAATAACATGGGAGTGCAAAATTTTTATTATTTAGAAATGCGATGTTTATTAGAATTTACAAAACGGCCGGCCTCAACTGATGAGACTCCCGCCATCTGTAGTATTTTATTCCAATATATATAATAATCATATATTGCTTTTTTCACAATGTCGTGTTTCAGTTTTTATTATTCAAAAACTTGTATTTCGTGGAATCTGCACAAAAAAATTACTCTTGGACTCGTGTTTCCCCTGATGGTTTCGCTCCGGGAGATATCAGGATTCTATCAGACCTGCCGTCTCCCCTAGCCCGGGGAGATATTAGGACTTTTCACATTTTAATAATATTTTGAGTACTCGAGTATCCCCCCCTGTCAGTTAAGATATTATAGTGGCCACACGAGAATAAATAACTATAGTGACATGTTAACTTTAGAGGGGGGATACTCGTGTACTCAAAATAAATTTGACGACAAAGGCGCCTATACCGGCCAGCTTTGGAACTAGCTTTTATCATCACCATTTTTATTTGAATATTTTTGCAAAATAAATATTGTAGTAATAATCCCCATCCCCTCACTAACGTAAATGTTAATAAAATAATATAATATTAGTGAAAATATGTAAAAAATGTAAATCTGATATTTTTAGATGAACAAAAATTATGTGCTGAATAATCATGCAAAAACTAGTTTTTAAAGATGGAAATTATAAAAGATTTGTAATTTTAGATAATACAGATTAATTACAATAATTACGTTATTTTATTTCATTATTTTTATATACAATGTAAGAGAAAATTTGGTAGTCTGTTCAAAAAGAGTGCATTTGGACAAAAGGAAATAGTACATTGTGTATTAAGTGCGGAAAGTAAGGGATTACGATCGAGGCTCTAGTCGAAGCCCGAAGTCGAAGACTGAGGGCTTTCTGAGTCGTGTTTCGTAATTCCCGTACCGCCCGTGAAACATACAATGTATTTCATCACATTTGCGAGTAAATAAATTTGAATTATAGCTTTAATACACAAGTCAGCACCACTAATTATTACGAAATACGTGAGCTTTTTTAAGCATATGGCGGGCTTTTTGCCAACACCACAGATTATACAAATGTTTAGTTCAGAAACGTTAAGGGAAAATACTTACGTAGCTATACAGCAATGACGGAGTGTTAAAAATCGTTTTGATACAAAAAACGATTAAAAGCTATTATTAAGAACATTAGTTGAGTATTTAAGTAACATGTAGCGAGATTGCATTGCAATTCCTGTTTAGATTAGTACATTGTACATCGAGGGGAGAAAACGATCTATTTCTGTTCGAAAGTTTGTTTCGAAAGGCAACTCGAGAACAGAAATAGAACTTTCTCTCCTTATTAAATATGTTCTGGGTAGTATAACCGGAACTAACTCGATCATTTTGTAACAGGCCCTTAATCGAATAATTAAAAGCGTACTGTTAAAATATCAATTTAATAAAAAACAAAATTTAACGAAATATAACAAATTGCTGCGCTTTTTTTTCTCGTAGTGCTAAAAAAAGGTTGCCAATCTCCTTTCATTTAAAATCGATGACAAATAAAAATCACACCTCTTTTTTCTAATTATTTGATATAAAAGCTTTTGGATACTGTTATCTTTCATGATTGTATTTTTTTATGTTAGCAGCTATAAAAAAACAAAAGAACGCTACCAGGGCAGGTATGGATTTTCATAAAACATTTCTTCACTGCGAGGAGTGAAGGAATGAAAATCCATATAACTTTTCCCGCCCTACATTTATAAGGGAGAAATGCGAACTTTATAACATGTTTTTGAACGAGTAATGAAACGCTTTCTGAGTGGGTGTGGTATAAAATATATTAAGACAATTTTCCAATTGCGTGTAAACTCCTTGCTTGAACTTGCATGACCTGTGTGCTGTGCTATAAATTAAAAACTAATTACTTACCGACCTTGGGTTTCATGACAAAAGAAAGCTCGAGGGTTTTTATGATATGGGGCATATCGGCCAATTTAACCTGTATGTTTAGATACTATTTACGTGCAAGTGTGATGAAAATCTAATATTACGAATTTTAAAATATAGTAATCCGCCTCTGCCATCTGAAAAATATCAAGCTCATGTATCATATCATCGTGTTGTTTTTATATGTGAATTTACGTGTTATTTATTGAGATATTTGTTTGAAAAAATGCCGCAGCCTGGGAAAACTACACAGTTCCACAAGACAAATAAAATTTAATATTATTCAGTTTTGTCAACGTGAGAAAGCAGGGAAACCCCCTTATCGATTTACAAAAGACGACAGAGGGTGTGGATAGTACCTATGACCATAGATAAATTAATTTACAGTCTATTTATGATTTATTTCAATATAATATATTTACTTTTGTACATTCTCTCCATCAGCCGGATTGTCCACTGAACACAGCCTCCCCGGTTAAAGGGGCGTTTGATATTATCCCCACGCTTGGCAGGCGTCTTGGGGATCGCAGCTTATGGTATCAGTTCCTCAAAAGGCACTGCTGCCCACCTTCCGATATTTTACCTTTAGTCGCCTTTTACGACACCCACAGGTAGCAATGGGTGGGGGGTGACTTTCTAGTCCGACACCCTACGGGTCAATTTTATTTTTATAACCTATTCCGGTACCGGTGGGATGCCGAGTAACAATGTCACCCTCCCATACCTTCCCGTGAATGTCATAAGAGACGAATAAAGGAAAGATACCGGAAGATGGGAAGCAGTGCCTTCTTAACCCATTGGCATCGGCGATAATAATAACAATAGAATTTCATTCATAACTATGTCATAGTGGTCCTGACGATGCCAACTTATTAAGAAAAGCCCACTTCTATTGCAATCCCCAAGACGCCTGACAAGCGTGGGGATCACGGCGAATTCCCCTCCATGGAGGAGACTTTGTTCACTGGTGGACATTCCGGTTGATAATGATAACCTATTGGGCATTTGGACTACGTGTAGGCTTACAATAGCTTAAACTGCCTCAATGTTATCGTTGTAGTAGCTGTAGGGTACTGTTAATAAAGGCACACTACGTTTTAAAAAAAATTATACCTGATTATTGGACCTATAACCGGGGCCCGATTCTCTTAGCTATTGAACGGCGTTAACGCAACTTAATTGCATGAAAATTGTAGTTTTTGACAGTATCCGTAGTCTGCCCGCTATTTAGGTTCGATCGCAAGTCAGTGGCTTGCTATCAATAGTTTTTGACATATTTGGTATGCTGTAAGCTATTTTGTTGCGATTGCGTTGCTACAGTGGCATAAAATATTTTGGAGGATTTTAGATAGAAATATAGGTAAATGATTTAAATATATTTATTTATTGTATTGTTTGCTAGAAAACCACTGTATTGATGTTTTGACTGATGCTTGATTGATAGAAGTTTTCATTATTATTCCATTGCAACATTTCCAAGCCATAGCACAGCCACACGATAGCGACGCGATTGCTATACAACTGCGATTAGGAGCTAGAATTAGCAGACTACCGAATTTGACATTAACAGCAGTTCGATCGCAGAAGCATCGCAGTAGTATGGCGTTTGGTCAATAGCTAAGAGAATTGGGGCCCCGGTAGTTGGTATCCTTCGGTCAGAGTCTTGATCATGAACTAATTAAAAATGTAAAGGATCAAAATGAATCCAGCGCACTATTGTGTGGTTGCTCACTTTACAAAACACGTAATTTAGCAAAGGCCTCAAATCCCAAGTCCACTGTCTTTCTGAACAGAATGAAACAACTTATGAATTTCATATAAAATTCATATAAATTCTCATATAAAATTATTCGCATATGCATAATATAAGTATTTTTTTATACATATTTGCGAATTATCTTTTTGAAAAAAATATGATGTATAAATTTAACTGGTCCAGGCACCGATGGACATAGAAAGTAATTAATGATTTGATAAATGTCATCAAGAATCAAACAATTTATAATGACAGCTGATAACTGATAAATCAGCAAATTGATTATTTCAATAGTAATAAATTATTGCATTTAGCAAGATTTCGAGCTTTCCTTTTCTGTGAAATATAATCCTAATGGTTCAGTTTTGTTATTATTTTGTTGCGTTGTTCGTTTTTGAAACGGTTTTTTTTTTCGTTTTCTTTAAGATCTTGAAATACACCCCCTACCAAATAAATGCACCAAACGTCCTTAGGCGACGGTGACCACTTTCCATCTTACTTTTAGTCGCCTACAACAGGTATGCTGCCTGCATTTGACAGTAAAAAAACAAAAATTCGATGTTACAATTTTTTCAGCTTCTAGCGGGAAACTTCTCTTCGCGACGCGGATCTTGCTTGTGATTCTGTGCTACATTACGTCCGCCTTATTTTGCTACCGTGTTGCGTTTCACATTTAGGCTCCCCGGTAAAGCCGAAACTTTTGGCTAGGCCACATATACCCTAGGAGAGAAATGTGGATGTTTTTGTCCACTATTCCACCCCAGTGTGGATTAATAATTTTAAATTTTCTCCCCTGGGACAATAAATAGTTCATAATGTCGTGCTAATTTGTGTCAATATAATCAAAATAAGATAATTTGATACAACAAAAGATAATTCTCTAAGATGCAAAAGATTTGAACATTTTGAGCAGACCCCACTTGGCGACGGATAAGGAAAAAAATCGGCGGTCGTGACAGCTGTCACACTTAAGAGAGCTTTATCTAAAAAACTGTTTGATCAACAGTTTACATATATACCTCTACAAGCTACTTTCGAATAGCCGGAAATTTCCATTTTATAAACGATCAAACATGTAAGTCAAATTACGTCAACGTCTGAGGCCACACTTTTGCCAAACAATATACGTGTTTGATACGCATCAATCTCGTCATGACCTCGTCTGATGGAAATCTACGTGTTTGAAAAATATTTTTGAAGGCGTGTTTGATGAATCTGGAAGGCCGCAGTGCGAAACAGCGTGTTTGTTAAATATGTGTGCAGCGTTGTTTGCCAAACAAGATCTTTAGAATAAAGACAAAACTATGGTAATGTTTGACCGTAGTTTATTGACAAACTTGTTTGATAATTTAAGCTCTTGTTTCAAGAAAACGTGAAGTTTGACAATAGATAGAATTTATACTGGAAGGTGGGCAGCAGCGCCTTCTAAAGAACATCATATTCTGCGATCCCCAAAACGCCAAGCGTGGGGATTATAGCAAATAACCCCTAAATAGGGGAGGCTGTGTTCAGCAGTGGACGATCCGGCTGATACAGTAACTTAAGTTTTTAGTTATAACATGGCATGTTGGGTATTCTTTCATGACCAAGATAGCACGTTTTTTAGGGTTCCGTAGTACCTACAAGGAACCCTTATAGTTTCGTCATGTCCGTCTGTCTGTCCGTCTGTCCGAGGTTTTGCTAAGAGACCGCTTGTACTAGAAAGCTGCAATTTTGTACGGATATGTAAACTTACCACGCCGACAAAGTGGTAAAATAAAATTTTGAAAAATATATTTTTTTTATGGTATCTCCCATACAAGTGTTGTGAGTATGAATTTTTTTTTCTTCGTCTATCCCATCGTGTGGGGTATCATTGAATAGGTCTTTTAAAATGACTGAAGGGTTGCTAATACTATTTTTCTATTTAATGCTCCATTTACGAAATATTCAATTTTAAAGTGCAAATTTTTGTTCCAGTAGGGCGTCCCCCCCCCCTCTAAAACCTAAACTGCTGGCTTGAAAAGTCTGAAAAAATTCATGATGATAGTGCAGTTCATAAACTTTCAAGGAAAATTATAGCGATTAAGATAACTTCAAAACTTTAGCAGTAATAGTCGTTGAACTTGGGTATTAGATAATTTTGCAACAAATACAAAATCCTTAGGATAAATCCTTTAAAGTTACTAAGATGAAGTACTGGAAGGCCTAGAATCGGTATAGATAGTTATGTACTATAGGACGGGGCGAAGGGGGGAGAGGGGAGGGTTGTAGAATCCCCCCAGAGGGGTGGGGGATTACGAGAACTATATTTTTTTTTAAATAATATTAATTTTATAAAAAATTAGTATCTACATACATTAGAAGGACTTCAGGTATGGTATATATGTATATATTTTGTGCAATGGGGAGGGGAAGAGAGGGCAGAATATTCCCCATTGACGGGAGGGGGTTACAGATATCTATAGTTTTTTTTAATACTGATGAAATTTCTGGAAATTTGCTTCTTCTTCATGAAAATAATTAATTATAAATCACAAGCACGAAAACGTCAACAAAAAATGGTTAGGCTTAGAGACAAATGTCTAATTAGAAGTGAAGTAATTCTATGACAGCTCCGGCGCTGTGGGTACGCAGCTTTAGTCTTCTCGCAACCTTATCGCAGCGTACTCGCTGCACCTTCGCAGTAGACTTGCGCCGCTCCATCTCCGCGTCTCTGGCTTATAAAAAACACTCTAGGGGTAGGGCAGACAAGACTGCTTGGAAGATGGGTGCTCCAAAAACAGCAAGTGACCCAGTCGATATTAGTAACATTTACTCGAATCACTTCCAATCAGTATTTGAACCCTCAACTGTTACGGACGGTTATAATGCAGATAATACATTTTATATTTCTGAAGATAACCACACGTCAGATTTAATTATCAGTGATGTTTGTTGTACTATAACCAAATGTATATCAAATCGAAACTACGTAGGCCCGATCCAACTAAGGGCGCTGGAGTTAATAATGTTTCACCATAAGTTCTTAAATACACCGCTTACACCATTTGTTTTCCAGTCCACCATATATTCAACCTAAGGATTATTTAAAGTTGTAGCAAACTATCGCCCAATATCAATTTTGCCCACCTTATCGAAGCTTTCCTGAAATATTTAAAACGTAGACAATAACAAACAAACAAACAGTGTATTTACTGATTTTCAAAAGGGGTTTATAGAATGAATCACAGGATTTCCCTAGACAAAATAGCTTATGACGCTATTCGAGGTAATTTATGGCGCTGGTTCAAATCATATATCACGAAACATTTCCAGAAAGTTGGCTTTGAATCAGATGTGGTTCCAATTAGTTCTGAGAAGGTCCAAGGGTCAATTTAGGCCGGTTACTTTTTAGGGTCAAATGATATTAAAAAATATTTTAAGCTTTTAAAATTGCTATTACATGCCGATGACCTGAAAATATATCATTCTATAAATACTTATCAAGACCACTTAAGATTCCAAAAGGATCTAGGCAGATTTTTATTGTATTTTATTAAAAATAATTTTACTACTAAGACAAAAACAAATAACTTTATACAAATACAAACTCATTTTATTCCTCCTTTTTGTAATACATTTATGATGAGTCTATGACTCTAAAACTAGGCTGGTGGCCTGTATCTCAAGAGCCAGGTCCTTCCTGGCTTTAGAGAATCTGTCACACATCTATATTTTTTCTTTTATATATACTATTAAGTAACAATTCAAAATTGAACCAATACATTGAAATATATATGCATATAGGAAAAATATTTGACGAAAATGTTTTTATTCGAAATTAATGTCATTTTGTATATTTTTAATAACGTGTAGTCCTTATTCTGTGGTGTAGTATTGTTGTACGAGTTTAAGTGAATGTTTGTGAGGAATTTGAAAGGTGTATGTGTCGGTGCGTGTTTCTGTATGTTTGAGTATACGTGCATGTGATTTGTAATGTGTAATTTTACATATGTGTTATGGGATTCTAACTTTGATGAAGTTCAAGTGATAAAGGATAGATAATAATATTAGTTAGCAAATTAATCGTTAATGTAAATATTCAAAATGTACAGTGTAAACTCAAGGGACTGTGCATTTTATGGCGTTATAGAGAGGTGTCGTTAAATGGAGAGAAGAAAAAAGTTTGTGAGCAACTAAGAAACGTATAGATAATCCATGATTCCTACTTAATAGTCACGGTCAACAACATTCTACACGTGCAAGCAATCACAATGTATAAACAAAAGAACAAATTTCTTAGAAATTTATAGGTAGAGAGATGAAAAGATAAAGAACAACAGAATTATTCTATATGATAACGGGCTACTACGGAACCCTACATTACGCGTGGCCCGACACGCGCTTGACAGTTTATTTATCTATATTTTAGGTAAGGGTTCAAGAAAAACACTATAATTCATATTATATTTGTGTATTTAATCATACAATTACATATAATGTTCACATCAATTCATAAAATTAATCACAATTGTTACAATAAATAAAGATATCTTTGGATAACATTAGCACCACGTGGGTTATAACAAGTAAAAATAAATTCGAAATAAAATTCTGAAGAATGTAACAGGAATGATATGTTAACAATAAATGCAAATAATATTCGATTTTAAACAATAACTGGCAAAAAATGGCATATAAAAATGCTAGCGATTTTTTAAATTTTACTATATAAATAATATATACTAGAGTCTCGCTCGCCACAAAAATATGGATTTTTCATGTGGGAACACTGACTATTATTTAAACTGTGGCGTACAGTCCCACCAACTTATCTGCTTAGGTGGCAAAAAAAAGAACTACAACATTCCATCAAATTGTGACAGTTTGTAGTTGATTTCCTTGACCAGTAGCGCCCTTGAGAACTGCACAGTTAAGTTGGTGGTACTATAAGTAGCAATAATTTCATACAGGAGTGACCATTTACAATCTATGGTTTCAATGCATTCATTACGAAACAAAATGTTTTCTATATTTCCTATTCTCGATTAAAATGCAGAATACATAATTAAATTTTAATAGAAGTATAACGAAAACGTAAGTAGTTTTTAACACTGGTAATTTCTTTGGTTTTTGTTTATAATTTAGTAAAAAAATAAATAAATATGGCAACACAATAGGAACGTCAGAATTTTTGGTATAAAATGAATAATATATGGCGTTCGACTTTGCACAAACACTTAATTCTTATAATTATAATAATTGGTTAAGTAAGACGCAAATTATTTAGATGAGATAAAAGCGCTTTATAGGGTACTTTGGATTGAGTTCCATTTTGATAAACAATTAACCCAAGAAGACACGATTCGGCGGCGAGTCGGCAATCAACTGTCATTTAGGCATAGACAAGGAACGGTCTCACTTCAGAGAGATCGACGCACTTTGTATGGCAGCCATCTTGAAACCGCCATTTTGGATTTGTGACAGATGTAATCATTCATCAACTTCCACCTGATTGTAGCTGGGCAACATCACACAATGCTCATCCGGATGTCATTGCTCATCCGGATGTCATTATGGGTCGGCAAAACAAACAACCTTCCTTTCATTTAAGTATCTAAGCATTATACAAATCCCTTTGTATGTGATCTATAAAATATAACAATTCTGTTTACCTTTCGCAAAAATTAATTTCATTCATAACTTGGCCATAGTTGTCAAGTACGATGCCAACTTATTAAAAATATGTCTCCGTTTTTCTTTGAGTTGCATTTTTCACAGATGATTGGTTAAGCTTTGACCACCTTCTTACCAGTTGGTAAGTGATGATGTGGCGTAGATGGTTAACAAGCTTAATGCCCAGGAAGGGAACTGTCGGTAGAGATCGTTAGGTGCTTGACGACAGACTTTTCTTAAGTGAGGTAGGTAGCTAGACAAGCATTTATAAAATTCTCTACTGCATTTTATGAATGCTTCGGATCCCGCGGATTTGAACATGGACCACTTTCTGGTTGCCGCTGGATTATCACTGCTTTGAAAACATTGCAACATAATATAAATTAAATTTACAATCGGCATCAAAATGTCAAACAAGATAATTCAGACCTCAAGCCACTTCCGTATAGTACTTCCATCTTTTAAACCCAACAAAATGGTGAACACTATACTTATCCCGCGGTTCAAGTCATGCAAATTTGCACTGTATTCACGCAAACGGTCGGTTCATAACGTGCTAAACAGACCATGATAGTATTATGACGTCACCTCCGGCTGCAAACAACGCTCACAGAAAAGCGGTAGTGCAGTGTGTGCACAAACTTCAAACTCAAATTTTGACAGATAGATGAGGAGATTTTTGTTGTTGTGGTTAGATTTTATACGTAAAACCATCTTGTTCACAAAAAAATGCCTAGAAATGCAATACTTCTAATGTCGATAATTGAAGTGAAGGTTATTTTGGATTAATTGCGAAGAAACAAATTGACAGCAGATGTCATAAGCGAGGCTGATAATTGGTTCAATATTTTTGCGCGCAAACAGTGCATGTTCTCGTTTTTCAGTTATGAACCGAGCGTTTGCAATATATTCAGCGACAGTGTTTGCGTGATTTAAACCGTAGTGTTAAACAACTTGCGTCTTATTTACTAAAGTTTGGTAATTTAGTGCTTCCTAAAACCGTTAGGATTCTCGCTCTGCCACCTCCAAGTGTCTCTGCACATATCCTCCAAAGTCCTAGTTGCTCTCCATCCGAGCATGCGATGCGAAAGCGAAACGTCCGCGTAATTCGCTGCGATATCGCCCGCTCGTCGACCTACTATCTTATACGGTATTTTACGTCCTGACGCCGCTTCGAACGCCGCTATCATTTGGAGTACGGAGTATCCTGTACCGGTTCCTGTGAATTCAACATTTCGGGTTTAATAATAACAAAATAGTAGTTTATGCAACTGTCATATAATAGAGGGTATATTAAAATATGAGTGTAGTTTTTTGAAACGAGCCGCAGGAGTTTCAAAATAAGATTACACGAGTGTTTTAATACCTAATTATATGCAGTTGCATACACTACTTTATTTAATCTCATGGCTATAAGTAGCTACATTAAATAAAATTTTTATCCAACAAATATTACTCAAATTCGTATGTACGAAATAGCGCCAAAATGGAAAAAGTCTGTTATTGGTCTATGGCTCGGAACCAGCGAGTTGCGCTCACCACAGATAATGTGTACTTAAATTGAATTGAAATCTCCTCGGTCGGGACACATTGTACTTTATGCTTATGGCAAGTATGAATAATGCCCCCAGAGAGGTCTGGGGGCATTATTCATACTTGTCCTTTATTAGTGGTGGATCCCCGACCCACCAGGTGGGCAGTTCCTCTTAGGGGGCGGAAGTAGGTGAGCATATGCACCTTCTCCGCCCTGGTCTCCTTCGGATCGGGTCAGCGAGTTCACTTTCCTCCCTGACCCGCTCCGCGGCCTCCTTTTGTGATATCTCTTCACAAAAGGAGGCCGGATAGTTAGTTACCTAAGTTAACAGCGTGGAACCCTCCGAAGCCTGGCTGGCGGAACAGCGCGACTGCCTTCCCGTGTCCCTCGGCGAGGTCCGACACGTGGATGTAGTCGCGGACTCCGGTCCCGTCCACTGTCCCGTAGTCGCTGCCGAACACTTGCAGCTCCTTCAGCCGCCCCACTGCCACCTACCAATTTTATTACAAAATGACAAATTTACGAGAGGAAAAAATATAGACTATTCTATATTTCTTTCTCTCGTGTTATAGTTTTTTTTTTTTTATGCCTGGTAGGTTAGCCTTTGACCACTATCTCACCTGATGGTAAGTGATGATGTGGTCGAAGATGTTGTTCAGGCTAACCCAAAAGTACTGGCTCTCAAGAACAGCTGCCGGAACACACCGTTAGGTGCTTGGCGACAGATTTTCTACTTGAGGGTGGTAGCTAGCCAGGCGGGCATTCCCAAAATGCCCTACCACCATGCTATAACGACTGCCATCCTAAGACAACAACCAGGACCCACGGCTTAAAGTGCCCTCCGAAGCACGGAAACGGTCAGTAGTAATGTCACTAGCAGTCACCCATCCAACTCATAACCGTGCGCGACGTTGCTTAACTTTGCTGATCGGTTGAGAACAGCTAAGTAAACTTCGCTACGAGCGCTTCATATAGAATAGAATAGCGTTTATTTGCAACACACACAAATATGATACAGATCAACTAAAACAAACATGAAATTATAAAACAGTGTGTGTCACAAACCCAGCCTCAGCTCAGAATAATGTCGAATGCTGCGAGCAGCAACCGACGCTGATCATCCACTGGGACCGAGAGGTGATCTTCCGCGCACACATTTTGACAGCATGCGCACATAAAATGACATATATTTCATATTTCTACATTTAACTAAACTAAGTATTTAAATCAAAAGTAGGTACACATTCTAACACTAGTAACTATTTCTACTTATTTTCTATAAAACTAAACATTACAGTGCATTGGTGTCCTGAACCAACAGTTTCTCTATCTTCTGGTGTGCAAAATTAACTTCTAAATATTATTTATATAATCTCATTCGGTAATATTCTAATTATGAAATGAAATACAGACTTATAAAAGTCTGTATTTCATTTATATATGAAATACAGACGAAATAATGGCATATTTTATTTAAATACTTCTTTAAGAAAATTAAAAAGTTAAATTAAAGCATTATTCTCCTAACAAAACAATGCTTTAAAACATTTTTTTAATTTTTACATTGACATTTTTGTTTTTTGACGTATTCCTAGTAGATGATATGATTTAGCAATTGTTATAAATAAAATTAAAATCCACTATGTAGGTAAATGGTGGTTCTGTTAAAGTTACATTTCGTAAAATGCGTGATATTTATCGCGAGATGTATACAACTCTATTTTGGCCTATTATTGATGACGTGGATATCACTGACATGTGGTTTCAACAGGACGGTGCCACGTGTCACACAGCCAAGGAAACGATCAATTTATTGCAAACGAAATTTCCCAATCGCATAATTTCACGAAATTCATCGGTTAAGTGGCCACACAGATCGCTTGATTTAACACCACTGGATTATTTTTGTGGGGCTATGTCAAGGACAGAGTCTATACGGAGCCAATCGAATCGATTGCAGCCTTCAAACTCAAAATCCGTCATGTGATAAATGAAAAAAACCGCCATTTTGCCATAAAGTGATTAACGACTTTGACAAAAGAATCGACATCTGTCAGCGTGCTCGTGGTGGACATTTGACAGATATCATTTTTCATTCATAATTATGGCGATTGCCAAACTTTTCTCTTCGTAATACAAAAAAAAATTGAATCATCTTCATATAAATTCTTTGTTTTATTTTGTTTTAAAAAACAAAGTACTTGTTGAAAAAACCTTTATGAGCCGCAGTCCAAATTAGAACTTAAAAATGTATAGTTGTTACCTGTGATATATAAGGCATCAAATTGTTGGGAATGCCCGTAGGATCCTCCCCGATGCGGCCGCTGTGATGAGCACCGACCGGATTGAAGTATCGCAATGAGATTATCATCCATTTCTGAAACATCACAACTTCTTATCAGCAGATGAAGCAGATACAACCTTTACACTGTTATGTTTAGTATAAGGGGCTCGCTACCTGAAATAAATCACTTTTATTTTTGTTATAACCATGAAGTGTGGAGGGGAGAGGGGACCGATCACAAATTATCCTTTGACGAAACATGTCGCTAGTTTGCGGGGTGAGGGAGGGTGGAAAGTTGGCCTGGCTCCACCTTATTCCTAATATACGTAAGGAAACATTAAAGTAAATGCGGGAACTTCAAAAGAAAAAAAAAACCTCTCTTATATTTGTAATTTTGTAATGAAATCCGCATAGCCGGCGTTATTGCAAACATAACATTATTAAAAAAATAACTAGACTTGTCGAAAATAACAAAAATATCTAATAAAAGAATCTAAATTGGTATATGTTATTTAATCTGCATATACAGTTGTATACTAAATTCCAAAAGCTGACGATATCTAATAAGAAGTAGCGAATTTTTTGACCTACTATACCATAGAGAAAAGCAAATGCACCGGTCCTATACCTAGTAATGTAAATAATTCAAAAATATAATGTTGTCTTAGGTTATCGCGATTATTACACATAGTAATTAAACAACTATAAACGGTTTAAATCGCGTATATACACGTTATTATATTCACGTATTATAGTCACCCCGTGACCACGATCACTGCAAAGTGTTTGAATCGTCGGGACAAAAATAATGATAAATATACGCGATTTAAACCGTTTATAGTTATTTAATTACTAAATTCAAAAATATATTTTAAAAACATGTAAGTGTGAAATGTAATGCCATCGGCTGCCTTTGTCAGTTGATGAGAACAATTTTGCATGATAAAATGCAACACTTCATCTTTGCGACGTGAATTCGACGAAAATATATGTATGGACACGATATTTTTCACATGTAAGCGCCCAGAGAAGACTAAACTAAACAACGCCAACTGCCACTGACGTCACGGCCGACTAAACGGAGACAAGGCCGACTTACAAATTACTACTCCTCTGCCCCTCCATACTTCATGGCTGTAACTGTTATGCTAACCTTACTTGTGTTTTACTAACACTTTCATGTGTTTGACAGAATTTCTACTTAACCCTATCGCTGCGGTTCATGTAATCGAGTTATCCCGTCCAGTAATATGTACTCTCAGGTACTCAGGTCGAGTTAAATAATAATAATAATAGCTCTTTATTTCAGACTCTGTGATCCATATACAATGTTAAGAGAAAATAAAAATACATATAAAAAAATCAATGTCAACAAAAAAATAAACATTATAAAAGCAAAAACAACTTAACTTTTACCTGGAAACGGAAATATTTTATGAAAAATGAGTGCTGCTAGCATTAAATATAAGTATTTACCATCATTAACCCTATCGCTGCGGTTCATTTAGTCGAGTTAACTCGTCCAGTAGAATGTGCTCTCAGGTACCGAGGTCGAGTTAACTCGTACCGAGAAAGGGAATTATGGTAATGATAAATTAGTGTTGCTAGCATTTAATATAACTATTTAATATCACTACAGCTTATTTTGTGTATTATAAGTATTCATTCTAAGACGAAGATTCGGTAACAATATAAGTGGAGGGATTCTTCCAATGTATTAACTCTCTTTCAATAATTTTACTATACTATTAACAGACATGCTATACTACTTACAGACAGGCTATACTATTTACAGACATGCTATAATATTTACAGGCATGCTATACTAATTACAGACCTCCCCCATTTGGGCGGCTTTGCTATACTAAGTTTGTTAATAATAATAATGTTTATTCTTCATTAAAAAACTACAAATACAACCATTACTTAAGAAGTTCAAGATAGTGTGAAATGTTACTCACAAAATTACTCACAAACTTATACATATGACTTACAAAGCCCTCACTAAGAAAGAAATCTTGAATCGAGGGCGTTTGCTTCCTTCAAACGTTCACAATATTGGTAGTTACCGTGGATTGCATTGATAAGTTCTACTATAATTTATTCAATATATACCTATAATCATCTATGATCTTATTGTAAAGTTAGTGTAAATACAAAGGTATGTTTATATTAATAGTGTTTGTTTGTGGAGATGAATGTATGTTAGTTTGTGTAAGTGTGTTTGTGGTGCATACACTGAGAAAAATCTAAAGTCAAAAGCGCCCTAATGACGGCCAATGTATATGGTATAAGGCGAAAAACCGACCTAACGTAAATACGTACAAAAACGCCTTCCAACTAGAAGGCTTTAAACGAGGTCAGTGAAGGCGAATGTTTCTTTTCGTATTCATTTAAGGTGTATTTTGTGGTCTTTCTTAAATATTGACTTTTCGATAAGGCTGATTAAGTCGTACGTTATAGTGATAATCACCGTATATAAACCGCCGTAAAAGTAAGGTATATTTTATGGTCAATACTGCAATTATTATCGTATAAGAAGTTCAAATTCTGAAAATACTTTACGGAAGGCGTTTTTGACGGTTGTGTTTATTATAAAACATGGTACATTTTTATTGATTGGTGAAAGTCATCTTAAGAGTTGTGAATTCATCTTACGTATTTACAATTCAACGGTAAAAGATCAAATTCGATTTAAGCCTTAATTCGTTTTTCTCAGTGTAATAACACATAATGTTGTCTCACCTTATCGCTAGTACAGATGTCTTTCATGAGCTCCTCGCAGAAGTACTTGGACTTGCCATAGGGGCTCGTGAGGCCGCGCCCCGTCGGGTGGGACTCGTTGATGGGCAGCGTCTCCGGGGACCCGTATACGGTACACGACGAACTGTACACCAGTTTGTACACGCCGTATTTACGCATCACCTACAATTTACATAAAAATATATAACATAACATTTTAAATTGTAATAATTTTATATCACATTGTCAAAAGACATTTAAAAGAATGACCCTGAGTTTCTTGTGTGTTCTTCTCGAAATGGTTCTATAAATGTTTTTTGAAGCGCTCGTAGCGAAGCTTAGCAGTTCTTAATAAGTTGGCATCGTCAGGACCATTACGTCCTAGTTATGAATGAAATTCTATTGTTATCATTATCGCCGATGCCAATGGGTTAACCAATCAGTAAAGTTAAGCAACTTCCGCCGCGGTCTTGACTTGGATGGGTGACCGCTAATGGCATTACTACTGAGCGTGCACGTGCTTCGGAGGGACAAGCCGGGACCGACGTCCCGGTTGTCTTAGGATGGAGGTCGTTACAGCATGGTGGTAGGACATTTTGAAATGCCCGCCTGGTTAGCTACCACCCTCAAGTAGAAATTATGTCACCAAGCACCTAACGGTGTGTTCCGGCAGCTGTCCTTGAGAGCCAGAAATTCTAGGTTAGCCTGAACAACATCTTCGACCATATCATCACTTAGTATAGCGCGTTATTGCTTTGTAGCGCATACAACACGCTATGTGTATATTCTCTTCGCGCTATAAATATAACGTCTCGCGTGCTTGCGATCGCGGTAACACGCTTTTCGCATGTTCGCGTTAGGTGTTGTGTGACCGCGCGCGATCTATTGCCTCGCGCTTACCTAGTAGTAGTAGTAGTAAAAGTAGTGAAGTTAATACATACAACAAACAAAAAAGAACAATGTATACCTATAAAGTAAAAACAAACAATAGAAACAAAAAGTATTTGTACATTCCTATCATAAATTAACTTGTAAATACGCCTATAAATGCACACATTTCATATCAATGTACAAGAAAATTATAGACAGTCCTAAGCCTGAATAGTATGAAGAAAAGTTAATTCCATTTATTACAATGAAGGAATGTAATATTTAATTTGTATGTGTTAGAATCAAGTCGTTAGGTACTCATTAGAGCCACGCTGCGCTAGTGTCAAACAATAACGACAAATAGCACGTTGCGCCTGACGCTATTGTGACAACACCTAGCACGATGCATCTAGCGCGAGCGCCTTGTTTCGTTATAACGATAGCGTATAATATAGCGCGTTATTCGCATATAGTTCATAGTCTCTAGCGCGTTGGTGCTGTATAGCGGATTTGAACAATACTAGTGCCTATCAGCTATTAGCTATAAGTAAGTAAAGTTGTTGAACGTGGCAGTATAGAATATTTCAATATTACAATTTGTAATCGACCTTCATAAGAGCGTCGTAGACGCCTAAATTGAATAAATGACTGTGACTTTGACTTCCATTGAGCACCAGTCGAAGACGGTGGAACACCATGGGGTTTTTAGTTGATGAGGTCTCTATTGACCCCTGTCCCGACATAACCCAGTACAAGTGTACTTCACACAAGTCGGGTATGCATTGCATTTTACCCTACACTCAGTTCATAGTATATATGTGTATATTCACACGCTTATCTGCAATAGTGACGATTTTGTAAAATGGTCTCGTCCACTGACGTTACGATACCACGTAACGAAAACCTACTTGATACTGCAGTACAGAAGAAATGATAGCCGATCGGCGATAGCGGGATGTTCCTCCCACTAGGCCCCCAGTGCGGGACCAGAAAATTTTTCTCCCTTTAAGCCCCATAGTTATGTTTGTAATAACGCCTGTTATACGGATTACATTACAAAATTACAAATATACGAAAGGAAAAATTTAAGTTATGTGCGGGATTCAAAACCCTTTAGCCGGGGTATGCTCTAACCAATTGAGCTAACATGACAATGAGTCATAATTCAAATTTTTCCTATTGTTCTTTAACCATCGTATTGGGATGGAGAGACATCTATAGTACTATTTACGTTGTACTACAAACAAGACCAATTTTGCAATTGGTTTTATACTTGTAAATGATGACGCAACCTTATAATTTGAATATTATTATGTTCGCAATAACGCCTGCTAACATAACAACTGAAAACATATTTATTGGGCAGATGTGTAAAAAATACAGAATTGGTACAATGTATGTAGATAAAGAGTTATACATCAAAATTGACATTGATTTATCATGTTCTCTTAATGAAACTATTAAGTCAAAAAGCGGTCTCTTTTAAGTCGATTAGGAAACATGAGTTGTGCACTCCATATCTAACTATGTACATAAAAAAACACGTGTAAATAATAAACCTACATTTTACAAGTCACTACTGATAATAAAATACTTAGTTATCGATTGTATCTAACACGATGCCATTAACTAAAACATTCGTTTTCACTTAAGGTTGAACTGGCCGGTCACTTCTCCATACAAACGCCGTAGGGTGATCACTCCCTTATTTTTTTTTTATTAATTTATTATTATTATATTTTTAAATATTTTGTTATTAATAATATATAATATTTTATTGTGACGGAACAAGCACTAGACCCTCCTGATTTTAAGCGGTATCCTCTGCCTATAACAGATTTGTCACAAGTGACGAACTGTACTGGGCCCGTCACCCTGAGACATACAGTTGTTACGTCTCACATGATGAGATCACTGGCTCTCAAGGACTGCTGCCGGAAAACACCGTTAGGTGCTTGGCGACAGATTTTCTACTTGAGGATGGTAGCTAGCCAGGCGGGCATTCGTAAAATGCCCTTCCACAATGCGGTGAAGTACAAGCCGCCGGCGGGGATCGAACCATGGACCTGCGGCACCGCAGTCCATAGCTATAACCGCTCGACTATCATTACTTCAATTCTGTTATATATATTATATATATCTCTTATGCTGCGTATCTGCGGAGTGCGATGTAAACAATGCACCAAGAGAATCGCTCCGCTCAGCAAGGCTAGGATAATGAATCGATGTCATTGGTCGATTTTTTCCACGCACATCTCTCATCTTCATCTATCTCTCATCCTTGTATATCTCTCGTGAACATGCGGTCTAAATATAAGGAGAATTCAAATTTAATAATTTTTAGTGATTAAAGCGCTCGAAGCGAAGTTTTTTAGCCGTTCTTAAGACTGGAGGGAAGTCTCGAATATTCATACAAAAAGAGAAAACGTTTCTACCCCCTAAACAATCACCGACTTTGATGACTTTTGGAAATGTTACGGATGTTATTAATATCCAGGTTTATAGGTTTTGATTTTTATCATTATATTAAAGGAATTTGAATTATTGGGTATTTACCGATATTTTCTCAAAACTTGTATCTCTAGTTTGTGAATTATTTATAGGAAAAATTATGATAAATAAAGAAAAAGGAAAACCTATAAACCTAGTTTATTTTGTCAGTTACAAAAAAAGACCAAACATTTTAAATTTGATTAATGTTTACTCTAGGAGAAAAGTTTTCTCCCAGAACGCAAATTATGCACAAATTCTTAGTCAAAACTTGAAGAAGCTGCGATTGTCCTTATCGAGACAGCATCACTTTGTTAAAATACCTACTTTTTTTTTGGGGCTTCTCTTCCCGTTCCTCTTAACCAATCAGTTAAGTTAAACAACGTCCGCCGCAGTCATGAGTTGGATGGGTACCGCCAGTGCATTACTACTGAGCGTGCACGTGCTTCGGATTTTTTTCACCCATTTAAGTGACTCTCCACTCTCCACTTAGTGGTACAATTGTCATTCACTGTCAATGACTTATACCATCAAGATTGGAAAACACTTTTCTCTGACATTTTGAATTTATTTTATTATTATGATCTATGAATTTAAGTTTGGCTTAGTTTTGATAATAAGTGTAATTTCATTGTAAGCGTTACAATTATAATAAATAAATACATAAAAATAGTCATTTTACCTCAATAAGAGTGCACGTTCCAGTTATGTTCGCCTGGTAGTATTCGAGAGGTTTCTCCACGGATTCGCCGACGGCTTTGAGCGCGGCGAAGTGAATCACGCAATAAATGTCGTGCTGAAAATAAAATACAAAGGGTAAACACGTAAGTTAATTTTAGGTCCAGCTTAAGAGTAGCAAATAGAAAATACCATCACAAATACATCCTGAGATATATAGACATCTGGAAACTTTTTTTTCCGTCCAACGTTGAATAAAAGTTTCCAGATATTGAAGGGTTTACCACTATCCCTACGAAAGAAGAGGTTCTAGATAGTCCGCTCGAAGAGTCTGGAAGCAATGATGGCCGAACGGTAATAGCTATGGACTGTCGTACCGCAGTACCCTGCTTCGATCTCCACCGCCAGCTTGAGCTTCACCGCATGGAGGAAGGTCATTTTGCGATTGCCCGCCTGGCTCAAGACTTAACAAGGAGAGCCAGGCATAAGACTTAACAACTATGTCTCAAAGTGACGGGGGCAGTACAATTCATGACTTGTGACGAAATGCATCTGTTATAGGCAGAGGTTAATCCGCTTAACATCAGGTGGCCCCCGAACCTGTTCCATCACAATAACATAAAAAAAAGATTCAAGATCTCCTGATGATGCTTCGTGTAGAAGCCAAACGCATCGAAAATTCTTAACATCATTGATACCTGATGTTTAACAGAAACCTCTGCCTATAAGGGCTCTTTTCCTGTCATGCGATTTTTTGCGTGATAGAACGCTCCTGGCCACACGCAGCAAAAAGATTACGTTTGCCACTGCAGTGATGTGCGTGTCACTAATCCGCATTCCACGCGGACCAATCTGCCCGCGTTATTGGAAAAACGTATGTGCCGGCAGCACGCATGCGGGCAAGATCCGCACGCGGGTGTCTATCCGCGTGACAGGACACGCAGATTCAAAGATGCATTTCGTCACTTGTGAAGAACTATCACCTGAGACAAACTGTCTGAACCTGTAATTTCTTAATTAGATACTGGCTCTCAAGGACTTCCGCCAGAACCCACTGTTAGATGATTGGCAACCGATTTTCTACTTGAGGGTGATAGCTAACCAGGCGAGCATTCGCACCCTTCCAACCCTTCCACCACGCGGGGAAGCTCAAGCCAGCCCGGCGGTTAGGATCGAACCACTCCGGCACGGGAGTCCACAGCTATTACCGTTCTGCAATCATTGCTCCATATCTGTCTACCCCTTCGGGAATACACACGTGACGATATGTTTATCTATTATGTTGTATTACTCTAACTAGCTATTAGTTTTCTTTGTTATTAGCTTGTTAGCCGCTGGTGACATTGTGGGGCATTGATTGTATGTAGTAAACACCTTATCAAACAAAAGGCTGTATTCCAATGAGATGTTCAATGTTAAACAAGTACATATTAAGTAATAAACAAGTTTATTCAATACATGTATCTTTTCAAATCTGCTAGTACCATGTGTTTCAACAATAATATATGAATAACACATAAACACATAACATTTCGTTAATGTAATCAGCTAGCATGCGTCATTGCAAAAAGAAAAAAATATATACGGTTACATCAACGCAAACAAGTAATTGAAAAAAATTGTAGTACAACGTAAGTTGAACTATAGATGTCGCTCCAGCCCTATACGATGGTTAAGATCTAAAGGACAAATTAGAGTCATACGTTATAATATGTTATGTTAGCTTAGCGGTCAGAGCATAAAGCTAAAGTGGTGGATGGTGCGAGTTCGACTCCCGTACATAACTATAATTTTTATTTTATTTTTCTGTTAACCTTTGATTACCATCTCACCTGATGGTATGTGATGATGTGGTCGAAGATTTTGTTCAGGCTAACCAAGAATTACTAAGCCTCAGCAACACATAGTTAGGTGCTAGGCGACAGATTTTCTACTTAAGGTTGGTAGCTAGCCAGGCGGGCATTCGCAAAATGGTCTACCACCATGCTTTATAACAGCTATCATCCTAAGACAACAACCGTGACCGACGGCTTAACTTGCTTTCGGAAGCACGGAAGCGCTCTGTAGTAATGCCACTAGCGGACACCTATCCGTTGCTTAACTTAGTCTGCTCTGAGCGCGCTTGGAAAAATACAAATTTCACATTTTAACTTAATGCGAACATTAATACTTGGCGGTAGACATAAATATTGTGGCAATGTTCGTTCGAAAATCGTTGCCCAGGGACGAAAAGTAATGTTTTCATCCCTCTGATGAAAATAATATTTTTACCTTAGCATGGGGGGTGTCATTAAGAGTTTATAGCTAATTGAGTACATAGAGTAAACATAACACTGTCTTTACTTTTTTCTCAATGTTAATAGACTATGACACACTTGGTTTTGATTGGTGTGATTGGTGCCCGACCACCTGCACACAAGATGACCTCAAGTATGTACCTATCTTACAGGGCCATGGAGGTGGCCTCCCATTGGGCGAAAATTATCTAAGAGCCAATTAGCCATTGATACGCAATGATTGAATGAAAATTTGCAGCAATAATGGCCTAGCGGTAATAGCTATGGACCGCCGTGCCACAGGTGCATGGTTCTAACTTCGATCCCCACCGCCGGTTTTAGTTTCACTGCGGAAAGGCATTTTGCGCATGCTTACCACCCGCAAGTAGAAAATCTGTCGCCAAGCACCTAACAGTTTGTTCCATCAGCAGTCATTGAGAGTGGAACTAAACGAAAGTACGACTTACATTCTCAAAAATTTTACTCAACCCGGCTGCATCCCTGATGTCCACCTGGTAGAACTGTATCGTCTTGTTCGTGAGCTCTTCAATAATCCTCAATGACTCCGGTTTTTTCTGATCTTCAGCCCTAGAAAAAATATATCCATCGCTTTATTTTTAAAATGATTATTTAAAAAAATGGCAATACATATGATAGTTACGAACCTTGATCAAAGTTCAAACGGATTTATTCAAATTTATTTAATACCTGAATAGTGTTGGGTGGCAATTAATTGAAAAAACTTCCTAAATGTTCATATGAGGCCTCATTATCCAAATGCTTCTGAGAGGAAATCTTCACCGTGTTAAGGGGCTTGACCTTCCACTGACCCAATTCTATTAAACATTATAATTTCCACAATTTAAACTCCAAATCATTTTATTTGACTGGTCCAACTTTATGTTTTTTTTTTATGCCTGATGCCTTTTTATGTTAGCCAACTTACCACTCACCACTTACCTCATGGTAAGTGATGATGTGGTCGAAGACGTTGTTCAGGCTAAACTAGAAGTACTGGCTCTCAAGGACAGCTGCCGGAACACACCGTTAGGTGCTTGGCGACAGATTTCTACTTGAGGGTGGTAGCTAGCCAGGCGGGCATTCGCAAAATGCCCTACCCCATGCTATAACAACTGCCATCCCAAGACAACAACCGAGACCGACGGCTTAACGTATGCTCTCCGAAGCACGGAAACGCTCAGTAGTAATGTCACTAGCGGTCACCCAAAAAAACAATTAAATCCGGTCGAAGTGGCCAATGTCAAATATGATATTAGATATCGATGGTATAGTAACTTTAAAGAAATAAAATCAGAACACAGGTTAAAGACAGACTGACAATTTTATTTCTTACTGCCTTCACAATGGTACGCCACTTCAAAATTACCCCGATTTACCATATGTTGAATATGTTATTCACCAGTAACATTATAACTAATTTATAAAAATAAGGCAATTTTACAAAATCTCACCGATTGGAAAATTATGAACCATGAGGAGGAAAACCTGTTAAGTTGATACCGTGAGGGAAAATCCACATCGACGACAATATACAAAAGAAATTTGTTACGGCCCTCACTGCTCGATATTTCAAAAGCTTTTGATCAATATTGATATTTTGCTAAAATTTGCTTATGAACTTCTCCATTCCTATTTTACACATATCCTTACTCCCTAACCAACAAGATAACCAAAACCGTGTAAACTGTAGAAACAGATCATGAGATAGCTCTACTAGGCGTACCCCAAGGTAGCGTATTGGGACCATCGATGTTTCTGGTCTACATTAATGATCTTAATAAATTACAAAAAACCTCCGGAAACACTGTTTGTAGATAATGTTACCACACTATTTATAAAAGATGGTATCCTTAGAATATTAATAGTAAGCTACTGCTACTTAATTTTATTGCCATAATTGTATTAACATAAAAGCCAATGTTTTAAAAATGAAACTGATCAATTAAGAAACTGTGAAAATAATTATTATGTAAACATAGACGGCATAAAGGTGAGCAAAGTGCAGACGGCTGACTTTCTGAGCTTATCACCTGACGAAAAGGTCGCACGTCGACAAAATTAACAGCTTACTCACTGGCTGTTACTACGTCTTATTTATTGTTAGTTCAATATTATTTTAAGACATAGAAAAAAAAATAGCCTACAGCCGTTTGATTTTAATGTTTAGACCAGTTTAGTTGCACAAACAGCAGATCCACAACAGATGCAGGTGTTCAATTGATGTTACATATACTTGAAGCCCGTGAGGTGCCGGGTTAGAATTGCACCTCCCCATATCATCCCGTGGGTATCGTAAGAGGCGACCAAGGGAAAAATACTGGAAGGTGGGCAGCAGCGCCTTCTAAAGAGCTGACACTTTACACTGCGATCCCCAAGCCGCCTGCCAAACGTGGGGATTATGGCAAATACCCCCTTGGGGATTATCCCAATAGGGGAGGCTTTATTCAGCAGTGGACGATCCGGCTAATACAGTATACTTGAAGCCTGGGAGAGTTCACATGATGCTATTGGCGTATTTTGTGATCTTTCCAAAGCATTCGACTGTGTAGAGCACTGCAATCTGATTCGTAAACTTTCACACTATGGTATTCGTGGACAAACTTTGAATCTTACATAGTCATATTTGTCAGACGGTGATCACTTAAACGACAAAAATGCTTGGACGACTCCTCTCCTCTGCCAAGCTATCGCCTGTCACCTACATAAATTAAACAAATATTGTAATAATTTTATTATAAAGTATGTCACACTGTTAAAATAAGTTTCAAAGAATGG
This sequence comes from Plagodis pulveraria, assembly GCA_963890685.1. NCBI lineage: Eukaryota > Metazoa > Arthropoda > Insecta > Lepidoptera > Geometridae > Plagodis > Plagodis pulveraria. The sequence continues at coordinate 10,839,273 of OY982971.1, forward strand.
CCCCGTGTTTCTTGCCCGTTCTTCTCGCAGTGGCTCTATACAATTTTTGTTTGCTGAACGTGGCAGTACAATGTAGAATATTTCAATACTATAATTTGTAATAGACCTTCATAAGAGCGTCGTAGACATCTAAATCGAATAAATGATTTTGACTTTGACTTTAATATTAGTTAATTATCTATTAAGTACTAACTACTTTTATTTGTACGATTTTTTTCTTAGCCCGAATGGGTAAAATCATTTTACCCATTCGGGCTAAGTAAAAAATCGTACTAAAATGTCATAAGATGATATAAAACGCTCCGGTCAACAATTCTTGTAACTACATTTAATGCAAATAAATACTGTATTTGCAACTGCCACTGCCTATCCAAGCGTTCAGTTAAAATAGGTGTGTTTGTTAAACTCAATAAAGTTTATTCTATGTGTGACAGTTCGTTTTTCTTTATTACGTGTCTATGTCCGATTATCCGAATCGACCCCGGTCCCAATTAATTCTAACAATCGGCGTTCTACTGTATTTGCAACTGCAACTGCCTATCCAAGCGTTCAGTTAAAAAAAAGGTGTGTTTGTTAAACTTAATAAAGTTTATTCTATGTGTGACAGTTCGTTTTTCTTTATTACGTGTCTATGTCCGATTATCCTAATTTTCGACTATCCTAATCGACCCCGGTCCCAATTAATTCTAATAATCGGCGTTCTACTGTATTTGCAACTGCTACTGCCTATCCAAGCGTTCAGTTAAAAAAAGGTGTGTTTGTTAAACTCAATAAAGTTTATTCTATGTGTGACAGTTCGTTTTTCTTTATTACGTGTCTATGTCCGATTATCCGAATTTTCGATTATCCGAATCGACCCCGGTCCCAATTAATTCTAATAATCGGCGTTCTACTGTATTTGCAACTGCTACTGCCTATCCAAGCGTTCAGTTAAAAAAAGGTGTGTTTGTTAAACTCAATAAAGTTTATTCTATGTGTGACAGTTCGTTTTTCTTTATTACGTGTCTATGTCCGATTATCCGAATTTTCGATTATCCGAATCGACCCCGGTCCCAATTAATTCTAATAATCGGCGTTCTACTGTATTTGCAACTGCTACTGCCTATCCAAGCGTTCAATTAAAAAAAGGTGTGTTTGTTAAACTCAATAAAGTTTATTCTATGTGTGACAGTTCGTTTTTCTATATTACGTGTCTATGTCCGATTATCCGAATCGACCCCGGTCCCAATTAATTCTAATAATCGGCGTTCTACTGTATTTGCAACTGGTACTGCCTATCCAAGCGTTCAGTTAAAAAAAGGTGTGTTTGTTAAACTCAATAAAGTTTATTCTATGTCTGACAGTTCGTTTTTTTTATTACCAGTCTATGTCCGATTATACGAATCGATCGCGGTCCCAATTAATTCGGATAATTGGCGTTCTACTTTATTTGCAACTACTGCTGCCTATCCAAGCGTTCATATTTAACATTTGTTGTTTTACTGTATGTACCATTTTAGCATCTACCCACACTAAGACGTTATGAACAAACGAGGCCTACCCGTAAAAATGCGCAGCAAAAGGGACGCCTTCGTGAGTGAACAGGTCTGAAAATTGTGCTGTACAAACCTGTAGGCGTTCGTCAAGTTATCCACAACAACAATGTCCAAATTGGAGTCTGCTTTTTCAAGGATGCTGGCTACGGTATGCGAGCCAACATACCCGCCCCCGCCCGTCACTAAGATCGCAGGTGACATTGCAGTTCTGTAATAAGAACATGTACTTACTGTTAATTCTATTGGGTTAAATCGTTATCGTTAAAGCAATGGGCAATTTGAGGTATATATTCAATTGTGGAATAACACGTGGCAGCATCAGATTACAAGGTACAGGTTCGTCCCGCTTTTATCGGATTCTGTATGGAAAAGCCCTCGTGGTAAGTAAAAGTCAAAAAATCAGAATTCTCAGAAAAAGCTTGTGACTAAAGAAAATTTAAAAATATATATTATAGATGCTGCTTAATCATGTAAGTAAGTCGTTTTTTTTACCAGCCGTATGCCTTTATTCATAAAATACTACGAACTATGTACAATACTACAGTTACTACAATAAAAGCCTTCTTCGACAACCTTCAAGTCATTTCAGACTCACAGACAGTCCTAATGTTCCGGCCCACTACCAGTTGTTGCCGCGACGGGCGCTCTTGGCTCGGAGTAGGCATTGTCTTTTACTACGAGACACAGAACTTAAGGCGAGATTGCACCTACTTAAGACATTTTTTAAAATCTGTAACTCGAATAGAATTGAAAATTTAGAATATATAAAATCATTTATATAAGGTTGAACATACTCTCCAGGAACGTACAAAGTCAAAAACGTGATTATGAACAATTTCTTCGATAAAAAAAAAATTTCAAACATGACACCATATCGCTACTTAAATCAGGTAGAACTAAAAGATACTATCATGAAACTATGTGGAAGTTTTACCAATGGATAGAGCTTGTTATTTATTAGTAACGTTTAAAGGCACATTTTCAAATTTTGCTATAGTTTTTTAACAAGAAAAAATAAACTATCTTGTGAATCTTCCATCAGGCGAGTGTCTTGTACGTCATTTCAAACCATGCCAAATAAAAAAAATACTTTCTCGATGGCATTGTTTTCACGCGCCACAGTATAAAAAGTACAGTATGGTTTTCTAAACAATTCACTTATTTTAGTTCAGTGAGCTGTAAATAGTGTAGTCGAGCCCGTGGGGTGCCGGGCTATGTCACGCCCCAATTACTAACTGTGGGTGTCGTAAGAGGCAACTAAGGGAAAATACCGGAAAGTGAGCAGCAGTGCCCTCTAAGAAGCTCCCTCCAGTAAAAAATCTGTCGCCAAGCACTTAACGGTATGTGCCGCTATGAGTCCTCCAGAACCAGTAATTTTGCATGGTGGTAGGGTATTTTGCGAATGCCCGCCTGGCTAGCTACTACCTTCAAGTAGAAAATCTGTCGCCAAGCACTTAACGCTATGTGCCGCTATGTGTCCTCTAGACCCAGTTATTTGGCATGGTGGTAGGGCAATTTGCGATAACCAGCCTGGCTAGCTACCTCCCTCAAGTAAAAAATCGTCGCCAAGCACTTAACGGTATGTGCCGCTATGAGTCCTCTAGAACTAGTAATTTGCATGGTGGTAGGGCATTTTGAGAAAACCCGCCTGGCTTGCTACCACTATGTGTCAAGTAGAAAATCTGTCGCCAAGCACTTAACGGTATGTGCCGCTATGAGTCCTCCAGAGCCAGTAATTTTGCATGGTGGTAGGGTATTTTGCGAATGCCCGCCTGGCTAGCTACTACCCTCAAGTAGAAAATCTGTCGCCAAGCACTTAACGGTATGTGCCACTATGAGTCCTCCAGAAACAGTAATTTTGCATGGTGGTAGGGCAATTTGCGATTACCCGCCTGGCTAGCTACCACCCTCAAGTAGAAAATCTGTCGCCAAGCACTTAAGGGTATGTATTTTAATAGTAATAGGTAAAGGTTATCAACTGTGTTAGTTGCACTATAAGGGAATAGTCACAAGAATATAATAATTGAGTACTGGATTAAGTAGCAGATACCTAAAGTAGATCAACTGTTTTCGTTACACTATGAAGCTGATAGCGTGCGGCTGGGGACATCGACCTGACGAGCGCTGTGCATCTAAAGCGCAGCGCCGCGTAGTGTCCATAGCCTGCAACTCTCGCACGCTAAATTTGCCTACTGTGCAAGTACAAGAGGCCCTTAAAAGTGTCAGACAGTACTAGAAAATCTTATTGTTTCAACTTTTGACTCTCCGAGCCAAGAGCGCCCGCCGCGGAAACACTGGACAGCGCCGCACTCCCTTTGAATAGAGTTTTGAATATTTACATCGAGCTAAGTAATAAAAAAATTGAAATAATAAATTACAGGCACAAGAGACTTTTAATATCAGGTGGTCCTCGTGCTTATTCCTTCATATACACAAAAACAAAAACAAAATAAATTTAAGAAGAAAAAAAAAACTTGCCCTACCATATTGTATGTCATCGTCAAGAGTCAAGAGTGAGCACTACTTACTACTAATGAGTAGAGTGTTTTTTTAAATATTATTTGTCCATATAAACAAGACAAGATGAACAACGACAATATCTTGCGTCAACTGTCAACGAACACTGAATGTTACAAATCGTTATTCATCATAAACTTATTTACAAAATACTTACATGACATTCGTGATTTGAATAAGATACGACAGATAGCAATTTCTAGTTTTATTACCCTAGCAGGCCGCCCCGACTTCGCACGGGTATTATAAATTGAAACACATAAAAAGTTTTACAAAATTACAAATTTACGAGTGAAAAATTATAGTCAAGAATCGAACCCGCGTCTATCCACCCCTACAGCCGGGGTATGCTCTGACCGACTGAGCTAACATGACAATGACCCGTAACTCCAATTTTTCCTCCCGTTTTTTATTTAACCATCGGACGCAGGCGCAGGTTCGACACCGCTTTCGAACGACACGTACATGACTATATTTTTTATCTCTTAAATTTGTAATTTTGTTATATAATCCGCCGAGCAGGCGTTAGTCCAATCATAACAATATTAAAAGTAGTTATTGTGACAACTGTAATAGTTAGACAAATGGTACTACGTAGTTTTTGTAGAAATTGATGTCCTCTATTATAAAATTGTAGAGCAACGCTTTGCTCTATTTTCAACAATTTCCGCAGCATATATGTTGTAACTATTTTTTTGGTATTTTTTCCACACGTTGGGTTACATTATCGAAGTTTTTAGACGGATCCCTAAGTTTTTGAAAATAATCTATAGCCTATGCTCATGAAGGATAGTGTAGGATTCTAGAGTGTAGGAAGGATAGTGAAGAATTTTTCAAATCGGTCCAGTCGTTTTTAAGTTTATTCATTACATACGAAAACACAATTCTTTTCTCATTATAATATAACTATAGATATACGAGTAGATATAATGCAATAAAATAACTTTGTACTTCAGCTTATCAGTAGCATAAGTAAGCACTCACGATGGTAGGTACTCGAATTGTTACAAAATGTATTGTGAATTTGATTGTAATGTGGCATTACTAAGCACCGTTTAAAATTTTTAGTTCATATGAGTTTTTAATCTGTCACGGTCATTATATATAATAATTATAGTCTTTAGTTCATATTTTTGTGGCTTTTGAACTTGCCTTTGAAGTCGTAATATTTTTTTAGCATTTTTTTATTCCCCAACCCCCTTGGTGATACGTTTGGTAGTGACCCCCCCACCCTCACCCAAAATCACGTGTATTTTTAGTACCTACAAGAAATCTTAAAATTTTCTTAATATTATCTTAAAATCCAGGTATAATTTAATTTTGAAATCTTTGCGGGGATCTGATCAAGTGAACACGGCGTATCAAGTCGTTAAGAAATCGCGCGTTTGAAGAAAAATAAATACACGTGATATCTTACTACACCCCTCTCCCCTATTGTGATATTTAGTGATTTTTGCTAAACCCCCTCCCCCCCTTTTAAGCCTTACATGATTAATGAACCCGAGGGTAAAAAACTGTAGCGAATTTTGTCCATAATTATTATTTAGTAACCGGCTAGGACTCGCGTAATATTTACCGGATATTGCTCCGACCAGTTTCGAACTTATTTGAAGTTCTTCGTCTGGGAGTCACGATTGTGCACAGCGGCGAGCGCGGGATGAAGCACGTAACTGGCGTTGAGACCGTTGCGCTGTTCCAGATCGGAACTGGTCAGAGAAATAACCCGTAAATAATGAATAGATTAAGGCGTTACTTTGCGGAAATCCACATTTAATGATAACAAATGCGACAATTCCGCCTAATTTTCCTGTTAAGCCGACGTGACGTGACAAGCGCCACGCAGCCAAACCGGAAGAATTTTCGAGAAATACTCCCTTTTTTCTTTCATTCTCGATCGTGCGCTCGATGAGTCATGACCTCCTGAGGAAGCTTCGTTTAGAGGCAAAACGCGTCGAACATTCTTCCAGTTTGGCTGCGTGGCGTTTGTGACGTAGACGACGACGTCACGTCGGCTTAACAGGAAAATAAGGCGGAATTATCACTAGATATATTTTTCAGAGTACTATTAAAATATTGATTTAATATTTTCTTGAAATATTTGTTATCATCCGATAAATATCACGCGAGTTCTAACCTAAATAGTAATAGCTGTTGATAATCGATGATGTGGCTGAAGATGTTAGCAGGCTAAACGTACAATTATTTCAGGTGGATCTCTGTACCTCTACCGGATTATTTATACCATTTCGCGTTTGGCAATTTTCTTCTCGAGAGCAGTAAGCGAAAATGCTGTTGGGAATAATAAGATCCGCGCAGTTACATAGCAAAGATAAATTCAGAACGTGATGAAATGAGATTGAATGAAGCAAGAGAGGTAGAGGCCAGGATCGTAGCAAAGGGAAATCTGTGGATCCGCCTACCAATGCGGGTGACATACGTAACACTGTTTACAACACTTCTACACTAATATTATAGAGGAAAGTTTTTTTTATATGCAACGAATAAACTTAATAACTACTGTACTGTAACGATGAAATTTGGCATGGAAATAGTTTCAGATGAAGGACATTGGATAGTTTATATCCAACTGCGCAAAACGAGTTAATGGTTTTGGGCGATAACCGACATAGAAGCGGGCGGAGCCGCGGCCGGAAAACTAGTTATACATATATAAGTTATTTCTTAAGCAATGATGGCCCAGTAGCACTGCAGCCCATGAGCCCAGGGTTTGAATCTTACCGCGGGCTTAATCTTCACCACACCACGGTAGGGCATTTTGCGGATGCTCAACTGGCTAGTTACTACCCTTCTGTGTGAAATGAATGAAAATGTGTCGTCAAGCACTGAATACTCAGCCCTATAAAGCCGGAACACACCGTTAAGTGCTTGGCGACAGATTTTCTACTTGAGGGTAGTCTCGCTAGCCAGGCGGACACTTGCAAAATACCCTTCCACCATGCGGGGAAGCTCAAGCCCGCGGCGGGATTCGAACCATGGACGTGCTGCGCGGCAGTCCATAGTCAATGCCACTGAGGCATCACTGCTTCTTTACTTAAATTAAAAACTATTTAATTCACTTAAAAACTAATAGACCGATTTGGATGAAATTTGGTTGGAAATAGTTATATATTATAAGTTATTTCTTAAGCAATGATGGTCCAATGAACTGCAGCCCATGAGCCCAGGGTTTGAATCTTACCGCGGGCTTAATCTTCACCACACGACGGTAAGGCATTTTGCGGATACTCATCTGGCTAGTCACTATGCTCATGTGAAAAATGTGTTCGCCAAGCACTGAATAGTCTTTTTTGGCAACTGTCTTTGAAATCCAGATTCCATTCTAGGCTCAGAAGCATGGACAACATCAAACGCATGATCACGTACCAGTAGTAAGTAATAGCGAAGGCTACCCTATCAGCACTCAAAAAAGTTAGCAGCGAAAAATTTATCGATATGGATTTATTTTATGGCATGATAAAATTATCAAGGAGGATTAACCAAAACGGTTACTGCACATGTCTATGGTTTATCAGTTAAGTCACATGTAATAAAAAGCTTCAAGCATGTAAGATATCTAAGGTGAGTTATTTCGTGACATATACAGGGTTATTGGTAAAATGCTAACAACCTTAGGGTTGACTTCTGCTAGTCCTAAGAAACATTTTTATGTTTTGTTATAATGCCTACTCCAAGCCTAAAGCGCCCTCGGAGTAGGCATTACATAACAAAAAAATATATTTAAAAAAAAATTAACACTGGACCGCGCCGTGGTCCCTTTGAATAATAGAGTTTTGAATATTTACATCGAGCAAAGTAATAAAAATATGAAATAATACATTACAGGCACAAGATCTTTTTTACATCAGGTGGCCCACTTGCTTATTCAGACAAAAATATTAAAAAAAATATAAAAAATGGTATATATGTTAATGTTGCATTCAAAATGTTTGTTAGGAGTGGCAGAAGTCAACCCTAAGACGTTGTTAGCATTTTACCAATAACCTGTATACATGAGCTGTTTCGTGAAGTGGCAAAAGCGATACTTTAAAATAATAATAAATAATTATAATACATTTTTATTTGTCAAACCATACATGGAAAAACCTAAAATAACATTTTAATTTATTATTAATTAATTATTTTATTAACATTTCAACTATTATTCAAAGACGTCTCAAAACGTCTGGTCGACGCTACTTGTGACCAAAATGCTGGTATACTTTGCACAGAGGATAAGCATTGCCATACAACGTGGCAATGCGGCCAGCATTTTGGGGACACTGCCTAATGGTAGCGGAACATTGGATTAGTTTCTTTTTTTTTTAGCTAATTTTAAGTTTTTTAAGTATAATATGTTAATTTATACTTAATAAATACATATTAGTACTTTAAAAAAATAAATAACATAATATTACATCTAATATATAATACATCTAATATAAACATTTTTTTACAGCCTTTAAATGGCTGCAAAAATATATTGTATTACAATGGAAACCGTTGTTTCAGAAATTAAAGTATAAACTAGTTCGTGTTTTCGGATATGCAAGAAGTAATTCCTTTTAAAGTGCAAACGCTGTAATGTGCCATCACATTACAGCTATGGACTGCCGCACAGCAATTTCATGGTTTGAATCCCGCCGCGGGCGCGGGCGTGAGCTTCGCCGCGTGGTAGAAAGGCATAGTGCGAATGCCTGCCTGGCTAGCTACCACCCTCAAGTTTCTACGTATAGATATTCTTATCTATATATAGTTATAACAAAGCTAAGGCAAGTTTTCTGGCTGCGCTTGCGCAAACAGGCATATATTTATCACCGTACAAGCTCGGAACGTTGTTATTTCACATTCGAAATCTGTGTGGAATAGTGATTTTTATCCGCTAGCCTGGAAAAGGTAATTGAAATTCGAACCTTTTAATAGACGTTCGAAAAAATATCCAGAAAAATTGATTTACTTTAAACGTTACCAATTTTAGTAATTTTTCTTTGATTTTTTACTGTAAACAAGTATAAATAATTTTTAAAAATTAAAAAACACGACTGCCAAGTATTCTTTTTCGTTAATCTTTTTATCGTTGCGTTGAAATTGAAGCATTGCTGCTTCAGTTATATAAATTTATGGAATCGTCTTTTGAAACTTTCATCCAAATGCGTACAGCTGTTTCGAGATATGAGATGCAAATACGCCCACTTACTTTCACATCTATAATATTAGTAGAGCCGTATAGTGCCCGGCCTACGAATATAGGAACTGTTCCATATCTTTAAATCGGATGTCGTATAAATCAAATTAAAGGAAATAGTGCGTGGAATGAGCAGCAGGCCACCACTCATGTTGTTAGAGGGATGTTGCTGCAACGCCCGGAAATAGTGGACATACTACCAACAGGAGCGTATCCAAAGAAGATTGGCATATTTTTGTTTTTATTGCCGATATGTGATCCTTTGACCACAACCTCACCTGATGCTAAGTGATGATGTGGTCGAAGGTGTTAACAGGCTTAACCTAGAATTACTAGCTCTCAAGGACAGCTGCCGGAACACACCGTTAGGTTCTTGGCGACAGATTTTCTACTTGAAGGGGTCTAACCAGGCGGGCATTCGCAAAATGCCCTTCCACCATGCGGTCAAGCTCAAGCCTGCGGCGGGATTCTAACCATGGATCTGCTGCGCGGCAGTCCATAGCCGATGTCACTGAGCCATCACTGCTTCACCAGGCATGTTGGCCATAAAACCGCAGCCAAATGCCATTGTGTTGTCCTGGGTGTTGTTTGAGATTTTTTTATTTTCAATGTTCTTGTATCATTTATGTTGTTAGAGAAGACATTTTGTACCGATCCCACAGTAGTGGAACAAGGGTTACAAAACGATCATTTATTTCTTAAAAAAAAGGTGATACTTTTACTCACTCTGGGCTTTCTATTTACTCTTTGGACAAGTGCAAACGCGATATTGTAAATTGTAGTAACTGTATTAAGTGTAAAAATTGTGATTATAATTTTTTATCAATTATTTACTTAGACATAATTTTAAAATATTCAAGTAGTATAAATATGTATTGAAAGTACCTTGGACTTGCCTGTAAAAAACGGCTAAGTGCGAGTCGGCCTCGCGCACCGAGGGTTCCGTACAAACGTAAAAGTCATGGTATTTTTATTGCTTAATGAAATCCATAACATTTTAATATTATTAAAATTATTTTTATTATGTGATGTAACTAAAAATGTTCGCTATATTTCCTTTATCTGTGCTTTAAGACGTTGTTTCGTACCAAATTTCAAGATTCTGAGCTCACGGGAAGTACCCTGTAGGTTTTGATTCCTTAAGTGTCGAAGCTTTGCAGAAAAAAGAGCAGTAACTTAATTATTTTTTTTCATTTATCCTAGCGACTTTACACTTTAGCGTATTTGATATGAATTTCATCTCGATACCTCTACGCGTTCCTACGAAATAGTGTCTTGACAGACAGACGGACAACAGTGATCCTATAAGGGTTCCGTTATTTCCTTTTGAGATACGGAACGCTAAAAATTACACAAGGGCTACTAAAACTTTTTTATATCTCTACTTTAAATACAAGACTACAAACAGATAATTTATTTATATAAGTAAAATGTATATCACGGCAGGAATTGAACCTGCGTCTTGCGGTTTAACATAGCTCAACGCACACGGATCGCCTCGCCGGCACCACTGTATTACAACCACTTTGGCCGATACCGTATCAACGTCATCACCTTGCCTCTTCCTCACGAATACTCGCGAGCTAGTCCCGAGTAAAGTAGAGCCGACGCTGATACGGCGCGTGGAGTGCCTTTAAAGAAATACTGAACGGCTTGAATTGACGCGATGTTGACACTGTGATCAGTGTGCGTCAAACATATTATTGTATGTTAATTTAAACATTCTTTCCACTCATATAGTAAGTATAATTTATAAGATGCACGTCTGTTTTTCATCAACGATATGTATGCTTGCAGTAAACATCTCTGGAAGGTCACGGCTAAAAAGTTTCTTATCAAACTATTCAGCCGTTTCAATGACACAAAAATTGCATATTCCGATGATACGTATTTACTTTCATTAGACAGAAACTATTGCACAAAATAAAGACAATACTTGCCGCCAAAATAACACGAATACAAAAAAAGAACACTAACTTTTTAATTTCAATTTGTGGCAACGGCGTAGTCCGTCCGTCAGCCCGGTCGATGGGTCACTGAGCGGAGGCGAGCGTTATCAGGCATGTTTCTATTACAAGTACATTATTTTATCAGCACTTGTATCGTAGTTGTTAAAGAATGATATGCTTATAGCAAGCGATAGCGGCGTGTAGCTTTTGTAATCCGTGATTGATGTGTTTAAAATTCGATTTTTAAATCATTTGTTGTGACATCTACGCGATAATGTTTAAAGTAGGTTCTTCAAAAGAGGTTCAGTTATTGTATCAATTAAACTGGCCCAGTACGAATTGGACTCGCACATCGAGGTTTCCGTACGAACACAATGTACCAAAATATAGTTACCTATATGTTCTAAAGAGATCGGTATTCTTACCAGGATTCTGACCTGCAGTTGGCTAGTTTTAATTATTTGTTATACGTTACATGTTTGACTATGTAAAATATGATGATACGAAGTTTGATGCTTGTATAGTATGTATTACCGACTTGACTTTTAAAATATCACGCTTCCTATGTGGGGATTTTAAAATTTTGTTATTATTATTATTTGTAGGGCAATCAACATACTATAATATAATGTGTAAATTCGTCTAGCTTCCTACTACCATTACAACGATACAGCCCTTCAAGAGTAGAGTTCACGCAGCGCTTTCCATACAAACGTAGTTTCCTCATATTGTAAATAATATCCCCCTTACTTATAAAAAATCCGCTAAGTAATGGATAACTCAACAGTGTTTAAGTAATGTTTAAATATTTCTTACTTATAAACGCTACTTAGCATCTATTAAGCTAAGCAATGGATAATGAGGTCGAACGTATTTTAAACTGACAACATTGAACTAAACGGTATTATGAAAGACTCTAATTGCCAAAAAGCATGAATCTTCTGCTAAATACTATTATGAAAGACTCAAATTGCCAAAAAGCATGAATCTTCTGCTAAAAAAATTTTATATGAAAAAAAACGTGGCTTAAATATTCAATTGAATCTCTAGTTATATTATTTAGTTCTGTTTTATGTCTTCTTACAGGTATTCTATACTATACCTCCTCAACTATTCAATCTTCCTACCCTAACAAGGGAAAACGGTCCGTGAACTCTACTCTTAAAGGACAGCCGTACGGACATCCGAGTCTTAGTAATAGGGTGCCGTTTTATAGTACAGAACCCTTAAAACTATGTGATTCATATATTTTGTAAAAATAATTAAAGTTTCAGAGTTTTACAATACAATTTTATCAACCGACTCGTAAGTCTAGCGGTGTAATAAAAGCTTTGGAATCTTATGGCCTTGGGTTCGATGAATGACAAAGAAATTCCATTTCGGTGTCTGGAATTGGATACGGATGATAGGCATATATAGGCAATAGGCTGCTTAAAAATCTAATATTGAAATTATTATTGTTAAATTATTATTATTCTAGATCCATGTTAGACTTATTTCATTGTTATTACTGTATCAGCCGAATTTTCCACTGTTGAACACAGCCTCCCCCATTTAGGGGGGGACAATCCCCACGCTTGGCAGGCTGCTTGGGGATCACAGTTTAAAAAAATAGCAGTTCCTCAGAAGGCGCTGCTGCCCACCTTTCGGTGTTTTAAATTTAGTCGCCTCTTACGACACCCACTAGGTAGCAATGGGGGACATTCTAGCTCGGCACCTCACAGGGCGCGAGGTGTCATTATTATTAATATTTATTAATTATTTTGAAAAAGACAATTTATACGTATTAATTTTGCTTTATTATCTATCAGTAAATGATTTTATCGCTGATAATCTAGTCTTTGACAACTATCTCACCTGATGGTAAGTGATTATGGGATCGAAGATGTTGTTCAGGCTAATCTAAAATTACTGGCTCTCAAGGACAGCTGACGGAACACACTGTAGGTGCTTGTCGAAAGTTTTCTTGTTATTGCTGATTGCTTTGACCACAATCACACTTGATGGTAAGTGATGACGTGGGCGAAGGTGTTAACAGGCTTAACCTAGAATTACTGACTCTCAAGGACAGCTGCCGGAACACACCGTTAGGTGCTTGACGTGGACCTGCTGCGCGGCAGTCCATAGCCAAAGCCACTAAGTCATCACTACTTCATTACAATTAAGTATTATGTTATATATTAGATTGAAGCGCTCGTAGCGAAGTTTACTTAGCTGTTCTCAACCGATCAGCAAAGTTAAGCAACGTCGCGCGCGGTCATGAGTTGGATGGGTGACCGCTAGTGACATAACTACTGAGCGCTTCCGTGCTTCGGAGGGCACGTTAAGCCGTCGGTCCCGGTTGTTGTCTTAGGATGGCAGTCGTTATAGCATGGTGGTAGGGCATTTTGCGAATGCCCGCCTGGCTAGCTACCACCCTCAAGTAGAAAGTCTGTCGCCAAGCACCTAACGGTGTGTTCCGGCAGCTGTCCTTGAGAGCCAGTACTTCTAGGTTAGCCTGAACAACATCTTCGACCACAGCATCACTTACCATCAGGTGAGATAGTGGTCAAACGCTAACCTAACAGGCATAAAAAAAAAACAATTAAGTATAAGGTTTATTAAACATATGTTTTATTAGAAGTTAAATAATTTTATGGCAGCTTTGGCGCTATGGGAATGCAGCACTATTATTGACCGAGCGAGAACTTAGTTCGAGCGAAGCATCTCTGCTTTATTTACCGAGCGAATCGTGCTTTAACTTACACAAAAATGCTTTCGTATGTCCAGTTGTCCTACAGATCGCATTTCTTAATAGATTCTCAAGAAATTTTGTAAGCAGGTTTGATAAGACCATATTATTTTTTTGTTGATTCTTGTTTCGGAAATTTATCAAAATGACGATGATATACAATATATGGTGTTGAAAGTATGGACGCATGCGATTAATTTAATGGCAATGTACCTAATACGCATGTTGCCTATAAGTGATATTCCCTCTATTTCATGTATAATTAATTATTTATTTTCGATATTTCTGTAGCCAGTAAATTAACCTATTTCTGATATTTGTATCAGAAATAGGTTAATTTACTGGCTAAGCTGTTTGCAGCTTTCCCTGAGGCCCACGTGTCATTGATTTAAGTTCAAAAAAATTATTTACTATTTACATTATATATCTAGATATTTGGATTTTGTTACCCATTCAGCCATCAATGTGCGCAGTGAATCTTTATTCAATTGTAAGCTATGCAAGTGCAGACTTGCGAAGTTTACAGCTCAGAGAGCCACTAGAATACTTAGCGGAGCGAAAGCGGCTCTAGAGGTGCATACGCACCGCGCCTGCGGCTTATAGAAAACAGTAGGGGTAGGGCAAATAGTACTGCTTGGAAGGTGGGTGCCCGTTTTCAGTTTTGGCACAATATTTGACCTAATATAAGCCACATTAATAATTCACGCTCATAAACATATTCTAGGTTCTAGGTTAGCCTGAACAACATCTTCGACCACATCATCACTTTTTTGACAGTTTTTTTTATTTTATGCTTGATAGGTTAGCCTTGACTGTCAAAGGCTAACCTATCAAGCATAAAATAAAACAGATGAGTATTTTGAATCTATTTACACTATGCCAAGTACATAATTGACAGTAAGACGAATTTACTTAGCATTCCATGGATTCACCGTGCGGGTGCCGGGTCCATAGCGTTGCAGAGGAAGAGGCTCCAGTCAAAGTGCCTGGGACTTGCAACCCAGTGAGTAAGGTTAAGGGGCCCCTTTATGATGCATCAATGCTCCCTTTCACCGCTCGAGCCTCCTCCCCTGCCCAACCAAATTTGGGGAGATCCTACTAATGCCGCCTTGGATACACGTTCTAGGATGGAAGTTACGGTTGTTCTTGACAGGCCAAGGTCTTTTAGTAGGTTGTATAGGGATTTTGCCGGTATACCCCTTGCTCCGACTTCTACAGCATATAAATTAACCACATAACCGTTTTTGATTAATTCATTTATTAGGTCATAGTATTTGTTAGTTTTTATTGTGTGGTCTTTAGGTATGTTTGTTTCCCACGGCACAGTAAGTTCTATAAGAACTATGCGTTTTAGATTCTTTGAGTATAGAAATATGTCTGATCTGGATGACGAAACACCAACATCCTCAGGGATTTTGTAATGTTTTTCATACGTGTCCATCAAAAGAGTCCAATCGGGAGCTGCGCCTAAGATGGAGTAAGGCTTGGATTTAGTTTTTGTAGATGACCCTTCTTTTAGAAAAGCAACGTGTCGTTTGTTCGCGATCAAACCTTTTTTTGCTCTAGCTACCGCGAGACTCGCCGCTTCACGTATGATTTCGAGGACTCTATCGTGGCGACGGGAATAATGACCCCTATCAAGGAGCACCTTGCAACCTACCAATAAGTGCCGCGCTGTACTTATGGCCTCCCGACAAATACCGCAAGACTTTTCGGTGGCTTTCCCCCATCTTACTAAATTACTTTGGTCTGGGAGGGTCATCTGAAAGGCGTTAAGATAGAATTTTAATAAGGCAGGTGACCAATCGTATATCAAGGTATTTTAATGCCAGAGGGATACAAAATTCACCTATGGTTAGCCACTCACTTTGCATTTCCAAGCTCATTGCATGCACTTTATAGCTATCATTTTCGTCTTGTTGTAGAAAAGATTTTACAACGTCTTTATATATAAGTCTTGCATTATTACGTAATTATTGATTTCCAAAAGATGTTTTTTTTTTACCTACTCTTTTAAGTTAGCCATAGAACGCTACTTCACCTGATGGAAAGTGATGATGTGGTTGAGGGTGTTGTTCAGGCTAACCTAGAAATACAATACACCGTTAGATATTTGGCGACCGATTTTCTACTTGAGGGTGGTAAATAGCTAGGCAGGCATTTGCAAAATATCCTACCACCATGCTATAATGACAGCCATAATAAGACAAGAACCAGGACCGATGGGTTAACTTAACATGCCTGTAATGAATGTTGCTCAATTAACCAAAAACGGTTATGTGGTTAATCTGTATGCTGTAGAAGTTGGAACAAGGGGTATACCAGCGAAATCCCTGTATAACCTACTTAAAGACCTTGGCCTGTCAAGAACAACCGTAACTTCCATTCTAGAACGTGTATCTGAGGCGGCATTAGTAGGATCTTATCAAATTTAGTTAGGTAGGGGAGGAGGCTCGAGCGGTGAAGGGGAGCATTGATATATCATAAAGGGGCCCCTTAACCCTTTCCCTTCTGACGGTACAAATTAGTACCACCAAGTTTACTGCCATATATCTCTGTTATTATTTCTCGTACAAACCAAATCCTTCTGTCGATCCTTTCTAGTACTATTTCTCTAACGAATGACAGCGCTTTATTTGTAAAATTACGACAAACAACCAATCAATGAGCAGTAACAAGTTGGGACCAGTCAGCGTTTTGAGTGCAGTCGCAAGTGAAAATTTCAAAATTAATTTAAAATTAGATTTAAATTGGTAAGTGTCGTTTTTCTTACTTTATATTGTGTTCTTTGTATTCTCGATGATATTCTATTATTTGTAATGCTCAAATTTTATGATTATCTATACAAATTCAACCA
Organism: Plagodis pulveraria; assembly: GCA_963890685.1. NCBI lineage: Eukaryota > Metazoa > Arthropoda > Insecta > Lepidoptera > Geometridae > Plagodis > Plagodis pulveraria. The sequence continues at coordinate 10,856,044 of OY982971.1, forward strand.
AAAACCAAGACAGACTTATAAGTACCGTCAGTGACTTCTTGTTGACAATTTTGTTGCTTTTTGTATGGAACACCTTTCGAGATACTATTTTTTTTCTCCATTGATTTAGAGGTTTCGCCATGGATATTTTGAAGAATGAGGCGCTCATAGAGGCCTTATTGTTCGAAGAGTTGCCAGATTGTGACGCATCATCAGATTTAGAAATATCCGATTACGAAAGTTCCGTTATCTAATACCGGCAACTCTATTGACTCCGAACTACCCTCATTGAGAGGTTTTGACGCAGTTTTTGAAGAAGCCCTACTAAGATCTATAAATGTAGCAGAACTTCCTCAATTCAACCTCGAAGACGTGGAAAACCATCCTAGAAGAATCAAGCATCAACCAGGTGATGCCATCATCCACTATCTCTGAGAATCTGCCAAGTACCGCACCAAAACGAAAAACTGTGGAGCCAAGCCATAAATGGAAATAGCGGGAATGTGAAACTACCTTGCCAGAATTTTCAGTAAATACAGGAGTGGATGAAGAATTTTTTGCCAATTGTTCTACTCCCACTGATATATTTATACGATTGATTGATGACGTTTTAGAACATGTCGTATATCAGACTAATTTGTATAATGTATAGCAAGACAAATACCTAAATTATAGTCTGCGCGCGTAGTACTGTGTTGAAAGGAAATCGCCTAAATGGAGGCATAGGTTATTTAGGGGTGTTTTTGACATAGCTTTTGTCAATGCGTTTTATTTTTTTATGCCTTATAGGTTAGCCTTTGACCACTATCTCACCTGATGGTAAGTAATGATGTGATTGAAGATGTTGTTCAGGCTAACCTAGAAGTACTGGCTCTCTTTTTTTATAGTAAACGGGTTGATATTCGAAAAAATCACAATCAAAGAATTTAGAAGATCTGTCGCACAGGGGCTTATGTCAATGAAAGACACTGGTAAAAAGAAAAGGTTGTCTAAGGACAATGTCCCAAGTCCAAGCTCATCAAAGAGGCGGAAATGTAATTACTCAACTCTGAAAGATGTTAGACTGGGAAATCGAGGTATAACATTGGCCAACATATGTGGTAAATCGAGGAGGATGTGAAGTGTGTAGTATGAAAAACAATACAGTCCTAGCCTCAGTCCAAATGCTTTCACTGTAATGTGTATTTGTGTGAATGAGAAGAAAAACTTCTTTGCTGAATATAATTGAGGCATAAATAAGACCTACAAGGGCTACAAGTACTAAGTCTCATCCTTCAAATAGTACTGCATTTCTAACTTGAAGTTCCTGACGGTACTTTTAAGTCTAGGTTTTAAAATTAGTACTAAGAGCTGAAATAAAAATCTGAAAAAAATAAATGTGTTTCATCATCCCCCCCGTTCACTATATCTCAAATTAAAAATACGTATTTCTACGATTTTCGTATAGCCGTCAGGAAAGGGTTAACCCTACTCCTGGGTTGCAAGTCCCAGGCCCCTCTGGCCTCTTCCTCTGCAACGCTATGGACCCGGCATCCGCACAGTGAATCCATGGAGTGCTAAGAAATTAGTCTCTCATATTCGAAAAATCTAAAACGCAAAGTACTTATAGAACTTACTGTGCCATGGGAAACAAAGATACCTAAAGACCACACAAAAAAAAACAAACACATATTATGACCTTACGAATGAATTAACTAAAAGTGGTTATGTGGTTAATTTATATACTGTAGAAGTTGGAGCAAGGGGTATAACAGGGAAATCCTTATACAACCTACTTAAAGACCTTGGCCTGTCAAGAACAACCATAACTTACATCCTAGAAGGTGTATCTAAAATAGGCTGCGTTAGTAGGATCTTACCAAATTTGGTTAGGCAGGCGAGGAGGTTTGAGCGGTGAAGGAGAGCATCGATGACATCATAAAGGGGCCCCTTAACCCTATTCCTGGGTTACAAATCCCAGGCCCCTCTAGCCCCTTTCCCTGCAACGCTATAGACCCGGCACCGGCACAGTGAATCCATGGAATGCTAAGTAATTTGTCTCCCTATAATTACTATGTGTAATAGCCACGAAAACCTTAGAAAACATTTTGCTACAAGCACTTCAATATCAAGGTAACTTTATCTATATGTTATATGAATGAAAGTACATACTACCGATTACATGCATCGGAAACTATTTGCCAAAGTTTACACCTCACATGTATGCAAAGTTGTACTAGCTTGCAAATCTTTGTGAGAAAATGTGTATCTTGTATGCATGAGTTTAGAACATACTGACGCAGGTTAAAGATAGTGTACATCCTGGGCAAGAGAAGAGCTGTGGTTAGTAATGTTTGTAATTTCTAAGAATTTTGTAATCTAATCATTGTAAATTTATATTGACTTTATAATATATAATTAATGTAATATAAAATATGATAATAATAAATTTCTAAGATAATAATATTAATGTATAGTTAAACATTACCTTTTGTACACAAAATATAAGCTCTGCAACTTGTTGAGATCATGCACGTTTGTTTCCACTACTCAAGCTGCATGTAATTTACACCTTCAAGACAACTACTTAGTGGAATTGCGGCATGTGTACAAAATATGAAATATACTTACCCATTGATGTCTGGTTTCATTATTTCAGCACTTCCTTCATACACGTCATTAAATTCAAGGTTTGTTTATTCAGCAAATTCATAAACGCCGAAGACGTTTTAAACGAAGTGATGGGCTTCATTTTGCATTTTTGTTCTTCGGTTTTGACGCACGGTCAAGAGCTTAGTACCACAAACACATATTACAAGCATTTTCTATTTAAGACATTGCTGTGCTGCATATAGCTAGCTAGTCCTTTCTATTTTCTATGTTACGAGTTAACGTCTGCACAAAAATAAATAACAATACAATCATAGAGAAACCGGAAAAACAATTTTCCGAACCAGGCTCCAGCCATAGATGAATAATAGAAGACTATGAAGTATGAGCAAAGAGAATACTACTTTTAACTAACCAAATACTACAAACTATATACAACACTACAGCTATTGCTATATACTATATACTACAAACTATATACAACACTACAATAGAAGCATTTGGACTCATAGGGAGTCCAAATGCTCTAGCCCACTATCAGTTGGCAGCGTGCCCAGCATGCTGGCAGCATTGCCCCGTTGAATTGCAATGCTTATTCTTTGAGCCAAATAGGTGCCAGCATTCTGATCACGCGTCGCATCGACCAAGCGCTCTGATAGATTTTGGAAAATACGATGAGCTCCCGGTCCCCACGGACCCAACGTCTCTACACCAAACGGCTCAAATATGTAACCCATACCGAGGTTAGCATATTTGCGCCGCTTGAGTTGCTCCGCCGAAGTAGCCGCGGCGCCAGCCCTCACGTGGGTTTCAGAAAGATGTGACGGCGCTAAAGTGTCTACGCATGTAGCGTCCCACACTAAGGGCCGTCCTAACTTCCATGGAACCAGAGTCATGCCGTCAGGTCTTTTACCATCGTCACGCATCAGACCGTTCGGTTCGAGAACAGCTGGAACATTGGCGCTGGTAAAAGCCCGGCGAATGATATCGTTAAGGCTGGCGTGGCGGGAAATTCGACCAGCACTTCGAGAGCAGGAGAGGCCATGGTGACCGAGTTGGTCAACTGCAGTACCACACTGGCAGTGATGTGGAACACAACACCTTGCACCCAAGCGTAAGCTAATAGCGAGACGAAAAGCGGAAGGATCTATAAGGCTACCAGTTTTGTAAGAAGGAATGGCTTGTAACCAAAGACCTGATTCCAACACAGAAACAGCGAGAATACGAGCACGATCTGCGATGCTAGGACACGTATTTAAAAGATCTTTCCGTGCTAGCTCGCATAGGGGCCGATCCCACTGTTTCTGAGATGACAACATTTTTGGGAACTCAGTATTTGGACAAGCCAGTCCCCATGTGGTTTTGGCCTCAGCCAGATATGCTACATCAAAAGAGCCTAAAGATGGTGCAAGAATTTTTTCTACTAATTTGTGTGTACTGTGTACAGAAGACAAAAAAGCTGGTAATGCCACACTAGAAATTTTCCGTATCCCTATGCCCCCCAACCTCACAGGGAGGGAAGCTTGCACCCAAGCCCTATCATCCATCTCAACATTCAAAACCGAAATTAACGTATCTTTTAATAAATTGTCTAAGCTTAAAAGAAGCTCACTGTGTTTCCACAGCTGACAACACCTCAAAAAGTATGTAAATTTAGGAACGAAAAGGCAAAATCTAACAATAGTAAAAGCCATATGGGCGTTAATTTTGAATAATCTGCTAGAAGCATTTCTAAACTTTTGAATTTGTTCTTCGACAAATGGTGACAAAGATTCGTCAAGAATCGGTGAACCCAAAAGACGGAGCGAACTTTTTTCTACTAATTTTATACCAGGCGCAAGTAAGTTGAATTTTTCAATAATCGAAATTTTATCCGGACAAGTATCACAAACAAAAAGTTCACATTTGGAAAAATTTAGTTCAAGGCCAATAAGACGAAAATCATCTATAAGTACTCGCAAGTCATTCAATACCGTGTTCGCATCGCCTCCTAAGGTTCCGTCATCCAAATACCAAACGTTAAGTTTTGATTGGAGACGTTGAATTATTGAGTGGATGGCAAGGCTAAAGATGGCTGGTCCCAGAGGATCACCCTGTTGACATCCTACGGATGATAATATAACATTGTTTTGGTATGTTAATTTTGATGGTTTGCCGTAACATTGCCAAAGAAAAGGGTATAATTCCGGAATTTTATCTTTCACTTCAGTCAAAAGGGTGCCTCTATCTAATGAGTTGAATGCATTTTTAACATCCACCTTCAAAAGCACATCTCCACAATTTTGATCAAGAAATGTGCGAAGTGAATGTACAGCAGCCTCACAACCACCCTGCGAACCAAAACCGAGTTGTAGTGGTTGAAAAAGATTACTTAAAAAAGCAACCTTTTTCCTACAACCACATTTGGCTGTGAGGCGACGATAAGTGGTGCCTACTGCTATAGGCCTAATACCACCATCTTTTTTATTAAGGGCACATAAATTCGCACCGTAAAGAATTTCGGTAATTTCATTGTTGACCTGACCCGACAACATCAAATTAACCAAAGCCGTCACATCTCTTAGAAGTGTCTCGCCTACCTCACCAGAACTATAAGATAAAATATCTTTTAAGTGCTGAGGCGTCAGGCCATCTAGACCACCGGCTGAGCCACTTAGAAAAAATGCCACGGCTGCAGAAACATCCTGTGGGGTCACCTCAACAATGTCATTATTTTGTTCAGGAGAGTCGGGAACGTGGAGACCTGCAGTTGCAGGCGGATGCTTTTCTATTAGGGAATTCAACGTGTCAGATGTGAAAGGGGCGATTGTATCACTCGAAAACAACATGCGTGCCGCGTTTTTGATGTCACCATCATTAATTTTGTTTTCTACTATTTTAATAGTAGCTGAATCGACATTATTTGTTTTTGTATTCCGCCGCAGTGGCGGAATTATTAAAGTTGAGCCAAAAGATTGCTCTTCCCATGCCCTGTATTTCACGCAGTTTTCCTTTACTCTAGTTGTAAGGGATTTTTTGTTAGAAGGATCAAAATTTACGTCAAATACGTGGTACGGGAATGCTAGAAGATGCTCCCAGGCTTGCGTAGTATTAGTAGCCAAAACGTTTTTAATCGAACAAGATAACGATTGGGCAACAGAAATTCTCGCACCCCGAGGTATGCGTTTTATAATAGGAATATTATTTTTGTACGAGCTTAAAACCTCCCAAAACGGTTTGGCAGGGGTAGCAGGGCTCGCAACACTGCTACTACTCATTGTTTGATTATTTATTGGCGCCGAAAGGGGAATTTCCAAATTTTTATGACACCTTTTTTGGTGAATTTTGAGGCCTTTTTGACCTTTAAAATATCGAGCCTGGGGGCACTGCGGACACAACATCTGGCTGTCTTGCGATACAAAAGTCCCAACTACTGCATTCATTGTTTGGGTACAAAGCATTGTTTACAAAATTGATCAAAGCTTATCTTAGAATCTCTAGGGTGACGTCTCGACCCGGATGAAGTCTCGCGTCAACAACGTCGTCGAAGTCCGTAGTGCGCAGGTGTCGCAGGCAGCGTTGCCATGGAAACAAAAAATAACCGATTAGAAATTAATAAGCTAATGAAACTAACTACAGAGGCCCACAGGAGCCCTACAAACAATACCTCGCAAAATTCCAATTGGAAGAATGCGGTTGATGGGCAGATAATGCCCATCTACTATCTGAAAATAAAATTAATTATTTTTTGTAAACAAATCTGAAATTTACTGACCTGTCAGTTCTTGTGATCATAGACAATCTTTTAACTCGTAGGGTATGTTCCATTAGTCGCTAAGAACGTTATTTTCGATAATTTTGATCACATTCTACGTCTGTGGTTATGATCACGTGATCGTTTGTAACTGTCATCCCCGTTCCATTTTTGGATAAGAACGCTAAGAATGCCACTAAAATTAGCCACTTCTGTCAATTTTGACATTAGATGTAGCGTTTAAGGTGAAAACCGACGTACCATTAGCGTGAGATTCGCTAAATACGCTAAATACGATCACACTCCCAAAAAGTTTTCCACATGGGTCTTGGCGTTATTTTCACCTTAAACGCTACATCTAATGTCAAAAGTGACAGAAGTGGCAAATTTTAGTGGCATTCTAGTAGGGACAAGATAATAGGTCACTTTTGACATTTCATCAAAATTCAACAACGTAACCTTGTAACGGCGGGCATAAAATATGAACTGCACAATTGCTTAACTTTTTTCAATCACGTTTACATATTTATTGTAATAATGACCGATACTAGTAATTTTACGATTTGCTTTCACTAATAAACCATTCTAAACATAATAAACGATTTCTGATCTAAAGAACTAAACGTCGTTACAATGTTGCGTCAGTCAACCCTTTTTCTTTTTAAACACTAGGGATGTTACTCTAAAAATCGAAAGCTGATAGGATTGTAAGTTGAATCGAATGCAATGATTACTTGTGAAGAAAAATCACCATAAATTTATAACCACGTTGTGATTATAATAAAACCTAATTATACATATTTATTATTCTTTTAACTAACTATAAAAATACAAAAAAATAAATAAATAGAAAGGTCATTGATGTTGGGTGCAATTTAGGTGGATGTTGCTGGTAACACCAGTGCCTGTCGATGACGCATGTCATGTCGCCATAACATGATGATGACGCAGTCTTTTGTTGTTGTGCGAAGTGACTGTGCGTTTTTGGTGTGCTCTCTGTTATTTTCTTCTGATCCGGCTTTTTCATTGAACTGATCTTACTGACTACGTTTACCTGGCTATAAATTGGACTCCGATTGCTTAACGATTATTAAACAAGAAAAACATTACAGTCTTACTATGTCGAAACGGGGGAAAACTCTAAACAGTCAATCTCGCGAACTAGTGGTGAAATTGTACAATTATTTTGGACGTGAATCAGTTAACGATGGGCCTCTTTTACCATTGAAACCACCAAGAGAACGCGTTGCCGAAGCATTGGGAATAGGGAAGAAGACAGTAACTCAAATTCTGAAAGAGAAATACGGACCATCAGGCTCAGAAGATAATACTTTACGTACACCGAAAAAACGAAAGAGGGACAAGAAAATTGTTGACGTTGATAATTTTGATGCTGCTGCAATTCGCAACCACATTTATGGATATTACTCGAGAAAAGAATATCCTACACGGGAAAAGCTATTGAGTTCGTTAAAAGGCGCAGGTTTATTTTTTGGAGGCAAATCGTCTCTATCAAAGGTTTTGAAATCGATTGGCTTTAGATTTAAAAAATCCGACAAGCGGAAAATCCTGCTAGAACGCTACGATATTATTTTGAAGAGAATAACATTCTTACGTCAGGTAAATAAAATTACGGATTGGGACAATGTCGTGTTTATTGACGAAACATGGTTGAATGCGAACCATACGGTTGCGCGGACATGGACCGATGATACAGCGGCCTCCACCTCAAAAGTTCCATCGGGAAAAGGAACCCGACTTATTATATGTCACGCGGGATCAGCTTCTAAAGGTTTTATTCCAGACTGCCTCCTCGCATTCGCCTCTAAAACTACAACAGATTACCATGAGGAAATGAACTTTGATATTTTTAAAGAGTGGTTTGAGAAGCTGCTAGTCAGCTTAGAAAACCCATCGAAAATTATAATGGACAATGCTCCGTATCATTCTGTACAAGTTGATAAACCACCAACTCAAGCAAATAAAAAGCAAGAAATTGTCTCGTGGCTGGTAAGAAATGGTGTGGAGGCAAGTCCAACTTTATTAAAAGTTGAGTTGTTAAATCTGGTAAAAGCAACTAAGCCGTCCAAGCTCCGCTATGTAATGGATGAACTAGCCCTAGAGCATGGACACGAAGTTATTCGATTGCCTCCCTACCATTGCCAGTACAACGCCATCGAGCTTATTTGGGCACAAATAAAGGGTCATGCAGCGCGGATTAATACTGAACCACCCTTCAGTACTGCTAAAATGATGACTCTGCTACAAACTGCATGTGCAGAAGTCACTACAGAAGACTGGCGAAAAGTCGTGGAGAAGACAAAGAAAATAATTTTACAAGATTTTGAACGAGATGTGAGAATAGACAATATTATTGAAAATGAATTAATAATATCTCTGAGTGCTGACAGCACTGATGAAGATAGCAGTTCCGATAGTTCAAGTGAATAAAAGCAATTTTTTGTTAAATTACGTAGGTACTTGTCTTATTTTGCTCCTTTAATTTATGAAAGAAAAAATAATAATGGGACAGGGATTCGCATGATCATTTTTAAAATTCACATATGTTTCAAGTCTGTATCGATTCATTCGATTCATTCATTTAATCGATGTTTTTAAGCAGGTCACCTCACTATGAATATAAAACTGACATCTGTCAAAAGTGACCTATTATCTTGTCCCTACTTTAGCGTTTTTATCCAAAAATGGAACGGGGATGACAGTTACAATCGATCACATGATCACAACCATAGACGCAGGATGTGATCAAAATTATCGAAAATAACATAGGCTTAGGATGTACAAGACCAACATTGATGGATGAATGGTGTAACAAAAAATGAAATGTAAATGTGTGAGTGACATAGTGTTGTAATGACGCGAGCGTAATACTATCGACAGTTTTACTTGTTGAATCTTAGGACATATTCGTTTGAAATTATGCCCTATATAGTTCATTGAGACTATTGTAATGATCGTAAACAACACTGAAATCACAGAAATGCAATATATGCAATTTCATTAACTTGAACAACTTATTTTTCAAGTTATCATGATTTAAAAACCAAACTACTTAACTGATTATGATGAATATTTCAAAGGGATGAATCTTAAAGTTTATCCTTTCAAACAAAATACGATGTTTTTAAATCAAAATCAAACCAAATATCATAACATGAATACAACCTTATTGAGAACCTGCTCCCTTTTTGATCTGTTAAAAATAAAACTCATTCAAAGTTGAAGTCAAATGCATTTATTGTAGGTCTAAAATGGTACAGCACTTTTAAAAGTAAACTACTATTACTTCATCGTAACAAGATGAAATAAAACTTACCATTACTAAGTATTATGAATACCATTAACAAAATCATTAAGCTGCAAATATACAGGTACTGTAAATTATTAAATTACATTTATCTGAATACCATTTGCGTAAAGCATTCACATGTGGTAAGCAAAGGTCGAATTTGTCCCTTGTGTAAACATAGCTCATTGGGCTGTAGAAATGACGATGTGTACATAATTTCGATGATCTTTACTAACTGGCCAACAAAACATATAATTCTTTAAAGTCTGCTCTTAAGTCTAAAAGCCGTTTTATCATTGTTTTTGTTTCAGCTTTTAAACTTCTTAAGAGCTAATTTTTTTCTGTAATTTTTGTCACAATTAAGAACATTAGTAAATAAGTTTTTTTCCTAGGAGACAGTACTTGGAGTAGTACTTGATTTGAAGGGCAGGTTATGGCTAACGGTGGTAATATATCTCTATTTATGTAAGGTCAGGGCCGTCTTATTTTCAATTTGATCTGAAAGGAAAAATAAAAATTATTTTGTGTCAGGATAGCCATAGATATCCAGCGCTGCAATAAAGCGAGTATTGTAGATTTTATTGCACCAGGGACGCTAAGGGAAGGGACTCAACATATCCTACAGTCTTTACATGAAAAAAAATATTTTACCATGTATTTTACTACAAATTAAACTTTACGTTACTTGTGTCATCATTTCCTAAAGCTATTCACTACCATTTCCACAGTTTTATGCATTCAGGGACATTAAAAGTTGGTATTGAGTCTTTCATTAGTATACATCGAGGTTTTCTTTGTATGAAGCATTTTGATTCAAAGTTTACTACAAACTGTAGAGTTTTTATTTAGATTGCGTCAATAATCCGAACCCTTTTATCACATACTGAAAATGTGTTGGTAATCTGTAAGAACACAAACATTATTATACGCGTGCATATAGTTATTTCAAATTCTGTTAAATAGCCATTTGTATAAAGATACTAATATTTTATGATAGAAGTAAGAGATATTTCCAATTATTTATTGAGAGTTAGGGGAACTTTTCACAGAAAACATCATAATAATTTTTGAATAATATATCTTGTGATAATATTTACTCCCTTATTCGTAGATACTCAATAAGCTATAAACTGATCTGTCAACTTCTCGCTAACTATTATGTAATTATATTATTTTTATACAAATTTATGATTAAACTAACTACCGGTAATTTTTGAGGTTCGAATATGTATCCGAGCACTCACGTCGAAGCTACAGGTCAGACATAAACTATCGACTTTATCGATACTTGTGACGTCAGGACTTTGTCAAGCCCTATCGTAAACAAATGTTTTTGTATTTTTCGTAAAATACTAACCAATTCTTCATTTAGCAATGTAATTTGATGATACGTATGAAGAGAAACCTATTATCTAATATTTCCATAGTTCATATAACTAATTTTAAAACAAAATGACAAAATAATGATTATTCAAAAAGCAGTACAAATAAACATAAATTACCTGTGAAACGTGTATATATTCGGGTTACTGTGTCTTGTAACCTCACATTCACTCACTGAACAAAACACCATGCTTGCAGAATACATATTTTATATTATAATCGTAAGATATTTGAGCAAATACACAAAATTCGCGCCGACTTGGAAGAGGCCGGGACGCTATGGCCTCTTACTCGAGTAAAAAATGACATACCGTCTTCTTGTTTCACTATCTCTTTTTTTCTCGCGACGGTTTGTAGCAGCTTAGGACCTTTCACTCACACACTTCGTAGGTCTGTTGAGCGTAGCGAAAAAATCCTAGGTCTGTGGAAAATAACGTTCTTAGCGACTAATGGAACATACCCATAGTACCACCAACTTAACTGTGCAGTTTTCGAAGGCCCAAGGAAATCGTTGAAGTTGTAGTTCTTTTTTTGCCGCCTGAACAGATAAGTTGGTGGGACTGTATCACAGAAAACAGGTAGAGCAACGTTATCATAAACGTCAAATTCAAATTATGACAGGTAGATGAGGGGAAATGTTGATAATTGAAGTGAAGGTTTAGATATGAAGCAAATTGCCATTTAAAACATGTCATAAGCGCGGCTAGTAATCAGTTCAAATTGTTTGCGTGCAAACAATGAATATTTATCTGATCTATGGTGCATATAAGCGTATTCCGACAGCAGTGTTTGCATGATTTAAACAGTAGTGCAAGGGCACGTTCAGGACCTTAGTTCGTACTCGGAGTGCAACTTTTCACGCTAACGTCGCGTCGTCGTCGTTGTTCACAATATTTAGAGTAGAGCGTTCGGTTGTTGATAAGTCGATAGTTCCGAACCTCAGATGATTGTAACTTTTTAACTATCAAAACGATGCAACATTTACTGGCATGACTTTGATATATGTTGACGATTGAATTATAGGCATTCATTTCGATTTTGCAGATATCGCTACCACATTATGCTTGTCAAGCAGGTACTATAAAACGTTTATATGTTTTGCTAGTTCCTCGCAAATAAGGGAAACAAACAAACAGCATAACAATGATAATTATTTTTAAATCAATGTGGATATTTGAGATTATAAGACAATTATGTCGTTCCGTACCTTCGAGTAGGTTGAAAAACAACCAAACCAAAACCAAACGTAACCAAGTAACTGAACGTACTTTGACAAAATGTGTTAAATGCTGCCAGGATTTATAATACTTTCCATAATTTTATTAGTTGCATACTGTTGTCGATTCTACACAAATACTATATATTTAAAACTAGCTTTCCAGCCGCCCACGATTATTTCGGTTATTGTGCAAAATCATAACTTCTAATCATTTTGCGCACTTGGATAAAAAGTATCCTTTGTCCTTCCCCGGGTTTCAAACTATTTCCATACCTAATTTCATCCAAATCAGTCCAGTAGTTTTAAGTTTATTCGTGTCATACAAACATACGAATCTTTCCTCTTTATAATATTAGTGTAGATTCGCTTCATTATGGTAGTTCTTATTCTATTGACACTAAAATCCACAGTCATGTTACATTTAAAATGGGCATTTTATAAGCAAGATAATTCTATTTTACAGTAGGCAATTTTGTATCAGTTTAAAGAGCGAGCACCTAGTTAAATGGTGACTAAATTCGCGTAAAACAAACCACAAAATAATACAAATGCCAATATAACGGTCGTCATTCGCAAGAGTTATACGAATTTGTATATTAGGTGAACAGAATGAGAACTACCATAATATAATTTGTAAGCGTTAGTGAACTTAGATTTCAGTTGGTACAGAATAAGAACTGCCTTAATTTCATTCGCATGCTATGTACGAATTTGGATTTAAGTGTGAACTGATAAGAACTACCATTACCTAAAATAAATTTAAGTTTAGAGTATTTATATAGATTTTATTAATTCGATTAAGTAGACCGAGGCTGTATTTTGCGCATTACGTGTGAACGAATATTAGCTGTCGTATTAATAAATATTTTATATTCAACATCAATGAAATGGAAGATTCTATAGATTATATTATGGAGATTGTTGTGAAATAACTGTTGTAAATCGAAATAAAAAAATATAACTTCTGAATGTTTCACATTTATTTGATTATATCAGTGTTGTAATGACTTCCACAAGTTAACTTGGTTATCTGCGTGTACACATTTGGAGACAATTTATTTTAAAGTGGATCGAATTTTTTTTTTATTACATTTTCAATTAATTTCCCGTCACAGGTGTACCACACTAAAGGCCACTAAAGGCCGAGATTAGCAGCCAAGTAGTACAGGTACTACTTGGCTGCTAATCTCGCCAAAAACGCCAAAAACGATCACTCACCTAATATACACCTATAGTCCGTTTCACCTCGGATAGTAGCGAAATAAACATTATTTTGCCCAAAACGTATTTCATGCTAAAAAAAACAGCCAATACATGAAGGTAATAATATTTATAAGCTGACAACACTCACTGCATTTCTTTCTCTTTCGCTCCCGTACAGTCTTGAAGGTAGCCGATTTGTGGATTTTTATGAAAAAATATAGATTTTAAGGAGTTTTCTACAGAAATATTCGATATTATATCTCCAATACATATTTATTTAGGCCTCTGTGACGATAATAATTTATTTACGGTAATGATCACTCAGATAAAAGTCGGTGACAATTACTCTCCTTAGTGGCCAACGTTGTTATGGTATTTACAAGTGAAGATTAAAGCAAATCTCACGTAAACTAATAGAAACAATCCAGTACATAAAGTGTTTTGAAAGCTACGGAACTAAATTTCAGTGTTCTGATAATTTAAGGATGTGTTTTGGATGTGTAAAGTTTTCTAACCTACAAGCTGTCCGATACTCAAGTTCTTGTTGAATAGTGGTGTTTGGGTGTTCCAGATGAGTACGAAGATCATCAAAGCCGGCGCTGCCGAGGCTGATGGGTTCGAGACCTCGATCTCGCAAGCCCTGGTGGAGTTGGAAACCAACTCTGACCTGAAGGCGCAACTCAGGGAGCTTTACATTACTAAGGCTAAGGAAATCGAATTGCACAACAAAAAGGTGAGTGTGTTTAAATACACTCTGAGATCTTCTTAAAAACAAGTGATTTATGTTATCAATTGTGGCTAGATTAAATTAAGTATAACAAGCCATGTGGTGCATGTAGAATATCAGCTGATGTAGTCTTCAATTATTTAATAATTGTATAGTATTTTATTATCCTGTACTTAACCATAGAAATAGCTGTTTCAAAGGATATGTCTATAGATAGCGAAAGTATTTAATCCTATTCAAACTGCCATTCTCTACTATGGGCACTTTTTTAAATCACTTTGTGAATGTAATAGTTGTCTGGGTGCTGGCACTGCAGGCTGTCCGAAAATCACATCTGTGAATTTTTACCTTCACTCATTTGAAAACAAATAAAAATTAGTGTTTGGTGAAACACTTGACAGGTAAATTTTTATATGTTGCCAGGTGGCCAATTATATAATTGTTCTTTACAAAATCTGTTTGAAACCATTGAAAAATAGCAGTTTCCCTTATAATTATCCACATTTGTTACTAATTTATGTAGTTGTTGTATACTGATGGACAGCAATGGAAATATGGACCGATTGCGTCTTCACACTGAGAGAGAACAACAAAACCTGTGGGAAAAGTTAGAAGATAGTAAACATGCAAAGTCCAAATGCTAAACAACAAGCTGACAAATTACTTGCTAAAGCTACAGCGGGAGGAATTGCGGCTTGTTGTAGGCCTTCTTACAGGTCACTGTAACTTGAGTTACTCTTGCACAAAACTGGAGCAACAGATAGTCATCTACGTAGCAGTAATACAGCCTATTCGTGAAGATAGTAGAGATGTGTCAGTCAAATAATGCGCCCCCTCCACTTAACATAATTATTTTAATGTAGACATTCATTCCATTAAAACAATTAGGTTCTATTATTATTTATGCTGCAATTTTACTTTGATCTCCACACACGCTGTGATCAGTGAAGAACTAAATGATATTGATCAGGATGTGTGTATTGTGTCTATACACTATTTTGCATGGTAAGCTATTTGGTAGACATTTGAGGTGTGTTTTTGATTGACACATATTTATTGACTAGCTGAGAAACTCAAATCTGCATTGGATTGAATACTACCACATTATTTTTTTAAATATGCCTATATAGTGTCAATAACTAACCATGTAGTTGTGCCAAGAAACTTTTAAAATATTCCTTCACCTCAAAGTTGACTAAATCAATATCTTGATTTGTGCACTTCATATTCTTATGCGATAATGATTGAAAGAGAGTGACACTCAGTAACTCTCTTTCAATCAATATAGTAATATTATACCAGTAGACAAAGACCAACCACCAAACTCAACAATAAACTTACTACCTTATACTGAAATAATTCAGTAGTTTTTAAAATGTTAATGGACTTTTTCAGTCAATCATCATCTACGTACCGATGCCAAAACTGAAGCAGTTCCAGAAGATACAGATCCGTCTTGTTCGTGAGCTGGAGAAGAAGTTCAGTGGCAAGCATGTTGTCTTCATTGGTGACCGCAAAATTCTGCCCAAGCCCAGTCACAAGACACGTGTTGCAAACAAACAAAAGAGGCCACGTTCCAGGTAAATTTCACTTGCACAGTAATGAGAAAATTACAGAAATTGCAGACTTATTCCGATAAACACACCAATGTATTAACCTTCAGATAGGCGTATGGTTGTTTGTGACAGCAGCAGTCGTGCGTTACCTTAAAGACCTATGGGATATATTAGGGATTGCAAACTCTTAATAATCTATAAATGTTTATTTTTTAGATTCAGATTCATTATCGCGCTATGTTAGGACACCTGTAAAAAAATTCTAAACCCTGAAAATAAACAAAATTATAAAGTCAAGTGACATAACTTATATTATGTTTGAATTATAAACCAATTTTGCAATATGAAATTGCTTAGCCTTATTCTTTTTATCCTTTTGTTGTATTTGCGCAAGTATTGCACTATTTGTTAGGCTGACAACAAATCAGTTTTATTAAAATACTAAACTAACTTAATTTAATGATATTTGTTAAAATTTTACAACAGGCGGGTGATGTGTTATCGAAGTCACGATGTGACTAAGACAAATATGATCTGTTTGCTTCTGAGGGGCCACTAAAGGAATATAAACTGTTTATATAGTACACAGTAAATTAAGAGCAGGCTACTAGGAATGTGAAATTAATGCAACAAGAAGTAACAAAATTATGAATAAAAATGTATTGAGTGCGGTTGATCCGTTCCCACACACAACAGCTTGAAAGTTAACCACTACAAATGAATTAACTTTTATAACACTTGTTTATTTCAGGACACTCACATCAGTATATGATGCTATCCTTGAGGACCTGGTATTCCCTGCTGAGATTGTTGGCAAGAGAATCCGGGTCAAACTTGATGGCTCACAGCTTATTAAGGTGCATTTAGACAAGAACCAGCAGACTACTATTGAACATAAGGTATGACAGTATTTTTATTATTTTTATACCTAATAGAACTAGTCTGACAACTATCTCACCTAGTAGGTGATGCTATAGTGAAAATTTTAGCATGCTACACTTAAAATTAAAACTGACTTCTAGGACAGCAACTAGAATACATGTTTGAATAATTTGTGACAGATTTTCTACTTGGTCTCTTTCTTAACTACACAAAATGCCCTAGCACAATGCCCTACCACAATGGGGTGAAGCACAACACAGTGTCAGGATTCAGACTGGGCGATGCTCAATGCCACTGGAACAATATTTCTTTAAAACTATCTGATTTTAAGTGATGACTTGGTCCAATATGTTAGCTGGATAGCTCTTACTCACTAGGACAAAATTCTGGAACACATCAGTTACATATTTTCTATATTATGGCTCCATTAATTATCTATTCATAGTACTTAAACCTACTGTGCTTTAGGAAACAAAGATAGATAGATAGATTAATCCTTTGGCATCGGCTGACCCACTATGGCCAATTTATGAATGAAATTCTATTGTTATCATTATCGCAGATATCAATGGGTTAAATCTTTATTGAAACACTATAATTTAGACAACTGTAACAAACAAACAATAAGACTTACAAATAGACCTAAAGACTACAGAATAAAAACAAACAATATATTACAACATAACAAATGAATTAACCAAAAATGGTTACTTAGTAAGTTTATTTGCTATAAAAGGTGGAGCGAGGGGTATGCCAGCGAAATCCCTGTAAATAAATACTTAAAGACCTTGGCCTATCTCTTTTTTGTTTGTTGTTTCAAATTCCATCCTACAATGTGTATCCAAGGCGGCATTAGTAGGATCTTACCAAATTTGGTAACATAGGGGAGGAGGCTCGAGCGGTGGAGAGGTTGGGACCATTGCTGACAATGTGAAGGGGCCCCTTACCCTACTTCCAGAGCTGCAAGTCCAGGCACCTGAGACTTCAGCCTTTTCATCTGCGACGCAATAGACACGGCTCCCATCTTACTTTTTAACATTTACCCTTCCATACTTTTATGTTGTTTTACACGCTGTTGAATTACTATCATGATGTGCTGTTTTTGAAGGGTATATGATGTGGGCATTCTCTCATATAGTATTGTTTTGGTTAGTCTCGAGTAAAACTGTATTTTCGATACTGCCAATTGATGATTTCTTCATGAAATACCAGTCTCTTCTTAAGTCAACACAGTTTGTTTATTGCAATATTTGCATTCATGTTATAGTGGCAATATGAGCAAAGGATCTGGCTGTCCATTTCTGTAGCAGTGTTGCCATCTTCTGTTTGACACTGCCCTGTGCTTGTCACTCTGAGACACCTGTACACAATAATGTTTGTACACTACTGCTTTGAGGCTGAATATCTTACACTGAGGCTGCACCCTGCAAGACGCACTCTTGCTAAAGAGAACTTGTAATGTGTGTTGCACTCTGAACATTTTCTCCACTAGAGATATAACTACAATATAACTCATATGGCTGTAGTACCTTACATAAATGCCCGTGGGTTGCTGGGCTAGAAAGTCACCATCTCTACCTCTGGGTTGCATAAGAGGCGACTAAGGGTAACACACCAGAAAGTGGGCATCCACAATTTTGAGACACTGATAGTCACACTACAATCCCTAAGACGCCTGCCAAGCGTGGGGATTACGGCAAACACCCCCATAATGGTGTAGGCTGTGTTCAGCAGTAGACAATGAGGCTGGTACCTTACATAATAAAAAATTTACTGCTTGTGTGCTTCAATAAACAAGGATGTGGTACCCATCTAGACATTATTCTCACCTCAAATCATGTCACTATTAGATCAGGTTTAAATCTGTGTCTAACCAGTATGTTTCTTTGGTTTACAGGTCGACACCTTCCAGTCTGTATACAAGAAGCTTACGGGGCGTGAAGTGACCTTCGAATTCCCCGAACCCTACTTGTAAATTAGACTATGACTTTACAATAAAACAAAAATCCTAACTTGAGCAGTTTCTTTGAGAACCTACTTTGAAAATCGAATCTATTTGTCTCTCGCTGCAATTATTTTATTCAGAAGTAACTAGCATTAGTTATTGATAATTAACAGGCATTGTTGCAATATTGAATATCCGTCATGCTCTCAAACTAATAACTTGCGAAAGATTTGTACAAATGCATTTAGTCTTAAACTTGAGAGCCACTGAAATAAGTTACAAGTATGATATAAATGTTGCTATAATGTTTTTCGCAATAAATATGTTTTGAACTTTTAAGGGATAAGTGTGGAAGCGCTTCGTCGGATCTTACTTACCAGCTCTTTGTGGGATTGCAACTCCACTAAAACTTTTCTTAGTAGCCTCCCGAAGTCCACCTGGAAACCACTCAGTCGATAGAGTCCGCCGCTTAAGAGTAGAGTGTACGTAGTTTAGTTTCGTCATATTTTAAATACCAAGTTTTCAAACTCTGTGAAATTTTGTATTCATATTGCTGAGTCTAATGTATGCTTCTGGTTTGACAGTTTTTTGATTTATTATTTATGTCCCTAAATATCAAAATAACAATTCCCATACAAAATGAATTTTCTAAGTATTTTTTTAAATTGCTTAATTTTACGGAAATCTGGCAAACCAGAAGCATAGATATTAGGCTCACAGACATACATACAAAATTTAACCGCGTTTGAACACCTTAGTAGGTATTTAAAATATGACGAAACTACGTTTGTATGGAATGCGCCTCGAGCACTCTACCCTTAAAAACACTTGAGTTATATGCAGTGTTGTTTTCAGTAAGTGTGATCTCCCACACTTACACCAAATCTTGTGAGGAAGCATATTTGCAGTGAGCTGTTTTGAATAACTATCGAAAGGAAGCAATTGCCAGACAAGGCAGAACTCTACCCTTAAAAACACTTGAGTTATATGCAGTGTTGTTTTCAGTAAGTGTGATCTCCCACACTTACACCAAATGTTGTGAGGAAGCATATTTGCAGTGGGCTGTTTTGAATAACTATCGAAAGGAAGCAATTGCCAGACAAGGCAGAACTCTACCCTTAAAAACACTTGAGTTATATGCAGTGTTGTTTTCAGTAAGTGTGATCTCCCACACTTACACCAAATCTTGTGCGGAAGCATATTTGCAGTGGGCTGTTTTGAATAACTATCGAAAGGAGGCAATTGCCAGACAAGGCAGAACTCTACCCTTAAAAACACTTGAGTTATATGCAGTGTTGTTTTCAGTAAGTGTGATCTCCCACACTAACACCAAATCGTGTGCGGAAGCATATTTGCAGTGGGCTGTTTTGAATAACTATCGAATGGAGGCAATTGCCAGACAAGGCAGAACTCTACCCTTAAAAACACTTGAGTTCTATGCAGTGTTGTTTTCAGTAAGTGTGATCTCCCACACTTACACCAAATCGTGTGCGGAAGCATATTTGCAGTGGGCTGTTTTGAATAACTATCGAAAGCAGGCAATTGCCAGACAAGGCAGAACTCTTAAAAACACTTGAGTTCTATGCAGTGTTGTTTTCAGTAAGTGTGATCTCCCACACTTACACCAAATCTTGTGCGGAAGCATATTTGCAGTGGGCTGTTTTGAATAACTATCGAAAGGAGGCAATTGCCAGACAAGGCAGAACTCCCCCATCTTGAAGAAAAAGCTTAATGTTGAAATGTTTGAAAAACTTCTTTACATCAGGAAGCTGAGCATCTAGCTAAGGCTTCTGGCAGTCCTACCAGGTTGAAGGTCAAATGACGCACTCACTTGCCCATAATGCCAAAAAAGGGCGACCTCTTTGGTAATTTCTGCTTGCTGCTGAATGTCCTAGACGTACCTCCAGGAAAGGCGGTCGTCTGAACCATCTAATTACAGGCCCATAGCAATTCTACCTGCACAATATTAATAAACACCCATCTTGGACATATAAATGAACGTCAGCTTATCAGTGCTCGACAGAACGAACGCTTTTCGTTACAGCCATCAGCTGATCTTTCGGTATCGCTCAAACTGCTGGGGCTAAGCAGTTCAGACTAGAGGATATTGCCATGACCATTGATCAGATCAGGTCACTATTTTCCGTCGCATTCGAATGGTGGTAGTCTTCCAAAGTGTCCGCAACACACGTATTGGCTTACTTATGTTTAACTTCGTTCGTAGCATAGACTTGCAAGCATTTGCCTGCGTAGATTCTGAACATTACTTATATATCGGATTCGTATGGTTTGTACATTTTCCTGAAAATTAAAATATAAAATTATATTATATTCGTTTGCTTATAAGTAGTCAGTCGAGTTCGTTTTAAATATGCAGAAAGAACACAAATACTAATGAGGATATAAATACTTATGGAGAAAAAGGACATTAACGTTAATTCAAAATATCTTACCTGTATTTTCTAGAAGAGTAGCGATACCTCTCGCTGAGCTCCATAACTAGGATTCTCAGAGTCCTAACATAGGACAATGTTCTTTAATTTCTCTATTAAGACTTAGAACTGATTGAAGCATAATAGCGTTCGCAGAGTAGTGTGGGAGAATTATTTCTTCGTAGGTGGGATATTCCATAGCGGACATGATATTTTGTAATGAACGATGTGGTCCAACCATAGACAATATCGAACAAGAACTCCGTACCGCAAATTCAATTTTCGTTGTCTAAAAGGTCGCTCGAACACGAAAAACTAAACTTATTTGAATTGTAGTGGCGGCCTAGGCTCTTGGTGTGTTACGGGCAATAAAATATGCGTTATTCTGCTGATAGTTGCAATTTCTGCGACTATTGGATCTCTGTATCGCATATACTTACCACAGTTTGTTGTCATAGGATGGCAGTCGTTACAGCATGGCGGTAGGGCATTTTGCAAATCTGCCGTCCGTTAACTAAAAGGTCGCTAAGCCACAAAAGCAAGTTTTGAGATATGAGCAAAAAACGTAGGAAACATTAAAAATTAATGCTGTTTTATAGGTATTGGTCGCAGAGACAGCATTGAAATATCCAAAGAAAGCTCTTTTTATATTCTATCAAATTTCGCAATATATATCTGCAATAATTAGTTCTAAATAGAAAAAAAACTCTTTTGGCATTTTAGCCGTGTAATAATGGCTTATTATACCATTTATATACTACACTAAAAAGTCACTTAGTATACTCTAGCGACCTTTTAGACTAGCATTTGTACATAAATATGTGCACAGTTTTTTAATGTTATGAAGTTATATGCAAAAATCTACACTAAAAGGACGCTAAGTAATTTAACGACTTTTTTGTTAAATATTAACTAATATCAAAGATATCAAACCCAAGCTTGAATGTCGTTATAGTTTTTTAACTATTATGTAGTCTAGTTTTTTAACATATTGTATTTTTTGTATTTATTTAATAGTATATTTTCTTTTAATTACTACACTAAATGGCAGTTAAGTTTGAAACCTTGAAATTAAACGACTATTTAGTTAAGTATTTTAGAATGGACATTTCAAGTTGCATCACAAGCATCAAGAAAAAACGTTAAGTATTAAAATAAAATCAACGTAATATATTCATTATTTGTTAATTGAATATATATTACATATTTTTTAGACATAATTGTTTAGAATCTATTTTCCTACGAAACAAAACAACTGCATTGCTATAAATAAGATTTAAATCTTAAAACAATGTATTTTAAAAGTAGAGATTACACACGCATATTTAGAATTACAATGGCAAACAACATAAAGAAAATTAATTGCCTATCATTAGATTATCCATCGAGGAATGTATAATTGTTAAATATAAATGATTATTTAAAATAATATTTTATAAATAATAACTTAGGGTCTTGCTTTAAAAAGATCCGAATAACTGCTAGAACAGTACAACTAAGAATATGAGAATTAATGTCAATCAAAATACATTTACAAGGGACAAATGAATGGAAGTGTTGGAAGTGGAAGACCTAGGTGAACGTTTCCAAATCAGATTGAAGACGTTCTGAAAAAACTCTAGGTCTGGAGTACCCTAGGCCGACGCTCATGTATGAAAGGATTGATGAGTTTAGATGAAGCGAAAGCGATATGTCAGGATCGTAGTAAGTGAAATTTGTGGTCTTTGCCTTTCCCTACGGGAAAAAGGCGTATTTATGTAAAAATACTTTCGTAAGTATGAAGTCTTTGCACCTACACCTTTATGTCTTCATGAAGTAATATTTATATATTAGTTTATAAAGGCACATTAAATCAGTATTTAAGTTATTTACTTGAGCATCTTTTCATTTAAGGAGCATGTTTATCTCTTGTAGATAAATTTCTGCAAAATAATAGTTTATGTGGGAGTATTATAAAGGCTAGTTTGTTTATGATCTAAAGTGTAAAAAAACACAGCTTTTCTTTTATGTTGTTCATATCTTTCGGCGAGGTACGAAGAGTAATTAACAAGGCTCTTGGATTTTTTTAAGTATCTATCATGCAAGAACTTTAATGTTGTAAATTCGTCTTAAAATCATTTTTGTATTGAAGACCAAAGTTATTACGTTTAAAAGTTACCTGAACCATGTTTTGTAGATAAGCTCTGGGGTTAGATTTTTGTATGCGCCTGTTGGAGGTGTAATTAGGTGAGTTAATAAAATCTTGTGGTGTAAGTGATTCAACTGTCACTGTGCCACTATTAATGGAAGCTATTGCATCTATATAATCTATAAAGTCGTAGAGCTTACCGTTTTTTTTATTGCCAGTTCAACTTGATGATGCATTTGGTCAGCGCGCATAAAAAAACGCCCAGGTTCGATAAAATAATACGAAATTGTTTGTCGATATTATGTCAGTGTTCACCAATTGAACTAGCAACGACAACACTAACTAATTTTTATTTCGGACACTGCAGTTGTCAAGCCAAGGGTTCATATTTTGAACATCACGATACGAACTAGGAAAACGTAAATCGCACTCTGGATGTCTTCCAGTTTTCTTCTTGCGATGCCATCAAACCAATTAATAACAGTCACCGGTTGAATTTCAGAGGTTATTTTTCTATTTTAATGTATCCATTCTCGGTAACAATATATAGTTTTTTCTAAATCTGTGGTGAAAAATATTTGATTATCACTTTGTTGCAAAATTTTATGTGAATCATAAAATCGTCTTGCTTTTATATATTTCCCATGATGTTTAAATAATATAAAATCAACATCTGCCTACCCTTTCCGAGATATATAAGTGTGATGATACAACGATATGTTTTAATTAATAAAATACTAGAACACTGATTTAAGTTATAGAAACTATCATATTCACCGAGAAATGAGCGTATTACAATATTAAGCGAAATATTGTTAAACTATGATTTTACCCGTGTGGTGATAAAAACAGTGATGATGATGGTAGTTAAAAGTAGCCTGTGTATCAATTCAGCTTAGTAGCTATCTCCATACTAAATAAAATTCAAATCGATCCAGCCATTTAGGCATGAAATAGTACCCAACATCCACACATACAAACTAGCTAACAACAACTAGCTGCGCTCCATGGTTTTACCTGCGTTGTGATGAAAAACGATGATGATAGTGACGACCAAAACTAGCTTATGTGCTTATCCAGGGTTTAAGCTACGACCATACCAAATTTCATTCAAATTCATCCAACCGTGTATAATATTAGTAAGGATTATTTTATATTTTATAATTGATACACAAAAAGCTCGCTGCAGACGACTTAATTTCCGAGAAACGAGGCAGCGTAAGACCTCTTGCAGCTCCTCGCTTTTTTGTTTGCACGGTACGTAAGAAGTCTACACATTATTATAGCAAATAGGTACATCAACTTTGCCATGAGAGTCGTTAATTGCAATTGAACTCGATTGATCATAGTAACATCTCTATAATTTTCATACCAATAGATATAAACAGCTCCAAGCTAACAAAACTAGCAATAATAATGTATATGACGACCTAGGCGACACTCAACTGGAATGCGTGCGGGGCAGGTCAAAACGTGAGAGCAATTTGCGACTTTTTAGCTAAGTATTGTCGCTTAATGTCTTTTTTGCTAAGGATGTGGACGCAAAATGTTGTTCATCTAAGAATTTAAAGGCGCTATGAATTTTGAGAAAAGTAAATCATTAGGTTCTAAAACAGCCGGCCTACGCTATAAAGCCGTTATCAGAGTTTAACGTTCATAAAGCGTAGTTTTTTTGTGAAATTGCTTTATAGTGTAGGATTACCAACATTATTTAGCTATGAAATCAAAAACTTAAAGGTAGTATTAGTATCTTAACGACTATATAGCCTAGTAAAGTTAAATAACGTCTTTCTTGCTATGTGACCAATATTAAAATTTTAATATGATCATGTCGTTAAGGGCTGTATGTGATCGTGTAGCTAAGTATTGAAGGTTAACGTCAATTTAGCTTAGTAAAATTTATTTTTATCAATATTTAACGGCCTTTTTACTAGATCTATCTCCTGATTCTAAAAGGTTATAAAAATAATTCCAAGACAGATCGATAGAGAATTTTTTTCTGTATAGGATGGCATTTAAAGCTCAAAATCGACCCCCTGTGGCTTAACGACCTTTTAGTCAACGGACGGCAGAAATGCTTGCCTAGCTAGCGACCACCGTCAAGTAGAAAATCTGTCGCCAAGCACCGAACGGTGTGTTCCGGCAGCTGTCCTGGCTTCTAGGTTAGCCTGACCAACCTCGACTTCATCATCACTTACCTTGAAGTGAGATAGTGATTAAAGGCTAACCTAACAGGCATAAAAAAATATATACCTATGCGTTTTTTGTATTATCCGGCGGTACCTAATCGGCCAAACAACGGATTTGTTCCAAACTGTTAGATTGATCGAACAGTTTGAAAACGAGCATTCCATTCTGTTAGATTATAATATTTATTTCTGCTAAGGGCGACCAGAAGTATTCGGCCGATCACCGAATAATGACTGGAAGGTGATTACTAACAAATATTGTAAGAAAAAATTAAACTGATATAAAAGCACTTAAAAATGAAAATAATATATCTAGTGACAATTCCGCCTAACTTTCCAACTAAGCCGACGTGACGTTACAAACGCCACGCAGCTAAAACGGAAGAATTTTCGGCTCAAAGCATCTTCAGGAGGTTCTTGACTCGAGCGCACGATCGCGACTGGAAGGTTTCAGAATATTCGTGTTATCTATTAATAAATATATTATATAACTCTCATGGCATTCGAATATGGAACACTTTTTCAACTATACTATTATTATTATATGTAAGTACATATTGTATGATACATAATAATATAGAGTTGAAACGTAATACATAATATATTGAAGGATATATTAAATGAAAACCAGAATTAATTTTACTTTTATTTTACATAAACAATTCAGTCCATCCCAAATAATTATACAAAAACATACAATTGTAACTTAGAATTTCATAATTACATAATGATAACAGACAACTGAAAGTATCAACAAATTGTGTATGTCTCCAGCTTACTCAATTGAAATCCATTCGTTCAGAAGATACAGGTGAGCAGCTGTAGACACGTGGTCTCCAGCTTACACCTTGTAATCGGGTCATTACTACTACAGTTTTCAAGTACGACGTTTAATTTTTTTTGTGCCACTGGCACAAATTATGCTCTAAATCCCTGGCTATAGTATAAAATCACAACTTCAGCCGTTTCGTATATACAACATCTGTCAGCTGGAGACACAACGTCAGCTAACACACTAATAATCACGCGTAGCATCGAAGTTTATTTGGCACCTAAATTTGGAGTTGGTATTCATAATTGCATTAAATATGCTCTAAATATTGACATTTTCAGAATTATGAAATTTCAATTTAGTAAGCTGGAGACATAAACACCAAATTGTTTAGTACTAAACAGTGAGTACTTAGACTAGCACCGATATATGGTAGAAAATAAATTATTTGCCAAAATCCCAAGGTAAGTAATATCTCGAGCTTGTTACTTCATCTCCTCTCCGACCTACTAACAAATACGGGTTACTACGGGTTCGCGCTCAAGTGTCAGAACAAAACGCCTGACAAATACGGGTTACTACGGGTTCGCGCTTTAGTGTCAGAACAAAACGACTAACAAATACTGGTTACTTCGGGTTCACGCTCAAATGTCAGAACAAAACGACTATCAAATACGGGTTCGCGCTCAAGTGTCAGAACAAAAAGACTAACAAATACGGGTTCGCGCTCAAGTGTCAGAACAAAACGACTAACAAATACGGGTTAATTCGGGTTCACGCTCAAATGTCAGAACAAAACGACTAACAAATACGGGTTCGCGCTCAAGTGTCAGAACAAAACGACTAACAAATACGGGTTTCTACGGGTTCGTGCTCAAGTGTCAGAACAAAACGAGAAGTCACGAAGAGGAAAAAACGCGAGTTCATTACTCTTACTATCTCATACTGTGTTGTATTACTTGAGATAAGGATGAAGAAGGTAAGGAAAAATATTAGTGTATGGTAGACGCATATTTTTCAAACGTACACAGTATTTCACTTCATAATTAAAATACAAATTAATTGACATAAAAAATTAATCGTGGTGAGGAAAAATAAATAGCAGGGAAATTTGATGCGATCGTCGTGGTCGCTTTCAATTGCAATGCTATTTTTTATGTGCGAGTAACTTCTGTGTAATACGATAACTCTGGGACACTCTTTTTCAGAATATTATTTAACAGTAGACATTTATTTGTTAGTTGAATATTCCTAGTTATTTACGCATAGACATTTATTTTTTTCCGCACACTAGTCCCTGATTGGACTCAAGCCAATAAAATTGTAATATAAGATTTTTTTAAATTAATACAACTGAATTTATTTTGGTAACTTTCAGAGAGCCTTTTAACCCATGTGAAATTATTCTATCCACAACCTAAGATTATGTATGTACAGTTATATATATTTATTATTAACATTCCTAATTCCTAAACGTCCTACTAATATAAACTAAATAAAAAAAAGAAATGCATGGTATGTCATCGATTGATAGGTATACAAAATAATGCCACAATATAATACACAATATCATAGGATAAAAAGGAATGTAACTTATTTACGCACTGAAAATCAGCAAATCACAATAGTGTAGGTTAGTTAGTTTTTATATGTGTCCCAAATTAACAACAACGAAACAAAAGTTAATAAAACCCATTTCAACATTGGCCGTCCTATCCTTAAAAACTGATATATCACATCTTTTTTTCCTGCTTTTGTTAAGGTACAAAATGTCATACAAAATATTTATAATACACATTGTGATTCAAATGAAAATAAAACATCTTGTTGTCTTAGGTTTTCGCGATTATTACACATATAGTAATTAAACAACTTTAAACGGTTTAAATGGTGTATATTTATCATTATTTTTGTCCCGACGTTTCAAACACTTTGCAGTGATCGTGGTCACGGGGTGACTGAAAAATAATGATAAATATACTCGATTTAAACCGTTTAAAGTTGTTTTATAAAACATCTTGTTTATATGGCCATTACATTGCTTTTAGACCCTTAAATTTAAAAAAACTAAACAATCACTATGCTTCAATCAAACATCCTAAGATATATAAACAGCACAAATAAGATTTGGTGCTCTTATTTCCAATTAGTTAATTTATGATTTATTTATAGATTGTTTTAGAATATAGTTCACATGTCTATTGGTGAAAAAAAATATAATAGAAATCTTGCAAATGTAATAAAACTTTATCGTAGGGCACAAGATTTTTATTAGCAAGTACATATAACGGACACTTTTTGCC
Organism: Plagodis pulveraria; assembly: GCA_963890685.1. NCBI lineage: Eukaryota > Metazoa > Arthropoda > Insecta > Lepidoptera > Geometridae > Plagodis > Plagodis pulveraria. The sequence goes on from OY982971.1 coordinate 10,884,394, forward strand.
CAAATTTTATCCATGAACAATTAATTATAAAATATTTCCTCGAAGCAATAATTATGATTGAATCTCAAAAGCACTTAATTCTTAACTTTCACTATCAATCTGCAATACTTAAAAACATAATTAACAGATATCTATAATTCTTGGCCATAATATTTATCTAAATTTTCGCCATTTTTCTCGCCTGTTTTCTGCTCCACTTTTTCCGTACTACCCTCATTTGGTTTAATTACTTTGATGTACGGGACTGGTACAAGACCAGCGGTCTGTCTGTCTGTGGTCGCCATCAGCCAGCCGGAGTTCCATAGTTGGCCTTGGAGGTGTTGAGGTGCGAGGGTCAACACTTGAGTCGCGTTGAAACTGATCTCTTGCGGGGAGGTTGCTTGGTAGTCGTATTGGGCCACCGCTCTTAGGGGATTCTGCCACGTTGTTGGGTCTTGTACTGTAGAGATTAAGAGGTTTTAAAATATTGTCTGATGTTCGTTTAATTAGTGTAATGAGTAGAGTAAAAATAATATTTTCCACTCCATAGTACAATTCATACTTCTTTCTTTTATTGTTTCAACGTCGCGAAACGAGCAAGCGTCTGACTTGGTGTAAAATGATTTTTCCCTGCCAATAACAAGCCGCTCAGAACACGCAAGTGCATCTTCGCGGCCCTTCATGGCGTTCGCACCACTGTCACGTAAGGTACCACATTTGTTGTGGTAACTTACGTGACTGACTAACTTACTTTGTGTGTTTTCTGATTTCCGAAACAGCAGATCAGATTTTGATGAAACTACAATACTTATATTCCATGGTCCATATATACGGACTTAGACGCTGATTTATTAAGTTGTTCCGGAAGGTAGGTAAATCGGGGTAGGTATAACCAGTTGCCACGCGGGCGCAACCCAGCTACAAATAGAAAAAAAAACATGGTCGGAGTTGGCGAGTCTGTTCATTATCCTGAAGACACCGTAGCACTACTACTACCACCAAGGTAACTGGGGTTGTCGCCCGAAAGGCTTCAGAAACCTTGCATTAACTCGGTCCCTAAGCCTTAGGCCGCAAGCACGTTATACTACGATTGTCCGAAAGCATGCTACTCTCAGTGTTATTTATCGTTAACGTGCTAGCCATTAATGGTAAGCATAACGGTATATGTAATACCCATAGTTTACGTATCCAGGGTCCACACATAAATTGTTACACCCGAAACCAAAACATTGTAATTGTATTCGAATGAAAAAGGATTTTTAGGTTACAGAATATGTGGTCGAAGATGGATGGCTTAACCTAGAATGTTCGGACCGATCAACTTCTCGGGCAAATGGAACGCACCCCTTTGCTGTCGTCTTTTTGTAATCTATGGAATTTTTGTACGTGAAATTATCTAGAAAACTTTTTGCAAATCATTCTACTTTCTCACCCTTTGAATTGTTCTTGATTTTACTTTGTTTGTTTGTAAAGATTTGATCTATAAAATTGTCAATACTGTGTTGTGTAATTGTGCGACGGTGCCGTCGTGACGTTGGAACCTCAAAGGACTGGACGATCATCGAGCCCTCAGCCGTAGTCGTAAGTCCCACTTAATTATTACTGGCCAGTAGATTAAGTAGGTCACGATAGGCTAAGGGGTTCAAGGAAGGAGCGGAGAAAGCCCATCACATTGTATGTAATTGATACCATATTTTTTAACTTGTCCTTTTCAGACTTTTTTTTCAGCCCGGTGAATCTGCCGGCCCTGTTAAGTATTCAAAACAGATTGTCCAGGTGGAAGGCACCTCTGCTGAACGATCCCTGCCTGGGCAATCTGGAATCTTAACATAGAATGTAAACTGGCATTCATTTCAAGAGAGCGGATGTAACATAGAGGAAGTTGACTTTCAGTACTTGTACCGCTGTAATAACTGATGACAAATAAAACCAATTAGTCACCCCGTGACCACGATCACTGCAAAGTGTTTGAAACGTCGGGACAAAAATAATTATAAATATACGCGATTTAAACCGTTTAAAGTTGTTTAATTACTACTTGTACCAGTGACCTGTAGTTCAATCAATGGGATACTTACATCTCTCATGGATGGTGCTGGTTAATCTGTTCATCATTCTGAGCACGATGTAAGGAGCTGCAGCCACGACACCCAAGAACAGCAGAACTGGCCAGCTCGAGCCGCGAGCGCGCTGTTCCGGGGTAGCTGATCCTGACTGAGTGGCTTCTACGGCTTGTGCCCACGCCTGGGAATTAATGTACAAAACCTTTAGCCCCCGTCATCAATTAAGTATTACAGACAATGCAACGACAAATAACTAGAAATATCTAAACTTTGTACGTTAAGTAGACTTGTGTAGGCTAACTTATAATTAATGGCTCTCAAGGATAGCTGCCGGCTATCCTTGAGCAATTATAAACATTTTTTTTTAAATGTTAATGTGACAGAACAAGCTCGAGGCCCACCTGATGTTAAGCGGACTAACCTCTGCCTATAACAGATGCATTTCATCACAAGTCACGAATTGCTCTGCGCCCATCACCTTGAGACATAGTTGTTAAGTCTCATGTGCCTGTAAATTCACTGGCTCTCAAGGACTACTGCCGGAACACACCGTAAGGTGCTTGGCGACAGATTTTCTACTTGAGGGTGGTAGCTAGCCAGGCGGGCAATCGCAAAATGCCCTTCCACAATGCGGTGAAGCTCAAGCCAGCGGTGGGGATCGAACCAGGGACTGCGAGGCGGCAGTCCATAGCTATTACCGCTCGGCCATCATTGCTTCAAAACTATAAATATATAACATATAGCAATTATAATATAAGTTAGCAAGTTAACACACCGTTAGGTTCTTGAGGGTGGTAGCTTGTCAGGCGGGTGTTCGCAAAATGCCCTAGCACCATGTTATAACGACTACAATTCTAAGACAACAATCGGGACCGACGCCTTAACATATTTTTTTGTAGATAATTTTATGATCTACAATTTTTATCAAAAGTGTGTTTATGATAAAACTTGCCATTTTGGTGAAAATCGCGCAAAACTTTTTTTTTGGCCTTGAATAAATTTTTTTCCATACAGGGGAAAGATGGGGAACTTTCAAATTTTATTTTTAATCATATTTAAAACAATCTTACTGATTTTCAGGTTGTTGGGAATTTATGTAGCTTTACTCTTATTTTTTGGTCTAATTTGACTGGACTATAGTTTCGTCATATGTAATATATGAAATTTTTCATGCACATTGCTGAGCCTTTACTCGATTCTTTATTTTAGACCTACATGTCAAAATAAGAATTCCCACACAAAACGATTTTACCGAATGCTAAATGTTTTGAAAATACTTAATTTTACGGATATCTGGCCAACCAGAAGCATTAATATTAGGGTCAAGGACGCACATGCAAAATTTAAACGAGTTTAAACACTTGGTATTTAAAATATGATGAAACTATGTTTGTATGGAAAGCGCTACGAGCACTCTATCCTTAACGTGCCCTCCAAAGTACGGAAGCGCCCAAAGTATGCCACAAGGAGTCGGGTGTGGCCGCTAGTGGAGCCAGTAATGACCGCAACGGACGTAGCTAAACTTAGAAGATCGGTTAAGAACGCGACTACGCAAGCTAAGCTAAGAGCGCTTCAAAAGTCAAAATTTAATTCTATCCTCCCCGAAGCAATTTTGAAGCAATGATCATTGGCTCAGTGGCATTGGCGACGGACTGACACGCAGCAGGTCCATGGTTCGAATACCGCCGCGCGCTTGAGCTCCACCGCGTGCGTGGAAGGGCATTTTGCGAATGCCCGCCTGGCTAGCGACCACCCTCAAGTAGAAAATCTGTCGCCAAGCACCTAACAGTGTGTTCCGGCAGCAGTCCTTGAGAGCCAGTAATATAACAGGCACTTGTGACCTAACAACTGTACGTCTCAGTGTGACGGGCACAGTTCACTTCGTCGTTGACGAAATGCGTCTGTAATAGGCAGAGGTTATTCCACTTAACATCAGGTGAGCCTCGGGCTTGTTGCGTCACAAAAACATAAAAAAACCTTTGTTCTAAATTAGTAAAATATATAGTTTTTACTTCAATAACTGAAAAGCAGTGTTTTATGGAGTTTCAGTTAGTCAGTGTTTTAGTAAAATATGACGAAACTACGTGTTTATGGAAAGCGCTCCGTGCACTCTACTATTAAGCCATTCTATACAAACGTAGGTTAGCCTGAACAACATCTTCGATCACATCATCACTTACCATCAGGTGAGATAGTGGTCAAAGGCTAACCTATCAGGCATATAAAAAAAAAAACAAAAAAAACGTAGTTTAGTCATATTTTTCCCAAATACCAAGAGTTTCAAACTGTGCTTGCATGCAGTCCTTCATGCATCTACGCTTATGGATTGCCATTTTTTCCGTGAAACTGTGTATGGCAAACCAGAAGCATAGATATTAGGTTCAAGGACATGCGAACAAAATTTCAGATGCCAAACTTCCTTGACATTGAGCTTAAAAACTTTCGCGAGTTTTGTCCATAATTATTATTTAGTAACCGGCTAGGACTCACGTAATATTTACCGGATATTGCTCCGACCAGTTTCGAACTTATTTGAAGTTCTTCGGTTACGTGCTGAGGCCCGCGCTCGCCGCTGTGCACAATCGTGACTCCCAGACGAAGAACTTCAAATAAGTTCGAAAATGGTCGGAGCAATATCCGGTATATATAACGTGAGTCCTAGCCGGTTACTAAATAATAATTCCTTGACATTGCTTTCGTTGGTAGTATTTCCGCAACTTTTTAAGTATTCAGGGCGGTGTAAGGTAAGGAGATCAGTTGTACGCCTAATATAACCCTAGCAGCGACGTGATTAGTGATATCCTGCTCGTGACGCGAATTAAACAGCCTTTTACGTCATTCAACAGTTCTTATATTCTTATACCAAAATCTGTGTAAGCAAAAATAATACAATATTTAGATATCTTGATAAATTGACTGCCCTTCAATGCTATCAATAACAAGATAAGGCAATCGTTGTTAGACAAATAAAATAGATTTCGGATAACGTTTCAAAGTAGCAGCAGAATATGATAGTAGCTGATAAGATAACAGCAATAGGAGAGAAAATTAACAGTTTGCAATTTAATTATATTTTATTAGAATATACCCGTGGGGTGCCGGGCTAGAATGTTACCTCCTTCCATATTGTATATTATATTTTGTACCTGGAAAAAGACGTTTAAAATAATGGCCCAAGTATCTTCCCTCTTCTTCTCGCTGTGGCTCTATTTAACACATTTTTTGCAGTAGAATGTAGTATATTTGTAATTGACGTCATAAGAGCGTCGTAGAAGCCTAAATTGGTTTTGTTTGCCTTGATTTTGAAATAAAATTATCTCTGCCATATCAAGTAAAACCCGCTTAGAAGACGTATAAGTCATATAGGAATACATACTGCGCTGACCACACGTTGTGTGGGACAAGGGTAGAGACAAGTAAAATAATAGACTTTCGAGCTACTTTTACTATATAAGATTATAAAAGTTGCTAAATATACAAATACAATAAAGCCTTCTTATACAGTATGTAATTATTCAAACTTTAAACTACAGAGAACTTGGACAATTTTCTTCTCTGCCAAGCTACCATCAGTCATCAACGTAATATAAACAATTATTGTTTTATTAATGATTTTTTTGCTCTCCAATAACATTTTTTATGATTATATTTCTCTGAATCCTATTCCGATTAAATTTAAATTAATTAAAAAATTGAAATTAATTTATTTTAGATATCAATAATCAATATTGTAGTAATAGGTACACGTTGAATTAGCATTAATTAAATTTTAATATTTAGAAATTGTATGTTATGTCATATTATTATTCTACATTATTTATACTTAGTCATATTTTAAATTACATATTAATGTAAAAAATAAAATACAATAATAAAATAAAACAAAAACAGAAAAGTCGAAACATGCAGGTGCTGCCTCATCTTAACGTATATTTAGGCTTGCATCCGGAGTGCTCAATATGCAGCCTGGTCTAGTGCTGCATTATTGAGCAATCCAGATCCATCCTGGAAGCAATCAGCTGCAGGTGGCTGTTTGAACTGTCCCGCACGCGGCGAATCATGGAGGCGACACACTTGCGAACTATAGCCACAAAACCTTCTAGACGTGCATCTGCAAACATCCCCGATGCGCTACACCATGTGGGCAGCCCCACCAGCGCTCTGATTAAGATACTAAGTATCCGCCTAGGAACGGTTTTAATACAGGTAACCTCACGCGCGAAGGCGGGTGGACACCCTAGTATTACATATAAAATCACAGAGAAGTACAGCCAATTACGTAAATGATAAGGTCATACAAAAGATCAAATTATTTACGATCCAACGATAAGCGTGTGTGTGATATCTTACACGTTCTTACAAATTTTGTTTTAATAATTATAAATATATATAGGTTTATTCCAGATCCCCAAGCCGCCTGCCAAGCGTGGAAATTATGGCAAATACGCCCTTGATAGGGGAGGTTGTGTTCAGCAGTGAACGATCCGGCTGATACAGTTACAGTATGGGTTTTTTATTTTTTTTACACGACTGCCCAAGAAAAGGAGAGTTATATTTTCAGAGTTCATGTAGGTATGTATGTTTGTGAGTTTCTTTATTCCTCCATAACTTCTAAACGGCTACATCTTAATGTATGAGCTATCGTTAAATTTGTCTTGATAACGAACTAGGTACATCAAAAATAATAATAAAGAAACTGACGACGTTTAGACGACATTTTGTACGTAACTTTTTTTTTTCATCCAAACCCACCGATTGTCATATCAAAATGAAGGGCTTTAAAAAACGATACCATAATCATATATAACTTGCAGTTTGAATTGCAATAGAAAGATAAAATGTTTAACGAAAATTATTCGCAGTCGGTTTTTTTACTTTTTCATTAATGTATACTAAACATTTTTCGATGGAATTTTTGATTTTATACTACAACAAGACAGTTCACTTTGATTAGTAAATTATTCCATATAACGTTCTTAAGAAAAAAAACGCGTTTAATATTGAAATTTCGTCAACACATGTGTTCATAACAGCACATATTCGTACATAAGTAATTACAAAGTTCATAATTTTATATACCAACCGCCAACAATATTGATTTATGTATTTTATCAATCACTTTCTAGTCTAGATATACACATATCTATGTAAAATTTATGTACACATATATCGATACATATTTAACGATAGCAAATATTTTAAGAAAACACTGACATGCACGATTTTCGATGGGTGTGTAGAAACGAAATGCATCGAAAATTCTTCGGGTTACGTCGGCTTAACAGGAATATTAAGTGGAATTGTCACTAGATATATGTTTTATATTTTTGAAGTGTTTTATTAAAATATTAATCAAATGATTTCTTAAAATGTTTGTTATTATTAAATATCGATTTCCGCAAAGTAACGCCTGAATCTATTCATTGATATAGTATATATTTATTCATGCCTTTGCTTCTATGCAGATATACCGATATAAGTAATAATAATATTGATAAAAAGAAACTAAACTTCGGACCAATCCATCTGATTAGTTATCGTGACAACATCAAAGGAAAATTTCAAACAATAAAAATATAAGCATGTGATCAGATAAAGATTAGTGTGGAAGGTGATGACGTCACAATATTCGCCTGTATATCCCCTAAGAAGTAGGCAGAGGTATCTTAGCACGATAACATTTATTTTATTCAAATCAATAAACTTGCTGTATAAGTTAAATGTTCTCATACTATTTTTTTTCACTAGATTATTAATACGCGACGTACCTGTGTGGAGCACGACGATATACCCGTTTCGACGCATTATTAATTACATGTCATTGGCGGTGAGCTTACTGCCATCTACTGGTCATAGATGTAGACATCTATGCTTAGTAGATGGCAGTAAGCTCACCACCTATAAATATCTACGTCAAAAACCCCAATAACGTTGCCAGGACTCCAAGAACGCGAAGAATTTACGCTTATCGACTAACAACGGATAAAGTAATCCTTTTTGTACTGTACTTTATTTTAAGACGCTGAGAAGTGCTAAATAGCTTTGCTTGAACAGATTTTTAGCAAAATGTATTTAGTTTATATCTGTAAATAAATTATATATTAATATTGACAATTATCTAAGGCCAAGAAAAGTCCGAAACACGTTTTCTTAAAATGTTCTCGATAGAATAAAATTGCAAAGTTGACTTTAAATTACGCTTGAAACGTCAATATTCTAAATATTTTAGTATGTATGTGTATGAAAATATATTAATAAAATAGCAAAACCTTATAAAAAGGGACAAGACAACACAAGCACAAGCACCTAACGGTGTGTTCCGGCAGCAGTCCTTGAGAGCCAGTGAAATTACAGGCACACGAGACTAAACAACTGTGTCTCAAGGTGACGGGCGCAGTCCAATTCGTGACAGACGAAATGCAACTGTTATAGGCAGAGGTTAGTCCGCTTAACATCAGGTGGGCCTCAGGCTGCACGGCAGTCCATAGGATGTAGTCCGTACATCCAATGCCACTGAGCCATCACTGCATCAAAAGCATTCAAAAACATATTTTTCTCTATAGACAAAAAACATGAATACACCTCTAAAATATATTTTTGGTTCTTTTTTTATTCATGTGCTCCGAGTACTCCGCGCATCTCTACTATGTACTATTACTGTGACAAATTTTATAAAAATCAGGTTATTGGTGTAGAAGGGCAGAGCAGACACGGCTAGCTGCTTATTACGCAGTTTACAATATTAGTAGCGATGTAAAGACTTTCTTTACTGACTATCTTTTACAAAAATCTTTATTAGATGTCTTTAAAAATGCGTTATCATAATTATCCCCATTACGCAAGTATATATATAGTTATGAATACACTTATAGATATTTTTTAAGGTTATTTAAGAACGGTTAGACCGTCAGGTTGGCGGATAACATTACATTTTTTTTTAATTTTGTAATGTCATCCGCTGATACGTTATTGCAATAATAAAAATATTAAAATTATAAGATTGCGTCATTGTTAACAAGTTTAAAGATAATTCCAAAAGTTAGTCTTGTTTGTAGTCATATGTCATGTTAGCTTAGCGGTCAGAGCATGTCCCGGCTATAGAGGTGGATGACGCGGTTTCGAATCCCGCACATGACTATAATTTTTCCAATTGTAATTTTGTAACGGTCTTAAATAAAAAAATATATTTAATAGAATAGAATAATTTATTTGTTTTAATGACAAATTCTTAGACCCAGTTCGAACACGCACCTGTGCTCATAAAAAAATATTGTGTTTGACTCCTTGCCTGGACCACTGGAGCCTACTGAGAAGATATAGCGAGCGTTGTGTGGTATCGAGCCAGACGTCGTCATCTAGTGTGTTTGAGTAGTCATTTCACATTAAATTTAATATTTATCGTGAATTCATTGAGACCCCAAGACCCTAAGTAACCCAGCATTTGCATTATTTTATGATTCAAATAGGATATCAGAACAAAAAAGTTTTACACGAATTAATTGCTTTCGTTTGGGCACTCACCTTGAATTCACTCTCAGTTCTGATACCAAGCATGACCATCAGTTTCCTGACAAGCCAGTTCAAACTCCGTATCACTGCGAATGTTGACCAGAACTGGGCAAAGAGTGATCTTAACCTTCCGAAGTTTTCTGCTACACCTGTAAACAATAATTAAGAAAATTAACAACATTGAGAGACTTTTTTAATACTGTTATGTTTGCAATAACGCCTGCTCAGCGGATTACATGGCAAAATTAAAAATTTACCGGAGATCATCCCAATACGATTGTTAAATAATTAACGAAAGGAAAAATTGGAATTATGAGTCATTGTCATGTTAGCTCAAGCGGTCAGAGCATACCCTGGGTATAGGGGTGGATGGACTCGAGTTCGAATCTCGCACATGACTATATTTTTTTCTTTCGTAAATTTGTAATTTTGTAATATAGAGACTTGTTACGCATGGCTAGTCTATTCTAAGTTTGAATCATAACTTTGAGACACAAAGACGAAATATACGAGTCTATAAAGCTATCTTATATTTAGAGGAAACATGTCGCCCGTTTGATGGTAATTGCAGTCATCCAGAGATTTATACATTCTGCATGACATTGCACTGAGATAGTCATTGCCCTCCCGGCCAGAGATAACTCGCTTAGTAAACTTCCCTTGCCACAAACTGCTGAGTTGAGGCAAGGTGTCTGACACAGCAGTGGTGCCTACCAAGACAAACTTGTCTTGTTCAGGGGGCCCACCGACTCTTCTATTTGTATCAAGGAGATTTCTATTTAAAAAGCTACAAATAAATTTTCGAAAAAATTATGAGCTATTGATGATTATTTCTTATTTTTATGCCTGATAGGTTAGACTTTGACCACTATCTCACCTGATGGTAAGTGATGATGTGGTCGAAGATGTTGTTCAGGCAAACCTAGAAGTACTGGCTCTCAAGGACAGCTGCACCGTTAGGTGCTTGGCGACAGATTTTCTACTTGAGGGTTGCTAGCCAGGCGGGTATTCGCAAAATGCCCTACCACCATGCTATAACGACTGCCATCCTGAGACAATATCCGGGACCGCCGGCTTAACGTGCCCTCCGAAGCACGGAAACGCTCAGTAGTAATGTCACTAGCAGTCACCCATCCAAGTCGAGGCCGCGGGCGACGTTGCTTAACTTTGCTGATCGGTTGAGAACAGCTAAGTAAACTTAGCTACGAGCGTTTCAAAATGGGGAGCGGGTGTATTCGCAAAATGACCTCTCGCCATGCAAAATATACAGGGTTATTGGTAAAATGCTAACAACTTGACTTCTGCTAGTCTTATGAAACATTTTGAGACAATTTTTTTTTGGTTTTGAAAAAAAATTATTTTTTTCGTATTTTTATATATAGTATATATTTTTTGGTTCTAATGCCTACTCCGAGCCTAGAGCTCCCGCCGCGGCCACACCGGACCGCGCCGTGGTCCCTTTGAATATTTACATCGAGCAAGGTAATAAAAATATGAAATAATACATTACAGGCACAAGAGACTTTTGACATCAGGTGGTCCTCGTGCTTATTCAGTCAAAAATATATCAAGAAACAAAAAAGAAGGTTTCAAAAAAATTAACAAAAAATATATTTATCACAAAATGTTTCTTAGGACTAGCAGAAGTCAACCCTAAGAGGTTGTTAGCATTTTACCAATAACCCTGTATATTATAACCCATCATGGAAATAATGATTTAAGAGTATTCTCTTTTCTGTTTTATAAGGCTAAACTATGGTGGGTAGAGGTAAGGTGAGTCATCTCATATGCTAAAAACTTAAAAAAAAGGGTCCAGCTATAAGCTATAAATAACAGTTCAAAACCCTTCCAGAATGGCGCTGGTGTAGACAAAGAGTAAGGTATTAATGTAGTAATTAAAGTATGTATGTAGTCTAGTCTCTAGACTCTAGAGTGAATAGGTATCTTCTAGGCAAGTATATACGCTACATCTTCGGCCGCATCGTCACTTTCCATCAAGTGAGATAGCGTCCAAATGCTTGCCTATCAAGCAAGATACAAAAACGAGTTAAAAAGATAATATTACTGTCGACTAAAGTAGTTACTTATCGAAAACTTCAACTACTTTCGTGGTACAAAGTATTGTAGTAAATATAACCTTAAAGAATTATTATGAGAAAACGTGTAGATAGAGTGATTTTATTTCGTGAAATGTGAATAGTATGTTTATTGATTTTAGCGCTTCTTTTAAAATTTACCCTGATGCTAATGTGGCGCCACCCTAATTTAATGCATTTGGACGGACACTTTTTCATGTACACAGTTGATTATCTTTACCTTTACCCTCCATAGGCTAAACCAACTGTAAAACCCATGTTAAATTTTATTTAAAAGTATGTGCTTAGTAAAACTTTTTGAGGTCAATAGACGTTTAACAGTTTTGCATATTTAAACATGAGAGTGAGTGTAGCCACTGTGAAAGACAATACGTACAGGTGACTTTTTGTTTGATAACATTATTTACATATTCAGATTGAGTAGGTTACATACTATTCAACTGATAATAAACAGTGGTAGACAAAACAAGTTTTCATTCACACACAAATTCTTCATTGTAAGTAATCACATCTACTTTTAAAACTATGAACGATAAATGAATATTTTAATATACAAAGTTTGCATATTTTTTTTTTTTTTTTTTATTTTATTGTGGCGGAACATGCAAGAGGCCCAACTGATGTTCTGATGTTAAGCGGTAACCACTGCATTTAACAGATACATTTCATCACAAGTGACGACCTGCACTGCGCCCGTCACCCAGAGACATACAGTTGTTAAATCTCATGTGCCTGTAATTTTACTGGTTCTCAAGGACAGCTCCAGTAACACACCGTTATGTGTTTGGTGACAGATTCCACATGTGGGTGGTCGCTAGCCAGGCGGGCATTCGCAAAATGCCCTTCCACCATGCGGTGGTAATACAAGGCATAGAGTTGAGAAAATCGATTCACTGTCTATCTTCCGGTGAAATTTGAGACATCTTAGAAAGTGAAGAAAGATACAAAATGCATACCCTTACTAGATATACCCTTCAATTGGGTTAAATAAAAAACCCGATTGAAAAATTCATTGGGGCTTACTGTATCAGCAGGATTGCCACTGCTGAACACAGCCTCTCCTATTTAAAGGGAAATCAGCCATAATCCGGACGCTTGGCAGGCGTCTTGGGGATCGCAGTTTATGATATCAGTTCCTTAGTAGGCGCTGCTGCCTACCTTCCGGTATTTTTTCGCCTCTTACGACACCCACATGTAGAAATGGGGGGGGGGGGTGACATTCTATTTCGGCACCCCACGGGGGTTTTGATTTTGGTTTCTGTCAATGCGTTTTATTATATTCTTTTTTTATTTTATTTTAATTTTTTTAAACTGACTTTTGACTGTAAACAGATATTTAGTCACCCAAGAGGTGAGTAAAGAACTGTCCACTGTTTATTCCAAAACTAGGTAGAGTATGGTCATTTTCTCTGCCATGCCGACTTGAATATACTTTCCAAATTGTGATGTATGTACCTACAGTAAGGAAACTCCGAGCCTCGATGTCATTTGATTTCTTTAACACATCCATTTCGCAAAATTACATACAAATTCAGACCAACCAAGAAAATCTCAGAACTGCTCCTACTCAAATGTTGTATTGTGTTTCTACTTAAATGCTCCTACTGTACCTCAAATCATGGCTGGCAAAGCCAAAGGATTATTTTTAATTGACGAAGTGATTAAAAATTACCAACATAGCTTACTGTTCTGACTGCACTATGTAGTGCTTCTGATATTATATTGTTGACAAAAAAAGAAACCTCATTTTTTACTATGGCCGATCGCCATGCGCGCGCAATTGAAAACTGATGAATTTTTCCCGACATTGCGAATATAGCATAATATGAGTTTTTAGTATTATTTTCTTCACAAGTGTGTTGAAAAATGTTGTATGATACATGTGTGTATTGATGATTACCGTCTTCGGCTCTCTTAAAATCTTCCCCTATCGGCTCGGGTCTCAATGGCGCCTCAGCAGTAACATAGTAGAAGGAGTGAGGAAGTAGGCCAACTCCGGCACAATCCGCGATATAATTACCTACCATACTTGCCTGTTTCAGGGTTGTTACTTATTTATAATGTATGTAGGTACTCGTATTTGCTAAATTTTAATTCAGTACCTAGAAATAGGCAAGAGCCGGGAAGTTGTACTTTTTACTTGTGTTGTCTGGGTTCAGGGTTCGTGAGGTCGGCTTTATACCTAAACGATGATAACACATTTCACGATGAAAAAAATACCGACTGGCGATACGGCGACGCGGGGCATACCTAATACAACAAAAAAATAACTAGGCATCACTCATCATCAAGTAAAAATGATAGGTATGCTAGAATAAGTGACTTGCTTACCTTTCCTGTTCAGTAGGTAATCTGAACAAAGACAACTCTGAAATCTATGAATTATTTAGAGAGACGAACACACAGCAATAAGTTCTAATGCGATTATCAAACATTTTTCATTTATTAAGCGGTGCCGAACAGCCGTGACGCGCGATCATTGTTCGGTGTTAGCCCCGGCTGGCGCACTGAGAAACGGGTCTAGACTGTGTTTGAGTGTGCGTGCGGGGCGCATAGATACTATGGCGCACACAAACAAGCCGCGTGCGGTACGCTTGTATGACGATAACTTACTTCCCCACTCTTTCTCCTATGGCAGTAATCACCAAAATTACACACTTGTACCATAAAGCACTATTTCTTTTCATGTTTATTTAAAAATTACCAGTTCGAAAGTTTCTGGAAACAGCAAAAAATCCAAACTTATCTATAATATTTATTTAAACATTACCAGTTTGATAGTTTTTGGAAACAGCAATAAATTAACACAGTTACCTAAAATATGTATTTACGTGTTTATTTAAAAATTGCCAGTTCGAAAGTTATTGGAAACAGCAAAAAATTAACACACTTATCTAAAATATTTCTTTTCGTATTTATTTAAACATTACCAGTTTGAAAGTTTTTGGAAACAGCATAAAATTAACACATTTACTTAATATATTTATTTTCGTGTTTATTTAAGAATTACCAGTTCGAAAGTTTTTGGAAACAGCACAAAGTTAACACAGTTACCTAATATATTTCTTTACGTGTTTATTTAAAAATTACCAGTTCGAAAGTTTTTGGAAACAGCACGAAGTTAACACACTTACCTAATATATTTCTTTTCGTGTTTATTTCAAAATAACCAGTTCGAAAGTGTTTGGCAACAGCACAAAATTAACACACTTACCTAAAATATTTATTTTCCAGTTTATTTAAAAATTACCAGTTCGCAAGTTTTTGGAAACAGCAGAAAATTAACACACTTATCTAAAATATTTATTTTCGTGTTTATTTAAGAATTACCAGTTCGAAAGTGTTTGGAAACAGCACAAAATTAACAAACTCACCTTAAATATTTATTTTCGTGTTTATTTAAAAATCACTAGTTTGAAAGTTTTTGGCAACAGCAGAAAAATTAACACACTTACCTAAAATAGCTCTGAATGAGCTTGTCAACGCGAAGAATGTATTTTCGAGCATCATTGCAACACTACCAACAGCATGCACAAGGCTCTGTATGGAGTCAAATGTAGGTCTCGTGTTCTCTTCTGCCATTTGTATAAATCTGTAATGAGACAACAGATAAGTACTTCCATATTAAATTTATGATATTTGAGCATTAATTAAGCTACATGCTGCCCGTGGGCTGTCGGGCTAGAATGTGACCTCCCCTGACTGAGGGTAACACACCAGAAGGTGGGCAGCAGCACTTTCTAAGGTACTGTTATCTCACACTGCGATCATCCATCCTATCTCCCCCATATTGGGGGAGGCTGTGTTCAGAAGTGAACTATCCGGCTGATCCAGTAATTTAGCTACAAATAGACATTGGGTCCTACTCAACAGTGTCTGGACCAAAGAGTAACAATAGTCTGAAAGAGAAACATAGTTTTAATTTTAATTAAGCGTCTTAGTGTCACCACACTGTTTCTGTTACAAATAAAGCATTTTTCTTTTTTTATTTAAATGAATTACATTCCGTAGTTATTGTAAAAACTTGTCAAATTAGATTCATCTTGACAGCGCAAGTAACACTGGGTGTAAAAAAATAATCAAAAATCAAACTGGAGGATTTTATACTTTGGAATGATAGCGACATTGGCCATGTGATAGCGATTTTATGTGTGTATGTGAATGGAGCAGATAAAACGTTTAACTGAAATAAATAATTTGCAGTTGGTTTATTTACTTGTTAAATTAATTTATACTTGTTACATACACAAAATAAACAGTAACTCTTATCTATTTTGTGTGCACTGGCTTTGGAATGATAGCGACATCGGCGGTATGATAGTGATCATATGTGTGTATGTGAAAGGAGCAGATATAACATTTAACTGAAATACATAATTTGCAGTCTGGTTATTTACTTGTTAAATTAATTTATACTTGTTATAACTCTTATCTGTTTTGTGGTGCACTGGCTTTGTAATGGTAACAACATCGGCGGTATGATAGTGATCATGTGTGTATGTGAAAGGAGCAGATATAACATTTAACTGAAATACATAATTTGCAGTCCGGTTATTTACTTGTTAAATTAATTTATACTTGTTATAACTCTTATCTATTTTGTGTGCACTGGCTTTGGAATGATAGTGACATCGGCGGTATGATAGCGATCGTATGTGTGTATGTGAATGAAGCAACTGCTCCATTCAATCGCTTTGCGAATGCACAGCTATCACTAGGCGCAACACAACTCGGCTGTTTCATGTACCTGTTCTGACATACCATTAATCACAATACCTTAATAAAATAAGACTTACCGGCTCTCAATATCTCCATGCATAGGGTGACCCCCCATACCATAACCACCCATACCTCCCATTCCATATCCCCCCATTCCATATCCCATGCCTCCCATTCCATATCCCCCCATTCCATATCCCATGCCTCCCATGCCATAGGATCCCATGCCGCCCATTCCATAGGACCCCATGCCTCCCATCCCATATGAAGAATATTGATTCATCCCATAGTTTTGGTTCATCCCTAACTCGGGTCTTGGAGGTAGAGCTGGTAGGGCTGGTGGTCCTGAAACAAAAATAGTTTTTTTGTTGCAATCTATAAAAAGAAACATTTCCATATAATAAGATTTATTAGTAGTACTTGAAGTTTATTAGAACACTTTTTTTTTTATTACTGGCCCATTATTAGACCTCTCCTTATATTTTTTGAAGCGCTCGTAGTGAAGTTTGCTTAACTGTTCTTAACCTATCAACAAAGATAAGCAATGTCCGCTGCGGTCATGAGTTTGATGGGTGACCGCTAGTGACATTACTACTGAGCGCATCAGAGGATGCTTTGGAGGTGAGAGGTGTTATAGCATGATGGTAGGGCATTTTCCAAATGCCCGCCTGACTAGCAACCACCCTCAAGTAGAAAATCTGTCGCCAAGCACCTAACAATGTATTCCGGCAGCTGTCCTTGAGAGCCAGTAATTCTAGGCTAGCCAGTACAACATCTTCAATCACATCTTTACTTACCATCAGGTGAGATAGTGGTCAGAGGCTAACCTATCAGGAATAAAAAAAATAATTAAATGAAATATGGATAAAGTAACAATATAATATAATCATATTTTGAAGCAGTGATAGCTCAGTGGCATTGGCTATGGACTGCCGTGCAGCAGGTCCATAGTTCGAATCCCGCCCAGAGCTTGAGCTTCATCGCATGGTAGAAGGGCATTTTGTGAATGCCCGCCTGGCTAGCGACCACCCTCAAGTAGAAAATCTGTCGCCAAGCACCTAACAGTGTGTTCCGGCAGCAGTCCTTGAGAGCCAGAAAAATTACAGGCTAATGAGACCTAACAACTGGACGTCTCAGTGTGACGGGCACATTGCAATTCGTCGCTGACGAAATGCGTCTGTTATAGGCAGAGGCTAGTCCACTTAACATCAGGTGGGCCTCGGGCTTGTTCCGTCACAATAACATAAAAAAAAAAGAAAAAAATATATATATATATTTTAAGATCTATCCATAAACTTTACTAACATAATATGTTTACTGCACTTTTTAAGTTAGGCAAAAGAAACGTCCCATCATTACACTTCAATAGGTAGTCCAAATGTGACCAACAGTAAGGGACCGACAGATCTTGCCCTTCAAGGACAAATTAAGGTTAGCTGCACTTAAATATAGCTATTATTAGCTTTTTTTGTAAAAGAAATCGTGACTAGGTAGTGGTTGGTAAAAAGTTGAACCATCCTATCAACACCTCTGTTTAGACTCTGGAAATACGGTATATTCTATCTTTGTACCACAATATTTATATGGCAGAGCTATAGCAATTTTGGAAACAATAGCCCCGTGTCGCAAGAGATTTTATCATTCAATATAGCTGTTGCAGTCAGACCAACTACCTCAGATCTACGGAGATATGTGTAAGTCTGGCCCTTATTTATTCTACAGACGTACCTGTTACGGGATTCATAGCAGAAGGCACTGCATTTCGAAATGACGGCACGTCTACGGGATTAGGCGGTACTCCCAGGCCTGCATTTCCCAAAACAAGGTCAGGATTACCACTGAATTGTGCATTAGGCTCACTCATCGTTTTAATTGGTACACAAACCAATTACGCAAAACAGTCTCTAAATAATATCAATTATTGAATAAGCTGTATGATTATAAACTCTATATATGTTCGCCATACAGGCTCGATTTTAAATCACAGATTTGTTATTCTCTTCTATTATGATAAGAAGATCCCAAAATCAGTAGGTACTAACACAATTATCCAACTTTACAACACGGTGTTACACACAGACAGTGCTGCCAGATCCGCGAGCTAAAAATAATCAGAGATTTAATGCAAAATTATCGTGTTTTTATCGCAAGTCCACATTTACTTTACAAGTTACTCAACCGAGTCTAAATTGACAAAAGACTATTCAGCAAAAATTTAGGGTGTGTAACCTTGACAGATATCGTTATTTTTTTAAGTAGATTCTAGATCTTGATAGGACTATTAGCAATTTTAATGTAGGGCGCCCACCTAATTTTCAGGATGCTACACGCAGGTTGTTTCTGCTGTTCTACAAATTAAATAGTAAAGATGTAAAGATAGGTAGGTATATAAAAACTAGTTAATATTTTTTTACTGAATATGCATCTTATTTTAATGATAATTAAAAAGTAATTTCTTCCTCAGAATCAAAACACAATAATTGAATTTCTGCGGATGAGGTATGTTGGCCTTAACGGGCTATGTTTTTTTTTCAGGGCCATAAATTCCTAACCTGTACATATACTTGGTTTGGTATAAAATCAATTCAGCAGGTTTTTGCACTACCACTGACACAGCATTTTACACCCTGATCAGCCAAAACTATGCCATTAACAGTAGTAGTTATAAGATGGTGTCGGCTTTATTATAACTTAATTTAAGTATTTTGGAAAAATCAATTCACATTTCACCTTCGACTGAATTCGAGACTGCCACAGAAAATATAGAAAAATATTACAAAAAGTTGCGTTCCGTTACAGATATCTGAATTCATAACAAAAGTATCGTGTATTCGAAAAAAATATCGTAGAAGTTTTTTTGATATGAAAATATCGTGGATCTAGGATTAAGGATAATTATCACATGTCTGGCAACACTGCACACAGACAAAAACTACATTTAGGTGCGTTCGTTTTGGCTCGATTGCGTTTGTAGCAGTTTCAAAATTGGCATTAATTGTATCTTAGCGTTCGGATAGAAGCATTCGCTATTTTTGACCACCAATGACTGCATGCTATCCATACGGCTTAAAAACATATTTTGACAACCAATATTCTACTGACTGCGCCCCGGCTATAAGAGGGCCTCCCCTCGCCCAAAACCCGGTGGAGCTGGACGTCCGCTTAGCGGTAGACAGAATCTACGTCCTCCCTAAAAAAAAAAAAAAAACTGACTGCGTATATCTTCATATTCGTTTCGAAGTTTCCGTTATTTCTTTGTTTTACGTTTCTCTCTCTACGACTTTACGACTTATTTATTGATACAATCTTTGGCTTTAATAAGGTGATCTCTTTTATTTCATATTTTTTTATACCTATTTATCTTGATTTGAGGTTTCATGTTATAATATATTATCTTTTATATTTTTTTTTCTGCTAAAGGTTGTCTCTGCAATGCTTTCAGTATCAGTTTCTGTCATTATTAAATCTTCTAAGGAAAGCCGACATTTTCATAATGGTTTTCGTATAGTAACATTAATATAATCATATAATATTCCTGCAATTAATTTTTTTGATGTTATAGTTTGTTTTCATATTAGTTTGTTTATTAAATAAATACATTTATAACATAAAAGCGTTATAGGGGAATTACAAAATGGCAACACTGTGAAAAGGTGCAATCAGGGTTGGATTTAGGTACGATAATATGCTTGCACCTTAATCAAAAAGATAGTATTTGTCGCAATATTATAGTACGTCACATTTTATTAGATGCAGCCATTTTACGAACATTCCTGTAATGAAATTAAATTCTCGTGAGTTTCACACATTTTCAATATCATAAATTAAACCAGAACAAACACTCAAGTTAGGGATCGAATGCGTCGACGTGAGTGTTTTAGCCGGTTTAATGTATAATATTTAAATTCCTGTAATGGTTATAATTTTATCGATAATGACATTCAGAAGTGGATATGGAATTTGTATAGTTCGACAGCAACGGATACGAAAATACTTGAACAAAACTATCGCAAAACGATGACGCATTATTTCATACGTATTGCCATAATTCGTAGTTTAAACTACCGCTAAATAAGCCAATTTGTTTGGATAATTAGGGCAAGTGCAGTGAGCTCTATCACTATCCCACAACTTACATTTTGTGGCTTCTTTTACTGAAAAACTATCACGCCTATATATATGTGCCCGTAGTATTGAACGTATGAACTTCATATCTAGATGTGTTATTATTAATTATGTGTTATGTGTCAAAAAACGTCTAATATTATAACCGTTAAAAAAAATCATTAACCATTTTGTATTTATTGGAGAGAATGTTATTGTACTACTAATGGCATCTGTTAGAAAACCAGAGTTAATCGCTGCAACAGAACTAAACTCAATTCAATACTTAAATGCGTCGTAGGTAATCTACTCAATACTACTAGATGACACCACTAGAATCAGGTTGTAAAATAAACGTGAGCCCTCAAAAAAGTATTTTCTTGTATCATCCCTAATAATGGACTTATGGGGTATGTTCCATTAGTCGCTAAGAACGTTATTTTCGATAATTTTGGTCACATGCTGCGTCTATGGTTGTGATCACGTGATCGTTTGTAACTGTCATCCCCGTTCCATTTTTGGATAAGAACGCTAAAAATGCCACTAAAATAATTTGCCACTTCTGTCACTTTTGACATTAGATGTAGCGTTTAAGGCGAAAATAACGCCAAGACCCATGTGGAAAACTTTTTGGGAGTGTGATCGTTTTAGCGTTTTTAGCGAATCTCATGCTAATGGTACGCACCCATGTACGAAACAAGAATTTATAGTACTAATACTAATACTATAAATATAGTACGAAATTCAACCCACTTATGTCAATAATACAGAAAGAAACAAATAATTATTGAAATTATTCCAAGTGTTGTGTTTGTTTATCAAAAAGTGAATTACTAAATTGTGTTGATACATATATTGTAAGTAACAATTATTATTCTTCTGAAATAGAACAGAAAAATACAATGTTGAGTTGATATATTGTGTCATATTTGTACCGCAAATATTTTGGTAATGTCTTGTTTACAGATATTCATAATAGCTATGTACTTTGTTTCGTAGTATAATATCACATTTCATAAATTCAAATACCTTTTGGAGGTACATTTTTAATGAATTTATAGGATGTTATGGTTGTGTACAAATGTTGTAGGTATTTTATAACCGGTTCGTGGTCGCCAAATACTTGAAATGCCGTTAGATCAGAGTGTACGTATGTATTTAAACATATAGTTGACAATATTACATAGGTCAAGATCTATTTTAGGCATGTCACATCTATCTGGTATTTACTTATCTTAAAATCGAGTATAGCCCCCAAAGTTTTCATCCCACTCCTGAAATGAATTTGTTACGAGTCGCAGGTTTGAGATATAAATGTGGTACATTTAGCACCACATATTCACCATAACTGTTACCTATAATTACCAGTTCAGTTACAGTTATTTACCTACAGATATATGCAATAAAGTAGGTGAACCTACTTTCTATCTATTTCTAAAAAGGTACCGATAATAAATTGTTGTACTTGTATCAAATACATAGCATTCGCCCAATAAAAACATTTATTCTGAAACCAACAACAATTAAATTATTATACCGGTGTTCAACTAAATATCTAAAGGAGTGTAAACTGTGATCGATAAACTCATGATATACCTAGTAGTGACTACATCATGATATAAATACATCAGGGGTGTACCTACTAGATTTAAAAGATCTTGTAGAAATACATGAATATAAGCTTTGTGAACACACTATTTATAAATAAAGAAATTAAATTACATTTTACAGACCTAGACTAAACAGAATATATATATTCCTTCAAAACTTGACATGATTAGCATTTGCTATAGTATATATGCAGTGTTATAAGGAGTTTTTATAAAATTCCAACCCCTTGATTTCATAACAAAATAATAACAATAAAAACAAGGTTAATAATAATAAACCCAACTACTTATTAATTTCCAATC
The DNA here is from genome assembly GCA_963890685.1 of Plagodis pulveraria. NCBI lineage: Eukaryota > Metazoa > Arthropoda > Insecta > Lepidoptera > Geometridae > Plagodis > Plagodis pulveraria. Next base: position 10,906,777 of record OY982971.1, read on the forward strand.
TCATATTCATAGAATTTATAAGCACCTATCCTTACAATGTAAAACACACCAATTAATATAAAGACTACATTAATTACAATAAATCTTAAAAAAAAAAAAAAATTTAGTACAATCAGACTTCATAATAATATATCTGCTAACTAGTCTCTTATAATATAATTATAGTATGTCATAGATAGGAAAGTAGATTTTTATATTACTGACCTTTGTTGCATTCAATATTCTTCCATTGCCAACTATGACAGGTTTATCCAGTATTTTGTGTGTCCACTATCAAGGAGCCTCCTTGGTCTTTATTTGACATTTTGTTACCACTACTTATTTCCATGATGTGGACCACAGCAGTATAAAAAAATTCTCTGACTATATATAAGTATTTTTCCACTGGCTGATGTCTCTCACAGTGGCGTCCTTGAGCTTGCTGTCAACCCCTCCTTTAGTAGCGGTGCGTTTTCGGCGCCCATAGGAGACAGAGGCAGAAGGCGCTCTTCACCATCTACAGGGTTGTGCCATCGGCACTTCCCCCTCCCAGGCTACAAGAGGGCCTTCCCTCGCCCAAAATCCGCCCTGAATGACCAACAGCAGTCATCAGCATCTAAGTCCTCCTTAAACATAAACATAAACACTGGCTGATGTTGATGTAGTAATGAATCAGTTTTTGAAAGACTTGATTATATGATAACAGCACTGCCATCTAGCTATAGTCACCTTAGAAATCTAACACCAGCTTGTTCCAGCTCATTTGTTAATCTCTGAAAATAATTAAAGTTCTTCATGGCGTCAGAGAAAATTTTTCAATTTGATACTCTCTAGATTGTTCCAACACTCTAGATTGTTCCATTTGCAATGCAATAGACTTTTACATTGCATTGCAAATCAATTCATGATTATCTTATATGCTGAATCTCATATACATATATTTCAACTGTCTGTTAGTTATGGCACTATAGATATAATTTGTTATATCCATTTCTTCCAGTTGATTGTTTTCATCTGTGTCAGATTTTGCTCTTTTAACAATAATTATTTCATTATATAATCCATTCACTTCTACATGGGTAGCAGGGGTCCATGGATGGAAACCACGCTCAAGTACTGTGTAGTGGATTTAAGCTTTGCTAACACATTATTTTTTAATAAAGAAATTAAATCACAGTTTCAAGACCTAGACAAAACACAATATTTTTTATTCCTTCAAAACTTGACATGAATAACATTTCGTATATGTAGAGAATAGAGTTTTTATGAAATCCATACTTAAGCAGATATTGTTGGCCGCAACGGTATTAGGATATAGGCAAATTATAAGAAACTAAATAATCACTTTTTTAAACTATCACGGTTCACTCGATAACTAATATTATTACTTACGGGATTTGTACCGTGGTCATTTTTATTTTTGAGTTCCCGATATTTCGACGCAGTTGCACAAAAATAAAAATTACCACGGTACAAATCCCGTAAGTAATAATATTAGTTAAACTAAATAATAATGATCAGCTGTGAAAATTCTCACAGTATAACAGTAGATTTCCTATCCGAATATCATCATCAAGGCGAGGATGCAGACATGCCCCCACGTGAGTGGTTTTGCCAGTTAATTTATAATAAAATCTAAAACGCATAGTACTTGTAGAACTTACTATGCCGTGGGAAACAAATAACAAAAGACCACACAATAAAAATTAACAAAAATTATGATTTAACAAATGAATTAACCAAAAACAGTTATGTGGTTAATTTATATGCTGTAGAAGTCAGTGCTATGGGTATACCAGCAAAATCCCTATATAACCTACTAAAAGACCTTGGCCTGTTAAGAACAGCCGTAACTTCTATCCTCGAATGTGTATCCAGAGAGCATTAGTAGGATTGTACCAAATTTGGTTGGACAGAGGAGGAGGCTCGAGCGGTGAAAGTGAGCATTGATGCATCATTAAGGGACATCCTAACCTTACTCACTGGGTTGCAAGTCCCAGGCACCTAGACTTGGGCCTCTTCCGCTGCAACGCAATAGACCTGGCACCCGCACAGTGAATCCATGGAATGCTAAGTAATTTGTCTCATTTAGATACTTACAATACTTCTATCTAGTTCTACATTCTAATATCTAGAAGGCATATAGACATATTACAATTCTGACAGTCTCACATAGAGCTACTTAGCCTCACGGGTATGTGGACATATTACAGTGTTGACGTTCTGCTAATTGGTCCATTTGTCTACTTAATTGTTTTGCTTAGCAGTCGTTCCGATGCGGATAGTAGATTTCTATTGTTTAGAATTAGTTACCGATTTAGAGGGGCTAATTATTAAAAGATGAAAAGATGTAACTTATCTGTTAATCTATATATGAAGGGTGGCTGAAATGTTTTGAGTCTACGTACCTTTTAGTATCACTAATCGCATAGTACTTATTAACTTACTGTGCCGTGGGAAACAAATATACCTAAAGACCACACATTAAAAACAAACAAATATTATGACTTAACAAATGAATTAACCAAAAACGGTTATGTGGTTAATTTGTATGCTGTAGAAGTTGGAGCAAGGGGTATACCAGCGAAATCCCTATATAACCTACACCTTGGCCTACCAAGAACAACCGTAACTTCCATCCTCGAACGTGTATCTAAGGCGGAATTAGTAGGATCTTACCAAATTTGGTTAGGTAAGGGAGGAGGCTCGAGCGGTGAAGGGGAGCATTGATATATCGTAAAGGGGCCCCTTAACCCTACTCCTGGGTTGCAAGTCCCAGGCCCCTCTAGCCTCTTCCTCTGCAACGCGATGGACCCGGCACCCGCACGGTGAATCCATGGAATGCTAAGTAATTCGTCTCATCAAGCTGCACACCACTAATTGCGAGTATCCTAAGTAGTGTACATTTACACCAAGTTTCATGTCATTAGCATAATTAAGTAATTGAACCGTAAACATCACTTTGTCAGATTTATCCAAGCTTTGCACGAAATTGGAGTATAGAGCTGTCATAAAATTCTACAAACAATTCCACAAAGAAACAAAACGCCGACGGAAATATTTGAAGAGATGTTTACAGTTTATGGGCAGTCTGCCTCTTCATTTGTCACCATAAAACGTTGTAGCCGGGAATTCAAACGCGGTATCCATTAGCTGAATTCCCCTGTCGTTAAAGTGGCGCACCTTGATATACGATTGGTCACCTGCCTTATTAAAATTTTATCTCAAACCTTACCAGACCAAAGTAATTTGGTAAAATGGTGGAAAGCGACCGAAAAGTCTTGCTGTGTTTGTTGCGACGTGATACGTATAAAACGCACTTACTAGTGGGATGCAGGGTGATCCTTGATAGGGGTCATTATTCACTTCGCTATGATAGATTCCTCGAAATCATATTAGAAGCAGCGAGTCTCTCTGTAGCTAGAGCAAAAATAGTTTGACCACGAACAAAATGAACGTCGTTTTTGTGAAAGAAAGGTCATCTACAATATCTAAATCCAATCTAAATCTTAGGCACAGCTACCGATTGGCCTCTTTTGATGAGCATGCATGAAAAACACGATACAATTCCTGATGTTGGTGTTTCTATCCCGACCAGATATATTACTGTTCTAAAAAAAAACAAATACATATAGAATTACGGTATCAAGGGAACCAACAATACCTACAGACCACACAATTAAAAAGAAAAATATTACGACTTAGCAAAATAAATGGTTGTATAGTGTATTCATATACTGTAGAAGTCGGAGCAAAGCGTATACCAGCCAAATCCCATTTTTACAAACTAAAAGACTTGGCCTATCAAGAACAATTTCCATCCTAGAACATGTATCTAAGGCGGCATTAGTAGGATCTTACCAAATTTGGCTAGGCAGGGGACAGGCTCGAGCGAAGGAGGGCAGCATTCATGACATCGTAAAGGGGCTATTACCGGTTTAAGGTTGCAAGTCCCAGGCACCTGAGACTTGGGCCTCTTCCTCTGCAACGTGATGCACCTGCACGGTAATCCATGGAATGCTCGTTTCAACGGCGGTTCTACACCACTGGCCATTTGACGAAGACGCTTTTGTACAACCTACTTTCGTGGAATGATTTGCATATAGCCGAGTATGTAATCCTTTGGTGGATCTTCCTAAGGTTTTCAGTATGGAAAAACTTCCTTTGGATAGTGACATTGCTTGATTCTTTATGGAACTAAAGAATTTAAAAAAATAAGTGCCAAGCATTAATCGAAAGTATTAGTTATTCCAAAAGTACTTCCCTATACTAGTAGACTTCTCAAAGCTAACTTTCGCTGTAGGTCTAAAATAAACTTTACTTTCGTTTAGGGAAAGCAAAGTATTATTACTTGTACTCAGCGTTCAGTCAAGCTTTAAATTGAAGATTTTTTTATTGGTGCAGAGTATCTCCTGTGTAGTCTGTGATTACAATCTGTTCCCGGTGGAGTAATTATAACATGCGATAAATACAATACAGTTGTATGCTAAACTATTACCTGAAAGGGGATGCGATGTTATTGAAGTAATGTTTTGTACAATAGTATAATTGATATATATTACTGTATACATATAATTGATATATATTACTATTAATTCTATAAATACTTAAGATTCGGGAAATGCTATTTTTAATAAATTATCGTGATTTCTACGTTTTCGTCTTTTCTACGGAATTTCGTGATTTTTTCACTTAGTTTACAAATAATTTTAATTAGCTATATCTACCATAACAGCATATTCTATGAACATATCAACGGGCTACAGACTTTTCCACACACGAAGGCGTGCTTTCGTGAATTCCACAATTTTTGAGTGTATTTTTTTTCTTTATGTTATTGTGACGGAACAAGCTCGAGGCCGATGTTAAACGGACTAACCTCTGCCTATAACAGATGCATTTCGTCACAAGTCGAATTGCACTGTGCCCGTCACCTTGAGACATAGTTATTAAGTATCATTGTGCCTGTAATTTCACTGGCTCTCAATTCAAGGACTGCTGCCGGAACACACCGTTAGGTGCTTGGCGACAGATTTTCTACTTGAGGGTGGTCGCTAGCCAGGCGGGCATTCGCAAAATGCCCTTCCACCATGCGGTGAAGCTCAAGCTCTGGGCGGGATTCGAACCATGGACCTGCGGCTGCCTGAGCTTCACCGCATGGTGTAAGGGCATTTTGCGAATGCCCGCCTGGCTAGCGACCACCCTCAAGTAGAAAATCTGTCGCCAAGCACCTAACGGTGTGTTCCGGCAGCAGTCCTTGAGAGCCAGAAAAATTACAGGCTAATGAGACCTAACAACTGGACGTCTCAGTGTGACGGGCACAGTGCAATTCGTCGTTGACGAAATGCGTCTGTTATAGGCAGAGGTTAATCCACTTAACATCAGGTGGGCCTCGGGCTTGTTCCGTCACAATAACATAAAAAAAAAAAAAAAAAGTTTCAAACCACTATTGCCTACCCAAGCGATCACATTGTATATTTTATTGTTTTACTGTAGGTATGTAACGATAGCATTTACACTGACACTTACACGTTGTGCACAAACAAGGCCTACTCGTACAAATGCGCATCAATAATCGACTGTAGAAGGGCGCGCCTTCGTGATTGAACGGGTACAGGTAAATCCGGACGAATTTACGGCGCGCGGCGGGACCTTAGTAATAGGGCCTCGTTTTTCCGTACAGAACCCTAAAATATGTTCTGATTCGATTTATTTTAAACTTTTTACCTTTTCATTATTTTTTAAAATATCAGGCAGAACTATAAAAATAGATCACACATCATGTAGAGCTGGTTATACGAACGCGCGAGACGGTTAAGAGTACAGTGCACGGAGCGCTTTACATACAAACATAGTTTCGTCATATTTTAAATACCAACTGTTCAAACTCGGTGAAATTTTGTACGCATATTGTTGAGTCAATCATCTATGCTTCTGGTTTGCCAGTTTTTCGTTTTATTTTTTATTTTATACCACACACACTCAGAAAGCGTCTCATTACTCGTTCAAAAACATGTTATAAAGTCCGTCATTTCTATCTTATAAATGTACGGCGGGGAAAGTTATATGGATTTTCATTCCTTCACTCCATAGCAGTGAAGGAATTTTGTATGAAAATCCATACCTGCCCTGGTCGCCTTCTTTTGTTTTTTTAGCTGCTTACATAAAAATACAATCTCAAAAAGTTTTTATATCAAATAATTAGAAAAAAAGAGGTGTGATTTTTATTTGTACTCGATTTTCAATGAAAGGAGGTTGGCAACCTATTTTTGCACTACAAGAAAAAAAGCGCGGTAATTTATTATGTTTGGTTAAATTTTGTTTTTTATTAAATTGATATTTTATCAGTACGCATTTAAGTAATTATTCTTAATCATTTTCCAAAATGTCATCTGATAGTGAAAGTGACGATTTTATAATGATGATGCCACCAAAAATAAGAAATGCAGCTCAAGAAGTAATAAAGAACTGAACTGAACTTACTGTCTGAGAAGTCTCGAGATAAGTACGAGAAAACGTATAATGATTTTATATTTTGTGGAAAAGTAGCAAAAACGCACAATCATTCTCAGAATAAATATTTTAGCGAAAAAGCGCAATAATATAAACCAAGTACCTTATGGTCCACGTAATATAATATCCACATACATTTAAGTCATTGTAATAATTTTAATATAAACTTTAATTAAAGAAATATTGTCTTTTATTTTCCTCGTAGGTGTAGTATAAAGCACTATGTATCACTCGGGAGAAAGTTCTATTTCTGTTCTAGAGTTGCCTTTAAGCCCGACGCGCAGTTTTCTCCCCTCGATGTACAATGTACTCGATCGTGACTCGATGTGCAATGTATCTCTATATGTCAAAATAACAATTCCTCAACAAAACGATTTTTCGAATTGTTTTAGAAAATACTTAATTTTAAATCTGGCAAACCAGAAGCACAGATATTAAAGAAGGATATACAAGCTCAAGGATATACTCGTACATGCAAAGTTTCACCGAGTTTGAATACTTAGTATTGAAAATATGACGAAACTAAGTTTTTATGGAAAGTGCTCCGTTAACTCTACTTTTAATTCTCTGTAGAATAACATTTGTGATGCAGTCATCCCAACAATACTACGTCCCGGTGGCCTAGTTCAGTGCTACCGTGCCAGTTACAGACCGAGGGAAATGGCGCGCGACTACCAGAACGCTGACAGTATGCCATTATGTAGGCTTCTCGTTGTTACGGTTTTGCATCGTGATTTGTAAAGGAGAAGTGCGGGACAAGCCTGGGAATCTAAGGCCGTAGGAACCTTTTTTTCAAATTTGGCAACTATTATCAGTTCCGATAATTACATCTTTTTGAATTTTCTGAACGTGAATCTTTTGGCTTTTACAACGTTGACATATTGCCATTTTGTTACTACCATGCAACATGGAAGTGGCAAAATTACTTGAAGAGAAGCGGGGAAGATAAGAAATGTAAAACAGATATCTCTACTAATCTATGTCATAATACAAATGTATTCTCGAATAGTTATGTTTAGATAATCTATATAGATTATTGGGTAATGTCCTGAAGGTGACAAGTACTTTACTATACACGTCTATCAAGTCAGGTCCAACATGTTTTAGGTGGGGACAGGTGTACCTGTAATATTTGTACCGTTAGCATGATTGTGACATGTCGTTTGTGGACGGTCAGCAGAATTATGCCTAAATTACACAAACACTTCTTAATGCCAATCGATACTGACTCTTATAAAAGACTATCGGACCAACTGAGGAAGGAGAACTAGAAATTACAAAAATCACCATACACTTTTCCCGATGTCATTGTTGCATGTAAGAACAAACAAACATAATAAAACTAAGTACGTATACTTACTATGTATTTTTCTATAAGAATCATGCAATTAACGGTTGATTTTTGTTTTTGAGTCATAAACTAAGAATGATTATTTCCATCATTATTGTCGTCATCTTGTTTCTATCCACATATGTAGGGTTGGCACGATATGCCTCCACTAACAATACCCTTCCTCGCCTCTGGATTCTTCTCAAAAGAGGAGATGGTAGGTATATCCCGGCATGCCCCGAAGTTATGATTGTTTTCTTTTTGCGATCATTGTACTTTGTGGCAGCCGCGATCTAGCACAAAAAGTTTAAAGAGCTCGGCAGAGCATTCCCCATTGCACAATCGATATAATACACATAGCGAACCGGTGTCTGTTCGAATGCTAAGTGATTCCAGAGTCAGTTAGGTCAATTAGCCTGGGTTCTGCAGTGGACGATCCTGCTGATACAGTACATACCCTATACTATATAGTATAATTCTGTGTCCATACTCTGTCCATTGCAGATATATAGCTCAAGAAGGACTGCTACCAAAAATATGTTATGTTTTGTTTCAGGTGACATCTTTTGCCGTTCCTGAGCTATCGCAGTTGGTGAGTACTGAGTTTATTCTAAATATTTATCAATATTTGTGTTATTCCGGCAAGAGAAGCGAGCCCTATCACTATCCCACAACTTGGTGGTACACTTTACTGAAAAACTATCAAGCCAGTACATTTGCGCTTTTACATAGTAATTTATTTTCATATCTAGATGTGTTATCTGTCAAAAAAAAAATTATAACTATTAAAAAAGGTGGTCATTAACAATTTTGTATTGATTGGATAGAATGTAATTGTACTACTAACGCCATCTGTTGGAAAACCAAAGTGTTAACATCGCTACATCAGAACTAAACTCAATACTTAAATACGTCGCAGTTAATCTACTTAATACTAGATGACACCACTAGAATCAGGTTGTAAAATAAACGGCGGAGTTTTAGCGGGAAAGCGACAATGTCACATAGCCCTTTTTGTTTTTATAGTTTTATTCGTGTTACTTCGAGAGTTAATGAGTTATAATGCTGGATTTTAAACTGTTAAGTATTCGTGAATTATTTACCAAAGCCCATATCAATAATCCTATATAAAAAGTAATAATAAAACACAACCGTCTTAAAAATTATTACCCGTTAGAAGACCCACGGGAGCCCTCACAAAGCTCAGCTTTTTGCTAGTTTATAATACTAGCTTTGTTTTTTAGGAGCAAAAATGTCATGATTATTATAACAGCTGTTCTATACGTTTTATTTTATTGCGAATAGACAAGCATTTGACCGCAGTCTCACCTGATGGTAAGCGATGACGTGTTCGACGATGGAGTATGCTTGCCTAGAAGAAACTTATTCACACTAGATAAGAAAACTTCCAGATTATAGCTCTAGGGAAACAAGAACGCTGGGAGGGTGTTCTATTCCTTCGCTGTATGTATTATAAAGGTGGATGCAAATCGCTTTGTAATAGGAGAAATGTCAATCATATACCGGTGCTGTGTTTCCGTACGTCTTGTAGTCCGGTAGAGGAAAGGAGATGCAGGAATCAAGTTGTGCAACTCCATCGCACACTCTCCGAATTGTCTCCTATAGAACACTGTAAGACCGGCATCTTTGCGACGATGTTCAAGGCTTTGGACTCAGGTCTATCATATTTGTTAAGTCTCATGTGCCTGTAATTTCACTGGCTCTCAAGGACTATTGCCGGAACACACCGTTAGGTGCTTGGTGACAGATTTTCTACTTGAAAGTGGTAGCTAGCCAGGCGGGCAATCACAAAAAGCCCTTCCACCATCCGGTGAAGTTCAAGCCGGCGGTGGGGATCGAACCAGTGTTCTGCGGCGGGGCAGTCCATAGCTATTACCGCTCGGCCATCTTTGCTTCAAAGCTTGATGGGAAGTACCTTCCCGTGAACTCAGAATCTTGAAATTTGTTACGAAGCAACGTCTTATAGCACAGATGAAGGAAAAATTGCGAAAAGCATAAAGTTTTAGTTTCATTATACATTAAAAATATTTTTAACAATTTTGGAATGTTATGCATTTCATTTAGCAATAAAAATACTATGACTTTTACTCATATCCAGGTTTGTACGGAACCCTCGGTGAGTACGACTCGCGAGTCCGTCTTGCACTTGTCGGTTTTTATATTGAGAGATTTATATGGATTCGTATTTTCGGATCGGGCACTGTATTTATCATATCCTCTAGACCAAAATATTATATATTTTATTCATGTAGGGCGTACACTCTCTTTATCAAAAACACGTACAACTTGCCTTTTTGAAACTCACTTCACCTTAAAAAGACATTTTCATATACTAGTCAACCCAATTGCTTATTTAAAATGGTCATAATAACAATATTTGCAGGGGCACATCTACTCGTAATTGCCGAAATATCAAATATATAGATCTAGCTGCCGCATCACGAGATTAAAAGCCTAAATGATATATTCAGGCGTTACTTTGCATAAATACATAATTTAATTTGACCACACAATAAAAACAAACAAATATTATGACCTTACAAATGAATTAACCAAAAACGGTTATGTGGTTAATTTATATGCTTTAGAATTTGGAACAAGGGATATACCAGCGAAATTCCTATATAACCTACTTAAAGACCTTTTCCTGTCAAGAACAACCGTAACTTCCATACTAAAACGTGTATCTAAGGCGGCATTAGTGGGATCTTACCAAATTTGGTTAGGCAGGGGAAGAGGCTCGAGCGGTGATGGGGAGCATTGATGCATCATAAAGGGACCCCCTTAACCTTACTCCCTGGATTGCAAGTCCCAGGCCCCTCTGGCCTCTTCCTCTTCAACGCTATGGACCCGGCACTCGCTCGGTGAATCCATGGAATGCTAAGTAATTCGTCTCAAATACTTAAAAAATATTTTAACGTAACATTTAAATATTTGTTGATGTTATATTATAAATGTCTACTCTCCTACGCTCTCTACGTCATGTCGCCAGTCTCAAAGTTATTAAAGTTGGTCCAGTAACCTAGTATACAAAACAAAGAATACTTTGCCCTAGAATCCCAGGCGGCGCAGCACTTAGGCACGCGTCACTAGCATAGCAAGGCATACTTTTAAGTTTTCACGCTTGCACTCGCTTTTATCTCTGCCGATGGGATGAGGTTCATCTGAAGGCGTGTACGTAGAGATGAAAAAAAAGGAGCAATGGTTTTTATTTGTCATTGAAAAGTGTGCAGTGTAAACTACTTCTACTTTTGAAGCAGTGATGGCTCAGTGGCATTGGCTATGGACTGCTGCTCAGTGGCTTGAGCTTCACCGCATGGTCGAAGGGCATTTTGTGAATGCCCGCCTGTCTAGCGACCACCCTCAAGTAGAAAATCTGTAGCCAAGCACTTAACGGTGAGTTCCTTAACACCTTAGACCACATCATCACTTACCATTAGGTGAGGTTGTGGTTGTGTTTACCTTTCAGCAATAAAGAAAAAAAAAAGAAAAAAGAACTTGTTTGTGATTCGATATCACAATTTACAAACTGTTTCAGCTTCTATCGGAAGCCTTGACTGTAGGTGAGAAAATCATCCTCATTTACCACATTCCATAATCTCCATTCCTCATTCCTTAATCCACAATTCCCTACATACTGCCCACATACATTTTTCATACTACCATTACTCATTAAATCAATCGTCACAACTCGCACTTTTTTGTATTTATAGCTGCACTATCTCTGCTGCCAGAACACACCGTGAGGTCCTTTGCGACAGATTTTTCTATTTGAGGGTGTTAGCTAGCCAGGCGGGGATTCGCAAAATGCCCTACCTCCAAGCAAACTTGACTTGACTGATTTTGCGCATTTCTACCTGAGCTCTAGTTGTAAGTAGTACTAATCACTTACATATTATAACATATTTATCTACCAATATCTACTTAAAATCCAAATAAAAATGAAAACCTAAATACCAATTGTTTATTTGTCGGTTTAAATAATACACATGTAAAAATTAACTCAAAAAGTAAAAAACCCGTCCGTAAATTATTATTATTTTTTATTTGCGTATATTTTCGTTAAACGTTTTATCGTTCCATTGAAATTACTGCAATTAGTTATAGTTTTGGATCGTTTCTAAAAGCCCTTCATTTTGAGACCCCACTCGATGGGATTGGAAGATTTTTTTTTATTTCACATAATGGCGACTTAAATCGGCCAGTTCTTTTTTATGTAGCAAATGTTACTTGCGTTATCAAGACGATTCTAATGTTATCTCATACATTAAAATCGGTTACGCCGTATAGAACCTAATATTGAAAAAAAGAAATTCACAAACATACATACATACGTGAATCCTAACAGTCCTTAACAGAAAACATAACGTTCCATTTTTGGAAGTCGTGTAATTAACGTTCTGTTCATTCATCGTCTTCCTTAGTTTCACTGTTCCTGGTGAACCTTATTCCTGATTTATACTGTGCCAGCATAACAATATCATCTCGTACCTCCGTGACAATGCGTGTTCCTTTGAGCCGGCGAGGCCGATAGCCCTCACCAGGAAATCTCCACCGCTGCAATCTATATGCAAGGCATTAACTTAATATCATAAGATTTATCTTAATATATATCGAAATCCTTTGCATGGTTGAAGGGCTCTATACAATTTATTTGCTGAACGTGGCAGTACCATGTAGAATATTTCAATACTAAAATTTGTAATTGACTTTCATAAGAGCGTCGTAGACGCCTAAATTGAATAAATGATTTTGACTTTGACTTTGGGCATTTTTCCGAATACCCGCCTCGCTAGCCTGGCACCTTCAAGTAGAAACTCTGTCGCCAAGCACCTGACGGTGTGTCCCGGTCCTTGAGAGCCAGTAATTCTAGGTTAAGCCTGTTAACACATCATCACTTACCATCAGGTGAGATTGTGTTAAAAGGATTACCTAAAAAAAATATCAAGCAGTCTGACTGTGGTCTCGTCTGTGACAAAGAAAACGTATTTATTCCTTGATCATCATCAGTTAATCGTCGGTCACGATTCTCATCTGGTGATCATACATCAGTCACGCGATTTTGCGTATCGATGTTGACAATCGATTCCTCACATCACATCGATTCGACTCGCTCGAATTAGATACCGCTCGAACAGTGTGTCATCGATGTTTGATTCCGTTAGAGATAGATTATGTAGGTAAGCTAGTACACTGAGAAAAACGACTTAAAGGCTTAAATCAAATTTGACCTTTTACCGTTGAATTGTAACTACGTAAGATGAATTCACAAGTCTTAAGATGATTTTCACCAATCAATAAAAATGTACCATGTTTTATAATAAACACAACCGTCAAAAACGCTTTCCGTAAAGTATTTTCAGAATTGAACTTGTTATACGATAATAATTGCAGTATTGACCATAAAATATACCTTACTTTTATGGCGGTTTATATACGGTGATTGTCACTATAACGTACGACTTAATCAGCCTCACCGAAAAGTCAATATTTAAGAAAGACCACAAAATACACCTTAAATGAAGACGAAAAGAAACATTCGCCTTCACTGTCCTCGTTTAACGCCTTCTAGTTGGAAGGCGTTTTTGTACGTATTTACGTTTGGTCGGTTTTTTGCCTTATACCATATAAATTGGCCGTCATTAGGGCGCTTTTGACTTTAGATTTTTCTCAGTGGACCTACCTAGTAGTTTGTTCTAGAAAATATTATTTATTAATTAAAACAAAGCTTCCAGGATATCTGTATCAGCTGGATTGTCCACTGCTGGAAACAGCGTCCCCCATTGAGAGGTAATTTGCCATAGTCCCCACGCATGGCAGGCGTCTTGGGGTACAGTTCTAAGATATCAGTTCCTCAGAAAGCGCTACTGCCCACCTTCCGGTATTTTATACCTTTAGTCGCCTCTTACGACACCCATAGGTAGCAATGAAGGGGGGTGACATTCCAGCCCGGCACCCTACGGGATTTAAAAAAAATATACTATACACAAACTATAATAGAAGAGGACTCCGACCGGAGTAAATGAGAGTGCAGTAAGCCGGCAAGGCCTCGTTTGCAAGAGCGCTTTGCCCTCGGAGTTACAGCGCTTGGACCGAAAAATGTTCCCGACGGCTTACAATATAGATAATTTTATATAGGTGTAGATTTTAGAAAAAGGCGTATGTTCTGTTCCAAAATAATAAATTTCACCGAGTTTGCAGGCACTCTACTCTTTAAATAACTTAAAAAGCTCGTGTAAACGTAACCTTATATTGGATTTTGGGAGTGGAATCGAGAGAACACTGGCAACGCTGCCGTAGCTGCAGTTATAAAATTTTACATTGCTTTGAATTACTGGTACATTTTGGGTCTTTGATTTTTTTGGTTACATACATATTATTTGTATTACAATAGTTACAAGTTTAGTATTTGCCCAACAGAATATAAACAAATATTGACACTTGCTTTATCCGATTTTAAAATCTGGTTTGTTAAGGTTGATAACGTGCTAAAAATTACCACATTGCCAGCACATTACCAGTCCAGTCGCATTGCACACCTACTACTTCGGGGATATAGATACGTATTGGTATGTTTAAAATATATGATTAAATATACCATGATGTATTGAAACGTCGAAACATTTGCATGGTGGAAGGGCATTTTGCGAATGCCCGCCTGCCTAGCGACCACCCTCAAGTAGAAAATTTGTCGCCAAGCACCTAACAGTGTGTTCGGGAAGCAGTACTTGAGAGTCAGTAAAATTACAGCCACATAAGACCTAACAACTGTACGTCTCAGTGCGACGAGCACAGTGCAATTCGTCGTTGACGAAATGCGTCTGTTATAGGCAGAGGTTAGTCCATTTAACATCAGGTGGGCATCGGGCTTGTACCGTCAAAAAAAAAGTACAACCTGCATGAAATCCTATGAAAAAACATAATTATTTGTAGATCAAATCACTCAGATAAAGTTGGAGCAATGGTAGCCGAGCGGTAATGACTATGGAATGCCGTGCCGCAGGTCCATGGTTCGATCCCCACCGCTTAAACTTCACCATATGGTGGAAGAGCATTTTGCGATTGCTTGCCTGGTTAGCTACCACCCTCAAGTAGAAAATCTTCCAATTTGATCACCTTACAGTGTGATCTTGCAGCAGTCCTTAAGAGCTAGTAAAATTACAGACACATGAGACTTCACAACTGTATGTCAGGAAGAAGAGCAGTTCGCAAAAAAAGTTGATCTATATGAAAAAGAAAGTTCCCAGTAAGTCCGAACCAGATCCAAAATAATTAAATTATCATTTTCTATTTAACTGCTAATTCTCCTATTTACCGTGTATTATTTCCTCATCAGCTTTTTAATCCAATAATGAAATAGTACATGCATATGCAACAAGTTCGCGAAGTTGTTTATTACAATCGCGACGGGTTTTAGCCTAAATGGAATAGAGATTGTAATAAACAACGCGCACGAGTTTCATACGACGTTTTTCAACACACTTGCGAGGAACGAATACGAAAATATTTTCTTAATCTTTTTGATAGCATTAATAATCTGATTAAGAAGGTTTACAATTAAATCTTCTAAAGTTCTATTTCACTAGGTAAAAAACTCTTTAGTTTGTTTTTATATGAAAAACGAACGGAATAAACTACAATCTCCTTGGTGAGAAATGTGGAAAGGTTTTTTTTCTATTTAAAACACTAGTGCGGTAAAGTGAAAAAAAGCACGAGTGCGTAATAGACTATAATAATAATATTATGACACTAAAATCGGTGCATTTAAAGGCCCGTTACGAGCGAGTGTTTTGAAAAAGAATAATCTGATTTTGGTCTGTAAATAAGTATTGTGTGAGGATACAGACATAATGGGTTAATATATCTATTAGCTAACCCTTCAACCCCATGAAACTAACCACTAACTCTAGAAAATGCCCGCGTATAAAGGACATCCCTTAATGCGAACCTAATCTCTTAAAATGAGGTTATAATAGAGCGCTTGATCACAGAGTTCTAAATACTAAACTATCCCAAAAGCATTACGGTCCGGAAATTAAATTATTTGTAATGAAATTGGGTCCGAAAACGGCTTGTCTGTTTCGGTGATATTTATTACAACTGCTTAGTGTAGCTTTTTTTAATGTTTTCAATTTGACGTACTTGGATGTTCTGCTAATATATGAGGCCTTTTACATTATGCAGCCCTCTAACTCGCACTTTTAAAAATAATTTCAAATAGCAACAATATGGTTTATATTTTTTTAAATGTGGTCAATCATTATTTCGCTGCATGCAACTATAGATGTTCTCTACTAATTTTAATTTTGATATCTGTAACGGGGGATCCAAAACGCGTAATTTAGTTATTTTAAATTTTGGGCCTCTAATTCTAATTGGACTCCACAAAGTAAAAATATGTTGAGAACATCTCACATAGTTGCATGCAGCGAAATAATGATTGACCACATTTAAAAAAATATAAACCATATTGTTGCTATTTGAAATTATCTTTAAAAGTGCGAGTGAGAGGGCTGCATAATGTAAAAGGCCTCTTAAGTATCAACTTCTTTTGTTATAGCTGAGAGGCTTGTCTATCAGCCACTTCATCAACTTTTTATTGTATGGTGAACTTACATCGAATAACTATAACTTACTTAAATCGCTGCCAACTGATAGTGGGCTAGAGCATTTGGACTCCCTATGAGTCCAAATGCTTTTACTGTAGTAGCTGTAGTATTGTAGTAGCTGTAGTGTTGTATATAGTTTGTAGTATTTGTTTAATAAAGGCATACCGCCATAAAAAAAAAAAACTTACATCCACCTGATGTAAAGCGGTAACCTCTGCCAAAACAGATGCATTTATCATAACAAGTCACGAACTGCACTGCGCCCATCACCTCACCCTGAGACATACAGGTGTTAAATATAATGTGCCTGTAATTTCATAATTACTTAGTGGGTGTCAAGGACTGCTGCTGCCGGAATACTAGTTGCTTCGCGACAGTTTTTTCTACTTGACGGTGATAGCTATCCAGGAGAGTATTTGCAATATTAGTAACCGCCATGCGGTGAAGCTCGAGTCGGCGGTGGGGATCGAACCATGGTCCTGCGGCACCGCAGTCCATAGCTCGGATATCATGATTCAAAATACAGTGTAAACTCTATATAGCGACACTGAAGGGACTGTGCATTTTATGGCGTTATAGAGAGTTGTCGTTAAATGGAAAGAAGAAACATCAGAATTAGAAAAAGAAAAAGTTTATTTCCGACTATTGTTAGTAGTTATGTGCATAAAAAATAATGTTATTTGAACGAAAAATAAAATCTTCGTATATAGGTTTCTTTAATTTTTTGGAAGATTTTCCCTCGCCTTCAGCGTGGAGGAATTTTTCTTTGTTTTTACATATTGTGGACACGGTAGAGCGACTAAATCCAAAGCGTTTGCCAATATCACTTATCTTCTCTTCCGTTTCTATTGCGC
This sequence comes from Plagodis pulveraria, assembly GCA_963890685.1. Classification (NCBI taxonomy): domain Eukaryota; kingdom Metazoa; phylum Arthropoda; class Insecta; order Lepidoptera; family Geometridae; genus Plagodis; species Plagodis pulveraria. The sequence goes on from OY982971.1 coordinate 10,924,083, forward strand.
GTATCAATAAAACTTTTTCGTCAATACACAGTGATTTTCTTTTATTAGCTATGTTTACAGTTTGAAAGTTTGTGAGCAACTAATAATATGATAAGGTATAGATAATCCATGACTCCTACTTATGAGTCATGGTCAACAACAGTCTACACGTACAAGCAATCCCAATTTGTAAACAAAAGAACGAATTTCATAGAAAGTTCGGTATGCATGATGCCGACAGTCGAGTTTATTGCGGGCTAGGATAATAAAGCGACAATAGATCGTACACTGCTGCGCAGTTTTTACTAATTTTAGCAACTTAAAAGGTACTTTTTATTACTCAATTGTTGTCGTTATTGAGAGTGGGTGTAATGCTATGTAGAGTGAAACATTGTATGAAAGACAAGCTAAACCAACCAAAGCCAATTGATTTCGACGCTTTAGGGAGTTTGTCGTTAAATAGAGTGACGTTACATGGAGTTTACACTGTATATAACTAATGGTGAGAATGCGCTCGAAGATGTTGTTCAAATTAACCTAGAATTACTGCTTCTCAAAGAGGGATGCTTGGAACACACCGTTAGGTGCGAGGCGACAGATTTTCTATAATAGAGTTTACTAGCTAAGCAGGTGCGCATTCGCAAAATGCCGTACCACAGCCTATAATAACTGCCGTCCTCAGACGACAACCAGGACCAACGACGCGAGCTTGACGTGCCCTCTGAAGCACGGACGCGATCAGTACGGCCACTATCGGTCACCCATCCAAGTCAATACAACAGACAAAACTGCTTTACCTAATTGATCGATTAAGAGCGATTAGGCAAACTAAGTAACTGTGAGGGCTTCGGACTATACAACTAAGATATATTTATTCATGAAATGAAAGTGAGACTCCCAAAAGAATCCGGCGGTTTACGTCATCAGATAATTTTTTCGTCAATAATCTTCACTTGTTTAAAGTCTTGTCTATCTTTAGCGATTACTTTTCCTCCGCCCATTTCTCCACTGTCTAATGTGCTTATAGTTATACTCTGGTTTTTAATCCGAGATCAAAAATGTAAACAAAGGGTGAAATGCAAAAAAATATGACAAGCACTGAGTAATTGTAATAATTTTGGAAACGGATGAAGTATTTAACATAATATTTTAAGCTACATTTGATTACTTTAGTAATAACTAATAAAACTCTTTTTATTCGCGTACATATTTACGCATATATTGAAGCCTGATAAAAATAGTGTAAGATTTTTTTGTTTTTAATTGCCACATTGTTGGGATACCAAAGCCACCAAACAAATACAAGTAAGTCAAAGTTACAGTAAAATTTATTGAACTTAATTATGTCAATAATTGATTTACATTTTATAATTATAATATTTACACAGTTATTTTAAATTTATAGGTATCCCGTTTGCACTTAACCTAGGATGAAAGATTCCATAGGCTGAATTGACATAATCATATATTCTTAGTGAAGAGTGGAGAATTTACGAAAAAAGTTCCTATTTTTTAGCACAGTGGTTTTAGTTTGAACTAACGATATTTAAAGGTAGTCACTTGGTAGTTCGGCACTTACATCATCCTGTGGAAGTCGTAAGAGGCGACAGAAGGAAAAATACCAGTAGGTGGGCAGCAGCGCCTTCTGAAGAACTGCTTCCTTAACTGCGATTCCCCAGACGCCTGCCGAAAGTGAGACTTGGCTTCCATATCTGTTCGTAGGTGTAATACCGTTTTAAGTACCATACAAAAGCGTCGTGTGTAAATTTAGCTTAATCCGAATTAAGCCATTGAGATCATTGCTCGTTGACGGAAATGACCACTTGCCCAAATGGACAAGGGGAATGATGCCATAAATATTGGAGACACGAGACACTGGCCTGGTCATGTGTATCTAGGGTTGCCAGATCAAGGTATATCAATTCCTAGACATACCTGGGCTTACAAATAAAGTTGATACATAGAGCTCACATTATTTTTTTAAATTTAGTTGAGCAAAAGTTTGACCGCAGACACACCTGATGAAAAGTCATGACGCGGTCGACGGTAGAAAATGCTTGCCTATAGCAGATACCTGTTTACTCTGTATTTGAAAACTTCCAGATTATATTAATCGGGAAATAGAGACGCTGCTGGTAGCGTCTATACTTCGGGCGAACGCATTATAAAGCTGGATTTAAATCGCTTTTCGGAATACCGATGAAAGAATAAAATTTAAGTTAAAACAAAGTTGAGCCACTCTTTCGCTCTTTCAGGCTAACTATTAACTAATTAATAATGAAACTGTTGATCATCAATAAAACTCTGTAATCTTATAGCCTTTTAACTAAAGTTTGAAATCACACACACGGCCGGCATGCGCATGCGCCGCATAAGTAGGATTGTATTGAAATCCGTTCAGCCGCATCTAAGGTGAGTTACAATAAATGTATAAATACACCAAACATAATTACTTATCTAAGTATGAAGTATGGTACAGCAATTTTGAAGGACAGGTGGGATTATGTTTGCTGTTGCTGTGTCCGCAAGATTGTGAAAAACCTAATACTCGTCAATTCCGGGACAGTAGAGCGAAATTACTGGACACGGGACAAGACACCCCATTCGGGACTATCCTGGATTTCCCGGACGTCTGCTAACCGTCTATCGAATACCGTGTCGAATGTATCTTTAGGTATAGGTACTCGTGTATCATTCCAGTGGCTTCTGCTTATGTTATCTTGGTTAAACTAGTAGTACCCCGGTGGCTGTGTGCCAATTTTTTCAACCATCACTAACCGATTAATCTTGTACGGAGATATGTATTCTATAATATAATTATACCTCTGCCCAAGTTTATTAAAAATGACTTTTTGAAGCGCTCGTAGCATAGTCTGCTGAGCCGTTCTTAACCGATCAGCTAAATAAAGTAACGTCCGCCGCGGTCTAGAATTCAATGGGTGACCGCTAGTGACATTACTACTGAGCGCTTCCGTGCTTCGGAAGGCATGATAAGCCATCGATCCCAGTTGCTAAGACAATAACCAGCCAAGATGGCAGTTGCTATAGTAAGGTGGTAGGATATTATGCGAATGCCCGCCTGGCTAACTACCATCCTCAAGTAAAAAATCTGTGCCAGCTAACCTAACGGTGTGTTCCAGCAGCTATCCTTGAGAGCCATACATTCTAGGTTAGCCTGAACAACATTTTTCACCACATCATTACTTACCATCAGGAAAGATAGTGTTCACATGCTAGCCTATAGGTATAAACAAAAAAAAGTACCGTCGATCATACAAATCTCCAGATACCAGATAGCGGCGAATTTTTGCTTCGCGCGGCAAAGGTCAAAATGTCCAATTTGTCCAATATAAAAAAGACACATTTTATATTAGACAAATTAAAAAGTCAACCAAGTTAATCTCTAGTGACTTGATTTAGATAGATAGACTCAAGACATTATTAACATTTACTTTTTATTGTATATATTTCTGATAGGTAAGCCTTTGACCAATCTCACCTGATGGTAAGTGATGATGAGGTCGAAGGTGTTAACAGGCTTAACCTAGAATTACTGCCTCTCAAGGACTGCTGCCGAAACACACCGTAAGGTGGTGAGATTTTCTACTAGAGGGTAGTCGCTAGCCAGGCGGGCATTCGCAAAATGCCTTTAAACCATGCGGTGAAGCTCAAGCCCGCGGCGGGATTCGAACCATGGACCTGCTGGGCGGAAGTCCATAGACATTGCCACTGAGCCATCACTGCTTCAAATGCTTACTGGTCTCAAGTTTCAGTAAGATATACAATGATCTCGGGTTATGCCTATCCTATCATCAGAATCGTTTTGGACATCTCGGTCGCAATATTTCGTTTGTAATTGGAAGCGGAAAACAGTAGAACTAGATTGCTACATAACTGCAAATCGTAATAACACCAATCGCGATGTTCACATCAATATCACTACATAGTATAAAATAAAGTCGCTTCCCGCTGTCTGTCACTATGTATGCTTAGATCTTTAAAACTACGCAACACATAGTGAGGTGTTTCTTTTCTTAAAAAAAAATAGGATGTATTCCATTCGTCTTTTTTTTTTTTTAATTTTGTTACATCAGAACTTTTGACTAGATGAACCGATTTTGATGATTCTTTTTTGTTTGAAAGTTGATGCTTGCCGTGTGGTCCCACTTAAATTTCATGAAAATCGGTCAAGCCGTTTTTGAGTTACACTACAATAACTGAAAAGTATTTTCCTATCTTGATGATATAGTCATTGACAGTGAATGACAATCGATCCCATAAGTAGTAAAGGTCACTAAAAAGGGTGAAACGTTCTTTTTTACCAATAAATGACACCGAATTCAACACTAAATATGTGTGAAATAACTTATCGAAGTCGGTACCATGCGCACAATATTGTGATAATAGATACTTTTGAAACATCGTGGTACCGACTTCAACAAATTATTTCACACATTTGAGTGTTGAAGTCGGTGGCATTTTTTAAAGATATAGTGATTCAAGAGGAAGGTTTATATTTATAATACATGCATAATATACTCGAGAAACACTGATAATTTTAGAGGTAATAATGTGATGTCAAGAGTAACCTTTAAAGAAAACATGTTTGTATTGTCCAATTAAAAGCTGTGAACGTTGTATATAAAGACAATCTGTAATATATTTAGTATTAGTATTGTACCCGGGCGAAGCCGGGGCGAGTCGCTAGTAAATCATTAAGCAATGTAAGTACCTGGTCATTCCTAATAATAGTGCATGTTTGTAGTACAGCAGCACATCAACCTAGTTACGATGAATCAGCCAATGACGATGCTTTGATGGTAGATTTCGCACGTTTTATCTTTCCTGATAGACAAGATGGGACTGTGTGTCTCAAAGCTTGAGAACTCGTGCTGGGCCCCAATTCTCTTAGCTATTGACCAAACGCACTCTACTGCGATGCTTCTACGAACGAACTGCTGTTAATGTCAAATTTGGTAGTCAGATAATTCTAGCTCCTAATCGCAGTTGTATAGCAATCGTGTGCTATGGTTTGCAAATGTTGCCACTGAAATAATAATGAAAACTTCTATCAATAAAGCATCAGTCAAAACATCAATACAGTGGTTTTCTAGCAAACAATACATTAAATAAATATATTTAAATCATTTAGCTATTTTACTATCTAAAATCCTCTAAAATATTTTACGCCACTGTAGCAACGGAATCGCAACATAATAGCTTACAGAGTACCAAATATGTCAAAAACTATTGATAGCAAGCCACTGACTTGCGATCGAACCTAAATAGCGGGCAGACTTCGGATACTGTCAAAAACTAAAATTTTCATGCAATTAAGTTGCGTTAACGCCGTTCAATAGCTAAGAGAATCGGGCCCCTGGTATGATGTATCCTGAATGAGTACCGGTGTAGTAGCAGTTATGCAGAGTATAGTTTGTAACGTGCCGTATGCCTTCTGTGGTAAAACTTTTTTTTTATAGCTGATAGGCTAGCCTTTGATCACTATCTACACCTAAGTAAGTGACGATGTGGTCGAAGGTGTTCTTCAGGCTAGCCTTTTTTTTTTTTTTTTCATGAGGAAAATGCATTTACGCATACACACCCGCCGGGGATCTTCAGGCTAGCCTAGAATAACTGGCTCTCAAGGACAGCTGCCGGAACACACCGTTAGGTACTTGGCGACAGATTTTCTACTTGAGGGTGGTAGCTAGCCAGGCGGGCCTTCGTGAAATACCCTACCACCATGCGAAATCCATCTTTATTAAATTTTGGACGACTACGACTTAAATTTTCTACGACGCTCATATCGCCTAATATTGATAAACATATTCTATTGCCGCGTTAAAAAAATGGTGTAAAGTAGATATAGGAGATGTAAAGTGTAAAGCATCTGAGAAGAACAGGCAAGAAACTTGACTTATATACATTTATTTTTAACTGACTCTCCAAAAGAAGAGGAGCTGTATGTTTTGACTGTAAGTATGTTTTTTATTACCTACTTTTGTCACGCGATTGATTAGTCCGCCAAATATGATCTGTTTTCGTTGATTATTTTTTTGTTGAGTAGAGTATACACTTCCAAGTTCGTCTCGTTTAAATTTCATTAAAATCGGCTTAGTAGTTTTTAGCTATAGTTAATTAACTGAAAAGTGTGTATGCTGGCCTAGATGATTTAATGGTAAATGCAACTCGCAGCAATGTGCATCACTAAAAACAATAAAAGAAATCTTAAAAAAACCGACTTCCAACAATGAAAGTATGAAATAACTTGTGTAAGTCGGACAACGATAATGTGAGGTCAATTTTGAATCAGCATGGTAACGACTTCGACAAGTTATTTCGTACTTTGAGTGTTGGAAGTCGTTTTGGAATTTCTGAATATTTTTTAACAAATAAATGTTATAATGCATTATCGTGTGTGTGTGTGTGTGTGGGAGCACCTTCAGGACAGCAAAAGACAGCATTGTATATCTAGTACCAAATAGATTAAAATTTTGATATTAAAAACCTCTATTTATGTCTCATCGTGTTGAAATTATAGCTTTCCGGCCGCGGCTCCGTCCGCGCGTTGTCGGTTATCGCGCAAAACCATTAACCACTTTTTGCGTAGTAAGTTAAAAACTATCCTATGTCCTTCTTCGGGTCTCAAACTATTTCCATACCAATCAAATCGTCGTTTCATCCAAATCGGTCCACTAGTTTTTAAAACTATTCGTTGCATACAAAAATACAATTCTTTTCTCTTCATAATATTAGTGTAGATGTAGATTAGCACCTCCTATAATAACAGTAGTAACTAACTATATAACTATGCTCTACATTTCTAAAGTTGAAGAATCTCCGACCGAGATAAGTGACAATAGGTTTTTATCGAAATATCATCTTCTGTCTTACAAAAAATAACAGCGTTCAAAGATAGCCGCTTGTTGATCTCAAATGTTTGGATAAGAATTTCTATCAACAGATAAATGATATGGCGCCTGTTCTCTCCTAATCTAACTTATTTATCATAATAGAGACTGGAGCGCTATCGTTTACTAACACAATAGTGTTTAATCTAAGCACATAGATGGGATGCTTAGATAGCGGCAAAAAAGCAATGATGGCCAAATAGCTATTGCCGCAGGTCCATGGTTCGATTCCCACCGCGCCGGCTTGAGCTTCACCGCACGGTGGAAGGGCTAGCTACCACCCTCAAGTAGATAATCTGGTCGCCAAGCACCTCTCGGCCCCAGCGGAAGACCAGCGTCGGTTGCTGCTCGCAGCATCCGGCATTATGCTGAGCTGAGGCCGGGTTTGTGACACGCACTGTTTTATAATTTCATGTTTGTTTTAGTTGATCTGTGTATATTTGTGTGTGTTGCAAATAAACGCTATTCTATTCTAACATTGTGCTCTGGCAGTAGTCATTGAGCTGTACTGTATCAGCCGCATTGTCGTCTGCTGTATACAGCCACCCCTATTAAGGAGGGGTCTGCCATAATCCCCACGGCAAGCATTTTGGGGATCGCAATGTAAGATATCCTCACAAGGCGCTACTGCCCACCTTCCGGTATTTTACCATTTGCTGCCTCTTACGACAGTCACGGGAAGACAGGTTAGGTGATATTCTAGCCCCGCACCCCACGGTCCTTAACCTATACTTCATTAATAATAGTATAGTAATAGTATTGTCGTTTTACCCTATTCTTATAGAAAATAACAAACACCTCTAAAAATATTTAGTGTAAGGGTAGGAGCCAGTTCACAACTCTGTTTAAAACTACAAACGACAAAATGTTTCGAATGCTTCGCCGTTGTTTATTGAAATGTAGTGTTTATATTCTACTGCCTGTCTTAGCTGATCGAGCACTTGCGTCCTTTTAACAGATCTTTAGTGTTCAGTGAAATGCAAATTAAACGGAATTACCTCTAGCTCTAGTTTTGTCTGGAGTTCCCACGGCTTGGAATCGCGAACCGGAACGCTGGTTCTTTCAGACGGTTCGACGGAGCTTTTGTATTCGCGGCTGACATCGTTTATGCACAGTGAATTAACAAAAGCAGGCTGTCTTTGTTCAAAAGCATGTATATGGATCTATGATAAACAACAATTTCCATTAATCTAGGAAATTTCTGGCTATCAGATGATATCTTCTGTCGGAAAATCTTCATTGTGTAATGTGTATAGAAAACAAGAATAAATATAAATAAAGGACCGACCTCTAAGCGTCCAGTGGTTTCAATAATAGGAGATAGTACGTAATCAAAAAGATACGATTAGTTTCTTATACATTCGTCCATAAAGAACTTGTCACATTCATGACGCGTTCTGCGTTCTGCGGTACGATCAAATCGATCGCAGCATGCCTCATTTGTGAACATTATTTGTTGGTAATAGCAATTGGTCAGCATTCCGGGCAGGGCAAGGGCAATTGGTCAATGGGCAGTGCACACAGCGGCCATTTTACATTCGATTGGGTGTAGTGATGATCAGCTCGCGTGCCCGACGGTATCTGCTCACAGCCGGGCAGACCTTCCGAGTCCCTGCCTGAAGTGTTCCTTAGGTTTTTTCTTTGTGCTAGCTATATCGTATATTTACAAAACATATATATCAAATGATGTTCACACAGGTTGCGGGATGCATTCAATTTGAGGATTACCGTCATCCGTAATGAAACTAAATGTCTTACTTTTTTTTTCATTACGGAATAACTTTCTTTCTTGGCATTTGTTTAGGCACAGAACAAAAGAGGAAAATACTGTACAGCGGATGTATATCAGCGGATTGTCCACTGCTGAACACAGCCTTGAGTATTGAAATAATCCCCACGCTTGGCAGGTGTATTGGGTATCGAAGTGTAATATAGCAGTTCCTCAAAGACGGTGCTGCCCACCTTCCGGTATTTTACCCTTAGTCGCCTTACGCCTCTTACGACGCTCACGGGAAGAGATGATGAGGTGAGGACATTCTACCCCGGCTCCCCACACGCAAGAGGAAAATGTGTGTATGACAAAAAAAAACAAAAGCACCTTAACTTGCTTTTTTTTAATAATAATATTATTTGTCGGCTTATGAGTCCTAGTCAATTCTTCCCAGTTCAATTTCCTCTTTATAATATTAGTGAAGATATAAATGTTTATGTTTATTTATATTATGACTATTCCAACTTTAGTATGGTACATTTAATGCACCAAATGGCAATGCTGCCAGCATGCGGGGCACGCTGCCAACTGGTAGTGGGCTCCAGCATTTGGACTGCCTGTGAGTCTGCAATGACTTATAAGTTGTCTTAATGCTTTTATTGTAGTAGCTGTAGTATTGTATATAGTTCTTAGTATTTTGTTAATAAAGGCATATACCGAAGGTTATAAAAAAAATATTTAAACGGCACATTTTTGGGGTTGAATTTCCAAAAACACTGCCCACTAGACGTACACTACAAAAAAAGACATGAAATCACTAAGATATCAGGCAACATATATGAAAAACGCATTGAATTGATAGCTTTTCGGAAGTCTGTTAAAAACTGTTAATGCATATGCTTCCGGACAACGGCACCATTCTGATAAGATTGTTTGTTGCCTTAACCAACTTACTGACGTAATCTGCAAGTTCAATAAGCTATGTCCACGCGCCACGTCCACGGCACTGATCTCTTCCACTCGTGGTAATGATAATCGACAGACCGCCTATCTATTGAAGCTTACCCACTGTTCCTCTTCCACTGTGGTTTCAGTCCCACTGTATAATTTTCTATCGCGGTTAACGCTCTTCGTGGAATTCTATACCGCTGCAAAAACACCGTTTGTTAGCAAATAAACAGTGGCATAGTTATGTCATGATTATTTACTGCATATTCGAAGATTGACGATATTATTACGGCAGATTGTTTTCATGACATGCGGGTTACTGTTCTTTCATGATATGAGGCAAAATGTTCATTAGCCGATACATGTTAAAGCTCAAAATACGGAAGCCCAATTGACCAACTCCTAACTAGAGGTTAGTCATTTTTGTCTTGTGTGAATCGAAGCCAAACCTAATCTTTGGTCCCGTTGCTGAAAATAACGAGTTTAATACCAGACAGCTATCCAGTCTTTTATGCTGTATCTGCGTAGTCCATTTTGTGAAATGATTAGGAATACTCTGGTCCGTTATCCAGCCTTTATGTTTTCCCAAAGGGTCGATACGAAATATAATTTGATAGAAGGGCAGATCAAAATCACCTATGACACTACCGGCTGGTAATGCTAAGGGTAACAAAAAATCCCAACGTCATGCGTCACAACCAATGGCGTAATTTAATAGTGCCGAAGAATACGACTGGATGTTTAAGGTGTTACATGATTTTTCGCATGTAGGTTAACCTTCTGTCTCCTATTCAACTGAAGCCTGTATACTTAGAACTACAGATACTTTTATAGTGACGAATCAGTGCTTCATTCATCGCCAGTATTGGGACCACCACCTAAAACTGTCCCACTATAGATATGACGATGACTAAGCAACGGTCTATTTAAAGATAATTTGACATGCGTTGACCCATGCAATCGTCGATGGAAGCAGTTCAAGCAGTATAAGTGTTTATTGGTAGAAGGTCAAATTTAATTTGCGGTTTATTAATAGAGACGATTGCTTTGGAAACTGTTAATCATTATGTTATTTTTGTAAAAGTAAAACAATTATCAGTTGGATGCTGCATGCTAGTTGTTATAATGTGTCGTATTGTATTTGTACTGCTCCTACAATTAGCGTACTTTACCAAATAGGCTTTTCAGCAACTGATTTTGTGGTGAGTCTCCCAAAAAATGTATGTGAAAGCGTTTCTTGATTATGAGTTAGGTCTGGCTTAATTCAATTCAAAGGCGTAGCCAGTACATTTTCTGGACAAACGAATTCAGTAACAATCGTCGTAGTCTCATGTAAAAGTCTCATCAGTCTTTATCGGCCCAATGCCATTGCTACTTTAGTAACAATGATTACATGTCTTTCCAGGAGACAAGGCCTATTGCATATTCCAACAAAGCTCTCAAAATGTATGAAGCAAGATCAGAAGGGAAACAAACTGTCGATGCAAGCAAGGATTCATTTCTCAACACCACCGACATGGAACGGTCTCATTTCAATACCTAACTTGACACGGATCCGATGACTGAAACCGAGATTGTGGTTGCAAAACTATTCGCATTAGCATTCGGCTATACCAAAATTGGAATCGCAAGACAGGATCTCGCTAATTTTGTTTTTATTTTACAATTTAATCATTTGATAATGTCCCGACAACGGGACCACTATTGCTGGTGTTGTAGTGCCGTGGGGAATGACCGGTTGTTTCTATATTAGTTTTGGTTGCCATTGTGATTCATAAATAACCTACATCACAAATGATTACTCATTAGTATTAAAATGCAATAGCCTATTATTTGGCCATAGCATACGCTACAGTTCCCTTTAGGAATATAAAGACCGTTATCCTCTTTTTAGATGACGTAAAATGTTACTAAGGAAAAGAAATGCGCTGAATTAGCAACACACACATGTTCATGTAAGTAGGGTGTTGCGCACTAAAGAGCCCTTCACTGCTTTGAAGAGTATTTTTACTTTGCAGGAAGCTTTACCATTTTAACGCCCTTATTTGCCGAAAAAAGGCATCCCCGATAAGAATTGCCATCAGGCTTGCCGCCGGGCATAAAACCTAAGCCAAAACTTTTTACAATGAGTTCTTAAGCTGTTCTTTGTGATGGAAAAAAACATATTGTACCGAGTCCACATCGTGGGAATCCAGTGGAAAGGTCTGGGGTCATATGCAATTCCATTATTTTATTATCATCACTCCCGCATTGTAATTTAGTTATGACTTCACTTGCTGTTTTGTTTTCCTCCTTCTGAATATGACTCTTCCAATTTGCAACAATAAAAACATACGTGTTTAGCAACATTTTCAAATACAGCATATAATATAATTCCAAACTTACGATCAGCAGATTCCATATATTAACTTTTTAAAGCCTGTTTATTACACTCGACCGGCAAATGTATTAACATTTTATGCATTTGCCTAATGAAACCCGAGAACCTGATGCGTTTCAATATCGATTTGCTTATTAACAATTTGGGATCGATTTCGCGGCGAAATTGGTGGAAATTCGCATCACTTGCTTAGCGGAGGCGGAAAGATGTGTTGTCCTGTTTCAGAGGCATCGATTGGCGCTCTTCTAAGTTTCTGTTCGAATATAGACTCTTTTGTGTTGATTCTACGGTCTCTATTGGGATGATTTTTGAGGGTGTTTAGGTCGTAAGGGTTCTGAAGGGGGATAGCACGCGGCCGTCCGGCTCCGCAGTGCCTCGCCGGTCGCCGGCACCATCGCCCGCGCCACTGCGACCCTACGTTCGGAAACATTCGGCAACGTTCGTTGCGTTGCGGTAGGTTTCGCTAAAAATTCGGTACGCGTGTCCGGATTTTTTCGCCGAAGTGCGTAACTATCGAGTGTTTTGAAAGTGCGTACTGTGTGAATGTTTTGTATTTAGCGTTGTTTAGTGGTATTTAGTGCTGTTTACCGTATCTAGTGGTGATGTTAAGCTTTACTAAAGTTTAGCGCAGTGTTTTGTAAGTTTATAAAACGTTCATCGTTATCCGGCTTCTGTTTCTACAAACAAATGCGTATTTGCTGCTGTATATTTTGAAATATTTTACAGGGATATCAATGCATTTAATGTAGGATGCCACGTTTTGATTGTCTATGGAAGTTTCCTTCTAGCGATATGCGTGGGCAGTCCATGCCCATTTTGCGTTGTTGAATATAATTTCTTTACTTACTCATAACTTGTTAACGTTATAGATCCCTGTGGTAACTATGATTGTGAAAAGGATGTTTCTATGTAATAAATAATTTAAAAACAAAACATATCGTAACATTTCCGTTGTTGCCTCAGATAGCGTACATAATGCTGTTTCCATTAAACATAGTATATTTACAAATAGAGTTGACGTGACGAATACTGAAAACGGATAATAAGCTCAAATATTTTGTCTATATTTTAATTTGTACGATATTGTAATATTAGCTGACTTAGCTTTTACAAGATTTCATTTATACCCTGTGATTTAATTTTCGAGTTTTATTTTAATACCTAGTATGGATGTTAAATAAAATCTTATTTTATTTAGGTACATAATATGTCCGTTAAAGAGAATCGCAAACAGTTCATACTCAGAACTATTGTTCTTACCTTTTATTTATAAACTCCATAGTACATTTTCCATGATGTACAATTACCATGTAGGTACCACATGTACCATCTACTCAATCTATTGTATTAATTTATGGTCAGAAAATATTTATATATTAATTAACTTTCAAGGAAAAACAGGAAATATACGTGTATCAGGATAGTACCTAAGGTTGCATGTGAGTCGATGTTATTAATAATATATTCACGATATAAGTACCTAAGAGAAGTACTTCTAATTAATCAAAGTGAATAGTTAAAAAATAACAAAAGCTTTAAAAATGCTATAAGAAAACTCAATTTTAATTAAACAATTATTTAAAGTAATATATAACCGAGTCTAGATCTATCTAGATCGAGACTGAATCTCGATAGTGTGTTCAAAGAGTCGGGAGGTCCTGAAGAAGTCCTCCTGAGGAGGAGGTCCTCCTCAGGAGGACTTCTTCTGTTTCGCGTAGAATCACTTCTACGCGTCGAAAATTCTTCCGGATTTTGCTGCGTGGTGTTGATGTCATTTCGACTAATAGGAAAATTAGGCGGAATTGACACTAGATATTTAAAAAAAAAAATTTTTAAGTGTTTTATTAAAATAGTGTTTTCCTAAAACATTTTAAAAGTATTTGTTATTATTAAATATGGATTTCCGCAAATTAACGCCTGAATGTGATTTAGTATAGTATAATTCAAGATATAACTAAGGGTATAGAAGAAGAATTTGCAATTCACGAATCCATTTTATAGGTCTGAGTCGAGAAATATGGTAAATATGGTATGGCATTGAAAGTCTCCTTACGTAAAATACGTTGAGAGAATATCTAATTAGAATTGATAGTTGTGGAGCCCTGTTGCTCGTAAGCATAAATCCCAGTCCTGCTAATTATTATGAAAGTGAAACTTTATATGTGTGTGTATGTATAAGTTTGTTCCCATTCACCTCAGAAATGGCTGAATGGATTTTGATATGTTTAAAATATTTATTCTGACCTGCTTTGCAGAAATCCGTGTCCAATAACCGAAATAAAAGTATTTGACGATATTTTCGCCACCCCTTTCTCGGTACCGATATTATTTTGTGCTCTGTTATGATATTTCTACTGTATTAGCTTGCCAATTGCCACTATACTGGATGAATATCATCTTAGTCCTGTACGTATAATGTTATTTTTCACAAAATTAAATAGACCATTGTTATAATAGTAAAAAAAAACAGTATTTTATATAAAATAAAAATAAATATCATACATTTTGGACACAAAATCCTTAGCAGTTTTAGTAAATGTGTCTAAAAACTAAGTTAGTAAACAAACAAGAAAGAAACTAAAACAAAAATTAAGAAACGCTTTCACATTCTAGTACAAAAATAATACAAAAATTTTCTAATCCGTTGACGGTTCGGAACTACGCCAACCCAATGCTTTTGGATTGGATAGTCTAGCCGGGCAGTGAGCTAAATACTGCTGGAACTACCACGCCACGACCACTCTTTCAATTTGCCGTGGGTATTATCTTTGTTTGATATTTATAAAACGTTACAAATAAGTCAGTTGTACTGCGAAACTCCATGATTAGGTCGAATTTTGCAATATACTTCTGTATTCTTGGAATAAATATGGCGGTTTGTTTGCAGTGTACCCAAATGTAGTCACTACACACATCTCAGGAGTGTTAGGGACGTGGTAGTTCCAACAGTATTTTGCAAATGCTGCCCGGTCAGACTGTCCAATCCAAAAGCATTGTTTTCATGTTTGACGTTCATAACATTTTCAAGTATAAACGTCAAACCAAGAAAATACCACGAAAGCCAAGCGGTAATAGCTTAGGAATTGCGTGCCCGAGGTCTATGGTGCGTTCCCCACTGCCGGCTTGAGCTTCACCGCATGGTGGAAGGCATTTTGTGATGCTCGCCTGGCTAGCCACCACCCTCAAGTAGAAAATCTGTCGTTAGTGTATCGGCAGCAGTCCTTAAGAGCCAGTAAATTATAGGCACATGAAACTAAACAGCTGTGTCTTTGGGTGCAATGCCATTCGTCTTTTTTTGTGACGATATGCATCTATTATTGGCAGAGGTTACTGTACTGCATAACATCAGGAGGGCCTCGTGCTTGTTCCATCCCAAACCCAAAAAAAACCTTAGCAACATATCAACTGTTTCAAGGTGATGGGCGAAGGGCAGTTCGTCAGACGAAATGCATCAGTTATAAGCAGAGGTAAGCTTAACATCAGATGGGTCACGTGTCAGGTCCGTCACAATCATTTAAAAAAAGCAGCAAATTATACCTTCAACAATATTTGAATGTATATAAATAATATTTGAATATAGGCGAACTATAATTATACAATTTTGCTGGTTCGATGTATTATAACTATCTGCGTTTAGGGAGTTATACAAATTATACCAGATGGTTAAACTCTATAAGCTCAACACCCATCTTGTTCCCTTGCATATGTCATGCACATAGGTATTATTTTATTGGCGACTTTGTCGTAAAATACGGAAATTAGCAATGCTAATTATGTCGCTAGACAACTGAACAAAGTATAGGGCGTTAGTGGTACGCCTCTTTCGTATTCTAACTGGATATCATACTAAAGTAATAAATCTTTTCTAAACGTGAAAGCCCTGGGACAGATGTAAAGCTATGTCCATTAAATACTAACGAAGACAACTTGGCTGGCTTCACTGCACTGTATCGATCTAACTAACACATACTGCACTCGTCGTAAATAGAACTTGGTACTCTGTCGCAGTAGTATTATGAAATATCTATTTTTAGTTCAGTACAATTCGTTGATACATCTTTTTGTAACACGGTTCTTGATTAGTGTTTTTTTGGATTACGATCTAAATATGTAAATAGAGTTAGAAGTTGGAACTATGTCGTAATAATGTTTTATTTAATAAGCCTTAAGCACCCGTGGAATAATGATGTGAATATATGATAAAAAGGATTTTTTGTGTTTGTGACGAAACATGCATGAGGCCCACCTGATGTTTAGCAGTAACCTCTGCCTAAAACAGACGCATATCGTCACAAGTGGCGAATTACACTGTGCCCATCAGCCTGAGACACAGCTGTTAAGTCTCATGTGCCTGTAATTGTCTGGCTCTCAAAGACTGCTGCCGGAAGACATTGTTAGGTGCTTCGCGACAGATTTTCTACTTGAGGTTGGTAGCTAGCCAGGTGAGCATTCGCAAAATACCTTTCCACCATGCGATGAATCTCAAGGATCGAACCATAGACCTGTGGCACAGCAGTCCATAGCTATTACCGCACGGCTGTCATTGAAAAGGTTCTTTGCTTAGTGTTAGGTATAAGTAATTATTATTTATTATAAGTATTTGCAACAAAGCGTATACGCAGAACCCGATACATTTTAATTACAAACTTAATTATCGCTTGCGACAGTATTATCAAGGGTCATTGACCCGTCGCGGGGGTTACTACATGAACACATGTGTTGTTGTGTACATTACGTAATTGAAACAATGTGTGCAACGACGATAGTGATGAAATATGGAAGATTATCTTGAAATCTACATATAAGAAGCAGCTGTGGCTATTATCGTTATATGTAGAACAAACGTTCTTTTGAGGCAATTTGAACTCAATATCGGATAGTGAAAGTAATGTACGCTATCCTTACCGTCTTTTGAAGTAATGATAGCCGGGCGGTTATAGCTACGGACTGCGGTGCCGCAGGTCCCTGGTTCGATCTCCACCACCGGCTTGACCATGGTGTAAGGCTATTTTGCGAATGCCCGCCTGGCTGGCTACCACCCTCAAGTAGAAAATCTGTCTCCAAGCGGTGTGTTTGTCAGCAGTCCTTGAGAGCCAGTGAAATTACAGGCACATGATGAGAATTAACAACTGTATGTCTCGGGGTGACGGGCGCAGTGCAGTTCGTCATATGTGTCAAAATGCACGTGCTTGTTCCCTCACAATAACATAAAAAACAGTGTGAACTTAAAATATACGTAGATAACAGACGAAAAAAACGTAGAAGGACCGATGATCAAATTTAGAAAATTGAAGAATGAATAACCTTAATAAAATAAACTAGCCAAGTGCGAGTCGAGTCTTGCTCTAAAGAGCAACGCATTGCAGCATCCCATACAAAAGAAGAAAAAAATTATAATCACAGGTCCAAAACAACATGTTAAATCGGCGTTTTCAGTATTTTTTTGTTAATAATATGATATTTTACATATTATACCGCTTTTAGACTCCTAACTAGTTTCGTTAGACTTTCCTAATAGACCGCGTAATAAGCTCCTAATTGATCTGCAACGAACCCTTAAGATATAAAATATGACACAGCAACGTTTCTATGAAAAACGTGCCCTTGTCTTAAAATCGTTGAGCCGCTCCATAAAGGGGCGGTCACTTCCACACGATGTTTTTAAACTTCCGCAAAACAAATCCAATGTTTTAGTCTTTAGTATGTCACGTTCGCAATAACATCACTGTAACGTAGACTTAGGCAGGTACAGTGCGAAACGAAAAGTTTCGACACAATTTATAAATTGGTACAAAGTTAAATTATTCTCCACCAACTCTACCTTTACCCAATAAGTAAAATTACAGGCAGATGAGACCTAACAACTGTACGTCTGTGACTGTGACGGGCACAGTGCAATTCGTCGTTTATGAAATGCAATGAAATGATGAAATTAAATATAGGCTGAGGTTAGTCCGCCTACCATCAGGTGGGCCTCGGGCTTGTTTCATCACAATAACATAAAAAAAGCATCATTTTGCGCTAGATTTTTTAATACCTTATAGCAAGTATTTGGATACGATACGGCACCAACAAGTCTCTGTCATCATCATTTTCTTACCCTTGCTCCACTTTATGTGGGGTCAGTACCATTATTATGTTAACGCAGAAGACGCAACAACAAGAACATATTAAAAATAATATGTTTTCTTTAACAACATAAAAGACAACACCAGAACATATTGTATCAAGTTATTTTGCTTTGATCGCTGGCTGCCGGTCTGACAGTAAACCTCCTTGGGGATGCACTCGTTGGTAGTATACTAACAACTTTGTAACAGCTTCCAATCCTCATGGTGTGCAAATTATTACGTGTGTCAAAATTGACAGTGACTTGGATAATAAAGATGTAGGACAAAGCAAAATTACCCATGACTCTATCGAGGATAATAATAAGTCTCCATACCAGTAGTGTGGTTTGATTGTGCAAAAGATAGTACAAGTCCTCACGATACTAAACATTGTAATTGCCCAGAAATAATATAATAATATACGATTTTTTTGGTATAGTTTTCACACGGGAGTTACATTATTGAAGTTTTCATACGGATCCCTAAGTTTTTGATCATATTCTACAGCCTATGTCCATCAGGGATAGTGTAGGATTCTATTGGTGATTTTCTTAAATCAGTCCATTACTTTTTAAGTTTATTCATTACATATTAAAATACAAATCTTTACTCTATATAATATTAGTATACATACATAATCTTTGTTATTTTTAGTAGATTCTGTGTTATACTTTTACATAGGACTTACATATATACGATATGTGCTTATATTGAGGTCATTATTGATGGTAGGCATATAATATTCTGCTATTGTACCAACAGCATTGCTATATTTAGCCGACAAGCCGACCTACAAGCGCTACGCTGTTAGGTATTGTCACTGCACAATTAGGTACTACTGTCAGTGATAAGCGCTACTACAGGATATATTGGACTAATTAGTTATATTATAATGCAGTACATTATACAAAACAATGCAGTGATATTTAATAGGATAATTTAAAGAAATATTGGCTAAGTCCATGTCGGGTCTCGCTCTAATAGGATAACGCGTCGCAAAAACAAATGTTGTAAAATTGTTTATTATAACTGTTGATTAAAGAGATGATATTGCACTTAATAGTGTGATCGCGTCCCTTCTTTGCTATTCAAATGAATAAATAGGGGGCCGTCAATGTATACTATATTCTCTACATTAGTTAAATATTAAAAGAAGTTTTAAAAGAATAGCCCCTAGTTTCTTGCCCTCTCTTCTCGCAGTGGCCATATAAGACTTTTTTTTGCTGGAGCAGTAGAATGTAGTATTTCAATATTCAAATGTAGCTTCATAAGAGCGTCGTAGACGCCTTAATTGAAGTAAACCGCTAAAGCTAGATTATGATACCCAGAAATGTTAGGGTACAAATATCGGATACATTTTCATTTGTCGGAGTCCTCTTAATAAGTTGAAATCGGACTGGATCACTATGGCCAGTTTATGAATGAAATTCTATTGTTATAATTATCGCCGATGCCAATTGGTTTTTTTTTTACCGGCGGTATGTCTTTATTAACAAAATACTACGAACTATATACAACACTACAGCTACTACAATAAAAGCATTTAGATCCCTATAAGTAATTTCATTGTATTTTAATGCAACATTTGGTGTTGGATCACCATCAATAAACTTACGATGTCGTATACGGACAAGGGATCCGTGACAAATAGGATTATTGTGACTATCCACAACGGATTGTAATTATTAAGGCTCTGTTTTGCCCATTGGGCACGGTACCGTGCTTTGAACAATCGTCAGTTACCAAATTCACTACATTATATAGTAAGAACTTCTCACATGTAAAACCCCGAGCTGCTAATTTGTAGACTATGAGGTCCATACAAATCACGCGTTTAAACTATTATTTTAGTAGGTATCGTTGTCCTAATCTTTAATTATGATCAACTAACCATTACACGTGTTTTCAAGTGACAAATCGGATAAATAACTATGACCTCAATAAAATATATTTTTTTATAATATCTTAAACATTTCTAATTATTAAAGCGGTACGGCAATTAATAAATTGGCTTGATTTCACCGTCTTGCTTAAAAATGAGAAGCCGGGATACCGGAAACTTATCTCTCGCTTAGGATATTGGTTTCAATTCAGAGTCTGGGAGATAATTTGGTTGCCAAGTCATTTTATCGAGCTACGAACGTATATTTAGATGAAAATTAATAATTTGTTTGGATTCAGTAAAATTTGTGTTTTTGCAATTATTGGCGAAATCTCTCGACCACGATCAACGTTTAGACTGGATCACCGAGGTTATATAAAATACTAGTTCGGTATTAATATGGACATGAAGAGATCTGTTTTGACAATTAAAGTTTGTAGTCATTAAATATTCAAATAACACACATAATCTGTCTGAAAAAAAACCTAGTCTCCCGCATCAAGGGGAGGGGAGTTTGCCATAAAACCCATGCTTGGAAGGCGTCTTGGGGATCACAGTATACTATAGCAGTTCCTCAGAAGGCGTTGTCGCCCATATTCCGGTATTTTGCCCCTAGTCGCCTTTTACGACACCCACGGAAAGAGATTAGGTTGACATACAAGACCGGTACCCCATGAGCAATATTTTTTATTATAAAGCAAGTATACCTTGTAGAATGTAGGCTAATTGATTTGTCGAAATTTGGATATAGCTAAGTTTGAGTATAAATGTTTAAATTTATCGAGGCCTAATTTTAGAATAGTGATATTAAAGGGGACACACTCCGTTAACCAAACCAATCAATTAAGAGATTGTCAGGCGATCGTGCCAGCATTCCGCAATAATTCGGCCGACACGCTAACTAACATCGATTGGCGTAGATAACATTCATTTAATCAAGGATAACCGCAATTCTCAAATTTGATCATTCGATAACCGATCTCGGTAGAGCCTGACGTCTCAACCCTTTTCAATTTGTTTCCAATTACAAAACATAACATTAAATATTCTTGTTTATTTATAACTAAAACAAAAACCAACAAATAAAAGTTGCAAGAGAAAAACGGACTCAATATTCTGTTTTGGTATATTATACAATATACATGTTTCCATCAAGTTTCTTATTGGTTAGAGACGTGACTGTTCAGTAAACTTTCCTAGTAGTGATTTCTAATTAGATAGGTACCTATTTGTATGTAGAGGTTGATGTTCTAGACTTGAGGACTTAATCTTATGTGCTCAATTCATAACATTTTACAAGTATATTTTTATTTTATTTCTGATAGGTAGGTAATTATCATATCAAATAGGTCTTTGACCACAATCTCACTGGACAGTAAGAGATTATGTGGTCGAAGGCGTTAACAGGCTTAACATAGAATTACTGGCTTTCAAGAACAGCTGCCGGAACACACTGTTAGGTGCTTGGCGACAGATTTTCTACTTGACGGTGGTCGCTAGCCATGCGCGGCAGTTCATAGCCAATGCCACTGCCATCACTGCTTTAAAATTAATTAAAAAGTAATAAAACTTGACTGCAAATTATTTAATTTCGTCAAGCGTTTTGTCGTTCCATGGAAATTAAAACGGCAAGTTATATTAATTTAAGAAATCGTTTTTTATAGCCCTTCATTTTGATATGCTCCGCGATGGGTTTCGAAGAAAAAAAAATCTTTTTCTCACTATATGGCTTCTGAAATCCACCTTTTTTATTATTATGGACCTAATGTCACTTGCGCTATCAAGGCAAATCTAATGATACCTCATATATTAAAATCGGCTAAGCCGTTTAGAAGTTATGGTGGAATAAATAAACTCACAAACATACATACATGAACCCTGAAAACATAACACTCCTTTTTTGAGCAGTCGTGTAAAACTAGGGCCGTAAATATTAATCACATTAAATAAACTGAACAGGAATTGAAATGTAAAGTCTGTCTCATGTTCATTAATTAAAATAAATAAGAATAATTAGTTTACTTCACATAATATTGTATTTTTCGAACTTTACAATATACAAAGAACGATGTACAAAACAATGTGCGCATACAACAAGTAGTTTTCGACCTAAAGTGGAGGGCTTATATTTAAGTTAAGGTTATTTTTTTTGATAAAGTTACATACTCGGCTTTTCGCGTTAATTACAAGGAAATGAAACATTGATATTCTGAGTAATATATTATTAATTAAAATTGAAACTGATAATATGAAAACAGTTCTAATTTTAGTGTCATTGTTCTGATAGAATGTATGTCTTTAATAATACTCTGATCTATGGCGATTATTAAATAAACAGGAAAATTTCCTCAAATTTTATGCAGATGTGATTAAAAAGCAGTTTCAGTCCAAATTACGCTTACATTGGCCATAAACAACAACATTTCGAGTATGAGAAGTAGAAAAATAATTTGCAAATAGATAACAATTTCATAGCGGTAATCAGGAACAAAAACTTCACCTCTGGGTATCATGTCATGACCGTACGAAATATCTAATAAGTACCATTTTCTCATGAAAAAAAACCGATGGGGAAGAAAGGTTCTCGAGTGGTTATCACACTACACGGAATACGTAGAGTTGGTACGCCCTCAACAAGGGGGACTGACGATATCGTGAATGTCACGGTAGGTTTAATAATAACAAATATTATTAAAATATTTTAATAAAAAATATAAAAATATATCTAGTGACAATTCCGCCTAATTTTCCTGCTAAGCCGACGTGACGTTACAAACGCCACGCAGCCAAACCGGAAGAGTTTTGGACGCGTTTCGATTCTACATGAAGCATCCTCAGGAGGTCTTGACTCTACAAGCGCACGATCGAGAGATCTTTCTCGATCGTCGGCTTAGCAGGGAAATCAGGTGGAATTGTCACTAGATATATTTTTATATTTCTTAAGTGTTTTATTAAAATATTAATTTGATGTTTACTTAAAATATTTTAAAAATAATTGTTATTATTAAATATGGATTTCCGCAAAGTAACGCCTGAATCTATTCATTATTTCACGGTAGGTTTTTTGTGGCGCTCTATGGGGGAGGCGTTTGTTCAACAGTGGGCGTCTTCCGGCTGATTTTTATGATTACAGATCCGGCCTCAATGGCTATATATTTATGTAATAAGCTGCCTCATATGCTAAAAGACATAGAAAAGGTATTAATTAAGAAAATTTTATTAACAACCCAAAATCCTTACTGGAATCTAAATGTTATTGTACCTTAGACGATTTTTTTAACGATAAATTCGTTGACATTAAAATAGATCGTTCCGTTCCTTACCATCGCCATACTCATATAGGGTCATATGTATTACACACACAAACATTCTAAATAAGACCTGCATGCATAATTATGTTGTAATAAAAATTATGAGTTGTAATATATTTTCTGCTTCAAAATCATCATCATCATGATTATTTTGAAGCAGTGATGGCTCAGTGGCATTGGCTATGGACTGCCGTGCAGCAGGTCAATGTTTCGAATCCGACCACGGGCTTGAGCTTCACCGCATGGTGGAAAGGCATTTTGCAAATGCTCGCCTGGTTAGCGACCAAGCAGAAAATCTGCCGCCAATCACCTAACGGTGTGTTCCGGCAGTTGTCCTTGAGAGCCAGTGGTTCTAGGTTAAGCCTGTTAACACCTTCGACTACATCATCACTAACGATCAGTTAAGATTGTGGTCAAAGGCTTACCTATAAGAAATAAAAAAAAACAGATTTTCTCATGATAATTAACACTTCTCATGCCAGCACTGCTTTTATTCAGATATCTCAGAATTGTCTGTTCTACGAACAATCATTTGAACTATATCAATCCCGCACGTGATCCGTATTGCTATTATTAACTAATAGCAATAGCACAGACTACTCTACAAATAATGCCGTAGAAAACAGTACGGAAGATCGAACTATACCTAGGTTTCGTCCACGCTCACCTAAGTATGCGTAAACTTTATGGCCATGATTCCTATGACTCTATTAGATGTTCATATAAAGCCCAGATAGAGTCTCAAAACGTTGTCAAAATTCTACTCTTATGACACCCATAGGTTGGGTGACATTCTAGCCCGGCACGCCTCGGGGCAAAGAGAGTATACTAATCATACAGAAATTCCAGATTCCTAACTTAGTTTAGTTTTCACAAAAATGGTTTGGCAACTTTGGGGCCTGCCAATTATTAATCTTGTAGATAAAGACATACTTATTTTCTACACTCGAGTTTAAAATGATGACAACCAACATAATAGGATACGAAAATGAAGCTACTTCATTTCCACTGAAAAATTATTAATTTAAATGCATAATCCTACTTTTAGTTTTGGTCAACATTCATCACATAATATCTAAATGTGTAGTGACATTCTGTTGACGAGCTAGGGCCCGTGACATACCTAGGGACAGAAAGCAGAGTGACAATAACAAGGCTCCGTTGTACCCTTAGGGTACGTCACTTAAAACACTTAATCTCCTATGTCACTTCATCATCGACACCCATAACGTCCACTGTTGTGCGAAAGCCTTCCTCTTTGGGGATTTGCCATAATGCGTCTTGGGGATTGCAGTGTAAGATGGCTAACTAGTGTCAGGATGCTCTGCTGCCCACTTTCTGGATTTTTTTCCTTCGACCCTTCTTCATCGACTCTCACAGATATAGGTTGATGCAATTCTAGCCCGTGACCCCACGGAGTATGTTAAGCTTAGATCAGTATAAGCAGCTGGATTATTACGTGTGATCAAAAGCGTTATCTTTGATTCTGTTACATTAACTATAGTATATGTATCGTTGCTCTTGCTGAATCATTCATGAACGTGCCTCGAGTACTGTCTAGGGCTCCGTAGGCGTAGGCGTGACCGTGGTTGTAGATTATAGCTATTTAGTTTTCAATCATCTGTAAATCTGGGTCTTAACTTGTTCTGCCCACGTCAACCCACTGTTGCTTAGAAACCGCGTATTGGTACGTATTATTAACTAACTTACACAAATTTCTTACAGCAGATAGTTTAACAATTAGCCACCGTATCATCTGTAGTAAGTGATGTTGTGGTTGAGGCTGGTAAACAGGCTTTGCCCAGAGGTATTGGCTCTCAGTGCCTGGTGACAGATTTTCTAGTTGACGGCGGTGGCCAGTAAAGCATTCGCAATGCCTTGCCATCAGGAAGCTCGAACTCGAGGCGGAATTCGAAAAATATGTACGTACAAACATCCTCATCGTTGAAATAAAACGTATTTAAATTCAATTAATAGTTAATTGATCCGGGTGTTACATTGCGGAAATCTATATTTAATACAAACAAATAATTTAAAAATATATTAAGAGAATATTAAATTAACATAACAAATTAAATTTTAAAGATATCAAGATATATCTAGAGACATTAGTAACCCAATTTTCCTGCTAAGATAACGTGACGATATTTTCTAAAATAAAATATTATTATCACAACTATGTCTTTTAACTCCCAGGCGATAGGCAGAGGAGTCTAAAACGATTCACTAGATATTTTAGGTCCCATGTAATGAGGGGCGAGTCTATTCCCATCTACCTGTTACGGTTCCAGACTCCGGAAATTCACTTACAACTAGTACCTACTGAAAATGTTCGAACCAATTAAAGGATTCAATTTAGGCATTTCACATTTTGTCATTTCGAAACGACGCAGTGTTGATATAAAAATGTATTGGAAATATCTTCATTATAATACTTCTGAAGAATTTCGCCTTTATTGCGAAAACTTTAAGCTATTTCTCTTTATACTGCTTTTTTATCTATTAAACCCAAGATCCCAGGAACTCCAAGGTGACTTGTGTAAACACTGACCTTCCGACTTTGAAACCTAAAAATAACTTAACCTTTTAAGTTTTGGAAGGAGCGTCTACCTGCTTCGGATATTTACTAGAAGGTCTATATAGATCCTTCAGTATGACAAGATATTTGTATTAGAAAATCTAGATCAATTCTAGATTTTCTATTGAAAATTTTGTATCAGCCGTCATCAGATTCAAAATTTTGTAACTACACTTTAGTGAAATATCATAGCTTATTATTATATCCAAACTATAGATATTGATACTCGTATATTGTAATAAATTACTGAATGCGAAGTGATACAAATTTTATAATACATATTTCATAAAGATAATCTGGTTAGAGCAATAAACCTATTAAACAACACAATGTACATCTCAACTTAAAATTGAGGTCATTTTAATAATTTGAGGAATGGAAGACAAATCGCAGGATGAACGGGCATTATATTCTAAACATTGCTACTACAAAGTTGCCTGGTAACTACTTTGACAAGTCATGTAGAACTGCGTTGCTACTATATAGTTGCTAGGTACTTGCTTTGACAAAGAATTATGTCCACTCTTTGGAACTTTTTGCTTGCCCCTGGACAGCCAATAAATGTATAAATATGGCATTGGTTTATGAGCTTTTACCTGTTCGAAAGAACATGACATAATAATTTAGTGTCAGTATAATCCATAATCAAAAACATCCTCAACTTATGCTGTAAGGATATTTTAGAAATCAATAGTCAGTCAGTATCTCCATCTCATCTTCAGAAGGAGAATCGATGTCCGTAGCTAAGCCAGTGTCGTTGTGTGGGGAAATATTGAAAAACCTTATCAAAAAATGTAAACGGGCCATAAATTGCAATATAACGCTAATGCTATTTTTGTTTGAGAGCTTGTCATACATACATACATATATACATAAAATCACGCCTCTTTGCCGTAGGGGTAGGCAGAGGCCAAAGATTTCCACTTGCAACGGTTCTTACAAATCTCTTTCGCTTCATCTACACTGATCAATCATTTTATACATAAGCATCGGTTTAGGCTACTCCTGACCTGACCTTTTTTTCAGAACGTCTTCAATCTGATTTCGGAACGTTCGCCTAGGTTTTCCCCTTCCAACACTTCCGTTCACTTTTCCCATGTAGACCTGTTTAGTCAGTCTCATTTCATTCATGCTCTTCACATCTCCAAACCATCTTAACGTACCTTTCTCGATTTTTGTCACAACATCCTCATTCACACCCACATCGTAATCGAGACCATCATCGAGAGCTTGTCTTTAAAACATAATAACATACGACTTTTATATATATGGACTCTTTGTCATATTATTTAAGTTTACTTACAATGACAGAATACTATAATCCATACAAGTTGTTACAGCAAAGGATCTTATAGCTTAAAGTCGCGATAACTTTTTTTATTTGCCTGATATGTTATCCTTTGACCACTATCTCACCTGATGGTAAGTGATGATTTGGTCGAAGATGTTGTTGAGGCTAACCTAGAACTACTGGCTCTCAAGGACAGCTGCCGGAACACACCGTTCGGTGCTTGGCGACAGATTTTTTACTTGAGGGTGGTAGCTAGCCAGGCGGGCATTCGAAAAATGCCCTACCACCAAGCTATAACGACTGCCATCCTAAGACGACAACCGGGACCGACGGCTTAAAGTGCCCTCCGACGCACGGAAACGCTCAGTAGTAATGTCACTAGCGGTCACCCATCCAACTCATGACCGCGCGCGACGTTGCTTAACTTTGCTGATCGGCTGAGAACAGCTAAGTAAACTTCGCTACGAGCGCTTCAAAACTTGCTAATAAGACACGTTCGGAGAGAGAGTAAACGTGAGTAGGAGTGTACTAGATCAATTACTGCTGTATGTTTCATTCTCTGTTAATGAGCCAGGTCGTGTTAGTGGTTGTGGCGTTGTAGGGTTCCGTCCCATAGAATGGAAAACGGGACGTCCATATCGTAGAATAACTTTTTGACATACGTTAAATAATATTGCGTCTCGGAAATGTTTTCGAACTTTACAGTATAGTTATATAAATAAATAATATGATAAAAATATATTATAGGATTATCTGAATATATAAGACGATAAGTATCTTACTTGTTTTAATCTATTTTATTTTTAAATAAATTACAAAGTTCCGAAATCAGATTGAAGACGTTCTGAAAATAGGCCAGGTCAGGAGTACCCTAAACCGACGCTTATGTATGAAAGGATGGATCAGTGTAGATGAAGCGAAAGAAATATGTAAGGAAGGGTCGTAGTGAGTGGCAATCTGTGGTCTCTGCCTACTCGAACGGGAAAAGGGCGTGATTTTATGTATGTATTTTTTAATTAAAAAAAATATTTTATAATTTGTACGTCAATTGATCTCAACTTGAACTTACCGGAAATGGCATCTCCCTGGCCAAAGTATTGATACAGGCTAGAAACAATTTGTTCGAAAATGTCACTGACAGTGATAGTTTCAACCTATTTTTCATTTAAGTTTTTAAATGAAAAATAGGCGTTTGAATATTTCTGGGTTCTCTTTGTTTTAGTATCGAAGTGATTTCACAAAATGGCCATTATCGACAAGCGTAAGAGCCAATTTTAGAAGTATAAATGGAATTGTTATTTAGTAACCGGCTAGGACTCCCGTAATAATTACCGGATATTTCTCCGACCAGTTTCTAACTTATTTGAGATTCTTCGTCTGGTAGTCACGATTGTGTACAGCTTCGAGCGCGGGCCTTTAGCACTGGCATTGAGACGTTTACGCTATAGCTGTCAAAGTTAAAATTCTTACGTCGGAACTGTCACTTCTGTCACCATCTCTGTTGCTATGATTTATAATGTCGTGTTGATAGGTATAGGCTATTGACACACCACACTACAAATTTCATTTTCGCAGTGCCACAGCTCCGATGCCTTCTTCTTCTAAGTCGATACGCTCTTGGCAGAGCGGTCGTGGTCGTCATGTAGCAATGGTGGAGTTGGCAGACAGTACTCGCTTCACGATGCCCCGCCACTTCACTCTGCTGGAGGTCATCCTGGCGCACTCATTTAAAGGGTTACCGACAATTTTCTTTATCTGGTCGGTCCATCGAGTGGGTGACCTTCCGCGCGGTCTAGTACCCTCCACTTTGCCCTGTACGACTAGGCGCTCTATGGACAGATTATCACGTCTCGAAACATGGCCAAAGAAGGTAAGGATGCGAGACTGTACTGTTGTAAATAGACGCTGCTTTATGCCGAGTTCTTGGAGTATGGAGACATTTGTTCGGAACTCAGTCCAGGAAACTCCAAGCATCCTTCTCCAACACCACATCTCCAGAGCGTCTATTTTCTTCCTTTCCACATCTCGCAAAGTCCATGTTTCAGCAGCGTAAAGAAATATGGGGAAGATGAGTGTCCGCACGAGCCTAGTCTTCGTGGTTTTGGTGATATTTCTATTCTTCCATACTTTCTTCATCTTGTCCATAGATGTCCTTGCAATAGCCATGCGTCGCTTTATCTCATCAATGCACCCGCCATTGTTCGTGATTAAAGTGCCAAGGTATAAGTAAGACTGGACCACGTCACAGTTCGCAATCTGGGTAACTTCCGGCGAATTGCTGTTGGCGCGATCAACTATTATCATTTTGGTCTTACTGCGATTGATCTTTAATCCAAATATTAGACTAGTGCGTTCCATTTTCAGTAGCAAGTCTTTCATATTTTGAGCACTGGTCGCAAACAGGGTCGTATCGTCAGCATAGCGTAAATTGGTGATTTTATAGCCACCAATCGTAACACCGTCCGTCCAATCCTCTAAAGTTATCCGCATTATCAATTCCGTGTATATATTGAACAATAGCGGTGATATTATACACCCTTGACGAACCCCGGCACTCGGGTGGAAATCATTTGACAAAACGTCATCTGTACGTACTGATGCTGTACCATCCTCATACAGACGTCTCAAGAGATGGACAAGATGCTTTGGTGTTCCCATTTCCAATAAAGTTTTCCACAGAACAGGCCATTTCACCGAGTCAAATGCCTTAGAGAAGTCAACAAAGCAAATGTAGGTCGGCTTGTTGAACTCTCGCGCCTTCTCGATGATTTGTCGTACAATGAGTATTTGTTCTCGCGTGCCTTTACCCTTTACAAATCCAGCTTGTTCTGGAGCGATCTCTTTGGACAGATATGTCTTCAACCGTTCATTAAGAATATGTAACAAGATTTTGCTTGAGTGTGATATTAGTGCAATAAGGCGGTAATTGTTACATTTCTTTGTAGATCCTTTTTTGTGCAAGGGGGTGAAAATAGTATGCGTCCAGTCTGAGGGCCATGTCCCTATCTGCCACACTTTGTTACAGATGGCGTGAAACATATGGTATCCGCGTTCTCCGAGGGCTTTTATCGTCTCGATAGGGATGGCGTCTC
This sequence comes from Plagodis pulveraria, assembly GCA_963890685.1. Classification (NCBI taxonomy): domain Eukaryota; kingdom Metazoa; phylum Arthropoda; class Insecta; order Lepidoptera; family Geometridae; genus Plagodis; species Plagodis pulveraria. The sequence goes on from OY982971.1 coordinate 10,954,276, forward strand.
TTCCGGTCGCTTTCTTATTTTTGAGGTGTTGTATGGCAGCTTTGACCTCAGACAGTAGAATGTCCGGTTCCAAATCTTCACTGCTTGGTTCTGTACATGGATACTGGCGGGAATTTGGATCTTCGAACAAAGACTGACAATAGTTCTTCCACGTTTCTGAAATTTGGTCGAGCTCCGTTACCACTTCATTGTCTTCATTTTCAATGGCCCAGGTCTTAGTGGGTAGAGATTTTGTAATAACACGAATTTTGTGATACAAGTCTCTGGATTCGTGTCTTCCTGCATGTGTCTCTATCTCTTCACAAATTTTTTGAAGATAGGTGTTGCGGTCACGTCTACAGCTCGTTTGAATTTCAGCAGATAATTTATTTATCTCCCTAATGTCAACTCCTTGTCCTTTCCTCTTACGCCTCTCCTCAACCAGTGCAAGGGTACTGTCCGTCATCCAGTTTTGTCGCTTACGCGTTTCTCCCGTTGTCTTGGACTCTGCTACTGCATTTTTGATGAGATGTTTTGCCTTGTGCCATAATACTTCAGGTGTAGCCCCGTCTTTATTAACTTTAGTCCAGTCGGCCCAGTTTCGTTGAATAGCCGCCTCAAAATTCAACTTATCCGTGACTTCGACCCTTCTTTGTCTAATAGGAACCCTAGCAGCCTTTAGTCTAAGTCTCATTTTGGTGATCAGAAGTTCATGATCAGAACCACAAGTAGCACTACGTAATGTGTGGGCATTGAGGATAGAAGTATGCCGATGCCTATAATTATACAAATTGTATACATTTTATCATCAAGCGCAAACGTTTCATTAGATTTTATATGCCTAGTGTATAGTTTGCTAATATCCCTATTCAATGTGGCTCGTTAAACTAGCGGCATCCGCCCTGATACATTGAATCAAAAGAATACCACATAACATAAGGTGCTAATTCGAATCCCGCCCAGAGCTTGAGCTTCACCGCATGGTGGTAGGGCATTTTGCGAATGCCCGCCTGGCTAGCGACCACGCTCAAGTAGAAAATCTGTCGCCATGCACCTAACGGTGTATTCCGGCAGCAGTCCTTGAGAGCCAGCGAAATAACAGGCTAAATGAGACTTAACAGCTATGTCTTAAGGTGATGGGTGATGGGCGCAGTGCAGTTCGTCACTTGATGAAATGCATCTGTTATAGGCAGAGGATACCGCTTAACATCAGGTGGGCCTCGCGCTTGTTCCATCACAATAATATAAAAAAAAAAAAGAAAAAAAAACAGTCACTGAAAAGCTAGGCTCGGCAGTGCTTTCATTTAAAGTACTTTTGAATAACTTCAAGGCAGTTTTTTTCTAAAATACGGCATATGGGTATATAATATATATAGTATTGTCTACGCGACACCATATTTCATTCACCGCCAGAGATGTTTTCATAAATCTACCACCTTTAGTAATATACAAAAATGACGAGACAAAATATAACCGTTTTGAAACATTTCCAAAATCTATTCAGCTCTAACTGCCGAATACAATTCTCTCACGTACCTATTGCTATATAAATACGTATTATGTATATGCATTTTGCATGACAAGGGAGTCTTTTCAATGGGCTAACCTCACAGACCAGCCCGAATGTGACCGAAATTGTTATTCGGGCTGCATGCCTGGCCCTTGCAAAACGCTTGGTTTTGTCGATGTCGACTCGGTAGATTTTAGACAAAATAAGAATCTCGTTTTTGTCCGTTTTAGAAAGACAACATCCATACTGGGATTATTAATTATTATTGTTTATAATCTTTGTTGCTTGAACTCTTCATGAAATTATGAGAGAATAAAAATGTGCCTGATATGTCGGTAGATAAAATAGACTACAGTTTATTGGCCTGTGAACAATGTTTGTCATAATTAGCAAGTATGTTTTTATTATATATTACTTCTAGGTTAGCCTGAACAACATCTTCGACCTGATCATCACTTACCATAAGGTAAGATAGTGGTCAAAGGATAACCTATCAGGCATAAAAAAAAGCCTTGAAGTAGGTTCAATCGACACTACTAGGGAAAAATCTTTTTTATACTGTTACTAAAACAGTATAAAAAAGTTATATGTATATGTATGTATATAAAGTGTATTTTACAAAAATGCTTCGGTAATAGATCAAACAAAAATTATAGTTTTTGTCTGTTTTGATTTCTACACAATTTTCTAAACAAGAATCTTCTTTATCATTTGGTTGTTATGTGTTAAAGTAGTTAGAATTTTATATTGATGGGATTAAATTTCCGGGAAAAGCAATCAAGTTTGATTTTTTTATTTTTATTGACTCTTACTTTAACAATTGTATAAACTTCATACAGTTACTGTACCCGCGAACAAATGTATACACAACCAATATAAAAAGAACGTATATACGTTGCTTAAAAGGAAACTTCATATGTTTTAAACTTCATCGGTTAACATTTTATCAGTCGGATATTTTTTATCTGAAGATTGAAAACTTGTGCTCAATTATTTAGCCAGCATTAGAAATTACGTAATATCTACCTTGACGATTAGTTATTCCTTTGCCAGTTTCATGTCCTACTTTATTTTTTTACCGCATACGACCATGACATCACCTCACCGCCTTCGACGGTGAAAATTCAGATATTATGCAGTTATTTACAATTATGCGTAAGCAAATTCGATGTATAAAAATAACTTGTAAGTTGTGAAATGATTTCATTTGTTGCTTTGTTTATGTGATTGCCTTTGTACTTGTTTATCTGTTCATAACATATTCGGACTATTCTAGCAATAAACATAAAGTGTTCATTTTAAGAGGCAAATGTTTGAGCTACTATTAAGTATAAGTATTTGACAATTTAAGAAAATACATGATAATAATCACAAATATTTTTAAAATATGTTAAGAAAACATCAAATTAATATTTTAATAAAACGCTTAGAAATATAAAAAAAAATATATCTAGTGACGATTCCGTCTAATTTTCCTGTTCAGACAACGTGACGTCACAAACACCACGCAGCCAAACCGGTAGAATTTTCGACGCCTTTCCCTTCTACACAAAGCATCTTCAGGAGGTCTTGACTCGATCGTGCGCTCGTATTTATATATTTTTTTAGTGTTTTATTAAAATATTAATTTGATGTTTTCTTAACATATTTTAAGAATATTTGTTATTATTAACTATGGGTTTCCGCAAAGTAACGCCTGAATCTATCATGATCTTAAGAAAAATACATCTTCAAGGTAATTCACCTTAACTTAAAGATGGGATGCTTTTTATACATATATATTTATATTTAAATAAGTGCCGAGACTGATAAGCCTGTCCCTGATAGCACCCAGGTACCGCTTGACCACTAGCTCACCTGATATTAAGTAATGATGCGATCGATGATGGAGCTTGCTTACCCTGAAGGTACCTATTCACTCGTGTTTTGAAGACTCCCATATTGTATCGGAAACACAGACTAAGGCTGGATGTTCCATTCCCTAGCGGTTCGTATAATGAACGAAGAAGCAAATCGCTTCGTTGGGGTACATGGAATATCCACAATGTAACGGTGGCGCTTCTGAGTATCCCTGGATGTCCGATTATAGTATTATAGTATGGGACGGCGGAATCAAATCTTGCAGTTCAGCTAGCGTTAATGATAAACTTACAGTTTAGTTGCTAACAAAAGCTACTAAATATTTGATGTTCTTTTCTGTATCATAGACCAATCTGTGGATGTCTCATCGTAGACCAAGCCAAGTAAGTTGCTGCGGCGAACCTTCGATTACCTATAAGATCAGCTAATTCTTCCATTCTCATCCTTATTACGTAATTGATACGATAGGCTTTCGCGTGACTGCAATACCTACTATCTTTAGAGAGTCCAATACTTGCGTTGGCGTTTCGCGAACCACAGTAAGTGGGTCAAACAAGTTATTGAATGAAGTCTTGTTTTGTTTCTAATTCGGTGAAGAATTGAAGATTCAACGAATTTGATTCCCTAGGTGATAGGGTTTATTAACCGACTTCAAAAAAGGAGGCGGTTTTACTGTGGGAGTAGGAGTGGTCTCAATTAGTCAGTTTTTTAAATGTTTGTTACCTCAGAACTTTTTGCTGGGTGAACCAATTTTGATCTCTATTTTTATTTGAAAGCTGATGCCTGTCGTGTGGTCCCATTTAAATTTCTAGGTGATAGGGTTTATTAACCGACTTCAAAAAAGGAGGCGGTTTTACTGTGGGAGTAGGAGTGGTCTCAATTAGTCAGTTTTTTAAATGTTTGTTACCTCAGAACTTTTTGCTGGGTGAACCGATTTTGATCTCTATTTTTATTTGAAAGCTGATGCCTGTCGTGTGGTCCCATTTAAATTTCTAGGTGATAGGGTTTATTAACCGACTTCAAAAAAGGAGGCGGTTTTACTGTGGGAGTAGGAGTGGTCTCAATTAGTCAGTTTTTTAAATGTTTGTTACCTCAGAACTTTTTGCTGGGTGAACCGATTTTGATCTCTATTTTTATTTGAAAGCTGATGCCTGTCGTGTGGTCCCATTTAAATTTCTAGGTGATAGGGTTTATTAACCGACTTCAAAAAAGGAGGCGGTTTTACTGTGGGAGTAGGAGTGGTCTCAATTAGTCAGTTTTTTAAATGTTTGTTACCTCAGAACTTTTTGCTGGGTGAACCGATTTTGATCTCTATTTTTATTTGAAAGCTGATGCCTGTCGTGTGGTCCCATTTAAATTTCATCAAAATCGGTCAAGGCGTTTTTGAGTTACACTGCGATAACTATTTTTTTTTCCTATCTTGATGTTATAGTCATTGCCAGTGACTGATAATCGATCCCGTAAGTAAAAGAATATTTTACCTAAAAATGGAACCGACTTCAACAGTCAAAAATGTGAAATAGGTACTTTTGTACTATCGTGGTACCGACTTCAACAAGTTATTTTTGAGTGTTCCATTTACTGGTAAAAAATTGTTTCTATATATTACAGCTGAATTATAGTTTATGTCGTATATAACAGTTTAGATACAATATAATTATCCGGTAAAAATTGGTGCAAAAATTTATTTCAGATGTGTGACAGCTATAAAGGTGATTTATTTCTAATTTTCATTTTAATACTAACGTGACAGGAATGTAGTTAGTAAGATTTGCTGATGTGCTAGAATGGCGCCGCGGCTACTTCGGCGGAGCAACTCAAGCGGTGCAAGCATGCTAACCTTGCTTGTGGTTACATATTTGAACCGTTTGGTGTGGAGACGTTGGGTCCGTGGGACATGGAGCTTCATCCAGAACTTATCAGAGCGATTGGTGCATGCGACGCGTGATCAAATGCAGGCACTTATTTGTCTCGACGATTAAGCATTGCAATTCAACGGGGCAATGCCACCAGCATGCTGGGCACTTTGCCAACTGGCATTTGGACTGCCCGTCACTTGTAGATTGACGTGCTTTCATTATAGCAGCTGTGTTAGGGATAGCCCAGGGAATATGCCTACATTGTGTACACTACAATTAGGTATTAAACATCAAATTGATGTTAAAAAAAACCTGCACTTTATCTAACTTCAACCGCAATCAATCTCACTCTAAATTGAAAGGGATACACAACACAAAATCAACAAAAACTTACATACACACGAATTCAATAGTACATCGGGCACGGCATTTGGTCACGCGTCTACAATAATCGGAGCGTGACGACTGTGACATACCAGTACAATTGAATTCAAAAATGGTCACAAAACGACTTGATTGTCCAGTTTTTATTGAGCGAAATTGTGCCAATCTCATACAAACCAATAAAGTGGGTCAAAGGATTATCGAACTCGAATTGCTGTAGGCTGATAGCTCATTCTGATTCTAAGCAACACATTGGACTCAATTCTTCGCTGATAGATAAGTTAGGTTCTATCACATTTTTTTGTGGCGGTAAGCCTTTATTAACAAAAAAATACTTAAAAATGGAACCGACTTCAACACTCAAAAATGTGAAGTAAGTTGTTGAAGTCGGTTCCATTTTTAGGTGTTTTTTTTCAGTCTGTTTAGTGACCCTTGCTACTAACGGCATCGATTGTCATTCACTATCAATATCTATATCATCAAGATAGGAAAACACTTTTCAGTTATTGGAGTGTAACTCAAAAACGGCTCGACAAATTTTAATGAAATTTGAATGGGACCACACGGAAATCTTCAGCTTTAAAAAAAACCATCAGTACGGTTCAGTCAAAAGTTCTGAGGTAATAATCATTAAAAAACGTCGACTTGAGTACCTGCTCCTTTTTTAGGAGTCGGTATAATTTCTAGGTACTACCTGCGCTTCTACCAGCATGTTAAATGGCTCAGTATGAACTGGTCCATTCTACGACAACTGGCCTAATAAGGAATCCTAGCAATAAATATTGACCTATATAATATATATAAACTATATATATAGATTTATAGTATGTATAGGTCAATGGCAATAAGTTACATGAATGTCAATGCTGCGTCCACTCCACTAACTTTGGCAGTCTAAACTGAAAACATCATCCAAAAATACAAAACAGACGCGAAAAGATTTTGTTGATAACGACACCTATTTATTCCAGTAATCACCCAGCAGCAGGCGAGAATCAAGATAATTTCCGCAATCAGGGAAACTTATCTCGTATCCTACGTAGCTACGATACTGTGTCAGTACATCAGGTTTTCTATTAAATTGTTTTGGCGTTAATAATCATAATTGAACTTAGGACCTGTTTCAGAATGTTCGAGCAAGTTCCGGTTATACAACCCAGAACATATTTCATAAATAAAACACTATCTTTGCGTTTCACAGTCATCGATTTAGCCTACCCATCGGTTAAAGCTTGTTGAAACGCGCTCCATGTTAACTGTCATTTTAATCATTCAATTATTTTATGTTCTGGGTAGTATAACCGGAACTTACTCGAACATACTGAAACAGGCCCTTAGTCTACAGTTTTATACACTGTAAGCTATATCATCCTGATTGCTCAGGAGATTTTCTGATTTTAGTCCAGTTGTTCTTTTTGTATTTTGTAATTTTGTGTATAAATATAAAATAACTATAATATTACAATTACAAAAATACCACTGTTTGAGTACACGACGATGAGTGTTTTTGCATTAAAAGCTCGACGTTTCAATCAAACACTTGTGTTTGTGAATGATTTTGGGCTAGGGGGGGGACAGAGTTTGTTGTAGATTGATTGTAGATGCTATAAAAATCTTACACACAAAATAATATGGCAACTCCTTAGTGTTTACTGTTCTATTTTGGAGGATTTTTTTTCTTACTATAAATTGTAATTATTTTATTGCTTATAGTTTACCTTTGACCACAATTTCACTGATAATTTGATCGACTGAGTTAACGCACTTAAATCTAGTATTACCGGCTTTTGAGTTTGACGAAAAAAATATGCCCAACCATGTATGTACAAGAACATGTTTGGAAAATAACTTACAAGAGACATCTCTTATTAATAATTTATTAGTAGATCTCCTGATTTTATGGGTCTTATTTGCTGGATTTTAAAATCCTAGTCTGGCAACACTGGTTTTATATGCAAACTATACTGGTTTGCCTTTATGAAGTAATTATATATCTATATTAGTTACCTACCGCCCCTTGAATTAAAAGTAATAATAACAGTATATTAAGAAATTGACACAAAACTTTAAATAATAACCATCGGTATTTAAAAAAACAAACCTGTGTTTATTCTGTAATTGAATATAATTAATGCGCTCATATTACAATTTAAATCAATTTTAACGGTACGTTGTGGCTCGGAAAGATTTGGCCTGATTTTCTGTCGTAACGTAACTTGATTAAGGAAATTGAAATAAAATGAATGGTTTTTGGGTAAAAGAATCTTCTCGAATAAAGCAGGATCTACATACCTTATCCAATTACTATGAACTGATGTGTCAAGCTCAGAGTCGCTCAATGAGCTATGGAGAGAGCTATGCTCGGAGTTTCTCTGCTCGGTAACATCCGGAACGTGGATATTCGCTAAAGAACCAAAGTCACCGACATAGCTCTCAGAATCTGCAAGTTGAACTGGCAATGGGCGGGCCACATTGCTCGACGAACTGATAACCAGTGGGGAAGAAAGGTTCTCGAGTGGTTACCACGCTACACCGCAAGGCGCAGAGTTGGTAGGACACCCACGACATCGTAAAAGTCGCTGGTAGCGAATGGTTACAAGCAGCTAATTCTTTGTGGCGTTCTATGGGGGAGGCTTTTGTATAGACGCAGTGATGGCTCAGTGGCATTGGCTATGGCCTGCCGCGCAGCAGGTCCATGGTTCGAATCCCGCCGCGGGCTTGAGCTTCACCGCATGGTGGAAGGGCATTATTGCGAATGCCCGCCTGGCTAGCGACCACCCTCAAGTAGAGTAGCACCTAACGGTGTGTTCCGGCATCAGTCCTTGAGAGCCAAAGAAATTACAGGCACATGAGACCTAACAATTATGTCTCAAGGTGACGGGCGCGGTGCAATTCGTGATTGTGACGAAATGCATCTGTTATAGGCAGAGGTTAGTCCGCTTCACATCAGGTGGGCCTCGAGCTTGTTCCGTCACAAACACATAAAAAAAAAAAATTATATTATATATCGATCGTCGTCACGGCTGGCTATGGCTAGCATTCGGAACGAAACATTTCGTAGGAACGCAAAATATTTCAGTGTTTCTGATATGCCACAGACTGCATGGATTAGCTGCGTTCGGAATGTCCGAACGGAAAACGTAATCGTAAATCGAATCGGATTTCCGTGTGTATGTGACTGGTCTAAAGAGGCGGTTGTCATTCTCTAGAAAGGCGGGTATTTTCTCCAACTACCCACATTTGATCTAGTAGTAATATAATTACAACAGACGACGCTGATAACATCCGCAGTTTTATTTGCAAATACGAGTAAAATAAAACGCGTTACGTGCGCGTTTTCTTAAGGTTGAACTGGCCGGTAACTTTTCCATACAAACGCCGTAGGATGATCACTCCCTTATTTGAGGTTTTAGGTCCAGAACTAAGCATGATATCGATTTATCTCTTCATTATCTAGGCTTGTCTTGGCACCAATTTGTAAAAAAAAATCTTCACATGATAGTTATAAGCCTCGAAACATCCCTGTAATATCACGAATTTTAGCGCATGTTTAGTCGTAAATAAACGACTTATAGAGCATGAAATCCCTAAAATTATTTACATAGAAGCATAGCTCAGTTCATGATCATTTTAGATAACATTTTGGAAAACAAATACATCCAGTAGTATAATCATAAACATCCTAGAGCCAAAGGTCGGCACACATAGTTTTGCGCGCTAGTTTTTCGTTCAAAATATTGGGCATCTCATGTCAATACTTCCATTCCGCGGTGAGGGAAGCGGGCGGGCGGGTCTCATGCGCAGCACACTAATATATAATTAACAAAACGCACACTACCAAAAGTCACGTGCACCGCGCCGCGATCTTAGAACATAATATTATATTGTAGGAATGCCCTGTTGCTTTTTGGTGTGCACGTATGTATACACTACCAATATGTAGTGCCTATGCCTACTTACGTACTTATATATATATATATTTACATATGTTGGGAGTTGGGGACCGGATTTTCTTTCGCATTTGATTAGTTTGTGCGTGATAGTAAGTGTCGGACGCCATAATCCATATAGATAGGTAGGTACTTGGGTAATATAAATACGTAACTATGTCTAGGTACTCACCTACTCTCACCTAAGTTAGAACCTAGTAGGTATTAGTCAATACGCAGGTCATGATAGCTATGGTGAGTACCTAATCATTTTAGCAACACTTAGACAATATAAAAAGCTGCATTTGGTTAGATGTGGTATGGACGTAGGTAGTCCGCATTCTTTTTAGAATATAGTCTAAGCAGTAATATAGCTTCGAGAAAGTACCTACCTAACACAAAGTAGTAAAGGGTTAGAATTAGAAGCTCAATGGAAGATACCTACCTATCTACGATATAATTATCATTTATCATATAGGCCTGCCTAGGCACGCAACTGTCAGCGATGTCAAATCGACATTCGCGGGCGCGCATTACATTGCATACCTATCTACATAGCTATAAGATCACAACAAATAATAAAGTTAGTAGGTACTATGTATCTACCTACGTAAATTAGTAGAATAAGTATGTATATTTGTAGTAGGTACTTATACCTAAGGTAGTACGAAAGTTTATATGGTAAACTTAGCGATGATTGTAGGCACTTACCTAATCAAAAATAACCTATGATTAGTTATTGATTTTTATTGGAAATAATTTAAATCAGTTACGGGTGGGTAGAGAATTTTTATTCCAAATGTGTTCTACCAGGATTGGTAGATCCATGATGCCATCGTACATTACCGCTTAGAGACAGATTTTGAAATCGGTACGACATTTTTGCTCTCATCTCAAAGCTCGCTAGCCGGGCGAGCATTCGTAAAACAACCTTCCACCATGCGGTGAAGTTCATGCCCGCGGCGGGATTCGACCCATAGACCTGTTGCGCGGCAGTCCATTGCTAAGAGCCATCACTGCTTCCCGTTAAGTGTTTAGTGACAGAATTTCTACTTGAGGGTGGTAGCTAGCCAAGCGAGCATTCGCAAAATGCCTTTCTACCAAGCGGTGAATTTCAAGCCCGCGGCGGGATTCGAACCATAGACCTGCTGCGTGGCAGTCCAAACCTAATGCCACTGAGCCATCACTGCTTCCCGTTAGGTGCTTTCTGACAGATTTTCTACTTGAGGGTGGTAGCTATCCAGGCGAGCATTCGCAAAATGCTCTTCACCAACGCGGCGAAGCTCAATATCGCGGCTGGATTCGAACCATGGACCTGCTGCGCGGCAGTCACTAGCTAATGCCACTGGCCCATCACTGCTTCCCGTTAGGCGCTTACTGACAGATTTTCTGCTTGAGGATGGTGGCTAGCCAGGCGAACATTCGCAAAATGCCCTATGCCCTTCCACCAACCGGTGAAGCTCGAGCCCGCAGCGGGATTCGAACCATAAACATGCTGCGAGGCAGTCCATAGCTAATGCCACTGAGTTCACGTTAGTTGCATGGTGACAGATTTTCTACTTGGGTAGCTATCACGGCGAGCATTCGCAAAATGCTCTTTTCTTATGCCTGATAGGTTAGCCTTTGACCACTATCTCACCTGATGGTAAGTGATGATGTGGTCGAAGATGTTGTTCAGGCTAACCTAGAAGTACTGGCTCTCAAGGACAGCTGCCGGAACACACCGTTAGGTGCTTGGCGACAGATTTTCTACTTGAGGGTGGTAGCTATACAGGCGGGCATTCGCAAAATGCCCTACCACCATGCTATAACGACTGCACTCCTAAGACCACAACCGGGACCAACGGCTTAACGTGCCCTCCGAAGCACGGAAGCGCTCAGTAGTATTGTCCTAGCGGTCACCCATCCAACTCATGACCGCGCGCGACGGTGCTAAACTTTGCTGATCGGTTGAGAACAGCTAAGTAAACTTCGCTACGAACTCTCCACCACGCGGTGAAGCTCAATATCGCGGCGGGATTCAAACTATGGACCTGCTGCGCAGCAGTCCATAACCAATGCCACTGAGCCATCACTGCTTCCCTTTAGGTGCTTGGCGACCGATTTTTTACTTGAGGGTAGTAGCTATCCAGGCGGGCATTCGTAAAATGCTCTTCTACCACGCGGTGAAGATTAAGCCCGCGACGGGATTCGAACCATGGACCTGCTGCGCGGAAGTCCATAACCTATGCCACTGAGCCGTCACTGCTTTACAAAATATTTTGTAGTAAAAGCAGTAACTTGCTAATTATGTAATAAATAATTATTGTAGGTAAATATTTACTACATCAATATGAAAAGAACAAACTAATACATTTACTATGTACCTACAAATCATTGTACCTACTTACTAAATATTTACCTACTATAGGTGAAATAACATCAGTATGTTATTATAAAACGAACGAAAATTATAACAACAGGTACCTACTGTCCGAACCAAAATGTATTCCTCTGTGAATATATAATATTATTTTATAAGAAATACCTACACACGTCGTGACGTAGCTTGAGACACTATCTCCGTCCGTCGTCAAACATCGTAATTCGTTCGGCATGGTTCGGCTTTCATTGATATATCGCAAACAAGTGTGCGTAATTAGCGTAGATGCAATACGGGTGTGTGATGCGCGATCACTATCTTCGTACTACTCATCACGGAGTCTTACCCTTTCCCACAAAGGTATAGGTGAAATAGCATGCTTTGTCGCCTCGCCCGCTGATAAGTTCGAGCCGTCGGCAAGTGCATCCTTAACACTTGATTCCATTATGAGTCTGTTCAAGTCGCGAGTATTGAAAGTACTCACATCACCGGACGACGTCTACTTTTAAACAAATGTCCCCCCTCCCGTTGTGTAATATGGCATAATCCCTACGCTTGGCAGGCGTTATATGCAGTAGTATGGCTGTTATTCAGAAGACGTTGCTGTCCACTTTCTGGTATATTCCCTTCGTTGCCTCCTAAGACTCCATCAAGATTAAATGAGGGGTTGTACTTCAATCCACGAACGTCACCCGGGGAAGTACTTCTCTGACACTATGCTCTGAATATTTGTTACTCCACCACACTGAAACAACTGAACCGATTTTCATGAAACTAAAATAAAGATGAAATAATAGATAAGGATACTTTATAACCACCCTCAAGCAGAAAATCTGTCGCCAAGCACCTAAAGGTGTGTTCCGGCAGCTGTACTTGAGGGCCAGTAATTCTAGGTTAAGCCTGTTAACACCTTCGACTACATCATCACTTACCATCAGGCTTACCTATCAGCAATAAAAATAACATTATTATCATCATCACTTATCATATATATTTGCCTACGCGGCAAAAACTACGGGGTGCTGTTAATACTTTTTGTGCCTCATAGGTTATCCTTTGACCACTATCTCACCTGATGGTAAGTGATAATGTGGTCGAAGATGTTGTTCAGGCTAACCTAGAAGTACTGGCTCTCAAAGACAGCTGCCGGAACACACCGTTAGGTGCTTGGCGACAGACTTTCTACTTGAGGGTGGTAGCTAGCCAGGCGGGCATTCGCAAAATGCCCTACCACCATGCTCTAACGACTGCCATCCTAAGACGACAACCGCGACCGACGGCTTAACGTGCCCTCCGAAGCACGGAAACGCTCAGTAGTAATGTCACTAGCGGTCACCCATCCAACTCATGACCGCGGGCGACGTTGCTTAACTTTGCTGATCGGTCCTTATAAATCCATGACTGTATTGATATTTTGGGAAACTATTTTAGCGAGAATCTAATTTTCTGTAAATATAGAACAGTCTTACTTTATACTTACTACTGGTACTTTATTACATTCTCTGCTGCAATTTCAAAAGAACCAACGTACTGTTTTCTCTGTTGCGTAATGAAGGTTTTTATCCAAGTCGTTATAATTAGCTAATTATTCTGTCTCTGTAGAATTCACCTTGATCTTTCCGAAGCACACATTCACGAGATAATGTAGACCAATTTCGTAATTATAATTGCTATTTACGCAGACGGATTGATTTATGTGATGAAATTATTGTTGAAGTTGAAGAGTTCAAGGTCTTTAACAATATTTCAACAAAATCAAAGCTAGATTGAAAGAAATGGTGGTAGGACTGTGAAACCTGAAAAACTGGAATCTCGGGACAATGAATTAGGTCTAGGTCTTCTTCTACTCCTAGGTGAACGTTCCGAAATCAGATTGAAGACGTTCTGAAAAAAGGCCAGGTCAGGAGTACCCTAAACCAATGCTTATGTATGAAAAGATTGAAGAGGTATGTAAGGATAGTAGTTAGTGGTAATCTGTGGTCTCTGCCTACCCCTACGTGAAAGAGGCCTCATTTTATGTATGTATGTATACACGACACGTAATGTTTCATATACCTAACGAAGGAGTTTTTCTATTACCATATTTATAAATTATTATTTAAAGTACTTTACAGCGCCAACCGCTTAATTTTTATTGCACCTAACATTTTCCCCGCTGTAGTGAGGTGAAAAAGGTGTGTTGCGCTCGGCAGCTAAGTTATTTTGTGTCTCGTACCTTTGAAACCATCGATACACTCAGGATTCTATATTGTGAACCTTTCGTTATGCTCGTGATTCAATACTAGAGAGCGAAAGGAAATATTTCTAATAAATACACTTAAGAAAGTCACTTTAATTTCCTCCCTGGATAGGAAACCAATTACTATGAGTCCCTCTTGCACTGAAGTGGGGAGCAGCATTTTCAACCAGCTACTCGGTTCAAACAAACACTTCTTTCCGAGTATGAGTAATGAAAAACATGTGTACCGACCCCAGATATTTGGTACAAAGGCAGATAGAAGGATGATGACTGAATGAATTCAAGTACTTACAGTTTACAGTTAGAAAATTGATTATATATATATATATATATATATATATATATAATACATTTCATATCTTTATGTATATAATAATATAATAAACATGGGGGGCTGTATTTTACAAAAGTACCAGGGTAGCCTGATTGCGAGGAGTCTTTACCTCGCTATGTAAGGCAGTATAGGACGGAATAGAAATGTAAGATATATACAAAGACCGAGAAAGGCTAACGAGCTAAATAACGGCGGTTATCAGGAGCCGCATCAGCTTCCTTCGTGAGATACCATCTCGGAAATTGTGTACACTGTTCTCACGGACGACGGCTAGGTTGATACTGCTCATTATGTCGTTAAGAGTGTTCGGGAACTGACGTCGCTATGCAGAATTAAACTACAAATAATACCCGTTAAAAACCCGTGTCCAGTAATAAAATTAATAAAAAATATTGTATTCATATATCCGTTCAAATGTTATTATGATGTTCTTTTGAACTTCATTCCAATCAAGAGAAGTGTCAGTACAATGAGGTAGAGATATTTATATATCTAATACGAAACCTACAATATAATCTACTTGTTTAAAAGTTTTGGCTTGCGTTGTATCATTGGCCGTCTTTCCATATGGAATCGTATTCGATAGTTATGTATTTATTACACAATTATATAAGTATTGCAATTATCTTATATACTTGGCTTCTATGTTGGAATATGCCTGTTATGTTATTAACAATTTCTGTTTGAAAACGTTACACTCAAAACGCTAGTCAGCAAGGGAACTCTAATGCAATGTAAACATTCACATGACTTTCACTTAGTACGGTTAATTTAGACCAAAAAATGAGAGTGAAGTTACATAAAGTCCCAACAAGCTGAATTTCTGTGAAATTGTTCAAAACATAATTATACACAATGTCTAAAAGTTCCCCATCGTTCCCGTGTATGGATTTTTTTTATTCAAGGTCAAAGGTCAAAAAAAATGAGTTTTTCGCGACTTTCAGCAAAACAGTAAGTTTTATCATAAAAGTACCTACCTCAGACAAAAATTGTAGATCATAAAATTATCTATAAAAAATGTATCAATTCTTTTTTTCTTACGAGCCACCACATATATATATATATATATATATATATATATATATACATATTATATAAAATATAACAACTCTAGATGTATATACGTGGCGTACTCATGCATATTATGACGATAACAACTTTTATAACTTTTTGAATCGTTATATCTCAGAAACGGTATAAAAGTTGTTATCGTCATAATATGCATGAGTACGCCACGTATATACATCTAGAGTTGTTATATTTTATATAATATATATATATATATATATATATATATATATATATATATATATTATAAGTAAAATTAAACCCAGTCCCTTAATTTTTAAGCCAGTGTAACTTCGAGACATCTGTTTCTTGTACTATTGTGTGCGTGGCTAGGGTCTTATATCTGCTATAATAAATGAAATACCGTTAGTCTTGAGCTTCTCTTTTCAAAAAGAGTAATTCAACTCAACAAGAAGTTATTACCAACGGCAACCGCTTTCTTCTTTCTATGTACGGAGCTCCTAAAAAAACTACCTGTTTAGATAAGCATCGATATGCATGTTTCGTTAAAAATACTAAAAATAAAAAACAAGTTCAATTAGCTTGTCTTCCTCCAACCTCAGTTGCTGCTCACCAACATCTTTTTCGAGTATATTACCAAGTTCAAGTGTGGCTTGGTTATCATCTAGACCTTACAGACTGGGGTTGGAAGTTGGTCAACAATATATTAGAGCCAGTTCAAACTTTACTTCCACCTGCGCCGGAAAAACTGCTGAACACTACTTTTTGCAACTGCAAAAAGGGATGCAGTGCTAAATGTGGTTGCAAAAAAGTCGGACTGTTTTGTTCTTTGGCATGCACATATTGTCAAGGCCGGTCGTGCTCTAATATTGAATCACAAACAATGGAGAATTCGTTTGACTCCGACGAAGTATCATGCGATACATCGCTATTGACGCAATTTACTTGCTTCCAAAATGAAGATGAAGAAGAAGCAGGAGAAGAAGAACAAGAAGAAGAACAAGAATTTGAAACTTACGAATAAGACGAATGAACTTCAACACTTTTTTTTAATTTACTTCGCTTTTATCTTTTCCAATCTTTGAGAATTTCCGTTATTTTGCAATAGTTTTACATTAAACAGGATCACAACTGACCCGTGAAGTAGGCATACTGGGGAAAACACGTTAAAAAACGCGCTAAGTACACTACCTCATAGGTGGCGTGGAAACGTGTGCATATTATGACGATAACAACTTTTATAACTTTTTGAATCATTATATCTCAGAAACGGTGGCTCGTAAGAAAAAAGTATTAAAACATTTTTTTTAGATAATTTTATGATCTACAATTTTTGTCTGAGGTACTTTTATGATAAAACTTACTGTTTTGCTGAAAATCGCGAAAAACATTTTTTTTTGAAATGAAATGAAATGAAATATATTTATTTGTAAGAAACACGGTAATTACATATTAGTCAGGTCAAATTTAAAAAGTAGCTCAGCGTGTTTCACCATTACTGGCATACAAAATACAAATATAAACTAAGCTTAAAATATATATACCTTTACAAATTCGTGGAAACTCTTACAATTTTCAAATGAATTGTGTACAAACTCATTATAAAATTAAAATCACATTACAGGAGATAAAATTAAAGTCAGATAAGTACAAAACAAACAGATTCGAAAAATAATAAACTAATAAATTGCTTACCACTGAGCAAGTTATATTTGCTTAATCCATTCATTTTTAACAATGTCAATATAAATAAAAAATGTCAATGGTCCTTTAAGTCAAAAAATTCTTTCAAGTCATAAAAACAGTGATTCGTTAGCCATTGATGCAATTTAATTTTAAAATAATTTAGAGGGAGCTCTCTTATTCTCTTTGGAATTTTGTTGTATACCTTAATTATCATAATTTGACAGTTCTTGCAACGAAGTGCTGTTTTAAATGTAGGCATTTGTAGACGGGTCGGATCTCTACCCACACCTTCAATATAAACATTTTCGTGAAGTTTAGCGTATAAATGAGAGTTTTCTTTTACAAATAAACCAATCTGCATTATGTAAAGACCTGCCAATGTGAGAAGTCTGAGCGTTTTGATTACAGGTCTGCAAGATACTAAAGGTCCAATTCCACAAATGGCCCTAATACACTTCTTTTGTGCAATAAAAGCTTTATTTATATCGGTTGAATTTCCCCATAATAAAAGGCCATATCTAAGAACCGATGTAACATAACCGTGGTAAGCAGTCAGAGCAGTCTTTTAATTTGAAACTCGTCGCAAACGTTTCAGGGCAAATACAAATCTATTTAATTTCAGAGCAACTTCTTTTATATGAGACTTCCAGTTACAATGCTCATCAACTATCAGACCTAGAAACTTATATTCTACTACCTCCTCAATAACATGTCCTCTACATACAACGTTATAGCTTTTTTTTTACTGAGTTATAGTTGTGGAAATTGACGTATTTGGTTTTAGAAATATTTGCGCGTAAATTATTTCGTTCTAACCAATTTACTATCGAATCTGCCGTATCGTTAAGTAATTGGTTGTGATCAAATAAAAGGGGCTGATTTTCTTGAGCAACAATAACAGAAACATCATCGGCGAATAGTACACATTCATGGTTTATTGAGGACGGAAGGTCATTGATGTATAATAGAAACAAAAGAGGGCCCAAAATGCTCCCCTGCGGTACGCCGTAGTTATTAGCTTGGTATGATGACCGGTGCGATTTAATTGTGTGTTTGTTGTCAAGAGAAGTTATCTCCACGCATTGAGTTCTGTTTGATAAATAACTTGACAACCATTTCTGAACGGGGCTTCTAATACCATAATTTTCACATTTTGATAGTAGCCTCTTGTGATCAACAAAATCAAATGCCTTACTCATATCAAAAAAAATTACGGATACTGGGTAACGTTTATCAATATTTTTAGTTACCCTAGTAACAAGTGAGTACGCAGCTAATGTTGTTGACCTACCCTTACGAAAACCGTTCTGTTCCTCGTTTATAATGTTGAATCGATCAAAATAAGAAATAAGACGACGATGCATTACCTTTTCGAAAATTTTCGATAACACTGGAATAAGTGTAATAGGGCGATAATTTGACCTTTGACCTTGATTATTATTTTTCCATACACGGGAATGATGGGGAACTTCTAGACATTGTTTATAATTATGTTTTGAACAATTTCACAGAAATTCAGCTTGTTGGGACTTTATGTAACTTCGAATGTCTAAATTGACCGGACTAACTCGTGCACTGGACATTTTCAGAGCTCAAAAATGAAAACAAATTTTCCGTCTGACCGTTAAGGAACTGAATTCTTTCCAACCAACTGATGGATGCATGAATATTTTCTTATAAACATAACAATAACAATAAATTTGCAACTGCAAGTCTGGCATGTAAGTATTAATGGAGGTCAGTGAACCGAAATGTTTTTTTTGGTCAATTATTGATTACAATCAATCAATGTCAAATTACATAATCGCCCTGCTGGTCTTTGGTAACAGGCCACCCCTTCTTTCAATACTGATAATCTTATAGATCTTATCCGCTTTTCGTCTCGCTTTTGGCTTACACTTGGTCACCATGGCATCTCTTGCTCTCGATGTGCTGGTCGAGTTTCCCGCTACGCCAGCCTCAACGATATCATCTGCCTGGCTTTTACCAGCGCCGATGTTGCAGCTATTCTTGACCCGGTGTAATGTTTGACGATGGTAAAAGACGTTATGAGTTTATGACTCACCGTCACATCTTTCTAAAATGATCGTGGAGGTTGGTGCGGTGGCTACCTCAGTGGAGCGACTATCACTTACCAATTATTTTCCAAAACTTATCAGAGCGTTTGGTTGATCTGACACGTGATCAAAATTCTGGTACTTATTTGGCTCAACGAATAAAAATTGCAATTCAACGGTTAATTCCTGCCAGCATGGACACGCTGCCGACTGGTTGTGGGCTGGAGAATATACTGCTTTTTGGGTCTGCGAGGGCCTTTAGGTAGACTAAATACTTTCGTTGTTGTAGGAATAAATAGTTTGTAGTGTTTTAATAATTCAAGTGACATATAAAATCAATTAGTCACCCTGTGGCGCACGATCACTGCAAAGTGTTTGAAACGTCGGGACAAAAACAATGATAAATATTCCCGATTTAAA
This sequence comes from Plagodis pulveraria, assembly GCA_963890685.1. NCBI lineage: Eukaryota > Metazoa > Arthropoda > Insecta > Lepidoptera > Geometridae > Plagodis > Plagodis pulveraria. Next base: position 10,973,924 of record OY982971.1, read on the forward strand.
CCGTTAAAGTTGTTAAATTACTGTGTAATAATCGCGAAAACCTAAGACAACATTACTATTGTAAGTATTTTATTGTATGTTTTAATATGTACTGTAGCCGACGCAGGTTTGCTTGATTAAAACGACGATATAAAAGGAAGATTGGTCGTATATTGGCGAAAGTACATTGAGAATAATGGTTTTATAAAATTATTATGAGTGACGTGAGGTGTACAAGTTTGCCGCGAAAAAGCTTAGGGACGACTCTCATACGTACAAAAATACAAAATGGCGAACGTTTGTGCGCCCCACGCCCCTCTCCTAGCCCCTCTGACATCTGGGCTGGTTTTCGATATTTGTTCAATGCATACAATGTTATAATGCTCACAAAGGATCACAATACTAATTTGGGTAATCTATAAATAAATGCTTTGACTTCCTTAAAAATAGCTACTTATGTTTTTTAAGACATTAATAATTTAAAAATATAATACACATAGTTAAGTGTCGCCTACATGTACAATTTTGGCGTATTTGAATAAATAAATAAATATCTATTTGAATCACATTCCATATTGTGTTTTTTGTGAACTAGTTAATATTGATTAGGTAGGCACCACTTCAATCGTATAACTTAACAAAGCGGTTTCTGAAAAATCTGGAAGCAACAAAATACCCTCGTCAAGCCATCAGTCGTAGTGAAAAGATGTTGACTAGAGAAGTGACTTTTCGAGTGGGTGAAGCAAAAAAATCGGAATAAACTGAGTCTCGAGTTACAATTCTCAGATAAAAAGAGTTATTTCGGAACTTTTGAGATCAGTTCCTTAGAAAGCGCTGCTGCCCACCTTCTGGTTTGTTACCCTTAGTCGCCTTAATGATGCCATTTCTGGTATCACTTCCGTTTTATATTACGTGGACGTATTGCGTACAGAATTAAAATTCACATTAAAATGATTAGCATTCAATCATCATCTATATCAAGAGTGTACGTGCTTCGGATACATTTTATCTAGAAACTAGCTAATAACAAATATATTTAAAATATTTTATTAAAACATCAAATTAATCTATACTTATAATAAAACTGTAACAGGTCCAATTCTGTACATAAGAGATATTTTGCAAAAAAATATTTGAGAGCACTCTGTAGCTGATACTGATGCCAAAACTGTATTTTTTTTTATTTTTGTCTGTCTGTCTGTCTTTCTGTCTGTCTGTATCCCGGCCGCGCATCACTCCAAAACTACTGAATGGAATTCAATGAAACTTAACACGATTTGAGATCATACTACGAAGAAGGTTATTGTATACTTTTTATCCCGAAATTCAGCACGGTTCCCTCGGGAAAGGGGATGAAAGTCAAAATGTTACTTAGTTGTAATTAATGAACGCGTAGTCCGATTTCAATTATTCTTTTTTGTTAGAATAGTGATGAGTGAGCCCGGAACCCCATGGGCAGCCTGGCACCCCACGGGCAGCCCAGCACCCCATGGGCTACTGAATGGAATTCAATGAAACTTAACACGATCTGAGTTCATACCACGAAGAACGTTATTGTATACTTTTTATCCCGAAATTCAGCACGGTTCCCTCGGGAAAGGGGATGAAAGTCAAAATGTACACTTAGTTGTAATTTATTAACGCGTAGTCCGATTTCAATTATTCTTTTTCGTTAGAATAATGATGAGTGAGCCCGGAACCCCATGGGCAGCCGGCACCCCACGGGCAGTCCTGCACCCCATGGGCTACTGAATGGAATTCAATGAAACTTAACACGATCTGAGTTCATACCACGAAGAACGTTATTGTATACTTTTTATCCCGAAATTCAGCACGGTTCCCTCGGCAAAGGGGATGAAAGTCAAAATGTTACTTAGTTGTACTTTATGAACGCGTAATCCAATTTCAATTATTCTTTTTGTGTTAGAATAGTGACGAGCGAGCTCGGAACCCCACGGGCAGCCCGGCACCCCACGGGCCACCCGCCACCCCAAGGGCAGCCCGGCACCCACGGGCATCCCGACACCCCACGGGCATCCCGGCACCCCACGGGCAGCCCAGTACCCCATGGGCAGCTCGGCATCCCACGGGCATCTCGGCATCCGTATTTAGATTTGCCAGCTTGCTAAGATAAAACTCTAAAATCTGGAACATTCGCCACAATCAATATTGTTAACTATCTATCTTTTGCCGGATACATTTTGGAGACTGCGCAATGGAAGTGTACAATCTAATATATTTTTGTTCTACCGCCAAACAAGGAGAACCTCGGCAAAAAGATATCGTTTTATAATCGAAATTCCAAAGAAACGCACAAAGTACCTACTTTTCTTCAACATTTATTGTGCGAACCGCGAAGGAACTCTCTGAGTTACTTAACTACTGTCTTCTGGAAAAACAAGCTAGGAGTTATGAAACTTAAAGTAAAAAGCTCCTTTCTGAGCTATGCTTTACTAAGAGTGTTTCACCACAGACCACAACGTTGCTTAATATGAGATAAACAGTGCTCAAATGTGAATAATTAGTTTGCAGGTACGGCAATCGCGTACGAAGTCGCGGGTACAGCTAGTATTTTAATAAAACACTTAAAAAATACCAAAATATATCTAGTGACAATTCTGCCTAATTTTCCTGTTAAGCACGATCGAGAACGTGCGCTCGTAGAGTCAAGACCTCCTGACGATGCTTCGCGTACAAGCGAAACGCGTCGAAAACTGTTCCGGTTTGGCTGCGTGGCGTTTGTGACGTCAGGTCGGCTTAACAGGAAAATTAGGCGGAATTGTCACTAGATATATTTTTGTATTTTTTAAGTCTTTTATTAAAATATTAATTTGATGTTTTCATAAAATATTTTTAAAATATTTGTTATTATTAAATATGGATTTCCGCAAAGTAACGCCTGATTCTATTTATTATATTTTATTAGCATGACGTGATTTATTTCTGACTGGGACAACTAAAAATATCGATACTATATATTTAACTAATATATTTTAATGACAGTAGTATTTTTTATGTATGTTAACTTCACTGCAGTTTTATTCTCCAGCCATTGCATTATATACTTCGTATAAAGTTTCCGCTGCGACCAGACTACGCAATGTAATTTCAGATAATGGGTGCAGTTTGAATATAAACGTATGGTACAGTATGGGTAGTACCTAATATTGGCAGCTCCAAACCTAATATTTCCGCGGTGAGCAGGCAAAGCAAAAGTTTATTTAAATAGAAATAGCTCTATGAGATCTCTCCACATGTTTACGGCAAAAATTTCCATTCTAAACACAGTTTCATAAAAAAATGCATGAAATGAGGTAATTTTTTCTTCCAATATTATTATATTTTTATCAAAATGTGTTTAAAATAGTAATTTTGTGCTTTGCGCTCGATTGATCTGGTATCAAATGTATGTATCTATACTGAGACAAATAATCTTATCAATTCATTACTATAAACTATGACCCTCTCTGGGAAATCCACTGTAAACTTATTCAACTTTTAATACCCAGAACACGGTCGTTCTTTAATACTGAGGGAGCTCGATCTCCAATATTTAGGCCAACTAATGCAGCTTTTTTTAAATGCATGACAAGATCTATCTATGACAGCTGTCAATGATCCGATATAGTTGCTGTCAAAAATCTAAGATGGCGGATTCAAGTTGGCCATTACACAAAGTGCTTCGAACGCCCAGTGCGTTCGTAGTTCGGCGAATCTGGTACATTTCAAACACACGAGTGTTAACCCATACTGTTTGTACGATACAGTTGAAGAGAGCGTTGTACTGTATGCAATGCAATTTCGACGGGCTATTGAGTTTGAGAAGAACGCCATAGGAACTTTCTTGCTTTTCCTGAGACGTGAGAACTTACCCTTTAGCGACTTTCAAAATTAGTGTGCGAACGTAATGCTTTAATAGATTTACTTTGACAATCATTTATTTTTTATTTTTTATGTTATTGTGACGGAACGAGCTCGAGGCCCACCTGATGTTAAGTGGACTAACCTCTGCCAATAACAGACGCATTTCGTCAACGACGAATTGCACTGTGCCCGTCACTCTGAGACGTACAGTTGTTAGGTTTCATGTGCCTGTAATTTTACTGGCCCTCAAGGACTGCTGCCGGAACACACTGTTAGGTGCTTGGCGACAGATTTTCAACTTGAGGTCGCTAGCTAGGCGGGCATTCGCAAAATGCCCTTCCTGAAGCTGAAGCCCTCGGCGGGATTCGAACCATGGACCTGCTGCACGGCAATCCATAGCCAATGCCACTGAGCCATCACTGCTTCAAAAATTTATTTATCATTTGAAATAATAAAAAAAATTATAAACGTCAACACTTTATTACTGTAGATACCTAGTTAGTAGCACCATAATATATTCACTTGAACCTCTAAAACCTCGCGCGGGTCTGTGTACTCGTAGAATTATATGTCGAGCACCTTCGGGGTAATAAACCTTTCGAGTGGAACAATGTTAAATTCGTTATTTTTCGTTGTTTTTGACGACGACTCTTTACGGCCATGGAATTTTTAAATCCCTATAAAGAACAAATGCGGTATCAATTATTATTTTCGGTAGATATTTTCTTGTGGATTGACATTTCCTAACTATTGCACTAAGAGGGAATAAATATTAGGTATTGATTAAAAAATATTTCGACGACTAATAAAGATACTTTGCACACCTTTCGCCTCGGTACCTCATTCTCACGAGTACTTGCGAGTTTGTCCCGAACCGACATAGTGCTGATACGGCGTTGATTAGTGTGATTTGCAGTATGGAGATTCATACAAATAATATTGAACGGGCGATACAGTGCGGGGTCGATCAGTGTGCGCCAACCATAATTCAAAACACTTAATAATTAGTTGATGGTGGTAAATTTCAATTGAACTGGATTTAATTTGTTGCTACATTTTTCTCAAGTCTATTTTGTGTTTATAGCCCTCAATATCGGATTACAACAAATGCTTTCTAATCGATTCTTACACCAAAAGATAAAGAAAATATAAAAACTGTATTGATAATTTTCTTTTAAAGTCCGTAGCTCTTGTGTTTAGTAATGTTTGTGTGATTCTCGCGTTTTAAGGACGAAAATAGTAATGTGATTGCCCCGTCGGCGTGCGCGCTAAAATGATCCTTATTGCTTAGATCATTTGTTTCATTTTCGTATTCGTCGACAGCGAGCCGCTAATTTAGCGGCTGTTAAGCCCTTAACATGGGTAATTTCGTAACAAAATGACCTGAACGGTGAAGAATTATAATAAACTGTGGGCATTACTTAATCCCATAATTGTTCAAAATAATCCGTACGTGCTTGTTGCGAAACACTGCGGATAACAGCAAAACTGATAAACAAACGTCCACCATATTCGTATGTTCGTCTAAACGTACACTGCGGTCAATTTCTCTCTATTTGGCCGTACCACTTCGGAGCACGTGCCGCAGTCACGAGTCGACTGGTGGCTTTATGTCGCTGACAAACGGGAACCGAGAAGTAGTATCGTGATATAAATCAATAAATATTTGGTCTCAGTAGTTGAATGTCGATCGTAATTCCTGAATATTTCAGTTTGTTAATCTAATAGCCTGTGGATTAGTTACATATTTATAAAATTTTATACTTACTCTGATTTATGGCATATCAGTTACCGATTTCCGAATAACAATTCCTATGCAATATTGAGAGTAAGGACTCTTATAGTTTCTAGAAGTCTTCTAAGTCTTGTATTAGGAAGCGTGGTCTCCTTGGCAATGTCAGCACCTGCTTGGCGATCATGTAATTCATGATCATTCAATTTCTGATTGAATCCGCGATTCTGACAACTCTAGTTAGCAACCACGCCCCACTGCAGTTGAAACACTGACCTCTATTCTCGTTCGTTGGACATGATTGGATCCCGAAAATGAGGGCAAAATTTGCCTACCAACCCTTCAGGAACAAAATAGTACGTTCAAATGACTACACCTTGGCTTACAAACTGATGAATAGTTCCTAGAACGTTTAATATTGTCTTAAGCAAGCCTTTAAGAATAGGAAGACTTTTGCAACTGCAAGTCCAGCCTACGAGTATTAATGGAGGTCAGTAAATTGACATATTTTTTGACATACATTTGATCACAATCAACCAATATTCAGTTACATAATCATAAATCACCCCGCTGAGCACCTGTACGTTTGTCTGTAGGAATAGTTGTCTGTAAAAGGAATAAGACTTTTTTGTTTTCTAATTAACATTTGGTAGGGATGTAGCTTCGATGCTGTCGATTTGAGAGCCAGTACTTTTAGGTTAGCCTGAACAACATCTTCGACCACATCATCATTTACCATCAGGCGAGATAGTAGTCATAGGCTAACCTATCAGGAATAAAAAAAAAAAAAAAAAAGAATCTGGGTTGTGAATATATAAAGCCTTAAATGACGGTGAAATAGTCTATTTTATTAACCAATTTGAAAAAAAGGAGGAGGTTCTCGACAACTACCGAATACGAATATAGTTTCGAAGTAGGTACGGTAGGAGCCGTGTGTTCAAACCTTAGCATACGTCGTAATTGTGTCTGCGGATTCTGACCGTAGACGAAGTTTGCCAACCTCTTTGATGTACGGTGCGCCGCTGCGGCCAATTGCGGAACAACAACTGCCATTGTGCCGTAGAATTACGAGTCGCTATCTCGTCTCTAAGATATTGCAGTTTGATATTGTTTCAAAACTGTTTGAAACTAACTAGATCTGCCTTGTGATTCAACCTATGTTATTTCATGTTACAAGTAAGGTTGACTGTTTTTTTTTAACGACTTTCAATACTGAAAGCGCCTATGTTATAACTTGTTGAAGTCGGTACAATGGTCATTCAAAACACTGACCTACTACGAGTATATAATATTATGTAAAGCCTAGATAGCCTGAACAACATCTTCGACCACATCATCACTTACCATCAGGTGAGATAGTGGTCAAAGGCTTAGGTAAGCCATTGTCGGGATAAAAAAAATATAAATATATATAATCCATTTTCTAACTCTAAGTACTTGAATTCGTTCAGTCATCTTCCTTCTATCTGCCCTTGTACCAAATATCTACCATATGAAACCTTTGACTCATTGTCATGTTAGCTCAATTGGTTAGAGCATACCTCGGCTAAAAGGGTGGATAAAAGCGGGTTCGCATCCCGCACATGACTTAAAGTTTTCCTCTCGTATATTTGTAATTATGTAATTATACTGAGTTAGTTTGATATTTAACGTTGAGGTGCTAGTGCTAGGTTTTTGACCACAACCAGCAGTTTTAACACGTAATCTGTCGCCAAGCACCCAACTGCTTGTTCGCGCATAAAATATGTAACGAAAAATTATGTACTATTTCCTACATTACGTCTGTAAATACAGGTCTTGTATAGAGAGCAGAATACAATACAACTCATTTCTTAAATTGACTTATGACAAAGTAACTCCTCAAATATTGAACGAAGGTCCCTCCTTTTCTTTCGTGTCTAAGGCTCAAAACCCATTGGGTATTTTATTTCAGAAATAAACAAACATTAACTTATTAGAACCTGTTAAGACCCGCGTTATATTAGGTCCTTACATATGAAATTGGCGTTTTGTATGGGAGGAACAAAAAGTCGAATATTTTTTAATATAATATATTTAATTAATCAAAGTATGAACCATTATTTTCTATGCACTTTTGCCATCTCATAGGTAGTTCATTGATCCCTTTACTAAAAAAACCAGTCGGACGGGAATCAATAAAATCTTTGAAGGCGATTTGGACTGCCCCATCGGAGTTGAATTTTTTCCCTTGCAAGAAGTTATCCAAATTTCGAAAAAAATGGTAATCTGTTGGAGCAAGGTCCGGGGAGTACGGAGGATGTCTTAGACTTTCCAATTGAAGCTCTTCTAATTTAGTAGCCGTCTGTAGCGCAGTGTGTGGTCTAGCGTTGTCGTGAAGCAGCAGTGGCGTGGAGCGATTGACCAGCCTAGGTTGTTTAGCCGCTAGCTTTTCCATCATGGTTTGCAATTCCTGACAATAGACATCAGCCGTAATAGTCTGGCCAGATTTGAAAAAACTGTAATGAACAATACCGGCACTAGTCCACCAAACGCTTACAAGTAACTTTTTTGGGATTAATTTTCGCTTGGGGCAGGATTTGGCTGGCTGGCCAGGATCTAACCATTGCGCTGAGCGCTTCCGATTATCGTAAAGAACCCATTTTTCATCACAGGTAATGATTCGGTTTAAAATACCTTCATTATTGTGCCGGTTTAGTAATGTAACGCAGCAGTCGACGCGCGTTTGCCGGTTTGTTTCAGTCAATTCGTGAGGTACCCACCTTTCAAGCTTTTTAATCTTCCCAATTTGCTTCAAGTGAATTAAAACAGTTTTATCACTAACATTGCAGCCTGCAGCTAACTCAGACGTGGTTTGCGATGGATCCGCTTCCACAATAGCCTTCAACTCTTCATTATCAACTTGAGTCTCAGGCCGTCCACGGGGCTTGTTCTGCAGGTCGAAATTTCCAGAACGAAAACGTTGGAACCAAAAACGAACTGTGTTTTCTTTTGCAACACGACCGCCATACACATCATTCACCCTTCGAGTTGTTTCCGCAGCACTAGTGCCACGGCGGAACTCGTACTCGTAAATAATGCGATATTTAAGGTTTTCCATTTTGTAAAATGAGTGACGCAAACAGAAAAAAACAGAAGAAAAAAAACAAATGAATGACGATCATCGAAGCACAAATACATGAGTCTATAGCTGTACAAATTTGAATTTGGAATTCCTTACCAAAGAGGAGAAATTCGTGATTAAAGTGGCCAGTACGAAAAACGCCAATTTCATATGTAAGGACCTAATATTTACCGGAAATATTCTTAATATAATAAAAAATACTTATACATAAACATAATACTTATACATAAACATAATACTTATACATAAAACATAATATAAATAATACATGGATGGAATTCGCGGTTATTTTCAAAATGAAATCAAAAAGATTCTCCAAAATTTGTGCTTTATAGAAACACTACAAATAATTGAACACCAAGATTCAGTCCAAATGTGCTAGCACCAACAAATTTTAAAATGTGTACTAATGCTCGTAGAACACCTAAAAGGCAGGTGTTCCAGTTCAGGAGTCTACTCAATCATGATGTTTTTCCTAAGTGGACCAGGAAACCCCCAGGAATTTCACGGTTGTTTCAAGGCAAGCACTGTATCTACCTAAAACCACCAAGCTTATGTATGAGGAATGTGAAGAGGTATCGTTTGTACGACTTATTGTGACGGAACAAGCACGAGGCCCACCTGATGTTAAGCGGACTAACCTCTGCCTATAACAGATGCATTTCATCACAAGTCACGAATTGCCGCCCGTCACTTTGAGATATAGTTGTTAAGTCTCATGTGCCTGTATTTTAACTGGATGCCGGAACACACCGTTAGGTGCTTGGCTTACAGATTTTCTACTTGCGGGTGGTAGCTAGCCAGGCGGGCAACCGCAAAATGCCCTTCTACTATGCGGTGAAGCTGAAGCCGGCGGTGGGGATCGAACCAGGGTACTGCGGCACGGCAGTCCATAGCTGTGACCGCTCGGCCATCATTGCTTCAAAGAAAAACGTATTTCGTAATAATTAAAGACTCAGCTTCTACGTTCGCCTCAAAAGGCAGCCAGCAAACAATTAGTGACAGTGGAACATCTATTTATATAATTGCATAGTACTATTATCAGTAGCCGCGCGACTTAAGGTCCGTTTCAGAATGTCCTAATAAAGCGTCGGGTTGCTAACCGACACATAAAATAACTGACCGATAAAAATGACAGCTAGCAGCAGCGCGTTTCAAGCTTTAAACGATGGATAGGCTAAATCGATGACTGTGAAACGCAAAGATAGTGTTTTATTTAATAAATATGTTCTGGGTAGTATAACCGGAACTTATTTGAACATTCTGAAACAGACCCTAAATAGAATAATAGTAATAATAATAATAACTTCTAGCTCCATTGTTAAAAGATGTTTAAAAGAATGGCCCCGAGTTTCTTGCCCGTTCTTCTCGCAGTGGCTCTATACAATTTATTTGCTGAACGTGGCAGTACAATGTGGAATATTTCAATACTAAAATTTGTAATTGACCTTCATAAGAGCGTCGTAGACGCCTAAATTGAATAAATGATTTTGACTTTGACTTTGCTCGTAGGAAAAAAGTTTGTAGATTTTTAATGATATATGGCCCGTAATTGTTACGTTACGCACAGTCGACGCCAACACCCAATGGCTTCAAGGTCGCAAACAGCGTGTAAACAACCAGGAGATGTTCCAGAATGGCAATAACACTTCCATTTATATTAATGAAAATATCACGAAATACCTTCGACTACAATTCTGGGACGCTAAAACAAAGTTAAAAAATGAATTTAAATATATATGGATCCAAAACTGTAAAATATTAATAATAAAGGACAATAACTCATAAATCCAACAAATTCGTTGTGAAAACGACTATTCTAGCTAGGCGGAACGCTACCGGTCGCGGAATAACACTAGGATTAAAAATCTCGTTTTTTTTTTTTTTTTCTTTAATGGAGTGGCAAACAAGCAGGCGGCCCACCTGATGGTAAGCGGTTACAGCCTATGGACATTTGCGCAGGGGCGTAACCAATGCGTTCTCGACCCTGTAAGACTCTTTTAACTCTATGGCATCTAGAAGGTTGGATCATAAGCTGTGGTGTTAGACCTTTCGAACGGCCACTCCATTACACGCTGTCTCCATCCTTCAAAAGCGAAACTCCGAAGCGTTCAAGTAATGAATTTAAGAGCAAACTCTTACAACGGTTTATCCTGAATCGAATTTCAGAGAAACTGCCGTTGAAGTTGAAGTATATTGTCTTCATTACTTATTTAACTTTGGAGTTACCTTAATACCTAAACCTTCAGGTTTAGGTATTTTTTATGAATAATTTTGTGAGGAAAAAGAGGAGGAATTATGTATGATGTTTTTTTTTTTGTTCGATGGCAAGTTTAACGTAAAAAGTAGATTGTACAATGATTGCATAGAAATCGTTTCACCGTCGTCAGACACAGTGAAATTGTACACTTATATCCCTGAGCTTAATATCTATCCTTCTGGTTTTCGATTTATCTGTGCCCCTAAATGTGAATATTAGAATTCCCATACAAAACGATTTAATCGAATATTTAAATTTACGTAAAATTGATAAACAACTAACATAGATATTAGGCTCAAGTACATGTATGCAACATTTCACCGAGTCTGAACCCCTGGGTATACAAAATATGGTGAAACTACGTTTGCACGGGAAGCGCTGCGAAGACACTAGCCTTAAAGATCGGAGGGACAGACAGATGAAGCTTACTGTATAAGACGGCTGACGGTTGACTCTGCTGAACACAGCCTCCCCCCACATTAAGGGGGCTTTCAGACTGTCAAGAAATGCTGCCGGTATATACTGTTCAGTGCGACAGATTTTCTACTTGAGGGTGGTAGCTAGCCAGGCGAGCATTCGCAAAATGCCCTATCACCATGCTATAACGACTGCCATCCAAGGCGACAACCGGGACCGACGGCTTAACGTGCCCTCCGAAGCACGGAAGCGCTCAGTTATATGTCACTAGCGGTCACCCATCTAACTCATGACCGGACGTTGCTTAACTTTGCTGATCGGTTAATAAGAACGGCTAAGCAAACTTCACTACGAGCGCTTCTAAATGTGGGAAATAACTTGTTGAAGTCGGTACCACGATGGTTCAAAAGTACCTATTATCAGAATACTGTGTATTTCACACATTTAAGTGTTGAAGTCGGTACTATTTTTGGTATTTTTTCTCCCCTATTAGTGACCCTTGCTACTCATGGGATCGATTGTCATTCACAGTCAATGACTATATCATCAAGGTAAGAAAATACTTTTCAGTTATTGGAGTGTAACTCAAAAACGGCTTGACCGATTTTGATGGAATTTAAATTGGACTACATGGCAGCTATCAGCTTTCAAATAAAAAAAGAATCATCAAAATTGGTTCACCCAGTCAAAAGTTCTGAGGTAACAAAGATAAAAAAGCAGACTAATTGAGTACCTCCGCCTTTTTTTGAAGTCGGTAGAAAAGCCCTTTCATCATGCGATGAAGCTGAAGCAACCAAGAGTATCGCCATAGCTTTTACTGCTCGGCTATCATTTCTTCATTTGACTATCAGCTTTTCGGTATACTTTTGAGCGCTTATATATCCTATCTAATCTATCAAATTTTTCATTCATTCATCATTGCTTGTACTGCAATAAGTTATCTAGTGCCCAAGTGTACTAGCCTGATCAAACAATCGCTAAATCTACCAACTTTCTGATAGACAAAGCTTTTACATCGTTCTACCTGAAGCTCGTAATAGGAGTAGACAATGGCGGCAATTTACCGTAATTACGGCTGAAACCGCGTTTTGACTTTCCGAGACAACGTTTAGGGTTGCCACCTCCCGCTTATCCGAAACCTCAGACAAACCACGTCAGTTTCACAGCGCTGCTGCTGAAAATACTGTCAAAGACGCGCTTTAATTTCAAAGTGAAATATCGTTGTCAGTCTGCTTTTGAAAACCACTTAAGATGTTTTAAACAGTGACAAGTTACCAAAAGGATTTCAGGTGCTTGTGTCAGTACCTATTTCTATCGCCAAGTGGTATTTTTCACATAGCATTTTGTTTTACTGTTTATCTTTTTAAAATATTAATGTAGATATATTGATTTATTAGAAATTCCTTTAAAACTATGCCAAGATACAGATGTATAGTACCACCAACTTAACTGTTCAGTTTTCGAGGGCGCTACTGGTCATGGAAATCAACTACAAACTGTCACAATTTGAAGGAATGTTGTAGTTCTTTTTTCTGCCACCTGAACAGATAAGTTGGTGGGTCTGTAGATGTGCTGATGCCTACCTTCCGGTAGTTTTCCCTTAGTCGCCTCCTTCCACCCACGGAAAGAGATGGATGAGGTGACGTTCTAGCCCGGCACCCTGCAGGCTGTATGTTATGAAACATGTATGTGTACCTATTTTGCTAAGATTCTTGGCCAAGAACGAGTTGTCTTTAAACTATTTTTCATAGTTTCATATAAGAATCGTTTCTAGCTACCGTAACTTACGATTGGAAAGAAAAAAGCTGGACCACCGCAAATGGCAAAAAAGTTGACTGCAGAAACTTGAAATTAGTGATTATTAATTTAAATAATTATTTCGCATTTGTCAGCCTCTTAAAGTAGTAAGTAATGTGCTAATTTTTATATTGACGTTTTTGGCAAATTTATTACTTTATCTCCTTTCGTGCCAACCCTACATAGACAAAGTAGAGATCCAAACGAACGTTGAAAATTATTCGTGCGGGAAGGAAATATAGAATTTCCCCGGGGACCAGATTGCGCTGTTTGTCCGGCCTTTTTGTTTGTCATTAATTTTATATCAATCATCGAGGCTTCCTTTGAGATATCGGAAATTGGCCTGTTACGGCCGAGTTGATTTGGTTATTGTTTAAGTTTGATTGAGTTATAGAGAAAGGGAAAAGGCAAATTTGAAACGTTGGTAAGCTTTTTTAGTGTAGCGTACGAACAGATATAGGTATATGTTACGTACAAATTATTTCAGAGGTGATTTCAGTAATAATTTTTTAATATTTATGGTTGGCGCAAACTTAACCATTCGGCACCTTATAGACATCAACTCAATTAAAGCCGTTCGTATCCTTTGTATGGGACTCCGTACTGCAAGTCATCAGACATCGCCTCGTAGGTAATCTGTGTTCGAGCGACGTTCGACAAGCTCACGATTATTCGTGAGAATGAGGCGAAGCGACTTTGATACGACCGACACCAAGGCGATAAGTTTGCGTTGGCCATTAAACGTAAACATGGTTTTAATAAACTAACATTCATTATAAAAACATGTTTATTTCGCCACTTGCCTACCTAGAGAACTGTACAAGTATGTTTTTTTATTTTATTACATGTATTTTACTTCATTTAAACGTAAATAAAAGCTTATTTTAATTTTAGTTAGGACTGCTTCCTTGGTCAAGTAGCTTGAAACATGACTTTGGATGTCGTGGGTTCGATCTCGGGTCGTACAATCATTAACGACACTATTGAGTTATTCTGAAAACTAGTTTTTTATATTTCACTTTGGAAACTATCGCGAGTTTTATCCTGTTTGAAGTTTTGAAGTCTTGAAGTCTTGTTTTGAAGTCCTTCGTCTGGGAGTCACGATTGCGCGAAGCGACGAGCACGGGCCTCAGCGCTACCCGCAATCGTGACTCCCAGACGAAGGACTTTTAGTTAAGGTTAGTTTTTTATAGCTTAAAGACTAGCCTTAAACTTGTATCTCATCTGATAGCAAGTAATGATGCGGACGAAGATATTCAGGCTTACCTAGAATTACTGGCCTGAAAGAATAGTGGCCGGAACACACCGTTACGCGCTTGGCGACAGATTTTTAACATGAGGGTTACCACTATGCTAAATATACTGCTATTTTAAGACAAACTGGACGGACGGCTTAACGTGCACAATCAGTAGTTAATACCACTAACGTTTATCCCATCCAAAAAATAACGACTAGGAAAGCGCCGAGCTTCTTACTTTTAAATTACAGATGGCAATATGCTCGCTTCCTATTACACAGGGTCAAACATATATAGCTAACAGCGAAACGTGGGTCTTTATACACCTGTATATATAAATACCTACCTACCGCGCCCATGCGCCAAGTAACCCATCATATCAAACGCCAAATAAGAAAGTTCCAGAAAATGTATCACATATTTTCTAAACTTTTTCGGTTTTCGTGTGCGCCAGTAATGCTTTCAGCATCAAGAACGTACTCTGCCGGATTACGCTCATATTTCAAGCTGGAGCGTGCCATATCACAGACTTTATATTACAGCTTTAGACTTTCAGCACAAGCATTTTTCACAAATGTTTGGCATATCTGCATTTTAAGGTTAATGCTTTCCATGAGGAAAATATGGAGGTAGGTATTGCGCGCTGTTTGGATACTGCTTCTATATTGTTTTGTATCTGTATTCATAAAGATAGAAAGCTAAAAGGTTGTGCCCTATTTTAGAAAAGAACTTGGTCTATTCTTAAACCGAGAACTGCACGTTTATTGATTTATGTCAAAACTGTTAAGTTCGACATTCTCTATATCTTTGACAGCTGTCAAATTTGAATGTAAAGCATTTGTATCCTTCCGTTTTAATCGATAAAATAGTTGCTGAAATCTGTTTCTGTATTTGATCGTTTATCCCGCCGACTATAACGTGACTAAGGGCCAGTGGGGTCTTTTGCAAAGATGTCCACCCTATGACTGCGGTTCCCGAGACGCCTGCCAAGCGTGGTAATTATGGCAATTCTCTCTTGCCTTAAACGGAATACCAGATAAAATTAAAATTACTAAGAAGATTGGTTTTTTTTTACCTTGAGGAGGATTCGATCCTATAACCATCCGTCTCTGTATGACCTGCCAAGGCTGCTAATCTCTAAGATTAAATTCAGATACAGGTCCTAAAACGATTTGCAGGTTAAATACTGTTCGTGGTTAAAATGTTCCTTTTAATGTAAGATTTCTAACCTTATTCCTAGCAGGCGTTAATGCATTAATCTCTATAAGGCCACTTCAACTTCGTTCCCGCTGATACAGTTCGTAAAGTATCTACTACTTGTGACTACAATAACCGATTTAAAAAAAAAACAGTTGTGACAGTACCAGCACGAGGCCCACCTGATGTTAAGCGGAAACTTCTAAAACATATGCATTGCGTCAAGTGATGAACTGCACTGCGCCCGTCACTCTGAGACATACAGTTGTTAAGTCTTATGTGCCTGTAATGTTACTGGCTCTCAAGGACTGCTGCCGGAACACTTTGTTAGGTGCTTGGCGACAATTTTTCTTCTTGAGGGTAGTAGGTAAACCTCGAACAACCCTCGGAAACACCTTCCTTCCCTGTTATAATTAGCTTATCAAAATGAATCTAAAGGTAATGAAAATTAAGATAACTTGCTCATTAATTATACCATTAGGATTTTTGGCTATATGTTTCACGTACAGTCGTCTGCAATCAGATGTATACAATATACTTTCCAAAATGTTCAGAACTATAGCACGATATTTCTTATAAACATACTGTAAATTAGTAGATATTTTGGTCATACATTTCACGTACTAAGATTCATACATTTAATTGTAATAATAACAAATATATGTAGAAAAAATCTAATTAAATTTTTTGTAAACTACATAGATAATACGAAAAAAAAATTGTGAAAATTTCGTCTAATTTTCCTGTTAAGCCGACATGACGTCACAAACGCCACTTTTTCTTCTTTATTACTTTAGTTCTTTACTCTTCGAGCGCATCATCGAGAATCTGTTGTCGAAAATTCTTCCGGCTTGGCTGCGTGGCGTTTGTGACACGTCGTCGGCTTATCAGGAATATTAGGCGTAATTGTCACGAGATATTTTTTTTTTATATATTCTAATTATTATTCTAAAATATTAATTTAAAGTTCACCTTAAAAAAATGGTTATTATTAAAATTTGGATTTCCGCAAATTAACGCCTAAATAATTACACTAAATGTTTTTAAAGCTGTGCCATGATAATTTTCCATAAAAAATACACCGTCATTCCTTCTGTACATTATATTACATAACTGATTTACGATACACAATATATTTTTTTGTATTTTTTTACGAAATTTCGTCATTGCGCCTAAGTTTTAAAATGATATAATCTTAGTGCAGGCGATTGTACGTGGTATAATAATAGGTAAGTACGACGGATATGCCACGGCATTATGTTCATTAATTCTAATCATTAATTTCACCCACCCTTATTAAACGGTCGTAATGGAGAACTGCTTCGTTTCAACTTATTATATTGCGTGTATAGTTGTAATTAAATGTGACAGTCGTAATATTGTGCGTTTTATTGGCTATTAAGAAAGGTATTTCTATGGTTTATATTATTTATTAAGATTAATTAGATTGACATTGTGTGTAGCTGTACTTTTCACATATATTAATATATAATATATGTATACAGGGTTATTGGGAAATGTTAACAACCTCTTAGGGTTGACTTCTGCTAGTCCTAACATACATTTTGAGTTGATTTTTTTCTTTTCTATTTTATTTTTATTTTTTATTATAAATTTGTGTTTGTTTATAAGTACGAGGACCACTTGACATTAAAAGTCACTTGTGCCTGTAATTTCATATTTTTTATTACTTTGCTCGATGTAAATATTCAAAACTATTCAAAGGGAGCGCGGTGCGGTCCTGTGTTGCCGCGGTGGGCGCTCTTGGCTCGGAGTAGGCATTGTCTTTTACTACGAGCTTCAAAATAAAAAACATAATGTTTTTGTAAAAAAAATGTTAGGACTAGCAGAAATCAACCGTAAGAGGTTATTAGCATTTTTCCAATAACCCTGTATATATTTTTAATATTGTTATGTTGGCAATAATGCGTGCTATGCGGATTACATTACAAAATTATATTATATTTGTAATTTTGTAACCCTATATATAATTTAATATTCAACATTAGCCCGAATACGTTCACTACTGAACCTAAAGCTTCCCCCATTGAAATGCCACAAGCCGCACTGCGACTCTCACTATGTCGTCGGTCCAGTTGGGTCATACCAACACTATGTTTCGGTGGTAGCCACTTGACAACCTTTATTTCCCATCAATTCGTCTAGCGATATGTCGGACCCATTGGCATCTATTTACAAGTTCTCATAGATGTGATTAAATTTGGTTCTGCGGCGAATTACTTCGCTTCGTATTTTATCAAATTACTCCAATCAGTTTCATAAGGCCACAGTTCTGTTAAAGACCTTTTCTCATCGGTGTAATAAATAGTATGTAAGTCATCACATCACTGGCAACAAACACTGTTTGAAAACTCATTTTAAGTCTTTGCGGGATGTTAGACGGGATTTCAATTTTACATATTCATTATTAATGTGAATATAAAGTTCTCCCACCGCTCGCTGGTGTCTTTATAACCGACTAAGGAAGAGCATATTACCTTACCTAAGATGAAAAGTATAATTTTGTGATAAAATGTATACCCATGTGATAAGAAATTGAAAACTTAAGTATATTTGGTTGTGGGTTGGCTGTTTTTTGTATTTATTTATTTATTTATTTATTTATATTTTATTTATTTATTTTTTTTTTTGTATTAGGACTGTACCGAGTATTTTACAAAAAAAAACTGTGTACGCTTTTGTTTCTATAGATACAGATCATTTATTGGTAAAATGTCGTTTACAGGTCAAGTACAATAATAAAATGACAATTATTATTTATTGATATTCAACATTTTAGAATATGTTAATAATAACATACTAATAATGCTTTTATTGTAGTAGCTGTAGTGTTGTATATAGTTCGTAGTATTTTGATAAATTCAGCATTTTGTCAGTTCACGTTATAAGAATACAAAATTTTGCCAAATTCAACTTTCCGGCCATGAAGGATATGACCTCAACCTAAATAAACAGGATTCCATTCTTTAACCGATCAAAAAAAGGAGCACTTCAATTCCACTTTTTTTTTCGTGTATAACTTACAGGAAGTACCAATTTTGATGTTTTTTTTATAATCGAAAGCTGGTGCTTGTCATGAGGTCCTGTTTGAATTTCAGTGAGATCTGATGACTAGTATTGGAGTTATCCCTAATATTGCGTATATACTTAACCCATTGGCATCGGCGATAATGATAACAATAGAATTTCATTCATAACTAGGACGAGTGGTCCTGACAATGCCAACTTATTAATTGGCTTTGACTACATTGATAATGTTGATCTACATTGATTTTCACTTGTTGATGTAAAAAAAACTGTATACGATGGTTTGGTTTATTTACTTTTTAGTGCATTTTTTGTTTGAAGTTGGTTTTGTTAATATGTTATTTAAAATAGTTTGCATAGTATAAAGTTTCATCTGCGAATCAAGTCGTATATATTCAGTGAAGAAGGCGAGCATTATATTATGCAGTTTTTATCAATATCCCAGTCACGTTTCTGTTGCCCAAGTTCGATGACACACATGCCTTTACTAATAATTAGTAAGCGGTCCCAACGGCGATCCATAGCGGTCCCTAATGAACATATTAAAGGTACTGTCCTCATAACGGGATGTCCTAAAACAGGTGCGGGAAACCCTTGGTTGGAATTTTAAGGAGTAGAACGGGCGATGACTTCAGGTCATATCGTGCTTCATAGTGAATACTAACCTTATTATAATAAACGTCTCGATGTATTACACAAGTGATATATAAAATAATATTCAGTCTCAATCGTGCTCTCGAGCAGTTAAGACCTCCTGAGGATGCTTCGTGTAGAACGAAACGCGTCGACAATTCTTACGGTTTGGCTGCGTCGCGTTTGTGACGTCACGTCGAATTAAGATGAAAATGAGACGGAATTGTCACTAGATATATTTTTTAATAGTTTTATTAAAATATTCTTATTATTAAATATGGATTTCTGCATAACAACGTCTGAATCCAATCACAATAATCATAGTCACAATAATATAAAAAAAAAACGTTGAGTGTTGATGGTAGTCAATAGCAACACAAACACTATAGGGAAAAGTGAAAGGGTAGACTGTGATGGTAACGACACTGTGATTGCCCGAGAGAGCTGTGTCTAGACATTAGGAACTAATCCCAAGACACTCTTCGACATTTGCGATATAGGGTTGCTTTTGCTGCTTCTTACCACGATAAAATATGTTTATTCATACTTTTTTAAACCGTTATATGCACATAATAAAGAACGCTAATATATTAAAACACTTTTAAACTTTCACATACATACACTTTTTTTTAGTAATTAAACTTACGTGATTCCCCGTGGAGTGCCGGCCTAGAATGTCACCCCCCATTGCTATCTGTGGCTGTCGTAAGAGGCGACTAAAGGTAAACTAAAGTTAAGTACCGGAAGTTAGGCAGCAGCGCCTTCTGAGGAACTGATATCTTAAACTGCGATCTCCAAGACGCCACCCAAGTGTGGGGATTACGGCAAAACCCTTCTTAATGGGGGAGGATGTGTTCAGTAGTGGAAAATCCGGCTAAAAATATGATACAGTGTATACTTACGTGATTAACACATTGATATCTGCGATAATGATAACAATAGAATTTCATTCATAAATTGGCCATAGTGGGTCAGCCGATGGCAAAGGATCAAGTCGGTGATTTTTATAAGGTTGTCCTGCGACCATGGCGCTTTCAAGAAGTTTTTTTTCTATGCAGTGGACCTGTACTAGTATTTCCGCTAGAAGACCGTAGAAAAGTTACTAGTGAAAAGTATATTGTCTGCCTCAGGCTTACGGGAAGGCGAATAGCGAGCGACCAAGGAGAGGTCTCCGTGGCAATCTTTTTCACCAAGATAACGCCCCCGTTCAAGCAGCTGCTAGAACCATGAAATATTTAATACTTCGGGGGTTAAAATGATAACCCATCCTCAATACAGCCCAGATTTACCGCCCTGCGTTTTTTATCTCCCACGGTCAGAAAAAGGCATCGTTGATGAAAATTTAACACTACAGCTAACCGTCGCAGAATGTTTGTGTGCAAAATGTTTTGATAGCAGTTTCACCCGAATGCATAAGTGCATTGAGGTTGTAGGGGAATATTTTGAAAAGCTATAGATATTTAAATATTTTTTTTATAATCCTAATATTTCTCATTTCGTGGTTTGCCCTAAAAATTAACATGTTCAGCCACATCAAAAATTTTAAACAAGGGAGATATTTGTCAAATACTATTCGTACTATTACGCCATCCCCATTTTATAATCGGACATCCAGGGATACTCGGCAGCCACCGCTCCATGGTGGATATTCCATTTACCCGAACGAAGCGATTTGCTTCTTCGTTTATCATACGAACCGCCAGGGAATGGCTGAGTATGTGTTCCCGGTTAAGTACAATATGGGGGCCTTCAAAACGTGAGTAAATAGGTATCTTCTAGGTAAGCGCGCTCTATCATCGATCGCATCATCACTTAACATCAGGTGAGATAGTGGTCAAGTTCTACCCAGTTCGGTAAAAAAAAAAGTAACGAATTAAAGCTTTCATACATCTCCGATGTTACGTAATTCCAATAAGTAATACAATACTAGTGAAGACAAGTCCATTATTAAACACGTTTAAAGGCACTTAAGTCTTTATAACACTGGTAGTGTGATAAGTACTAAAACAGCTGCAATAGTAGCTTGTCCGAACTACACCTTATTACAATGTAATAAGGTTTAAAATAAAATAAAGACAGCAATAGCAGATGATTACGTAGAACAATTAAAGAGCCAGACATAATAATTTGGCATTAAAAGCTTGGAAACTTAGCGGTGGAATAAAAGGGAAGAGCACAGGTTTCCTTTGCAAGAATTCACGTGCAGAAGTTTAATGTTCCAACTTAATTGTGGAAGCACAACATTTTGCAGACTAAAATAGAACTTAAAATAATTAAATCTTAGTGTGCCGTGGGGTGCCGGGTTAGAAAGTCACTCCCCTATTGTTATCTGTGGGTGTCGTAAGAGGCGACTAAGGGTAATACATGAGAAGGTGGGCATCAGCGCTTTCTGAGGGACTAAAACACTGCGATCCCCAAGACGCCTGCCAAGCGTGGTGTTTAAAGCAACAATTATATTCGATCCCCAACTTGAGTGTTTTCGCCGGTTAGTGTATATTTAAAAATTTCTTAGAAATCTTCTGTTTTTACTAAGTCTACGGAAAACTCCCAATTCAATCTATCGAATGAAAAAAACCCTTGTTCCTGGACTCATAACTTATTAGACGGGAATCTATTGGTCGGCGCACCAAACGATTTGTGCAATTTGAAGTACAAACCCAAATCAATTATTAAAGCACGAAGATCCTGAATCCTGAAGCACCATTTCACATTCATTACTACCAAATATCTCCAGCCCTGAACATTGCTTTGATCTCATCAGTATTTGATCGACATTCATTGTTTAAGCTAATGATATCGCTCTGAAGCGATTTCATTATAAGCCAACGTCACAGAATATGAAATAGTACTGAACTATTGTTCCCAAGGCTTCTGTTGGAATGGAACCATCATAACTATAATGTCTAACTACTTATAGAGTAAGAACTCCTTGCTTTACGAATTCTTGACTCGTTTGTAATTTGTATTGAGAATTTTCGGTATTCCTTTATGGAGAACGTATTTGAAATGAGTTTGACGTTTTGAGACCACTTTTTAATATGTCTTTTTCTAGGCGTGACTACTTATGGATTCGACCACAGAGAAAGAATAAGACTAACCAGATTTATAACCGAATTAAAAAGGAGAAGGTTCTCAATTCAACGGTTTTATGGTCCCATTTAAATTTGAGTTAGAACTACGAGTAGTATTTGACTTAGGTTTTCGCGATTATTACACATAGTAATTAAACAACTTTAAACGGTTTAAATCGCGTATATTTATCATTATCTTGTCCCGACGTTTCAAACACTTTGCAGTGATCGTGGTCACGGGGTGACTGTTTGAAACGTCGGGACAAAATAATGATAAATATACGCGATTTAAACCGTTTAAAGTTGTTTAATTACTATGAGTACAATTTGAGTTATCACTGATAATGCGTGTATTATGTTTGAAGTAGTTTTTTTTTCTTAAAATTTTGTTTTGATTATTTTATAGAAATGGCTTTCGTGATATCTCAAAATTTGCCAGGCTTAGTAATACGAATATAGGGAGACATCAAACAACACAAACCATAATATACTCGTATATGAAAACAATCTTTCCCCATAGAGAAATCCTGTTTTCAAAAGGAATATATACTCCCTACTGTCCTGACCGATAGCACGAAGTACCCCGTCTGCTCCAACCAACACTCTTCAAACTCAGTAGAGAAAGATCGAATGTAAAATTAGTGTGTCCGAAATGATAGAGTCTAGATCTAGGAAAGTTTTCAATCATTTTGCTTCTTAGTTGGTTGTGAGGGTGAATACTTACTTAGGAATGTCGGGGATATTGTACCAACTATGTAACTCGTTGCCCCTCTTAACATTCAATTGCATTATTTTTTGAGGAGTCCCGTACACAAATAATAGTAGCAGCAGCAGGTCCACGGTTCGAATACCGCCGCGGGCTTGAGCTTCACCGCATGGTGGAAGGGCATTTTGCGAATGCCCGCCTGGCTAGCTAGCTAGGGTGGTAGCTACCACCCTTAAGTAGAAAATCTGTTGCTAAGCACCTAACGGTGTGTTCCGGCATCAACTTGACAACTATGTCTCAAAGTGACTGGCGCAGTGCAATTCGAGACTTGCGATAAAATGCATCTGTTATAGGCAGAGGTTAGTCCGCTTAACAGGGCAACAATTCTCTTAGCTATTGATCAAACGCCACACTACCGGCGATGCTTCTGCGATCGAACTGCTGTTAATGTCAAATTCTGTAATCTGCTCATTCTAGCTCCTAATCGCAGTTGTATAGCAATCGCGCCGCTATCGTATGCGCCGCTATGGCTTGCAAATGTTGCCACTGAAATAATAATGAAAAATTCTAGCAATCAAGCATCAGTCAAAACATCAATACAGTGGTTTTCTAGCAAACTGTACATTAAATAAATTTATTTAAATTATTTAGCTATTTCTCTATCTAAAATCCTCCAAAATATTTTATGCCACTGTAGCAACGCAATCGCAACATAATAGCTAACAGCATACCAAATATGTCTAAAACTATTGATAGCAAGCCACTGACTTGCGATTGGACCTAAATAGCGGGCAGACTACGGATACTGTCAAAAACTACAATTTTCATGCAATTAAGTTGCGTTAACGCCGTTCAATAGCTAAGAGAATCGTGCCCCAGGTATCAGGTGGGCCTCGAGCTTGTTCCGTCACAATAACAAAAAAAAAACGTTCCTTACAGTACATTTTTGGCTGTACCTAAGCTACCCATTTCAACTGCAATGTTGAACGATTTAACGTTACCGACTGACTAACGTGGGTTGTACAGATCCATCAAAAACAGAACACTAAAACAATAGCAGCCCCTGGCACGAGGATAGACACCAAACAGTCTAATTCCGGCGGGGTTTCAAGCGATTTCATACCAAACCATTAGCTCAGTACGTCGACCCCGACGATCCCACTAGACGGTCCGACGTTGTTTACCATTGAGCAGTTAACTAACTTACTGGAGAAGCTTTTGGTGTTGCATGTATTTGATGCGTGATTTCCCTGTGGTTGTCAATTAGGTGCACTTAACCCTAGAGACTCATGCGAGTGGCAGGTACGAGTATATGAGCAAATTTAATAATGAACCAGGACGCCCCTGGTGAGTGCTCCATCAGGTAATATTCTTGATGTAACTGATATATAACGTTTTCTAATGCCGTGAGAAAGGACCGAAGTATTCAAATTTGATGTGATGTTACGGAACTGTTCAATTTAAATTGCCTTTCAAGACGGCGCACGGCTGTTTGTTTGAGGCTGTCTAATTAAAAATCTGTATGGCTATGCTAGAAGTTTTGTCCTGAAGATTATTGATTTCGGAATAGCACACATTTTCTTATAGTCAATGAAAGATCTGAACGATCTTATACTCTTTTATTTTGACAAGAACGTAACAAACTTATTTGGTTATAACTGAAAAATGCAATGTGTGTTTAGCCAACAAAATGGCAAGCGGCTGCCTTATAAAATTATAATACAAGGTTTTTTATTTCTGCTAGGTTAACAGGCTTTACCTAGAATTACTAGCTCTCAAGGATAGCTGCCAGAACATACCATAAGGTGCTCAGTGATAGATTTTCTACTTGAGGGTGGTCGCTAGCCTGGCGGGCATTCGCAAAATGCCCTTCCACCATGTTTTGAAGCTCAAGCCCGCGGCAGGATTCGAACCATGGACCTGCTGCGCGACAGTCCATAGCCAATGCCACTCAGCCATCACTGCTACAAGTATGGGCTATGGGCTGCTACAAGTAAGGCAATGCATGCAGGCTATAGTGAAATATCAAATCTAACCATCATTTTCATCTACCAATGGTAAACAACATTGAAAAAACAACGCGCGATAGGGCTACAATCTAATACCAACTCATAATGTATGAAGAAAAGCAACTGTACCGTACTTTTATTATAACTCTTCAGTACGGTCTTAGTACTCGAAGCTTAGGTACTGCCTAGAGAAATGCACAATAATGTTTATATTTCATTAACTGCCGACACGGAGTATTTAATAGCATGCTGATGACGTCACAAGCTAATTGAAGCTGCCGCTAATTGGTTGCGTATCAAAAAATAATGAGGTGACGGGTAAATCATGGATGGTAATTAGCAAGCGCAGGGCAAATTCGTATTTGTAGGTAGATCGAAAAGGAACACATTTTAGAGAAAATGTCGGTGCCAACGGATTCGTGTAACGTAGCTTCAATGGTCGTTTTTTGTACAGTTGTGATGATGACGAATTAGCAAATAGATCGGAAGATCATAGAATATAGAGTAAGTACTTAATATGAATAAAATAAAAATTCAGTATAGGTAATTTAACACATATTAAGTAAAATAGAGCTCCTACTTCCTAAACTAAGTTTTTAACGTTGCGATAGGTTCCAGGTCTCCTTCGTCGGTGTATAAAGGTATATGCTTATTGCCAGAAAGTTTTACATTTGTATCATGTAGGTTTTAATTACGTAGCTGATACAATAAACTATTTATTATACTATAATATGTATGTAGTAATAACAGCATTACAATTATAGTAGTAAGTTTAAACCATGAGAATTACTATCACTTTGTCATCATCACACAGTCCACCCAACTATCTGACTAAGCAGAAGGATCTCCCCGCAAAGCCATTCCAATAAATAAGCGACTCTAGCTAAGAAGCAATAAAGTGCACTTCAGCTCGCAAAGCACGGAGTACCTAATATTTATATTTACCTACAAGGCGTCTCTCTTTCTATCGCATAGCCACGCATATCTCTGATCTCTTTTGACGCGGCACGCACCGTAGAATAGTCCCGTCCGGACGGATACGCCGATTTAATGAGCCAGGCCTGCCTTGACGTCTACCAAAAAGGCCTGGTGCTCATTGCCCTTATAAAATCACACCAAATAAGCAACAATTACCGTTGCAGATCCAAGAACTGCCAATTAACACTAAGAAAACACGTGTTAATATGCGTAACAAGTGAGAGAAAAGTGGATGCATTTAAATTCATGGAGAAAAATTCCGCGGGGATCCTTTTGAGCGCACCTGTTTTGGTTATGTTTGAATAGCAAGCAGACGTTTCGTATAAAATTTGCGTTTCATATGAAATTGTAGAAGCTGTACCCGTTTGGAAATATATTATGGATTCTCAACTCTTGTATCATGACGAGTTGACTTGGAAATATTTGTGAAGGCGCATAATGAGATACTTTATTTTATTTTCTTAGTGTCGTTATCATATTGTAATTTTCTGAGGATTCTATATGCTAATAAATATGAAATGATTTTCATCTAAATCTTGCATTTCTAAATATGATTACAAGCATAACAAAAATCATATATACAAATTATTGGAGCACAACTTTTTTGCCCTGGGTGGTAATCGAACGCGCGTCCAGATGCTTATTCCACTCGGCCACCGAAATATACTCGGCCATACTCGTTCGAGTCGAAACTTTCGCTGCGAAAGTTAAGTCATTGAAAAAGCACCTGTTTCGATCAGATGAAATCTAGTATTCTGGTTGATGCCCACCGTCCCCTGTGACGGTTAAAGTAAAACAATTGGAGCCCAAACTTTCGGCTCCAACGAGTATGTTCCGGTAGCCGAGTGGAATATTCATCCGGCGCGAAATTGGAGGACGAGGGGTCGATTCCCGCCCAGCACATAAGATTTTGTAATAACAAATATTTTTAAAATATTTTATGAAAACATCAAATTAATATTTTAATTAAACACTTAAAAAATACAAAAATATATCTAGTGACAATTCCGCCTGTTTTTCAAAATTCTTCCGGTTTGGCTGCGTGGCGTTTGTGACGTCACGTCGGCTTAACAGGAAAATCAGGCTGAATTGTCACTAGGCATATTTTTGTATTTTTTAAGTGTTTTATTAAAATATTAATTTGTTGTTTTCATAAAATATTTAAAAAATATTTGTTATTATTAAATATGGATTTCCGCAAAGTAACGCCTGAATCTATTTATTATCACAAGATTTTGAACGAGGAAGTAGATCGGTTGGCAAAAGAGGCTACAACTGACGGTATACCATTTCACTGCGTACCACTACATTCTGAGGTACTGAGCAAAGTTAAAGATAGGTGTAGGCAAGAATGGCAAGAATATTTTGATGAGAGATCCCGCTATAAAGGGATATGGTACAAAACAATCCAGTGTGATCTGCCTCGTTACCCATGGTTTGATATATTGCCTATGAACCGGAAATATGTAGTGGCTCTGTTGAGACTTCGTTCCGGACACATTCCATCAAACAAGTTTAAATTTTTAATGGGCATATCAGATTCACCAAATTGCATAGAATGTGGTACTGAAGAAGATGTACAGCATGTACTGATGGAATGTGTACGTAACGATGAGATACGACGGAGCTCACAACTAATTAATGCCAATGTTGGTAATTGTAATAGTCTTCTGGCTTCGCCCTCTTCAGACGAAGCTAGGGTGCTACTAAAATTATACATGTTTCTCTACGGAGGAACAAGTCTTTGTTAAATTAAAATTAATTAGCTATGAATATGATGTGAGACTTACGGGGGTGACATGGTCAATTATTGACAAAACCTCCACGAAATGAAATAAAGAATTAAAAAAAAAAAAAAAAAAACAAGATTTTGTGCTGTAATAATTTGTAAATGTGACGTACGCATGTTATTTTATTTCCTTCTCCAGAAATGAGACTTAACATATTCGAGAACAGCTAAACATCAGTCCTAAGATGACAAAAACTTTATCTTCTAGATTACATATTATTTGTCTTGGCATTCGTTTATCATTGTCTACATCTAGCATGAACTAGATATTTTTATATAAATGAATGTATACAACAGTCCGTACAGTTACTTTAGGAAAGAACATTCTACAGAATGGTGAAAGACAAGACAAAGATGTATAAACACACAAACTCTTTGTATAAAATTACAAAATTACAAATTTACGAGAGAAAAAAATGATACCTAGTCATGTGTAATTCGAACCCGCGTCCATCTACCCCTATAGCCGGGGTATGCTCTGACCACTTGAGCTAACATGACAATGACTCATAACTCCAATTCTTCCTCTCGTTCTTTATTTACCCATCGTATTGGTATGGAGCGACACCTATATTCAACTTACGTTGTACTACAAACAAGACCAATTTTGCAATTGGTTTTAAACTTGTAAATGATGTCGCAACCTTATAACTTTTATATTGTTATGTTTGCAATAACCCCTGCTAGCCGGATTACATTAAAAAATTTCAAATTTACGAGTAAAAATTACAAAATTTACGACAAAATACTGTAATTTTCTTTTCGCGTAAATTTGTAATTTTGTAATGTAATCGGCCGAGTAGGCGTTATTGCAAACAACAAATATTAAAAGCTTTGTATACAATTTTGAAGTTCCTCCTCACCATGAGTACAAAGAAGGAGCCATTGATATAAAATCAACGTCTGCAAGTTATGACGTCGAAATTAACTAACCATGATACCAGAAGTGAGATAATTACCTAAGTTAGAGCTCGTCCCGTCACTTCCTCCGAAATAGCTTAAACTCTTAGCAAGCGTGGCTGTTACGCCGCGCTAGGTTCATATAAATTTCGGAGATGCAGTAACGCTTCTCTTTACCGACTTCAAAAAAGGAGGATGATCTCAATTCTATGGTTTTTTTTGTTTGTGTTAATTCATAACTCTTTTCAGGTTTTTTTTTTAATTTTTTTTTGCTATTACTCACGCTTCCATTTTTCCTCTCGTAATTTTTAACTTTGTAGTCTTTACAGGATGTATCGATTTTGATGATTCTTTTATTCGAAAGCTGGTGCTTGTCATGACAAATAGTATTTGAGTTATACCTAATAATGCGTAATTTACGTAAGAAGTCGGGAATTTTATATTAAAAAAAATTTTTCTTTCTTTTTTATATAAGATTTTTTCTAGTTTTAGTTTCCATTTAACTTGTTTATTAGTGTAGTATTAGAACAAAGCTAAAAGTGATCTCTAAAATATACTTGATAACGTAAACTGCTAGATTCACTAACGCGACGCCAGGGGCGCTGTCCTTTTGCCAAACAAATTAGCGTTAACGCGTTCGCGGCGTTTCGTGAAAAAAACTCGCGCCGAGGCTTCTGGTGTAGTACATAGTCTTACACTGAACATCTGTTCATGACTTTCGAAACTGATTCTATGCTTTCATAAATATAAAATCTTCAGTAAAAGTGAAATTGGACTGCAGCAACAAGCGTTTCTACCATATTTACAAGTATATTAAACGAAGAGCATATTATTATTGACCGAGCGAGCAAGCATAATTACTCTGTCTATATATGAGCCTCTGCTTCAGCTTATACAAAAATGCTTTCGTATGTCCGGTTGTTCTCCTCTACAGGTCACATTCTTAAATCGATTCATCGTAAAAACTGTGATTAGGTTTGATAATTCCATAGATTTTCTTTGTCAATTCAGTGTTTGAAAATTTCTCAAACTGACGAAGACATATGGGTTTTAAAAACTTAAAAAATCGTGTACCTGCTATATATAAAAAAAATATGTTGTATAACTTTTTTGTTAACCTTATACGTAAACAAATAAATATCATACGCTCCTTGGCCGTTGGCCCTAATAAATGCGATCGGAGCGGGGAGTGGTGTGACGGAGGGGCGCGGTGCGCACTTATATCAATGACGAAACGCAAATTACCTGTGTCACATCAGATTAATTTCATCAGTTTACAGAATATAATTTAGATTTTTGGATTTGTGACCCATTGCCCCATCAGCGTGCGCAATTAATCTACCTCAAAACCTTTATTCAGTCGTAAGATATGCAAGGTCAGACTCGCGAGGCTTACAGCTCCGAGAGATACTAGTTTTTAGGGTTCCGTACCCAAAGGGAGACTTCGCTGTCCGTCCGTCTGTCACCAGTCTGTATCTCAAGAACGGTGATAGCTAGACAGTTGAAATTTTCACAGATGATGTATTTCTATTGCGCGCTATAACAATAGGTACTAAAAATAAAATAAATATTTAAGGGGGCTCCCATACAACCAACTTGATTTTTTTACCGTTTTTTGCTCAATACTAATAACGGTGACAGGTAGACGCTTAAACTATTTACAGAATATTTAGTTTTATGTTCTCTTCAAATATAATTAATTAAAATAGATAATTAAGGGGGCTCCCATACAATAAAAGAGGTTTTCGCCGTTTATTTGCTAAAAACGCGGAACCTTCGTGCGCGAGTCCCACTCGCACTTGGCCGTTTTTTTTATGGTATTGTTAAGGAACAAGCGCGAGGCCCACCTGATGTTAAGCGGTATCGTCTGCCTATTACAGATGCATTTCATCACAAGTGACGAACTGCACTGCGCCCATCACCTTGAGACATACCTATTAAGTCTCATTTTGCCTGTTATTTCACTGACTCTCAAGAACAGCTGCCGGAACACACCGTTAGGTTTTTGGCGACAGATTTTCTACTTGAGGGTGGTCGCTAGCCAGGCGGGCATTCGCAAAATGCCCTTCCACCATGCGTTGAAGCTCAAGCCCTCGCGGGATTCGAACCATGGACCTGCTGCGCGGCAGTCCATAGCCAATGCCACTGAGCCATCACTGCTTTAAAATGTATGTGTATTATGTATTAAACATATAAACCTTCCTCTTGAATCACTATATATTAGTAAAACCCGCATCAAAATAGGTTGCGATAGGTTTAAAGATCTATGCATACATAGGGA
Source organism: Plagodis pulveraria (assembly GCA_963890685.1). NCBI lineage: Eukaryota > Metazoa > Arthropoda > Insecta > Lepidoptera > Geometridae > Plagodis > Plagodis pulveraria. The sequence continues at coordinate 11,004,926 of OY982971.1, forward strand.
CATACAGACTGCGGGAAGTGACTTTGTTTGTATAGTATGTAGTGATAGTGATGATATTTACTATGTTTAAAAAGTATGCAAAGAAATGAATTCTCATACCAGAAGCAATAAATATCTCAGCATAACTTGCGAAGATATTCACGTAATCTCAAATTTATATATTCTCACAACTCAGATAATTTACTTGCACAACTGGTATTCCATGCAGTAGCTACCGTCTCCGCAAAATATTGCGCAATATAAATTCGTTGCTGTTGAACTACACTATATTAAGTTTAACATTTTCTAACTGAATTTCGTGACCTGTTTTCGGGAGTTTCGTTTTAAATTCATTTCCGGTGTGTTATCTGATGTAGTTTACGTAACGAGGGGCTGCGTTAAGGTAGGAAGTCAGCATTTAACTAGCTTTTACTAACCATAGTAAATCGCGTTATATACATATACACATATTTTTTTCTTCTATTTTTTATTTCTGTTAGGTAATCCTCTGACCACAATCTCACCTGATGGTAACAACAACAGGATGTTAACAGGCTTAGCCTAGAGTTACTGGCTATCAAGGACAGTTGCCGGAACACATCGTTAGGTGCTTGGCGATAGATTTTTTACTTGAGGGTGGTCGCTAGCCAGGCGGGCATTCACAAAATGCCCATCCACCATGCGGTGAAGCTCAAGTCCGCGGCGGGATTCGAATCATGGACCTGCTGCGCGGCAGTCCATAGCCAATGCCACTGAGCCATCACTGAATCGAAAAAAATATATATTTACAGTTCATAGTTTGGGATCCAAACCATTTTATACAGACGAGCGAGTGGGGCAGTATATGAAAACTGTAATAGGTACACGAATACTGATATTGAAATACGATGTGTGAGAGTTATTAATAGAGCTTGGTTTCTAGACAGCCGTAAGCCTCTTTTCAAAAAATACAATAGACTTAATGTACCATGTTTGGATATTAAGTATATTTGTGTTTTTCCCAAACAAAACCCTGACTATTTTCTGACACGCAGTGAAGTTCATACCCGTCAAAAAAGAGCTTTTGTAAATCTTTTTTATCCTGTCCGAAAGGATTTATACAAACGAAAGGCTTATTATATGTATCAATTCATAGCTGCTTTACCAATAGCATAAAATTACTGTCTGGAAATAAATTAACAAAATATATTTTTACCTAAAAATGTTACCGACTTCAACACTTAAAAGAGTGAAATAACTTGTTGCAGTCGGTACCATGATAGTTCGTCGTTACGGTCAAAAACAAAAGTACCTATTATCACAATATTGTGCGCATGGTAGCGACTTCGACAAGTTATTTCACACTTTTGAGTGATTAAATCGGTTCCGTTTATGTGTAAAAAAAAACACCCGTTTTAGTGACCCTTGCTACTTATGGGACCGATTGCCATTCACTGTCTATGATTATATCATCAAGATAGAAAAACACTTTTCAGTTATTGGAGTGTAATTTTAAAAACGAACCGATTTTTATGAAATTTATATGGGACCAAACGGCAAAAAAATCATCAAAATCGGTTCTCCCAGTCAAAAGTTCTGAGGTAACAAACATAAAGAAACATTTTAATTGTGTACCTTCTCCGTTTTTGAAGTCGGTCAAAAAGAGTTGACTGCATGGCTGCTATATAATTGTTTTTATAGTGATTAGGAATTTAAAGAATATTAATGTCAAAGTGAAATGATGTAAATTATAAGACTCATTTAACCAAAGCGCAACGTAGATAATTATAACAAGAGAAATAACAATACAAAAGGACGATATCGTCTAATCCGGATGGTATGAGGTCACATCGCAATGTACTCGCATGAAATATTTGCACGTCTGCTTGCAGACAGAGTACAACTGTGTGTGTAATAATTACCAATATTTTTTAAAATTTCTTCTGTATTTGTATATTGTATTTCTTCTGTATTTGTACCTGGGACAGACTGTCCAGTTAGGTAGGTCCAACTTTGACAAAGAGGTCGCCCGAAGAATCCAACTCGGATGGGCAACGTTCGGGAAGTTACGCGACATCTTCTCGTCGAAGATCCCGCAGAGCCTGAAGACCAAAGTCTTCAACCAGTGTGTGTTGCCAGTGATGACTTATGGCATTGAGACGTGGTCCCTAACTGTGGCCCTTATGGACAAACTCAAAGTCACTCAACGAGTTATGGAGAGAGCTATGCTCGGAGCTTCTTTGCGCGATAAAATCCGGAACGTGGATATTCGGCAAAGAACCAAAGTCACCGACGTAGCTCTCAGAATTTGCAAGTTGAAGTGGCAATGGGCGGGTCACATTGCTCGACGAACTGATAACCGATGGGGAAGAAAGGTTCTCGGTTACCACACTACACCGGAAGACGTAGAGTTGGTAGGCCCCCCACTAGGTGGACTGACGACATCGTGAAAGTCGCGGGTAGCCAATGGTTACAAGCGGCTAACAGCCGTTCTTTGTGGCGCTCTATGGGGGAGGCCTTTGTTCAACAGTGGACGTCTTCCGGCTGATGATGATTTGTATTCCTGTAAATAAACTATTTGATTTGAAACTCACACTAACACACTTGTTTACAGTATCCATCACAATTTCATAATTGCAATGCTTATTCGTTGAGCCAAATAAATGCGAGGCGAGTATTTTGATTACGCGTCGCATCGACTAAGGGCTTTTGGAAAATAAAATAAGCTCCCGGCCCCCACGGACCAATGTCTCTATAACAAACGGATCAAATATATAACCACTACTGAGATTATACATATACATATTTGCGTCTATAGTCATTTTTTTTCATGCCTGATACGTTAGCCTTTGACCACTATCTCACCTGATGTTAGGTGATGATGTGGTCGACGATGTTGTTCAGGCTAACCTAGAAGTAGAAGTACTGGCTCTCTAAGACAGCTGCTGGAACACACTGTTAGGTGCTTGGCGACACTAATACTTGAGGTTGGTAGCTAGCCAGGCGGTCGCAAAATGCCCCACCACCATGCTATAACAATTGCCATCATAAGACCACCTACGGGACCGTTACCGACTGGTTAAAGTGTCCTCTGAAGCACGTGCACGCCAGTAGTAATGTCACTAGCGGTCACCCATCCAACTCATGACCGCGGCGGAGATTGCTTATCTTTGCTGATCGGTTAAGAACAGCTAAGTAAACTTCGCTACGAGCGCTTCAATAAGTATAGTAGTATAATATAGATATATAAACCATAATAAATTATAGTTGTTCTACAATAACTTCTTTGCCTTTTTTGGTACGTGCGTAGCCTTACGTCAGATATATGAGTCAATACATCTGCCTCATCATAATCAATCATAATTGGCCTTTGTCTATCTAAATCGAGAATAGCCAATAGCCGTTTATGTGTTCAATATACTAGATATATACAGCTGTGCCGCTTTTCTGTCAACGTATGGCATCACGTTTTATACCCATCATTACTCATTAAGCAATGATAGCCAAGCGGGTAATAGCTATGGACTGCTGTGGGCAGGTTCATGGTTCGATCCCCATCTCCGGCTTATGCTTCACCGCGTGGTAGAAGGCCATTTTGCGAATGCTCGCCTGGCTAGCTACCACCCTCAAGTAGAAAATCTGTCGCTAAGCTGCTAACAGTGTGTTCCGGCAGCAGTGCTGCCTTATTTAGTGCAGCCTTATTTAAGGTGATAGGATAAAGTTGCAATACGGCTTGCTCTCCTGCCAGCTACAACCTCAAGTTGAAAATAATGCCAAGCATCTAACAGCATTCGACCACCATGACTACTTGAAAAGACTCAAAGGCTATGCAAGTGCAAACATGGCATTCTGCGGGGAAGGTAGGGTGAACAGACCTTCTCTTAAAATTTCCGGTAAATATAAAGCGGGTCCTACCCGGCTCCTATTAAGTGCGACATAACCTTTCACAGTGATTGCGAAACATGGGTGTTTTTACTTTACTATCAAATATCGTGTATATAGTTATGAGTAAATTATTCAGAACTGGTGATATGTACTAGACAAAATTTCTCGTTGGCTGCTCTAACCGATACCGAGTAGTATCGATAACCAATAAATATGTATCGAAAGCCATTTTTGCGTTGTTGTTGCCAAATACGGATCAGCACTGTGATGGCTTCAAAATCAGTGTCAATTTGTTATGTTCAATGTGTAACTGTCCATTGTAGGAGTGTACTCAGAATTGTAAGGGGGGCTCGTCTTTTGTGTAGTTGAAATGGGTTTTCATATTACTTGTGTACACTGTTTCATGATGTTTAGAAGCGAATGTAATATAAAATTAATTATAAATGACTACTACTCATTTAGGTGATTTAAATTCTTGGGACTTTCCACCTCAATCATCCCATAGCTTATCACCTATCTCATCCAAATGAATGTTGTGATAATTATAGCAATCTGTTTTCACATTGAAAAAGAGTAGATACCATGAATCATCATTATAAATATTCTCTTTGCTAATGGCGACAGTAGAATCATATCACTTATTACTAAAATTTTGTAATTGGCCTTCATAAGAACATCGTTCATATAGACTTAAATCGGAAAAGACAAAATTGAATAAATAATTTTGAATTTGAATGTCAATTGAAACAATTGATATGAGTATCAACTTTGATTATTGCAAGCATTTTATAGTTGCTTGTAGAACTTCTTATCCAATCTTTGGGTTATTCATATTAATTTAAAGGTACGGATAGCTCTGTTTTGGACGTATAAATGTTTGTTTTTATTATGATTTGTTGATTTATATAAATACTCTCCTGCCGTTTTAGATTTTTAAACGTTTTATTTGATTGATTGTCCATCACTGTTCTCGGGCTATATGAAGGTCCGGTCGGGGCTTTCACCAGTTCCACCTATCCCTTAATCCGTCTATGGTCAACTGTTTGCGGGTCGTTGCGCCGACGCAGACGTGCATCGTTTTGGTATTCGCGGGGACAGGTGGCGCGCCTGTCACCTGCTTCGGGCTTCCGGCGCGTACGCAGCCTTTGAATTTGGAATGTGAGGGCAGTCTGGTTTATGTTTGTTTGTGTTAACGGTCTTATTTAATGGTTTTTAAAGTATTTACGCACATGATAACTAAACTGGTGACGGAAGCAATATTCAATATCCATAGATAATTGATGTATCCTATTTTAATTTTTAATTATCTCGTATGTTTAACAGTCCACCTTCATATATACTGTTGAGAACATCTTCCTATATAGTGATCGTAACATAACTTCAGAAAAGTTGTCAGACTCTTGAAAAATAAATATCCTTTCCCATTCGAGATCTAGTCTGTTATCATCTTCGACACATCAATTGCAACTGACAATATCGATAGCAGTCTAAAGCTATGCAAAACTAACCTCCGAACTGAATTTGATAGTTTTATTATCATATTGAAACAATATAGTTTGACTATGCGCGTTGAAGCACAGATGTACTAAGTGTAGTAAAAAAGTTCTATTTTCTCTCTTGGTGAAAGCGAATTGAAAATTGAGATAATAAATAAAACTGGCTGGCTAAGAAAAATCTTACCCTTGTCTCCTGTATGTGGAGTCGGTGCGATTTATTATTATCTAACAACACAAAAGACAACACCATTTTCTAACACCATAAAATTTTCTAATTTTCCTGGCGCCAATAATAATATTATTTATATAAATGTTTGTGTATGCAGCTTATCTATAAGACGGCTAAACTGATTTAGAGCATAGATTATTTACATCCTACCATACCTCGATTAGGATCCCTATTCCGAAAACACCTAGTTCTCATAGGAGCGCTCGTAGCGAAGTTTGATTAGCTGTTCCTAACCGATCAGCAAAGTTAAGCAACGTCCGCCGCGGTCATGAGTTGGATGGGTGACCGCTAATGACATTACTACTGAGCGCTTCCGTGCTTTGGAGGGCACGTTAAGCCGTCGGTCCCGGTTGTTGTCTTAGGATGGCAGTCGTTAATAGCATGGTGGTAGGGCATTTTGCGAAGGCTCGCCTGGCCAGCTACCACCCTCAAGTAGAACATCTGTCGCCAAATACCTAACGGTGTTTTCCGGCAGCTGTCCTTGAGAGCCAGGAATTTCAGGTTAGCCTGAACAACATCTTCGACCACATCATCACTTAACTGTGAGATAGTGGTCAAAGGCTAACCTGTGAGGCATAAAAAAAACTATATGCTTATCCAAATGAAAGGTGGGTGGAGCTACTGGTGGAAGCAGTAAGTTAGATGATAAACTATTCCGAAACTGTAAGTAATCTATCCAATCAGTTTTAAAGGAACGTCGCTTCAATTGTTTGCACTTCGGCGTAATGTCCGTGCAAAAAATATTGTTTAGTTATTATCGTTCAGGAAATGTTACCCAGCACTAACCATCCGGTCAGGCTCTGACAGATAAATGTCCGTTTGACCAATCCAGTTAGTTTTGTGTGCTCGATACTAATAACCTACAAACAAAATATGGTGGAGATTGTGTGGTACGTACGACACTAGTAAGTAATAAAACTAGTCGTATTTAAACATGTTGAAGCAGTGATGGCTTAGTGGCATTAGCTATGGACTGCCGTGCAGCAGGTTCATGGTTCGAATCCCGCCGTGGGCTTGAGCTTCAAAGCATGGTGGAAGGGCATTTTGCGAATGCCCGCCTGGCTAGCGACCCCCCTCAAGTAGAAAATCTGTCGCCAAGCACCTAACGGTGTGTTCCGGCAGCAGTCCCTGGGAGCCAGTGAAATTACAGGCACATGAGACTTAACAACTATATCTCAAGGTGATGGGCACAGTGCAATTCGTGACTTGTGACGAAATGCATCTGTTATAGGCAGGGGCTAGTCCGCTTAACATCAGGTGGGACTCGTGCTTGATCCGTCACAATTACAAAAAAACAAAAAGGAAAATGTGTATTAACTTGAAAATATTTTGATATAAACCTTCGTATATTCCTACCTTCGTTCAAGACATGCTGTATCAACTACACACATGTAGAGTTGATACAGCATGTTTTCTCTAACAACACAAGAAATCAATTGAAAAAAGTTTAAGTTTAAACGATTTTATTAGCCGATAATTGGCACTTTATAGCTTAAAAATCTAAGCCATATTGTGGGCGTAGGCTAGCATACCAGATATTAAAAAATACTGACCAAGTGCGACCCTGACATCGCTCGTATGGGGTTCCGCACTGCAACAGCCCGAAAATAAAAATAATATTTGTTGGTTTTGATCACAGGTTTAAAACTACTTTAGAAATCGGCTTATTCTGTATTCGTTGGTTAAATGGAGAATAATATATACTGAAATTTCAGATTCTTGACTAATGCGATAAATCCCGTAACAAAATTAGTTTAAAATTGACAACGTTGCTGGCCTTCTATTTATTTAATAGAATAAAATAAAATACATGGTACTCTGCTAAAAGAACTATAAATGATGTCACCCCATATAAATTTCTCAAGAATTAGAGCAACGTTGAAAAATAATTATCAGGTGTGTAACTCACTCCGTTTTCGAGCTGAAGGTCCATGTCATAAGAACGGACGGACAGACAGACATTGCTCTAGGGCTCCGTTTTGCCCTTTATCTTTGGGACCCTAAAACCATCTTTTATCTCCAGGACCTAACGACTACGCAACATCTGCAGTGCACCTATATTGTTCTCATGCGATCTCGACATGCCATTTTAAACTGTCTGACTTAAATTTGCCCTTGAAATGTCGCTCTGGGTTTCGTGTGGTGTAGTATAAGATTCCTCGTTAAGAAGACAAACATCGTTGTGTTCCGATTTGTAAAACATTCATAAACACAACAAAGGATAATAGATAAACCGCAAGACTCATTAATACCTAATCAAATTTAACCAGCCGTCATCCTGTATAAAGTTATGTGGTTATTATATTTGATAAGGCATACATATAGTCATTGATAAAGCTGTTTATAAACAACGGATGAATTATAATAGTTGTTTTGTTTTAATTTGCTGCGGTCGTGTTTTATATAAGTTGTGTAATAAAAGATGTGATCAGTTCTTTAAAGGGGTTGTGTGCATGCCTCAAGGCAGTGCGTTAGGTCCAAGCCTATTCATTTCTTGTTTGTGAATGAGATGTGAGAAGTGTGACCTAATTACACAATTTTTAACTAAAAGAGTAATATGTCATAAAGTGACAATTTCAATAATGGATAGATTCAGGCGTTATTTTGCGGAAATCCATACTTAATAATAACAAATACCTATTTTAAAAGTATTTGAAGAAAAAACTAAATCAATATTGTAAACACTTAAAAAATATAAAACGATCGAGACATTATCAAGACTCGATCGTGCGCTGGTAGAGTCAAGACCTGAGAATGCTTCGTGTAGTAGAGAAACGCATCGAAAATTCTTCCGGTTTGACTGCGTGGCGTTTGTGACGCCACGTTGGCTTAAAAAGATAATCAGGCGGAATTGTCACTAGATATATATTTTTTATATTTTAAACTGCTTTATGTAAATATTGATTTAGTTTTTTCTTAGAATACTTTTATAATATTTGTTATTATTGTTAATTTTAATCTTTTAATATACGGTCGAAAAAAGTTCTGATTGTGTTACTTGGCCTTCCTGGCGTCACGTCAGGTGGATGAATCTTCTTTGAAAAGTTTGGCAGAATTAAAAATATCTCAAACAATGAAGATCTATATTAAATTTTCAGTGTTTGAGAATACTTAGTTTAACGTTTGATGAATTTCTGCTTAAGCAGTGATTTTACCTATATATAGTAAATTTCACCTCAGGCTTCACCAGGCAGTTCATTCTTAACCTATAAAATTGTCACAATAATGCCTTTTCAAAAAAGTATCATTTCATAATATCTAATGTATTTTCTAACATCTTTGAAAAGACGTTTTCTAAAGATCAAAGATGTTTTGATCCATATATTTTTATGTTTGAAAGCCAGTTGACAAAGGAAATTTCGTATTTTTAGGAGACGCGAATGCTGAGGTCAATCGTTTGGAAAACATGGGTATTCAACCCTTTATGTATCTACTGCGAGAATAAACTTAGGTTTATTTTCTTAGTAGATATTGCCAACGAAAATAACTTACTTAATCGGAATATAACACATAGTTTCTGAACAACAGTTTTTTTTTCTGTTTGCCTAGTGTTTTTATTTGGGAGCAGTTGCTGTCTAGAGTAGACTATTATTTCCAATTCCACGGCTAGAGATGGGGGGGATGACATTCTAGCCCGGCACCCCACGGAACGGACTAAGTTGTTTATTAACTATAAATACATTTTAATATTATTCAGCAGCAAATACGCAACTCTTGTAGATGCAAGAGCCGTCCTCATCTTAACGCCCGTTTACATTTTATTTTCAGAAAAGTGAATTATCGCCATAAAAGCAGAATAAACTGTGATCGCCAAAAGGCGTTAAAACTAAGTGCTTCTTTACCAAATATATGTAACTTGTAACCAATATCCAGCCTTAATATTAGAGCATACCTTAAAGGACCAAGTAGTGTTTTGTAATTTTTTTAGTGATTAGTGTAACATAATAGTGACGAATTAGAAAATCACATCGAAGGACTAAGCGCACTGAAATTTTATGACTCATTGAACTGATTCGACTGAGTCGAAGACCTAGTGATTGCTTAGTTAAAAAGACACATTGCCAAACAGGCAATATCGATTTGTACCTACAAGACAACACTTAAAGACTAGAAATAGTTTGTCTCGAGTCGGACAGCGTGACCCGTCTGTAGTAAGTCGAACGACTTCACATTTATACGGATAGACAGAAGTCAGTGCTAGTGTAAAAGTAGTGCTCATTTTTCCATTTTTGTACGACTTTTGTAAAATAATGTACGCGAATGTGGAGAAGTGCATTCAGTGGTGGTCACGTGATGGTGTGAGGTGGTGATTTGGATGCTAATTGTGGATTACACTTGGATTGAAAATCCTGAACATGGAGCGGTGTGACGGATTCCTGGTCTACCGGAAGCCGGTCTACAGGGTGTTTCAGTATTTAGACACGTGAGTATTGACCTTTATAAAACACTAATGCGTGTCGAAATATATAATCTTGAAGCTAATTTACTTTTCATACAAGTCTTTTTAAAATAGATAAAAAATATATAATACAGATTTAAGGACAACGACACGTGAAATGTTTATTCTTGTCCTCGTCCCCGATTCTACGTTACGGGGACAACGGGAAAGAAATTTAATCATGTCCCGCTGTCCCCGTGACGGGAACATGGCGTAAAGGGACAACGGGAATAGACGATTAAGTTCTCTACTAGAATATGGATACCAAATATAGAATTCATATTTTAAGAAAGAAATAGAAATGCTTGACAAAGTCCAAGTAAAAGTTATTTCAATAAGAAATAAAATATATCAAGAATGTCATTCTGAATTTATAGGAAAAAGGGAATCTCATAGAAACATTCAAAATTTTGAACAAACACTACAATGTTAAAAACATTCATGACATATATAATGAATTAAAATACACAGCTAAAGGGACACTCACTAAAATCAAACAAGCCTTAATATACAAACAATATTAGAAAGCACTTATTTACCATATCACTTTGTGAAGTAGTGGAATGAACTTCCAGAATCAGTGTACAGTGCTCAATCTGTAACAGTTTTCAAAATAGATTAGATGAACACAAACATAATATTAAAAATAAAACTTTTACATAAGTGCAATGATATGCATGCATCAATTCAATGAGTTGTTAGTGTATTTAAATAAATAATAACAACAATATTTGCCCCAGGTAATAAAAAGACGTTCATGGTCCAATTCTGTGTACCCACGCCGTGCCATACGGTGTTGAAATGAGGCGCTTTCCTCATAAAAGCATTTTGAAGACGAGCAGTGCAGTATTGAACCTTGAAAACGCAAAACATCTACGCTTTAACATCTTCGCATTTATTTAATTTTTGCCATGGATGAACTTCAACTTGCGATAAAAAAAACAATTGACACGCGACTTCCCGACAAAATTAATTCATGTATTTCATATTATTTTTATCAAGTAGTGTAGATAAGTAAATAAAAAAAAATTCAAGAATTTGATTTGAGCGGATGAAAAAGTTATGGGTGTATAAGGAACAAGTCATCGCCTTTTTGTTTCTTTTTCCAGTGTTACTTTGGAATAGACTTTACAGTTTCATCTATTCCAAAAGTTGATGTTTGAATCACTTTTAATCAAGCTCGCAACAAAAATAGATTTAGCTTTAAACACCCCTTCGTACCGGAGAGGTTAAATAGTAGATTGTACAACTATTGCATTAAACAAGTCAATTTAGCCGAGACGTAAATGTAAGAGAATAAATTACAGGCACATGACAACAACTATGTCTCTAAGTGACGGCCGCAGTGCAATTCGTGACTTGTGATTAAATGCTTCTGGTATAGGCTGAGGTTAGTCCGCTTAACAACAGGTAAGCCTCGAGTGTGCAATACGAGCAAGTCCCGTCAGGAAAAAAAAAATTAACAGCTTGAGGTGGGTGCTGATTTTTATCTAAGTCGGGGCTAAAATGGATTTTATGCACTCACAGATAGATTGTCACTTCACTTGCGAGGAAATGAAACAATTATGCAGTTAGTAATGTATCTTAAATTAAATTTTAAAATTATGTTTGAACATTGTTAATTTTCTCACGGGTAGATGTGAAAAGTTGTGTGTTTCACACAAGACTTGACAAGAGCATTTTTTTTCTACCGACTTTATAAAAGGAGGAGGTACTCAATCAATCTCAATTTTTTTCTTATGTTTGTTACCTCAGAACTTTGACTGGGTAAACCGATTTTGAGGTTTCTTTTTTTGAAAGCTGATGCTTTCCGATTGGTCCCATTTAAATTTCATCAAAATCGGTCAAGCCGTTTTTGAGTTACACTCCAATAACTGAAAAGTATTTTCCTATCTTGATGATATAGTCATTGACAGTAAATGACAATCGATCCCATGAGTAGGAAGGGTCACTAAAAAGGGTAAACATTTTTTTTACTAAAATATGCCACCATTCAACACTCAAATGTGTGAAATAACTTGTCTAAGTCGGTAACATGCGTACAATTTTGTGATAATAGGTACTTTTGAACTATCATGGTACCGACAAAGAGCATTTTTTTTGGTGTCTGGCCTTAAGTGTCACTTTGCTCAATACTCCATATAAAAATTCAATACTAGACTATTTCGCTAGTTCGGGATCCAAAATCGGTAGTAATTATTCAACCTCATATTCATCAAAGAGGCGGGTAGGAAGATAATGTATGTAATTACCTAATCCTCAAAGCAAACCGCGAATCAGCCAACAAACCGTACCAAATTGAGACAGTTTCCATAATGGTGGTAAACCTTGCCTGAACCGAACACCTGAAAGTTTCATGAGCCCTCTGTCTGACCCTACTGGGGCACTGATTAAGTATTAGTCACTTACCTAGCTACTGGGCGCAAATGGTTGAGTAGTTTAGTTGATTGGGTGTTGGTATACTGATTCGTTTTTGATGGTCTGATAACTATATTTTCATTGATAAAAGGGTTGTTGACTTTTTCTTTGTCTACTAGAATATAAAGGTTACATAACAACGTTATTTTTATTAATTACAATATTCACCAAAAAAAGATCCAGGAAATTCAATGGTGCTTTTCATTTTGTGGTTGTAAAATTTGCAGTTGTAATGATATTACAAATTTCAAAGAATCTTTGCTTGGAAAACACATCATTGTCGCTACAAAGTTTTCTTTAACATCACAAAGGCCGATACGAGCACATCTAAATTAATATAATAAAGAGGAGCAGAGCCTATTCAATGCAAACAAACAAACAATCAAATCTTATTGTTTGTTTGCATTGAATAGGCTCTGAAAGTACTGGACCGATTAGGATGAAGTTTGGTATGGAAATAGTTTGAGACACGGGGAAGGACATAGGATAGTTTTTATCCAATTACGCAAAAAGAGGTTAATGGTTTTGCGCGATAACCGGGGCGGAGCCGCGACCGTAGAGCTACTATTTAATTTACAAAAATGGTTTCTCCTACTACACTACATGTCAAATATTGTAGAAAGTTTTGGCCTCACTTTTTTGTCCTATCTGACACCAAGCCTCCTTGGACATGCTCTTGGTGTGTAGTATACCAGCTGGTCATTTTTGACGAGATGGTAAAGATCCACTTTCTGTGCCTGGCAGCAGTATCTTAATCACATCGACTAGCGTAGTAGCATGCTGCTCATTTGGCGCAATCCTTTCCTAAGTCGCCCATACATCTAACAAGAGGATATGGAACATTCTTTATTTTCTTCTGTCAACTTTCTCACTCTCTCTGAGTATTCGGGCACAGATTCTATTACAGTTTGGTGCTATAACTAACTGAAGTCATAGATAAAGCAACAGTTACTTCGCAACTCTGGGCTTGAATTCTTGATGCAAACGCAATCGATGCTAATGCCTTCATTACTTATTCATGGTTAATTTCAGACAGGAATTAAATTATGAGTAAGTTCATTAATGGGGATGGAATATTGTTTCTTCTTAGTTTGCAGCCGATGGAATAGATAATAGAGAATAGTAGAGACTATAATAGGGTAACAAAAGGTATAGAGCTATTCCCCGCTATTAATTATCATGTCGCCAGACGGTAATTTCTTTGAACGCGGCATAATTTGTTTTTAATCGAAATCCAATAAATAGAAAATAGCTTTCAGTTGTTTTTTCAACAAAAGAAGAAAACAACTGAAAGTTATAGAGATAACGTATGTTCTCAATAATTATCTTAAGAAATAAGAACGGTTTGATAATTGTATTGTATACCTATTGATCACGGCCTAGCTATGGATACTACTTTATATATATATATATATTTTTTAATTGTGTTTTGAATATTGACCTTACTTATTATTTACTGCATTTACAAATTATTAGAACCCAAATTCTAGTCAAGAGTGGGAATCGAAACAGTGTCCTTCGGATTCGCTCCGTATGCTCTGATCACTAAGCTATCGAAACATGCTCGACGCAGCCGAATCTTGTGCTCGTATTTAAACCGTCATAGGGGATATTGACTTATTATATTTCTAATTATTCCTTTTTTGTTTCAGGTAAGTTTAAACATTACATCTCTGGACGCTCTTAAGATAAGTACTCAAATATCTATTTGATGACTTGTACCTACTATAATTTTGCCTCCATGCAGCATATTGGCAAATGATGAGTGTTGGATGCGCTTGGATCCTATTTAGATGAATAAGAAGTAAATGCTTCTTAAGTAAGAGTATTGTATAGGTATCTATATGTCTTTATTGGAGTACTCCGTAGAATAGCACCACCATAAATCTTCCTGTAGGATTTGTAAGAGGCGATGAAAAAAGAGATATCAGAACAAGTATAAATTAATTAAAAAGTAAAAGTCCAACTCCAAATTATTTCTTTTCGTTAAAAGTTTTATCGTTTCATTAAAGCTAAAACTGCAAGTTATATATGAGTATGTTAGCAAGTTATATATGCCATTCCACCATGCGGTGAAGCTCAAGCCCGCGGCGGGATTCGAACCATGGACCTGCTGCGTGGTAGTCCATAGCCAATGCCACTGAGCCATCACTGCTTTAATATGGTACAGACCTTACGTTAACTGCTCCGAATTCAAGCCGGGATCTGATATACAATATCAGGTACCGAAACAATATCCCGTTGCTGATGTCATATACCATTTCGTTTCCTTGCCAGTTAGAAAAAAACTCCGTTGCTTTGTTTCAATAAATTTTATAAATACACCATTGAATTGCAGCACTCCTACCCTGTCACGAGCCACAACTGGCATATCCAGCCATTGTTACCGTGAAGGACGACTTATTCAATAGCACTCACTGACTCACCACAATCTACATTTCATTGAAACTGTATAAGATCCGTATCCACTAAAGCAGAAAAGAAATCATTGAACGGTTAGAATTGACTATGAAGAAATCACTATGTTTTTGACGGACTTCCCAAAAAGGAGGATTTTTTATGTTTGTTACCTCAGAACTTTTGACTGCATTAACCGATTTTGATGATGCATTATTTATTTGAAAGGTGATGCTTGCAGTGTGGTCCCATTTAAATTTCATCCATCAAAATTGGTCAATCTCTTTTTGAGCTTCACTCCAATATGTGAAAAATCTTTATGATGTAGTCATTGACAGTGAATAACAATCGATCCCATAAGAAGCCAGGGCCACTGAAAAGGGTGAATTTCTTTTTTCCTAAAAATAGAATCGACTTCAAAACTCAAATTTGTCGAAGTCGTTACCATGTCCACAATATTGTGGTACCGACTTCAACAAGTTATTTCACACAATTGAGTGTTGAAGTCGGTTCAATTTTAAGGTATTTTTTTTCTTTTTTTATCCAATTGATTGACTAAAACTTTGCGAGAGGAGGGTATGTAACAAGAGGTGGCAAGACAGTGCACGTGGCTGTGATGAGGAAAGGTGGCGTGTGATTCTCCACACTAATATATGCACCTATATTCTTCCTTGATATTGCCCCTAGAGCAATCAGCGTTTTTGCAGGGAAATCTAGGTCTGCTATAGACACCCTATCATTTCTTTTGTTTCAGCAACTTATTATTACTAGATAAAATATGACCCAGAAAATTATTAAAAAATGCCCTGTTTCATCGCCATGATCACAAAATCACCAGACGAATCTGGAAACATTTTAATATAAAAAAGAATTATCGGATCCTAGAAATACTCTTTCTTGAATTCTTGAAATTTCCCGTATGAAGATTAATGGATTCCATTCATCGAGTTAGGTGTTTGGGCTAACCTAGAATTAACAGCCAGTAATTCTGTGTATGATCCAGTAGCTGTCCTTAGGAGCCCCTTAGGACAGCTACTGGATTGTGTTGTTGGTGCTTGGCAACAGATTTACTACTTGAGGTTGTTAGCTAACCAGGCGCGCATTCGCGGATTATCTCACCATCATGCAAATCGAACTGTTCCTAAGACTCTCCGATCAGTGTGATGAAAAGTATTCCAGGGTTGTTTTTGCTTCAATAAAGTTGTATTAAAATACTCCTCTCAGTTTCCACTATAGTACGTGTGTCTAGTTCAATAACTTGCCTTAATTATAACGAACCAAATGGGCAAGATCCTGAACGGTATAATCATATTTTTTGTCTGGTTTTGCGACCATAGGACCATATTATACTGGTCCTAACCGCCTGAGTTTGACAACTTATATAATTGGGTATAGAAAGACGTGAATACCGTTGCCAGCTTGCTATGTCTGGACATGAAGGGTGAAGGTTAAACAATAAATATGTAAATCTAATGCACAATATATTTATTTGTAACAATTTCTAGCTTCTATCCGTGACTATGAGCTCTATGTAAATATACTTTATAAGACTAATATGAATCTGCTCACATATTATGGTTTAGTTGAATTCCCTCGAGAAGTACTTACCTACTTAGTTAAGGCAGATGTTCTATGAATCTTATTTACTTAAGTTGTGTAACAAATTTACCATATTTCGTAGGTTTGCTGGTCAGTAAGCCTTTGACCACAAACTTACCTGATGGTAAGTGATGATTGGTCGAAGGTGTCAACAGGCTTAACCTAAAATTACTGTCTCTCAAGGACAGATGCCAGAACACACCTATAGGTGCTTGGCGGCAGATTTTCTAATTGAGGGTGGTCGCTAGCCAGGTGAGCATTCACAAAATGCCCTACCACCATGCTATAACGACTGCCATCCTAAGACAACAACCGGGACCGACGGCTTAACGTGCCTTTCGAAGCACGGAAGCGCTCAGTAGTAATGCCACTAGCGGCCACCCATCCAACTCATGACCGCGGCGGACGTTGTTTAACTTTGCTGATCGGTTAAGAACGGTTAAGCAAACTTCGCTACGAGCGCTTCAATCAAGTACTTTGTTTAATTATTGTTCTATAAATCTTACTTGCTCTAAGTTGTGCATAAAATGTATACCATGTCTTGTTTTGGAGGTTATTGGTGAAGTACATAGAGAACAAAGTACACCGGACATTTTTGTCATTATCAAACCATTTACGAAGATAGTAATTAATTTAAGTTCCTGTGCTGCCTGATTAAGTACAGACAGCACACACATATGACTCTATCGGATGTCGCGTTATAGGATGCCTACGACTTTACATGTCTCAATTAAGTTTAATATTCTTGACTCCATCAATTAGTTTTCGCTTTAGTCACAATATGCTCATAGATCAAAACAAATTGGATTGTATGGTATTTAAGAAACGTCTTTGGGAGGGTCGGTTAGCAATATTAAATAAAATACAAAAGAACGAAATTCAAATCCGCTTGACGCTTGAAAACAACAGTCGCGTATAGCGTTTTGATTGGCTAAATATTTTCTATGATTAGTAAACACACTCAATAAAATTAAATATTTGAGCTAGACATTGCTTAAGTGCTCGAAAAAAACAGTTCTTTTTTCAATTACAAAGAAAACAATTGAAAGCTTTAGTACTTATATTAACGCGAAAACAGAAGGGGCTTGCTCCTTTTTTAAAATAAAGGGTGAGGATGTTTTCATAACGTAGTTTTAAATATAGCCCTGAAAAGGGGCGATAAGTGTTTGTAAATTTGTTCGGTAGTTTGTTTTGAACACGTGAGGTACATCCCTGTAGGCCTATAAAAGTTTAATGGAATGTCTTGGAACGATTCAAAATTATTCGCTAAATTGGCAGCTGGATTGCTATGGGTTTTGATATGGAACATATTATAATACAATAAGTACTTAATTACATTGAAGCAGTGATGGATCAGTGGCATTGGCTATGGACTGCCGTGAAGCAGGTCCATGATTCGAATCCCGCCGCGGACTTGAGCTTCACCGCATGGTGGAACGGGATTTTGCGAATGCTCGCCTGGCTAGCCATCACCCTCACGTAGAAAATCTGTCACCAAGCACCTAAAAGTGTGTTCCGGCAGCAGTCCTTGAGAGCCAGTAAAAGTACAGCACATGAGACCTTACAAGTGTACGTCTCAGTTTGACGGGCGTAATGCAATTCGCATCTGTTATAGGCAGAGGTTAGTCCACTTAACATCAGGTGGGCCTCGGGCTTGTTCCGTCACAAGAACATAAAAGATATATAATTTTAAACCCGTTATTTCCCTCGAATTCTTTATTTCATTGCAGTTATAAACATTTCATTTAAATTCGTTTACACAGAGATAAACGAATGCAAATGGTGACGAACACAGAGATCCATAAGAGAGAAGAAATTGTACTCAATTTTCTAATATTTAACCACGTAACAATAAGAACTGTTTTATTCAAAAGATCAGAATCTTTGAATTTACTATGCATAGTGATAAAAAGGATGTACTCCCTGAACACCGAGACTTCGCCACCGTTAATTATAAAAGTTGCCATCAAAAAGAATAAAACGGGAGCAATAAATAAGAAGAACGGGGAGATAATTTCACGAAAGCTAATTACAGAATGAAGTTTCAAAGTCCATTAACTAAATTACCGTGGACTGGAGGGTTGCCGTTCTTTATATTACCCTTAGACTTTGCGCAATCTGAGAGATTTTTCCCTAGCATTTTTCGCATCCCCTGAGGGTTTGCAAGGAAATATAATTGTAGTAAGTAATTTATTGTCGAAGCTGAATTAAAAGACATACATTCTTTTGTGACTTTGACATGCGATGACGGCTGGACGAATTTAAAGATTTTTTTTTTCAAGCCCATCAATGCTCAATGTGAAACTAAGAGACAAAGAAGGCAAAATCATATTTATGTGTATCATAAATAATCATATAAAAAGATACTTAGCATTGCACTATTTATTTTCGCGAAATATTTTTTTTAAGAACATTAATATAAATATTTTTTTTTAAGAGATACCATATATTTTTAAATAATTGATTAACGCTTTACTTTGTGGATACCCATAATTAATATTAAGGAATATATAAAAAATATTTAAAGAAAACATTAAAATATAAATTTTAGAAGAGCATTAAAAATTTATGAAAGTACATTATTGACAATTCCGCCTAATTTTCTTGCTAAACGTAGCCTGAAATTTTCGTCATTTCACTTCAACACGAAGTATCATCAGGATGTATTTACTTCACAAACACACTATAAATAAATTTTAGTCAAGACCGGCAGAATTTTTACTAGATACATTTTTAATAATTAAAAACTTAATTACATGGTGATATGTTTTTTCTAAAATATTAATTTAATGATTTCTTTAATTAAAATATTTATATCATCATTATAAATATTTTTATATACATTCTAATACCAAATATCTGTAAATCAATATGTTTACATAACACAACACACACAAGGCTATGGTAAATAAAAATTGTATTTTTTTTTGTTTTCGTGTGTGGAAATAACATTTTAGACAATGTAAGAATTGACACGTACATATATCACTTGATATGTATAATAAATCATTCTACTGTTTAAAATAAAATAGTGATAACTATATCTATATTTTTTCGAACTGTAGCAACCCTAACACTAACCGGACGTCGAGTTTTAAAAATGTTTGCGCACAAGGGGAGTGACGTTCCACCCTTTATTTGTACGTCTCTATGACGCGGTATATTGACGTATTACTGTGTTACTCCGAAGGGTAGCTTGGGGAGCAGATGGGGAAGTTAGTGGACACATATTTTTAGGACATGCCGAGGAAATGTTGGCAATACTCTTCAAGCCAGGTTACATACGTAAACGAAGTACGTATAAAAGTAATAGGTAGAGATTCGCATGTTGGTAGGGACGTTTTGCGAATGCCGGCCTGGCTGCCACCCTCAAGTAGAAAATCTATCATTAAGCTAACGGTGTGTTAGGCAGCTGTTTTTGAAAGCCAATAATTCTATGTAGGCTTGAACAACATGTGTGACCGCATCGTCACTTACCATCAGGTGAGTGGTCAATTGCTAGCTTATCAGTTTTAAGAAAGATCATGACTTTCTCTATATACCAATTCTAATATTGTTAATTTCAATATAAAATGTACAAAATAATGACGAAAGTAAACATTTGCTCCACGAGAGGGATTCGGACCCAAGATCTGTTCATCTCTCGGGCCGGGACACGGTTATCCAATTGAGCTATCGTGGTGAAGAGTCAGAGTTCGAATTAGTCTTCTATCTCCTATTATTAAACCGCCGGCAGACGTAGTGACATCTATAGTTAATGATAATTGACCTACAGACAAGATATTTTTTCATATAGGTTTTATTTTTTTAGCATCTCGTAACCTAATATTTGCCGTAGGCGGAGGCGGATATGACTAAGAATGTCTCTTGGGTTAAAATAAAAAAAAGTGTACCCTGTATTTTAAAGTGTCGTGACAAAACGCATATTGTTCAATACGCAAGCAATAACCATCTGTGAGTATTTTTTTTTTTAATTAATTCTAAAACACATTTCCCCACATTACACATAATAAATGAATTAAACTCGGAACAAAGCTACTTATAGCGAAAATACTTTATATGCCTCATATTTCCTATAAAACTCAACTTTGTTATTTTCCAAATTTCTTACCCACTGGACATTTTATTTTTGTATAGTAGTCCTTCGAAGACTTTTTTTTCCACCTTTCGGTGATTGGCGACAGACTTTCTACTTGAGGGTGGTAGCTAGCCAGGCGGGCAATCGCAAAATGCCCTTCCACTATGCGGTGAAGCTCAAGCCGGCGCCGGCGGTGGGGATCGAACCAGGGTACTGCGGCACGGCAGTCCATAGCTATTACCGCTCGGCCATCATTGCTTCAATCTGTCTTTTCTTTCGAATCTGTCTTTAAGTAGGTTGTATCAACCTTAATAATTATAACAAACTACTCGAATATATATATTTAAATACCGTTGAACTAAATATCTTTTATATCCAATATATATTAAGGCTAGTGTCTTCGCAGCGCTTTGCTTACAAACGTAGTTTCGCCATATTTCAAATAACCAAGTGTTTAAACTCGGTGAAATTTTGCATGTATATATCCTTGGGCCTTACATCTATGATTCTGGTTCTTCAATATACCGAAATTTAAATTTGTTCAAAAATATTTGAAAGAATCACTTTGTATGGAAATTCTTATATTCAATTTTAGGTAAATGTTAAATGATAAATCTAAAAACTGGCAAACCAAGAAGCATAGACATTAGACTCAGCAATATGAATACAAAATTTCACCGAGTTTGAACACTTGTTATTTAAAATATGACGCAACTACGTTTATATGGAAAGCGCTACATGAACTAAAATAAATATATCTGTCTCCATAAATTCCTTTTCTTTTTCGCCGTCGTCAGTGGGTGTAGTAACATCAAACCTCAATTTAACCCTAACGAGTGTTCGTATCAGGCCGCGGGGCGCTAATGTGCCCGTGAGGGGGTATTTACGACCCGATGCGAGATCGATAACGGCGCCAGCTGGAGTATGCTGCAAGTGTCGGGAAATTGCACTTTTTTGAGTCATTTTAATAATTCAAGGGACTGCTTCGTTGACAGAAAAAAAGGAATACTTGAGCCAACGCAGTGTGTTTTTATGCAAGAATATTTATGATTCATATATATTGAAAACAATATATTCTTGAAAACAGAACACAATATTCTCAGGAATATATTCTTGAATCAAAGTATTTAATGCATTCTTCTTTGGAGAAATCGTTATAGTGTTTAAATACGAATATGGTTAGTTTTGAATCCAAGAATCTTACCATAAATATTCGTAAGTGAAGCACCTTAATTACATTCGAAAAAGAATATTTAAAAATATTTCAAGAAACAATATAGAAATTTTATAAAGAGAATAAAATTTTAACAGAAGAATTCCTATTTTATTGTTAGAAGAATATTTTCGTTATCTTGAAATAATAATTTGAATACTTGTGTAGAAGCGCCGCTTTGGAATCTTGGGGTATTGGGTATATCCACGGGGCGGACAAGTTATTGGAGTTTCTAAGAAATTTCCAGTAACTGTAAATTTGCCTGGCAGATACAACAGGCTCTCCCTATATAACATGGGCCTACAAGTCGAGTGACGATATGTTTATGTGTTTAAAAAATCATATAGGACCGGTTTGTATTGTAGTTTAAAAAGGCGCATGTTGGAGAGGGCGAAGCTCTTAACCTTAGAGAAGTTTTATAACATGGATTAGTTTCCATTTCCTGTCTTTGTCATTCATTAAAATGTATTATATACTATTGTATATACATCTATTGATGTGTACCTGGGCCTCAATTCTCTTAGCTATTGATCAAACGCCACACTACTGCGATGCTTCTGCGATCGAACTGCTGTTAATGTCAAATTCGGTAGTCTACTAATTCTAGCTCCTTATCGCAGTTGTATAGTAATCGCGTCGCTATCGTATGTCTGTGCTATGGCTTGCAAATTTTGTTACTGAAATAATAATGAAAACTTAAATCAAACACGCATCATTCGAAACATCAATACTGTGCTTTTCTAGCAAACAATACATTAAATTTTGCTAGAAAAGCTCAGTATTTTGAAGCAGTGATGGCTATTTTGAAGCAGTGGCATTGGCTATGGACTGCCGTGCAGCAGGTCCATGGTTCGAATCCCGCCCTGAGCTTGAGCTTCACCGCATGGTGGAAGGGCATTTTGTGAATGCCCGTCTGGCTAGCGACCACCCTCAAGTAGAAAATCTGTCGCCAAGCACCTAACAGTGTGTTCCGGCAGCAGTCCTTGAGAGCCAGAAAAATTACATGCTAATGAGACCTAACAACTGGACGTCTCAGTGTGACGGGCACAGTGCAATTCGTCGCTGACGAAATGCGTCTGCGGTATAGGCAGAGGTTAATCCACTTAACATCAGGTGGGCCTCGGGCTTGTTCCGTCACAATACCATAAAAAAAAAATATATAATCATTATGCTAATTTTCTATCTAAAATCCTCCAAAATATTTCATGCCACTGTAGCAACGCAATCGCAACAAAATAGCTTACAGCATACCAAATATGTCAAAAACTATTGATAGCAAGCGACTGACTTGCGATCGAACCTAAATAGCGGGCAGACTACGGATACTGTCAAAAACTACAATTTTCATGCAATTAAGTTGCGTTAACACCGTTCAATAGCTAAGAGAATCGGGCTTCTGTGTGCATTATATGCTGGTGTTAAATTTTCTCCACGTTATTAATTGACAATTAATTTATAACTGTGTTTATAAAAACACCTTATCACATGATATTGTCTTGATATTAGAGAGTACCCTATTTCCTTTTTATTTAAATCGATGATGATCGTAGAACATTAAGGTTCAACTGGCCGGTCGCTTCTCCATATAAACGTCGTGGGGTGATCACTCCCTTATTTGAGATTTTAAGTCCAGACTTAACCATAATACCGATTAATATCGTCATTATCTAGGCTTGTATGATACCGAAACTTTAAAAAGATAATTATGTTTTGAATTATGAGCCTCGAAAACTTTATATGAAAATATTTCGAGGCTCGTAATTCTCAGGTTAATTATTTTATTAAAATATCGGCATTATACAAGCCTAGATAATGACGATATCAATCGGTATTATGCTTTATTTTAGAACTTAATCCTCAAATAAGGGAGTGATCCCCCTACGACGTTTGTATGGAAAACGGGCCGGCCATAGTTCACCCTTAAGTAATTATATAAAGAGTTAACAAACATCAGGTTATACTGGAAGATCTCTGGATTAATCATAGATCGAGCTTTTACAGCAACATACAATAAGATTGTACAAAAATTGATATAAATACATCATTCAACGAACAATATGCTGTAATGGATGGTGAAATATGGTTTCCCATCACGCCTTTATTGTAATTGAAAGGGACCATTGAGTGCATTAATAATATTAATATCAATAATGCACCACGCAGATTGTACAAGGGTAAAAGAATAAAATGAATGACGAAGGGATGGGGTGGTAGTTGTATTGAACTAGAAACGACATTACATTAAAAGTTTTGTGAAGACTTACGAACTGTTTATAAGTATGCTATAACGGTTTATATTTTCAGTGCTAAAATTATAAACAGGTGGTGGCGATTTGAGGTACGAATACTATTTTTATGTAGATATAGAATACTTAAAATACTATTTTTAATATTATGCTGTATTATTTATTGTAAATCTAAGTTTTAACATAAATTTAACAAAAAAATATAAAAAAAATCCAATAGGAAGGTGGAATGATATGAATTTTAGTCCAGCATCCCAAGATAATAGGTGTGATTTTGTGAAAAACTAAACATAAATCACCATTACAAAATCACAAATATACGATAGGAAAAAAAACAGCATTTCTAGTCTCTTAAAAAGTAGCACTTTATAAATAATTAATGAAATTCGCACATTGAGTGCTGCAGAAGGTGAATAAAATAAATGTTATATACATATATATATATATATATGTTTTATTAACTGGCGCCCTATAGATCCCCCCCCCCAACGTCGTGGGGTGCCGGGTTATAATTTCACCCCCCCAACCCCCTCTTTTCATCCCGTGGATATCGTAAGAGGTGACTAAAGGAAATATACTAGCAAGTGGGAAGCAGCGCCTTCTGAAGAACTGACAACTTCTACTACGATCCCTGAGACGCCTACCAAGCGTGGGGATTATGGTGAATCCCCCTGATGGGGAGAAACTACCCCTTGAACATTGGGTCATGTCGATTCTGTTTTGCGACAGAGCGGCACTCGTGGGGCTGGGGGTCGCACGTGTAAAATTTCACACGTGATTGCATTACAGGGGCACTTGTAAGTTTTTATTCGGATTTTTAGTGTTATTGCGTAAACTTCTGGCAAACCAAAAGTACTATTTATTTATGTAATTTATACAAGCAATGATGGCTCAGTGGCATTGGGTATGGAGTATGGACTGCCGTGCATCAGGTCCATGGTTCGAATCCTGCCGCGGACTTGAGCTTCACCGCATGGTGGAAGGACATTTTGGGAATGCCCGCCTGGCTACCACCCTCAAGTAGAAAATCTGTCGCCAAGCACCTAACAGTGCTCCTTGAGAGCCAGTTAAATTACAGGAACATGAAACTTAAAAACTGTACGTCTCAGTGTGACGGGCGCAGTGCAATTCGTCGTTGACGAAATGCATCTGTTACAGGCAGAGGTTAGTCCACTTAACATCAGGTGGGCCTCGGGCTTGTTCAGTCGCAATAACATTAAAAGAAAAGGAGATATATTTTTTCCTTGATATATTTTATTATAATGATGTACTTACTTCTTGTTCAATAAGTAATACGAAATAATTATATAAGGCAACTAGCTTTCCATCAACTAGCTTTCCAGCACAAACTATCATATGTCCTTCCCCCCCAGGTCTCAAACTATTTCCATGCCAAATTTTATCCCAATCGGTGTTGTTTTAGTTGTTTTTAAGTTTATTCGTTGCATACAAAAATACAAATCTTTCCTCTTTTTTAATATTAGTGTAGACTATACTGCACAAAATTTTTTGGAAGATAGAAAACAGCTATTTTTATAGGTCTTCTTAATTACTTTAGACACTGCCTTTGAAAGACTTTTTCTAAGTCTAACCAGCACATTAGCAATGATATTCTGTCTTGTCCGGATAAGATCGCTAGTTGGCAGATGACCCGCTTAAAATAGTATTTGTAATATTATTCTGTATTATTTATTGTTACAAGCTCAGGGTCGCTCAACAAGCTATGGAGAGACCTATGCTCGGAGGTTCTTTGCGCGATAAAATCCGGAACGTGGATATTCGCCAAAGAACCAAAGTCACCGACATAGCTCTCAGAATATGTAAGTTTAAGTGGCAATGGGCGGGCCACATTGCTCGACGAACTGATGACCGATGGGGAAGAAAGGTTCGCGAGTGGTTACCACACTACACCGGAAGACGTAGAATTGGTAGGCGACATCATGAAAGTCGCGGGTAGCCAGTGGTTACAAGTGGCTAATAGCCGTTCTTTGTGGCGTTCTATGGGGGAGGCCTTTGTGCAACAGTGGACGTCTTCCGGCTGATGATGATAATGATGATTATTTATTGTAAATCTAAGTTTTAACATAAATTAACAAAAAAAGATATAAAAAATCCAATAGGAAGGTTGAATGATACAAATTCTAGTCCAGCATACCAAGAGTCAAGTACATATCAAGATAAGTATCCCGTTAAAATTTCATATAGTTAGACAAGCCAAATCAACGACGTCGTAGTCGGTATGATGATACGTAACCCATTGATGTCGGCAATAATGATAAAAATAGAATTTCATTCATAA
Organism: Plagodis pulveraria; assembly: GCA_963890685.1. NCBI lineage: Eukaryota > Metazoa > Arthropoda > Insecta > Lepidoptera > Geometridae > Plagodis > Plagodis pulveraria. The sequence goes on from OY982971.1 coordinate 11,031,182, forward strand.
ATTGGCAATTGTGGGTCAGCCGATGCCAAGGGATTCCGATAGATGTCGGGGTGGACTCGAGTATATTAGAAGCAATAGATGCTATCCCCGTTTCCATACAGATCCCTAAAGCCATAAAGGCGACGCCGACGTTTCTACCCATAAAACAGTTTTAAACGACCTAAGAACGTAATAAAATAGTTTAATCTACATAAATGCATAATGTCGTGGAAAACCTAACTCAGTTCTAGAAAGCTTCAATTAAACAAATTGCTTTTCTTTCTGAGTATTTATGTAAGTTTTGAGCTTGCCTAGTCGTTGCTGACCGATCATCTAGGTTGAGCAATGTTAATTGTAGTCATTACGTGGATGGATGACCGCTAGCATTTACTATTGAACGCTTCCGCGCTTCGGAAGAGACCGAAGCCATCGATCCTGAATATTATCTTAGGATGGCAGGCGTTACGATATGTCTTTTGACGGTCTGAAAACTCTGAAACTTTTGAACAGCAGGCACTCGTAAAAGAGCATTTTACGAGCTAGCTACGTACCACCTAAGGTAGAAAAGTCTTCAAATCACCTAATGGTGTTTTCCGGCAACAGTCTTCCTATTATAGGTTAAGCTTTATTACCAGCTTCGATCATAATAATATTTAATGTTGTTTGTCATTGGCTTGCTCCCTGATATAGCACGCCTTGAACATTATCGTTGGCAGTACACCCGCTTAAACTCTAAAAGAGTGTAACGACCCTTCGTTGTTAAATAAACCAACTAGATATAAGGAGAAAATAATATTTATATATATATATATATAAATATGGACTCACTTTAGCTATAAGATATTTTAACTAACACTAGGCTAACTTCCCATCAGGAAGAATATTGATAAGTTGGAGTATGAACTCAAACTTTGTAGCGCTCGTACCGAAGTTTACTTAGCTGTTCTCAACTGATCAGCAAAGTTAAGCAACGTCGCCCGCGGTTATGTGTTGGATGGGTGACCGCTAGTGACATTACTACTGAGCGTTTCCGTGCTTCGGAGGGCACGTTAAGCTGTCGGTCCCGGTTGTCGTCTTAGGATGGCAGTCGTTATAGCCTGGTGGTAGGGCATTTTGCGAATGCCCGCCTGGCTAGCTACCACCATCAAGTAGAAAATATGTCGTTCCGGCAGCTGTCCATGAGAGCCAGTACTTCTACGTTAGCCTGAACAACATCTTCGACCACATCATCACTTACCATCAGGTGAGATAGCGGTCAAAGGCTAACCTATCAGCCATAACAAAAAAAAAAACTTTTGACGGTCTGAAAACTCTGAAACTTTGGTGGTAGAGCATTTTACGAGTGCCTGCCTGGCTACCTACGTACCACCTAAGGTAGAAAAGTCCTCAAATCACGTAATGGTGTCTTCCTATTATAGGTTAAGCTTTATCACCAGCTTCGATCATAATAATATTTAATTTTGTTTATCATTGGCTTGCTCCCTGATATAGCACACCTTGAACATTATCGTTCGCAGTATACCCGTTTAGAGCTCTGAAAGAGTGTAACGACCCTTCGTTATTAAATAAACCAACTAGATATAAGGAGAAAAAATATTTATATATAAATAAGTATGGACTCACTTTAGCTATAAGATATTTTAACTAACACTAGGCTAACTTCCCATCAGGAAGAATATTGATAAGTTGTAGTATGAACTCAAACTTAAAAATGATTATATGGAACATAAAAGGAATAATCAAATAAGAGTACGGACCACGAGTCTGTAGTGTTGTAGTATTTACAAAAATAAAAACGACCCTTCGTGTGTGCTCAATGAGCAGAACCCCACTCATACGGCACCTTTTTTTATTAGCATGCTGATATGATATGCTCTGTGACAATCATCATCAACAAATCATACAACATAATACGGCAAATAACTGAAACTTCGATTTATATGCAGCTTATTTCGAAGCAGTTGCAAAGTAAACAGGCGACAGTTGGAAAACTACATCCTTCCTTTGTTTCGGCCACAGTTTACCTGGACCGGTAGGGCATGTACCTTGGTAGGTGTTTATTGCATACACCACAGGCTGCACGTAATTATGTCTTCGATACGCCATAATCGTGGTTAAAATATAATCTTGGGGCTTTCCAAGCCGAGACTCGTGCTTTAAAATTGTATCAACTTTCGTCAATTGCTCATAATGTTTAAAGCTTATGCATATATATTTTTTCAGGGCTGACTGCTTTAGCATTCGCCCAAACCAGGTGAGGCTGTAGATGCCGGCAGAAGGAATAAACACTGTCAATTCTTACCGTAGCATTCGGAAAATGTTAAAATTAAACGGTTAATGTTTTAAAACGCTTTATACATTCTTTGACATTTCGCTTTTTTATATAATATAGTTATTAAATAATAATTGGTGTTTTATTTCTAAATATGCACCAATTACAAGCACTATTGCGTGATAGTTGAAAATCTCATTTACGATTAATTTAAGCATAAAATTAAAATAAAAGTGTGGTCCAGTAATATGTAAATGTGTATTGGCGTTATGTTTTTGTATTCTCTTGCTATTTCTGTCCAATTTCATTCATTTCAGTTCATATTATACAAAGTGTAAATTATACTTATTAAATGCAGATAATTTAGTTGAAAACATTTACTGGTAAAGTAAAAGAAGTTGATATTATAAAATATGATAGTTTAAATAGTGATATTCCATGCAATATCTGCACTGTGCCTCTGTTAAAAATTGCATGCGAGTGTTATAGATTCTTCCAAAGTTTCGGAATCTTCGAGCAATTCAGAGTAACCGTTCAGGAATTCGCAGTAGTTTGTGGTTGGGTTTTGCATGTTGCTCGATCACTTGTTTTAAGTTTTGTTCAAGCATACATAGAATAGTATAAAGTACTTAAGTTGCGATGGAAATAGAAAAATACTTTTCATTGTTCCAATAAGTTTTATTTTTTTATTTTGCGTGAGTACCACATATATCCGAGAGATATGCCTTCACTGAGTAATATCCGTGTTCCAGTGTTGCCTCTTTTTCTCCACCTAATTTGCTTAAACCAATGTTTTTTTATGTTGTTTTGACGGAACAAGCTCGAGGCCCACCTGATGTAAAGCGGACTAACCTCTGCCTATAACAGATGCCTTTCGTCACAAGTCACGAATTGAACTGCGCCCGTCACCTTGAGACATAGTTGTTAAGTCTCATGTGCCTGTAATTTCACTGGCTCTCAAGGACTGCTGCCGGAACACACCGTTAGGTGCTTGGCGACAGATTTTCCACTTGAGTGTGGTCGCTAGCCAGGTGGACATACGCAAAATGCCCTTCCACCATCACTGCTTCAAAAGTGATCATAACATAATATCGTATAATTTTTCTTTTATTTTGAAAATCTTAACGCCGTTTTGAGGCTTATTTCATCTTTACATATCATTTTCGACTAACATCACTACTTATTTGTACATATTCCGTTACTCACTCGGTACTGTAATATTACTTTAATTTCGTACATATAAAATTTAAATAAAGAAATAACTACTTTATCTCCTATGGGCAGTAAATTACACAAAGAGAAGAACAAACCGTACCATTTCCCCGTAGGAAATGTTGGCAAGGGCCCAGGCAAGTGCATGAAGCTATTAAGCAGATAGGCTGGTCTGGTACCACTGCTGCGAGGAATGAAATGAGATATTTTAATGTTTCAATTAACTTTTTAATTTCATAGTGCATAAATGTCGTTCAAAAATGTTCTAAGTCTATCGCGAATTAATGTTTGTAGGCCACACGGGAATTTCTATTATAGATATGTCCCTATCTATCTATACAATCATATAAATTGCTGTATATAGGGATTGTATGTCTTTCTTTCATTTCTTTTTTACTACGTTTTTATTAAATCGCTTTCTCGTTTGTCTGTCTGTCGTTCCTGGTGGAATCATGCTACAGAAATTTCGAATACTTTCCGATTAGTTTTATTTAGTTCGTGGCGCATTAAACGTGGTTTTGAGATTTATTAGCTTTATATTGTCTTCTTTAGTTACAACTCATAAAAATATTACAATGAAGTTCCAAGAAAACAAATCAAATATTTTAAAGCGTTTGACCACGGATTTGTCACAGTTTCCTTGGTGACAAGACTCTGGTAGGGAATTCTCTTTGGTGATATACTCGCCATTAGTCTACCAATAAAATTGTCCTATTTTCGACTTGTACAATATCCGAGGATTTGGAAAACCTAGATGGTGGAAAATGCCTTGACTGTAAAGCTAAATGTATCTCAGGAATATTTTGTCCCAACGAGTAATGCTGTACATTAATGTGTTTCCTCGTTAGAAACCCACATAAAAATAAGATGCAACGAGTCACCCTTGTTACCCGTTGGGAAGTTTGGGTGCTATGAGTAACACTTACTGTTGGCTTGGCTTGTTGGGAATCCATATGGACTGCACTTAAATTCAACTAAACCTTGCGCAATACCCTTCAGCGCCTGTCCTGCAGCATTGAAACGTGTAGCTTACAGTTTGAATTCAACTTTTGTTCTGTAAGCCATTGCCACTTCGGCTTACTAATCCTTTGGGTTCAACTTTGAGTTTATAAAACTACTGTGGTCTTCTATACATTACTTTAATACAAAAAACTGGGTAAGGTTGTTTTGTATAGAAAACGAAAAAAAATGCATTTCTTGATTTATACTGCGCGCCTGACTCGCAGTTGGTTGGCTTTATTAATTATTGATAAACTATACAAGTAAAACGATAAATCAATTTGAATAGCGAATAGTTTGACACGTATAAAATTAATATATATATATACACCGTGTCCCAAAATTCAACGATAAGCCGGCATCGGTGCATGGACCTACTCATGACTCCTCGGAAAAAAATAAAAAAAAAATTATAACGGTTTTTTTTTATTAATTACAGAGACTCTATAAATTTTATCGATTTTCGATACCCATTATGCTATTTTCAACTACCATGACCTCAATTTTTGACATATTTTTGATATTTTTTGTGCATTAGCAACCTAAGAAGGACGGCTATCTACCACAATCCTTTAAAGTCACAGAAAGTCTGTAGTTATTTTACAAAAATCAGTAAAAAAAAATTTTTTTTCTTATAATTTTCATAGATTTTAACATTCTATGCACTTTCTATAGTCTGGGTTAAAAAAAAAAGTATGGACACTACCATGGCAAGTTTTATTAAAAGTTGGCGCAACTTTATAAAAGTCTCTGTAATTAAAAAAAAAAGAGTTATAATTTATTTTTTATTTTTTCCCGAGTAGTCATGAGTAGGTCCATGCACCGATGCCGGCTTATCGTTGAATTTTGGGACACGGTGTATATATATATATATATATATATATATGTACCTTTTTTTCCATGAGATTTTGTATGGTGGTAGGGCATTTTGCGAATGCCCGCCTGACTAGCCACCAACCTGAAGTAGTACAACCAGGTGAGATAGTGGTCAAAGGCTAACCTATCAGGCATAAAAAACGGGTGTGATGGAACAAGGACGAAGCCAACTTGATGTTAGGCGGTAAACTTTCTATTTGTGTAATAAATAATACAAGAAAAAGATAATATGTCATTGGAACGATTGTTTAACAAAAATAAGACGTTTCTTGTATAAAAGTTCCCCATACCCTGAAGAGCGCACCGAGCTTTTTTGATATTCGCGTATGAGTGCATGAGTAAGGCGCGCCGCCAGCATCCGTCCCCGTGCGACGGCCGAAGAATTACTTAAGCGGACAGGGACAAAACATCGCGGCTCTGGCTAAAATGGGCGGAACGTGCGTGAATTAAGGTATTGCCTTCGTATAATAAAAACACATACATATTTGAAAAATTGAATACGTATACGTTATAGAAAACACGTTGTTTTTTTTATTATTCAAAAACTGATGACTTTTTGTGAAGTATTTACGCCGTACTAAGGGTTTATTTAATTTTTTAGATATAACTTTGAATTTTTTTTCTATACAGAAATCTTTAAGTAATCGTGTTTCTAAAGTGTATGATTTATGGAATTAATCCTTAAATATCATTTAAATTAATTGCATAACTCAAAATTAAGAAATAAAGATACAGCAAGGGATCAAACGAACGTAAGTATTTCATAATTGCCTCGGTGCGGGCTTAAAAAAATCTGTGTTTTATTTTATCCGGAATACCAAGTGTAAAAACTCGCTGAAACTTTGCATGCAAGTCCTAGAGCCTGAAATCTATGCTTCTGGTTTGCTTTACCATTTATTTTACTATAATTATATTTTTTTATAGTTGATAGGCTAGCCTTTGACCACTATCTCACCTAATGGTAAGTGATGATGTGGTCGAAGATGTTGTTCAGGCTAACCTAGAATTACTGGCTCTCAAGGACAGCTTCCGGAACACACCTTTAGGTACTTTGTGACAGGTTTTCCACTTGAAAGTGGTAGCTTATCTGGCGGGCATTCGCAAAATGCCCTACCACGATACAAAAAATTGTATCATCGTTGTCGTAGTCTTGTGTTAGTAGCGAAAAAAAATTCTATATGTTCTTGATCTGGAATTGTTTTAGCATTTGACCATAATCTCACCTGACTTACCAAAGTGATGATGTGGTCTAAGATGTTGTTCAGGCTAACCTAGAATTACTGGCTCCCAAGGGCAGTTGCCGAAACACACCGTTAGATGCTTGGCGACAGATTTTCTACATGAGACATCCGAAGCACGGAAGCGCTCAGTAGTAAGTAGTTCACTAGCAGTTACCCATCCAACTCATGACCCTGGCGGACGTTGCTCAACTTTGCTGATCGATTAAGAACGGCTAAGCAAACCTCGCTACGAGGGCTATATAATTTTATTTTATAAGAGAAGACAATGTTGTAACGACCCCACATGAGTCGAATAGGCGTAGGAATATGAGAATAGAAGGTCAAAGGACCAATTTCTTAAAGTATAATTATCATAGTACACGCGTCACGCACGTCACTGGTAGAGAAATGTAAACTCTCTCAGTGAGACGAGCGATTGACCGAGAACACGCGACGGTACGTGTGAAGGGGCCCTTAATTACAACTCGGCTAGATAACAGCCAAACAGATTACAGACGTTTGTGAATCACTGAACTTTCACGGCTAGACGAGCTTAGAGTTAGCATTTTTTGTTATGGGTAACACTGACGCCTTTCGCAGGAAAGAAAAAAAAAATAATAGATTCCTGCGCTCCTTTGTGGAAATCCATATGTTATAATAATATTTTTTTTAAGAAAACATGAAATTAATATTTTAGAAAAATACTTCAAAAATATATTTAGTGACGATTCAGCCTAATTTTCCAGTTAAGCCCACGTGACGTCACAATCGCCACGCTGCCAAACCGGAAGAATTTTCGATGCGTGTCGCTTGTTCACGAAGCATCCTCAGGGGGTCTTGACTCCTCGATCGAGAACGTCAATCGTGCGCTCGAGATGTATTTCTATTTTTTTTAAAGTATTTTACTAAAATATTAACACAATGTTTTGTTAAAATATTTTCAAAATATTTGTTATTATGGTTATCATTTTAATATTTTTGGATTTTGTAGATTGGACAAGTCACTTTGGGAACTTAATCATGTAATACGCAAGTTTCGCGGATTATTTTGTAACTATAATATAAAATAAAGATTTTTAAATAATTATGCAGTTGATTAAGTTTTTTGGGTAGGTCTTATCCGATCCCACAAAACAGATCCCACTGAATAATTCTTGCTATGAAATCAGCAAAATATTGTATAGAATCCCAAAAGAAATCGAGTAACAAAAACAACCACTCAATGCCGTTGGAACTTATTTTATGGATGTTAACTTTATCATCATATACAAAAGTGTAAATTATTACTAGGAGTTTCTGATCTCCTTGTAGGCACTTACCTATAGCGTTATATTTATTAGCCACAATGACCAAATACCAGCAATACTATAGGGAAATCTAATTACTTAGAAATACTACCTGTATTTCAAAGTTATTAGAATTTCCTAATAACTTAGAAATACTATCTGTATTTCTAAGTTATTAGGTATTACTTAGATAACTTAGATATACTACCTGTATTTCGATTTGAAGTTATTAGATTTTCCTTTAGTATTGCTGGTTATCTAAGTAATATCTAATAACTTAGAAATACAGGTAGTATATCTAAGTTATCTAAGTAATACCTAATAACTTAAAAATACTGATAGTATTTCTAAGTTATTAGGAAAATATAATAACTTTGAAATACAGGTAGTATTTCTATGTAATTAGATTTCCCTATAGTATTGCTGGTATTTGGTCATTGTGGCTAATAAATATACCGCTATAGGTAAGTGCCTACAAGGAGATCAGAAACTCCTAGTAGGTTAATTTACACTTTTGTTTACATATTTTGTTGATATAGTTAACATTCATGAGGAGAAAATAAGTTATATTATATTCAAAGTTCCAAAATTCTACACTACATAAGTATGTTAAACTGTTCTGTAGCTACATTATTTCCACTTTGTAAACAGAAATGAAAAAGCTCCCGAAAATCTTTCATGCGCCGACTAACAAACCCAAAAAGCCACAAAACAAATGCCTGTAATCCTTAATAAGCTCCACAGACTATAAAATCGATGGGCTCAATGAGCCGAGAGCTTTTCAACAAACAACCCCAGCCCAGTGAGCACACCAGGATTTCCCTTCATTGTTCCTTCGAAAGAGAGATTTAAATTTATCATTATTTGTTTGTAATTAACAAATTTATTAGTTAGTACTATCAAACAGCTTATTCAAAATTTTAATATATCAGCCGGATTGTCTACTGCTGAATACAGCTTAAGATTAAGAGGGGTTTTGCCATAATCCTCACGCTTGGCAGGCGTCTTGGGGATCGAAGTTTAAGATATCAGTTCCTCAGAAGGCGCTGCTGCCTGCCTTCCGGTATTTTACATTTAGTCGCCTCTTACGAAAGCTAAAGGTATGGGGGATTGACATTCTAGCCCGGCATGCGGCTACGCATTAGTAAAATTACTTTACATTGCTCTCCCTCTGGAACAATTTAAGAATCAAAACAAAAAGTGCGTTATGTGTTTTTGTATAACATATCCTGTAGAAACTTTACACTGAATTTCATCAAAATCTGTTTAGCCGTACAAAATAACACAACATTACAAATAATATGTATTTCATTGAGGTTCATTGAGCTTAGTAGTAACAAACACAAGCATGTGAACACACAAACTATACGGCCTATTGAAGCATAATCCGTAACTAAGATCATTTCAAAACGCACTAATTGTAGTACATAAAAAATAACATGCCATGCCGCCGCGACTGGAGTATTCTTATGTCTGTATACGTTTGTACAGAAATGTTATTTTTAATTTATTGTAGTTTGTTGAGATAGAGGCAAGTCTATTGCCGTCTACAGGGTACAGTTCTAGACTCCGGGCTAAAACCTACAGAAAAAGTATCTCAGAAAAAACTAATAATTTGTCCGAACCGGCAGTCGAAACGAAGAGTTTGAGATACCAAAGCGGTGCTTATACACACACCAACAAGTCCACTTTAGGTGGAAACTCATGTCTGTGACGGGAAAATCAAAATTTAAACAGTTTTTTATCTCGCATGTAGCTAGTTATAATGGGTAATAGGTTTGGTACATGATCATGGAATTCGCAAGTTTATAATAATATTACTCGTTTTGTCTTCTCAAAAATTCATGCTACCTATAACTATACGATTACATAAGATAATAAAAAAATTGTCTAAAATGTCAACCCGTAATAAATGTAATTAATTAAGTATTATTATAAATACATTAATATATCGTAAAACCACCAGGTGGACTGACGACATCGTGAAAGTCGCGGGTAGCCAATGGTTACAAGTGGCTAATAGCCGTTCTTTGTGGCGTTATATGGGGGAGGCCTTTGTTCAACAGTGGACGTCTTCCGCCTGATGATGATGATATCGTAAAAAATCTTCTCCGAATCTCGCGTAGTACGTGTGCAAGTACAATCAGACGCAATTGCTACGAAATCAATGATTGGTTTTTATTTCTCGTCATATACTTCAGCGTTTATCTAATGAAATAGGTAATTATCGTATCGTACCATAGCGAAGCGAACAAAAACTTATGTAAGCCGCTTGCACACTGAATGCAAACTCATTTTCCAAGTACAATCCGCGGAGTTGTTTGCGCACAAAGTTTGCCTGAACAATGTAAGGGTGCACTGAGTTGGGGTTGTTCAAACGCTCGCGGCTCATTGAGCGAACTACTCGATTATCAACTATATTGATTTCACATTCCAAAGGCTTGTTTAATTATTGGAGTCGTGTCAGAGGTCTTATACTAAATGTAATATAAGGTTTTGCCTACAATATGTTTAGGAAAGCGTCATATACTAAGAATTTATTGAAGCAGTGATGGCTCAGTGGCATTGACTGCCGCGTAGCAGGTCCGTGGTTCGAATCCCGCCGCGGGCTTGAGCTTCAGCGCATGTTGGAAAGGCATTTTGCGAATGCCCGCCTGGCTAGCGACCACCCTCAAGTAGAAATTCTGTCGCCAAGCCTTAACGGTATGTTCCGGCAGCAGTCCTTGAGAGCCAGTGAAATTACAGGCACATATGAGAATTAACGTGGCGGGCGCAGTACAATTCGTGACTTGTCATGAAATGCATCCGTCATAGGCAGAGGTTAGTCCGCTTAACATCAGGTGGGCCTCGAGCTTTATCCGTCACAATAACATAAAAATACAAGATATTGAACAGAATGATAGTATATATTTGTGTTCGGGTTTTCAGCGAATGCTGAACAAGCTGCCTTATTTTGTCAACTTAAGAAACTTAATAATGTAATGCAAATTGCAAAGCGGTTCGCTATAACGAACTTTTAAAATATCATAATTTTGCATGCTTACAAAATAAGTGGTTGTAGATTTTAATTACGAAGGCCATACTAATGAATTGAATCAACATTTAATTGAGTTACTGTTATAGTACTTCTATGTGCTACGCAGCCGTGTCGCCGGCGTAGCAGCGTAGCACTTGCGGTCGGCCGCAGTGGTACTATATGGTACTACTGGATAGTGTCATCTTAACTACAGATTTGTATATATTTTCTATGAAATGACAGTGTCAGTAGTACCCGCAGCGTGCGCCGGGTACATGCAGTCGGCAGTTGTAGTCGACAGAGTCGTTCGGAACTGTACCTTGTTTAGCCGTTTAGATATTGTGTCTACTTTCCATCTTCACCGTCTATTGTCCTGATCACAACAGCATATAACAAGTGAAATCGGCTGGCAACAATTCAAATTGATTACGAAAATTAGATGCTTTTTTTACTAAGATTTCGTACGGGTAGGAGAACATACTATGCTTCGTATACGTGCTGGTGAGAGCACGAGACACTTTCTTAAATTACTGTACTTCTAGCTCTTACCGAGTAGATTAACTGATATATTTTATATTTAACTATAACCTCATTTTTTTATGTATACGGACGTGATATCAAATTCAATAAAATTATTAAAATAATTATAACTGATATTGGTTGAATGAACGAATGAATTACATTTTAGTTGCTGAAGTTTTGGTTAAATAATTGCAAAGATAAAATAGCTTAAAATAAACTCGGCCTAAATGGCGTGCAAATATTTTTAATATGCTCAATTTACAATTTTACAATAATCAACTTATTTATAAAATGATGAAATAATATATAGTAGCTTGCGCAGTCTCTTCTGCTCCCAGTTCTTGATTATGCTGATGCCTGCTATCTAGATCTAATGGAGAACCAGCTGAATAAGCTTGAGCGTCTGCATATAATGTATCTGAATTTCATAATAAGCTCAAGTGGCTCCCTATACGACTTCGTCGGAATACTCACATACTTTCTCTTCTCTCATTCTGTTTAGTCCCTCCGCCTCGCGTCTATGGTAACGTTTTGAATTCCTTCATAGCTGTAACAGCCTTTCACTTACATCATCAGAACATCTCATACTGCAGATCCCTGTGCATAGAAGCACTTTCTATGACCGTTATTATCGCTGGCAGCGCATGGTGACAATATAACTGTTCCTCCTTCTACTATATGTATGTAGCACTGAATATATCAATTAATATGTATGAAAAGAAAACATTGTTTGAAGCACTCGTAGGGAAGTTTGCTTAGCAGTTCTCTAACGCGGACGTAGCTTAAATTTGCGTAATCGATCAGCAAAGTTAAGCAACGTCCACCGTGATCATAACTTGGATGGGTGACCGCTAGTGACATTACTGCTGAGAGCTTCCGTGCTTCAGAGGGCACGTTAAGCCGTCGGTCCCGGTCGTTGTCTTAGGATAGCAGAAGTTACAGCATGGTGGTAAGGCATGTTGCGAATGTCCGCCTGGCTAGCTACCACCCTCAAGTAGAAAATCTGTCGGTGTGTTCCGGCAGTTCTCCTTGAGAGCCAGTATTTCTGGGGTACCGTGAACAACATCTTCGATCACATCATCGCTTACCATCAGGTGAGATAGTGGTCAAAGGCTAACCTATCAGGAATAAAAACAAAAACAATGGTAATGTTTTAAAATGTTTACTATCGCATATACAGACAAATATAAGATTAAAAGAAAAATACCGGGAGCAGCATTGTCACAGGACAGGACCGCCTGGAGCAGACCGTTTTTCATTAATTCTGGTATAAACAAAAAAGAGAAAATCTGTTATGGGAGCAACTGGCGAGGACGTTTCCCTCCATCGATTTACATTTGGCGGGCAACCGCCCCCAGCGGGATGCAACGTCTGCGGCGCTCAACTTACGGTCCGTATTGTTATTTAAAAAAAATAACATGAAGGATGATCTTGCTGGAGTTGATACCGTTCTAATTCAAACATTCAATCTGATCTCAACATGGTGTTCATAATCCCTATTTAAAGAATCACGAAAAGCATTTTAATTTAATATACACCAATGTTACGAGTGATATATATTTAGTACTTAAAGCCCGTGCTAGAAAGCGGACTACCCACAAGTTGTTAGGAGTATAACATGAGACATATTTCGGGTCAATCACACTTAATTTCACAAATGTAGCAATAATAGCTAGTCAACTATAATACAATTCAATTGACTTCAGAACGGCTTGAGTTTTATTTTCGTAGATTTCTATTACTACCAATGTACCATTAGGGGCGTATATTATTACATTAGGCGCATTTTTTATCAATCTAACGTATGTCAAGTTACAATATTGTAGTAATAATAACTAATCAGCCGTGATCTACGAATAATTAATTTAACCATGGGCTGTGATAAACAATTAAATGCGGGTATTTTCAATTAAACAGGTTGCGAATCCCGGCCCGCAAAACATTAAAATATCGCTGCATTTGCCCGTGCACTAAATAGTTGAACATCGCTGCGGTAGACTGTAGAGTGTGAAATATTTAAATGTTTTTAAACACTTTTGTGACCGCCAGTTTTGCGGGTGCACGCTTCGCTCGTTTTTAATTAAAATGCTTGTGTCAATACGTGAAGCAGACGCGGAAGGATAAGGAATTTCTAATTTAGTCGGAAGCGATTCTGTTGCAGAAACGACTAGTGAAAATATACGTGACACTTGAGTTAGTTCACAGGACCCACTAAAGGACAATGCACACGTATCGCTTTGGCACTGGATCTAAGTTTTTTTTTCTCTAATCTAAGTTCTTTTTGGCTATCCTTTGACCACTATCTCACCTGACGGTGAGTGTTGATGTGGGCGAAGATATTGTTTCAGACTAGCCCAGAATTCGTTGAATCAGCGACGTCTCGCTGGATTCTCACGACTACACGCGAGCTTCTCCTGAGTCAAGGCGATGTCGATACGGCATTGATTGATTAGTGTGCGTTGTAGCTTTGAGCTCTTACGAGTATACAGAGACGTAGTGTGAGTTGATCAGTGTGCTGTGACCATAAGTTCGGGCCTACCACCGGGGTGGTGAATGCTGACGCCCCATCTTGCCCCACCTGGGCGGAGGACTGCTCACGGGGTTTAGTGGATTCAAGCCCTACACATTCCCTTCAACCACCCCCGTGGTGGAAAGAAAGTGCGAAGGTAGTGCAAGGATAGAAACTGTCTAAGGATAGCTATCGGAACACACCTTTATTTACCATACTTTGCGATATGTTTAGGCCGACACAAAGTCACCCGCTACCGTGCGAGGTAGCTCAAGCCTTTGAAAGGATTTGTATTATAGATACCTACGTAGCAGTTCATTAATTTTATCACCGGACCATTATTGCTTTGTGTGCTTGCATTTAACCGCTATCATTCGACGAAGATATCCAGTATGTGAGTATCTGATATTATGCTTCTTACCATTAGAGCGGTTCAGGTTGCTTGTTATACTGAAACATGACTGCTCGTATAACGAGGGTGCAGCGCAGCTATTGTTTATAAACTATATTTATTTATACAGCGTTGGGGTTGCACTGATTTTATTTGAAAGGAATTAAAAAAGGAACTTTGTTCGAAGTGACATTCTGCGCGATTCATTCAAATGTTGTTTCGTTATATTTTGAGTACTGAAAAGGCGATAGCAATAGACCATCATTAGGTTTCGTGGTACAGGGCCTACAAGGACGCAACGGTGCAAATAAACAACTCTTAAATATACGAAATCTCTTGCCATGCTATTTGGCACCGAGTATAGCACGTAACTGTGTGTTCCGGCAGGAATCCTTGAAAACCAGTTGCCATTCTAAGTTAAATATCTTTACCATCTCCGAACATCATTTACCATCAGGCCAGATTGTGGTCGCAGACAGTCTATATAGAACTTTAATCCAATACTGATCAAAGGCGTCGCGACTTCCATCAATAACCACTAAGAATAAGATACGGGGTTGGTATCGGTACATTTACTATTATTGGATTTTCCCAATACGATTCCCTCTATACGAAAATTGGCTTGAACGTTAAGACAATTGGATGAACGCCTTAGAAAGGGTCGATGTTGATTCTGAGGGATGTGGATCAGGAGGAAAAGAAATACAAAGTACATTGTTATGTTAAATATAAATTTAAACTATTGTAAGACTATTGTATGGTGGTAGGGCATTTTGCGAATGGCCCGCCTGGCTAGCTGCCACCTTCAAGTAGAAAAACTGTCGCCGAGCACCTAACGCTGTATTCCGGCAGCAGTCCTTGAGAGCCAGTAATTCTAGGTTAGCCTGAACAATATCTTCGATTTTAGTAAATAATACGGGATAACTCACGTAAATAAGTCATAGCTCCGACTATAGTTTTCAACCACATCCGGTGGTCTTTTTCAAGGAGAGCTCGGGACGCCCGCGTTGACGTCTCGCTGATGAGTGAAAACCACGTTAGTTTTTATAACAAAATATCTTCGATCACATTATCATTTACCATCAGGTGAGATAGTGGTCAAAGGGAAACCCATAAGGCAAAAAAAAGATATAATTATCATTTAGTCAAGCGTCGCGGTTTTATCAAAGCACTGGCCGCCATCGCCAGAAAGTTAATCCACATATTATAGACGCGTGGAGATTACATACTGTGCGATTCATGCATTTTTTTCTGCCTTGCACCTGCAGAATATGGAATGAGCTTCCTCCCACGGCATTTTCTAGGACCTCCAACACGGGGTTCTTCAAAAGATGAGTCAACAGAGTCCTCAAAAGGTCGGCAATGTATTTCGGATTCCCCGGGTGTTACAGATATCAAGTGTCGGTGATTGCTTTCGATCAGGCGGCCCGTTTGCTTCTTTGCTAGCAATGTTATAAAAAAGTAAATTACAATTAAATCTATTAATAACAATTTGTCCATGAAATGATTATAAATTAAAGGCTTGTTATGATATAATATGCTATATTCCATAACTTATCAAACTTGTTTGGAAGCAGTGATGGCTCAGTGGCATTGGCTATGGACTGCCGCGCAGCTGGTCCATGGTTCGAATCATTCAAATGTGTGAATAACTTGTTGAAGTCCATGTACCATGATGGTTCAAAAGTACCTATTATCACAATATAGTGCACATGGTGCCAACTCCGTCATGTCATCTGCTGGCAAGTACCTAAGAATTTTCCAATAATTACAGGACACCCTTTATAGTTCACAACGCTTGGTGATAGCAAAACTACGTAAAAGTACCTCGATGCTCTTATATTTCCCAAACAAATAGTTGCAGCAACCCTAACTACTGTTGCATGAATTTACTGCAACTTTTATTCGGGTTCTGTTATAATTCAAAGGCTTTGTAAAAAGGCCGGTATAACAGCAGTCAAATAATATTTCATATTCCGGTTACGAGTTTCAGTGAGTTTATTCGAAGTAGCGCGATGTCAGCTTTGCTGGCGTCAGATTTAAAATGTACAGCATTTTCGATAAAGCTTTCATGGAAAATAGGGTTGCCAAGTTTAGAGTTGTTTTGTAACCTACTTGTTTTTTTTTTTTACAAATATCTTTTTAATTTGTTGATTTCATATATGATATATATATAATAGTATACCCTAATTAATATATCAATTAAACAAAATATTTAAATATCATTCATACAGCTTGTATTAGCAAATCGTTAGCTATCAACATTTATATCCAATATATATGTATATATGCCCGTAAAATTAATCTTGTTTATAGGTCCAATAACAGTCACGGTTGATGTTGCTCCGTGAAATGAAAATGGTTACATAAGAATAGAGACAAGAACAAATTCGAACCTTTACTCATTATCACGGCAGTATAGTTTGAAAAATATGTCCTGGTCTTAGATACGGGTAGGTTAGCAAGCAGGCGTTAGTGAAAAATAACAGTTTTAAAAATATAAGTATTTTATTAAAACTATTATACAGTTACTATACTAAGGGCCTGTTTCAGAATGTTCGAGTAAGTTCCGGTTGTACTATTACGGTTAAGTAGAATAGTAATATTTAACCCTACCGGAACAAAAGCGCATCAATAATTTCCAGCGGAGGGACAGGACCTTCGTGGCTGAACAGTGGCCTTATTGAGTAACTTCATTTTGAAATTGGAACTGCATATTGGGCATCGTTTTCAAAACATAATGTCAAAGTGTAGTTCATTTCCAATACCATTCTAGTTATACAATATATGTATGTGTGTATAATTATTTTTCGCCGTGAATCTGGCATCTCTATTCCCAACAAAGGGTTTTATCACGCGTGCTCATGCAAAAGTCCGGATTTCCAAGCAAAAAACCCGTATAAAATGTTCCGGAAAACGCTACGAACCACAAACGAATTATTTATTCTCTGCCTACTTACTGTGTGTACGGTGGTGTAGAAAAATTGTATTAGCTTTGTTAGGGGCGCACTTTGTGTTAAAAACGTATTGAAACGGGAAAGTGAAATGGGAAATCGTTTCCTTTATGCGGTAGGTAAAATAATAGTGGCAACATTATCATGATATTGCCTCGTATGTCTAGTGGCGCAAAGCGTTGCGTCGTTTTGGAATTTTCAGTCCCAGGTTCAATCAGCCAGTTATTGAAATTTAATAATAAATAATTTCTCAGTAGCAGGTGAGAGTCGAGAACTATAGCTATATACGGCATAAAGCTCGCCCCCTATTATATGGAGCCAAGAATATCTGGCTAAACGCAGGTGTTTAGACAACCCTGTGTACCAGTTGAGGGCTTAAAAGTTGTTTTTTTATCGCCAATAGACTAACCCTTGACCACAATGTCATCAAATGATAAATGATGATGTCGTCAAAGTTGGTAAACAGGCGTTAACCTAGCATGCGACCTGGCTCTCATGCACAGCTGCCAGAACACGTCGCTAGTTGCTTGGCCACATATATCCTACTTAAGGGTGGTAGTTAGCCATGCAGACATTCGCAAAATGTCCTACGAAAATGAACTAAGATTTTGTGTCATTATTCATAACCCCAACATCTTGCAATCCCTGTGAAGAGGCGTGATTAAAAAAGTTTGTCCGCACCACAAAGGGTTGAAGTTATCTAATTAGAACTTCGCAGTCGCCACTTGTTTTAGAAATTTATATTAAAGCCAACTTCTGTATGGCAATTGCACGAGATTTGCGAACGCACCCTTGTTCCGCGGAAACTGTGTTGGTAATATTGTTATTAATCCTTGAAAAGAACAATGGTACCTAACTAATTTTGGAGGAACTGATATTTCACAATACGATCCCCATGGTGCCGTATTAGGGGAGGCTGTGTTCAGCAGTGGACTATGCGGCTGCACTGTTTATCTGAGAAAAATCTAAAGTCAAAAGCGCCCTAATGACGGCCAATTTATATGGTATAAGGCGAAAAACCGACCAAACGTACAAAAACGCCTTCCAACTAGAAGGCGTTAAACGAGGTCAGTAAAGGCGAATGTTTCTTTTCGTCTTCATTTAAGGTGTATTTTGTGGTCTTTCTTAAATATTGACTTTTCGATGAGGCTGATTAAGTCGTACGTTATAGTGATAATCACCGTATATAAACCGCCGGAAAAGTAAGGTATATTTTATGGTCAATACTGCAATTATTATCGTATAACAAGTTCAATTCTGAAAATACTTTACGGAAGGCGTTTTTGACGGTTGTGTGTATTATAAAACATGGTACATTTTTATTAATTGGTGAAAATCATCTTAAGAGTTGTGAATTCATCTTAGTATTTACAATTCAACGGTAAAAGGTCATATTTGATTTAAGCCTTTAAGTCGTTTTTCTCAGTGTGATTCAGTATAAACATGGTAGCTAGCCAGGTATTTGCAAAATGCCCTACCACCATGTTTTTTAACGACTGCTATCCTAGCGGGACCAAGTGACGGTTTACCGTGCCCTCCGAAGCACGAAAGCGCTCAGTAGTAATGCCACTAGCGTTTACCCATCTAAGTTAGGACTGAAGAGTACGTTGCTTAACTTAGTAGATCAGTTAAAAACTACGAAAACGCTTAAAAATAAAGTAAAGTATACCTTCTTCAAGTTAACTTAAACTACCAGTAATTCTACCACTAACTTTACTGAGCTGGTCAAAGCTTCTCTAACACTGGCTGAACACAAGTAACTTTACAACTTTGTATAGGACTGGAAAGTTTCAACGAGTCTCTCTGACCTCTTGTTACCGTTCTGGTTGCTTCAAAATAAAACTGGTCTAGGATGCAATAGCGAAATAAAACTTAAGGATTTAGCCGTTAGTGGGATGTTTGATACTTGTATTAAGTAAGACTTGGTTACAATCATAATGTTGCCTGGTTTTGTTTTCAAATACATGTAGAGGTGTGAATAGTCATAACTCAAGAAATAAATAGAACAATATAGTAGATTGTTTACCAAGAGAGCAAACAAACATTTTAAAGGCGAGAGTGTTTCTTTGAATCCAGAGCGGAACGAAGGATTCTAGAGTAGAATCATGAGCGTAACACAAGGGTTTCTAAAGGTAGAATCCTGAGTGCAGCGAGGGATTCTACCTTTAGATTCAAAGTCACTCGAGCTTAAAATAGTTGTTGGGTCCCGAGGTGGACACTACTTTTTATCTCTCTCTATAAGAAAATAAGTAAGTGCAACTTATGTATAAGAATAGTACGTTTATTTATTAAGATATTATTAGAAAAATAAGACATAGCATGGAATTAGTTAGAGGCTAGCGTTTATCATCTGAACAATCATGGAATTTAATTTAATTTGGTAGTGGAATTTGACCACTACCATACGTACAGTTGTCGATTTATTTACAGCTTGTGAATTATAGTCTCAGGTAACGTCGTCTCCGGAGATGTTGTTTTTGAGAAACTATATTATTTTTTAGGTTATAAAAATATGTAAAAATATTTACTTATAAAAAACTGCCTGTAACTTGTTCATACAAAGTTTGTGATTGATCTCTTTGGTGATCG
Organism: Plagodis pulveraria; assembly: GCA_963890685.1. Classification (NCBI taxonomy): domain Eukaryota; kingdom Metazoa; phylum Arthropoda; class Insecta; order Lepidoptera; family Geometridae; genus Plagodis; species Plagodis pulveraria. The sequence continues at coordinate 11,051,007 of OY982971.1, forward strand.
GAACTCTTCCTAAAAATATCCACAATCTAAATTCAAATCACTTTTCTCTCTCAGTGATTAAAAAGCTATTTTAGTATCTGTTTACGAGGAATAAACTAGCTCTTTTCGAATAGATGTGATAAAAAGTTTATTTAATTTTATCATGAGACATAACAAAACATATAGAGATCCATGTTGAGAAAAAACATATAGAGATCAGCAAGGATTACCGTAAATTAAATTAATTTCAACGAAACGAAATAATTCAAGAAAGTCTTGAGATTACAGAAAACTTTTCTTGCCATTATAATCTCAGTGCTCTACAACTCTATAATAATAAAGCTCTATTAAGGGAAACGTATTCATAGTAATTTCCATGTGGTTTCGTCATATTTTAAATAACAAATAATTAAGCTTGGTGAAATTTGACATGCATGTCATTGAGCCTAATATCTATTGATGCTGGTTTGCTAGTTGTCCTTAAAATTATGTCTGTTCAAAATCAAGTGGAAGAATCTTTTGTATGGAAATTCTTAACATAAGCAAATTAAAATCATAGATATAAGGCTCAAGGAAACGCGTGCAAAATTTCACCAGATTTGAACCCTTGGTGTTTAAAATATGAGGAAACTGCTTTTATATGAAAAGCTACCCAAGGAAGACTTGGTTCCAATCATTTATTGCCTGCTTTTATTTTCAAATATAAATAGAGGTGAGAAAAATATTTATAACTCAATTAACAAATTGAATAATAAGTACATTTTTAAGGTTGCGTACAAATCATTTTGTTGTCCGTCTATCTGTCTGTCAAGACCCTTTAACTCAGGAACGAGTGGAGGTATCAGGCTGAAATTCATTTCAAATACTCAGGTTTACTCTCCCTTGGAGCTGTAAAAATATAAAACTTCTAAGCCAACGCAATCAAAAGATACAGCCGTTTATGCCGCAAATTTTAGAAACTAGCAAGGGAATGGGCGTTTTTCCATTAGCCAGCCCGGCACCGGCACGGCACCGGCATGGCCGTGCACCGGCACCGGCGCCGGGGTTTCGTTTTTCCACTGCGCCGGTGTCGATGCCGGTTTACGCCCGGTGAGTGGTACAGTACTGACACGGACTTCAGCACGACGACACGTAAAGTGTAATTTACGTTTAGATATAACAATGGTATCGTCAAGCCGTTGACTATATTTGTAATATCTTTTACATCTACGACGATAAGAGTCACGATGTCGTATTTGAACACCATGACCTTGACGCGTACCCACTGTAAGCGAACCAAAAACCAAATACGAGTCCCTCCGCTCCGCACCCTCCTACCCGCCCCGCGCAGCTACACACTGACACGGCTACAATTCATGTAAATATGCAATACACATGCAATTTTGCCGGGCCGGCACCGGTGGGAAGCTTGCTACCCCGGCGACGGCGACGGCGCCGGCAGGACTCAATGCCGGGCCGGCGCCGGCGCCGGTAAGTGAAAAAGCGAGCCATACATTTTAATACATTTTTGCTTTCCCGGCAACGGCACGGCGCCGGCGCCGGTGCCGGTGCCGGTGCCGGGCCGGGTAATGGAAAAACGCCCAATCAAAACCTTAATCTTTCCGGTAAATATAACGCGGGTCCTAGCCGGTTCCTAATAAGTTAATATGGATAAAACTCGCGATAGTTTTCAAAGTGAAGAATCAAAACCTACAGGGTAATTCCTGTGAACTCAGATATTTGATATTTGGTACGAAGCAACGTATCTTATAGCACAGATAAAGGAAAAATGGCGAAAATCATACATTTTTAATTACATCATATAAATATAATAAAAATATTTTTAATAATTATAAAATGTTATGGACCAAAAAATACCATAAGTTTTACTTATATACCTATAGGTTTGTACGGAACCCGCAGTGCGCGAGTCCGACTCGCAGTTGGCACTTTTATTATATAATTATGATGCAAACAAAACAATACATGTACCGCATGTTACAGAAGCTCGTTGTTAACTGGATTGAAAATGATTTCATACAAAATGTAGTTGGTCGAGAAAATCTTGACTGTAGAGAAAACCTTTCTTGCCATTATAATCTCAGCGCTACAAAAAGAAACACAGTACTATTAAATATATCTGAGAAAGGATGGCAAACGTAGAAAACCTCTTCGGTAGGATTCAAGACTTCAAGGATAAATAAAACGTATTTTGCTTTAGTAAATAAAAGAAAGAAGCTTTGTTGAAAGTTGTTATTTTCGAATCAAGAGATGTGTGAAATGAAAATTTGTTGTACTAGGAAATAACAGTTTAGCTGAGAGAAAAAAAAATTACTCATGTGCAACGTAGATAATTATAACAATAGAAATAACAATAGCAATGGACAATATCGTCCATTGCAGATGCTAAGAGGTCACCCCAGGAAACACTTACCTACATGTTTTATGGATGGTAGCGCATTTTGGGAATGCCCACCTGGTTAGCTACGAACCGCAATTTGAATAACAGCCCTCGCCTTAGGCTCAGCCCGTTAACCGTCTCGGCTAAAATAAATTGTTTTATGCACTTTTTGTGCAATCTACTAATAACACACATTTTTCAATAGAAATCTGCAAACCTTCTGCATCATATTATTTTTCACTAGCGCTTGTTATCTCTATATTTCTTCATCGTAACGTGGAATTCTATAGCACTGTCCTTGGCTCCCATTATTTATATGGTTATGGAACAATACTGTCATTATATCTTATAGATAGAACGTAACTTTTTTGAATAGTGCTGTGAATCGCTGGTGATTTGTAATACAGGTTTTTGCAAAAACCTAACTCAGGCCTTTACCTTTCTTCCACAAAGTATGTTTGAAGACGTTTTTTGATCTTTGCATATCTACTACTACCCGCGTAATTGTTATAGTAATTACTAGTAAGCTAAAATACCTTTTGTCAAAACTGTAAGATAACCTTTGATTCCTTAGTCTTACATACTATACTACATAATTATTAAATTAAAACTACGATGCAGCCGGTAGCGGGGCAGGGCCCATGCTACTTGTGGTTAGGGCTGCAGAGAGAGGAACCTCCGCACAATGCTTGTTGTGTCCAGTATCATTGCCTTCTGCATCCGACCCTTGATCCAACCGTCTACCGAGAGTCTCTTGAGGTGTTCGTCGAGGCTCTTCACTATTAGGCCGTTCGCCGAAACGACTATCGAGACAATAAAGATATAAAGAAATGTTCGTCGAGTCAACATCCCACATGGCGGTTACTTCGTGAGCCAAGTCAAGGCATTTGCTGACTTTGTCCTTCTCGGCCTTGACGAGGTTCTCGTAATGTGGGATGGTGATGTCGACGAGCAATTCCCGGCTCTGGGACCGGTCGACCGCCACGATATCAGGCTTATTGCAGACAATAGTCCTGTCCGTGATGATAGAGCGGTCCCAGTAGAGCAATGCACGACCGTTCTCGAGAACTGGCGCCGGCGCGTACTGGTAGTACGGCGTCTCTGACTCGACAAGGCCGTATTGAAGGGCAAGTTGCTGATGGATGATCCTGGCCACTTGGTTGTGCCTGGGCTCATAACCGTTAGCAAGATGCGAATAACTGGAAATGATATGCCTGAGTGACTCTCCGGCACGGCGCCATGCTCGAAAAATGTCGACCGTACATTATTATTATAGACATTGCATCTTAAGTGTTAATATTGTTAATCTATTTCTCCATCAGCACTCCTATGATGAAAGAACGTAGACGTGTTTATCACCTATATCAATCATCCTTATGCTAGCAGTCAACATGCAATCAACTGTTTTTATTGTGCCTCGTAAAGTCTCCAAGGGTGGTCTTGCGGCAATCGTCAATTACGCAAACGACGCATGATCCATAAAAACACCAATCAATTCCAATAATAAATTTCCTACCCTTGAACTAAGTAGAAAAAATAAATAGGTAAATTGATAGTTTTGTACCTTATCGCAATAAATGTTTTGTTTTTGTGTCCAGTGAACCTATAGAGCTTTTTATTGTTACTTGCTGCTTCAGATAATTCGCTTTAGGTTTTGTCAGAATATAAACAAACATTATTATATAAACTTCTTTATGTGTTATCAACGTAGGTACTTGAAACAACTTTGTCTGAAATAAACGTAATTTTCTTTCTTTTCTTGCTTTTACCAAACTATATAAACCCCTGGCACATATATTAGCAAAATGGTGTTCTTTACTGTGGAAAGGTTCTAAGTAAATCTTGTACTGATTATCGTCGTTACTGATCAGTTTCCTCTGATAGTTTTTTAATGATCTTTCGTTAACTTCCTTATCAAGTAACAATGTAATTATAGTACTTTTTACATTATTGCATTTTCGCAGTTCGAACCAAGTTCAAACTTCATACTTTACTTCCATAAAGGAACTGCAGTAGTTTGTGTGTGCATTGATCTATTCCAAGAAGATTATCATTTCGGATGTATTTTTATGTTTATTTACTCAGAACTCCCGTCATTTCTACCGATTAAGATTTATTATTTTTCTGTTTTTGAAATGACCTTCAGATTGGTCTTAACTACGTTGTGTTCGTGTTAAATCGCGAAATAACGGGAAAAAAAGTTCAAAGTCAAAGTCAAAATAATTTATTCGATTTTGGATTTTGGCGTCTACGTCGCTCTTATGAAGGTCAATTTTATATTTTAATATTGAAATATTCTACACTCTACTGCCACGTTCAGCATAAAATATTTATAGTCACTAAAAAAAATTACGGAAGCGGGAATACGTTCCCGCGTATTCCCGCTTTTTGGATCGTAAAAACAGATTTCACTGATGCGCCACATCTGTACGTACTACAGATGCGGCACTGCGTACGTCTTCCGTCTGACCATTTAAACTAGTTGGCGACGGTAGAACCATACTGATCCAAGTATCGTTTTCATTGTATTGAGAAAAAGAAGGAAACGTGTTTGAACATGTTTTAAAAAATTAGTGATTTATTATACCTTAATCTTTATCGAAATGATGGCTAATATGTCAGACAAAATATAAAAAAAATCTTTAATAAAATATTTGGATTAAACGTAGTCAAAATGTTTATTTCTCCAGAAAAAAACAAGATATAAAATAAAAATTGGATCAGTATAGCTAGATATACTTTTGAAAATCAGTATAATGCTAAAGTGAAAAATTGAGGTCCTCTAGCAATATAAGGCGCTTTTTGTACTTGGATCAATGTGGCATCAATTGAATATTTTTTTCCTTGCATTTGTTGCATATAACTCCAATATAGAAAAAATGTGACTTGGATCAGTATGGTTCTACCTTCGAAAGTTGTGTTTTTTTTAAAACAAAACTTTTATTTGTCAACTTTTCTTATTAGATTCGTAGTGTCTGTGCGAAAAAATACATGGTTCGTAGCCGTAAATTTCTAAGTTGTCAATTTTATGTTAAAAAGTAAGATTTTTCGTAAAATTTTTGTATGGTTTCAAATGTTTAAAAGATAATATTCATTTTAATCTTCTGTATTGGAGACACAACAGGCAGCGTTTGAATTATTATGCAGCCTTAAATACCAAAAAGATATAGCTTTTAAAAAGGATAAAAAACATAGCAGGGTAATATAGGCTTAGTAGCATTTTATATTCGACTAATATAAAATGCTACTCCAATATAAAATCCTACCCTTAAAATCATTAAAAATGATGTTAATTGAATTCCAAATACTTTTTTATACTTTTTCATTGAATTCATGGTTCTTTAGTTTGTTTAGTTATAAAACAAGTCATTACATGTAAATAAGTTGGAACAATGGAAGACGACCATTGAAAATTGTACTATTCTACAACAGCTTGGTTAGTACATTTTGCATTTTTCACACGGTGATAATCGGAATCGGAATTGCCGATTATTGATTTAGACAATCGTAATAGGCATCGTAATCGGCAAATTGATAATCGTTGCAGCCTTTTCATGACTTCCACATGACAGGAAGATACGAGACGGTGCAATTTTAACCCGACGTAACGAAGTACATACATCCCTGTGGAAATTAGGCAGGTTATCAAGGGTGTCAAACATGAGCGCAATTTTAGCAATTTTAGGAGATTCCAGTTAAATTAGTACACGCATGCTTCATTCACATTTATTGTAAAAAATAACCTACTACGTTTATACTACGGTGTCGTTACCATTGTAGTGGGCGTGAGCTACAAACGGCGGACAATGGCCGGACGTCTGCGGCCAAAGTGCACAATACCCGGCCTTTAGCTAAAGTGCACAATACACGCGACAATGCGGGCTGCATTCGCAATTGTGTATTTCGGATGAAAACATGAACGGTGCAATAAAGTGTTTGTGAAAATAGAATCGGATTTTACATTGTTTTCCTTTCTGCTTTTTAGTTTAGGGCTGATATGTCAAAGTTGGAAAGTTGGAGTCAGCACTATTCAAATGCCATGGCGTGACATGGCCTGACGACTCTCGAATTAACTTTTGAAACATTGGCGTAGTTTGCGTTGTCGTTGCAAAGTTCTTTGCAGTTACAACGTGAATCTATGACCGCTATTGGCATTTTGGCAGTAGTTCCACCGCTGTAGATGAGTGAGAAGCAATTAGAACTAGACACTAGGAACTTGTTTTAATTTTTTTATTTTAGTGTGGACATATATATTGGCTACCACTGCCGGCCGTCCAACTTCACCGGAGCTTGGGCGAGGGAAGGCCCTGGAGGGGGACGTGATGGCACTTCTCCCGAGACGGGCGTAGAAAGCGAAACGCGCTTTCTACCTCCGTCTCCTGCGGGCGCCGAGGGGTTGACAGCAAGCTCAAGGGCACCACTGTGGTTCGGACCTCGGCTTGAGTTGCTGCCGAGAGACATTGGGAGGGTTGGAACTAAATGCCTAAATGCCTAGCCTAATGCCCCGGTACAACTGCAGTGTTGTACCGTTGAGAATGGGCCCTACGGAAAATTACTCTGTGACTATTTGGAGAGACACTTTATTTTGCCTTGAGCTCGGTGTTTGATTGTTGGAACGAGTTGGCGATCAGCGAATGTAGTTCTAATAGTTTTATCGCTAGGCTGTAAGTGATTGAGCGAGTGCAACGGGCGTTACTCGCCCATTCGCTCGTTACCTATAACTTTCAGTTTTAATTTCAATCGAACGATAAAACATTTAAGGTTGAACTGGCCGGTCACTTCTCCATACAAACGTCGAATGGTGATTACTCTCCTAGTTGAGGTTTTAGGTACAGAATTAAACATGATATCGTTTTATCTCCTCATTATCTACGCTCGTATCGTGACACATTTCCAAAAAGATGTTGATGAACTTGAGAGTTATGATCCTCGAAACATTTTCATATAAATTTTTGGAAGTTCATAACTTTAAATTTAATTATCATTTTAAAAAGCCGTGACGATACAAGCATAGAAAAAGAAGAGATCAATCAATATCTTGCTAAGTTCTGGACCTAGACCCTCATATAAGGAAGTAATCACTCTTCGACTATTGTATGGAGAAGTGACCGGCCAGTTCAATCTTAACGAAAATAAATAATTTGCATTCGGTATTTTACTTATTTAATTAGTGTTGCGTGTTGATTTGTTTAGTCAAATAACATACACCTGTAACGTAACATACTACAAAAATATATTACGATAATTTTTGTAGTATATATATATATCTATGTTATTTTGTGTATATTATTGCTTATATGTTTATCGTTATGCGTGTATATATTTGTATACATTTAGTCTCACATGTTCTAAATTCAGAATGATACTTATACGCTAGATTTTTTTTGTTTTTCTTTTTTCTTTATAAGTTACGAGTATGCACTAGTTATACTAGACCCCTTTATAATTGGTTTTTACAGATCCTCTCCATCCAAAGGTTGCCTGGAAGATATTGCTTTCAGTAATAAGGCCGCCCATTGTAACACTATTAATTTGAATTGTATATTATATCTGTTACATTTATGTGGTGTGACAATAATGTATTATCTATCTATCTGTAAAATATTAATATCAAGCAGTTGTTATCATGCTGGGCATAATTAAATAACATCAGGCAACTTTACCACTGAATATAAATGCACGAAAAACAGTGAGCTTAACAATTCTGTTTTCGCTCAAAAGCGTTCATTTTAAACCGGGCCGGTTGCCAATCCTCTCGAGCTGAGTAGATCCGGACTCGTTATCCGACAAGTTGTGGCAACGTTCACCTTAATTGGCCGGATTTACGCCGGATATTTCATATCTCTTCATGCAATTTATGAACAGCGTTATGGCGTGCATGATAACTTGAAAGTTTAGCTGGCTTTTAATTATAACGCAGGTTACTTTTATCGGTATGGTTTAATGCTTATTCTGGTTAACCGTGATGAAACGCTACTGTGTTTCATTAACTTGCCTATGTTTTATGATTGGCGCACACATTTACAGAGGACGTCGCCGTCGTATCTTTACTACAACTTTTTTTTTTATTGCTAATAGGTAAAGAGGCTTACACTACTGCTTCTACACGAAGCATCCTCAGGAGGTTCGTTCTCTTCTTCTTACTCTTCGAGCGCACGATCGAGAATCTCTTGTTGTTATTATTAACTGCTAATTTGTTAGGTTTGACCACAATCTCATCTGATGGTTAAGTGATGATGTGATCGAAGGTGTTAACAGGCTAAACCTAGAATTACTGGCTCTCAAGGACAGTTGCCGGAACACACCGTTAGGTGCTTGGCGTGGACCTGCTGCGCGGCAGTCCATAGCCAAGGCCACTGAACCATTACTGCTCCAAAAAATATTTGTTGAAGCAATTATAGCCTATCGGTAATAGCTATGGACTGCCGTGCCGCCAGTCTATGGTTCGCTCCCCACCATTGTGCTGCACTGCTTGATGGAAAGCACACAACCGCATTTTGTAAATGCTCGCTTGTCTAGCTACCACCCTCAAGTAGAAAATCTGTCGCCAAGCACCTAACGGTGTGTTCCGGCACCTGTCCTTGGAAGCCGGTAAAATTACTGGCACATGAGACTTATTAACTGTATGTCTCAGGGTGACGGGCGTAGTACAGTTCGTCACTTGTCAAGTAATGCATCTAGTACAAACAGAGGTGTTCGCTTACCATCAGGTGTGCCTTGTGCTTCTTCCGTAACAATCCCATAAATAAATTTTCTTCAGCAAACAAACATTATAGTTCGGATTGTTAGACTTCAGAAATCACGAATCTTCCAGGTAAGCCTTTGAACTCAATCTCACCTGAAGGTAAGTGATGATGTCTTCGAAAGTGTTAACAGGCTTAAACTAGAATTACTGGCCCTCAAGAACAGCTACCGGATACACCGTTAGTGCTTGCCGACAGGTTTTCTACTTGAGGGTGGTCGCTAGCCAGGCGGGCATTCGCAAAATGCCCTACCACCAAGCAAAACTAAACCTATGTCTGCGTAAGTGGTATCTGCGTCATAACAACTATTTCAATCGATTTGCATAGACCATTGACCCTCCAATAACCTAATAAAGTATTTGTAGTTAGATTTTTAGAATCGGTCTCTCATTGAATCCAGTCTAGCCATCGGTCCGTCTATACCTAGTTTGCATTCCAGAACCGTCTGGAACGTTCGAGATTCGCCGGTTCGTCTACCCGCAATATTTTACTGTCTGCGCGGACGTGTTGGAAATCCGGATTTTCTATTGGCAGTTTCGGCAATTGGACTTCTTTCGTTGTTCATCGTCTTCCTGCCCTTACTCCACGTAGTAGGTGGTAGGCATTCAGTCTAAATTCTTCAACCGAACACTAAATATTATGTGTTTTTTAAAATAATAACTAACTAGCTATTATTTGTGTTTTACTTTTGTGTAGTGGTTATAATAATTATTTATAAGTGTACAGGATTTCAGCGTTGTAGGTCTTATGGTCTGAATAAAATTAATACAAACGGAAGGTTAGATGTACATGGGGAAACTGTAAGAGCTCAATTTTCCTACAGAACCGTCTATATAACCGTATAAATACTTGTATCATAATAGAATGACTACGATACAGCTTACCAATTTTCATTTTGTTTTCATGTGAAAGGATTATCGAGAATTGCCTGTTAAAATGCAAATGGGGTTGCTTGTTAAAAAAAAACTTCTTTTTATCGGAAGTTTAAAGTTATTTAAGTGAATTTGCATCAGGTGAACGTTATTTGCCGATTCGGATAAATTGGATTGCCTGACAGTAAGATATTTTGTTAATAATACTTAAGATTGTTGTGACCTGTAATCACTACCCAATGGCATTTCTACTTTATTTTTTGTACCTCATAGGCTAGCCTTTTTCCAATTTCCACTTGATAGTAAGCGATAAAGATGTTATCAGGCTAACCTAGAATTACTGGCTTTCAAGGACGTTAGGTGCTAACATATTTTCTACTTAAGGTTGATAGCTGGCCAGCGTTCAAGCTCTAACATGGCTTCCAAGACAACGTAACAGTAAACTATACAAATCAATTTACTGGAACATTTAGTCAAAGTCAAAATCATTTAAACAATTTAGGTGTCTACGACTTTCTTATGAAGTTCAATTACAAAGTTTAATATTGATATATTTTACGCTGTACTGCCACGTTCAGCAAAAAAAGTGTGAAGAGCCACTGAAAGAAGAATGTAAAAGAAAAAAAGAAAATTTGTTAAGAAGCCATTAAGAACAGAAGACCATGAAGAATTATCCTGCAAGAACAGTTGAAAGATTTGCTTTCAAGAACAGTTGAAAAAGTAACCTTCAAAAACAGTTGAAGAGTAAGTCATAGACTAGCTTGGAATAGACATATCGTAAGTATACGGCACTCCATACGCTGGAAGAGTATGCCGCATGGGGCCCGCAGCGGCACACATTTTCAGCCCTCATAGGAGGGGATCTCTCTCAGCCGAGAGTGGTTAACGCCATGCTCAGCGGAGAGAGATCGTGGCAGGCAGTGGTCTCCTTCTGTGAAGCGGTGATGGCGCAGAAGGAGGCCGCGGAGCGGATCAGTGAGGATGATGTCCGAGTTGATCCGCTGCGGCGCCAAGGCATTTCCACGCTATAAAAAAAATACGTTTCGTAAGAATGTGAACATCTTCTAGATGCAGCATAATAATAACAACTTATACCAATAGGTGCGATTATGGCTAGCCGTGAGCTTATCAACAAGTCATAAAAACTAATATTAATAAATAAACATTAAAACATAATATAATTACGTCAACGCTAATAAATATTGTGTAATTAGAAGGATGTTTATCAGCACTTAAGCTATTGTAATAAAATTGAAAGCAAAATGCAAAAACCAACCTATTTAAGGCAATTTTATTGCCTAAATATTTTGATTAATAACTTTCCCGACCTCTTCAAAGATTCTCGACCTTAATTATCTCTTGTAAACAATTTGTTCGAGGGATCAACAAACTCTCGAGTTCCCCTCGAAACGCCCACGGTTTTTCTAGAAGATTTTGTACTAAGAGTAATATTTAATGACATTTTAGCCGATTTAAACTTACGGTTTTTTACGTCGAGAAGGCGTCTCGACCGGTTTCGCGACTTTCAGAGTCGCTTCATCACGGAGTGCGTGCGCTTACGATCGCGCCCGCGCATGCACTGACTTATTTTATTTTAATCAATTAAGAGTAATATTTTTTTAGATTATTTTAAATCTTTAATGGATATCCGCTAAAGATAGAAGAATGCGATTCGCACAGAATAACAAAAGATGCAATTGTTTTAATGAATTGCAGGTTCTATCCGTTGCAGATATTACCCTAAAAAATTTATACAAAAGGTTATCACACCCAACCCGCTTTTCTTAGGTATTCGGTTCGGTAAAATTCACGACTGCACAAAAAAAGGGCTGTTATGTTTTCGGGGTTCATGTAGTATGTATGTTTATGAGTTTCTTTATTCCACCATAACTTTTAAACGACTTAACGATATTTAGATATGAAGTTATATAACACTTTATTGTACTTCCTTATTACAATTTATAATACTTACAAAATATTTAATAGTACAATCGGCGGCCTTATTGCTAGGCAGCAATCTTTTCCAGGCAACCGTATGAGATATCGTAAGATTCGTTTTGGTAGCGCAAGTAGGTACTAGGTATTAAAAAAAAATACTAACTAACGGATTTTTGGCGCCATATGGAAAGTGAGCTGATAAAATATTTTTTCTTCATTCTTTTTTTTCACAAAAATATATCACCCAATTTTTTTTCGCCCAAATAAATAATTCAAATGCAAATTTAAGTTTCGCACTTTATTTACTTGGTCATATTATCATTTGGCATCATTTTACTTTCTCAAGTTTAATTAAGTCTAATGTTTATAATAGCACTTGTTATATTGTGCCAATTTGGCACAATATAACATGATGATGAGGATTTAAAAAAAATGTTTTTTACAATTGACAATTGTTTATTTTGTATAAAAAAAAATATTGTTAAAATATGAATTAAATGTTTTCTTAACATACTTTAAATACATGTTTTACCGTAAAATTATTATTTTTTATGTTATTGTAACGGAACAAGCTCGAGGCCCACCTGATGTTAACCGTACTAACCTCTCCCTAGAACAGATACATTCCATCACAAGTGACGAATGGCACTGCGCCCGTCACCTTGAGACATAGTTGTTAAATCTCATGTGCCTGTAATTTCACTGGCTCTCAAGGACTACTGCCGGAACCCACTGTTAGGTGCTTGGCGACAGATTTTTTACTTGAGGGTGGTAGCTAGCCAGGCGGGCAATCGCAAAATGCCCATGCGGTAAATTTAAATTCGCGTTTGTAGGTACTAACATTGTTAGCGATCCAACTTGGAAGTCCAGTAAAATTTTCAGCGAGAATGTTGTCACAAGGGTGCTCGGCAACATGATATTCTCGTAACGAGGACTCCGGCTCTCAAGGGGCTCCAGTAACACTTGACTTTGAGCTGAAGATGCCAATTTTGCAGCCGTCGCAGCCTGTCAAGTGTACCTATTCTACAAGCTTACATAATAAGACTATCTATGAGAATAGTTGCAAATTTTAATTCCCTTTATCGTGTTTTTTTTCTAGATAAAAATTGGATTCGTACTGTTTGTAAATTTTACAAGTTAAATCTTCTTTGCATGGTGGTAGGGCATTTTGCGAATGCCCGTCTGGCTAGCTACCACCCTCAAGTAGAAAAACTGTCGCCAAGCACCTAACGGTATGTTCCGGCAGCTCTCCTTGAGAGCCAGTACTTCTAGGTTAGCCTGAACAACATCTTCGACCACATCATCGCTTACCATCAGGTGAGATAGTGGTCAAAGGCTAACCTATCAAAAAAAAAAAAAAAAAAAAAAAAAAACTGCTTAACATTGTATACAGTGAAGTCCTGGCCGTGTAGTAGTTTCAATAAGCCACAGTCGCGTTCAAGCCATGTTTTTTTAAGGTGACATACGTACGGTGGATACATTATATGTATTATTATTTTTATATTTAAACCTATGTCATTTTGGCCAGATAAGTAAAATAGGCCATTGTGTTATTTGCCTACACTCGTCCACGTTCACGAATACTGAAATGTTATAATCTACCATGTACTAAAGTGCTCCCAGCGTAGTTTGCTTAGCCGTTCTTAACCGATCAGCAAAGTTAAGCAGCGTTCGGTGGGGTCATGACTTGGATGGGTGACGGCTAGTGAAATTAGTACTGAGCGCTTCCTTGCTTCGGAGGGCATGTTAAGGGTCGGTCCCGATGGTTGTCTTACGATAGTAGTCGTTATATATAAACGTCGATAGCATGGTGGTAAGGCATTTTGCGAATGCCAGTCTGGCTAGCTACCACCTTTTACTAGAAAATCTGCCGCCAAACACCTGACGGTGAATTCCGGCAGCTGTCCTTGAGAGCCAGCATCTCTAGGCTACTATATTAGCCTGAACAATATCTTCGACCACATCATAACTTTAAAAGCTAGCTTATCTATAGCTATAAATAAAAATAAAAAAGTGAAGATCGATGTTGCGCTTCGTAGTACGCGAAATAAAGTAGCCTACTAACTAAATCTTCAATATTGTAACACCATCTTTTTTTTCAGAAATCTTCACGTGTTTATTTTTATATACAGACAGCATTATAAGTAAACATGGATTTTGTTGTAACACTGGTTATTTATTTTTGTTGTATACATTACAATATTTACACAAGTCAAGAAATAACTCAACGATACAATAAGGCCAGATTTTTTAATCTAGATAGTTACTATTCTTAAGAATAAAACTATTTACAATAAATATAAAAAGACTGAAAGTTGGATATCTATACATTTTTTTTTACTATTGGTCGGTTAGAGTCTGTTCGGTTATTTTCTTTTGTTTGGTCATAATTTGGCAAACCTAGTACTGGTTTCGATGTTTGTATTTAATCTAATTAAATCTGACTTTACTCTCGTTATGGCTACATACATATTACATATCCTTTTGCAGAACGCGTAGGCATCTTGCACTAAAACTGCACAAATCAATTTGAATTGATCTTCCCAACTTAATAGCGTTATGCTGAATATCCTTATTCGCTACGTGAATTTTCAAACGAAATATAGTTTCATCTTTTACATTTAACGGTTAAATTAGTTAGTTATATAAATTATCAAATTATCGGGGTATTCAAATACAACATCATTAGGGCAGTGGTTAAGTTTTCTTCTGTGGTTATTACAAAACATAATATCATTGGCACATTCTCCAACCATATTTGTTTTCCGTTTTATTCTGATATTCTGCTTTTTTGCTTGCTTTATCATCATAGTGTCGCTATCGCCACATCGCAAGTGCTTTTGAAAAGTTCTAGGACCTGGGTGTTTACTTTTCATTTTTTCTTTTCAATTTTGCTATGGCGACGCGTTCCACACTTACACTGAAATATTGCCCTGGCTCTAGGCTTTAAGTGGCACTTTTGTTTAAGTTGGCCTTAGAATGAAACATTTAAGATACATGGTTCTTTTCTATTGAACTTTTTCAGAAAGTCTAGCATTGTCAATGGATTTTGGCTTTACATTTGTTACTTTGTTTCTTTGAATGGTTTATAAAACTTGAATATTTTTAATTACGATGCAAAGCGACACTGTCCCTGGCTTTAGAATTAGGACAGTTAGGAATCCTCACCCTGGATGATAATAAAATTAAGATGAATGTGCTGCTTGCTACTAAACGACGAAGGAGATTTTTTTAGTAGGATCTTTATCAGTGCCTACCAGCACGATAGTAGGAACATAGTACCTATATATAGATAGGGACGTACTTACTACTACAAATAACTATGTACCTAATTATTCGTACTCTATGAATGCCTTCTACCAACTATGTATCCCTAGCAGGGTTGGAGCCTGACATATTAGAAAATATACCAAGGGATGAACAATATTCTCATAATGTAATTATTAATAGCCCTAACACCAGCTACGCGAACAAGCTTACATTATAATGAAAAAAAAAAAATAACCACGACCGACGTTCGAAAATATTTGTCCCTCGGTTAGGACATCTTATTGAGCTGTCCTGAAAATGTGTTATAGTTGAAATTAGTCATTTCGTGCCTATTAACCATAAAGAGGGGACTAAAAAACATAAACGATAATAATAATAATAATAAAAAAACTTTATTTGGAACCATAACAATATTATAGTAATAACATATGAGAATCGATGACACCTGCAGAAGTGTGATAACTGTGTCGCAGACGTCAACGCCCTCCACCGGAAGTTAGACAAAGTTCCTTAGAAAAACATTGAACAAAGTATTATTTATATTTAAAGCTTAATTCGTAGATAAAATAGGATTCGAAACAAAGAATATACAATGAAATAGAACCCCGTACAATACAATGAAATAGGACTAGAGGTCATCACGTCATTCATCATAACAACACCGCTCCGCCACAGCAGACAACTTTCAATTCTACTTAGGGCTTTAAACAGGATTTAAAGCCCTAAGTAGAGTTGAAAGTTCATTAGGTAAATTAAAAAATGTGATGGTCTACGAGTTGAACGGCGTGCTTGAGGCGAACCGTCAGCTATGTTATCTTGTCATACTAATAGGGGGGTCGAAAATGGCCTGAACTGCTTCGAGAAAAGGACTTAGCGGGGGCACTGCCCTGTCCCTATATTTAAAGTACTAAGCGCTTTCTTGGATTGCAAGTTCTGTGTCGGAGCAGTATTGTGATGATGATGGATTGTATTGTCTGTGACGGTGAGGAGTCACCACGACAGTTCAATTATACAGATATAAATTACAATTACTTTCTATTTAATTATATACGGAGACAATACAAGTGCACTGTCAGTTATTATTATTTGCTATGTTCGTGTATGTTTTAATATTATAAATTAACCGGCAAAAATACTCACGTTAGGGATTATGTATGTTAATCAAAATAAATCTCTAATTCTCTACCTACAGAATTGGTATAAAAGTAAAAGAGCGTTACATAAATACATCATGTTTGAAAACAGTTTGTGCCGTTGGACTTAAAATTTTCCCAAATAAAAACACTCGTTCGTCAAACGAGACTTTTTAAGCCGAGCAAAGAGTGCGTTTAAAAACATCATTAACTCACAAAATTACGAACACTTGAATCCTAAAGGCAAACAAACAGGGGAACATCAGAAGGGAGATGTGAAGTGGCTGAAAAAGGGAACCCTCCCTTTTTAGGCTTTAGACTTCAATCCTGCACATGTAGATAATTATATACAGACCCACCAACTTATCTGTTCAGGCGGCAGAAAAAAGAACTACAAAATTCCCTCAAATTGTGACAGTTTGTAGTTGATTTCCTTGACCAATTATAGCGCCCTCGAGAACTGCACAGTTAAGTTGGTGGTACTATAGCTACATCAGTAAGCCGTTTGACTGTCTCGTTGGTGTATGCGTAAAAGTAATGGACTCCAACTCTGAACTCGTTTCTCTCCAAACTGGACTCGTTTCCTGGTTCACACAAGTTATATTATTATACTTTTTATGTCTAAGAAACTTTCAGTTGTGTGACACTGTTCTCGGTGGATAGCAATTGACTAGCCCCCTGTTACATTGGACCATAACATGTCTGACAAAACGAGGATGTTTAGATCTGCCTACCCTTTCGAGAAATACAGACGTGTCGATACCTATATATATATATATTTTTTTTGTTTTTTTTTATGTCTGATAGGTTTGCCTTTGACCACTATCTCACCTGATGGTAAGTGATGATGTGGTCGAAGATGTTGTTCAGGCTAAACTAGAAGTACTGGCTCTCAAGGACAGCTGCCGGAACACACCGTTACGTGCTTGGCGACAGATTTTCTACTTGAGGGTGGTAGCTAGCCAGGCGGGCATTAGCAAAATGCCCTACCACCATGCTATAACGACTGCCATCCTAAGACAACAACTACTTTTAAAATATTTGTTATTATTAAAAATGGATTTCCGCAAAGTAACGCCTGAATCTATTCATTATAGATTTAGTGTTACATATATGTAACACTAAACCACAGCGAAGGAAGTTGATTTTTGTTTAAGGTACGGGACATGTCACGTGAATAAGTCAGATAGGTTCAAGTATAGCAACGACCACATTCGGTCCTTTTCAAGGAGAGCTCGGTATGCCCGCGTTGTAGTCTCCCTTCGCACTTGCGAGATGAAACTATAGTCGGGGCTCTCTGACTTTGGCCCAATTTAAGTAATCTCGGGTTTAATAACTTAAATTGTATACCATAAACCAATAAAATGTGATAGGTGTTTTCTATAATAAAAACTCCTTGGTATGGACTTTTATGACATGTGACAGTGGACATAGAAATAGTATGTAATAGTTATTAGTATTTCTGTTTAGTTTTTGGAGCTATACGACTAAATTCCACGGTGTTATTTTTTATATTGGATAAAGTATTTTTCTCTTTGCAGTCGTCTGGCTGAAGTAAAATTTTATAGTCATAAGTCAATACTATGGCAAATTTAAAATACTTCAACATCATTGGATGTCTTGGATTGGATGTTTTTGAAATAGGTCTATCATATTGTGTTGGACACAGAGATTAAGTTTTTGAAATGAAATTCTCGTGAGTTTCACACATATTTAAATATTATAAATTAAACCGGCGGGAGCTCGCAGACGCAGCTGCGCACTCGCCCTGATGATGAGCATCTGATATGCTCGAAACCCGGGTCGAAGTATTCGATCCTCAACGTGAGTGTTTTTGCCGGTTTAATTTATAATATTTAGAGATTAAGTTATTCCGATGTCCAATATATACCAAGTTTGGTGAAATTACCCCTTATTCACGAGAGTTATCCAGTATTATATACTAATATGAGTGAAAACGCGTCAATTTTATATCAAGGAAGATCGTTTAGGTTTAAAGTATATTAAAAATAAATTAGTTATGTTTTTTATTGATGGCTTTGCCTTCGTCTTCAATGTTTTTTGTGGTTCTAACGTTTTTCTTACGTGGTTATTTTATAAGCGTATATAATGATAAAATCTCGTACTAATTTGAACTTTATTTTGTTACAGGTAAGAGCTCGTAGTGCTTGGCATGTTAACTAAACGTGTGACATTCTCGTTTGCACTGCCGCGCCTCCGGTAAGATAACACTTGCTTTTTCTGAGGTGGTGGGTAATCTAGAACAAAATGTCTTTAAGAGTTTGTTTGTAAATTAATATTGCTTCAAATCATTATTATTTTGCGTATACCTGTAAATTATATAAGTACTTAGGCCTGGTTTTTCCAATCATTATTAAAAAAATTCAGACTAGAAATATTTACCCATCAAATATAAAACAAATTTATTTCTTTTATATATTTATTCATAAAACTACACTCACATACTATGATTTCCAAAAAAAAACAACAATACGTTTGTACTTAAAATTACATTATAAATTATCAGTTATTATATCATATCGCAAAATAATTATTATTAATATTTAGAAAATATACAACGTTTTATTAAATTAAGATTCAATGACAGTAATATAGTACATAACTTTTTTTTTCTCATCGTAGATAAATATAGTAATAGACATAACAATTAAAATTTGCGATATCGTCCAGTGCGGATGCTAAGCTGGTGTTGTTCATAAATCGGACGGAATATTACTTCTTAAGAATTCTAGGTTTTGCTAACTTGGTACTAAACTATGGCTACGGCTGTTATAAATAACTATTTAAGTCGCACAAGCTTATTAGTGTTATCGATATCCCGCTAGGTTACCTAACACGTGCTAACCCTTTGAACACGCAAACGCTTTGTTTCTATTTAATTTACCGCTCTATTGCACACGATTACCCGATTACCTCAGGTTTGATGCCTATAAATAACTTTTAATAGGTTAAAACTGTTATATAACACTGCTAAATAGCTATACATAATGTTACAAATGGATAGGTAAGCGGTTTTTATTGGATTTTTACTATTAATATGTTTAATAAACAATGATAAATGAACATAAAAGTAGATTATCGTACAAGGGATGAATGGGACTACAACTATTGGCATACTCGCTACAAACACTCTGATTTCGTCAACAGAAAAGTAAATAAAACCAGTATAGTTAAACTTACAAAATTTCATAAATTAAATAATAATTTTATGGAAAGTAAATTGTAAGTTTTCAAATTTTTTTATACATATTTACTCCGCGATTTAAAAGGGGCTTTATTTTCCCACGGCTTTTTGACATTCTATAACCTACCCATCCCTTCCCGTGGGTGTCGGTAAGAGACGACGACAAGGGAATAAAATACAGGAATGAGGACAGCAACCCCTTGAAATGAGCTCTGTGTTCTACCAGGATGCCATCACACGTAGAATAGAGATAGTACTGAGATCGTTTTTACTCCGCGATTTAAAAGGGGCTTTATTTTCCCATGGCTTTTTGACATTCTATAACCTACCCATCTCTTCCCGTGGGTGTCGGTAAGAGACGACGACAAGGGAATAAAATACAGGAATGAGGACAGCAACCCCTTGAAATGAGCTCTGTGTTCTACCAGGATGCCATCACACGTAGAATAGAGATAGTACTGAGATCGTTTTTGGCAATAGCAAATAGCAATTTTATATATACTTTCGGCCACTTTAATAGTCAAAGACCTCAGCGGCGAATGTATACCCTTATGTATATATAGTATATACTTCCTTGCCTAGAGATACATGTTTGTGGTTGAAAAAAACACGAACCATTTATAAACATATAAAACCGTTTGTCAGTGGCTACATATGAACAGAAAACTGGCCGATTTATCGGCCAAAAATCATTACCACACAGCGAGGTAATGCAGCAACGGTACCCAGTATTCTGAGTCATTTTTACTGCATCAAAGCATTGTACCGTTTGGAATTTTAGAAGGTTTTTTTTACATAATGTATGTTTTCATATTATTGCGTAATTATGAGTATATTTGCAGGTTTAATAATAATACTAAGAATTTATATATTACGATAAAGTGGGATGTGCTATTTTTTTTAGAGTTAAATATAAATCTGAGTTGAAAATTCAATCTTTTAATACCCGGGGTTAACAAAGTGAAGTGATTTAAATGTCCAGTGTGTAGAACGAAAGATACGCGTAAAGCCAATGGATTTTAGAAGACCTCCTTTAGATGACGCGACGAAAGTGAGCTCAGATAGCTAATTGCTATAATTTATTAAGATATATACTTCTTTCTCCGCGGTTTTGCAATTTTATAATTGGTTTACTATTAAAATATTGGTATAACTGTAGGAAATTTTAAATAATGCTAACTTACTTACATAATTTAAGAAAGTCACGTCATATTATATTCCTTTATAAAAAACAACAGTAGGTACACTAAATACCAACTGTAAGTATGAATAGATTCAGGCGTTACTTTGCGGAAATCCATTTTTAATAATAACAAATATTTTAAAAGTATTTTAAGAAAACATTTAATTAATTATTTAATAAAACACTTAAAAAATCTTTATAAAAATTATATATATCTAGTGACAATTCCGCATAATATCCTATTAAGCCGACGTGACGTCATAAACGCCACGCAGCCAAACCGGAAGAGTATTCGACGCGTTTCGCTTCTAAACGAAGCATCCTCAGGAGGTCTTGACTCTACGAGCGCACGATCGAAACATCTCGATCATGTCGTGTACCTGTAAGTATGTTTTTAGAATATTCAGTTATATAATACACTTATCTATTGATCACAAATTTATAAAAATTATGTACATTGGAAGAGAACTAGACCACCCACAACACAAGGTATCCTAGTGTGGGGGCTAGTGTGTATTAGTCAGTAACTGAGTGCAATGTTATAGAATATAATATAATTTAGATTATAGGTTTTTTGGTAATAAATTATATTAACTGCTTCTGCTATATTAACTTAAAAGTAACATTTATAGTGATATACCATTTTTTTTTCTGACCAATGTAAGAAACTGTTTTTGGCACAATAAAGTATATTATTATTATTTATTTATTATCATTAGCAAGGTTTCGATGCGCTACTTGCGGTGCGCGTATAACCTATCTGCCTCTTTTTTCTAAAATCTTTGGTTAAAACAATTGGAGATGGTTAATATATTTATAAATTTGATATTAGCTGAGCATGCGATAGCTTTTGAATCATGTTTAGAAAATGTTATTCTGTTTGAAAAAGGAGAAAAAAAAACCTGATAAAAACGTTAAAAACCAATTACGTGGCTATGTGCTAGGTATTTCATGATTGCATAACAAGATTATATTTTGTACGGAGCGTGCAAAATGATGTTATCATGTTAAATTTATTGTCATACCCTTATATATGACAATTTTAAAATGACTTAAATTTTATTGCGTGTCTGAGATTACCATATCTGAGATACCATTCGATTTTTTATGCGTTTGAGATTTATAGGTTTTAAAAAGTGAAACAAATTACACAAATGTATAAAACATATGGCACTGGCTGGGTAAAAAATCAAGTTTGTTGTATGGGAGCCCCCTTAAATATTTATTTTATTTAATTTCAGTATTTGTTCTTATAGCGGCAATAGAAATAAATCATCTTTCAAAATTTTAACTGTCTAGCTATCACCGTTCTTGAGATACAGCCTGGTGACAGACGGACGGACGGAAAGCGAAGTCTCAGTAATAGGGTCCCGTTTTTACCCTTTGGGTACGGAACTCTAAAAATAAGTTTTCGCTTACAACACAGAACAAAACAACGACGACGAAGTGACAATTTTGGCTTTATTTTATAGTGTATTTTTTATATTTTATGGCCTGCTGAAACCAATCCTTTTATTGGTAGTATACCCGCTTTCATTCGTATCATCGGGGCGCTTGGAGCCTTGCTGTCCGCCCGATAAGCAACGTGCAATAGTGGCAGCTGCTTGTCGGTGAATTTTTCCATTTGTCGCCTCTTCAACCTCAACTTTAAAACTACTGGACCGAGTAGAAAAACTTTCACCATTAGAGTTTTACACTATCCCTGATGAATATAGGCTATAGAATATTTTAGAAAACTTAGGGATCCGTATGAAAACTTCGATATTGTAACCCAGTGTGAAAAAAATACAAAAAAAAATCATTATATCGCGTACGTTGCGGAAATTGTTGACATTAAAGCAAAGTGATGTACTACAATTTTATAGAGGACATCAATATCTACATAAAAGTCCGCATTACCATGTGTCTAACTATTACAGTTACGTCACAATAACTACTTCTTATGTGTTACAATTTTTTTTTTTTAAATACTCATGTGAAGCCGGGGGGGCTGGTAGTGAGATATAAACCAGGTTCAGAGCTTACCAGTTCAGGTTGGTCTGGACACCATGACTTGAGTACGTTTAATACGTATTCTAGCCTTCGACTGTGACCCCATAACTAAAAATTGCTTGAAACGTAGGGATCTAACATCAAACTAGTTCCCAGGAGAACAGTGACTATCGTATTTCTCGACATACATTGCATTCAAAACGATTCAAAGCAATTTTCCAAACATCGCATAAAAGTTTTAAATATTAATTGGAATAAAGTTGAATTTCCCAAGTCACAAAGTTGCTCATAAAAATTACAAAACTGAGATAAAATTTATGGTAGGTCATAACTTTCAGCTTTTGGAGTTTTTATTTCCTGATGTGGACTTTAAAAGCCTTTTGAGCTTAGGTATTATTAATTTACATATACATACATATCATCACGGCTTTTTTATCCCCGAAGAGATAAAGGTGCCTCTTCCGTATTATTTTCAGTAAAATGACTTCCAATCCAACGCTGAATAGTACGAAATGACTTGTGGAAGTCGGCCAATGAAAATGTGTGCTCAGAGAGTTTGAAATCAACATTAGTACCGACTTCAAAAATATATTGTAAACTAACAGCCTTACTTATAAACGCTACTTAAATTTTAAGCATTACTTAGCCGCTGATTAGCAAAATTCCTTACTCATAAACGCTACATAACTTTATCCAGTACCTAAGTACTGCTTAAATCAGCTGTCAATTTAAACACCGTCCCACCCATGTTTAAATATTTAAGTAGCAAGATGGCGCCGATATTTCTGATCAGCTGATTTAGTTACAGACCCACCAACTTATCTGTTCAGGTGGCAGAAAAAAGAACTACAACATTCCTTTAAATTGTGACAGTTTGTAGTTGATTTCCTTGACCAGTAGCGCCGAAAACTGCACAGTTAAGTTGGTGGTACTATACTATTGAGGTTATTGTCAAGGAGGTATACAAAACTTTTCTTTTATTTTTACTTTTTAATTTTAAGATATTTAGCACTAGATACACGCTTTTTGCCAATTTGGGTCTTTCATAATACCTTTTAGTTCAATGTTGTCAGTTTAAAATACGTTCGACCTCATTATCCATTGCTTAGCTAAATAGTTGCTAAGTAGCGTTTATAAGTAAGAAATATTTAAACATTACTTAAACACTGTTTAGTTATGCATTACTTAGCAACTACTTAGCGGATTTTTTATAAGTAAGGGGGTATGTGTGGAAAGTCGGTACTGTTTTGTTTTTTTTAAATATTAATCTATTACTTCCGGTCATTCTTAAACAAAATTTCAATTAATCTTACTGAAATTATACTTAGTACATTAAATAATTCAATAACATAGTAATTTTTGCATGATAGACAAAATTACTACGAAATATGTTTTTTCATGCGTTGTAAAAAATCCTTTTGTAGCTATTTTTTAAGTAGCTTCGATAAGTTAAAATCAAATATGCGAATGTGGCCGTCGAACAAAGATACACACATGCAAAACTGTGAGAAGGAAGAGCTCTATACGTAACAGAGAACTTTGCTTCGCTCGGTCGATAAATTCTTAAGTAGGTAAGTTCGTTTACATACTCGTATATTTGCGTGGCGCTAGAATCGTATAAAAACAAACTACATTCAATTTAACACAGCAATAATAGCCTGGAGAAAATACGTCTCATCAAAGGACTGAAGGGAAATCCTTCAGTCTTTTTTCCCTTATGAACCTTTGAAACTTTACTACCCTTAGTTCTCGTGCACTCTTTGTATTTATCAAATTATCGGCCAAGACAATATGTTTAAAATATATCTTGCTATAAAACCGCCACATTTAAAAAGCAGCAAGCAATGGGGGATGTGTACGATGTAATCAACCCCTTGCATATCCTGGATGCACCTGCAGGACACGTTGGGGGAGGAAATGCAAAACCACGGCGAGGGTTGGGGGAACGGGGATACTACTATAGATCCACAAGTTACACACACCACGCTTATGGGTTCAGTATAATGATTCCTGTCACAACAGAAAGAACGATAGATGGAATATTAATGTAAATGAATATAGGTCAGGGTATTACAGAACTTATAATATGTATTTTACCGACTTATAATTAAGAAAAATAGACTTTGGCTTTACTTTGCAGAAAATATATATTTTTTCTGTGGATAGTCTAGCCACCATCTCAGCAGATGGTAAGTGATGATGTAGTTGAACATGCTCTTCAGGCTAACCTAGTATTACTGGCTCTCAAGGACAGCTGCCAGAATACCATAGGTGCTTGGCGACAAATTTGAAGGTGGTAGCCAGATAAGCGGAAAAAAGGCCTACCACCATGCGAATCGCCATCCATGATTAATAGTAACAAATATTTAAAATATACTTTAAGAAAATATCGATCCTGCGCTTTAAGAGTCCAGAAACCTCCTGAATATGCTTCGTTTATAATCGAAATGCGTCGAGAACTATTCCGGCTAGGTTATGTACGTGGCCTTATATATATATTTCTAAAGTAATAATTATGTTATAAATGTTTGTTATTATTATTTTACCGACCCCAGCTTTATTCAATTTAAGATAAAAGTGGGAAGATAATGTTATTTGAAAGTGTATTTTGTATTCGACATGAAAAATATTTTGTGAGTTTTCCTAGTAGGATCCTGTTTTGATTGCGTGCATTAAATCGATCCAAGGCCCTAGGGGCTACCAATTGTGCTGGTGGTTTGGTGGGATAACATAGAGTCCAATATCATAGTGATGTAGCTTGCTTTTTTTAAACCGGCGGTAGGCCTTCATTAACAAAATACTTTGAACTACAAGACTACAGCTACTACAATGAAAGCAGACACTATTACTACATTGAGAGAAGGCAACTAAAATAAATAAAAAAAAAAACATTCAGTCAGCAAACTCACAGGCAGTCCAAATGCTCCAGCCCACTACCAGTTGGCAGCGTGCTCAGCATGCTGGCAGCATTGCCCCGCTGCAGGTCGCATCGACCAAGCGCTCTGATAAGTTTTGTAAAATACGATAAGCTCCCGGTCCCCACAAACCCAACGTCTCCACACCAAACGGCTCAAATATGTAACCGCTAACGAGGTTAGCATACTTGCGCCGCTTGAGTTATACCTTGCTTGTAGCTCTGATGAATAGACTATAATTCTATAGTTCTATCTGACGGCATAGTGATGGAGCCAGATATTGGATGGAAGGGCTGTCTGTAGGTACTAAAACTTCAAATATATTTCGTTAGGTTAATTTGCCAATTATATGATACGTACGAGTAATGATGAGGAAAAAGCAGAAATATGAATTTTGATCAGTGACTGTGATCAGGATAAATTATATGAATATTAAATTATTCTTTATTTCTAAAGAAAAACAGTTTATGTGAAAGTTATTTTTAGACGATTTTGTGATATAAACGTAATATATTTCATTTCCCAGAACCTCACAGAAAGGAAGCCATTAATTCAATACAAAGTATTTACTCGTAATAAAATTTCATTCTCAATATGTATGCCAATACTATAATTATGATGTTAAATTACATAAAATACATTTAATTTAATGGCCGAAAATCGATCGAAAAACCTATAAAAAGCGGAACCATATTTTAAGTTACAAAATAAGTTTTTAAGCCCAATAAAAGCACTTAAGAAATTCACGAATGGAGCGGTTTTAAAGTAGCTATAAACAACAGTCTGTCGATTACCATGTGGCGTATAGTGATGTGACGACGTAACGAGTATTACTTATGAGAATATCGATGCTATGTTTTTGAACTCTAAACTTACTATGACTCATAACTAGGTAATGACTTAAAAAATGCCACAGGGTTATGAATAGATAATGGTTTGTATAATTTTTTTGCAAACCATTTAAAAAAAAAACCAGACACATCTCTTTTTAAAAAAAAACAAGACACATCTCTTTTTAAAAAAAATTTAATTCTTCATCTACATTATAATTAAGAAACATACCTAGAAAAGGCGATGTGATAATTCGGAATATTTTGCTTCTTGACGGTAATACGAGATATTTCTTCCAGCCTTGTCTAAGCTCAGTATCTCAGCTGTTACATAACAAGTTTGAGCTAGCATGTTGCGCCTCGATAAATAATCCGCGCGTCATCCGCCAGCCAACGTTTTATGACCTCGCGCATTTTAGCGAAAGTATTGCATTATATTTCTATATTCCTATGTAGCTAAGACATATTCTAGGCAAATAATTCACACACAAGCTAAATATATGTATATTTGTCTAGTTTCGTAATTATATATTCTTGACGAGTCGATAGTATGTCGAGTTAATATCACCAATGTACCTTCAATAATTTGATAATATCTTAACAGTTATATTCATGTTATTAAATTGTTTTATTAAATTTGACACACTATACGTTCGGCTATTTTTACAGTAAGAAATATGCATAAAAAGATACAGGAAAGAAAAATATGAATAATCCAGCAAGGCAGAGCAAAGAATACCTAGATCAAAGTATGCTGCCGTGCCGCTGTGGAAATAACTCTTTGCATAATAGTCTCATGTAATTTTACAGCTCGCCCGCGATAATTCGTATAATTCCGAGCCATTATCGATAAAATTCACATTATCCCGCTCGCATCCCTACCGCTTGCGTAAACAGCGCGCACGATGCGCGTTCGATAAGTTATCCGCGCGGCATCCGCCCGCCCACGCGCTCGCTTGCCTCGTGCTTCATTGAAGGGCGTCTATTGAAATTTGAAATGTCACCTATTGTGACAGAAAACTAGTAAAGTACACTATAATTCGATGCTAGTAGTTCTTTTCAACTCACACATAGGAAAGTAGCGATTTTTAATTACCCCCAGGGCGATTGGTGCAATTGCTGCAAATTATAAATTTTTTTTTATTCAAACTCATACCTACATAATATATGGACATGCCTGTATTCTCCGAAGGGGTAGGTAGTGGTGTCTAAACAACCACGTTTCACTTGACATGTTTTGGGTACCATGTATTATGGGGAAAGCTTTTTATCACAACCAGGTTTACTGTTCCACATTGCAGACTGCCACTGAAAATTTATTTGTCAGAAAAGCCCAATATCTAGTCCGTAACGGGAATTGAACCTAGGACGATATTCCGAAGCGGCGCTTTAAAAACAGAAATGAGGCGTACATTTTAATTGAGTTTGTTTTTATTAATAAAACTGAGAAGTAAAAAAATTATCTAGAAAAATCTTTACGGAGAAAGGCACTTGACTGAGTTGATATAATATCCGTGTATACAACACACGGATATTATATCAACTCAGTCAAGTGATGTTCCTGAATCAGCAAAAACGATCATTTAATTACAAAATTACAAACATACGAGAGGAAAAATTTAAGTCATGTGCGGGACTCGAACCCGCGTCCATCCACCCCTTTAGTAAAACGTAAGTTGAACTATACACTGAGAAAAATCTAAAGTCAAAAGCGCCCTAATGACGGCCAATTTATATGGTATGAAGGCAAAAAACCGACCAAACGTAAATACGTACAAAAACGCCTTCCAACTAGAAGGCGTTAAACGAGGTCAGTGAAGGCGAATGTTTCTTTTCGTCTTCATTTAAGGTGTATTTTGTGGTCTTTCTTAAATATTGACTTTTCGATGAGGCTGATTTAGTCGTACGTTATAGTGATAATCACCGTATATAAACCGCCGTAAAAGTAAGGTATATTTTATGGTCAATACTGCAATTATTATCGTATAACAAGTTCAATTCTGAAAATACTTTACGGATAGCGTTTTTTGACGGTTTTGTTTATTATAAAACATGGTACATTTTTATTGATTGGTGAAAATCATCTTAAGACTTGTGAATTCACCTTGTGTAGTTACAATTCAACAGTAAAAGGTCAAATTTGATTTAAGCTCCAAAGTCGTTTTTCTCAGTGTAGATGTTGCTCCATCCCAATACGATGGTTAAAGAACGATAGGAAAAATTTGAGTTATGACTCATTAGCACGTTAGCTCAATTGGTTAGAGCATACCCCGGCTAAAGGGGTGTATGGACGCGGGTATGAATCCAGCAATCCCTATCGTATATTTGTACATTTGTAATGTAATCCGCATAGCAGGCGTTATTGCAAACATAACAATATTAAGATCATTTAATTGCTTAAAGGCTAGTCTTGCAATATCTCACCTTTGCTTGAACAATATCTCACCTTTGCTTGAACAATATCTCATCTGTTAGTAAGTGATGTATTCGAATATATTAGTTAGCTGTCTAAACTTACCTTTTGCATGGTGGTAGGGCATTTTACGAATGCCCGCATAGGCATGCCCCGCAAAACATCTAACGGTGTGTTACGGTAGCTGTAATGGAGAGCCATTCATTCTAGTTTAACCTGAACACAATTTTCGACCACATCATCACTTACCTTCATGTGCGATAGTGGTCAAAGCTTGCCTAACAGCTATATTAAAACGTAAAATTGGATCTGTCCTTCAAGGACATCTGCTGGAACACAAGTTTATGGGCTTCACGACGGACAAATTATTTAAGGCTGGTAGCTAACCAGGTAAGGTACCATCGAGTTTTTTTTTATGCCTGATAGGTTAGCCTTTGACCACTATCTCACCTGATGGTAAGTGATGATGAGGTCGAAGATGTTGTTCAGGTTAACTTAGAAGTACTGGCTCTCAAGGACACCTGCCGGAACACACCGTTAGGTGCTTGGCGACAGATTTTCTACTTGAGGGTGGTAGCTAGCCAGGCGGGCATTCGCAAAATGCCCTACCACCATGCTATAACGACTGCCATCCTAAGACGACAACCGGGACCGACGGCTTAAAGTGCCCTCCGAAGCACGGAAACGCTAGTAATGTCACTAGCCATCCAACTCATGACCGCGCGCGACGTTGCTTAACTTTGCTGATCGGTTGAGAACAGCTAAGTAAACTTCGCTACGAGCGCTTCTAAAGTGGTGCTTACGCCCCTCGGCTGCATTTGATTGAACCACGGCAAGGACTCCTGCAAGGCAATAAAAATATCTTGCCACTGGGCTATCATATCAAAAAATTTTATGGCACTTCTTGTTTTTTTAGTCCTAATTTGAACTCTCTGTACGTTTGCTATTCGTCAAGTAAATATGTTACTTAAGTTAATCACTACATAGTATAAAACAAAGTCGCTTACCGCTGTCTGTCTCTATGTATGCTTTAGATCTTTAAAACTACGCAACGGATTTTTAATAGATAGAGTAATTCAAGAGGAAGGTTTAATACATGCATAATATACTAGAGAAACACTGTTAATTTTAGAGGTTTCTAATCTGTAGATGTATGTCAAGAGTAACCTCTAAAGAAAATCGACTGTCTCTACGTACACTATCGAAACTAAATATCGCGAATTTTAAGTTTCGTGAGTTTACGAGTACCAGCGACGTCACATTCCATACTTTACGACTTGCTAAAACTGAAAATATTAATAACATTTGAAATAAATTTTATCTACATTGTAATATAATGTGATAGAAACAAGTTGCTGCGGTAATAAAAAAAAACCTTTTTTGAGTTTCGATAGTCTACGTAGGGACAGTCGAAATATGTGTGTACTGTCTAATGACAAATAAAGCTGTGAACGTTGTATATAAAGAAATTCTGCAGTAATAACAAATATTTTTTAAATTTTTTATGAAAACATCAAATAAATATTTTAATAAAACACTTAAAGATCGAGTTTTCTCGATCGTGCGCTCGTAGAGTCAAGACCTGCTGAGGATGCTTCGTGGAGAAGCGAAACGCGTCGAAAAATCTTCCGGTTTGGCTGCGTGGCGTTTGTGACGTCACGTCGGCTTAACAGGAAAATTAGGCGGAATCGTCACTAGATATATTTTTGTATTTTTAAGTTTTTTATTAAAATATTAATTTGATGTTTTCATAAAATATTTGTTATTATTAAATATGGATTTCCGCAAAGTAACGCCTGAATCTATTTATTAAATTCTGTAGTATATTTCGTATCAGCATTGGACTCGTGCGAAGCCGGGGCGGGTCGCTAGTTTTTTTTTTATAAAACGATGAGACTTACTCATCGTCACTGACCTATCACCGCTTCAAACAATATCGATCGATAAGCAATCCGTAGTTATTATGTATAAATTAATCATTAATCTAATTAGCACACACAATCAGCTTCTTAATTGGCAATACGTATTATATATACGTACTTATGTAACTATGAATAGGTATTGAAAGTTCATCGACCGTGCAGCGCAAACACTAAACGTCGTCACAGAATAAATCATCTAGAGTTTAGATAAGACACTCGGTTGAAGTGGTCGGCGTGTTTCAGTTTGATAATCTGTGTGAACAAAGTCACGGTTTGACTGTTCGGTATTGTTTTATTTATGTACTAGCTTTCCGGGTATATCGGTTATCGCGCAAAACCATTAACCTCTTTTTGCGCAGTTGGATAAAACTATCCTATGTCCTTACTCGGGTTTCAAACTATTTCCATACCAAATTTCATCCAAATCGGTACAGTAGTTTCAGAGCATATTCAATGCAAACAAACAAACAATCAAATCTTTCCTCTTTATTTTATTAGTTTAGATTAGAATGGAGTCTTGAATATTGCCAGGTATGGATAAATTGGCCCCTTATTACATGAGACCTAAACTAAAACGTATCTGGTGAAAGTAGCGTGAATGTTTTAATAACTATACCTCCTAGGGGTATCCACAGGGGTTGATATTATAATTTCAACTATGAGATTTTTTATGTTATGCTAGAACATGCTTAGAATGAATTAGGTGGCTATAACGATACATTAAACACTGACTTTTTGTATACGATTTTGACGGAAAACGCACAAGGCCCACCTGAAGTGGAAACCTCTGCCCATAACAGATGCATTTCGTTGCAAGTTACGATATGATCTGCGCTAATAGGGTTTCACAGACTGCTGCCGGAACACACATTTTTAAGTGTTTGACGACGGATTTTCCACTTGAGGGTGGTAGCCAGGCGAGCATTCGCATAATGCTTTTCCACCATGCGGTGAAGCTCAAACCAGCGGTGAGGCTCGAACAATGGACGATCATGTGATTTAACGCCCTTTGATTATTTCCTGTGGAGTCATGTGAAATCCCTGGTGTATGCGAATAATCCAAAAACTTTCGAAGAACTAAAGAGTTAACATGCGTGTTATTTTACATCAATGAGACAAGTGTTATTATGTCGAAAAGTGATGGAAAATGAGACCTCTTGTATTCATGTTACTATACGAAGCCGAGGAGGTTATTTAAATGATATGATATTCCTTAAATATTTGCAAAGTGTATGCTACCAAAAAAAATAATGTATGTTCTAATTGTAAACAATGAATATTTTTTTATTTTAATTTAAGAAAGCCCTGTGCCTATCGTCAGAAACCCTATATAAGCTTAATCATATATATAATTTATTATTAGAGATAGTGGAGAATTTAAATATTCAGCCCCTAACCTAAATTGCCTATCTGCGAAAACGATATTACTTATTCTATATGAACATCGCAGGGCTGGCGCATAGCCAGGAGCCGGGCAATTTTATTAAATAAAAAAACTTTAATAGCTCACTAGCATTGTAAACATCTGTTGCTAACATGTGCCGGTATTGTAGCAATTTTGTAAAATTAATAATGCTTGTTTTTCTCACGCAGTTTTATTTGTAACGCGATATTTTTAGTTTTAATATATAATTATTGGACAGAATTGTTCTATCCATTTTCTTATCTATCTACTACAATAATGAAATAGATTTAAGCGTGCAAACTAACGTAAACATAGCGGAGGTATGCGCGGACCTATTTTTTCTTTATATTGGTGGTGCACTATCGGAGCATAGTAGAAAGAGTGAGAAAGACCCCACTCTTTCTACTATGATCGGAGGCTCAACCAATGCTGTGTCACAAGTTTATGATAAGGACAGAACTGAAAACTAAAAACCTATCAATGCATGCATTGGATTTCTAACTGTAGGCGGTAACTCTTTACTTTAATACGTGTATACAATTCTTCTCACATTACATCATAACTTTAAGATATCGTTAAAATAGGCTGGAGAGTTTTTATTTTTTATTTATACCTGATAGGTTAGCCTTTGACCACTATCTCACCTGATGGTAAGTGATGATGTGGTCCAAGATGTTGTTCAGGCTAACCTAGAAGTACTGACTCTCAAGGACAGCTGCCGGAACACCGTTAGGTGCTTGGCAATAGATTTTCTGCTTGAGGGTGGTAGCTAGTGAGGCGGGCATGCCCTACCACCATGCAAAAGAGAAAGAGTTCCTCGTGAAGAAAGTATTTGCATTATCGCATAGTGTGAATGGCACCAATCTAACGTTAAACTAATACGAGGATAAATTTATAATGTTTACTTAAATGGTATCTGGTTTAAGATTTTTTTTTCTCATAAGAATACATTCACTTATATGAGAAAATCGGAATAGAATAAGATGGGGAAATTCTTGATCGTGCGGTTGTAAAGTCAAGACTTTCTGTTCATGCTTTGCCTAGAATCGAAACGCGTCAAAGCGTCAGCTACCAAGAAAATTAGCCAGAATCAATAGATTTTTTTCATCGTGAATATTTTTTGCATATTCATTTAATATTGTCTTAACATATTTGTTATTATTATTCAGTTCAATGCTGTTGTCAGTTGGTTTGTGCTCTTAGTCATATTGGCCTAGTAACCCGAAATAAATTAATGTAATTATTATAAGTGGTGTGTAGCAAAAAAAAAAAATATTTCTTAGGTGTAATAAAATACGATTTTTTATAATATACCATTCTCATTCTGATTTCTCTCATTATGCTAACCACCTTTCAAAGATCTTTTTTTATTTACTGATGCTGAATACATATGACCATGCCTTTATATCCTTGAAGGCTTGCGCAGAACAGAAGCGTATATAAACCTATAGTAACTGTACTACCAGGGGGTCGAACCCGGGATCCCGGTATCACTTTCCAATGCGACGCTTTACGCTACTCGATATATTCCATTAATAAATAGGGCAGGTTTTCCAATCATCACATAGATACTATTCCTTAGGATAAACGTTTACACAACCAGTTAAGAAACAACGAATGTTGCTAGTTTAAATTAAAAGTACAATGGGTTCAAATTCGGTCGGATTGTACTTTATGTTTGATATTTTTTATCTGATGATTAAAAAACCATGCCTTAAAAGGAAATCTAAACGTCAACTCCAGCTGTACTGTTGTAAACAGACCATCTGCCGTAAAATAAACTAAAATGTGACGTGTAGGAAGCGAACGAAAAGCAAGATACTATCATGCATGACAGTCAGTCCTTTCCTTTGCGAAACGGTGCCATTGAATAAGCGCACAATGGAACGTGGGCGCTGGGGCTCGGCCAGTCCTTCGACCTATATACTTGTATATATATATATACATAGGATACACGAAGTGTATGTCATGTTTATGGCTGAAATTTATAGGTCTGCTATCTGTCGTCGCAGTATTTGACATTTATTTTAGAATATGGATATAAATATGTTTGTCGGGTCAAACACGACGGTAAAAGTCAAAGTGAAATACGTATAATATTTGCATATCAAGAATCAAATCGCAAAAGTAAATCGTATTAGTGGTGGTTCCGTATTTCCAGTAGGCGTTCCGTATTTCTCCAAGCCTTATGGATAATTAGCAACTAGCTTCAATTCATCATGTTACCACAAACAATATAATACTATGGAGCGCCCGTAGCGAAGTTTGCTTAGCTGTTCTTAATCGATCAGCAAAGTTAAGCAACGTCCGCTGCGGTCTCTCGGTAAGTTTTTATTTCTTATTTATTGTATTATTGTTTTAGTGCGTATCACCTTCTTCCCTATTCCAAACTCAAATAATTTTTAATAAAAGGTCCTGACGTAAATTTTGCCCTTAAATTATAGATTTTCGCTCGTAGCGAAGTTTGCTTAGCTGTTCTTAACCGATCAGCAAAGTTAAGCAACATCCGCCGCGGTCATGAGTTGGATGGGTGACCGCTAGTGGAATTACTACTGAGCGCTTCCGTGCTTCGGAGGGCACGTAAAGCCGTCGGTCCTGGTTGTTGTCTTAGGATGGCAGTCGTTATAGCATGGTGGTAGGGCATTTTGCGAATGCCCGTCTGGCTAGCTACCACCCTCAAGTAGAAAATTATCGCCCAGCACCTAATGTGTGTTCCGACAGCTGTCCTTGAGAGCCAGTACTTCTAAGTTAGTCTGAACAACATCGTCGACCACATCATCACTTACCATCAGGTGAGATAGTGGTCAAAGGCTAACCCGTCAGGCATAAAAAATACATATGTTTGTCGTAGCAGTTTCTCGATAGTGCGCTCGAAAAGTCAAGATCTGCTTCGTGTACGAAACGCGTCGAAAATTATTCCGGTTAGGTTACATTGCGTTTATGACGTCACGTCGGCTTAGCAGGATAATAAGGCGGAATTGTCACTAGATTTATTTTTATATTTATTTTCAGTGTTATTTTAAAATATTAATTTAAAGTTTTCTGTAAACATTTTTAAATATTTGTACCCACAAAGTAACGCCTGAATCTATTCATAAAATACTCATTATATTTATTAATTTTAAATGGAAATGTCATTGGGTCATAAACTTGAAGCATCCGCACTATCTTCAGGCGGTGTACGCTCCCAGCAGCTACACGTACTGCCATCACTATCTATATAAATCAGCCGAGTGTATAATGAGCAAGTTGCTCACGAGTTTCATACGCACTTTTTCAACACCCTTGCGAGGAAAAAAAATATATATTGCACAAATGCGATACAAACAACATACAATGCGATTAAAATAAGAATAGGACGGGCTCTCGGCTAACTTCACTCATATTCACTCTAATAAGTACGATCAGCAGAACAAACTTAAAAATAGAGCAGTGTCATATATTTATACGTAATTTTAAATGAGTGACCCGAAATTGTTAATTTTAATAAATGCATACTTTTAAGGATGACAGCACAGACGCCATCTTGATTTGATGACAACGAGGGCGCCAGGGTCTTATTTCTCAGACAGTGTACTACTACGCCACACGTTTCCGAGTGTTTATTGATCTTCTCGATTAATTAATTTATTTGACTGTTTAAGTTTTTGTTGTTGACTGTTTAATATGTTTTTGGTGATTGTTATATTTATTGTTGTTACCAGATACGATGATAACGATGAGTCTGCCTCAGTTGGCCATCAGGACATGCGGCATCGAAGAGCTAAGCGATTCAAATTAAGATACCTAAGGCCAAATATTGCTAAAAAATAAAATCAGTTCAAATTATTTCTGTGTTTGCTGTACCTACAGTCAACTACATCTTCGTTTACCCACCTATGACTACTCATTTTTTTACACGACTACCCACATAAATCTTCAGTTTTCAGGTTTCATGTAAGTATATAGCTTTGTGAGTTTCTTTATTTCACCATAACTTCTAAACGGCTCAACCGATGTTATTGTACGAGATATCGTTAGATTTATCTTGATTGCTCAAGTTACACTATGTACATAATATAATAAAAAACAAACTGGTGGATTTTAGACGCCATATAGTGAGAAAAACTATTTATTTTTTCTTCCAAAGACATCGTGTTGGGTATCAAAATGAAAGGCTTTAAAAAAAAGATTCCATAAATATATTAACTTGCAGTTTTAATTTCATTGGACCGATAAAACGCTTAACAAAAATAAATTATTTGCAGTTGGGTTTTTATTTTCTTTATTAGTTTATACATGTTTTATCATTTCTCTTTTTGCACACTGTACTAAGTTCTAGTTTTGACGTCACAACATGGCGCTAGGCCGATCCCATTCTTATTTTAATCGCATTGTACGAAAATTATGGAAAATAGCGAGCAATTTTTTTTTTTTGCGCGCGGCGTATGTATGATGTTTGCTTACATATAAACCTCTTTGATGTTACAAATCTGTATTAACCGGTTAAATTGAAAATGCTTTGTTTACTCGCATATTATTTGCAGTTAGGTACTAACTTAACTTTGTAGGGATAAATTACCCGATTAAATTGAAAATGCTCTGTTTACTCGCATATAATTTGCAGTTAGGTACTAACTTAACATTGTAAGGATAATTCTATTACGTACTAGTGTATTATATGTATATTATTATGCACGAGGGTGTTATAGTTTGGTTTATGCCCCTAAGAACGATATAATAAAGCTCACTTTACGAGCAAGGGTGTTGAAAACAATTTCATATGACATGCGTAGAGGTTTGATTATTGGACACGGACGCGGGTTCGCATCCCGCACATGACTTAAATTTTTCCTATCGTATATTTGTGATTTTGTTATATTTAAACATAATTATTTATTAAAATATTTTTATTTTTGCAATGTCTCTTGCTCCGCGTTTGAAGTTAATTACAAAAATTTGTCTTGTTTGTAGTACAATGTAAGTTGAGCTATAGATGTTACTCCATCTCCAAACGATGGTTAAGAACTAGAAACTAGAGTCGTTCGTCATATGTCATGTTGGCTTAGCGGTTAGAGCATATCCCGGCTACAGGAGTGGAACACGCGGGTTCGAACCCCGCACATGACTATATTTTTTCCTGACATTGTATTATTTTTTTTTATTAGTATTTATGCACGAACATATTTGTAACCCTTGATCCTTACTTAGTTCTCATAATAATCTTTATAAGATTATATTTGATCGAAAATATAGTAGTTAACATTAACGGGCGTTATCTTTTTTATTATCAAACCGAGTAGACAAACAGCTCCGTGTTGTTTACAGCCATATCTCCAAGACTAACTTAACAAAGTATCAAACTTTACTGTTTACTTAGTACAAACTTACTTATCTGCCATCTTTGTCTTCCACGGTTTGATGAGTATGGACTTAACGGCTGCTGGAATAGCCACGTCTTGCAGCTTTTACGATGCTCAAACTATGTGCTTTTAGCAACTTTGTCTTTTGTGTATGCAAGCAAAGCAATTTTATGACAATAAATTCAAAGTTACTTCAGCTTTCTCAAAAGTGTTTTCTATGAAGTTTTGATTAGATTATATTTATATTTAAGAAACATGATTTCTTAAAAATTTCTCGTTCGAATAAAACTGAAAAGTTGGCTCTAAATTACGCTTGTAACGTCTTCATCTTAATTATATATGTATGAATGTGTATGAAAATATATTAAACAAATAGCAAAAGTTATTAAGAGGGACATGAAATGTAACATTTTCGATTTACGTTACTAGTTTTGTGTTATTAAGCTTACTTTCAGATTTTACCTAAATTTATCGCGATTTCACCACCG
The DNA here is from genome assembly GCA_963890685.1 of Plagodis pulveraria. Taxonomy (NCBI): domain Eukaryota; kingdom Metazoa; phylum Arthropoda; class Insecta; order Lepidoptera; family Geometridae; genus Plagodis; species Plagodis pulveraria. Next base: position 11,089,017 of record OY982971.1, read on the forward strand.
CTTACTCTCTTTCACTCCTACGCAGTCCGATAGTGACAAAAGTTCAGCTCTTGAAAGCGTCTTAAGATGCAGTTTTGACATTTAATATATGGAACATCTGTCAAAACTGCATCTTAAGAACGATCTCAACTAAGAGATTCAATTATATGACGTTATACTAACAAGTTTGAATACTCGAATAATATTAACATATTATTCGTATAATACAAATAGTTTAACATTATCAATTTAGTATTTAACTTAATGTTATGTTGTAATAGAAACGTTTACAAGCTGACGGTAGAAAATTTACGACTTTACAACACAATCTCCTTGTAATATTCAAATGTACATGCTTTCGAAGTTTAAACCTCGCCTTAAATGGAAACTTAACTTGATGGCATGGTATCTATGGCCTAGGGTTGACAGTTCGAAGATATTATTTTTAAAGTAAAACAGCGCGTCTCTCTCTTTTAAGAGTTCTTATAGCAAGCGTAACTATTTCTTATTATATTTCCAATTATTATTATTATAGGCACGATAGAACTTAATATGCTGAGTTTAAACGGGCGTATAGACGATCACTTATACCTTATACATTGTTTCTGTAATTCATGACTTCTTTGATTTTTTATTTAATCCCTTGGCATCGGCTCACCCACTATGGAGAGTCTATGTCACTATAAGAGAGTCTTCAAATAAAGACAAACTTGATTTGATGACTAAAACACAGTTATGAGTTTATGCGTAGTTAAAGTACTAATCTTTTATTTGATTAAATCCGGGACCTCAAGCGGGGCTCCGTCTTAAATTGGCAAATTCTTGTCATTTCTTGTATTACCTTATTCAAAAAAACAAGAAACGTTGAAAAATATACGTTTCTTGTATGTGTATATCCTTTGTTATATTTTTTTATATTGTCAATAAACCTTATAAAAATAATAACGACTAACGAAAGGTAGGACATATATAAATACAGACGTAAGCTTAAAATATACATTTTCTATTTACTCGTATCATGTGATTTGTGCGAGGTTGTGACTAAATATTTAATATTATATAAGTCGTATAGTTAAACATGAGCAATTAATTTTAAAAAAATACTCGTTTATCTTTTCTTTGAAGGGAAATTGAATACATTGATGTTTTTAATAATTGGTACAGAGTAAAAAACAAATAATATTAAATGAACATAAATGCATGACAACCCTAATATAAGATCCTAGTTTTGAATCAAGTAAAATATGTTCTTGATGTCATAAAGTTATTTGTATAATGAATCTTTGGATGTAATCGATTGGTTTTTCATGGTCGGTTTATTAGGGTTCCTTACCCAAAGGGCAAAAACGGAGCCCTTTTAATAAGACTACTGTCGGTCTGTCTGTCCAAGTATGTCACGGGTCTCTAGCTAATCATCATCCTGAAAATTGTGAACATTGACCCAAAGATTATTATAGGATTTCGATGCAATAATAGCCATAAATAAATGGCCTTAATTAAAATAGCTTTATTTCACTTTCCACACTAATTAGATAAAAAATAATAATTTTAAAATTATATATAACCTTCAATCTACTACTCTTGCAATTTAATCTCCTTCTAATGTGGACCCCCTCAGGGTAAAAACCTCCTCCTACTTCTAATATTGTAAAGAGAAATATTTGTATGCAACGAATAACCTTAACAACTTTTCAACCGTTTTGGATGAAATTTACATATAATAGTTTTTATCCAACTGATAACATTTTTCGCGATAGCCAACAAACGCTTGGGCGGAGCCGCGGCCGGAAAGCCAGTAGCATATAAACACAAACAAAGTTCAGTTGAATGGGCGATTTACAACTTGTGCAACTTTTTAGTGACTTTCGATTGATATAAATCGTCGAACTACTTATCGCTACTCTTTAAAGGCATAAGTTAAGTCGAAAACGGAATAAAAGAAATAAATAGTTAACTATAACTGTGATTGGAAGCGAAATACTTCAGAAAAGTTGACTTTGTTTTCTGAAAGATATTTATTTTAACTAAAGAAATCTAAACTAAGCACTGTATCAACAGTGTAAATTGTGTTCTGAGAGTATACCTACTATTTTTAATGTCGATTAAAAATCTCTAAAACTCTACTAATCGAGTGATATATTTACTTTTGCAGCACATATAAAATATATATTACTTAGTACATATGACATATGAATTATGTGTAAAGCCGATTAATTGCAGTGCAGATCAAATCATTGTGGCTCTTCACCAGTCGAGGTGATACCACGGTCAAGAGCTTGCCTTTCGGCAGTAAAAAAAGACAACTCTATTGCATGAAAACCATCATGAAGCCATCTTTGTTTGTCTCATTATCCCTGACTAATCTATCAATATTTTTTGTATTGAATTAATTACTTAAATTTATAGCTTTATATTTTCAAGCTTTAGGAAACTTTTGAAATACGCAGGAACTTTATGGACAACGCAAACTTACCGTTTCGGCATCGCGACCGGATCAACGTCCGTCTGCCCTCGCCTAATTCTCTCGATTGTTCGCGAACTTGTTGAGTCGAGGTGATGCCGATACAACGACACGACATTTGATATGTGTAGAAAGAATACTGAACGGCTTGAGTTGAGGAGACGTTGGCACGGTGCCGGACAGATTTAGTGTGCGTCAACCATAAATCATTATATAAATTGTAAAATATATTATTATCGTTCCCAAGCTCCGTCAAGAAATAATTATATACGGATCAATAATAAATTAATGCAAACCAACCTAAACATTATAAATAATACAATAATTTTACCTGTCCAAGAAAACCAATTATATTTAACATATATAATTAATCGACAACTAATTCACGCCTTAAAAGGAATAATAGAAAAACAAGACGTAGGTAATATACGTAACTTGATCGTTTCGGAATGTAACAAATCAACAGGGTATACTAGAATATCCTGTATTCATTTCGGAAAATCACATCTTAGTCAAGTTTCCTCAGATGTTGTTAATATTAATGAGAATTAAGCTTATGTTCGGAATCCTTTAGGTTTTACTACTGCTGAATGATGCATAGTTACGAAGTCGGCATATAAATGTCAATCAGGAAAATGGTTTATGGTTGATGTTATCTGTAACTAATTTCCGCTCACAGCTTCGCCTGAGTGAAAAATTGCGATCGTATGATATCCTTCAGGTCCAGAATGTTGATTTCCTGTAAATTTTAAATTTCCATATTGTCGATTCCCATAAGAGGACGTTGGACTGTCATAGTTGCTGGTATATTAGTTTACCAAAATTGCGACGAGGGGAAAATATGAACCATGGGAATAAATCGAACCCTATTACCATATATTGCCCATCGATCAAACACATAAGAATATATACAACCAATAATAAAATTACGAATGTTGGTTGTAATAAGTTGGCATCGTCCTGAACCACTATGGCCTAGTTATGAATGAAATTCTATTGTTATCATTATCGCCGATGCCAATGGGTTAAAAAAAAGTTCTTTTTTTATGTTATTGTGACAGAACAAGCCCGAGGCCCACCTGATGTTAAGTGGACTAACCTCTGCCTATAACAGACGCATTTCGTCAGCGACGAATTGCACTGTGCCCGTCACACTGAGACGTCCAGTTGTTAGGTCTCATTAGCCGGTAAGTTTTCTGGCTCTCAATGACTGCCGGAACACACTGTTAGTCATTTGTTTTATATAAAATATAGTCAGACAACTGATGTATGAAGTACGGGCCTCTTTCACGAACTTCAAGTAAAGACTCGAGGCGGCTAATTGCCGGTTTAAGTCACAAGTAATCGGGCTTATGAATTTCACAATGGCAAGTGCTAACCTACAGTTAAAGCGACCACTAGCTTACTTCTTGGTTCATCTGTCTATTATTTATACAGGTGTCAAAAAAAGGTTGGTGTTGTTTACTCCATATTGGGTAAAACTTCTTGATTAAAATTATTTTCGACGTATATATGTATTAGTGACTTTGTTGATAGATTTTGAACGGATATACTACTATAGTAATTTACTTCGAAGATCCTTCAAGTAACCATCCAGTTGTTTACTGTTTTCTATTGTGAAACTGTAAAATCATAATTGTAACTTTTATTAGCCGAGTAACTTTAACTAGGAAGTTAATAATTGACACTTTACTTGAAGGTCATGAAAGAGGCCCAGTCTAAATAAGATAGATAAGATAATCATTTATTTCAGAAAAAATACATTCCAGGAGGCATGCAGACTTAATTTTTAAATACAGTAGTAAATAAAGTAAAAAAAGAAGAGTTTAAAATATATTAATTAATTAAACATGGCTAAGAATCACCGCAGTAACGCTGGCAAAAAAGTATTATAGAAATGGAGCTACAATAGAGCAGAACGAGAGACAAAAAAATTACCCTCTTGGCGTCTGGGGCTAAAAACAGAATTTAACATCATATATAGTATTTATATATATATATATGTATATGTTCGAATATTTACATATATGTTCGAAATCGACGATCGCCTGCAGCTGATATGTAAAAATATGTAAATAAAGAGCATAATTAACAGTCGCTAGTAACTCTCTCAATCCTTGTAAGTACTACAAATAAGTAACAACAAATCAATGGATATATGGACCCAACATTGTTGCACCGAAGCTGTAAGGATACATCGCCTTGGGCACGCCATTTGCGCCCAGAAATGATTAATGAACCACTCCAGAGGTGGTAGTGATATTTACAATAGTTATCAAACCGAGAAGCTTTACAAGGCGATCAGTCATTAATAAATTTTCATTAATACACCGATACCAACGGCTTCGATCTCTGATTTAATGATTTATTTGTTGTTCGATTGCTGGCTGGGCTCTTGGCACCATATTTGTATGGAAAACTTGTGTGTGAAAAATAAATGCTTGCTGAATCTACTCAGGCATCGTCATATTCCCGCGCTTATCCTACTTATTCAAATCAAATGATATAGATCAGTAATAACAAATACTTTAAAAGTATTTTTAGAAAACATTTAATTAATTATTTAATAATATGATATAGATCAGATATATAATATGATATAGATCAGATATTATCCATACATGTACATACTTAAATGATACCGACCAGTAGTTCCCGTATTACTATTGCCGGGCTAGAATTTCAACCCCTCCCATCGCTACCCGTGGGTGTCGTAGGAGGCGACTAAAGGCAAAATACCGGAAGATGGGCAGCAGCGCCCTCTGAGGAACTTATATATTAAACTGCGATCCCCAAGACGCCTGTCAAGCGTGGGCATTATGGCAAATTCCCCTCTAAATGAAGGAGGCTGTATTAGGCTGTTAAAATATATTTTATACCTCACTCACTCAGAAAGCGTCTCATTACTCGTTCAAAAACATGTTATAAAGTTCGTCATTTCTCCCTTATAAATGTACGGCGGGAAAAGTTATATGGATTTTCATTCCTTCACTCCGTATCAATGAAGGAATGTTGTATGAAAATCCATACCTGCCCGGGTTTGAACGATCTTTTATTTTTTAGGTGCTAACATAAAAAAATACAATCTCAAAAAGGTTTTATATCAAATAATTAGAAAAAAAGAGGTGTGATTTTGATTCGTACTCGATTTTCAATGAATGGAGTATGGCAACCTTTTTTAGCACTACGAGAAAAAAAGCGCGGCATTTGTTATGTTTGGTTAAATTTTGTTTTTTATTAAACTGATATTATAACAGTACTCTTTTAATTAATCTAAATAATTTTCCAAAATGGCATCTGATAGTGAAAGTGACGATTTTATAATTATGACGCCACTAGAAATAAGAAATGCAGCTCAAGAAGTCAGGCAGTAAAGAACTTACTGCCTGAGAAGTCTAGAGATAAGTACGAGAAAACGTACAATGATTTTATACTGTGGAAAAGTAGCAAAAATATAAGCAAAGTACCTTATGGGCCACATATTCCATTCTGAAAAGCTCTTTGTCAGTGAAAAACAATGTAAACATTAAAGAAAATGCTTAACTAAACAATCAACTATTTAAAGCGGAAATCAGAAGGTTTTCGCTAAAAAAACATTGACTAATAAAAAAGTATTGACTAAGAAAGATGTTTCTGATTTCTTGCAAATTTCTCCAGACATCAATTATTTACTAATGAAGGTAATTATTTTATTTTCCTCGTAGGTGTAATATAATGCACTATATATCACTCGGGAGAAAGTTATATTTCTGTTCTCGAGTTGCCTTTAAGCCCTCCGCTGCGCGTCTGGCTTAAGCAAACTCTCGGCCTGAAATAGATCGTTTTTTCCTCTCGATATACAATGTACTAATTTAAATCAGTTCGCCACATAAATTGCAGGCATTACTTGATATATTATAATCAAATTTTTACATATATGCCTGCTTAGCGTATTTGGTAAGATTGAACAAAATCAAAAACAACACTGATCTAGTTGAAGTCGGTACCAGGCTGATTCAAAACACGCTGAGCTCACATTTTCATGGTCCGACTTCCACAAGTTCTTACATACTTTTCGGGGTGAAAGTAGGTTCCGTTTTCTAAATTTTGTCTCATTAAAGTCAATGCGAGTCTGATTCGCAGTTGGCCGTTTTTATATTAATATGCACCTGACACCTTTTTATTTTTTCAATTCTTAACAACAAAGTTTTGGCTAAAATTGTCAACACCAAACTTGACATAGACCACCTCGAAGAAATGAAAAAGACGTTTATCTATACTAGCCTAACATATGTACGCCCGAAAAACATTACCTTCTAGGGCCTAGCACAGAACGGAGACATATCTCCCCGAGTAGAGAATAAAAATCTCCTCACCATTGAATTTTGTTTCTACTCTCCGAGCATAGGGGTGGGTACCGATGTATATCACGAGTAAATATATTAAAGTAGATAAATGCTTGCCTTTTATTACTGTGGTCGATATAAATTTTCCTAGCATTTATAAATATTGTCAGTTTATTTACTCATTAAGCTAGCATTTGACAGTTATACCACGTAATAGTGTGATAAAGAAAAAATAAATTCGAAGATGTTACTCGGGATTAACTTAAGTTTATCGCATTACAATACTAACGCGACATTATATTATTCAAATAGCGGCCCGCCTCGGGCTTCGCACGGGTACACATATACAAAAATGTTAAAAACAAAAATCAATATTTTTTTGCTAATATTCTATATCCTATGTTCATCATGGATAATGTAGGATTCTAATGGTGAAAGAATTTTTCAAATCGGTCCAGTAGTTTTTATGTTTATTCGTTACATGCAAAAATACAAATCTTTCCACTATATAAAATTAGTATAGAGTATGTATAGATAATTACATACCCACATCTTGGAACAAGGATAAGTTCTCCCTTCCTTATATCAGACGGAGACTATTTTCTCCAGCTTCTGCTAAACTCTTTAAACACAGTCATTTTTCCGCGTAAATGTAGATAGAGAACAAAAGCAGACTCGATAATTTTGTCGCTCGAAAGTGGCTAAAATCAGGAGATAAATTTTCCAGTCGCTAGGTCCGCTGTGGTTGGTTAAAAAAGACATAAATTGTATAGTGCTTAAACGCGTGTGTGGTCCACTTATACAAGTTTGGGGGTTAAGGTCGTTGAATGAGGCAAAACAATAAATAAACTTGCAAGTACGTACGTGTAAACGCTGACGGAAGCCATTTTGCTTGAGGCGTGGCAGACAAGCTTTGGTTTACATGTTTGTGGTTAAGTAGTGCCACCATTGTGGTATGTTTTTTTTTATTTATAACTGATAGGCTAGCCTTTGACCACTATCTCACCTGATGGTGAGGGATGTGGTCGAAGATGTTGTTAAGGCTATATAGATAATTTTTATTTTTGAAGTTGTTACTTTTCTACTGTTGCTTTTCGTGATTACTAATGCGATTGAATGAAGAAGCTTCAGTTTAGCGCCAGCGACAGAGTTTTTTTTTTTTTTTTTTTATGCCTGATAGGTTAACCTTTGACCACTATCTCACCTGATGGTAAGTGATGATGTGGTCGAGGATGTTGTTCAGGCTAACCTAGAAGAGATGTTGAAGAGTAATAGACTGTCGTGGGTATGTCTCAGGAGGGACAAAAATCATCACAGTAATAAGACCCGCCATGTTGCCAAAAAGTGATTAAAAACTTTGATGAAAGAATCGACATCTGTGAGCGTGCTCGTGGTGGATATTTGCCAGATAAAATTTTTCATTCATAATTGCCAAAATTTTCTCTTCATAATACAATAAAAATTTTAATCATCTTCATCTAAATTCTTTCTTTTATTTTGTTTTAGAAAACAAAGTTCTTGTTAAAAGCCCTTTATTATACATTTTTACACGACTGTCCGAAAGTAAGAGAGTTATAGTAATTGTTTAATTACTATGTGTAATAATCGCGAAAACCTAAGACAACAGTAGGAGAGTTATGTTTATAGGGTTCATGTATGTATGTTTGTGAGTTTCTTTATTCCACTATAACTTCTAAACGGTCTAAATAATTTCAATGTAAGATATATCGTTAGATTCGTATTGTCAGTGCCAGTGACACTAGGTACAAAAAAATAAATAAAAAACAAACTGGCGGATTTTAGACGCTAAATTATGACATAAAAAAATCTCCACTAATCCAGTAATAAAAACCAATCCAGTGGTGTATCAAAATGAAGGGCTTTAAACACGAGTCCATAAATAAACTTGCAGTTATATGTTCAATGGAACGATAAATACATACTACGTTTAACGAAAATAAATAATTTGTAGCGGGTTATTTACTTTTTTAATTAATTTATACTTTACAAAATCACAAATATACGATAGGAAAAAGTCATGTGCGGGATTCGAACCCGCGTCCATCCACCCCTTGAGCCGGGTTATGCTCTAACCAATTGAGCTAACATGACAGACGTCATAACTCAAATCTTTCCTATCGTTCTTTAACCATCGTATTGGGATGGAGCGACATATATAGTACCACTTGCGTTGTACTACAAACAAGACCAATTTTGCAATTGGTTTTATACTTGTAAATGGACGACGCAACCTTATAATTTTAATATTGTTAGGTTTGCAATAACGCCTGCTATGCGGATTACATTACAAATCGAACCCGCGTCCATCCACCCCTTGAGCCGGGGTATGCTCTAACCAATTGAGCTAACATGACATGACGTCATAACTCAAATCTTACCTATCGTATATTTGTGATTTTGTAATGTAATCCGCATAGCAGGCGTTATTGCAAACCTAACAATATTAAAAAAATATATAATTTATACATGTTCCGTGCTCCGGAGAGAACGTTAAGCCTTCGGTCCCGATTGTTGTCTTTGTCTCTTGTTGTCGTTTTACACAATCTGTTGATAAATGAGGATGTGGTCGATTTAGTGGGCAACAGATTTTACTCTTTGAGAGTTTTATTGCTGTTAGACAAGCACCAAAGTGCTCCATCACAATGCAAAAAGTTAAGGCGGATATGCCATTGTTTTTTTTTAATATATTTAAAGATTTTTTATAAATAAACCTATTACTACCCTTATTCCTTGGACTCAGTATGTACATATCAAACTAGTCTCGAACTTTATGAGTTCAATGATTTAAAAAGGCTTGAGTCATGCATAACATTAATTAATAATTACTCTACGTTTTTTTCCTTGAAGCTTTACACAAAGTAAATATTATGATAACACGTATTTTATATCTAGGGTTAATGTCACTACGCAGAATTGTTCGCTTTTTTTATATTAGAGTTCCTTTTATTTATATAGCTGATAGGCTACCCTTTGACCACTATCTCACCTGATGGTAAGTGATGATGTCGTACAGGCTTAACTATAATTACCGGAACATACCGTTAGATGATTGGCGATAGATTTTCTACTTGAGGGTGGTCGCTAGCCAGGCGGGCATTCACAAAATGACCTTCCACCATGCGGTGAAGCACATAACCGCGGCGGGATTCAAACCATGGACCTGCTGCGCGGCAGTCCATGCCACTGAGCCATCACTGCTTCAAAATATATACATTCATTCACGTATATGTCACCGAATAATTGTACGATACGTTAGTTTATAAAAAATCTAGTGAGATTATAAACTGTCGATAGATTGTGAACGAACATTAAAATTTACAATCTAACGCTTACATTTTCGTCAGATTATAAACTGACCATGTCTAGCTGGCAGTTTATAATCTAACGATCTATAATCGCCCGCGAAATTGTGAACCGTCCTCTGATTGGTCGCCGTTATTGGTGCCATGAGTTCATTTCATAGATTTAAGAACAAAAAAAATAGTCAGACAAAAAAAACATATTCATTTCCAGTATGTACATTAAAAAAACTAAGGGATTTAAATTAATGACCACCATAAAATGCTTTGACACCTTTAGTTCTTTTACCAAAAAGTTTAATCGGACACCAAATGTAGTAAATGATCACTATATTATAGCGAGGGGTTAAATATCATTTAGTCTAGGGCAAAGTCATATTTAGGTGCGACGGTATACTACTTTTGGTGATCATTTACTACTTTTGGGTTAACAATGATTTATTTTGAGTAATTTTGCTTAAATAGGAGAGTGAGATGTGAGATGTTAAAACTTTGGTTATAAGATTACATTAAAATGCGGGTTTAATTTTGGTGATAATTTACTATTTTTGTATGTTATAATATGTTACTCTACTATATCTGGTGGTAAGTTAAACATAAGCCAAAAAATAATACATTAATAACCTGTACCTACGTATTTTGCTTATGGCCACTGTAATACTTTCGTAGATCTATGGTAAATTGTTGTTGATCCACATAATTACAATTTGACGGCTAGACATGGTCAGTTTATAATCTTACGAAAATTTAAACGTTAGATTGTAAATTTTCGTTTCCATTCACAATCTATCGACAGTTTATAATCTAACTAGATTTATTATAAACTAACGGTTAGTACAATAAAACAGTGACATTCTACGAACAAATCACAATATATTCATGTCACGACGAAGATAAAAAATAATCTAAGTAGAAAATACTTTGTGTCACAGGACGTCGCCATATTGACAAAGTTCGTTCCCGTCCCTTGCGACACGGGAGTGCCGCAGTCAATATTAAAATGCCCACATATTTACAGGAACTGAATATTTGTTAAGTTGTTCTGAATACTTGCATGGTGTATCTAATGTTTCAAAGTGTATCTGGTTTTGGAAGAAATTATATGTAGGTACTTACTGTTTCACTTGAAATTAAATTAAATATATTTATTTGTAAGAACCACTATAATTACATATTAGTCAGGTCAAATTTAAAAAGAAGCTTAGTGTGCTTCACCATTACTGGCATACAAAATACAATTATAAACGAAGCAAAAAATATATATACCTTTACAAATTCATGGAAATTCATATTATTTTCAAATGAATTGTGTAAAACTCATTATACATTTAAAATCACATTATATAAGATAAAATATAAAATCAGATAAGTACAAAACAAACAGATAAAAAAAATACAATTAAATTGCTTACTTCATTAATTTTTAACAACGTCAATGTAAATAAGAAATGTCAATGGTACTTTATGTCAAAAAATCTTTCATGGCATAAAAACAGTGATTCGTTAGCTATTGATGCAATTGATTATTAAATAAATTAGATGGAACTCTTTTATTCTGTTTGGAATTTTGTTGTATACCTTAATAATCATAATTTGACAGTTCTTGTAACGAAGTGAAGTTTTAAATGTAGACATTTGTAGAGGGGTCGGGTCTGCCCACACCTTCAAAATAGTCTTTTTCATTAAGTTAAGCGTGTAAATATGAGTTTTCTTTTACAAATAAACCAATCTGCATTATGTAAGAACCTGCCAGTGTGAGAAGTCTGAGCGTTTGGAATACAGGTCTTCAAGTTACTAAAGGTGCAATTCCACAAATTCACAATTTTTGCAATTAAAGCTGTATTTATATCGGTTGAACTTCCCTATAATAATGTGGTTTGTTATATTTTTTTTTTTTTTTTTTTTTTTTTATTATTTATTTATTCAAAAACACTTACATCTACCATTACAGGTTATACCTAATGCGATAGTGTAGTTAGTAGGAAGTAACTAATAATTAATTTACGTAAATTTCTTAAACAATCTTAGTGCTAACATCTACTGGTTAACATTACAGTACTAACAATTACTTAAAACAGTGTTATAATTTAACAATGTAACATAAAACATATAGACATATCTTCGAAAATTCACTCATAGAGCAACAAAATAAGTCTGTCTCTTCCGCTATAATATTGAGAGTGCGGAGTGCACGCGTCAGAGGCGCTTTGTTGAGGAGATTTGTCCGCGCACGCGGCACTACTACCAGGTGTGGTCGTCGCCGCCTCCATACATATCTGTCTGGCACACATAGGGATATTTGCGCTAAAATATCCATATTGTGTATTTTGCCCCTAAATACCTTAAATAGATACGACACGAGTGCTAGTTCTCTCCTGACCCTTAGTTGGTTATATCCAACCATGCCCAAGATAAATAGAGTTGGGTACATCAATGGATAAAAAGGATATACCCCATAGTGTCTCATATATAGATACCTAATGAATTTATTATGAATTTTTTCTAGCATTAGTACATATTTTTCTTCATGAGGGGACCAAATGACTGCATTATACTCTAGCTGACTAAGCACTAGGGCATTATACAAGTCCATAATCTGTCTGGCACACATAGGGATATTTGCGCTAAAATATCCATATTGTGTATTTTGCCCCTAAATACCTTAAATAGATACGACACGAGTGCTAGTTCTCTCCTGACCCTTAGTTGGTTATATCCAACCATGCCCAAGATAAATAGAGTTGGGTACATCAATGGATAAAAAGGATATACCCCATAGTGTCTCATATATAGATACCTAATGAATTTATTATGAATTTTTTCTAGCATTAGTACATATTTTTCTTCATGAGGGGACCAAATGACTGCATTATACTCTAGCTGACTAAGCACTAGGGCATTATACAAGGCTGTGATCGCTTTAATGTTTGTAAAACATTAATTACTGCGTACGATATGTCTTACGGCCTCTTTCACGATCCTTAAGTAAAATATCTATTAGTTACCTCCATGTTAAAGCTGCTCGGCTAGTTAAAAGTGCAATTTACTTTTGTACAAAAGAAAAACAGACTTCCGATTAAAAACTCGGTGGTTACTTGACCGATGTTTGAAATATACTCAAACAATAGTTCAATAGCTGTCAATAAAGTGACTCTCCCTTAGTCGCCTATTTAATTATTCTAATGCCAGGAGCTGCACTGATGAAATAACTCTGCGCACGCCGATGGATGGGGAACGGGTCACAAAATCCAAAAATAAGTAATGGAAATCATAAATGATTTGCTTGGACTTATGTCCAAGAAAATTTATCAGATATAGGAAAGTATTATTACTTACCTACATAATAGCTTACTACTTTTTGATTTAATTTTCTCGGGTATTTATCTAGAATTAATATACTGGCTACAGAAACATCGAAAATAAATACCTAATTGATTACACGAGAGAGATTATCACTAGGCAACTGACGTGCGTATCAGGAACATTGCCATTAAATTAAGCGCAGGCGTCCATACTTTCACACCATATAATGTATATCTCAGTCATATTGAAAAATTTCCAAAATCTGAATCGACAAATGAAAATTATGGACTTATCAAACTTTATCATAACTTACAAAATTTCGTGTGAATCGGTTGAGAAATGCGACCTGTAGAGGAGAACAACCAGACATAAGAAAGCATTTTTGTGTAAGTTAAAGCAGAGAGGCTTCGCTCGGTCAATTACATTTTTGAGAATTAATTTCCAAATTAATATTAGAAATCAATAATTGTTATACGTGACTCATCAGATAAAAACGCTAATTGGCAGATATTATGATGATTAAGTTAGTGGTTAGTTTAACTGTGGTTTAGAGCTACTAAGCCATTGTGAAATTTGTATGCACGGTTACTTGTGACTTTAATCACCATGTAGCTTACTCTATACATTACTAGAGGGTCGTGAAATATGCCAGAGAGAAAAGTAGCATTAAACCCTGGAATTTTATTGTTATGTACTGATCTGTTAGTATCACAGTATACAGACCGTATCTGTACCAAACCAGCTTCTGCCCAATCATCATCATCACCTGGAAAACGCTCACTGCTAAACAAAGGCCTCCCCCAAAGAAGGGCACAAAGGACGGCTATTAGCCGCTTGTAACCATTGGCTACCCGCGCCTTTTACGAGGTGTCAGTCCACCTACCAACTCTACGTCTTCCGGTATAATGTGCAAACCAATCGAGAACCTTTCTTCCCCTTCGGTTATCAGTTCGTCGAGCAATGTGGCCCGCCCATCGCGACTTCAGCTAGCAAATTCGGAAATGTATGTTGGTGAATTTGGCCCTTTGGCGAATGTCCACCGTCTGGATTTTATCGCACAAAGAAACTGCGAGCATAGCTCTCTCCATAGCTCGTTGAGGGACTCTGAGCTTTTCCATAAGGGCCACCGTTTTAAAGACCACGTTTAGTCAAAGACCATGTTTTAGTAAAATGTATTAGGTTACGAGTAAAGTTGTCAGAAACTGACAAGGGGGAGGCTTCGGTGGTGTACGCAGAGTTGGTTTCTCTTATATAGTAATAATTATTTGGAGCAATGATAGTTATAGCTTTATATGGAATGCGGTGCAGCAGGTCCATGGTTTGATCCCCACCGGCTTGAGCTTCATCGCGTTCCCATAAGTCACTCATCATCTGACGAATAGACGTACGTTATAAAATGAATGATTATTGCCTTAATTCTATAATGGGATAAAAAGAATACCTATATTCTCTCCCTTTGTGCCATTAAAATCTCACATAATTCAACCTATTCATAAGCAGTAGACAAGAACCCGGTTGGGTTTCTACCGCCATTAACTCCCCTTCAAATCAAGTCATAATAAAAATGATCTAAGGCACATAATTAATTTAAACTGCGCTCTAAAAACTAAACACTAATAAAAGTATACGAACATTTAATTTTGTTATTCAGAACCAGTCACGATTTCATATCACGATCTTGGGTTTTGTAATGTGTAGACATATGTGGGAATAAGGAGCCTGTATTATTTCTTGGCATGTTGTTACCTGTTCATTTAAAACAAATTATCTCTACTATGAACAATAGTATCATAATAATATACAGGGTTGTCGGTAAAATGCTAACAACCTCTTAGGGTTGACTTCTGCTAGTCCTAACAAACATTTTGCGATATTTTTTTTTTGTTATGAATATTTTTTTTTAATTAAGTTTTAATGCCTACTTTGAACCGAGAGCGCCCGCCGCGGCAACACTGGACCGCGCCGTGGTCCCTTTCAATAGAGTTTTGAATATTTACATCGAGTAAAGTAATAAAAATATGAAATAATACAATAAAGGCACAAGAGACTTTTGACATCAGGTGGTCCTCGTGCTTATTCAGTCAAAACATATAAAAAACATAAAAAAAGAAAAATAAACTCAAAATGTTTGTTAGGACTAGCAGAAGTCAAACCTAACAGGTTGTTAGCATTTTACCAATAACCCTGTATATAGATGATGCTATTGTTCATAGTAGAGATAATTTGTTTAAACCTTATTTTGACCCTTAGGTCATCCCAAATTTACTAAAAACTTTGTATGGAAAGGTCATTGTTTTCGAAGTGATAGTGACGAAAATTGGTATCTTGATAGACTTTTTAAAACAAAAACATGCCATAGTAATATTTTTTGCTAGATTTGATTAGAAGAAGTGAAAATGGGGAGAAACGTTTGTCACCTGAACCCAAACGATGGACGTTTGGGTTCATCGCTCATCTGTCATATTCATGTATCTTTTGAATCTTAATAGTTAATACTTTAAGGGCAGGTTGCAGTGAATCAGTAGGTAAATATAGCGTGCGAGAGTTTCGGTCTATGGAAACTACGCGGCGCGGCGCTCTAGTCAATTTCAACACAGCTCGCGTCAAGACGCTCACTCGTATCGATGTCCCGAGCCGCACGCCAATAGCGTCACAGTGTGACTAAAAAAGTTGATTTACTTTAGGTATCTGCTACTAAATCCAGTACTCAATTATTATATTCTTGTGACTATTCCCTTATAGTGCAACTAACACAGTTGATAACCTTTAACTATCACTATTAAAATACATACCTTTAAGTGCTTGGCGACAGATTTTCTACTTGAGGGTAGAAGCTAGCCAGGCGGGTATTCGCAAAATGCCCTACCACCATGCCAAATTACTGGCTCTGGAGGACTCATAGCGGCACATACCGTTAAGTGCTTGGCGACAGATTTTCTACTTGACACATAGTGGTAGCAAGCCAGGCGGGTATTTACAAAACGCTCTACCACCATGCAAAATTACTGGTTCTGGAGGACTCATAACGGCACATACCGTTAAGTGCTTGGCGACAGATTTTTTACTTGAGGGAGGTAGCTAGCCAGGTAGGTAATCGCAAATTGCCTTACCACCATGCAAAATTACGTGTGAAAACAATGCCATCGAGAAAGTATTTTTTTTATTTGGCATGGTTTGAAATGACGTACAAGACAGTCGCCTGATGGAAGATTCACGCTAGCGGATAACCATAAATGTTGCAGTGTCACCATTCTGCTAATAATAATTCTGTTTATAAATATTTCTAGCTCGTAATCGCCGGGGAGAATTTTGTTAGAGAAAACGACACGCGTCCTACCTCGATGACGCCTAGGCGGGTACTGAATGACGTGCGCGAAAGCTTGAATCTTTAGATTTGTAGTTTATTTTTTCTTGTCAAAAACTATAGCTAAATTTGAAAATGTGCCTTTACACGTTAGTAATAAATAAAAAGCTCTATCCATTGGTAAAACTTCCACATAGTTTTATGATAGTATCTTTTAGTTCTACCTTTTTTTTTTTTTTTTTTTTGACCCGGGAAAATCCTTTATGGATACCACCCGGCTCCGGGGGGAGCATAGTGGTTATGTGGGAGTCCTCGCCTGAGGGGCCTTACTACCCCCACGGGGGGGTAGTAAGTGAGGTTACCCACTAAAAACCCGGGATGAGCAGTCTGCCGCCTAGTCGGGGCGAGATGGGGTAGCGTTAGCAATCACCATCTCACCCCGGCTTGGCCCGTCACCGGTGACGGGCCCCGGCCAATGGAGGGATGACCCAGCTCATTAGGGCCATCCCCCAGACGTGTGGGATCGTGCAAGCCAGTGGAGAATCCCCCGACTCTCCACCGATGATCCGCACAGCACTAGGATAGAGCGAGAAGGCGCCCGAATCGCCTTCTCCTTCCACCAGTTCGTCTACGCCGGAGCGGGTCTGAGAGATCTTTTAGTTCTACCTGATTTAAGTAGCGATATGGTGTCATGTTTGATATTTTTGATATTTTTTTTATCGAATAAATTGTTCATAATCACGTTTTTTACTTTTGCGGCGTTAGGGCGCTGCTAAGCACCCCACAGCCAGCAGGTAGGTAGGTAAACTCAGGGAAGGGTATTAACACGTTTATTATTCCATATACAGTTGCACAGCCGCACACTTCTACATGAAGTTGGATAGAAGGAGTCACTGGCCTGAATTCTATCGAAGACGGGATCCCGGAGTAGGTCTGGCGGTCTAGACTTCGCCGTCGGCTTGAGCAAACTCAAGTCACGGCTAGTTAGAGTAGCCGTCTTAGTCCTCCAGTTTATTCAGGGTAGTAGTTGAATCCTGGAGAAGAGACACCGTCTTAGTGGCCTGACATTCCTCAGCTACTGTTGCCAAGCCGCGCTAACACGATCGTTATTCTACCAGGTATCAGTGACTCAAATTTTAAAATTATCAGTCTAGCGCGGTTAGGCAGAACAGCTGTTAATTTTATAAGATTACAATAATCACTCAGCACTATAGAAACAATATAATAAGGAACTCACCCTAGAGGGATTCACGCACTTCACTACAAGTACTTAAATGTTAATATGAAAATAATTAAAGTATGTAGGTAATATATTTATTTCGCACCAGACAAGCGTACTGTGCCAATTGCATAGCAGAATGAATGCACGCCACAGATTAACTCATAGTAGTTGGAGCTAACTGCGTTCAAGAGATAAGGAATTTGTTTAGCGTTCCTTGACTGGTTTTCGAAGCATTAGCGAAAACACTTTTAAACGTACACAAGCCGTGGGTTCCGCACGTAATTATTTATAATAATTAGTAATATTAACGTAACTTTATAACTTTAGGTAGTATGTACGTTAGTTAAGGAATTTTATTAATTTTATTTTAGTTTAGGATTAACATCTATTGTTTAACATTACGATTAATACTATTATTTAAGTAACGGCGTTAGGCGCAACGTTACACTTTGTACGATCCTGGAGAGTATGTTCAACAGTATATGAATGATTTTATATACTCTAAATTTTCAATTCTATTCGAGTTACAGATTTAAAAAAAAAATGTCTAAAGTAGCAACCTCGCCTTAAATTAAAATAATGCATCTATACTAATATAATAAAGAGGGAAGATTTGTATGTTTGTATGTAACAAATAAACATAAAAACTACTGGACCGATTTAAAAAAATATTACATAATTAGAATCCTACACTATACCTGATGAACATTCGTTATACATTTTAAAAAATTTAGGGATCCTTATGTAAACTTCGATAATGTAACCCAACGTGTGCAAAAATACCAAAAAAATCGTTATATCGCGTACGCTGCGGAAATTGTTGTCAATAGAGCAAAGTGATGTACTACAATTTTATAGAGAACATCAATATCTACAAAAAAGTCTGCAATACCATACGTCTAACTATTACAGTCACAATAACTACTTTTTACATGTTTCAATTTGTAATTTTTGTTAAATACCCTTGTAAAGCCGGGGCGGGGCGCTTGTAATAATATATTATGGACCTTCTCGAAAATATAGACTATTATGAAGCAATGTTGGTTCTGTGGATATGCGTTAAGGACTGTCGCGTAGGGGGTCAATAGTTCGAATTCTGCTGAGGTTTCTTGTTTGTTATGAGAATGCTCGCCTGGCTGGCTATCACTCGTTAGTTAAGGTTGAACTAGCCATTCAGTTCTCCATACAAACGTCGTAGGGTGATCACTCCCTTATTTGAGATTTTAGGTCCAGAATTAAGTACAGGGATCGAAACTGGTCAGTAAAGTCAGTAAAAGTCAGTTTTTTTAACGTCGGTCAGTAAAAGTCAGTTTTTTCTGAAAATGGTCAGTAAAGTCAGTATTTTGGAAAAGCGCTTTCCTACTGGACCCTGACTACAAACAAAAATTGCCCTTATTGATCGCCAAGATGAAGAAGAATGTCAATATTGTAGCCATCCACGTTATTTTCGCCATTTTTTCCGTGTCATGGTACCTAGTAGCGAAATGAGATATTAATTAGGTAATGTGAATTAACGACTAGTGATGTGTCCAGGGGGTTCTCAATTCAATTGCTTATCCAGTAATTGATATTTGAGGACACGGGTTACGCGTTCCCGGATACCCCGAACTATTATTGCAACGAACCAATTCATTCCTGTAGCAATAGCATCCCTTCCCTGAAGAGCGGTACTCCGCTACCCCAGCACCGCCGTTTCAAATAAATAGATTTAATTATTGAACTGGTTAAATTTTTTACACGCAGAACCTTCGTTTTTTTTACATTTAATTTTTTAACGAATTCATTGATCTCTTATAGTTTCATTTTTAAAAAAGAAATTGTCCGATGCATTTTAGACCAGTGCAGAAAGAGAAGCCTTTGAAAATGGTAAAAAGTGAAAAAAAAAATAGTAGTATGAAACTCGTTGAAAAAGGAAGAAAATATAACAAAAGTTCAAGGAAAAATAATTTACGGGCGATCTGAGGTTGGGAAGTGGAAGGGGTGAGTTTTTAAAGGTAAAAAACGGTTTACCTCGATTTCCGGAAAAACTAAAAGGTCTATGGAAAAAATTATATGACAAAGTTGTAGTTAATAAAAAGATCTACAACTTGTATCAACACTTATTTCCCTTAACCTCAAAATTTATGAGAAAAATTCAAATAACAAAGTTTTTGGTTTTTTATTTATATCTAATAAAAAAAAAAAAAATTACTAAATTTGTTGAAAACTTACCTCTTTATGTCCCAAACACACTGTATTTTATTTTTATTTAAAAAAAATATTTTTTCACTTTATTTTGACATAATATCGAAAAACCACCTTGATTTTCAACGGAAAATTCTCGCGTCTAAATATCAGTTTTTTAAATAGTAGGTAGGCTTTTTGTTCGTTGAAATTTCTTCTTTCTGATAATGTAAAAAAAATATACATTACCATGGTAAAAAAGTTCTCAAAAGATAATAACAAATATTATTAATATATTTTATGAAACATCTAATTAATATTTGAATAAAACACTTAAAACACTTTCTCGATCGTGCGCTCGTAGAGTCAAGACCTCCTGAGGATGCTTCGTGTAGAAGCGAACCCGTCGAAAATTCTTCCGGTTTGGCTGCGTGGCGTTTGTGACGTCACGTCGGCTTAACAGGAAAATTAGGCGGAATTGTCACTAGATATATTTTTGTATATATAAGTGTTTAATTAAAATATTAATTTGATGTTTTCATAAAATATTTTAAAATATTTGTTATTATTAAATATGGATTTCCGCAAAATAACGCCTGAATCTATTTATATTCTCAAAAAATGCAAAGAAAAGAGAAAAACTCAGACTTTATATAATTATCGATGAATAATAAAGAATATCAAGATTGAAAAATGTTTATATTATAAATATATGTAATAAACCTTTTTTCACACTACATCAACATAAATATGTTATTTTAGCCACTACAGAGAAAAAAATTAAGTATATGAGGTAGGTGTTAGCAATAATACTACATAATTACATTCCAAATGATCACAATTAATACAAAAGTTGTAGATCTTTTTATTACCTACAACTTTGTCATATAATTTTTTCCATAGGACTTGTAATTTTGCCGGAAATCGATATAATCCGATGTTTACCCATAAATCTCACCCCCTTCCACTTTCCGACCTCAGATCACCCGTAAATTATTTTTCCTTGAACTTTTGTTATATTTTCTTCCTTTTTCAACGGGTTTCATCCCACTATTAATTTCATTGGTTTCTGAAATTATCTACCGTGGTCTATTTTTGTTTTGTGCTGATTAAAAATAACAAAAACTATGTATGGTTATCTGCTGTAGTGGAGTGTTTTATGGCAATCCCGTACAAGACTATAATATTTCCTCTCGTAATACTGTAATAGCGTGTTTGTCTGCTTTTAGAAATAGTTTCAACTAATTTAATGTTATATATTGTTATAACCCTAAGATTTGATTTCTTGTTACCTGCTTATAAATAAATATGGTGGTACGGGTTGACTATGGGGATGGTATAGGCCAAACAGAAAATAAAATTTCTTTTAATTAATTTACAACCCGCAAGAGTTGACTTTTACATGCGAAGTCACAAGTTATCTTTTGCGAGTATTACTCTGTTAGAAACCCGCTTATTATAATACATATCCATAAAAGTTAAGACAGTAAAAGGTCAGCAATAGGTCAGTATTTTTTTGTCTTACAGTCAGTAAAATCAGTATATTTGACTGTACAATCAGTTTCGACCCCTGTAAGTATAATATCGATTGAACTCGTCATTATCTAGGTTTGTTCCGTAACGAAATTTTAAAGAGATAATTTAGTTGAAAGTTATGAGCCTTGAAAACTTTATATGAAAATGTTTCCAGACTCATAACACTCAACTTAATTATCTTTTTAAAATTTTGTTACCATACAAACCTAGATAATGACGAAGTCAATCGATATCATGGTTTGTTTTGGACCTAAATCCTCAAATAAGGGAGTGATCACCCTACGACGTTTGTATGGAGAAATGACCGGCTAGTTCACCCTTAAATAGCGTAATAATATAAATAAATTTATTGCTAGTTACGATTTTTTGCTTACGTTATCTAGCAGTCGAACCAAATAAAAAAATATTTAATCGTATTTGTAGTTTAATATTCATCTTTGGGTCAACCTACACATAATATCAAAATTTCAGGTTTGTGACATAAGAACCTACGGACAGACAGATACAAAGTCTCGTCAACGATTTTTTTAAACGGAGCCCGTTTATGAAAACCACTGTTTTCTAAAAAGAACTTATTTAAAGACTTGCAGCATGAAAAGGGTTTTTTTTTAACCCGAAACATTATCTTTAATGGAATGTAATCCAAGAACATTATAGCCTTTCATTTCTTTGCTTCCGCGGCAAGTCGTCAACATTTCTGCAAACGAGATTATAATTGCAAAAGTAATTTAAAGCACACTTATTGCCTTGCTCTATAACTTGAACAAGGTTTTAATGCTTCTAGTCCATTAATTTTTATAAGCTCGTACCTTTGCAGTAACCTTTGAAATTACTTTACGAGGAGGTGCAACTTATATCGTGGAATTACATTTAATTTCATACATTTCATCTGTCCAATGAAAATGCAATTTTAAAGTGGATAAATACAAAATGTTTTGCGGCACCCGATGTGTAAAGCTAAGAGACGGGGGTTCGAATCCAAATAAAGGCGTAAAATTTGGTGCTTTAAAAAATATTAAATGTTATGTTCGCTTAGAATGCGATAGTGCTTAAGGGTAGTGTCTTCATAGCGGTGGTTTTCCATTCGACGATATTTTTTTGTGTGGCTGAAATCTGAAAAGGAAAAAACGGAGCCCTTAGCCCTTCCTTTCGTTGTCCGTCTGTCTGTCATGGCCCTTTTTCTCAGCAGAAGCAACGTCTTATAGCACAGATAAAGGAAAAATTGCGAAAAGCATACATTTTTAGTTAATATAATAAAAATATTTTAAATTATTTGAAAATGTTATGGATTTCATTTAGCACATAAAATACCTTAACTTTTACTTATATACATACCTACAGGTTTGTACGGACCCCTCGGTGCGCGAGTCCGACTCGCACTTGGCCGGTTTTTGATTTAGAATATTCTTGTTGGAAGTAGGCTTTTTTGTTAAAATTTTAACACATCGATTATCTATGACCTATTTAATTATTTTAAGTTCCTTTTTAATTAAGTACAAAAATACAACATACACATAAGAGTATATCCTGATTATTCTCAAATAAACCAGTGCCTTTGAAAATGGTAAAAGTGAAGTGTCAATACAAAAGTTGTAGATCTTTTTATTACCTACAAAATTGTCACATATTTTTTTTCCACGGGACTTTTAGTTTTGCCGGAAATCGACATAAACCGATTTTTACCCTAAAAACTCACCCTCTTCTACTTCCCGACCACAGATCGCCCGTAAATTATTTTTCCTCTCATTTTTGTTATATTCTCTTCCTATTTCAACGAGTTTCATCCAACTATTATTTTTATTGGCGCAGAAATTTATCTACCCTGGTCTAATAGTCTATTCTCATTCGTTGTACCTGAAATCGTATTCTCATTGTCACCTTAAACTTATGCTACATGGTTTTAATATCAGCTTAGTTTGATATATCTTCAATATCCAGGAGCATATCAAAAGCATCCCAAAGCTTGGGTCTAAGCTATTTTCATTGATGTTTATTTGACGGTTAAGCAGCCTATTTGCAAGTTGACCTTCGTACCAGTCTGTCCGCATTTTGCCATAAAATTACTGTTCGAATTTCAGTATGATAATTCGTTAACTACGAAACGACCGTTAAAGCATCCAAGCGCGTATCAAAATAAACCAAAACACCCATAGATGATACACGCTCATAAATTCCATACAGACAGCTGCCGTTTCACAACAAAAAAGGTTTTATATTGATATTTTGCTCGTTTAGTGTATCGTCCTTGGTTTGCAAAAGACCTAGGGAAAAGTGGCAGCGATGATTCAAAGCCTAGAAGCTGTTTTACTCTGTCCTTCTCTAATAGTAGAGAGCTTTGGTTGAGTAAGAGGGAAGGTAAATGGAGGTGACTGATGGAAGCGCCTGACGAAACGGTGAGCGGTGGGCTGTCGGCCGTCTCCAGCCAGTCTCAGGTCGCTGCGCGTGCGGCGCGGTCCGCGCGTGAAAACGAACCGCTCGACTTTTAACGATTGTTCCGAATTCAAATTTTTAATGAAGTTTATCGATGTGATTATGCTTTTTTGTTAAGTGATTCTGTGAACAGTGAATATTTACGTAAGCAAAGGATCCTCTTTCCTGATTTAATAGTCACTAATTGTTTACGGTCGTGACCGCTTTTCTGTTAAAACTGTTGTTTCAATCGTGGAATTAATATTCTATTGTTGGTCGTTTGAAAATCTTGTCAATATTATCTTCGGTTCGAGTTTTTTTTTGTCGAGGTATTATAGTTGGGAACGAATATTTGTTGCTACTGTTTAAATTGGGATCGTCATCTGTTAATAAATAACTCTACGAATATACCTTGCTTGTATTAAATGCGCGAAAAATGTTTATTATAACTTTAGCCTTTCCGAATATAACGTATTTTTGTATTTATTTTAATTATCCAGAAGAAAATACAATTAACCAATTCGCAACTGGTAATAGTAATTAAAACTTTAGAAACTAATGCCTAATATTTTCACCAAAATTATAGTTACTTTTATGTTTAATAATAAACTTTAAAGTTACTTTACATAAGTATTTATTTACTACACTCTTAGTGTTAGTGCTCGACATTCACTACAATTAGTAAGACATAATTAGTAGATTTAGACAGTAAGATTGAGTGGGTCTTTTTATATAATAAGTTGTTGACTTCCTTCTAGGCAGCATAGCTTCAAAATGTACCTGCACATATATACATATGTACACATATACCAACATCCTAAATGGTGCAGTTAAGTGCATTCGAAAGGTCGTTAGTTTCTAAAATAAACGAGACGTTACAACCGCTTTTATAACTAAATTAGAAACGTCAAGACGTTGGACCAACTTTATTTCGATACAAGTTTGTTGCCATATCTCTGACGCCATACCTCCCTAAATCCTTATTTTATTACGGATATGTTGCATATTGGTTTACATCTGAATTCATATAATATTCGTTAATACAATAGCAATTATCTTGTTTAATATTTTCCTATGTTAGAATTTGATATCAAAATTTTATTTATCTTTTGTGAAACATTATACGTATACCAAATTTTTTTAAGGTTAAACATCCAACTGTAAACTAAAAAAAATATGCTATATTAGAGATAACTCAAATACGTCAGATCTGACTCAAATTTAAATGAGACGAGCACCAAATTTCGAATAAAAAAAAAATTGAAGTCGGTACAGCGATAAGAGGTTAACACACACAAAAAAGTACAGTCAAATTGAGAACTTAGTTTTTTTGAAGTCGGTTAAAAAATGAATGACTTCATAATAATGAAATTTGTTTTCAGAACATACATTAGTATATTTTTAAGTGTTGCGAGTGAATAAGCTTACACAATACAACAGGAAAATTTTAATCCAGAAATGGAATATTTCCTCTCCCTTTTTGAACAGGATTTTCCGGTAGCAGTTGTAATGTAAAAGTTACATTGTATTTCTGCTGCCATTTAACTAATAATAAAAATAAAGCCTTTGTTTCCAAAAAAATATTTTTTTGCATTTTGTGTCTTAAGTTAAATGTATAAGATATAAATATAATTGTACAAAAGTATTTAAAAGACGAAAAATTTTACATTTTAATTATGAACACTGCACTTATATTATATCTCTTAAGTCGGTTTGCCTTACGACAAAGGCCTCCTCCAACTCACTCCATTCTTTTCTGTCTGCCGCTACTCTTATCCAAAGTGGTCCTAGGGTCATTTTTAGGTATACCCTGTCTTATTGCTTTTCAACCTCGGCTCCTTGTGTTGCCCATTGGGTACCCTACTGTCACCTTCTGTCATTTAACTACGTAATTATAAAAAAAATAGCTCTAAACTATTTAATTATTTAAATTTACTATACAACCTCTTCACGTTTATACCTTCTTTCAAAATATATGTTGTGATAACATACAATGTGCGAGTCTTAACCTCCTTAAATTTGGGGAAAGCTTCCCGTGTGGCAGTTCCGTTAAACTTTTATTTAGACAGAAGTTTGTTATGGTGATCTTTTGGGGCACATGTGCCCATAAAACTGGGGACACATCTATCTATGAACGCTGTTTATAAAAGGAAGCAGCTTTTTACGTCCATTTGGTGATGATTGATGAGTAGTTTATGTTATTTCTTTAAAGCTGACTTCTAAATGTTTAACCTTTGTTGTGTTTGTCATATGTTGAGTTTTAACACAGCTTTTTACTGGGATCTTTTATTGAAAGATTAGGACAATAAGATTTTGTATGTGATTGTGTCTGAACAAACACGAGCCCCACCTGATGTTAAGTGGACTAACTTTAAGTTGTTGAGTTTCATGTGCCTGTAATTTTACTAACTCTTAAGGACTGCTACCGGTACACACTGTTAGGTGCTTCACGACGTATTAACTACTTGAGGGTGGTCGCTAGCCAGGCCGGCATTCGCAAAATGCCCTTCCACCATTCTGTGAAGCTCAAGCCGGCGGTGGGGATCGAACCAGGGACCTGCGGCGTGGCAATCCATAGCTATTACCGCTCGGCCATCATTACCTACTTTAAAATGCGATTTTCAATCGGGATTGATCCTTACCCATCCATTGATAATGAGAACAATAGAATTTCATTCATAAAATGGACAATATCGTCCACGCGGAAAACAATGGGTTAACTGTCTGTGATTGACTTTTTTAAACTTTCTCAAATGTGATTAATATATTACTCATACAACGGGTCTAGTATAGTGCTATTTAAAATGAAAATTTAATTTTGAAGGGTAACTACAGTCGATGCAACTCGATCGAAACGTTTAGTGACATTACTACTGAGCGCTTCCGTGCTTCGGAGGGACGTTAAACCGTCGGTCCTGGTTGTTTTCTTAGGATAGCAGTCGTTACAGCATGTTGGTAGGGCATTTTGCGAATACCTACCTGGCTACTGGCTAGCTACCACCTTCAAGTAAAAAATCTGTCGCACCTAACGGTGTGTACTGTTAGCTGCCCTTGAGTGCCAGTAATTCTAGGTTAGCCTGAACAAGATCTCCGACCATATCATCACTTACAATCAGGTGAGATAGTGGTCAAAGGCTAGACTATCAGGTATGAAAAATTGTCAACATACATGCTAGCATTATCAGCTATCGCTCTTTATTAACATATTTTTTGCAAAAATTCGCAGATATATAAACAACCCATAACTAGCACGTCGATTTATTCGTAATACCATTTATTATCCCCAATATCTTAGTCAGATATCTCTGAAGACCTTGAAGGGAATATGTGGGCGGAATTTTCATAATATATTATGTTTTTTACGCTTCTGTATGACATTCTCGCACAACTGTTGTCCAAACTGATCTTTGCGCCGCGCCGCTTTAGCGTTACTGAGTCACGGTGAGTCTAGGTTTAAATTTAACTGAATGTATCAAATTACAGAGAGCACAATGTTTTTAAGTATTTAAGTGTGTATCTTTTAATCTCTCTTCATATCATTCAATATTTCTCGTATTTTATCTCTCAATTGTGAAATGAAGTATAAAAAGTAATGTTGGTCATCAAATTCGTTTGGATATTTGTAATTGGTGTGCGTTGCTCTCTCTCACATCACATCTGACATTCGTGACTCGATATAAATCTCTTTAAAAATGACTTAACAACACATTTTACACTTTTATAAACCTTATAGGTGAATTCCTATTAGGAAGATGATTGTTTGGATTCAGAAATACATGTACTTTGTACGGACGTTTTGTCAACAAATCCGTGCTGAATCCGTAAAGG
The DNA here is from genome assembly GCA_963890685.1 of Plagodis pulveraria. Lineage (NCBI taxonomy): Eukaryota > Metazoa > Arthropoda > Insecta > Lepidoptera > Geometridae > Plagodis > Plagodis pulveraria. Next base: position 11,116,867 of record OY982971.1, read on the forward strand.
GTTTTTCATAACCTATTAATATTTTAAATTGCATATATGTGAAGTGTTTATTTTTCTCTATTTTTCGCGATTTTTGCACTATTAAAAGGTCTAGACGCCACGTGTAGCGAGCATTGTGATCAAACTTTGTTTAATTCACATTTTGTTTTATATTTCTTTAATAGCTCCTATATAATTGATCTGCATCGCGCCCTTGTGACAAATCACCTCAAAATTAATGGTCAAACAACTTGTGTGCATATTTGGTTAGCAAAACACTTTCCACTGACCCCACTTCAGATGTGAGTTAAGGATAAGAAGATGTTAACATTAGTAGTATTATTTATGCATTATAATACAGCACTTTACAATCGTTGCTAGCTCTCCTGAATATATATCATACCAGAAAAACTAGTGTTCTTAGTGAAAATCTCAACGGGCTATATATTAAAAGCTACAGCCCTTTAAAAGTAGGACTGATGGATAGTGAGAAAACGGAACTTTATTACTAAATGAGATCCGGTTTTCTCGTACCGAACCCTAAATGTAATACGTATGAGTCAAATCGAATGTTCCACGCGACTTGCGTTCTCGTTCAACTTGAGGCATAAATAAAGCTGTGTTAAAAGAACAACCACTTCAACTCACCGCCAACGAAGCCGCCTCCCATACAAGGAAAACTAATTTTGCCAATACCAATAAAATTAAATATGACACAAAAACAACATTCTTCCTTATTGTTCACCTCGTTTGCAATAATCATTAAGATATTATCCTACTTGGTCGTTTCGTGACAATTTTGGCGCCTTTTTTTCTTCCTTTGCGGCTTCTGTGTGTAATTTAATTTAAATTTTTCAATTAGTGGGACCGGCTTGACAGTAGTTGACAGTTGGTCTCAGAACCGGAAAAGAGTATATAAATAAAGAATCGGAATTGTTTAATTGTTTTTATATTTTACGCACCGATACCCATATGCAGTCATTGGTGATGTCTTGTCACCTACACGCAAACATATCTGGAGGTGTCTCATTTTTAATTGATATTTACCAATCTACGAATACTTTATTTATTCGTAGTTACCAATACAATATTAATAAGAATCGTTTTTAGCGGAACTTACTCGGGTGACCGCTAGTGGCGCTTCCGTGTTTCGGAAGGCACGCGTCGGTCCCGGTTGTTGTCTTAGGATGGCAGTTGTTACGCTGTCTCTAATACTCCAATACTAAGGCAGGTCACCAGCTTATGAGCCAAGTTACACTAGGCTAGCGTGTTGACTTATTACCAATACATTTCTCTTTCTGAGTCTCTACGAAACTTAAGGCAGTACGGAACGACACAGCGGAAGTCCGTGTTGATTTAAGCTCTGCCAAGATGGTACGTGTCCCAGTAGTGGAATCGTTGAAGGGTACAGTACTTACAGTGCGGTTATACCATACTTCTTTATTTATTCGGTCTACCAGCTATTGTGTGTGAAATAGAATTTATGGAACTTTATTGCACTTCTAATTGTTTAGCATTACTAATGTTGGTAATTGTTTGAAGTACTAAAGCAGCACAAAACTCACTGCTGGGTGGTCCTAGCGATAAAGCCGAAAAGTAATAGTCACCTTGCCGCTTGAAGTGCTATGTCCACAGGTAGGCCACAGGCTTCCTAATATATATATGTATATAGTTTGATTAGTCGCTGTCCATATAAAAAGGCGTAACTGTATGAGGGAATAAGATACATTTCTTTACATATTTTTTCGAGTTAGTACATGTATTTATAGCTTACATTTTCAATTCACGCAGATCGTAAAAAGTTCGTAAACTTTTGAGTAAATTTAAATTAAACAGTGACAATCACGATTACAACACTAGGAATAAAGATAAAATTGCGGTGCCAGGTTTTAGATTAGCAAAGACAAATAAAAGGTCCTTCTTAGGTAATTGTGTACGGTTTTATAATAAAGTTCCTAAACAGATTACAACGCTCACAGAAGAGAAATTCTAGTAGCACGTGAAAAACAGATTGATTAAGAAATCCTACTACACAGTTTGTGATTACTTAAACGACAAAAGTGCCTGGACAATTCCGCCTCTGCCAAGCTATCGCCTGTCATCTACGTAATTTAAACAAATATTGTAATAACTTTATTGTAGTAAGTATGTAACACATTATTAAAAGAATGGCCCCGAATTTCTTGCGCGGTCTTCTCGCAGTGGCTTTGTCCATATTTTTTTGCTGCACGTGGCAGTACATTATATAGTATTTTAATACTAAAATTTGTAATTGACCTTCATAAGAGGGTCGTAGACGCCTAAATTGAACAAATGATTTTGACTTTGAGATTATCCCGCAATAAACGTTAGTTATACTATCAACTGTCAACAATGTCTAGCTGGTCAAGTTCAACTAGTTCATCTTCTGAGAATGCGGTCACCTGCTGCTGAATGGCGATAAAAAATGGTTGTCTAGAAAAATGTAATTGCTGCAAAAACTTAGAACTAGTCTGGCATCCGACGTAACATATTAACCTCTAGAGCTGTATGACTAATATAAAGTCTATGTTTAGTATAGCCCGTGCCTATGAGTAACATACTTTTAAAGTTATACCTTCAACTGGCCCAAAATGACGAGTTTTACCCCCATATCGTTAAATGTAACTCCAAATATTACTCCACTCGAACTCGACTTAGGTATTTTCGAGGTTCCTTGAAAACTACCTCCAGATTGCTATTTTTAAATTATATTTTCAAGGTACTGTGACTCAAAGAATGAATATTCGCTTAGTTCTAAATTTTTCTAAAATAATAATTAATTTACACTTTTTATACCCGTATAGCGTTTTAATATAAGCTAAAATGTATAGACCTCTTGATGATGTTCGTGTAGAATCGAAACGCATCGAAAACTTTTCCAGTTGGTTGGGCTACGTGGCATTAATTAGCTTTGACTTGCTTGCTACTCTTTGAGGAAATACAGCTTGTCTTTCCATTACTAATATGTAACAAAAAACATCAAGAAGGTACATATACATAGATAACAACATTACAGTTGGGTAATATGAGTACTACATACCTGAGTACATACGTATTTATAATATTTATTTACCTACTTTACAAAAATAAAACCAACAACCAGTTCTGAAAAACTGAGAAATTTACTTCGCTACAAGTAAAAAAAAAAGTCATAAGACACACTCACCATTTTAATCATATTTAATGTAATACATAAATTTTTCGTAATTATTATCAACGGCCATTTCAGCACAAATAAACCATCAAATAAGTTTCGAGGAATCTTCAAGGTACGTCGCGAGGTACCTTGAGTTAACAGATATATAATTCCCTCCATGTAAGGAGTTTTCTTGAGGGGAATTCGAGTAGAGGAATATTCATTGTCTAATAATACTGGAATCCAAATTTGAGGAGAGTCGAGTAAATTTCGAGTAACAACTAAGAACATGGGGGTTAGTGTGGGGCTTGTGAACTTGATCACTATCAAGTTTTTTTTGCTTACTTTGGTATAAGAAATAAAAAGCCGCATGCGAGTGTTGGAATCGCGCGCAACGTGGGCGCGCGATTATGTAATTTATTAAATAGACCTTCAAATAGGATAAATGATCTTAAACTAACAGCTACGAAGGGCTGAGGACCTCCACTCCGAAAAAAAAATATCTTAACTCCATAAGTTCTAGACATACTAAAGTAAAATAGTCGACACTCCATATGTTCTTGACATGCTAAGGTAAAATTAGGCGATACTCCATAAGTTGTAGACATACTAAGGTAAAATAGTCAATACTTCATATTATGTTCTAGACATGCTTAGGTACTTACTCTCCATAATATTATATACTCTATAATAATATACTCCATAAGTTTTAGACATGCTAAGGTAAAATAAAATAGTACATTGTACAACTAATGCATAAAACAAGTTTTTTTTAGCCGAAACTTTTAACAGTATGAACCAAAGGCGAGGGCTCTTAAACGTCTTACCTATTAACTTTAACAGTACGTATTTAAATAAAACCTCTTTGGTTTTATTTAAATATACTACACTACACTTGCCTTGTTAAACAATCTGCTTTAACAGCTCGTCGGAGAAGCAGAAGACCTTGTGTTTATACGATAAATTTACCAAAATATAGATTTAACTCAAAACAAAATGAGATTAAGATATCAAAGGTCTTGTCATGTAGTACAATTTATTATTTCCGTATGTGGAACAGTGGTTTTGTCTCGCTATTTTTATCACTGTATATTTTATCCATACTTACCTACTTTTTGTAGTTTTGATCTTAACTGTACGAATAAATATGTGGAGAAGTGTATCTCTTACACAGTTATCGCTTTGATTTCGGACTCATCAAGTTCTTCAATTTACAAAACATGCACTATTTACAAATTCAATTTTTTTTTTTGTTTTTTTTTATGCCTTATATGTTAGCCTTTGACCACTATCTCACCTGATGGTAAGTGATGATGTGGTCGAAGATGTTGTTCAGGCTAACCTAGAAGTACTGGCTCTCTAGGATAGCTGCCGGAACACACCGTTAGGTGCTTGGCGACAGATTTTCTACTTGAGGGTGGTAGCTAGCCAGGCGGGCATTCGCAAAATGCCCTACCACCATGCTATAACGACTGCCATCCTAAGACGACAACCGGGACCGACGGCTTAACGTGCCCTCCGAAGCACGGAAGCGCTCAGTAGTAATGTCACTAGCGGTCACCCATTCAACTCATGACCGCGCGCGACGTTGCTTATCTTTGCTGATCGGTTGAGAACAGCTAAGTAAACTTCGCTACGAGCGCTTCAACGGTAATGTTTGTGTTCTGCAGTATTTGAGCTTAGCGCACATTTCTTTGCATATTGAATCGTAGTCTAAACTTCAATAAATACGTTCGAACAAGGTTTTAGTCACATACAAATACAAATTTGTTGAACGAACACACAATGTTTATTGTAATATTGCTGAAAGTAGGTCTTCTTTAAATCTGCATCTCCAGTCGGAATAAGTTAATACAGAACGTTCAAACCCCGTGATTGTTCTGCGTAGTACTGTAATGTGGTTGCCTTCCGAAAGAAGATCCTAAATATCATGTCGCTGACATTTTACAAGCTACTATTAGTTTAAAAAATGTATTCCAGAACGGGACATTTAATACGAAGCATATTTTTTCAAACTTCTGTTTAGATTTAGTGGTATCTATCACGCATTTTTCCTCACCAGAAATTCCACTACCTATGGCCATTTATCCGACAAAACGATTTCGTGATAGTAGATAGAACAATGACAAAACATTTTACTCAGAAAAAATATTACGCAGATCATATTGGAACTTTCTTTTATTGAAAATCTGTCGCCAAGCACCTAACGGTGTGTTCCGGCAGCAGTCCTTGAGAGCCAATGAAATAACAGGCAAAATGAGACTTAACACGTATGTCTCAAGGTGATGGGCGCAGTGCAGTTCGTCACTTGAGATGAAATGCATCTGTTATAGGCAGAGGAAACCGCTTAACATCAGGTGGGCCTCGCGCTTGTTCCTTCACAACAACATAAAAAAAAAAGGTTCAGCCATAAACGGTTGCATGTGTCGAACATGTTATATATTATGATATTTAGATCTCTTGAAAAATAACTATATGCGTACCTTAAAAATTACTTTACAATGAAACTTTACACATAAATACATACATAAAGGGCGGCTGTATACATATTTGAGGAGAAACGTAAAGAAACGGTAGTTATTATGTAAGAGCCCTTCATTTAACACAAAAATGTCGCTACGTAAGTACACAAAGAAGAACAAACTACACAAAACATCTTATGAAACCACTTTCTCTGAAGATCTTTACGATGACTCTTTTTAATTTACGGACAGGTTGTACATGTGCGCATTTTTTCATGGTATCCGCTTGAAGAGAGAATTAAAACATAGCATAATTTTTTACCTCAAAATGGAACCCGACTTCAAAAGTATAAAATAACTTGTTGAAAGTCGGTACCATGATAGTTCAAAGTACCTATTATCACAATATAGTGCGCATTGTTCCGACTTTGACAAGTTATTTTACACTTTTGAGTGTTGAAGTCAGTTCCATTTTGAGTTTTATTTTTTATTTTTTTTAGTGACCCTTGTTACTTAGGGGTCAATTGTCTTTCACTGTCAATGACTATATCATCAAGATAGGGAAACTATTCATTTATTGGAGTGTAACTAAAAAATGGGTGCGGAACAAGTGAAGAACCAGCTTTCAAATAAAAAAAAATCGTTTCACTCAGTGCAAAGTTCTGAGGAAACAAACAAAAAAATATAGGTACAATCTAATTATTGATAACTTCCTCCTTTTTTGATGGCGGTTAAAAGGTAACTGCTCATAGTGAGGATTCTATTATTATTAATACACTTAACTGAACGAATATACAATTAAAAATCGGCCAGTGCGAGTCGGAATCGCGCACGTAGGGTACGGACTTCGTGAAAACGATACAAATAGTTATACAGTGTCTAATGTATAGATAACGGGACCCTTACGGAACACCGTTAGGTGCTTGGCGACGGATTTTCTACTTTTTCTACTACGGTATCTAGCCTAGGTAGGGCATTCGCAAAATGCCCTACCATCATGCTGTAACGACTAACGACTGCCATCCTAAGACAACAACCGGTACCGACGCATTAACGTGCCCTCTGAACGACGGAAGCGCTCAGTAGTAATATCACTAGCGGTCACCCATCAAGTAATGACCGCGGCGGATATTGCTTAACTTAGCTTCAACTTCCATTGTTTTGGGACAGCTGTCCAAAAATTCTGTTGATCCTATTTCTGTTGTATACTGTATCAGCCGGATCGTCCACTGCTGAACAACGCCTCCCCTATTAAGGGGGTATTTGCCATAATCCCCACGCTTGGCAGGCGGCTTGGGGATCGCAGTGTAAGATAGTAGTTCTTTAGAAGGCGCTGCTGCCTACCTTCCAGTATAATTATTCCCTTAGTCGCCTTTTACGACACCCACGGGATGATATGGGGAGGTGCAATTCTAACCCGGCACCCCACGGGGACACTTATGTTGCCTATAAAAAATCAAAATAAGATCCAAGTTGTAACATTTCTAATAGGAGTTTTGTTCAGGTTTCATTCGACTGCGAGTGTGACAGTCACGCTATGTCTGTCACTTTAATAGCGTGATTAAACTCTCCTCCATGTTGGTCTAATTCCGCGAGCCGCGTCCCATTAACTAAATTGCTCTAACTGAATTGAAACAATGGAAATTAAACACAGACGTTGAACTTTCAAATATGATTTTTTTATTACAGGAAAATGGTAAATGCCGTGATATTACAATTTCGATAGCGACTTCATCTGTCATGTTGCCAATCTCGCAGTTAAGAGAAATTATTTTATTCATTGTTGACCCAGAACCGACGTTTTTTATATTAAAATATTCTGTTGACTACCCTACCGACATGGTCACCAATGGCGGTTCTGCGTGAATGTCAGTTCTGATGGCGAATGAGCCTGGGCTATTTTCACTATTAACAAGTCTTCATCATAATGCCGGGTAGAATAAATCATCACAATCACAATCAGGACAATAAGTGCAGACGTGCGGAAAAATATTCATGCTTCTCTCAATCTGTCCCTTTTACACTCGCCAATGTAAATATACGCGTAAAACACTGAGAAAAACGACTTAAAGGCTTATATCAAATTTGACCTTTTACCGTTGAATTGTAAATACGTAAGATGAATTCACAACTCTTAAGATGATTTTCACCAATCAATAAAAATGTACCATGTTTTATAATAAACACAACCGTCAAAAACGCCTTCCGTAAAGTATTTTCAGAATTGAACTTGTTATACGATAATAATTGCAGTATTGACCATAAAATATACCTTACTTTTACGGCGGTTTATATACGGTGATTATCACTATAACGTACGACTTAATCAGCCTCATCGAAAGGTCAATATTTAAGAAAGACCACAAAATACACCTTAAATGAAGACGAAAAGAAACATTCGCCTTCACTGACCTCGTTTAACGCCTTCTAGTTGGAAGGCGTTTTTGTACGTATTTACGTTTGGTCGGTTTTTCGCCTTATACCATATAAATTGGCCGTCATTAGGGCGCTTTTGACTTTAGATTTTTCTCAGTGAAGGAACAGGTTGAAATGAGTACTTATTGTAATATTTGGCTTCACCTCTATCGCGCGATACGCTGTCTAAACCTCTTCAATGTTATGTGGTAGAACCCTGGTCGCCTTCGTTTGGACGCTGGTAAAGGACCGGTGGGTAGAATAATTTTTTATTTTCTCGAGCTTTGTTTGTGTTGGGAAGTGGCCGGCACTTCAACCTTAAGTGATAATCCAAAATATTATGTAATTTGAAACTTGCCCTAGGATGTTGCACTCGTCAGAACCTTTACAAAATTATTTTGTAAATATCTTCAGCTCTCAGTAACTCAGTTACAGTGTCTCGAGGTCTGAATTAGGCCGAGCCGAGCATAGCATGTCCGTTGCCTTTTGTAATTGTTGCCATAGCACTCTACGTGTTTACTGAGTAATTACTTTTCGTGTTTTGGCAACGTTTTTGGGAGTGTGGATCTGTTTCTTTTTATTTTTATACCTAGTTGCTACAGCAGTGGCATGAAGGGCTTTCAGAATTCCTCTGGACCACGTTCCCGTATTTTCTAAAGATTAACTTGGTCGCGTATATTTTGCAATCGATCATAAAGGACAATCTTACCTTATTTTGGGAAAAGTTAACGTTTGGCGCCATTGACACTGGCAAAACATATTTGGATTTGAGCAAATTGGTATAACAGTCTGTTCATAAACAAAATAGGATAAGAGCTTCTCATTAATAACATAATTCATGAAACAAATGTGTAAGTAATTATTTTATTAATTGTATAAAATATTTATTAAATGTGTAGATTGTAATTATGCTAGCTAAGTCGCTGCGTAGATGAAAATTGTAGTTAGACAATATTGTCAAATTTCAAAATCCGTCACATAATAAAAGTCTCCTTTATACGTATTTTTGTCCCAATTCCTTGTATATAGCAATATTGGTTCATATTGTCAAGTATAGTTGATTACTTGAATCAAATGAGTAACAACACAATTCAAATGTATTATTAAAACTGCTGTTGTATAGTAAAATAAATTACGCTCGATATATCACTGAATTTTATTTAAACATACATGGCATTCATAATTGTTATTCTTGGTCCTTTGTATAATTCTTAATTTCCTCGAATTTCCTTCCCAAAATACGAAATGAGAGCTGGCAACCCTAAATGAGCTTCACGTTAATGGTCCCACGGGCTCCTTGCCCGGTTTAGTTTAGTTACTAGAGTTATAGGATTTTTCTGACAAGAAGCAGTGATGGCTCAGAAGCAGTGATGGCTCCGTGGCATTAGCTATGGACTGCCGTGCAGCAGGTCCATGGTTCGAATCCCGCCCAGAGCTTGAGCTTCACCGCATGGTGGAAGGGCATTTTTGTGAATGCCCGCCTGGCTAGCGACCACCCTCAAGTAGAAAATCTGTCGCCAAGCACCTAACAGTGTGTTCCGGCAGCAGTCCTTGAGAGCCAGAAAAAATACAGGCTAATGAGACCTAACAACTGGACGTCTCAGTGTGACGGGCACAGTGCAATTCGTCGCTGACGAAATGCGTCTGTTATAGGCAGAGGTTAGTCCACTTAACATCAGGTGGGCCTCGGGCTTGTTCCGTCACAATAACATAAAAAAAAAAAAAAAAAAAAAAAAAACAAGAATTACTTATAGCATTTCGATGTTTCGAACGATACCAGGTGGAAGACAATAGGTTTACGCCCTATAATATAGCTATATGTTCGAATCATAGGAGTCATGGGAAGATATATATAAAAACATGACCAAATGTGGATTTTATGTGCTATAATATTATACATGAGCTCTGAATAACCCTATAGAGGCGTGATCAGTTCTTAAATTGATATATGTTTCTTGGTTTTATGTCATATCAAATCAAATCAAATCATTTATTGCAAATATAGGTATTGAAGCTGTTTAGTATATATAACAGTTCTGCCATATTTGGCTTGCAATATTGTTCATATATTTCATATATCCTAGTAATATTATAAATGCGAAAGTTTGTAAGTAATGATGTATGGATGTTTATTACTGTTTCACGCAAAAACTACTGAATGAATTTTCATGAAACTATACAATAATATAGCTTACATATTAGAATAACACATACGTTATAATTCATAAAGATATTGTGTAAATTGTCCAAAATATAACGATAAGTATAAATAGGTAAAAATATCCGCCATATGCGATCTATTCTGGCGTGCGTTGCAAAATCTTTTAGCATCACACGGATAGTAATGTAACGGATTTTTTTATCTTAAATTGTTACATGTGTAAGCCATTATCGCCAAAATAGTGAACCAAAAATACTATAAAAATTGTTTTTTCTATTAATCCTTTGGCATCGGCTGACCCACTATGGCTAATTTATGAATGAAATTCTATTGTTATCACTATCGCAGATATCAATGGGTTCGATATTTGGTAGTAACAAATTGATCCTTATCAAACTAATATTATAAAGGCGAACGTTTGTGTGTGTTTGTATGTTTATTACTTCTTCACGCTCAAATGGCTAGACTATTTTGATGAAATTTGGTATGAAATTGATGAGGCGCTGGATAAAGGATACTTTTATCATCATCATCCATTCACGACCTGGGTGTAACCGCGGGGCGCAGCTAGTATCATATAGTTTCGAATTGATGGACATGTCAATGGATCGACAAGGACGAGGCAGTTATTAGTATAATTAACTTTAAGAGAATGATTTGAGCAAATTTTCTCGATCGTGCGCTCGTAGAGTCAAGACCTCCTGAGGATGTTTCGTGTAGAAGCGAAACGCGTCGAAAATTCTTCCGGTTTGGCTGGGTGGCGTTTGTGACGTCACGTCGGCTTAGCAGGAAAATTAGGCGGAATTGTCACTAGATATATTTTATATTTTTTAAGTGTTTTATTAAAATATTAATTTTATGTTTTCGTAAAATATATTAAAAATATTTGTTATTATTAAATATGGATTTCCGCAAAGTAACGCCTGAATCTATTCATTATTGTTTAAATATTTACTTTGCGTTTTTAAACTACGTAACTACTTCTTTGTTAATTAAAACATTAATTGCTTGTAGGTATTAAATAAATATCTTTTATCTGAGAGGTGCGAAGTAAACAATAAATTGTTCTCTGACATAATGCTACAGAATAAATAATATTACTACGTATAATGTGACTAGTATCGCCAGTGTCAGGAAAATAATCATTTCTTGGAAGTCAATGACCTTACAGAGCCTTATACGCTCTTGAACAAATCATAAAAATACATACGCATATTTTGATTTGTATACAATTAATACGGAAAAATCAATTAATAACACTTGCCAATGACTGTGCTGTGTATTTGTCACAGTGTATTGAAATCACCCAGTAGGTAATCTTCTTGATTTATAAAACTGACCACTATCTCTACTTGAAGGTTATATAAATATAAATGAGTTATATTCATATTTAATCTCAACACTTGATAACTCATGAAGTGGGTGATATTGTGTCTGTGTTCTATAGGCTATTAATCTTCTGATGCAAACGCTCTTCCGCATTAAACACCTTGGCACTACATTTTTATGGGATTCTAACGGAACAAGCACGAAGCCCACCTGGTGTTAAGCTGTAACCTCTGCTTGTAACAGATGCAATCCATCACAAGCGACGAACTGTGCTGCGCCTATCAACCTGAGACATAATTTATTTATGTCTCAACGGGATGTGCCTTTAATTTAACTAGCTCCCATACCCTTCAATCCGGAATACAGTAATGTGAACATTACTGGATTAGCGGTAGAAATAGGGATGTTGGTATTACTTCCCCGAATTAACTCGTTCACAAAGAGGTCTACTGCTATTACTTCACAGGAACGTGTAAATTAGGTGACTGTTTTATTACGTTTAAAATTTTGGTACATAATTTATATATCAGAAATTGCTGTGCAAAAACGTATTTGGGAATTTAATTTTTGAATGTACTTCTGGTAGTTAAAACAATATCTGTTACCATGTCGACTTCCACTTGTATCTAAGTTTTCGATATTAAATAGTTGAAGAATCATGATACTCTAATAAAGTCTCATGATTACCTACTGTCACTTGACTGTGTATTACCCAGGAATTCCCTGAAACTGAGTCACACGATCCTTTGGAGTAGTGCCAAGTATTTACTAACAGGGGCTTGTTTGCATCATAAGATGTCGTAGTGGTGCCGTTAAACATGATTAATTGTCAAATTGGCGAGGGATTATGAGCTCAAGCAGATGATTAAAGGATTTGAGAATACCTTTTATGGTTCGGTTAGACAAGGTTTATGCTAAGCGGCTTTGAGTACAGCTTTTTGATTGAGTATGTGATGTCATAAATAAAAATAACTTGTACTGACTTGTTATATAAACAAATCGACACAAGATATTGTATTTTTTATTTTGTTTGATATGTAAGCCTTTGACAAAATTTCTTTAACAGGCTTAACCTAGAATTACTGGCTCTCAAGGACAGCTGCTTGAACACACCGTTAGGTACTTGGCGACACATTTTCTAATTGATGTTTTTTGGTGATTGGGTGGTCGCTTTGTCGGTAGCCAGACAGGCATTTGCTAAATGCCCTTCCACCATGGTGAAGCTGAAGCTCGCGGTATGTACCTACAATAGATATTGGTGCTGTGCTTATGGGGAAACCCATTGTGAAATTAGTTTTTAACAGATATCGCTAAATGTTTGTGACATACAAAAGGTCACTTTGTTTAGAAAAAGTTATTATTTTTTTGAGTTTACAAGTTTAAAAGGCGTCTGTATAGCGTTTAGATGTAAAAAAATAGGATTATACAGATTCCCGATGGGAAAAAGCCTTAAAAATGTTTCTTATACGAATAGAATACTTAATAGGTGGAATCTGACTACACAATTAAAATTAATGAATTTATTCGCAATCTATTTGTTTTAATACATTATGTAATATATATTTCTATGCAAAGAATACGGTGTTTTAGAGTCGAGTCTGTTAGAGTTCTAAGTTATTAATGTTTCAGGATATGCTTGTTTACTGCTATTAGTAAATCTAAGCTTTTTCCCTTAATTTCGAATAGGCAAGCATTAGACCGCAGTCTCATCTGATGGTAGCGACGACGCGTTGGAGCATGCTTGTCTAAAAAATAAAGTGCGTCGCCGTTGAAAAGTATGTTACATCTGGATTTAGAACTTAAAGAATGTAAAATCAATAAACAACTCAGGCTTCAACTCGTGTTTATTTCTTTCTCATTTCCTTACTAAGTTTCCTCATAGAGATTAAAATGTTTGTTCTTATGCGTTTTCCGTTGTATAATTATTATAAACATGTAATTATTTAATTATAATCAATTTGTGTGACATTGAACCAAGTTGTGGTTTGTTTTGTATAATGTTTATTAATTTAGAAGTTTACAATAACAAATATTTATTACATATTTCAATGTATAAAATGATAAAGAATAACATCTCACATAATATACATATAAAGTACTGTACAAATTTATCACTATCACTACAAAGTTTAAAACAAAGTTACTTCTCGCTGTCTGTCTGTCCCTATATATGCTTAGATCTTTTTAAAACCACGCAACCGATTTTGATGCGGTTTTTTAATAAATAGAGTGATTCAAGAGGAAGGTTTATATGTACAATACATGCATAATATAGTAGAGAAACACTGATCATTTTAGAGGTTTCTAATGTGATGTCGTAAATAAACACATTTTTTACGCTTACATTGCAAACGCTGGCTGAACCCTACGAGATAGATCAAAATAATGTACTACAGTATTGTACACCTCCTATTCCTTTATCCTTAATGTCACTATTCCTATTCCTTTATCCTTCTTTACCTGAAAAATCGGTGAATTACAAACGTTGCTGTTTTTTTGTTTATATATATATATCCTGGAGCTTCGCGAAATACTTCTCTTATTCTCCTTTGCCTTAGAAACGGGTATAGTTTAGTTGAAAGATATTTCGTTAACTTGATTGCGTTAAACTTATAAATTGTAGATTTCGATTAATATAAAATTATTCGCACGTAATTTGATCATTTAAAGTTTAAACCCTCCCGACGGAAAAAGAGCGATGATAAAAGTTTTAAAGGCTTGTGTTATTCTCGTGGCAGATTATTCATATCATATGTCAATTGGCATTTTGAACAAAATCTTTAACGTAGTTTGAAAGGTGTTTCGGCTTTGTGCGATAACAAAGAAAATAAATCATTAGGAAAAATAAATGCCGTTAATGTATTCTTAATAAAGATTTTGTGCTACAGAAAAATTAGGTGTTCGAAATAGAGTCAAGGATTAAAATGTTCAAGAACATGTGAAAGAAGTAACAATTCCGATATAAATATATTTTTCTACATGTACATCCAGGACCTTTCCATTTTGTGCCGACCGTATGTTCTTTTATTTCTGTAACTGCTCTCACAATTTTTAAACGAAACATTTCGTCACAAATACCATCTGCAGCATTTCCTTTACATGTCTATTGTGAAAGTAATTCTATTTCCGTTCGTTTCACACCCGCTTACACTTGTCGCGTTCCAGTTTCCATTCCAGTTTGTTTACCACTCGGGATAGTTTACAAACCAATCTAGAAAATGTAATCAGTCGCTTTAGGGATGCCACCTGCGCTGTTGTTTTTAGTTTGGTAACTGTTTACGAAGTTGTGTTTTCGATTTATTTATTTATTCCTCAAAACAAAAAGCAATTAAAAAAACATATTAATGTAATGTATCAGACCTGAATTGCAGTTCAGATACCTGCGTGTTACAGCAAATGTATAAAGTAAACGTGTTTGAGTTTTACACACACACCATTTAAAATATTAGGCTATTCGATTGCGGCCAAAGGTTTTTTGGTACTTTTTGTAAGTGATCTGATTCGTGATGTGTAGCTTTTTATCATTTGTTAAAGTTTACAACAAATCTAAAACTGTTATCTTGCTAGGGTTTGCACCTGCGCTGTTATTTCCACGTTTGCTACTGGCTACGAAGTTATGGTTTCGATAGCGACCGAAGATTTTTATTTATTTTATAGGTGATGTTAGTTGTGACACGTTTAAATATGGAAGAACTTTTAAAGGGATAGCAATAAACCTAAATCAGAATGCAATCAGACTTGAGAAATACTTAATATACGTAAATAAAAAAATTAACATTTGCTAGAATTGGGCGCACATTTAGCCTTATACCCTACGAATAAATATGAAAAGAAATGTAATTCAAGCTCAAAAACAACAGAACGCAAACTATACCGCAGCGGGCGTGGCTTAAAAAGTTTACCGCGCGGCCCTGTCAGTTCGCCGTGTGGGCTCGAGTCATGCGGTTGTACCGCGGGAATTTTCAACTGCATTTATCAATATTCTTCTGCGTTGTTTAATTCTGCAAAAATACCATAGAGTGAAATAAAATGGTTGAGAAGCCATACGGATGTAAAAAAAAACAGGAATACCTTTTATAAACGAGTAATGAACAATGTTTTGGAAACCCATACTTGACTACCCTGGATAGTTTTATGCAACATGAATTTTACATTAAATCAAAAATAACTTTGGAACATTGTTAGTCTTAGATTTTTTTTTTATGAAAACAGTTCTCAAATATTTTTTTTTGTGTTCTCAATTTTTAATGTCATACATGTGTTAGAAATACCATAAAAATACTTTGAAAAAGGTCCTAAATTCTTATTTAGTATTTGTGCTACTAATGACACAAAAATATCCTAGATGTAGGGTTTAGGTCTGACAACTGTCAAAGTGTCAATTGAAGTAGTATTTTTAGTATTGATTTCATTTTAGGGATATAAAGGACATAAAAATTACAAATAAATTGATCTTAGGTTTTATAACTGTCATGCTTGAGATCTATTTCTAGGTAACTCCTATATCAATTGTATATAGCCAAAATATAAAATTATAACAGATAAATGCGACATCAACTGTCACGTTGATAGTTGTCACTCCTATGGCTGCGGTATTGTTAGTTCCAATAGGTATATATAACCCATCTACTTCATTTGGTACAATGGAATACTAGAATAATAGTTCTGGGCATGCTGGGCACGCTGCCAACTAGAGGTTTGGAGTGTTTAGACTGCCTGCAAGCCTGCAATGGCAGGTAGTTTGTAAAATAGTTGTAGTAGCTAAAAATATTTATTATTGATTGCAGCATTTTGTTAAAAGACATACCACCATAAAACACTTATTAATGTAGCACACGTAATAAGAAATCTTTAAACTTAAATTTTAATTCTTTGTTTAATCCAAATTAATATTAACTTGAATAAAAAGGTTTACTTGAAATCCATTTCTACTCCTTTAGCGCATTATATATACCACCTTTTAAATTATAGAATATTATTTCCAAGAAAGTAATTCCAATCGACTGAAATAAATTGCATGAAAAACCATAAATCAATACGTAAACAAGCTAACACATTGTGGCACAACGCCATCCACGCGCCTCTAAAGCTAGGAACGCACTACAGAGGTGCGGGGCGTCGTGGTATCTGAGCGACCATCACAGTACTGCAGCAAAGTACTAAGCAGCTACTGATGAACTTACAAAACGTATCTTGACGACATATACAACATACAGTATAGAATACGGAAAATTATTGTACCTCCTAAAATTAAATAAATACTGTGGCCCACTTATTACATTATTTAAACACTTGTTACATTATTCCAGTTCATAAAAAGTTCAATTAAATATACTTCACGAACAGTACTTCCGAACAGAAATCCAATCTCCTATAAGTCATTCTAAACTCAGCAGAAGCATAAAAATAGAAAACTACATGTACCTAGAGACAATAGAGTATCCGGCAAAAGAACCGCTCAATTCCTAATTTCTCACCTCATTAATAATCTGCCGTGTACAATAAAAGATAAAAAGAAAAAAAAAATTAAATACATTCTGAAAAAATATTATGCATAATAATTTTATAGCTATATAAAATGGAACATCAACTTGAAATAAGGAACATGAACTTTGTAGAGCGTAAGCGCACACAAATGCAATTTCCTTGAGACATGTCACACAGCCGTCACAAAACTGGTTCGTATTTGTTGTATGCTCAGTGGGTAGCTGCTTACTGCACATAGAATAAAAAAATTCATTGAGCGCCTGAGACAAAAGCTATTTATGTAAGCAAAACTCATGCTTGACTCTAAAATCTAGGTCTATCTAAAAAAATCCATCTTTTTACTGTTTTGTTTAGTTATATTGTTTTGTTAGCTATTTGGCTGTGTACGTAAGAAATTCTACCTAATTAAGATATTTTGTTGATATATACCTATTTTTCTCGAGAATTCAATGTATAGACAAACCTAACATAGGTTTTAAGACATTACTAAAGCATAATGGTTTTTTTATAATATTTTGGATAGTAAATTAAAAAAAAAGTAGTGTGTCATTTTCGTTCACTATACCAATGCGGCGTAGCAGAACGGTTCTTCCAACTAATAGCAAAAATTCGAAATGGATGAAGACGACGAAGGAGAAATAATCGTGCTGTCTTGCAAAAAGGCAGATAAAGCTGAAAAATTAAAAAGTGTTCTATTTGGGTGAAATATGTAACATATTCTCGTTTGAAAAAAACTGTTTTCCACGACTCTTCAGAGATAATAACGGATTTCACACAAATTTTAGAGCGTAACATAAGGTCTTATTAATTGTTGAAACGTGGGTGGAATGTGAAATGACTGGATAATTTACTGCACCGCGTCTCTCCGGTGCCTCTGTAGCGCTGCGCCGTGCCTTTCCGATGCCTCATCACTATAGTGTGGTTTACGCCATTAATAAATCCATACAAATTAAAATTTCTCGAAACGCGCCGCTTCGCTGCCACGCTGTACCGCAGTAGTGCGGTTTGGCCTTAAGGCTATGACGGCGGTGACAACATCACCTTGACGCGACCAATCAGATGCGATCATTTCAAAGTGCCAAATAATTAACCAATCAAATTGAATTTGGAACATTGTGCGTGTTTTGTTACTTGTGAACTTGATGAGGCCGAAATCAAAGCGGTCACTGTATCAGAGTTATACTTCTTTACATTAATTTATTCGTAGCTTATACCACTTGACCTAAGGGCGCTCAAATAAGTTTAGAAAATAAGATGAATTCCCTGTCCTCATCCATATAAATTAGACATACATTACCATACAATTTATTATTTTTTATTGTGTTGATAACCCTAGAAACGAGGTCTTTATCTTTGAAAACGTAAAAGCACGGATTTATGTCGCCCTTAATAGAGCTTGCAAACTTTTTGAAGGCTTTTAACGAACAGCCTTTGTGATGCAGATTTGAGTTTTGGAGAAACTTCCTGATTTGGAAAGAATTTAATATCATAAATGGTGAATATTTTTTATTAAAAATATTTTTTTGAACTCTTTAGTACATATTGTTTAGATCACTGTCCTTATTTATTTAAAACTGGCGAGCCGCCCGGGTTCGCTCGGGTGCAGTGCTGAGACTAAATATACTACAGATTTTTGAAGCGCTCGTAGCGAAGTTTACTTGGCTGTTCTCAACCGATCAGCAAAGTTAAGCAACGTCGCGCGCGGTCATGAGTTGGATGGGTGACCGCTAGTGACATTACTACTGAGCGTGCACGTGCTTCGGAGGGAACGTTAAGCCGTCGGTCCCGGTTGTTGTCTTAGGATGGCAGTCGTTATAGCATGGTGGTAGGGCATTTTGCGAATGCCCGCCTGGCTAGCTACCACCCTCAAGTTGAAAGATCTGTCGCCAAGCACCTAACGGTGTGTTCCGGCAGCTGTCCTTGAGAGCCAGTAATTCTAGGTTAGCCTGAACAACATCTTCGACCACATCATCACTTACCATCAGGTGAGATAGTGGTCAAAGGCTAACCTATCAGGCATAAAAAATAAAAAATAAAAGATTGTCTTTATATTATATACAACGTTCACAGCTTTTATGTCATTAGACAATACAAATATGGTTTCTTTAGAAGCAACCTTCTCTTGAAAGTGCGATATATAATTGGCCATGTGAAAAACACTCAACGCGCAACGAAAAATCGAATGTATTTAAGGTACTTAATTGGATAAGAATTAATGCTGTATTGCCTAAAATTGTTTCGTAAGTAAGCCATTCTTTATCGTAAACAGTGGAGATAAAAAATTGGTTATTGTGGGTTATCCCTAAGAGATATTATACATATACCATTGCGGAATTTTATAGACTTTTTTAGGTTACAATACTGTAGTACTTACCAACATTATTTTGATCTATCTCATAGGGTTAAGCAAGCGTTTGCAATGTAAGCGCAAAAAATGTGTTTATTTACGACATCACATTAGACACTTCTAAAATTATCAGTGTTACTCTACTATATTATACATGCAGTACATATAAACTTTTCCTCTTGAATCACTCTATCTATTTAAAAAAACCGCATCAAAATCGGTTGCTTAGTTTTAAATATCTAAGCATATATAGGGACAGACAGACAGAGAGAATTGAATTTGTTTTATACATGTAGTGATAGTCCTTTATTTATGGGATGTCATCATTGTCATCTGATCGCTCTCAGCGAAACACGCGACTATTGGCACACGTAGTTCTTGATTAATATGTTTTTAGGGTTCCGTACCCAAAGGGTAAAAACGGGACCCTATTACTGAGACTTCGCTGACCGGTCCGTCCGTCCGTCTGTCACCAGGCTGTATCTCAAGAACGGTGATAGCTACACAGTTGAAATTTTCACAAATGATGTATTTCTATTGCCGCTATAACAACAAATACTAAAAATAAAATAAGAATACATATTTAAGGGGGGCTCTCATACAACAAACTTGTTTTTTTTTTACCGTTTCTTGCTCGATACTAATAACGGTGACAGGTAGACGCTTTAACTATTCACAGAATATTTAGTGCGCGAGACCCACTCGCACTTGGCCGGTTTTTTTTTTAGTTACAAGTTTCACAATGTCATGTATCAAAGTGTATCTATATATAGCTAATATTTATCTATCAATTGTGTGCAGATATTAAGTGTATTTTTTTTCTATTCATCGTCGATTTTTCTCATTTGTCGTGAGTTTCATTCCTGTCTTGCTAGTGTTCTGGCATGATTCAACTGTTACAATTTATTCCTCTATGAAATTAGATTGCATCTTAGATCATATTATACTCGAAGGATTGTATAGGCATAATATGCATCTACATATTTTTTTCCTTTTTTTTCATATCTTTGTGAAGGAACAAGCACGAGGCTCAGACGTTAATCGGATTAACCTCTGCCTATAACAGATGCATTTCGTCCGAACGAATTGCACTGCGCCCGTAGCACTGAGACATACAGTTGTTAAGTCTCATGTGTTTAATTTTTCTGGTTCTCAAGGGCTGCTGCCGGAACACACTGTTAGGTGCTTGGCGACAGATTATCTACTTGAGGTTGGTAGCTAGTTTGCTGCTCGGCAGTCCATAGCTATTACCGCTCGGCCATCATTGCTTCAGAATCATGCTCTAAAACGCTCGTATACATTGGTCGGCTGCAATACTAATTCTTGAATCTGGAGCGTTCAATTCCTGGTATTCCTGTTGTGAATGTTACTCAGTCACTGTCATAGTGACTGGTACTTAAACTGTGCTGTAACAGTTATATAATCGTTGATCTTCCGTTGAAACCACTTTTACAGTGTTAAAATATCAGACTATAAAAATATAAAATATCAGAGTTTGTATTGGTTGGTTGATAAGGTTTTAATATTTTTATGTTTGCAATAACGCATGCTCTGCGGATTACATTACAAAATTACTAGAGACTAGATAAACTATTAGAGATATAGTTTTCAAAAATCTACCGCGAATTTTCTTCTTCTTTGAAAAGTGTATACTTAAGTGCTCGGAGCGCTTTCCGTACCAACGTAGTTTCGTCATATTTTAAATACCAAGTGTTCAAACTCGGAGAATTTCTTTATGCATATAGCTGAGCCTTATATCTATGCTTCAGGTTTGCCAGTATTTCGATTTATATATTTTTTTATCCCTTAATGTCAAAATCACAATTCCCATAAAAAACTATTTTTCGAGTTATTTTTGATACTAATTAATTTAAACGAAAATCTCAAGGCCATACATGCAAAGTTTCGCCGAGTTTGAACACTTAAAATATGACGAACCTACGCTTGTATCGCAAGCGCCCGGTATTTTACCTTTAGTTGCCTTTTACGACACCCACAAATTAATATAATAAATTATTAAAACAATATCATTATATATGCGTCGATTTAAGAACAAACCTCCTTTGTTTTTGAAAAAAAAAAAGTATAAAAATACGCAAGCACCTATTTAAATAAAATTCAACACGACCGGATATGTAGGGCTATGCAAAACAGTGTTTCGCCGCACTGAAAAAAATCTAAAGTCAGAAGCGCCCTAATGACGGCCAATTTATATGGTATGAAGGCAAAAAACCGACCAAACGTAAATACGTATAAAAACGCCTTCCAACTAAAAGGCGTTAAAGGAGGTTAGTGAAGGCGAATGTTTCTTTTCGTCTTCATTTAAGGTGTATTATGTGGTCTTTCTTAAATATTGACTTTTCGATGAGGCCGATTAAGTCGTACGTTATAGTGATAATCACCCTATATAAACCGCCGTAAAAGTAAGTTATATTTTATGGTCAATACTGCAATTATTATCGTATAACAAGTTCAATTCTGAAAATACTTTACGGAAGGCGTTTTTTGACGGTTGTGTTTATTATAAAACATGGTACATTTTTATTGATTTCGCTTTGCGTGGTGAAAATCATCTTAAGAGTTGTGAATTCATCTTGCGTAGTTACAATTCAACGGTAAAAGGTCAAATTTGATTTAAGCTCCAAAGTCGTTTTTCTCAGTGCGGATAGGGTAAAAATGTAGGGCAAGAATAAATTACTATTACAAACTGGCAACACTGTACCTACATTACTTCAGTGTGTACTATTTACCCAACAGTTTCACAAGCGGCGATTTCTGAACCCGCAAATAAAGCATGGAGTTCTTCACAATGCTTACCATTTAGCGGTTTTCTCGCAATCAGTAAAGAAACAAGCACAAACGTAAAGCATTGCTTACGTAAAGTTCCTAAGTACCTTCGTTAGTTGGGATGTATGGTGTGTATATAAGATTAAAATTCTGAAGCGCTCGTAGCGAGGTTTGCTTAGCCGATCAGCAAAGTTAAGCTACGTCCGCCACAGTCATGATGTGGATGGGTGACCGCTAGTGACATTACTACTGAGCGCTTCCGTGCTTCGAAGGGCACGTTAAGCCGTCGGTCCCGCGGCGGTTGTTGTCTTACGATGGCAGTCGTTATAGCATGGAGGTAGGGCATTCTGCGAATTTAATAAATTATTATTTTAAATTTCATCAAAATCGATTAAGCCGTTATTGTCTTACCCTCCGATAACTGAAAAAAAATCCTATCTTGATAATATCGTCATTGCCAGTGTATGACAATCGATCCCGTAAGTAACAAGAGTCACTAAAAATGGTGAAAAAAATTCTTCCCTTAAAATGGAACCGACTTCAACACCCAAAAGTGTGAAATTACTTGTTGAAGTTGGTACCATATATTATTATTATAGTCGGCACACGATATTGTCATAATAGGTACTTTGATCTATTATGGTAGCGACTTCAACAACTTAATTCACACTTGAGGGTTGAAATCGGTTCCATTTTCAAGTAAAAAAAATAATGATCATGGGATATAATATAAATCCATTGTCTTATGTATCAGCCTACTTCTCTGGGAAATTGGCGTGCTGCTATGTGTAGAGTGTAAAAGCAGACAGCATCAAATCATAGGACAATCTTTGCACTTTAGACCTTAATACCTTCTGACAAGATTGAAAGTGCAAATGGCAGCGAAATAACTACCGTGGAATCGATTCTGAGCTGAGTCATCAATTATAGAACGTTAAGGACCTTGTAATAAGGTTTGAAATTGCTGTACGGTCAGTGTAGCATGACATGTCATCTTCCGGCCATTGTGTGAAGTTCCCAGTAGCTCGAGTGTTGATTCAACTCTTCGAAGAAGCTTGTGAAGACATTCTATTGTGATAGCATGTCTGAGACGCTGTGGTGAGCAAACATGTGGTGTTAGAAACCTGGGCGTAAAATTTCAATAATATTTTTCAAGATTGAAATGAATTGTATTGCCTCGGATTCGTCCGCTTAGGATTTAGTCTCCGTGTTTTTCAAATATTTAAAATTTTTAGTCATTACTGTCTATGCTAAATAAGACACAATTAATAATTTATTATATAATGAATAGATTCAGGCGTTACTTTGCGGAAATCCATTTATAATAATAACAAATATTTTAAAAGTATTTTATGAAAACATTTAATTAATTATTTAATAAAACACTTAAAACATCTTTATAAAAATGATATATATCTAGTGACAATTCCGCCTAATTTCCTGCTAAGACGATGTGACGTCACAAACGCCACGCAGCCAAACCGGAAGAGTATTCGACGTGTTTCGCTTCTAAACGAAGCATCCTCAGAAGGTCTTGATTCTACGAGCGCACGATTGAGATTTTTAAGTGTTTTATTTAATAGTTAATTAAATGTTTTCTTAAAATACTTTAAAATATTTGTTATTATAAGTGATATCAAAAGTTTTGGAAAAGGTAGTTTATATGCAAATGGAAAAGTTCATTAATCAGGAAAACATTTTACCTAAACATCAGTCTGGTTTTCGTAAGAGTCACGGAACAGAAACAGCCCTTCTGAAAGTCACTGATGATTTGTTATCAGCTTCGGACTCTGGTATGGCTAGCGTTCTTGTACTGTTAGACTTCTCACGTGCATTTGAATGTTTAAACCCTTATCTTCTAGTTGCGAAACTTTCATATTATGGTTTTTCATCAGAAACATGCGAATGGTTCAAAAGTTATCTCATTGGTAGAGAGCAATATGTAGAGCTGGAGAACGGTAAAGGTAGCAAAATTGTTTCTTCAGTCGAAAATGTACTAAGAGGCACGCCACAGGGCTCTATTTTGAGTCCCATTTTGTTCTCTTTATTTACAGCGGACCTATCGGAACATATAAAAGCTTGCAATTACCATCTGTATGCGGATGATACACAGATTTATCATAGTTTTGAACCAGAGCATACCAGGGATGCCATACAACGTATAAACAAAGACTTAAATGAAATCTACGAATGGGCTCAGCGCAACTCCTTGGTTTTAAATCCATTGAAATCCAAATTTATGATTTTAGGTACTAAAACGCAAATCAGTAACGTCCTTCGTAATGATCCTAGGCTTGCAATTAATTTTACACAAATACCTTTGGAAACAGAGGTAAGGAATTTAGGGATGATAATGGATAGTGCACTAAGATATGAGAAACATGTGAACGATAAAATAAAGAATGCATTTTACAAATTAAAAGTTTTATATCCCATAAGAAAATACATTTCTGAAGAGGTAAGAAGTTTACTTTGTGACCATTTAGTGCTCTCTCCATTTAATTACTGCAGTGCCGTATATGGACAGAGAATATGGATTAAGACGGAAAACGCAATTCAACGTGTTCAAAACGCATGCGCGCGTTTTTGTTTTAACATACCCAGGAGAGATCATGTCACGCCTTATTTAGTAAAAAAAAATATTCTGAATATGAAGTCACGCAGAGAACTTCATCTTGCGTGTGTTACCCAAAAAGTGCTCTACAACAAAAAACCGGAATATTTATTCGAAAAATTCTCATGGTCGAAAGATATTCATCAGGCTTATACTCGTTCTAAGCACAGTAACACATTGGCTATCCCATTGTTCAAAAAACCAGGTTTTAAGGGTTGCTTCAAGTTAAGAGCTGCTAAAATTTGGAACGATCTGCCGCCACCTTTGCGAACAATACGATGTAGTGTAATATTCAAGACACGGGTTAAATTAAATTTGTTAGTCCGCCAAAGACATAACTTCGAGGCAACCTTTAGAATCCACAGTTCACACCATAGATTAGTCTAAGCATAGTAAGCAAACACATACACACACGCACATACACACACACACAGCACACACAAAAATTCCCCACCACACATCTACTTACACATTAAAAAAAACTGGCATCGGCACCCACATTGTTATTTGCGCAAGTTAATATATATATATATATATTTACTGTTCCACAAAAAGTATTTAAAGTATAGATCGCATTATTATTTTCAATTAATGTATTATTATTTGGTGATGTTATTTAATCTATCGTATATGAAAAAGTCCTACTAATAGATTGCTGTTTTGTCTGTGTTTTATTAAGGTTTATTGGTAATTCTTGAACTCGCTTTTTTATACTCTTTTTTTCTCGGCGAACATCTTAGCCCGAGTTCAGGAATCCACTGAAAATCAGTGTTATGGTAGCACCTTGACTGGTGTGGCCATAACTCAAACTGAGTGTATTCCTTTTGCTATAAGTTGTATATTGTTTGTAAGAAATTGTATGTCATTTATTTTATTTTCTGTAGCAATAAATTATTATTCTATTCTATTATTAATTTCTTATATATTTTTAAGATAATTTTCAAACGCGTTTATTACACGTTTGCCCAAAAAATGGATTGTTATGTTTTACGTGTATGTATGTATCTATGTAAGTTTATTTATTCCACCATATCTTTTAAATGTCTGTATAGATTTGGATGTATGGGGTACCGTTAGAATCCTTACATGATCCCAACTAATCCCGAGAGACATTGGCAGTGCAGTCGTGTTTTTTTCAATTAAATGTTCCAGCATACAGATTTCGATCACTGCCAAGTGTTTTGCATGGTGGAAGGGCCACCTGGCTAGATACCACCGTCAAGTTTTCGACTATGGTAATTTTATTTATGTTCAGTATTGTTCTCATGTGAGTGATATGTAATATCTTTTTTGAGAATGAATATCTTTAAACCTAAACCTAAGTTGAAAATCTGTCGCCAAGCATCTAGCGGTGTGTTCCGGCAGCAGTCCTTGACAGCCAGTAAAATTACAGGCACATGAGACTTAACAACTCTGTCTCAGCCAAGTGACCAATCGCTCTGCGACAGACGCAGAGCGATTGGTCACTTGCGACGAAATGCATTTGTTATAGACAGAGGTTAGTCCGCTTAACATCCGGTAGGTATCGAGTTTGTTCCGACACAATCGCATAAAAAAACATTGGACGTAGGGATATAAAATAATGTAAAATATACGCGATATACCTTGTTGATTTTTATGACCCTCAAGCAATCATATTCTGAAAGAAAGCTCTAAGATTTCTTTATTCAAACAAGACACAACATTATACTGCAATCAGCAGATACATTTATCATGCCCATACAATTCTGCTTATCATTATAATACAGAAACTGTCTCCGAATTAACATACGCATGTTGTCTGCATATATAATGATCTACAATGTTGCCATATGTAAGTACGTATAGCGAAAGCTTCCCGTTTGGTATGCCAGGCCATGTACATCCGATAAGACGATCGTTGTGTATGTCCTATGGCTGCTTTATGGTAGTTACTTCCCATCTGCCATCTACATCCGGAGGTAATGGTGTACCTACTTCGTTTATCTCGTAGAGAAAAAGTTGATAGTTAGTTTATTTTTTTATATTGTTATGTTTGCAATAACGCCTGCTATGCGGATTACATTACAAAATTACAAATATACGATAGAATTTGTTTTAAGTCGTGTGCGGGATTCGAACCCGCGTCCATCCACCCCTTTAGCCGGGGTATGCTCCAACCAATTGAGCTAACATGACATGACGTCATTTAACCATTGTGTTGGGTTCGAATCCCGCACATGACTTAAAATTTTTCCTATCGTATATTTGTAATTTAGTTAGTATATTGATTATTATTTATGTTTTATTGTTCAGTTGAAAAAAATCGTTGATGTTAGCAGGTTAAAACTAGAATGAAAACTAGCTCTCAAGTAGAGTTTCCGCAACGGACAGCTTAATGCTTGGTGACACATTTTCTTATTTCCAGTGGTAGTTATGCAGGTGAATATACGTGAACCCTAGAAAATATTCAATAACTGATATAATAAATATGTATTTCGTTATTCGCCAAGACTACTAACTTTATCAAAATTGTTTATTGCACGAACAACTTACTAACTTAATTCCAGAGAAAAAATCTTTAAGGCTAGAGTGGTCGTGGTGCTTTCCATGCGAACGTAGTTCGTCATATTTTAAATACTAAGTTTTCAACCTTGATGAAACATTGCATGTGTGTCTTTGAGCCTAATATCTATGCTTCTGGTTTGTCAGATTTCCGTAAAAATTAAGTATTCCTCGAATTTCAAAAATTATTCGACAAATCGTTTTGTGTGACAATTTTTAATGTGACAGTTAGGTTCGGTTAATTTTTAAGATTAAAATAGACCATTTTTATTGTGACAGTTAGGGATAAAATAAATAATATATCGATAAACTGGCAAACCAGAACTATAGATGTTAGGCTCAGTATGCAGTAGTAGTATGCATACAAAATTTCACCGAGATGGAACACTTTGTATTTAAAATATGACGAAACTACGTTTGGATGGAAAGCGCTCCGTGCACTCTACTCTTAAGGCGATACTTAAAAATAGTAATGTTCATCTGACTTTTAACTGCTTCTCTCTTAAACGTCACGAAACTTATAGTTTTATATTATCAATTTCGTAAATTTTTATGACTAATATTACTAATAAAACTAATAAAAATGAAAGCCAGAAACACGATTGGTGAAACTTTTCTCAATATAGTTGTTTTTCCAAGTTTGCTCTTGAGAAAATAACTGTATTTGCTCTTGAGAGAAAAATTCTCAATATATTTACTTTCCCAGGTTTGCTCTTCCCAAACATTCTTTACGTTTTTACTCAAAAGTATGAAGACATTAACCCATTGAAATCGGCGATAATGATAACAATAGAATTTCATTCATAACTAGGACATAGTTGGCCTGACGATGCCAACTTATCAACAGTACATTTTTATTCAATTTGTAAGCCAATCATAATAACTAGTGAAATTTAACAAATTTTTGTTTTAACATCATATGCTCTTAGATTTTAATTATATTCTTGTCGCTTACGTCGTTTACTTTCGAGTACGCTTCTATCAAGACCCAACGTGTATAATCAATATAAATATAATAATAATTTGCATTCAAGACTATAATTAGCGCTACCACTTTTTCGCAGGCAAATTCTAAGACTACACAGAAAAAAAGGAATACTTGAGCCAACGCATGTTTTTATTCAAGAATATTTGTGATTAATATATATTGAAAACACTATATTCTCAGGAATATATTCTTGAATCAAAGTATATATTGCATTCTTCTTTGGAGAAATCGTTAAAGTGTTTAAATACGAATATGGTTAGTTTTGAATCCAAGAATGGTGGTAAGAATCTTACCATAAATATTCGTAAGTGAAGCACCTTAATTACATTCGAACTTGAATATTTAAAAATATTTCAAGAAAGAATATAGACATTTTATTTAGAGAATAAAATGTTAACGGAAGAATTCCTATTTTATTGTTAGAAGAATATTTTCGTTCTCTTGAAATAATAATTTGAATACTTTATGTGAAGAAATATTTTTTGGGTCAAAACAATATTCCTAAGAATATTCGAGTGTAATATCAAGACTCGATTATTTTTCAGTTCAGAATATATTCTTGTTGTAATACAGCATTGTCTTGAATTTATTAAGACAATGTATATTCTTGGCTAACGAAGTCTTTTTTTTCTGTGTAGCTATGCTTATAATCACAGAATAAGCAAACTCGAAACCACTCACCTGAGTGAAACGTGAACTTTGATCTATATTGATAAATATATTATTCAAGTCTACAAGATCCATAATATACATTATGTTCAATGAATTTTTTCACTCATTGACAGATTTTGTGGCTAGCCACGCGGGCATTCGCAAAATGCCCAACCACCACGCTGTAACGACTTCCATCTTAGGACTGGCCCATCCGTAGCACGGAAGCGCTCAGTAGTAATGCCACTAGCGGTCACCCATCCAAGTCACGATCGCGGCTAGGGTTGCTTAACTTAGCTGATCGGCTAAGGACGGCTAAGCAACTACGCTGTGACTGCTTCAAGTGGATAGGCATCTCTAAGGTCGGTAATACAAACTAGCTTATAGAAAATAACCCAGCTGACGTACTGCTGATACATGAATAAATACTGATGTCTGCCAATGGAAATACTGACCGGCCATAATATTCCAGTTACTGTGATGGATTATGTAAAACAAGGCGTCATTAATTCTCAAAACCGATTATACTAATGTATTCAGTTGCTTCGGAGACGTCAACAAATTACCTATATATATTTCCTTATTTACGCAATTACGTTATCTATTACATAATTAAATTCACGTACGCAAAGGTAGCTTCGGAGATCCCAAGACATATCAGAATTAAGTACCATAAATATTTATATCTGTACTCTACTTTTTTTTTTTTTTTTTTTTACGCATGATAGGTTAGCCTTTGACCACTATCTCACCTGATGGTAAGTGATGATGTGGTCTAAGATGTTGTTCAGGCTAACCTAGAAGTACTGGCTCCTAAGGACAGCTGCCGGAACACACCGTTAAGTGTTTGGCGACAGATTTTCTATTTGAGGGTGGTAGCTAGCCAGGCGGGCATTCGCAAAATGCCCTACCACCATGCTATAACGACTGCCATCCTAAGACAACAACCGGGACCGACGGCTTAACGTGCCCTCCGAAGCACGGAAACGCTCAGTAGTAATGTCACTAGCGGTCACCCATCCAACTCATGACCGCGGGCGACGTTGCTTAACTTTGCTGATCGGTTAAGAACAGCTAAGTAAACTTCGCTACGAGCGCTTCACAAACTACTTAGAGAAATAATGAATTAAAAACACAACTAAATTTAATTAAAAAAATATTTTGACCTCAACTTAAAACGACTTCAACACTCACAAACATTATGGTGCGCATGGTACCGCCTTCGACGAGTTATTTCAGACTTTTGAATGTTGACGTCAGTTCCTTTTTTTGATAAACATTTTTTTTCACCCTTTTTTGTGACCTTGCTACTTATGGGATCGATTGTCATTCACTGTCAGTGACTATATGTTCAAGTAGGGAAAAAACTTTTCAGTTATTGGCGTGTAACTCAAAAACGGCTTGACCGATTTTGATAATGACACGGGAAGCCACCTTTCATATTCACTCACACACATTCACCAGCTTTCATATAAAAAAAGAATCATCCAAATCGGTTCACCCAGTCGAAAGTTATGAGGTAACAAACAAAAACAAACAGTCGAATTGAAAACCTGAAGTCGGTAAAAACAACAGTTGAATTCAGAACCTCCTCCTGTTTTTGAAGTGGGTTAAAAATACAGTAAATTGTTTATAATCATTATTAACTTGATCATAAACAATTTACTCCCATACCCTTCTTACACTGATTTTTTTTTAATGGCGGTAGAGCATTTTGCGGATGCCCTATAGATTTTCTACTTGAGGATGGTAACTAGCCAGGCAGCTACCACCCTCTCTCTAAAAAATCTATCGCCAAGCACCTAATGGTGTGTTCCGGCAGCTGTCCTGGAGAGCCAGTACTTCTAGGTTAGCCGGAACAGCATCTTCGACCACAGTATCACTTACCGTCAGGTGAGATAGTGGTCAAAAACGAATCTATCAGGAATAAAAATAAAAAAAAGTGCCAACCCCACGATAAACTCTTAAATGAAATCCAAATACTCATACATATAAATTATATGGTTTCGCAAACATTTCCATATAGGAGCTATCGATTTCTCATTTGCTGAATTCCGGTGCGCTGACTCATATACTAATCCGGCATTTAGTATAGAGTTATAAGGCGTATAGATAGTTACTTAGGCATTAAGTTGATTGTCACGTATAGGCATATGGGTTTATTTCCTGTGATTCAGGCAGAGAGCTTCCTGCGTGTCCCAAGAAGGCAGTAGTTAAGCTTCGGAATTGAGCTTGCATATGAATCGGTGGAGATCGAGCTTCACCTAGTCAATCTGAGTGTCGTATACTTTGTACTCGCTGCGCACCGCGGTTAAACCCGCGTTGAGATGTATGATATTGATAAAAATGTATCATGTGTGTTAATCCAGCGCATCATCTACCTCCATACCAAATTTCATCTATATCGGTCCAGCCGTTTGAGCGTGAAGAAGTAATAAACATACACGCTCACAAACGTACGCCGTTAATTTGTTTGATAAGGATTAATTTGCTACTACCAAATATGCAATAGAAATAAATTATATTTTTTTATAGTATTTATAATTAACTAAAACTGATAATATATAGACTGATCGCCCCGTGTGGTGCCGGGTTAGAATTTCACCTCCCCATATCATCCCGTGGGTGTCGTAAGAGGCGACTAAGGGAAAAATACTGGAAGGTGGGCAGCAGCGCCTTTTAAAGAACTGCCATCTTACACTGCGATCCCCAAGACGCCTGCCAAGCGTGGGGATTATGGAAAATATCCCCTTAATAGGCTGTGTTCAGCCGTGGACGATCCGGCTGATACAGAATGGTTCACTATTTTGGCGATAATGACTTAGGCATAAAAGATACATATATGCTGTCGCGGACTTTTAGGAATGATAATGTAAGATTAAGATTTCCGTTATACATTATGTGCGTGTGATACTAAAGGTTTTTGCAGCGCACGCCAGAATAGATCGCATATGGTAGAAGTTTTTCCAACTTCCTTGGCACTTATTGTTATATTTTGGACCATTCGCACAATATATTTATAAATTATAGCCTATGTGTTATTCTGATGTGTAAGCTATTTTATTATAAATTTTCATCAAAATCCATTCAGTATTTTTTACGGGAAAGACTAACATACATACTTACAAACTTTCGCATTTATAATATTAGTTAGAAGTAAGGATAAGGATACATATAATAATAATAACTATAATATATATTTATATTTTTTATTTTTTTATTATATCATTGTTGTGTATCTATCCTATCCCATTGCATAATTCTGTGTGGCTCAGATTATTTTATGTAGGTACCTAGTTTAATGGCGCGTGCGAGGTCGTACCGATCAACAACCGATTTTACTCAAATGATTTTTAATAGTTCTATAGAAACGTACTTCCTAGTAAATTTCAGATTTAGGATCTGGCATAACATAATTATCATGAAACTGAAATACACTCATTAATTAAAAGTAACTTAAATAATTACACCAACCAGAGTCAAATTGTTTAATTAAAATTTTGCAAAAATAGAAATATACAAGTATAATTTAGTAATTTGGATTCAAACATATTATTGGCAATCAATTTATGATACATGCTAAACCGATCTTGCGGCTTTGAAAATTCCAGACCATATAATCTCAACAACCGATTTAACTCAAATACTTAAAAAAATAAAATCTTTTCATAATTACAATACAAGCTAATTCCTTACCTACATTTCGAATCAACCATTACCAAATTATAATGAAATAAAAATACATACATTAAAAAGTAACTAAATAATTACTCCAACCAGAGTCAGTAGAATAATTATTATCCGAAGCAATGATGGCCGAGCGGTAATAGCTATGGACTGCCGCCCCGCAGTACCCTGGTTCGATCCCCACCGCGCGCCGGCTTGAGCTTCACCGCATGGTGGAAGGGCATTTTGCGATTTCCCGCCTGGCTAGCTACCACCCTCAAGTAGAAAATCTGTCGCCAAGCACCTAACGCTGTGTTCCGGCAGTAGTCCTTGAGAGCCAGTGAAATTACAGGCACATGAGACTTAACAACTATGTTTCAAGGTGATGGGCGCAGTGCAATTCGTGACTTGAGATGAAATGCTTCTGTTATAGGCAGAGGTTAGTACGCTTAACATCAGGTGGGCCTCGAGCTTGTTCCGTCACAATAACATAAATAAAAAAAATAAAAATAATTATTATTTAATTAAAATTAACCGAAAATTGAAATATACAAGTATAATTTAGTAATTTGGATTCAAACATATTGCCAATTGACATGCAAATTGAAATCTGGCGATCGAATATAGTAATGTAACTATAGATGTAAATTGAGCCTGATCGCAAAATTCTAAACGCGAAGTATATGATTAAATAGCTATAATTATACTTTCATATAATGTGTTAGTATGATGTTATAGGTTTCATGTCAAGGTGACGAACGAGAGGTTGAGTAAGGCAGTGTTCTAGACTGGCTGGGGCTATTGCAATCGTAAACTAACCTGTTTCTGACGAATGTGAATCAATACTGTTGAATACACATGCTTAGTCGTAAACTGATGATGAATAAATATAATAATAAAACAGAAAATTAAATCGTGAAATTATACTTGACACGGTATTTGTTTATAGTGTCTATATATGGAATTAATAGATATTTCTATATCTACACTTCTATTATAAAGAGGAAAGATTTGTTTTTTTTTGTATGTGACGAATAAACTTAAAAACTGTTGGACCGATTTGAAAATTTCTTTCACCAGTAGAACCCTACATTATCCCTGATTTAAATTATTGTATTGTATTGAAGCCCAACCCAACTGGCACTTGATCGTTTTTTTTTATTATTGACAGATACGGCTAGTTGGTTCATAAATCAAAGGTTATGAGGGAAGACCAGAATCGATCGATTCATCGTTATCGGTCAAAACGTCGTAAAATTATCTGAGATATATTTCTGATAAAACATATCTCAATAAGTAACAATGCCTATGTTTTGCAAATTACGTATTTGGTATCGGGTATCGTTTTTTACTGACTTCAAGGAAAGGAGGAGGGATTCATTGATAATTTTTTATTTGAAAGCTGATGCTTGCCGTGTGGTCCCATTGAAATTTCATCATATTCAGTCAAGCCGTTTTTGAGTTACACTCCAATAACTGGAAAGTATTTTCCTAGCTTGATGATATAGTCAATGACAGTGAATGACAGTCGATCCCATAAGTAGATAGGAAAATACTAAAAAGCGTGTTTTTTTTGGACATATATAAAACACACATAAAATGGAACCGATTTCAACACTCAATTGTGTGAAATAACTTGTTGGAGTTGGTACCATGCGCACAATATTGATATAATAGGTACTTTTGAACCATCATGGTACCAACTTCAACACATTATTTCAGACATTTGAGTGTTGAAGTAGGTCCAATATTTTTTTATGCACTTCAGCGTTAGGGAGTACCCTAAAACAGGAAGTAGTTATTAGGGTACTTCCTTAAACTTCCTCATTGCAATAATATAGATTTTCGATGTCAATTCATATTTCGTGGAAAAACTTCGCGTAGGTACATCGGTTTCAATTGCCTCAGTTCCTGGAAGAATGCGTGTATTTTTGACGTCATAATAAAAAAAACCTAACATTATAATAGTCACTGACATCCAACCATTGAATCATTAAACCTTTTTACTGTTGTAGACATTTTAGGATACCTATATCCTGATTATGTAGGTACTTTGCCTTTTAATGTATGAACAATCGTCACGTTTTTTTTTATGTTTTAAGTGACGAACTGCACTTCGCCCGTTACCCTGAGACATGCAGTTGTTATGTGCCTGTTTTACTGGCTCTCAAGTACTGCTGCCTGAACACACTGTTAGGTGCTTAGCGACAGATATCTACTTGAGGATGGTAGCTAGTCAGGATAGCATCCGCAAAATGCCTTTCCGCAATGATATGAAGCTCAAGCTAGCGCGGCGGTGAGGATCGAACTATGGACAGTAGTTCATAGTTATAACCGCTAGGCTTTCATTGCCTCAGACGTGTATATCAAACGAAATTCTTAAAAAGGCCTCCTGTAGTACAACGTAAGTTGAACTTTAGATGTCGCTCCATCCCAATACGATGGTTAAAGAATGAGAGGAAAAATTTGAGTTATGTTAGCTCATTTGGTTAAAAGGGTGGATGAACGCGGGTTCGAATCCCGCACATGACTTCAATGTTTCCTCTCGTATATTTGCAATTTTGTAAAGCCTCCTGAGTTTTTTTTTTATTACTCTATTACTGATTATATACGTTTCCTTTAGAAAGTGTAGTTTCCTTCCATCTCCTTAGCTTAGATAATTTATTTTATTATGTTCCATACCCAATGACTATAATAGAGAGCTCCATTTTGCACTTGAAGTATTGACTTTGGTATAGTTTTGGACCTGTCTCCAACATTTATTATTTATATTGATAGGTGAGCCTTTGACCACTATCTCATCACCTGATGGTAAGTGATGATGTGGTCGAAGATGTTGTTCAGGCTAAGCTAGAATTACTGGCTCTCAAGGATAGCTGCCCGAACAAACCGTAAGGTGCTTTGCGACAGAATTGAGCGTGGTAGCGAGCCAGAATCGGAATCCAAAGAGAGCGAGATCCGATTTGAACATGACCAGTTTTTACAATATAAACACATTGTGATATATATTTCCTATTTTTTTTTTTATGTTGTTGTGACTGAACAAGCTCGAGGCCCACCTGGTGTTAAGCGGACTAACCTCTGCCTATTACAGATGCATTTCGTCACAAGTCACGATATGCACTGCGCCCGTCACCTTGAGACATATAGTTGTTAAGTCTCATGTGCTTGTAATTTCACTGGCTCTCAAGGACTATTGCCGGAACACACCGTTAGGTGCTTTGGCGACAGATTTTCTAATTGAGGGTGGTCGCTAGCCAGGCGGGCAATCGCATAAAACCCTTCCATGGTAGTGAAGCTAAAGCCGGCGGTGAGGATCGAACCAGGGCGCTGCAGTTCCTAATGTTTAGTATAATAAATTAATGCATCTTTGTAATTTTTATCATCACAAAGTTGAATGCATCCCGTTGTAGGTATCTATATATCTACGAGTATATACGTAGATATATTATACTAGCTGACCCGTCAAATGTTGTTTTGCCATATATAAATAATTTCCGAGTAATTACTAAAATGGCTATTAAAAAATAAGGGTTGATCGTAGAAGGGTGAAAATTGAGGATTGTATGTATTTTTGTATGTTGTATCATAAAAAAATAAAAATTTTGTCTAAAAAATAAAAAAAAAAAATTATGGGTGGACTACCACTAACATTTAGGGGGATGAAAAATAGATGTTGGCCGATTCTCATAGATACCGGATAAGCACAAGAAATTTCATCAAAATCGGTCAAGCCGTTTCGGAGGAGTATGGCAACGAAAACTGACACGAGAATGTACACGTGCGTGGATAGGCCAGTATATGTTTTTTGCTCCATTATACGGATATTGTCCTTGATTCACATAATTGAGCACAGAGGAATGCTATAGATGTTACATTGTTGGAATAGCGTTCATCAACTATTGTCGGGACACTTAATGTCACTTTAGACTTATTAACACAATTTTATGATACTATTTCTATGAAAATGAAATTATCTACAATTGGTTCTTGAATTATTTTGTTATTATTAAAGTTGATTTAATTAAAATTATATTTTAGTGTTGATGTCACATTATTATACCGACTTCAAAAAAAGAGGTTCTCAATTGGACTATTTTTGTTTGTGTTACCTTATAACTCTTAACATGGTGTACCGATTTTGTTTTTTTTATTATTATCGAAAGCTTACATGTGGTCCCATTTAAATTTCAGTGGGAGAGATTTCAGATTATGAATAGTAGTATTATGTTATATAATGCGTATTTTACGTTGAAGTCGGTTGATTGTTGTTTAAAAAAAATATGATTAATTAATTTGTTGCCAAAAAAGATTTATAAGTAAATACAATGGTTAACTTAGATTCTAGAATAATCAAAATTCTTATTGAGTAATAGATTGACAGCGAGCCCCAAACTAAGCACTAAGCCTGAATCTAGGGGATCGAGTGCGGTTTTCAAATAGTTCGTTGTGTTGTTCATGACAAAATAAAAATTGATTCAGTGGCAATGTAAAATTAATGATGAACTATTGTTATTTTGAAATTCTATTATTCATTTGTCTGAATATAACATTTATTTGTTATATATATTTGATTCGTTAAATAATAAATTAAGAGACAAATTACTTAAAATGGCTGAGTACAAAATGTGCTTTACGGTTTATTGTTATTACATGCTATGTTATATAATTTTTTTAAACAAACTTGCTCGTAAAGTGCTAATATAATTATTTATGCCTGCCAGTCTCGTCGTCCACCCTCAAGTACCTAAACCTGTCTCCAAGCACCTAACGGTGTGCTCCGGCAGCTGGGCAGCTGTCGTTCCCATTTTAGGTTAAACCTGTTACTCATCTGTGACCAAACCATCACTTACCAAACGACATTGTGGTGAGCTAGCCTATGCCTATTGGAAATTTATAAATAAATTGGCCATAATGCACTTGAAAACACATACACACTTATAAACCACGCGTTCTTTTTTTTTTTTAATGGCGTTGTAGGGAAACACGCGTGAGTCTCACCTGATGTCAAGCGGTAACGTCTGCCTATAACAGCCAAGCACCTAACAGTGTGTTCCGGCAGCAGTCCTAGAGAGCCATTAATTAATTACAACATGACACTTAACAACTTGATGCATTTCGTCCTGAGACGAAATGCCCGCGTTTATTTCGGTAATCACGCAAAACCATTAACCTCTTGTTGTGCAGTTGGATAAAACGTATCCTAAGTCCTTCCCCGGCTCTCAAACTATTTCCATACCAAATTTCATCAAATCGGTCGTGTAGTTTTTAAGTTTATACGTGTCATACAAAAATACAAATCTTTCCTTTTTTTATGCCTGATAGGTTAGCCTTTGACCACTATCTCACCTGATGGTAAGTGATGATGTGGTCGAAGATGTTGTTCAGACTAACCTAGAATTACTGGCTCTCAGGGACAGCTGCCGGAACACACCGGTGTTATAATTTTAATATATCCTCTTTATAATTTTAATGTAGATGACTAAACTACGTTCGTATGGAAATCACAGCCACTTTCCTTAATTATGTATATATTACTAAATGATATTATATCTTGGTATGCCAAAAGAATCAAAACGACCTGACCACCTAACAAGGAAATTTCGAAAGTATGACATGCATCATAGCATTCTTCAAATTGTCACGTTTATCTAATGAGATTTTACCAAGAAATGTTAACCAAAAATGCGTACCTTGACAAAAACAATAGCATTGCAATCGTTATCTAATTCCCAGCGACCACTACCGTTTGACTCATTCACATACTCGGTATCTTTATCTTCACGTAAATGATTGCGTGGGTGGGGGCAGGCACCTTTCATTTCGATGGCCATCCCACAGTTTATGAATGGCTTTCAAAACAAGCGGACGTGCTTGCGGTACTTTACATCCACTCTCAGTTTTAACGGAAGCGTGACCATTCGCGTCTTAACCTAAATCCGTTGCGATTAGTGATTGTTTCTCGTGAGGATCTTACACTTGTTTATCTGTTTCGTCGCAGTCGATAAAGTCAAGTACTTGACAGTTCGCAAGTGTCAAAATTGGGTGTTGTGTTCAAAAGTGCAAACCGAAAATGGTGATGGAGCCTGCGCAGCAAACGGGGCGATTTTGGCCTTTATCGCCTCGTCTCTGGCGTCGAAGCAACGAGTACTCCAAAGTTGTGTTCGAGCCTCGAAGGCCACCGACTTCACCGATTGAATTCCGAAGAAAGGACAGGATAGATAATACTCCTGACTTGCTCCGGTCGCGTAGCTATATCAAAGATACGAGTAGACTCGATCATTTGAACCTAGAAGACCATGGTTACAATGAGAACAGATGGAGTGTGGATTCAAAGAAGCCTCCGATTAAAGAGGTGAAGAAGACGGAAGAAGTGGTGAAGTTAAGGGTGAAGAAGCAGAGGCAACCAAGGCCGAACAGCCTCCAGTTGCTGCTGTGTCCTTCCAAATCGGGACATTACAGCAGCAACACTTGGAGGTATACCAGAGTCCGCTCAAAAAGGTTCGTATAGTACGTATAACTGCTTTTTATTATAAAATTAACGCTGTGGTAACTCGTATAATATTGTTACGCCTTTATATGCCAGAAGAGTTAGTATGTTTTGATT
This sequence comes from Plagodis pulveraria, assembly GCA_963890685.1. Lineage (NCBI taxonomy): Eukaryota > Metazoa > Arthropoda > Insecta > Lepidoptera > Geometridae > Plagodis > Plagodis pulveraria. Next base: position 11,156,040 of record OY982971.1, read on the forward strand.
CCGTGTAATAGGACGCGAGTTTATTGCAAGGAACACAGTTGAACCGAAAGCGTAAATTTTGTCGCGTACTTGAGCAGGTTATTGTTGAATGTGAGATTTTTTGTACATAATGTAGTTTCTATATTTGTATGTTTGCGAATGGCGTTAATTAAAAAAAACTGAACCGACTGAAAACCACTGAAAAGTATGAAGTAACTTGTTGAAGTCATGTCATGCTGATTCAAAACTTTTATTTTCATGGAGAGACGTCCACCATTTCATACCTTGTTAATCTTTCCTGTATTTTTTAAAACTTTATTCCTTGAAAGAAAGAAAATCCATTTATTTAACACTGCCTCCTATTAAAATGTAATGAAAGAATAACGCATTTTTTTTAAATATGACATGACACCTATATTAAAAAAATATGCGGCGCCCGAAGAACTCTCCTTTCAAAAGTAGGTGAAAACATTTTAGACCTTGCAATGCAAGTATCCGCCTAACGACCAGTGGAACTGCATGGGGCGGAAAGGAAACATTTTAGCCACGATTAGAATAAAAAACATTTTTCCCTTCTTCATTTTAAAATCTTGTTTGTTTAGCTGTCGTTAAAATATATTTGGCTCCAAAAGTTCAGCGAATTAGTCAAGAGTACAAGACTCGTTGCTTAAAATATGTTCCTTAACCCAATTTGCTATGGAGTAAGGTCCCAAGAGAACATGCTATAATCAGATTACTGGAGGATTAAGTGGAAGGCAACAGTTAGTAACAAAATTAGTATAAATTTGTGATGATGGCCCAGTGGCCATTGCTATGGACCACATCGCAGGAGGTTGATATGGTTGGAATCCCGCCACAGGCTTCAACTTCTTTGCATGGTGGTAGGATATTTTGTGAATGATTGCCTGGCTAGCAGCTGTCATTGAGAGCCATCTGGGTTATGTCTCATAGAGGAGTTTGCCTAGTGATTCTTAACAGATGTGCAGGTTATGCAACGTCCGTTGCGGTCACGATTTGGATGGGTGACCGTTTGTGTCATTAACTGCTGAGTGCTTTCGTAGTTCAGAAAGCACGTTAAGCCGTCGGTACCGGTGGTTGTCTCAGAATAGCAATCTTTATAGAACGTAGTAGTAGTTATAGTCTTTATAGTAGTAGAGCATTTTGCGTATACCTTTTTGAAGCAGTGATGGCTCAATGAACATGCTGCGCGGCAGTCCATAGCCAAAGCGGCTATGGACTGCCGCGCAGCATGTCCATGGTTCGAGTCCCGCCACGGGCTTGAGCTTCATCGCATGGTGGAAGGGCTTTTTGCGAATGCCCGCCTGGCTAGCGACCACCCTCAAGTAGAAAATCTGTCGCCGAGCACCTAACGGTGTGTTCCGGCAGCAGTCCCTGAAAGCCAGTGAAATTATCTCAAGGTGACGGGCGCAGTGCAATTCGTCGCTTGTGATGAAATGCATCTGTTATGGGCGGAGGTTGGTCCGCTTAACATCAGGTGGGCCTCGAGCATGTTCCGTCGCAACAACATAAAATAAAATAGATAAAAATAAAATATCCTCCTGGCTAGTTGAGCTAGCACCTAACGAATTGGTCTGGCTGCTGTCTTTAAAAAACCAGTAATTCTAGGTTAGCCTGAAAAACATATTCGATCTCATCATCACTTACCATCAGGTGAGATAGTGGTCTAAGGCTGACCTATCAATTGTAAAAGAAATAAAATACTTATCCATACTGCAGCCTCTAAAACACTTAGAAATATATAATACATTCCAATTAACCAAGACAAAGACACCCTTCAATTATTAACCGATCATTATTTAATTATAGATTCGAATTAATTGACCGACGTCTCCAAAGTCAAAGTCAAAGTCAAAGTCAAAGTCAAAATCATTTATTCAATTTAGGCGTCTATGACGCTCTTATGAAGGTCAATTACAAATTTGAGTATTGAAATATTCTACATTGTACTGCCACGTTCAGCAAATAAAGTGTATAGAGCCACTGCGAGAAGAACGGGCAAGAAACTCGGGGCCATTCTTTTAAACATCTTTTAACAATGTGTTACATACATACTATATAATAGAGTTATTACAATATTTGTTTAAATTATGTAGGTGACAGGCAATAGCTTGGCGGAGGCGGAATTGTCCAGGCATTTTTGTCGTTAATGTAATCAGAAACTGTGTAGTAGGATTTTTTATTCAATATGTTTTCCAACCGTTGCTAAATAACTATAATTAAGGAACAATGCTTTCCAATGAATTAACAAACCTTTCTAGCGAGTTAACGAACCTCCAATGGGTTAACGATAGATTTTATTGTTTAACGAATTGCTGGCGGCTATTGGGCTGTAATAATAATGAGGGTCTGAAGGGGAAAGTTGTTTTTGCCCTTTTATTGGAATTGATATTATTGTTTTTGTTACCGTTTTAGAGGTTTCCTGGTGGGTTATCGCAAAGGTGATCGATCTTTCTGTGTTTCTGAGTTTTTTTTTATGTTATTGTGACGTAACAAGCTCGAGATCCACCAGATATTAAGCGGACTAACCTCTGCCTATAACAGGTGCATTTCATCACAAGTCACGAATTGCACTGCGCCCGTCACCTTGAGACATAGTTGTTAAGTCTCATGTTACTGTAATTTCACTGGCTCTCAAGGACTATTGCCGGAACACACCGTTAGGTGCTTGGCGACAGATTTTCTACTTGAGGGTGGTAGCTAGCCAGGCGGCAATCGCAAAAAGCCCTGCCACGGTGAAGCTCAAGCCGGCGGTGGGGATCGAACCAGGGTACTGCGGCGCGGCAGTCCTCGCAGTCATAGCTATTTCCGCTCGGCCATCATTGCTTCTATGCTAAAAATCTGAAAATCAGTACCGGTGACACATACACATATATACACGAGACTAGGTGAATGAGGTGTCTAAACACCCACGTATCGCGAAATGTTTTAAGGCTTTTGATGCAGTGATGGCTCAGTTGGCTATGGACTGCCGCGGAGCAGGTCCATGGTTCAAATCCCGCCGCGGGCTTGAGCTTCACCGCATGGTGGTAGGGCGTTTTGTGAATGCCCGTCTGGCTAGCGACCACCCTCAAGTAGAAAATCTGTCGCCAAGCACCTAACGATGTGTTCCGTCAGCTAGTCGGGCATTTGCAAAATGCCCTACCACCATGCTATAACGACTGCCATCCTAAGACAACACCCGGGACCGACGGCTTAACGTGCCCTCCGAAGCACGGAAGCGCTCAGTAGTAATGTCACTAGCGGTCACCCATCCAACTCATGACCGCGGCGGACGTTGCTTAACTTTGCGGATCGGTTCAGAACGGCTTAGCAGACTTCGCTACGACCGCTTAAATAATATTTATATATTATGTAAACTTTCCTATTGTATTAGTGAGATATCACGCTTCTCCGAGAACGTTAGAAAGTACTTCTTCCACTCGTTATTCTGGAATGACGGCAAAGCAGAAGTTTATATGAATCCCTTCTGCTGTTGGTGAGGAGGAGGCCTATAAGAAAACACTTTTTCATTTATACAGGGTTATTGGTAAAATGCTAACAACCTCTTAGGGTTGACTTCTGCTAGTCCTAACAAACATTTTGACATTTTTTATTGGAAAATTTTATTCAGGTCGCCCGCCGCGGCAACACTGTACCCCGCCACGCTCTCTTTGAATAGAGTTTTGAATATTTACATCGAGCAAAGTAAAAATATGAAATAATAAATTACAGGCACACGAGACTTTTCACATCAGGTGGTCCTCGTGCTTATCGTGCGTCCGTCAAATACACATAAATAACCCAATTTTTTTTAAACTACTAGCAGAATTCAACCCTTAGAGGTTGTTAGCATTTTCCAATAACCTTGTATTGTAGGTATCATAGATATAAAATTTGTATATATTTTCTTTCCTCGTGTAGATTAAAGATACCTTGAAAATATCTTTGTACTTTGTAAGAGTTGTCTACGGCCTAGATTTTTCCCTAGGCAGAGTTTGTCAATATATCCGTTTACATTGTAGAGTTCATTGACGTTATTTAACGTCCTGTCGCGATGTTATTGCTCTCCGGATCGCTGTCTATTACGAATTTTGTATGTCAATGCTTGATATTTTATAGTAAAAAAAACACCATGTATCACACTAATATTATGAATGGGAAAGTTTATGAGTGATTGAGGATGTGTATGTTTGTTGCACCTTCTCGTTGAATCGGCTGAACCGATTTGTATAAAATTTGAAATATGGGAAAAATTATAGTCAAAATATTTAGACTATAATTTTTCCTCTCATTGTTATTTTGTAATGATAGCGGTAACTCGTAATTTTGTTTCATATAAAGGGTTTTTCAACAAGAACTTTGTTTTCTAAAACAAAATGAAACAAATAATTTAGATGAAGATGATTCAAATTTTTATTGTATTACGAAGAGAAAAGTTTGGCAATTATGGATGAAAAATTAAATTTGGCTAATCTCCACCACGAGCACGCTGACAGATGTCGATTCTTTTTAATCACTTTTTGGCAAAATGGCGGGTCTATTTCGTTAATCACATGACGGATTTTGAGTTTTAAGAGTGAACTGGCCGGTCAGTTCTCCATACAAACGTCGTAGGGTGATCACTCCCTTATTTGAGGATTTAGGTCCAATACATAGCATGATATCGATTGATCTCGTCATTATCTAGGTTTGTATCGTAACGAAATTTTGAAAAGATAATAATTAAGTTGAGAGTTGTGAGTCTCGAAACATTTTCATATAAAGTTTTTAAGGCTCATAACTTTCAAGTTAATTATCTTTTTAAAATTTCGTTACGATATAAACCTAGATAATGACGAGTTAAATCGATATTATGCTTAATTCTGGACGTAAAATCTCAATGGGAGTGATCACACTACAGCGTTTGTATGGAGAACTGACCGGCCAGTTCAACCTTAAGGCTGCAATCGATTCGATTGGCTCCGTATAGACTCTGTCTTACATAGCCCCACAAAAAAATATCCAGTGGTGTTAAATCAAGCGATCCGGCTGGCCACTTAACCGCTGAATTTCGTGAAATTATTTGATCGGGAAATTTCGTTTGCAATAAATTGATCGTTTCCTTGGCTGTGTGACATGTGGCACCGTCCTGTTGAAACCACATGTCAGTGATTTCCACGTCATCAATAATAGGCCAAAATTGAGTTGTTAACATCTCGCGATAGCGTGATCCATTGACCGTTACCGCATTTCCCAAAAAGTGATTAAACAGTTTGACATCTGTCAGCGTGCTCGTGGTGGAGATTTGCCAGATTTAAATTTTTATTTATAAATGCAAACCTTTCTCTTACAATATATATATATATATATTTAATATATACAATAAACATTTGAATCATCTTCATCTTAATTATTTGTTTTAGAAAACCAAGTTTTTGTTAAAAAGCCTTTTATTATAGATTTTCGTTTTTTGAAAGACTAGGCAGTCATAGAAGTACACAGCATAATATATATTCATTGTTTGAATTCTTCATTCGTATAAAGACTTTACCGTCACTTTTCTCATGGCTGCTTTCACTTCATAAATTATGGAATAATTACTTGCGGATAATTTACTCGGTTGCGAAGTACCCAGTCGTTGAGCTAATTACTCAATTATTATCTTGCTATAATTTTATGGATTAATATATCATTATGTCCCAATTAAATAATTGCGAAAGGGTTTGCGTACTTATGAAGCAATGATGGGGAATCGGCAAGGGCTGTTTATTGCCGAGCAGGGGCCGAGCAGAGGTAAATGCTTCCAATCCTGCTGCTTGCTTCAGCTTCACTGCAAAGTATATTTTATTTATTTGATTGTGACGGAACAAGCACAAGGCCCACCTGATGTTAAGCGGACTAACCTCTGCCTATATAAGATGCATTTCAGAAGAATTGCACTGCGCCCGTCACACTGAGATATATAGTTGTTAAATCTCATGTGCCTGTAATTTTACTGGATCCCGGAACACAGTGTTAGGTCCTTGGCGACAGATTTTCTACTTGAGTGTGTTAGCTAGTCAGGCGAGCATTCGCAAAATGCCCTTCCACCATGCGGTTAAAATCAAGCCCGCGGCGGGATACGAACCATGTACCTGCTGCGCAGCAGTCCATAGCCAATGTCACTGAGCCATCACTACAGTGTGTTCCGGCAAGCAACCTAACAGTGTGTTCCGGCAGCAGTCCTTGAGCACCAGTGAAATTACAGGCACATGATTTAACAACTGTGTCTCAAGGTGATGGTCGCAGTGCAATTCGTGACTTGTGACGAAATGCATCTGTTATAGGCAGAGGTTAGTCCGCTTAAAATCAGGTGGGCTTCGAGCTTGTTCCATCACAAAATATAAACAAAAAAAAATGATTTACTCGTGGTCTCTTTATTATGAATAAATTCAGAAGCACTCCCAATGTGAGGTTGACAAACCGATAACAAGGGTTACAAAATTACAAATATACGAGAGGAAAAATTTAAGTCATGTGCGGGATTCGAACCCGCGTCCATCCACCCCTTTAGCCGGGGTATGCTCTAACCAATTGAGCTAACATGACATGACGTCATAACTCAAATCTTTCCTATAGTTCTTTAACCATCGTATTGGGATGGAGCGAAGCTAAAGGGGTGGATGGATGCGGGTTCGAATCCCGCACATGACTTAAATTTTTCCTATCGTATATTTGTGATTTTGTAATGTAATCCGCATAGCAGGCGTTATTGCAAACATAACAATATTAAACCGATAACAAGGGTTTTAATAAAAACAGCATGTCGATACGACCACCCATTGCACAATCTGCAAGGGCTAATGGTCTTTATGAGATAAACTTTGTTGGCCAACCTGGGGACATTACACCTACGTGCGGCCCACGCAAGTGAATTGAACGTTATGAAATGTGTGGAAAGCTTTTATTTATTACTGCTCGTTTATTAATTAAATATGTTGGTACCTATATCAGTTGTCAACAAACTCTTATCCATAACTGCGCAACATGTAGAAGCGCTCGTAGCGAAGTTTACTTAGCTGTTCTTTACCGATCAGCAAAGTTAGCATCGACATCACTCGTGAGCGCTTCCGTGCTTCGGTGTGTACGTTAAACCGTCGGTCCCTGTTGTCGTTTTAGGATGGCAGTCGTTATAGCATCGTGGTAGCGCATTTTGCGAAAGCCCTCCTGGCTAGCTACCACCCTCAAGTAAAAAATCTGTCGCCAAGCACGTCACGGCGTGTTCCGGCAGCTGTCCTTGAGAGCCAGTAAGCTGGGTTAGCTTGAACAACATCTTCGACTACATCATCACTTACCATCAGGTGAGATAGTGGCCAAAGACTAGCGTATCTCGCATAAAAAAAAATCAAGAAGAAAACGTGATAATTATATAAGTATGCCATATAGTCTTTACGACGCTCCTATAGTAGTCAATTACAACATTTTACTATTGAAAGATTCCACTGCCACGTTCAGCAAAATTAATATAGATAGAGCAACTGCGAGAACAACGGGCTTTAAATTATATGATTGCATTATTTGTTCAAAATAAATAGGTGACAGCGATTGTGCTAAGATGGAAGAAGAAGATCCATGAATCTGTTCTCTAAATAATCAGAATCTATTAAGTATATATTAGGCTTGTTGTATTGTATTTGGGAAAGGTCTTGTAATTTTCTTTGGTACCTGCAAATACATTTGAAATGATTAATGAAAACCAGTTTTAAATCTACCGTCAGATGTGACAGCTGTCAAAGTTAATCTAAAGGGAGTTTTGCAACCAAGTCCGACGCTTTATTATGATAGTATAGTATAGCCATAGTAGCCATGGAGCATCGAACGCCGCTGGTCTTTGAAACTAGCCATCAGGGTATCACTTTGTCATGACGCATATTATTAGATACGAACATCATTTCAGTCAGATATGCGTCAAAGGCTAGCCCATTGGTAATAAAACCGGCCAAGTGGGACTCGCGCACGAAGGGTTCCGTAACTAAATATTCTGTGAATAGTTTAACCTGTCACCGTTATCAGTATCGAGCAAGAAACGGTAAAAGAATCAAGTTTGTTGTTTGGGAGCCCCCCTTAAATTTTTATATTATTTTATTCGTTGTTACAGCGGCAATAAAAATACATCATCTGTGAAAATTTCAACATTCTAGCTATCACTGTTCTTGAGATACAGCCTGGTGACAGACGGACGGACAGCGAAGTCTCAGTAATAGGGTCCAGTTTTTACCCTTTGGGTACAGAAAAAACAGTTAGAACAGTAACCCTGACATTGTGCCATGAAATATATCAGCTGATCTTATCTATAGTACCTACTAATCGCTGATTACGAACAGATTGATGTGCGTTTGCGCTACTTTGTAAAAGATAAAGCGAAAAGCTTCTGTATTTATTATTGTTTAAACATTGTATATATTTAATCTTATCTTTATTATTAGAGAAGCAATATTAGGATTCGTTATCTCGGTAGCTCAAACGATTTCGACATAATTTTACCGATTAGTATAAGGTTCGCTCTGTCCAAGAATTTCTTAGACCCTAGTATAATCACGGGGATAATTGTTATTTATACTGAAACTTCAGTAAATCTAGGTTAAGCCTGTTAACACCTTCGACCACAACATCACTTTCCATTGATTGAGATTGTGGTCAAAAGCTTACCTATCATCGTTAAAAAAAGCTCCATTCACTAAAAGGTATTTTTATGCTATCGTGATAGACAAGCAGGAGGCACCACAGCAACCTCTACCTCCATCACCCCGAGATACTAAGTTGTAAACCCCACGGGTAGGTAATATTAGGATGATATACAGGGTTATTGGTATAATGCTAACCACCTCTTAAGGTTGACTTCTTTTTATTTTTGTTTATGTGTATTTGACGAAATAAGCACGAGGACCACAATGCCAACTCCGAGCTAAGAGCGCCTGCCGCGGCAACACCGGACCGCGCCGCGCTCCCTTTGAATAGAGTTTTGAATATTTACATCGAGCTAAGTAATAAAAAATATGAAATAATACATTACAGCCTCAAGAGACTTTTAACATCAGGTGGTCCTCGTGCTTATTCCGTCAAATACACATAAACATGTTTGTTAGGGCTAGCAGAAGTCAACCCTAAGAGGTTGTTAGTGTTTTACCACCTGTATAACTCCGTTTAATAATCATGATATCTCACTTGCACACTATAACAGTTTATAGAGTGCAAGTGAGGAGATGTAATGATTCGCAGCGTCATCTTCGATTCGTTTCCTTATTAAACCAGGCTATACCTACGACCACACCTACGCCTTGAGTAACATGCAAAATTAAAAATAAGGAATATAGTATTTCATTCATATTTCAACTCTTAAGTGTAAAATATGGAAGCCATTCATTATTTTGCAATATTAAATGCAAATTTTAGTGCACAGATACTTTTTTACCACTTTATTATTCTGTTATAGAATAATAAAGTGGTAAAAAAGTATCTGTGCACTAAAATTTGCATTTTGATGAAGTAAAAACTTACAAAAATGTAGTTTTTATGACGCCCAGTGGGTGTTGTTTGAAGAACCGTAGACGTTGCTCTACAGCTCAATGCCATTTAATTTTTGGTGACATACTGCACCATTGAATTGGATATTGGTGCCCACTTACTTCTGCCCACTAGCTGGAAGTGTGAAGATATTTGATAATTTTCGGTGTCTCTGACCTTAAAAGAAAATATGAAACAAAGTTATGAGCTATGGATTTGATATGTAGGCACAATGGGCAGAAGACAATCGACTAAACATATTATTTTGATACAAATAAAAAAGTAATACTCTCGGCTTTCAAATAAAATGTAGTCCTCCATTGAAACCAGTTAAGAAACTCGGGTTTCCTAGACGGACGAAGAAGTTCGAGGTTGCTAATCCTGCTTATAGTTGCCCCGTGGGGTGCCGATCCAGAATGTCACCCCCATTGCTACCTCTGAGTAAAGGTAAAATAAGGCGACTAAAGGTAGGTGTCAGCAGCGCCTTCTGAGGAACTGCTTTCTTAAACTGCCCAAGACAAGATCCCCAAGCTACTAAACGTGGGGATTACGGAAATAACAGGAGAGGTCTTTGTTGATCGGTAGACGACGTTATAGCTGTTTTTGATAATGTTATGTACTTATTTCATTCCGTCATGACTCGTATTTGTTCAGTACGCAAAACGTAAAACACGCAGAATGTCTTCGAATGTCGCGAAATACATGATCAACTACTATAGCATAAAGACCAAACTTTAAAAGCTCTAAAAACACAATACCTACTACCCCAACACAGGCGCCAGTTCTGCCTACGAGTATATTGTACTGAGTTTCAATGGCTTACTATAACAGCCGACTCGTCCACTGCTGAACACAGCCTCCCCTATTAAGGGGGTATGTTTGCCATAATCGTCATGCTTGGCAGGCGGCTTGGGATTTGCGGATTGGGGATCGCTGTGTAAGATGGCAGTTCTTTAGAAGGTGCTGCTCACCTTCCAGTATTTTTTTCCTTAGTCGTCTCTTACGACACCACGGGATGATATGGGGAGACGCAATTCTTACCCGGCACCCCACTGGGGATGGCTTAATAGACGTGAATAAAGATACATCACACAGTAAAGAAAAAAACAACAATGTACCTGGTTACTTCTATAAATCATCCAGAAACGTTTTATTCAAATAACTTATGTTTATGAAATCAAGTGCAATAGTGTCAAATATTGTTACGAGATGGCGTAAGAAGCACATTTAGCACGCGACTTCCATGCATTGTAATTTCAAAAGAGCAAACCTTCAGCAATTTCCCGCTACATCTGGGGAAACAATTTTCTAACATTGTTTTGTCATGACAAAAACAAGTTCTGCTTGAGCAAGCTTAGTATAAACAAAACAGTTTCAATATGCCAGCGTTAAAACTGTTTTTAATTATGCTATGGAGTTTTAAATAATTAGTTACAGAGGCCGAGTGGCGAGGGCCCGGCATAATCACTCTCTACTAATGTGTGGCCACACCTTGGAGCAAGTTATGCGAATTACCTAGGAGCGTTTTTGTTGCTCGTTTACATGTAAATAGTCATTGTTGTACTGGCTTCTGTGCTCGGTTTCACTCGCTTGTTATGGTATAACGAATTTTGTTGGCGTGACTTCGCGGAAGGCTTTTTGTTATGGCGCAGTGTTCTTTCACTTTTCTTTCCGAAAGCTTGACTTTTAGTTTGCCTAATTTAAGTAATTAAAAAAAATATGTCAGATAGAACCTAGAAAACTGGTTCCCAAGGACAGCTCCCAAAACACTTTGCTCGCTTGCAGCTAAGCATTTTATATCTAAAATGCTTAGCTGCAAGCATATAACGGCGTGTTTTGGGAGCTGTCCTTGGGAACCAGTTTTCTAGGTTCTATCTGACATAATTTTTTTTTTTATTGTGAATGAACAAGCTGGATCCCCGCCTGATGTTAAGCGGACTAACCTCTGCCTATATCAGATGAATTTTGTCACAAGTCACGAATTGCACTGCGCCCGTCACCTTGAGACATAGTTATTGTGTATAGTTTATATTTTTTGAAGTTAATTATATAAACTTTTTTACTTCAAATACCTCGTTTGTGCAGAAGTATAGCTATGTGCGAATCCCGCACATAGCTATATTTGTTTCTCTCGTAAATTTGTCATTATTTAAAAGATTTTTCTTGTTTATCATTTCAAAATGTATCTGATCTGCATGATTTACCTAGGAGCACAGAATATATAATGAGCAGTCTGCATTGCAGGACATGTTTCCAATTGGACGGCAGAAACCGTGCGCTGAATATTCATTTCTTTATTATGAAATGCATGCCTTCAATGTTGTTTTTGGATCGGGGGAAATATATGGAATGGTATTTTACCTTCTATATAATTATTATACTATGTAAATCTTAAATGGAGTAAAATGAATTATTTTGTAAATATTTCTGGAAGGCTGATAGGATATTTTGAAGCAGTGATAGCTCAGTGGCATTGGCTATGGAATGCCGCGCAGCAGGTCCATGGATCGAATCCCTACGTGGGCTTGAGCTTCACCGCATGGTGGAAGGGCATTTTGCGAATGCCCGCCTGGCTAGCGACACCTCTCAAGTAGAAAATCTGTCGCCAAGCACCTAACCGTGTGTTCCGGCAGCTGTCCGTGAGAGCCAGTAATTCTAGACTAGCCTGAACAACATCTTCGACCACATCATCACTTACCATCAGGTGAGATAGTGGTCAAAGGCTAGTCCCCACGCTTGGCAGGTGACTTGGGGATCGCAGTGTGAGATATCAATTCCTCACAAAGTGCTGTGTTACCCTTAGTCGCCTCTTACGACACCCACGGGTTGAGATGGGGGGTGGCATTCTAGCCCGGCACCCCACGGGCAAGGCTAGCCTATCAGTTATAAAAATTATAATTTATGGTTAAATTTATATTCTGAATATGTTGTCATAAGCAATATCAAGGTTGTTGCACCTTATTAAATCATTTCCATGCAGTACGCGTCGTGAATAGATTATGGAAATCATAGAAACAATTGATTTAGCTGCTAAATATAAACCTGACAGCCTAGAAATGTAGGTAATTATTATTGGCATATAGGAGGTCTTGAGAACGTGTAATAAATAAATGTAAAAGGTCAGTAGGTCGCAGGTTGACATTGCATTCCTCTAAGTCAATAAATGTTTATTTATTTTTATTGTATAAGCACTTATTACAGTACTAATGCGCACGGTGACGGAACATTAGTACTGTAGTACTAGAGAGACGAATTACTTAGCATTCCATGGATTCACAGTGCGGGTGCCAGGTCTATTGCGTTGCAGAGGAAGAGGCCCAAGTCAAGATGCCTGGGACTTGCAACCCAGTGAGTAAGGTTAAGGGGCCCCTTTATGATGCATCAATGCTCCCCTTCACCGCTTGGTAAGATCCTACTAATGCCGTTTGAATTGGTCTTGGTAGGCCAAGGTCTTTAAGTAGGTTGTATAGGGATTCCGCTGGTATACCCCTTTCTCCAACTTCTACAGCATATAAATTAAAAGTAGTAAATTAATAGTACTAATACTCGTCTTAAATAGTAAATCCCCACGCTTGGCAGGCGTTTTGGTAATCGCAGTGTGAGAAATCAGTTCCTCGGAAAGCACTGCTGCCCACCTTCTGTGTGTTACCCTTAGTCGCCTCTTACGACACCCACGGGTAGAGATGGGGGGGTGACATTCTATCCTGGCACCACACGGAAATGTACGATATTTAGCTTGTAATATTTATGGCCATGATTATTTCTAATGAAACAATGATGTTTAGTAATATTATTTTAGTATTTTTTGTAATAGGCACATGGCAATACTAAACAATCTGAAGTTCTATACTCACTTCTAAATTGAAGACAAATAAGACATTGATTCACCTGTTATACATTATTTATTTAGATACATATTTCAACGCTATCAAAATGTTTCGTACTAGTTAATTCAAAATAAACATTCTAAAAGTAAACTCTACGTTTCTGACCTAGATGTGCGCCTGTGTGTTTTCATCGCCCATTTGTTTTTCTCCCAATAAATATTGATAGTTTTGACGTTATAGAAGAATAACGAGCGGGAATATTTAAAAATGTTTTACTTAGAACATTTTGTAAGCAATTTATGATAGGACAATGACCTCTTGGGAATTGGGACGAGTAGTTTATAGATGAGTCACATGTGTGTAAAATACTGCCTGGTTGGGCGAGTGGCGTAAAGTGTCACCTTGGAGTCGTGAGGTGCGGGTTACGTGGACTAACACCATGGAGGCTGGAACTATGCCCGGTAAATGGCAATAGCTAGCCTGATATAACGGGTATTTCATTTATCGTCGCAGCAATGAACATAAATGTACAGAAACTAAAATGTTCATGTAGCAAGTGTAACAAGTTTTTTTTTTAATTTATTATAATTTTTATAAAACTAATATAAAACTTGATCGAAGCGTAAAAGTAAACCTGCACAGGGAAATTTCAGTGTGCGTTATTTCCTTCTGGCAGTTTATATTAAAATTCTTTAAAAACTTAATCTGTACGCGAATCTACGAATAAAATTACTCGTGATTTATGTCAGTTTCTAACCAGTTCTCGGCCGAGATGCACGTTAATTGACAACAGAATCCAAATCATGATGTGCCACTTTTACGGCGGAAAAAGCGTTTCAAAATGTTTCACCAACAGTGGGTTCGCCCTTTCATGGCGTTAAGAACTATAAAACGATTTTGCTACGTTATATACAGAGCTTTGCTAGTTTTCAACTAGTCCAAAAAGTGGGCTATGGATGCATAGGGTATGCACCAATCAGCACGCTTCATTTGTGTTCTTCATTCAAAGTTATGACAAAACGTCAAGCTATGCTATGAAATCCAGCGATCTGATTAGTGAATGTCACACGCATAGTGGCAAGGAAGCCTTATTCTTGTGTTTTTTTTCGCAGTGTGGTCAGATGTATTACAATTTCATAGTTCAAAAAACCTCTAGCGAATTCAAATCGCGCCGTAACGCGGTAATTCACAGATGTGCTAGCCGAACTATTTTCATGCATAGTTTTCTTTTTCATGAGTTTTTAACGAATTCTTTGGGAATACCTGGGAAATTGCGTCGAGCGGGCTAGGCCTAAAAGTATATACATAATTGGCTTAATCAGCTTATATTGTTTCCGGTGAAATTAAATCGAGAATAGTCACCACGTACAGCATTTGAAGGTCATAGACCTGAATGTTTTGGTTGTGCTGGATTTTATAGCCCCAAAAAACGCAAACAGATTCGTTTATTTGTCTATTATTAAACTGAGTCATTGTTCAATTCATGTTATGAAATGAAGAGACGGAGAAGTCGCCTGCCAGATACATATGCAGTGTTGCTATCCTTTTCTTTCTTGGTTCTGCTTAAGAGTAGAGTGTACGGAGCGCTATCCATACAAAAGAGTTTCGTCATATTGTTAATAGTAAGTGTTCAAACTCGATGTAACGTTGCATGTATGGTCTTGTGCCTAATATCTATGCTTCTGGTTTGCCAGATTTACGTAAAATTAAGTATTTTGAAAAAAAAATGTTGCAATGATGGCCGAGTGGTAATACCTATGGACTGCCGCGCCGCAGGTCCCTGGTTCGATCCCGATTGCCCGTCTAGCTAGCTACCACCCTCAAATAGAAAATCTGTCCTGTCGCCAGCCAGTGAAATTACAGGCACATGAGACTTAATAACTATGTCTCAACGTGACGGGCGCAGTGCAATTCGTGACTTGTTACGAAATGCATCTGTTATAGGCATAGGTTACTCCGCTCTACAGCAGGTGGACCTCGAACTTGTTCCGATACAATAAAATTAAAAAAAAATGAGGTATTTAATGCGTAAATTTTGAGAACATCTGTCGCCAAGATCCTTACGGTGTGTTCCGGCGGATGTTCTTGAGAGCTAATTCTAGGTTAGCCTGAACAACACCTTCGATGGACTGCATCATCATCATTAAGCATCAACACTAAGATAATGATTAAAGGCTAGCCTATCATCAAGAAAAGAATATTGTCACAAGATATTGAGTTAATAATAACAAATATTGTAAAAGTATTTTAAGAAAACATTTATTTAATTATTTAATAAAACACTTAAAAAAAACCTTTATAAAAATGATATATATCTAGTGACTATTCCGCCTAATTTCCTGTCAAGCCAACGTGACGTCACAAACGCAACGCAGCCAAACCGGAAGAGTATTCGACGCGTTTCGCTTCTAAACGAAGCATCCTCAGGAGGTCTTGACTCTACGAGCGCACGATCGAGACATACACGACGGCTTAACAGGAAATTAGGCGGAATAGTCACTAGATATATATCATTTTTATAAAGATTTGTTTTAAGTGTTTTATTTTTTTTTATTTTTTTTATGTTATTGTGACGAGGCCCACCTGTTGTTAAGTGGACTAACCTCTGCCTATAACAGACGCATTTCGTCAACGACGAATTGCACTGTGCCCGTCACACTGAGACGTCCAGTTGTTAGGTCTCATTAGCCTGTAATTTTTCTAGCTCTCAAGGACTGCTGCCGGAACACACTAATAAGTGCTTGGCGACAGATTTTCTACTTGAGGTTGGTCGCTAGCCAGGAGGGCATTCGCAAAAAGCCCTTCCACCGTGCAATTAAATGTTTTCTTAAAATACTTTTAAAATATTTGTTGTTATTAAAAATGTATTTCCGCAAAGTAACGCCTGAATCTATTCATTAAATTATGAGTTGTTTACCTCGTTTTTGAATACGATTATATCTCGTTCCTACATATAATTAAAACCTTTCATTAAGGCAAAGTTCATAAATAAAAGAAATGACAGGTGGCTGATCGCAAGCGCGCCTTCAACGTCATGGTCAATGACATGCATTATCGTCTCTATGGCTCACACAATAAGGTTTATTGACTTGTCAAAAGTTGTGCAATGTGAATCATGTGTGGACTTGTTTGGCCTAGATGTAGCACCTGTGACTCCTACGCTTATTTTTAAATAAATATATACATTATCACTTACTCAATATTAGAGAAGAACGTTGGTAGTAATGATGGCCGAGCGGTATTAGCTAGGGACTGCCGTGCCGCAGGTCCATGGTTCTATTCCCATCGTCGGCTTGCGCATCACCTCATGGTGGAAGGGCAGTTTACGAATGCTCGCCGGGCTATCAACCACCCTCAAGTAGAAAATCTGTCGCCAAGCACCTATAAGTAATATAAAACATATATAACACCTAATAGTGTGTTCCGGAAGCAGTCCTGTATAGCCAGTAAATTACAAGCACATGAGACTCACAACTGTATGTCTCAGGGCGACCGGGGCAGTTACATGTATACAAATACATATGTTATAGGCAGAGGTTGTCGCTTAACATCAGGTGGGTCCCGATTCCGTGAGAATCACATCTGATAGGCTAGCCTTTGACCACTATCTCACCTGATGGTAAGTGATGATGTGGTCGAAGATGTTGTTCACGCTAGCTGGCGGAACACAGCATTAGGTGCTTGACGACAGATTTTATACTTGAGGATGGTAGCTAGCCAAGCGGGCATTCGCTAATTCCCTATCACCATATAAAATAGTATAAGTTATAAAATAGATGGAATGGGACAAAGGAGACTATCTAAATATCGGCTAAGTCTATAATCGTCCAGCAGGTCGATCGCGCTAAATTGAAACAACGCTAAACGGTTAAGGTTCAGCTGCGGTTCGATTGCAAGTGTGGTACAGTTACGATTCAGCTGAGACGAATTTGGTATTGCACTAAAGTTCAAACACCAACCAAAGCTGGACCGTAATTGGAACGCTAACGCATTAACGTTGTTAGAGATGTGACGTTTTAATAACAGACTTTGTGTCAAATAACGGTAAATCGACTGTCGATTTCGCATTTTATGCAGGTGCATCTCTAGTTTTAACAGCTGACAGTACGGCGCGACATTCGAATTTTGAAGATGAAAGGTAAACAAATACAAAACCAAAATTACTTTTAGCAAGATTCAAGTGTTTCTTGAAAGAAGTGCTTAGTTGATGATGAAGTATTTTTTTTGTGCCGATGTTGAACCTTTTCAAGTACCTGCCACACATTTCAGAACCATTCTGGGATAAGTAAATATTTCACTTGCTCGTGTGTTGTGATTGTGAATACACTAAGCTATCAGATAGTTTCAGTACTGACATGAACTACTGAGATGAAAGTGCTGACATCATTGTGCATGATGTCAGCTAGAATATGTAAAGCCTAGAATAAAAACAGGTTTTCAAGAACAGCTGAACACATCTTTAGGTACTTGGGACGGATTTTTTAACTCAGGGGTGACAGCTACTAGTAACTAGCTAGGCTAAAACTAGAATGTGCCCTAATCATTGTCCTGTGGAAAACCTATGAAACTGAATGAAAACTTCATACAATATGTGCTTGCTCTGTTGTTGTTTTTATATGTTAGAGAAAATGGAGAAGATATAAGTACCCTATGTTATGTATACTTGCATTGCAGCTTCTGGAGACTATAATATTTTGTACTGACCGCACATAAAGTGGGACATGGGTAGGTAGATGATGATGATCACTGTACTTAATTGTAATTATATAATCAGCATCATACTGCAAGGCAGACACTTTTTTTAAAACTATCTTAGATTATTGGTACTCATGGTCCATTATTTCAGTACTGCCAAACACAAAACCCACTAAGTTAGCCCACATAAGCCGGAATATTACAATACATTATTTGACATACCTAATCACAAAAGTAAAAGACTAGAGGACTAATTGTTATTCTGTAATATAAGTTCAGTGCTCTACTTATATATCACATTTTTAAAATTAGACATAGAGATATACTTACATGATTTCAGATTCTAGTTTGTTGTTAAAGTTTAAGAATTTTATTATAAAGAGTTAGTAATTTACATATCGGTATAAAGTCCATATTTAATTATTGTTTTTTTCTTTACCACCTATATCATTTTATTGTAGTTTGTTATTAGGATTTTTGCTATAATAATATGTATATAAAACATATATTTAAGAACTACTTATGTTATAATTACTATAGTTAGTAATTTACATGTCTGTATAAAATCCTTCTTTGTTTTTTGTTACTGTGCCACTTAATTGTTTCAGAATGATGTTGGTAGGTGGGTTGTAATAATAAAAGAAAATATTTGACATTGAAATCTTTTTATTGATAAATACTAACTTTCTCTTCATACTTTCTACACCATTACTAGTAATTAGAACAATGTAGGTAGATACATGGTTGTTTGCCCTATCTGCCCACAAGTGTTATATAAGTGCCTGTTGGCGATAGTGCCCAGTTCCAGCTCACTAAGGGCGCTGCTGGTACCCTCAGCCTGCCCTCGCGAGCTCCTTCCTCTGCTGTCAATGGATGGAATGGGATGTGAGCTCTGTGTGCTATATTATGTAGCACACAGCATGCATTTGCTATTCTTGCAGCAGCTACTTGTGAGTAATGCAACTTTCTGTCCACCAATAAGCACCTGTAATGAATCAGTTTTTACATTAACAATATCAATAAATTTTTAGGGTGTTTAGCTAAGTAAAGAAATTTTACCTAAAGTGAGTTTTTAAAACACCTATACAATGCTCAACATTATTTCTAGTGGTCAAGTGCTTGTCTTGATAATAATTCTCAGGAGGTACTGAGATGGGTGTCAACATTATGAGTCTCAAAGGATTGTTATAATCTCAGATAATATTATCATACTAAGGGCCTGTTTCAGAATGTTTGATTAAGTGCCGGTTATACTACCCAGAACATAAAATAACTAAATGATAAAAATTACAGTAAACATGCAGCGCATTTCAAGCTTTAACCGATGGATAGGCTATATTAATATACTGACTGTGAAACGCAAAGATAGTGTTTTATTTATTAAATATGTTCTGGGTAGTATAACCGGAACTTACTTGAAAATTCTGAAACAGGCCCTAAGTATATGAGATTAGTTAACACCTACCCAAAAGATACAAATCCTCGCCAGCAACTGTGTGAAGCCTATCAAGATAAGCACACATCAGATGGTTAGCCCATACAACACTATCATGAGTAGACTCAGGGTATCATCATGCATCCATACATAAAATGTTCAATTTTGAGTCACATAACTGATGGGCCAAAAATGTGATGGTTATTGATATAGAGTGAAAAGTACTCACTATAAGAACATTATCCTTTTCTATTATAATACCATTCTTCATTGTCAATCGGATGCACAATAGCCACATGGGTCCCATCGATACATCCCAGCAAACTACGCATTTTGAACTTACTATAAAACCTGAAACATATTGTATATTAGTTTATTATCGGTAGCATAATATATATTGAAAATCATTCAAACTACACTGTGATGATCATATAAATTGTTGTTTCTTGTAAGGATATGCATATACTTCACAAATCATTTACATAGCTGTGAAGGAAAAGAAACTAAGAAACACCACATTCAAGAACTGCTTGATGTGCAGCATGTATTACTACATCCCAGAATGAGCCCCAGTGGTGGAAGTGGTAATTCTTCTCAACTATAGGTTAGTTAGATGTGGACATAGTACATATTTAATTAGTTGATACATACTTTTTTTATCTTGTTTCCTCTCAGATTGTTGATATGGGAAAGCTATGTATTTGTTCATTACAATTGGCTAATTTAGAGCCATTGTAACTTGCCAGATTGCTTTAGAGACACTGGCATAGAATGCCAATGCACCAAAACTTAAAACAGATTTTTAGTTATTTATTGACAACATATTATTTGCCTGCATTAAAGCTCAGCATGGGTGTATGTACTTGTACACTTGTAACCTAAACAATGGTTAGTATATCCATTCCAAACAAGCGAATATGTTCCAATTTGATGGCTTTACCTTCTGCAGAAAATTCTTACCTTAGTTTCAACGTCCAAATCACCAGAACGTAACATGCATGGCACATGAGGAACCAACAGGGTTTGCGAGTCAACTCCTTAGATAGTCGGTAAATACAGTTTTACACTGCCGATCACTCAAATTCAAAGCTCCACACATAAGTCTTGCACTTTTATCCTTTTTCCTCACTTGGGCACGAGCCACCGCTTCATCGAATAATGAGCACAGTCCAATATATCCATGTACGCTTACATTTTATTTATGTTTTTTATGCCGTTTACGAAGAAAATGCAATCAATATTCATTAAACACCATAGAACGGTTCACAAAAAGTAGCATCTTCCTAGCTGTTTCACAACCGTTCGTTTGACAGCGGTTACGTTCCAGCTGCGTTCGAGTTGCGTCTCAACTTTCAGTAAAATGATTAGCGCGATACGAAACGTTCGAAAAGTTGCGTTGCGGCTAAGGTTCAATTGCGTTTCAGCTTTAAATTTTTAGTGCGATCGGGCCGCAGTTATTGAAGCAGTGATGGCGCAGCAGGTCCATGGTTCGAATCCCGCCCAGAGCTTGAGCTTCACCGCATGGTGGAAGGGCATTTTGCGAATGCCCGCCTGGCTATCGACCACCCTCAAGTAGAAAATCTGTCGCCAAGCACCTAACGGTGTGTTCCGGCAGCAGTCCTTGAGAGCCAGTGAAATAACAGGCAAAATGAGACTTAACAACTGTCTCAAGGTGATGGGCGCAGTGCAGTTCGTCACTTGTGATGAAATGCATCTGTTATAGGCAGAGGATACCGCTGAACATCAGGTTCAGGGCCTCGCGCTTGTTCCATCACAATAACATTAAAAAAAAAAAAGTTTACGTACTAGGCGAGCTTATCAGGGTACTCGCTATTGAGCTTATATCTAAACTTCTCATATCTACATATGTGTAAATCTAGGTAGATATACCTGCCTCCGCACTATCTTCACCTCCATATACCTAGGTAGAACAAGTGCCTTTGTATGCACTGAATTGTACCAATCGATGCGTGCAGGGGAGGCGGGAGGGGCGGGGGTGGAGGGTGAGGCGAATGGTGTTGGTCAGTCGGATGACTCGTGTGCCGTTAATTAAACCCCCCAGGGCTCCCAGTGTCCTGGAAATATTGTCAAAGTTGACCATTTTTTATGATAGCAAAATTTATTTCAATAAATATGATTCTCTAATACACTTTAGTTCGGTTATCTGTCTATTATTAAGGCCGCAACGAAAGTCTGCGAAGAATATTAATTTAATAAATAATTACCTAGTAAATTCATAGATTGAGGCGTTTTTTATTTTTTGTAAAGAATTAAAAATCATATCGAGTAACAATTCTACCGATTTTCGAGAGAAATCGATTTCGACTTTTCGAGGGCACGATCGAGAAATCTCTACGAGTTGAAATTCTTCCGATTTGGCTGCGTGGCGTTTATATGACCTCACGTCAGCTTAACAGGAAAATATGGCGGAAGTGTCTCTAGATAATTTTTTTTATATTTTTTTTGTCTTTTTCTAAAAGAAGTAATTTAATATTTTCTATAAATATTTGTTTTATAATTTGTTATAATTAGTTATCATTTCGATATTGTGCCTAAGTTCATTGACTATTGTATATGATCAGGAAATTTGATAAATTCGAATAAGCGATAAGACCGCCCATTGGACCTACTTAAGTTAACTACTCCATGTATTGTTTCCTTTGTTAATCTGGTGTCAATAAAGAGTTTTCGTATCGTATCGTAAATTCGGGACATATAACAAATATTTTACAATAATTAATTATTGAAACATGATTTTGTACGTAATCCATACAACCTTCTCAAATAGAATAGAGAAAATTACTTTATCACCTCACTAGCTTGGAAGCATTGATGTTTAGTTTCAGCTCACACACACTCACCCTCCCACACACACAACACAATAAAAACTAGCCATTTTCCAAATCGAACACTGATGCTCTTAAACGCTATATTACTAACTTCTGCTTAAACAAAAGTCCAACGTTAATTAGTTAGTAACTTAAAACACTTAGGGCCTGTTTCAGAATGTTCGAGTAAGTTCCGGTTTTACTACCCAGAACATAAAATAACTGAATGATAAAAATGACAGTTAACATGCAGCGCGTTTCAAGCTTCAACCGATGAATAGGCTAAATCGATGACTGTTAAACGAAAAGATAGTGTTTTATGTATTACATATGTTCTGGGTAGTATTCTAAAACAGGCCCTTAAGCTACTGTTTAAATATTAAATGTCGAAACTAGAATAGCAAGCAATAAAACAAACATTCGCAATATCGCAAATGTTCCCAACTTCATCAATCAAGGCTCGTTCCCTACCACAGAATACAAAGTTGTTTAACCCTATAACATCCCCATGCTTAATTTGATCCGAGCCACAGATTAAATTGGAGCCAACACTTTCTGAACAGTGATATATATAGACTGGACTGCATCTGACACTGACACAATTTGAGCGTATAGATTCTGTGATTGTTTGTAGCAGCTATTCCCAAGCTATTAGCAGCTTGACTCACAAACTAATCTCACTTCGATAAGGTCGTGAGAAACACTATGGAAAGGCGGATTTTTAACCGACTTCCAAAAAAGGAGGAGGTTCTCAATTCGATACGTGTATAAAAAAGCAGATGAAAATACTCGATGATACTCGCGAAAGTTTTGTATAAAAAACTGTGTTGCGAATATCAACGCCCTCCTCCTTAGCAACTAAAGTACGATTAGTTCCACAGAATACATAGAATCAAGAAGTCTAGTATTGTAGGTGAGTGAAAATCGATCATTTAACCAGTAATTATCACTAAAAAGGTAGATTTTTTTAACATAAAACGGATCCTACACTGAAAAATATGAAATAACTTGTTGAAGTCGGACTATGATCATGTGATCTCAGAGTGTTTTAAATCAGCATGGGGCCGACTTTAACAAGTTATTTTATACTTTTCAGTGTTAGAAGTCGGTTCCATTTTTAGTAATTTTTTTTAAATTCCATTGTTTTACTTTTAATATAAAACTTCGACTTCATCCTATAACCTAGTTCATGATAGTGGGAAAAGTGTTAAGTTTTATTGCTTTACGCTACCAGCGATGTCCGTATTCCTAGCGGGATATCTACGCGTGATGAATTAGTGAGCTGTTCGTGTATACACAAAATATGGTAACATGCACTGCTGACCTGGGGGCACATCAATAACTCACACGAAGGCGACAGCAATGCCACCATCGCATCAGTGGCATTATGCCTGTCTAGATAGAAAAGAAACAGATCAGCGGTACGGAGCCCCCGCAAAACTATTGCCAACTTAGTTTCTGTCGGGTAGATAACGTAACTTGTATCTATTGCCGCCCCATTTGTGTCACTGCACTGTATTATTTTCTATTTGGCTGCCATACTGTATATTTATTTCGATATAAAAGCTTAACGGTTTCAATTTTGTTTACTTTTAAATTGCTTCCAAATTGGAACTCCTGTGAATTTGAATTTGCATGGTACTTAGCGAAGTTTACTTAGCTGTTCTTAACCAATCAGCAAAGTTAAGCAACGTCGCCCGCGGTCATGAGTTGGATGGGTGACCGCTAATGACATTACTACTGAACTCTTCTGTGCTTCGGTGTCCCGGTTGTTGTCTAAGGATGGCAGTCGTTATAGAATGGTGGTAGAGCAATTAGCGAATGCCCGCCTCAGCTATCACCCTCAAGTAGAAAATCTGTCGCTGAGCACCTAACGGTGTGTTCCGGCGGCTGTCCTTGAGAGCCAGTACTTCTAGGTTATCCTGAACAACATCTTAGACCACATCATCGCTTACCATCAGATGAGATAGTGGTCAAACGCTAACCTATCAGAAATAAAAAAAAAGTGTTCTTCACATTTTGAGTCGAGTTTGTTATCTTTCTTTTGTTTTATAATGTATTAAATTGTTACTTAGTATCATTATTCGTATGTTATAGTGTACATACTTGCATCCTTCCTCCAATCGTTAAGATATATCGTGTACTCTGTTATTCTGTATTTATTAAACTATCATTGGCATTTGCCTTTACCCACAACTGGGAGGCCGATTGTTAAGTAGTGTTAAGTAAGTGTAGTTTATAGTAATAATTGGTGAGTAGTGTCTCATTCAGCGCGTTGTTTTAAAGATAATCCAAATGAGATAATTTCGAACAACCCCAATTCTTAAACATTTTTTTATGCTTTGATAGGTTAGCCTTTGACCACTATCTCACCTGAGTCTAAATGATCATGTGGTAGAAGATGTTGTTCAGGCTAACCTAGAATTACTGGTTCTCAAAGACGGCTGCCGGAACACACTGTTAGATGCTCGGCGACAGATTTTCTACTTAAGTGTGGTCGCTAGCTACGCGGGCATTCGCAAAATGCCCTACCACGACCGCTTAACGTGTCCTCCGAAGCACGGAAGCGTTCAGTAGTTATGTCACTAGCGTTCACCCATCCAACCCATGACCGCGGCGGACGTTGCTTAACTTAGCTGATCGGTTAAGAACAGCTAAGCAAACTTCAGTAAGCAAAGACTGTATTCGGCAGAAACAGTTCACTTGGAATTACATGGACTGATTCTTCCATGCTCCTTTTATCATCGGACAACAAGACGCTCTGATGGCCGTCATCCTTTTATGGTTGACATTCTTCCAGTTCGCTCGAAGCGTTTCGCTTCCACATTTATCATCCGTACAGCGAAGGAGTGGAACTCATTGCCCGCGTCTTTGTTTCCCGAACTGTATAATTTGGGAACTTCAAGTCTAGACTCTAGAGTGAATAGGTAGCTTCTAGGCAAGCATGCTACATCTTCAGCCGCATCATCACTTTCTATCAGGTGAGATAGGGGCCAAATGTTTGCCTATCATGCATAAAAAAAACTTTCTCAACTGAACTATCGCCAGTGAAACCTAGACTCAAGATTACCTACTAGAGTATCTATAGATAAACTACGGTACCAATGCTATTAACAATTCTGTATGGTTAGTTCTAGACTAGCATAAGATATGCGTGGTTTGGAGCTGGCTGGACAAAGCATACGTTGGACGTAGAATGTATACATGCACTACCATGTAAAGCCTGCTCCTGCATCTGTAGATATACTGCGTCAATGCTATAAGCAATTTCGTGTCGGTCTTGTTTTGAAACTAGCATCACCAGCTTGATAACGTAGCTTTGTAGCAATAGGGTATTGGAAGCTATTCAAATTTCGGTATAATGTAACTCATAGTCGTCTAGTATCAATTTGTCCATGTATAAATTGAACAGGGAATATAATGGGAATCATTGGTTATGCGACCATATTACATTGCAATGTTATTATACGACTGCCCAAAGATAGGAGAGTTATGTTTTCAGGGTTAATGTATGTATGTTTGTGAGTTTCTTTATTCCAACATAACTTCTAAACGGCTAATAAATTTTAATGTATGAGATATAGTTAGATTTGTCTTAATAACTCAGATGACTCTAGGTTCATAAAAAATAATAAAAAAATTAACCGATTTTAGACGCTATATTGTGCGTTAAATTTTTTTTTACTTCATTCAACGCATCGTGTGTGATTTCAAAATGAAGGCTTTTAAAAACGATTCTATATAAATATATGTAACTTGCAATTTTAATTTTAATTGAACGATACAATGTTTTACGCAAATAAATACTTTGCTGTCGGGTATATTACTTTTTTAATTAATTTATTACTTTTGGACTGGATGGATTTTGAACGACATACTAACCAGTTAACCCTTTTTAATCACTTTTAAATTAGGCTATCAAGGTTTGTTTATAACAATACTTTTCAGAACTTCAATAAATGTGGTATCAGAAATTGATAGCTACAGAGTTAACTAGTTCCAGTGCAGGGTATACTTGTTTTGGAGCACAGTCCTAAGCAATCCTTACTCATGCGGTAACACAAAACTCTCTAGAGAACTTTCAGTCTAAAAATGCACGCCCCTCCAATGTCGTTACCCCTACATGTAAACTAGCGTATAGACGCAATACATGCAACCTCGTCTATATCATTGGTTCTTCAGTCATGGTGTGTGTGTGGAGTACATGTCCAAGTTCACAGTAAAATCAATGCACACACTTAAATAATCACGCATTTTGAAGCAGTGATGGCTCAGTGGCATTGGCTATGGACTGCCGCGCAGCAGGTCCATGGTTCGAATCCCGCCGCGGGCTTGAGCTTCACCGCATAGTGGAAGGGCATTTTGCGAATACCCGCCTGGCTAGCGCCCAACCTCAAGTAGAAAATCTGCCGCCAAGCACCTTATGTTTTCCGGCAGCTGTCCCTGAGAGCCAGTAATTCTAGGTTAAGTCTGTTAACACCTTCGACGACATCATCACTTACCATCAGTTGAGATTGTGGTCAAAGGCTTATCTATCAGCAATAAAAAAAACACGTTTGGTGCATTTTTAGACTGTAAGATTACTTGAAGCTGAAGCTCGCGTCAGGAATTTTACCTACGACCGCATGGTCTGCAACCGACACTCTCTACCACGCAGCTATAACCGCTTCCTAACTTACAAACAGGATAAATTTGCAGTATACGTAGTGCTGAAACTAATATAGTCTTAGAGGGAGTCCCCGCGTTGTTGATAACATCACTCCTTTGTCGGCGTTTGTACCTACTCTAGTTTAATAAAGCATTTTGGTGTTTGTCTGCCGCAGTAAAGTACAACGAGATATATCTCAGCTCTGTGCGTCAATGTTTACTGTGTTAAACCTTTGTGTTAATGCTCTCTTAGTTAGTTTTTTAGGGTCTGTTTCAGAATGTTAGAGAAAGTTCCGGTTATACCACCCAGAACCTAAAATAACTAGATGATAAAAATGACAGTTAACATGCAGCGCGTTTCAAGTTTTAACCGATGGATAGGCTAAAACGAATCAAATTTTTGTACTAGTTGTAATTTTAGCTTACTTTGACATGTGATTTAGTACCTAACGTATTTTATGTACATAGCTTTAGACTTTCTGTTTCTAAAGTTTCATAATGTATTTATGAAACAAAAACCGCGAGCATATTATTGGTAGAAAGCTTGGCATTTAATTAACTATATATTAAGGAGCATTTTCCTTCGTGTTATTAGCATAAAAAAGACTTTAAAAATATAAATATGAAAAAATTTCCTTCGTGTTATTAGCATAAAAATACCTTAAAAATAGAAATATGAAAACGGCGGCGTAGTCTTTTAGATCCAAAAAGAACTTAACTTCTTTATAAACACAATAGTTTTGGTTTAAATAATGAATGGATGATTGATGCGTTTTCGTTTTGTGCATAGGTATATGTCTTTGACTGGATAGTGCCAGCTCCGCCGTGATGTTTAAACATTATACTGCATATTCGACTCTATAAAATGGATCAAATGGATTACCGAAATGTCACGTTTATGCATAAGTTAATATATATTATATTTCTTTGACGAAATAAAAAACATATAACCTTAATTCGCGTGGTGGCTTACGATTCCCGAACCCTGCCAACTATCGTTGAAACTTTCAGGCTCGGAAAGTTGAATTTGCCAGAATGTTGTATATTTTATATGAACGATAATTCCGCTGAGATAGACAATGTCTATGTATCAAACACAGAGTTTATTGTTTATTATTCTTCAAAAACTGTGTTAACAAGTACACGCATATTTACAATATATCTAGTTTCTAATCTATCTAATCATAATAAACATATTACATGTATGTTTAGGCAATGGATTCCAAACTAGGCGCAGCCTGTATCTTGGTAGCCCTTGATAACCCATGAACAGTTAGAATTAACTTTCGTACTACCGGGAATCATTACTCGTATTTCTTAGAGCAGTAGAAGAATGAAACGTTACCCATATAACAGATTTACGTCTAAAAATGTCTAACACGAAGATTTTCTTTGTTACAGCCATGAGCCGGAGGGCGGCGGCGGTGGGCGGTGCGAGGGGCCGCTAGCTCGCGCCATGCACCCATCCCCGGCGGGCGGCTCGCCCAAACGGCACGCACCATCGCAGCAACACCACGGTAAGATAACTTGTTACAACCATCAATCAGCTTGGGACCTCTATTACCTACGTGCTAATCGGCACACTACATGAAAGACGCACCATATAAAAAAAAAAAAAAAAAACGCAACCGTCCTCTGAATTCCAAAAGCAAGCAAGCAAAATTCCTCTCTGGGCAGGCAACGCATCGGCAGCGCAGCTAGTGTTGCAGATGTCCAAATGCGGCGGTTACCGTTTACCATCAGGCGGGCCTACTTGTTTGTCACCATTGATTAAAAAACCGACTTCTGCTGATTTAAAACACCGACCTCACATTAGCATGGTCCGAATTCCACAAATTATTTCATACTTTTCAGCGTTGTACCGTTTTTTTAAATATTTTTTTTAACTATTGTTGGTGATAAAGACTGCTTAGAAGATCATTCACTCGCCTAAAATAGTGTTCATAGTCGACAACAGCAAATACCATTAAATCGTCCAGGTAAGTGAATACATTTCTCAGTTAATTGACTATAACTTATAAACTACTCAACCGATTTTGATTAAATGTATATGGGATCACCTCAGAGGTACGAGACACCCTATCCAATAAAAAATAATTTTGTGAATGTGTCCACAAACGGGGAAGAAATCGGTGAACATACATAAAAAAACATACAGTTAAATATAGAACCTTCTCCTATTTTGGAAGTCGGATAAAAATGTAACAGCCATTAGCAAGTGGCCTCTACCACGCGTCATGCACTCAGCCCTGAAAGGGGTTGTTTTCGGATAGGGTTGCCTCTCACTAATGATGGACGTAGGTGGTACACAGACTTAACCTAAAATGGGAACTGCCTCTCAAGAACAGCTGCCCGAACAGGGTTACGCGCTTGGTGACAGGTTTCTTACGGGAGTGTATTAGCTAGTTTGTGGGCTCTTGCAAACTGTCATACCTCCATATATTTTTTATTTATGTTTTTTTTGTAGCATGCAGTTTTTATAGCATAAAAGTGAAAGATTTTCGACTAACTTTTGGGTGGCACACATTTCAAAATCTCTCTTTAAAAATACGTTTAATTGGGCATGGTGCCGCGCGATATCTCCTCACGATCATCTACATTAATAACCGTCTGATTTTGATAACGTCACTGAAATTCGGAAACGGTATTTTTATTAAACACTTATTTTCAACCTTATTTCAAAAAATATATTTACAAGTTTGATTATCTGCTCCGTTTATTGTGCCATCTTTTTCATCCTGTCCTTATTCCATGCCAGGTTAGGTAGGTATAAGACGTATTCTTATACCTACCATCTCTGACCATCTCTGAATTCAGTCATATCTTAAGCGGACTTTCTTGTAGACCTTTTTAAGGTGTACAATACAGTAGTACATTATTTTGATCTATCTCGTAGGGCTCAGCCAGCGTTTGCAATTTAGGTAAGCGCAAAAAAATGTGTTTATTTATTCTATCACATTAGAGACCTCTAAAATAATCACTATTTCTCTAGTATATTATGCATTAAAAAAAACCGCATCGAAATCCTCTGCGTAGTTTTAACGTACTGCTGAACACAGCTTCCCCTATTATGGGAGGGTTTGCTATAATCACCACGGTTGGCAGGCGAATTGTGCATCGCAGTGTGAGATATCAGTTCCTAAGGAAGCGCCGCTGCCCACCTTCTGGTGTGTTACCCTTAGTAACATCTTACGACACCCATGGGTAGAGATGGGGGGTGACATTCTAGCCCGGCAACCCACGCCACGGGCCACTAAACAATATGCATCAATAAAAAGAGTTAAAAAATATAACCAGAACCGGAAGAAAAAGAAAGAAAGTTAAATCTTTATTTTTTGTAACTTTTTTCTAGTGCATATCGATAATTTATTTAAACAAGAAATGATTAAATTCGTCGTTAGTTTTCACTCGCGTTAAGAACCCATGTACTGTACTGTATTAGCCGGATCCCCCCCTGCTGAAGACAGCCTCCCCCATAAAAGGGAGGTTTTCCATAATCCCCACGCTTGGCAGGCGTCTTGGAGATCGCAGTCTAAGATGGCAGTTCCTCAGAAGGCGCACATTGACATGACATTTTAGCCCGGCACCCTAAGGAGAACGGTGATTTAGCCATTAGGTCATAAAATATAATTGTTTTAAAATAAAAACCTATTAAATTACATAGATAAATATATTTTATGGTTGCACGGAACCCTCTAACGCGAGTCTAACTCACACATGGCTAGTTCTTTTATTCAAAAACCATTTCTGTCAATCACGGCGATAGCCCTAGTAAGAAATCTTGGCGAACGCATTGCATTCTTGAGAGCAGGAACGCTTTTGCATATCTTCTGGATTTGTTGGTTTTTACTTAAATGACTGAATTTAAATGTTATGAATTTAACACCAAACGACGACGTATTGATGCTTTTGAAATGTGGTGCTGGCGGCGAATGTTACGCATACCGTGGACGGCCCGTAGGACAAACATCTCCATCTTCAAAGAGCTGAATGTAATACAAAGGCTATCGAGCATCTGCCTCAAAAGAGTGCTGCAATACTTCGGCCACATAGAACGAAAACCCTCCGACAACTTGGAGAAACTAATAGTCACAGGGAAGATGGAAGGAAAACGACCCAGGGGATGTAGACCAACACGATGGTCTGATCAAGTGACTAAAATCCTGAACACTACGATCACAGATGCTCTGAGCCATGCCAAAGATCGAAGGAGGTAGAAACAACTCTGTAGTGAAGAAACAGATGGTCAGGGACATCACGACGCTCAGCAGTGAGCTACGACTCGAGGAGGAGGAGGACTTAAATGACAGTCTCGGGAATAGATATGTATACAGGCTGCAGCCCAGCGCCACAGAGGCGACCATTTTTATTTTATTTTGATAATCTTATGTGTCGCTTTATATTGACCACAATCTCACTTGATGGTAAGTTATGATGTGGCCGAAGGTATTATCAGGCTTAACCTAGAATTACTGGCCCTCAAGGATAACTGCCGGAACACACTGTTAGGTGCTTGGCGTCAGATTTTCTACTTGAGGGTTGTCGGTAACCAGGCAGGCATTCACAAAATGCCCTTCCACCATGCAAAATATACTAAAAAATAATACTTAAAAACATATAATAACTCAAACTCCAGTCTCATTCCATAAAGAAAATCCTTACAAATAGGGCCCTCAAGCCCAACTCGTTCCTCAAATCATTTACGGGCGCATAGCTCAACGTAATTGTGACTGAACACCTACGAGACCTTTTACTCCTTATTTTTAAAGACGGCATCGTTGTAATTTAAGACTCTCGCCGTAAAATATAGCCGGCGATATTTTCTCGTGGGGTCGGCGCGGCGGCGGCGGTCTCTCATTTGTCCTTTTTAATGAGGACTTCACATTACATTAACTTATACATAGATATATATATAAGTAAGTATATATTATACTGCATGTGGGGAGCCAAGAATTGCCATAAGTTCTATATATTTCATACAGTTCGAGGTCCTTAGCATCCGATTTGCACTTGGCTGCCTTTTATAATTTGTTTTACTTTAGACATCGTAGTAAAATCACACCAAGTGAAGATTGTATATATAGGTAAGGCTTGATACCTATTGTAACAAGCACCGCGTCTTTTATCTGTGGCGTAGAGAACGCAACCCTACCTGTCAACGTCATGAAACTTCACTGCCAACTTATATCTGTCAAACATCACTTTGACATCCGTAAAGCGGTCGGCCATATCGGGTTTATTCATTCTACAACGAACCTCCGTCGAGTGATAAAGGTTAGTGATATTACTGAACACTTTGTTAATTTTTACTGATTGTGATGTGGCATATTATATTGACGCTAAGTGACTATCTGTGTTGATTTATTGGTTTGCTTCTGAGATGGTTTAA
Organism: Plagodis pulveraria; assembly: GCA_963890685.1. Lineage (NCBI taxonomy): Eukaryota > Metazoa > Arthropoda > Insecta > Lepidoptera > Geometridae > Plagodis > Plagodis pulveraria. The sequence continues at coordinate 11,188,362 of OY982971.1, forward strand.
CACTATCAATTTTGAAGCGCTCGTAGCGAAGTTTACTTAGCTGTTCTCAACCGATCAGCAAAGTTAAGCAACGTCGCCCGCGGTCATGAGTTGGATTGGTGACCGCTAGTGACAATACTACTGAGCGCTTCCGTGCTTCGGAGGGCACGTTAAGCCGTCGGTCCCGGTTGTTGTCTTAGGATGGCAGTCGTTATAGCACGGTGGTAGGGCATTTTGCGAATGCCCGCCTCGCTAGCTACCACCCTCAAGTAGAAAATCTGTCGCCAAGCACCTAACGGTGTGTTCCGGCAGCTGTCCTTGAGAGCCAGTACTTCTAGGTTAGCCTGAACAACATCTTCGATCACATCATCACTTACCATCAGGTGAGATAGTGGTCAAAGGCGAATCTATCAAGCATAAAAAAAAAACTTACTCCCATTTCTTCTCGATACTATTTGATTTTCCACTCTATCCTCAAATAAACCAAATTCAAAAATTAGACGTTGACTTTTAACGTCCAATTTTTTTGTAGGTTTCATCCTATTGCCAAAACTATTATTGCACATGCATCCTTGAACAAAGAACATAGGAATGGTCAATTGGCATTGCTTTGTATTCTGTATCTCGGATTCAGAATGGACCTGTGATTTGTACTCCTTGTTTGTCGCATGTGAATACGCCTGGATAATAAATTATGACGGTGCTACTCGTACAACATTTTTTTACCTAAAAATGGAACAAACTTCAACACTTGAAAGTGTTAAATAACTTGTTGAAGTCGGTACCATGATAGTTCAAAAGTACCTATTATCACAATATTGTGCGCATGGTACCGACTTCGACAAGTTATTTCACACTTTTGAGTGTTAAAGTCGGTTCCATTTTTAGGTAGAACAATTTTTTCACTCATTTTAGTGACTCTACTTACGGTATCGCCATTCACTGTACAACGACTATATCATCAAGATGGGAAAATATTTTTAATTATTGGAGTGTAACTTAAAAACGGCTTGACTGATTTTGATGAAATTTAGATGGGACCACAAGACAATCATCAGCTTTCAAATAAAAAAGAATAATCAAAATCGGTTCACTCAGTAAAAAGCTCTGAGGCAACAAACATAAAATTATATACACTGACGAATTGAGAACCTCATCCTTTTTTTTAAGTCGGTTAAAAATTGCCCACGTGCGAATTGGATTCGCACACAAGGGTTCCGTATATACCAACACAGGATGTATCACAAACTCATAATTTTTTTTCATACTGGTTGTATTCTACCCACAATTGGCTGGTTTTTATTAATTATGTTGTTTTACGTTAGGTTTTGATTTTGGACTATTGACACCAAGAGTGACGCTTGTATCTGTTACCATTTTTACTATAGAGCGAACAAAATGATATATATACATAATACACGTTTTGAAGCGCTTTACCGAAGTTTGCTTAGCCGTTCTGAACCTACTGCTACCGACTGCTAGTGACATTACTACTGAGCGCTTCCGTGCTTCGGACTGTCGTTATAGCATGGTGCATTTTGCGAATGCCCGCCTGGCTAGCTACCACCCTCAAGTAGAAAATTTGTCGCCAAGCACCTAAAGGTGTGTTAATTTTAGGTTAGCCTGAACAACATCTTCGATAATATCATCACTTACCATCAGGTGAGATAGTGGTCAACGACTAACCTGTCAGGCATTAAAAAATGGGGTCCCATTTGTTTTTTCCTCTTTGTTTGTTGTTATTTTTATTACTTGATAAGGAATCCGTGATACTAACACATAGTCTGGGAAAATTTCAACAGGATACCTATTACCGTTCTGAAGATTGCCCTTTAAAGGTACGCGTCCATTGGCCCGTGCCGGACGCACCTCACGCACGGCACGCAACGGATTTTTTGTTCATAAATGCCGGCTTCCGATGCGTGCGGTGCGGATAGTGGACGCAGCGCTATGTAAAATCATACAAAGCATACTAAAATCATTCTAGATCGTGCGCTCGTAGAGTCAAGACCTCCTGAGGATGCTTCGTCTAGAAACGAAACGCGTCCTTCCGGTTTGGCTGCGTGGCGTTTGTGACGTCCCGTCGGCTTAACAGGCGGAATTGTTACTAGATATATTTTTCATATTCTTTAAGTGTTGTATTAAAACATTCATATAATGGTTTCTTAAAATATTTTTACAATATTTGTTAATATTAGGTCCTTACATATGAAATTGGCGTTTTTCGTACTGGCCACTTTAATCACGAATTTCTCCTCTTTGGTAAGGAATTCCAAATTCAAATTTGTACAGCTATAGACTCATGTATTTGTGCTTCGATGATCGTCATTCATTTGTTTTTTTTCTTCTGTTTTTTTCTGTTTGCGTCACTCATTTTACAAAATGGAAAACCTTAAATATCGCATAATTTACGAGTACGAGTTCCGCCGTGGCACTAGTGCTGCGGAAACAACTCGAAGGGTGAATGATGTGTATGGCGGTCGTGTTGCAAAAGAAAACACAGTTCGTTTTTGGTTCCAACGTTTTCGTTCTGGAAATTTCGACCTGCAGAACAAGCCCCGTGGACGGCCTGAGACTCAAGTTGATAATGAAGAGTTGAAGGCTATTGTGGAAGCGGATCCATCGCAAACCACGTCCGAGTTAGCTGCAGGCTGCGATGTTAGTGATAAAACTGTTTTAATTCACTTGAAGCAAATTGGGAAGATTAAAAAGCTTGAAAGGTGGGTACCTCACGAATTGACTGAAACAAACCGGCAAACGCGCGTCGACTGCTGCGTTACATTACTAAACCGGCACAATAATGAAGGTATTTTAAACCGAATCATTACCTGTGATGAAAAATGGGTTCTTTACGATAATCGGAAGCGCTCAGCGCAATGGTTAGATCCTGGCCAGCCAGCCAAATCCTGCCCCAAGCGAAAATTAACCCCAAAAAAGTTACTTGTAAGCGTTTGGTGGACTAGTGCCGGTATTGTTCATTACAGTTTTTTCAAATCTGGCCAGACTATTACGGCTGATGTCTATTGTCAGGAATTGCAAACCATGATGGAAAAGCTAGCGGCTAAACAACCTAGGCTGGTCAATCGCTCCACGCCACTGCTGCTTCACGACAACGCTAGACCACACACTGCGCTACAGACGGCTACTAAATTAGAAGAGCTTCAATTGGAAAGTCTAAGACATCCTCCGTACTCCCCGGACCTTGCTCCAACAGATTACCATTTTTTTCGAAATTTGGATAACTTCTTGCAAGGGAAAAAATTCAACTCCGATGGGGCAGTCCAAATCGCCTTCAAAGATTTTATTGATTCCCGTCCGACTGGTTTTTTTAGTAAAGGGATCAATGAACTACCTATGAGATGGCAAAAGTGCATAGAAAATAATGGTTCATACTTTGATTAATTAAATATATTATATTAAAAAATATTCGACTTTTTGTTCCTCCCATACAAAACGCCAATTTCATATGTAAGGACCTAATATTATATGCTAAAATCCTTTGCGTACCGTGCGTGCGGTGCGTCCGGCGCGGGCCAATGGACGCCTACCTTTAAGGTCATTACAGTAATAGGGTCCCATTTCTAGTACGGAACCCTGAAAACGTTCCAGCGACGAGGAATGAAGGGAATATGATGAAATAATGTAACCTTCAGTAATATCTCATCATTTGAAACCACGTGGGAAGTATTCATTAAAACGTTCGGCTCATGGCGCCTATTTGCGATCATTCTCCGCCTCTCCCTTTGGATAACAATGATGTCATGGCCCCAATAACGAGGAGAATGACTGGTATATTTGCATGGGACGTCCATTATACGATGACAGGTCTATCACTCGTCGCGGCGGATGTGCTTTTATGCCGCCATGCTAATTAGGATGGCCAGACAGTGGTGCGCGGTGGTGTGTCCGAATTGTCTGATTTGTGCACTTGCACTCGTGACATAAGGTCGGGCCGTACATAATTTGCTCACCAAAAACCACATACAACTTGGTGTTACCGAGTCCTACGGGTAAAATGCTATTTTATATCGAAATTTTGACATTTTATCTTTGGTTCCTAAGACCTCAAAACACGATTGGGGAAATAAACCTCGATAGAAAAAAATATGAAAAATGTGTTACACACGTTTTGTTATATATATCATAGTCTCCTTGATAATACAAGATAATTCTTCTGATACTACTTCTCTAAAGATCTGCGCTTACTATAATCCGGTCAAATTGCGTTGCTTGCGAAGTGGGACCCGAAATTGTGCATTCGGTCGCATTTGCAAAATTCAGCTTTCCGCGCTGGTATCGCGTTCTTAAAGTACATGTACTATTTGTGTGATACTTTGTCGCAGATAATACGTCAATGACAGATGCTGCAGAGAAATATGGTGGTGCTATAACATAGATAAATAAGGTTTTTATCATCCTTACCAAATGTATGTATAGTTCGCTACATTAACTCTTCTCTAACAACACTATGGCCAGTATAACATAAGAGCACATTAATATATATGATTGTTAATTTTTGTTAGAAACCAACACATGACTAGAAATAATTGGCAATAATCTAAAAAAATATAGGTACTTATGTACCTACTTATTATATTGTACTTATTTTTTTTCCTACAACTTTATGGCGGATATACTAAAGTAAATAATATTCAAAACAAAAAATAAGAAAGGACAGCTGTCTTCATACAAAATACGTGTTAATATTTATTTCTTCTACTACATAAACTATTGTAACAAGCAATCGGAAGAGATAACGATTATGTACAATCCCTTAAATAAAATTATAAATAACAAAAAGAAACCTAAGTCTACAGGCACATATGCTAAGAATTTTGATCTTAATTATAGAAGAACAATTAATTTGGTAAATACATTGTGTTGGTACTGAACTCGAGGTGCGTCGAATCACATACATTGGCCGGATTTTCAAATACAATTTGTATACACAATACCTGACGCACAATCATAATTACAGTTTTATAATATCATTCATTCATTCGAAATATAATACCTCGAATATCGATTAACGATATCCAAATCGGGACCCTATTACAACTTATTAATATTAATCCAACGTCAATTCCCCTGTCGTATTCAACTTCCTCTCCTTGCCTTTTAAGACAACAGAGAAAGCCATGTTGATGAATTATTTATTTGTAGCTCTTTATGCTCCCAAGGTTTGACGTCACCGATTATACATAAACATATTAATATTTTATTAATAAAATATTCTTCAGTAAAAAGTTCAAATGATGTCTATTTGATATATATTACTTAGCTTGGCGGGGTGATTGTGTGAGTTGTGACAAGACATGTTGCTAGCTGCTTTGTTGCCAGTTTTTTTTTTTTTTTATGTCTGATTGGTTAGCATTTGACCACTATCTCACCTGATGGTAAGTGATGATGTGGTCGAAGATGTTGTTCAGGCTAACCTAGAAGTACTGACTCTCAAGGACAGCTGCCGGAACACACCGTTAGGTGCTTGGCGACAGACTTTCTACTTGAGGGTGGTAGCTAGCCAGGCGGGCATTCGCATAATGCCCTACCACCATGCTATAACGATTGCCATCCTAAGACGACAACCGGGACCGAAGGCTTAACTTGCCCTCCGAAGCACGGAAACGCTCAGTAGTAATGTCACTAGCGGTCAACCATCCAACTCATGACCGCGCGCGACGTTGCTTAACTTTGCTGATCGGTTGAGAACAGCTAAGTAAACTTCGCTACGAGCACTTCAAACTTGCTTACCCCCATGCGTTACTTATCATAATTAAATTACGTACACCCGTTTATGTAACAACCCACTGTTATATTTATATCCTATAATAATCACCGTAATAACTGTAATGCTGTTACTAAAGCTTACCGGAAACAAAATAATCAAAGAACATTGTAATCGTCACGCTACGCGCTCACATTCATTTCTTATTGTAAAATAATTGTTATGAAATAAGTTTTATATAAGCAAATAAGCTTGCAAAACATGTAAATTATATATCTGTCACTTCTAGGATTTGAAATTTACACTAGAATTGTACAAATTTTTATTGTTATTTATGGTTAATAAAGATCGTTTAAAACAAAAGAAAAACTTATCTTTAGAATCATTAACATGAAGTTACTAAGGGCCAGTTTCACCAATGTTAGGTTAAATACGGGGCAGCTTTGAGGTGCTGGGTTAGAATTTCCTCCATTGCTTCCTGTGGTGTGTCGTAATAGGCGATCGAAGGTAAAATACCGAAAAGTGGACAGCAGCGCCTTCTGAGGAATTGATATCTGCGATTCCCAAGACGCCTGCCAGTCGTGGGATTATGGCAAACCCCCCCTTGATGGTGGAGGCTGTGTTTAGTAGTGGGAAATCCGGCTGATACATTTAGGGTAAATATGATATGCCTTTTCTATCTTAGTAGTAGTAGAACTTCAAACTTAGAAGGAGATTTTAAATATGTTGGATTCCTGTCCTGAAAAAAAGAAAACTCCTTGGTTTGGACTTTATGACATGGACTTTATGTTTATACCGTTATACCGGCAAAATATATTTTCGTTTGCTACAGTCGTCTGCAAGGTGTTCAATTTTATAGAAGTCAATACCATGGCAGATTTAAAATACTGCAACACCTTTGGTCGTCTGTGGTGACAAGGATCTATCTAATTTTATTGTTTACAGAGATTTAAGTTATTCTCTAATAGTTGTCCTAGTTTGGCTTAGTTTTGTGAAATTGGCCTTAAGTAACCAAACTTACGGATATTGTATGACCTTACCAAACAAATGTAGATAAACAATTCAACGGGGCAATGCTGCCAGCATGCTGGGCACGCTGTCAACTGGTAGTGGGTTGAAGCATTTGGACTGCCTATAAGTCTGCACTTATAGGTGGTCGAAATGCTTTTATTGTAGTAGCTGTAGTGTTGTATTTACTTCGTAGTATTTTGTTAATAAAGGCATACCGCCTGTAAAAAAAACGTAGATTCTTCATATTATTCACGTTCACTATCCGTGCACAACATGTAGGTCACAATTCTATTTCAAATAGATGGGATGTCAAGAAATGGACGTAAGAGCTAAGGATATTGAATTTTGGGAGAAGTGTAGATAAAGGTAAAAGAAAACACGATGGACATTTCGTTATTCTTTTACTATTTCATTTCTTTGAAAGTGAGGTATATTTACCGCGTATTTCGTCGCCACTCAAACGACTATAGGACCTTTTAAGTCATTTTGTCGGGAAACACTGAGAATGTATTCAGTGTACTTTGCACATCGGTTAAGTGTAAGCCGTTAAATTAAAAATAAACACTTATATACACGCAATTATATTATAATTATATACACTCCCGTGGGGTGTCGGGTTAGAATTGCACCTCGCCATATCATCCCGTGGGTGTCGTAAGAGGCGACTAAGGGAAACATACTGGAAGGTGGGCAGCAGCACCTTCTATAGAACTGCCATCTTACACTGCGATCCCCAAGCCGCCTGCCAAGCGTGGGGATAATTAAATATCCCCTTAATAGGGGAGGCTGTGTTCAGCAGTGGACGAGTCGGCTGTTACAGTACACACAAAGCAACTGCTAAGGAGACGGCCCATAACCTTTTGGGCATTATATTCTACTTGAAGATTTAGTGCACAACATGAAGTCCGCACTGAAATTGCTGAAAGAATCCGATAGACACCAAAATTTATTTTCATAAATATTCAGGGTTATGTGGGTGGACTGATATATATATTTTTTGCAATTTCAAGATTATACATTGTACGATTTAGCTGAAAAATTGCCAGTTTTGGACCAAATGGAACTCCGGGAAATTTGCCAAGCTTATGCCAGAGACTTATTTCTATGCTCTGGGCTTATCAGTTTTTTGTGCTACTATTCATTTTTTATTACCTTCTATCACGAAAAGGTCAACTGGTAAAATATGGATTTACATACAAAACAACTTCTGCGAGCTTCCATTATATTATAAAATTTCACTAAGTATATCGTCAGTCATATCATGATCACTCATCATTTAATTCTCGTTACGCGAACTTTTTTTTTATATTTCTGTTAGTTAAGCCTTTGACCACAATCTCACCTGATGGTAAGTGATGATGTGGTCGAAGGTGTCAACAGGCTTAATCTAGAATTACTGGCTCTCAAGGACAGCTGCCGGAACACACCGTAAGGTGCTTGGCGACATATGTTCTACTTGAGGGTAGTCGCTAGCCAGGCGGGTATTTGCAAAATGCCCTTCCACTATGCGGTGAAGCTCAAACCCGCGGCGGGATTCGAACCATGGACCTGCTGCGCGGCAGTCTATAGCCAATGCCACTTAGCAATCACTGCCTCAACTTTTTGCGTTATCAGAAGCGTTTAACACATGATCCTGCGAAAAAAAGAAGTTCCATTATACCATGAAATTCTACCCCCTCTACTTTACAACGATACTCGATTTCTTCCCCTTTCGATACCTGATTACAACCAATCAGTAGTCAGCTCTGTCGCCTTCGTACCAATCAATAACAAGTAATGACACCATCGGGAAGCCTTAAACAAGGGCCACGCGACCAGCGGAATTTACCCTACTTCCTAGAGCTGACTTCTCATAGTCTGTATAGTTTCATAGATTACAGCCGATGATCCAATAACACTTAGCACTTTAGGACCATTTCGTATAGAGACTATTTATGGAGGTGGTGGCGTGAAAGATACAAATCTTTCTTCGCGTCTTAAATAAGCCCTTGCTTTGTTTCTAAGCCCGATTGCAGCGCTGAGAAGCTAGGAAGTTTGGAACGCATTAGCTTGGTCAAAGAATGTTATTAAAGGCTAGACTAAAAGCATCTGAGTCTCATTCGCGATCTTCGTGGCCCTCGCGTTACGCAGCTTGGTTAACGAACGCCTTTTGAAGTTTCTACCGGTGCCTTTTTTTACGATGACGTTGAATTATAGAGCTATTGGTCCTTAGGGTTCGGCTCCGCTTTTTATTTTCCGATTTATGACGGGGTAGACGGAAAAGGGAGATATTTTCTGGGCAATATCTCGTTTTATGCTTCCTTACCGAATGCTGTTCATTAATAGGCTCAGAGATGATTTTCTGTGTGGATTTTTGTTTTAATACAATTGCAAATTTTTTAAATTTAACGATATTGGATATATTGTTAGTTAGTTAAACAGAAAATAATATTTTTATTTATTTTTTATACTTCTCAGGCGGTGGAGCAGGCGACCAGTCCACGCTCAAAGTCCATCTACCGAACGGTGGTTTCAACGTTGTTCGAGCGTCAGCCGAGGAAGATGTCAGATCAGTGCTCAGGCTGCTAGCTGCCAGGCTAGCCGCTGGAGAAAGGGTCTTCTCGTCATGCTACGCGTTACGGGCAAGACGGCTGACCACTGGCAAGGTAAATTGTTATTTCATGACAACTCAGATGTGAAACTAGTGCTGAGGAGATAGAGTATTCCCGAATTACAACGCGTTTAGATCAGGACAAAGAAGATATTATTTATTGGCACCCAACGTGGTTTGAATGGGTTGGATGATGTAATTGTAAAGTACCTACGATTAAATGTGTAAAGATGTGTAACTCTCATACTGTTACCGCTTTTATTTCGGACTCATGAACTTCACAAATCTTGCAAATTCAAAAGCGTTGGTCAATTTGGTGTTTAGAAATGATCGCATCCGATTGGTCGCGTCTAGGTAATGTTGTCGCACGAACACTGAACCACCCCTGCCGCGGTAAGGTTTGCGTTCTGCTGTTTTTGAGCTTGACTTACATTGCTTTACATATTTATTCGTAGTAAAGTAGGTACTCACAGTTTTTTTAGCTGAATTCAATATTTGTTTTATGGATCATGTTCCAAAACTTGATGTCATTAGTAAATTATTTAATTTTGCGTCCAAAATAGATTCGAATGTTTAAGATCACATTCTAAGTTAGCCTGAACAACATCTTCGACCACATCATCACTTACCATCAGGTGAGATAGTGGTCAAAGGCTAACCTATCAGGCTTAAAAAAAATATATTAAAAAAATATAAACTTGACTATCTCAAATCAGTGTTATTGCAGCCAAATTCCTCAATCCTTACTTAATTATGTAATAAAAGATCTAATAAGGGTTAAGGATTGTATTTGGCCTATTTATGACGGTACATTTTAAAGTAATATATTTAGATCAGCATACATGTTAAACCTTGCCCGCTTTTCATGCATAGGAAAGTTCAAGTACAATTTTTATTCTAGAAATCACACCTCCGATTCTGATTGAGTTAGGAGTTCGAAAATTAATCATTGCAGAGGTAATCGATAGGACAATTAATAGGTTTTAAAAAGGTCCCGTACTGTTTTTTTTGTATCAACTAGTACTATAACTATATGTGATATTTTCCAGATACGATGGATCCACCAAGACACTCCGGTATCAGAACTGATCACGAAATGGCCGGCGAGCGAGTGGCGACTGGAACTGCGAGTGCGGTACTTACCCGCTAACTTACGCGAGCTGTGTGATGCAGACCGCGTTACCTTCCATTACTATTACGACCAAGTAAGTCAAAAAGAAAAAGAAAATATTGTGCCTAAAAGTTTGCCAGATATATGTAATTTGCATAGCACTATAGTTTGCTCAGTAAATTAAAGATTAAAATAATAATAAAAAACACTATAAATGTGATAATAGGTACTTTTGAACTATTGCCAGAAGAATTATAGCAAGTTTAATTTTGGTGATCATTTACTACTTTGGGGTTAACAAAAATTTATTTGGAGTCATTTTGCTTAAATAGGATAGCGAGATGTTAAAACTTTGGTTATAAGTTTAGATTAAAATGCGGGTTTAATTTTTGGTGTTCATTTACTATTTTTGTCTGTTATATGTTAATATATCTGGTAAGTTAAACATAAGCAGTTTTAAAATAACAAGCAAATATTTATATCTGGGGCACACTTGTGCCCCGCGAGTGTATTGGAGTGTTAATAGCTAGAGACACATATCATCAATTACAAATATATAAAATATATTTTTAAACGGTTTAAATCGCGTATATTTATCATTATTTTTGTCCCAACGTTTCAAACACTTTGCAGTGATCGTGGTCACGGGGTGCTGGGTGGTACCGTTTGAAGTTGATTAATTACTATGTGTAATAATCGCGAAAACCTATGATAACATTATATTTTTAAAGTTTACAATGTATTAATTTTGGGAAATTGTATAAATGTTCTTTTGTAGTCTTCTGTAATTAACCAATTTGACTAAATATAGATAACGTATTTATAATGTTTATTTTTCTATTTTCAGGTGCGACATGACTACCTCAATGCCAATCATCCTATGGTCGACCAGGAGTTGGCGATACAAATATGTTGTTTAGAAATAAAGTAAGTTACGGTTCCACTCCAAATATACACATTCTACTTTGCATATTTGAAACATTTGATGAATTTTGAGCACTGTTTCAATTACAGCATAGAACATATAATAATACTACGTATAGAATGGACACTCCTCTCCCCCCACCAAAACGAGTCTTCCTCACCCCGCCACCGATTCTGAGCTGTCGCTAAGCTGACTTGAGTACGGGACGACGCGCAACTCGTGCGCGATGACGACACGATGAAGCGTGTCGATTTTACGAGAATTTTAAAAGTTGAGAATGGTACTCTTGTGTTGTTTACGGTTGCTTATCAACTAATCGAGAAAAGGATTGTTTGTTGTGAATAATGATTTTTTTATTATACGAGAAGAACATAAATAACCTATTATTGTGATTGTAATTATTATCATTACTTGTATAAAATGTGAACTTGGAATGATACTTTTTGTATAGTGTAGGTATCTATTATTGTATAAGTAATGGAGTGAAATGTGAAGTAATGTTTACCTACTCTGTTGTGTGTTGCATATTCCTACGTCGTACATGAAGTTGGATTGTTGTGCTTGAATGTTTCTGAAGGTAGGTAAGGTACGCATAACCTACGAAATCTAATAAGTCATAATAACAGCATCAAAAGATTGTTAGGTAGATAAGTACAACAATTATTCATACGATGACAACCTTAGACTTCACGCACACATTTACGCGTGTACTAAAACAACATTTGTGTAGTGTCTGTGTAATAGGTAGTTAGAACGCGGCTTTTCTATAGAGAATGAGTCGAGTGTCCAGGCTGTGATTACAGCACAAAGCATTTGCCTGTGAGTCTACAATGACTTGTAGGTTGTCTGAATGCTTTTATTGCAGTAGCTTTAGTGTTGTAGGTATATAGTTCGTAGTATTTTGTTAATAAAGGTATACCGTTAATGAATTAGATACCGTTTAAAATCATTATTAGAAATAAACATTTATATAGGGGGTTGTTCTTTCTTACGAAATGAATAGTTTGATTTCAGGCTGGGATAATTAATGTTCCTGAATTCTATTGATGAAGTTTTGGTAGGTATATTTATATAGGACTTAACAACTCTTCAGAGCATTATTGGACATCATCATAGTTTTGAAATTAGCTGTATATATAAGGTGTTTGAAAATCCGTGTAAGATATTGCAAGAGGTGGTTTAGGATAGGTTGGTAGGTCATGAATGGAACACAGTTATATACACTAATGTTACAAAGAGGAAAGATTTTTATTTTTGTATGTAACGAAAAAACTTAAACTTAAAAATTCTTTCACCTTTAGAATCCTACTTTATACCTGATGCACATAGGATATAGTATTTTTTCTAGTTTATTTTATTAAATGCCCGTGCGAAACCGGGGCGGGCCGCTAGTTATATGTACTATGATACTATTGTATGTGTTAGTAGTATTCTATATAATTAACAAAGTAGTGATAAAATTCGGCGATTTCGCTTCATTTTAGAGGATACGGTTTCCAAACTACTCCTGAAAATACTGTACTTTTTTTTGTAAATGTGCAATATTTTTCCGTTCACCTCGGTACCGGAATAGATGTATCCTAGATGTATCCTGAGCTAGCTCAGTAATAACGGAAAAAAAAAACTTATCAAGTAGACAAATCTATCGCCAAGCACCTAACGGTGTGTTCTGGCAGCTGTCCTTGAGAGCTAGTACTTCTAGGTTAGCCTGTACAACATCTTCGACTACATCATCACTTACCATCAGGTGAGATAGTGGTCAAAGGCTAAACTATCAGGCATAAAAAAAAAAACTTATTAAAATTAATAATAAATAATGATATGATTACTTTTCTGTAACTATATAAGATCGGTGAATATTGAACTTATACTCGTATTTAGGTATAAAATAATATATGTACTTACGTAAGAAGTTTCATTGTACTATTTTTTTTTTAATTTTCGTTTCAGATACTTCTGCAAAGACATGCAGATATCCATGGACAAGAAGTCCAACATAGAATACTTAGAGAAGGAGTTCGGCCTACACAAGTTCCTCCCTAAATCAGTACTGGATGCTATCAAACCTAAAGTGCTCAAGAAAGCAATACAACAGCATTTTAAAAAGGTAAAATATAATTATTTTAAATTATATTTGTTGTATTAAACCCAGGGCCCCAATTCTCTTAGCTATTAAACAAACGCCACACTACTGCGATGCTTCTGCGATCGAACTGCTGTTAATGTCAAACTCGATAGTCTGCTAATTCTAGCTCCTAATCGCTGTTATATAGCAATCGCGTCGCTATAGTACGGCTGTGCTATGGCTCGCAAATTTTGCAACTGAAATAATAATGAAAACTTCTATCAATCAAGCATCAGTCAAAACTACAATACAGTGGTTTTATAGCAAACAATACATTAAATAAATATATTTAAATAATTTAGTTATTTTTCTATCTAAAATCCTACAAAATATTGTATGCCACTGTAGCAACGCAATCGCAACAAAATAGCGAACAGCATACCAAATATGTCAAAAACTATTGATAGCAAGCGACTGACTTGCGATCGAACCTAAATAGCGGTCAGACTACGGATAGTGTCAAAAACTACAATTTTCATGCAATTAAGTTGCGTTAACGCCGTTCAATAGCCAAAAGAATCGGGCCTCTGGTGTCCCGCCCGCCTGCGGGTTGCTGTGTTGAAAAAGTATATTTATGACGAATAATTTTTCGCTTATAAGTAATGTAAATGATACGACTCATTTCCAAGAAGTTTCCAGTTATCTACACTAATATTATAAAGACGAAATATTTGTATTTTTGTATGTAACGAATAAGCTTAAAAACTACTGGACCGATTTGAAAAATTCTTTCACCATTAGAATCATAAACTATTCCTGATGAACATAGCATACTGAATATTTAGGGAAAAATGTTTAGCATGGTGGTAGGGCTTTTTGCGAATGCCCGCCTGGCTAGCTACCACCCTCAAGTAGAAAATCTGTAGCCAAGCACCTAACGATGTGTTCCGGCAGCAGTCCTTGAGAGCCAGTGAAATTACAGGCACATGAGACTTATCAACTATGTCTCAAAGTGACGGGCGCAGTGCAATTCGTGACTTGTGATGAAATGTATCTGTTATAGGCAGAGGTTAGTATGTTTAACATCAGGTGAGCCTTGAGCTTGTTTCGTCGCAATATTAAAAAAAAAGATGCTGTACCACTTGTTCTGATATGATATTATTAAGTAGGAAGTAATGTTTTTACTAATTTAATTGCAGGTGGCCAGTCTGAGTGATTCGGAATGTATGCTGAAGTACCTAGAGACGATGCACACGCATTACGGGTACGATCGGGAAACGTTCACGGGCGCGCTCGGCACGGGGTGGGCTATACCGGTCGAACTCGCGATAGGACCTGACATTGGTAAGTTAAACACCAAAGTTACATATTGAAGTATTTGTAGCTTTATAAGTCGTTCTTAACCGATCAACCAAGTAGCAACGTCCGCTGCAGTCATGACTTGGATGGGTGACCGCTAGTGGCATTACTACTGAGCAGTTGCTTCGGAGGAGACGTTAAGTTGAAGAGACTGGCAGTTTTACTGTGTTTTGATTTTATCTGTATCACTTGTAAGGTGCTCCTTGATAGGGGTCATTATGCACTTCGCTATGACAGAGTCCTCGAAACTATACGAGAAGGGGTGAGTCTTTCGGTAGCTAGAGCCAAAACGGTTTGACCACGAACAAACAGCACGTCGATTTTGTAAAAGAAGGGTCATCTACAATATCTAAATTCAAGACTTACTCCATCTCAGGCGCACCTCCCGATTACGTATGAAAAGCACTATACAATATCTGAGGATGTTGTGTTTCGTCAACCAAATAATACGACTTAACAAATAAATTAACCTAAACCGGTTATGTAGTTAATTTATAATATGCTGTAGAAGTTGGAGCAAGGGGTATACCAACCAGCCAAATCCCTATTTAACCTTAGAAAAGATCTTGGCCTGTCATGAACAACCGTACCTTCCTTCCTAGAACTTGTATCCAAGGCGGCATCAGTAGGATTCTACCAAATTTGGTTAGGTAGGGAAGGAGGCTCGTGCGGTGAAGGGGAACATTGATGATATCGTAAAGGGGCCCTTTAACCCTACTCCCTGGGTTACAAATCCCAGGTGCCTCTGGCCTCTTCCTGTGCAACGCTATAGACCCGGCACCCGTACGGTGAATCAATTAGGGCGTTCGGATAGCCTATCGGTGCCAAAAATAACACTCACAAACGCTAAAAATGATCACACGGGCCGTTCGTTTTGGGACTTCGTGAGCAAAAATATCGTTTTCGCTCACCGTTCGGATAGCTTTGAAAACGCTACAAATGACAGAGAAAAGTGATATTTTTGACCCATGTCTTACCGTGGGATCGTTGTGATCGTTTTTTGACAACTGCTGTTTTGAAAGTTGTATTTGGCGCGATTGAAGAGTTTCACTAGTTTTTTATATAGTATTTATATTATTTACAAATATATAATATAAATACTATATTATATAGTAGGTACCTACTTGTTTTGTTAATTTTAGAGATTGGTTCCATGTTTCGTACTGTGCAAAATTGTTAAAATATTGTCGGTTGTCAAAGTATGTTTTAAGCCGTTCGGATAGCATGCAGTAATTGGTGGTCAAAAATAGCAAAAGCTTCTATCCGAACGCTAAAACACAAATGCCACTTTTGAAACTGCTACAAACGCAATCGAGCCAAAACGAACGCCGCTAATGAATGCTGAGTAATTCGTCTCTTTATAGTATAGGATGAAAGACCTTATAGTATAGGATGAAAGACTTTATAGTATATGATAAAAGACTTGGCGGTGATGGGCTGCGTGACTTGTGGAAGCCTTTCAACCGATAGACCCCTAGATGGCAGCTGTCACTTCGATCTGACTTGAGTCTAACTGTCAGACTGGGGGATGATATCGAAGACATCAACATTTTAAGTGTTTTAATGGTTTTCGTCGCTTAGCAAACAACACCGCTCAAGTCAAATTTTGGCGGCGGTATCGACATTTTAATGCCATTGGCTATTTAGCTTCTGTTTGCACATAGAACCAACCAATTGGATACATAAAATAATATATTGTTAGCCGCTTAAGGATCACTCATTTATTAGTACTGAACCATTATCAATTCCATATGATACAGTTTTTTCACTCACCTCTAAAACAAATCAAAATGACTTGAGCGGTGTTGTTTGCTAAGCGACGTTTTGCAGTAGGTACTTGCTCCAACGGAGCAATCAGTTAGATTGGAAGGATAAATTCGACTTATGAATCTTCACCGTGGTAGCTCAGATTTGCAGAGCATGTCCTGACCCCAGAGTCCGATGGTCTCGGGCTCGAATAACAGTTAAATATTTCAAGAATCAATCGTTATTTCAGATATATCTTACGTATCGCACAAAGCTGGCGAGCCGCCGACGTTTAACAAGATAGCATCGTTCAGCGACATCGTGGCGGTGCAGACACTCAAGTCTAACTGTACACACTCCCAGCAATCGCAGACACAGGTACTAACCAAAGACTATGAAACCAGTTGACTTATATTCATATTCATATTCATTTATCGGTATTATAATATACACGTCAAAAATACATTCCAGTATGTGTAAAAAAGAAACAGACATATTACACTCTAACATAATTAAAATACTATAATCTACGTCTCTGAATTTATCAAATTAATTAAATAATTTGAAATATCTTAATCATAAATATGTCGAATAATTGAATAATAATAAAAAAGAAAAAAATACTTACGATACGGCTTCCCTTCAGGCGCCCATTAGAAGTGTATTTCAACTGTTAACCACTGGCGTTTTTTTTTATGTAATTGTGACGGAACTAGCCCGAGGTCCACCTGATGTAAGTGGACCTCTGCCTATAACAGATGCATTTCGTTAACCATGAATTTCACTGTGCCCGTCACACTAAGACGTACAGTGGTTAGGTCTCATGTGCCTGTAATTTTACTGGCTCTCAAGGACTGCTGCCGGAATACACTCATAGGTGCTTGGTGACAGTTTTTCTACAGGGTGGTCGCTAGCCAGGCGGGTATACGCAAAATACCCTAACTATTCAAAACTCTATTCTGAAATTACATATTCGAACTCTATTCGAAGGGAGCGCGGCGCAGTCCAGCGTTGCCGCGGCGGGCGCTCTTAGCTCGGAAGTAATAAAAAATATGAAATAATAAATTACAGGCTCAAGAGACTTTTAAGATCATGTGGTCCTAGTGCTTATTCCGTCAAATACACAATAAAGTAAAGAAAGAATTCATAAAATTATTTTAATGTCTCAAAGTCAAAGTCAAAATCATTTATTCAATTTAGGCGTCTAAGACGCTCTTATGAAGGTCAATTACAAATTTTAGTATTGAAATATTCTACATTGTACTGCCACGTTCAGCAAATAAATTGTATAGAGCCACTGCGAGAAGAACGGGCAAGAAACTCGGGGCAATTCTTTTAAACATCTTTTAACAATGTGTTACATACTTACTATATAATAGAGTTATTACAATATTGTTTTAAACTATGTAGGTGACAGGCGATAGCGTGGCAGAGGCGGAATTGTCCAGGCATTTTTGTCGTTTATGTAATCAGAAACTGTGTAGTAGGATTTTTTAATGTGTGAATGTCTCCAGCTTACTCAGTCGAAATTTCTTGATTCTGAATATGCCAATATTTAGAGCATATTTTGTGCAATTATGAATACCAACTCAAAATTTAGGTGCCAAATAAACTTCGACGCTACGCGTGATTATTAGTGTGTTAGCTGACGTTATGGTCTCCAGCTGACACATGCTGTATATACGAAACGGCTGAAGATGTGGTTATATACTTTATCCAGGGATTTAGAGCATAATTTGTGCCAATGGCACAAAAAAATTTGAACGTCATACTTGAAAGCTGTAGTAGTTATGACTCGATTTTAACGTGTAAGCTGGAGACCTCGTGTCTACAGCTACTCATCTGTATCTTCTGAACGAATGGACCTACGACTTTGTTTAATATGTCAAAATTTAGAGCCAAATTTGTGCCAAAGGCACTAAAATTTTCAAGTCTCTGGCTATTAAGGTTTTGGAGATACAAGCTCAAATCAACGTGTAAGCTGGGGACACATGTCCCCAGCTAGCACATGCTGGACAGCTCAAACGGGAAAGCCTAGAATACTGTTTAATGGCTTAAAATGTAGGGTAGAATTTGTGCCATCGGCACCAACATTTTCAATACAATAGGCCCCATAGTTTTTGTGTAACAAGCAAAAACATTTTATCCCGCCAAAAAATTTAAATATGTGGTTAAAAACATTACTGAACGCGGCGTTGCCATCCCGTTCACTGTAGCTGCAATCTGTTTTGAACTTTATTTCTATAGCGTTGGAATCACTTTTCTCTTTTATAGCAAATGAAAGCAGTTGGGGCATAGGCTAGTAGCAGAGAGTATTCATTTTAATGTTATCTGATTGAAATGTGACGCTTTCCGGAATTCGTAGGCATTGAAATCGTGATTATTACGCGCGCACCGCCTATAAATATAGAGCGATGGAACAATACCCGAAACAAAATATGTTCAATAATAAAACGAGCCTAAAATCACCACTTCTAAGTTGACATTCAGATACGAGTTCGAGTTTAGACTCGAACTTCATTATGTCAAATATGAATCTAGACTCAAAACTCCAAAAAGTTTTATATTCACAGACGAGTTTAGCATAATGGAGCCTTTGACCAAAATCTCACCTGATGTTAAGTGATGATGTGGTCGAAGGTGTTAACAGGCTTATCCTAGAAGTACTGGCTTCCAAGGACAGCTGCCGGAACACACCGTAAGGTGGCGACAGAATTTCTACTTGATGGTGGTCGCTAGCCAGGCGGGCATTCGCAAAATGCCCTTCCAACATGCGGTGAAGCTCAAGCCGCGGCGGGATTGGAACCATGGACCTGCTGCTTGGCAGTCAAAGCCACTGAGCCATCACGGCTTCAATTTATATAATTATGATTGATTGACAACTGTCTCACCTGATGGTACCGAAGTGATGATGCGGCTGAAGATGTTGTTCAGGCTAACCTAGCCAATAACCCTGTATGTAATAATGATTGTTTTGTTTTAGAGTGGCAAAGACTCGTCGTGTGGTAAAGCGGCGCTGCAGCTCAGAGTGAAGGGCACGACGGAAACGTTAACAATCACTTGCAGCAGTGTTGAGGTAACATACATACATACATACATACATACATCTTCTTCTTCTCTTGGTGCCTCTTCAAACAACGAAGGTTGGCAATCAGCTTTCCGTACCCGTCTCTATCCTTGGCGAGGCGAAAAGTTCAGCAGCACTCGCAATCCCTGTCGCACTCTCTGATGTTTCGCAGCCATGACTTCTTCCTGCGACCAGCTCGTATCTTTCCCGCAACTTTTCCCATCATTATTAATTGCATACATACATATAAACATTAATCACGCCTGTATTCGCCGAAGGGATAGTAGTGTAAACACCCACGTTTCGCCAATTGGGTTTTGGTCCCATGTAATACTGGGCGAGCCTATTGCCATACACCGGGCACAGTTTCAGGGTTATTCAAAATTACAAATATACAAGAGGAAAAATTTAAGTCATGTGCGGGATTCGAACCCGCGTCCGTCCACCCCTTTAGCCGGGGTATGGTATAACACACTCTACAAAATGTTTTCTCGATCACACCGAACGAAACACAAGAACATATTACGAATAATATGTTTACGCTAACGACATTAAGAAGCGCTCGTAGCGAAGTTTAATGTAGTAGTTCTCAACCGATCAGCAAAGTTAAGCAACGTCCGCCGCGGTCATGAGTTGGATGGGTGACCGCTAGTGACATAACTACTGAGCGCTTCCGTGCTTTGGAGGGCACGTTAAGCCGTCGGTCCCGGTTGTCGTCTTAGGACGACAGTCGTTATAGCATGGTGGTAGGGCATTTTGCGAATGCCCGCCTGGCTAACTACCACTCTCAAGTAGAAAATCTGTCGCCAAGCACCTAACGGTGTGTTCCGGCAGCTGTCTTTACGAGCCAGTAATTTCAGGTTAGCCTGAACAACATCTTCGACCACATCATCACTAAACATCTGTGAGATAGTAGTCAAAGGCTAAACTATCGTAAGTGATGATGTGGTCGAAGATGTTGTTCAGGCTAACCTAGAAGTACTGGCTCTCAAAGTGGATATGTTGTGGTCCGACTTATATGAATTTTGTACTGTACTTTATCAGCCGGATTTAACACTGGTGAACATACCCTTCCACATTATGGGGGATCGCAGTTTAAGGTAGAAGTTCCTCAGAAGGCTCTGCTGCCAACGTTCCGGTATTTTACCTTTAGATGTCTCTTACCACAACCACAGGTAGTAGCACTGTGGAGGGGGATGTTCTAGTCCAGCACCCTAAGGGGCAGCTCGTCGCCTCACGGGGCGAACCACTTTAATATTAACGAATAATTTTATAAACTATGTTGCCATACCTTACCTGTTTAAAATAATGAAGTTATGTATATATTTCCAGGCTGCAGAAAGCTTAGCGGACTTGGTAGACGGATATTGCAGACTAGTCACAGAATCACAGACCTCATTATGGAATAGAACGAGTAAGTAAAAAAAAAATAGATAAAAAAACTTGAAATATTCTGATATTTGGGCGTAACCGCACTATAGATTAAAGAGCAGTAGCTATGGCGACTCATGGTTTGTCATTGTAATTGTTTTGTTTCTATTAGTGTCGTAACTCACTACGTACTGTTAAACGTACGTAATAAAAGGTACATAGTACGCGGAAGATCTGTAAAAATTGATCTTTTTTTTTTTTGACGGATCAAGTTCGAGGCCCTCGTGATGTTAAGTGGACTAACCTCTGCCTATAACAGATGCATTTCATCACAAGCCACGGATTGCACTGCGCCCGTCACTTTGAGACATAGTTGTTAAGTCTCATGTGCCTGTAATTTTTCTGGCTCTCAAGGACTGCTGCCGCAACAGCATTGCGGCAACACACCGTTAGGTGCTTGGCGATAGATTTTCTACTTGAGGGTGGTCGCTAGTCAAGCGGGCATTCGCAAAATGCCCTTCCACCATGCGGTGAAGCTCAAGCTGGCGGTGGGGATAAAACCAGGGTACTGCGGCGCGGTAGTCTATAGCTATTACCGCTCCGCCATCATTGTTTACGCAACCCGATAATTAATTGAAAATCTTTCGCCAAGCACCTAACGGTGTGTTCCGGCAGCAGTCCTTGAGAGCCAGTGAAATTACAAGCACATGAGACCTAACAACTATGTCTCAAGGTGACGGGCGCAGTGCAATTCGTGACTTGTGACGAAATGCATCTGTTATAGGCAGAGGTTAGTCCGCTTAACGTCAGGTGGGTTCTATCGAATGAATGCACAATTGTTAATGTTCATTTGTTAAAGCACAAATCTATAAACGTGATAGACGTTTTTCAGTAAAGTGTGCCACAAAATGCTCTAGTTGTGGAATAAGGCTCGCTTCGCTCGCTCTAAAAATCATTTCATACCGCGGAGGCCTTACCTAGTTATTTCATTTTGTGATCAAACTCGGCATCTTTGAAGATCATTATGATAGAAGAGTATGATTCATTTAAGGCACTTAGTCTTGAAGGGTAGGTCTTCGACAAATTATAGACTTAAGGCGTAGGACGAAGATACCTCGTTCGTTTGCGAGTGATCGAAACAGAACAATGATTTTTTTAAATGAATTCATATTAAAATAATATAGTACAAAATTACTTTCTTTTTTATGTTATTGTGATGGGACAAGCTCGAGGCCCACCTGATGTCAAGTGGACTAACCTCTGCCTATAACAGTTGCAATTCATCACAAGTCACGAATTGCACTGCGCCCGTCACATTGAGACATAGTTGTTAAGTCTCATTGTGCCTGTAATTTCACTGGCTCTCAAGGACTACTGCCGGAACACACCTTTCGGTGCTTGGCGACAGACTTGCTACTTGAGGGTGGTAGCTAGCCAGGCGGGCAATCGCAAAATGCCCTTCCACCATGCGGTGAAGCTCAAGCCGGCGGTGGGGATCGAACCAGGGTACTGCGGCACGGCAGTCCATAGCTATTACCGCTCGGCCATCATTGCTTCAAAATCATAACTGCACTTATTCTAATATTAGCATATGCGTGCATTCGCTAACGAATTTGTAAATATTTTTTTCAAGCAACTGTATCGAAGAATCTGCATTGCCAATGCCAAAAAAGTAAGTTGAACATGACACCAAGCCGTTATATTATAAGAATTTAATGCATCCATTATCTTTGCTTTTATGGTCTAGTTTACTTTGCTCTTTTTTTTTCAAATGTCTTAATAAACTAAATACAACTACAGTTACTACAACGAAAGCATTTAGGCAACCTAAAGGCTATAGCAGGCCCACGTGTAGTCCAAAGCTCCAGCAGCTGGCAGCGTGCCCAGCATGCTGTATATTGAGATATGTCAGCATTTTGATCACGCGTGGTATTGTCCAAGCGCTCTGAAAGTTTTGGAAAATACGATAAGCTCGCGGTCCCCACGGACTTAGTCTCTTTTTTTTTTTATGCTTGAGTGTTACCCTTTGACCACTATCTCACCTGATGGTAAGTGATGATGTGGTCGAAGATGTTGTTCAGGCTAACCTAGAAGTACTGGCTCTCAAGGACAGCTGCCGGAACAAACCGGGACCGACGGCTTAACGTGCCCTCCGAAGCAATGAACCGCTCAGTAGTAATGTCACTAGCGGTAACCCATCCAAGTCATGACCGCGCGCGACGTTGCTTAACTTTGCTGATCGGTTGAGAACAGATAAGTAAACTTCGCTACGAGCGCTTCAAACAACACACTACACCCAACCGCTTGAATTGCTCCGCTGAAGAAGCCGCGGTGTCAGTCCTCTCGCTTGTTTTAGAAACATGTGATGCCGAAGTGTCAATGATAATCATTAATACTTTTTTTTTTATACCTGGAAGGTTAATCCTTTGACCACTACCTCACCTGATGGTAAGTGATGATGTGGTCGAAGATGTTGTTCAGGCTAACCTAGAAGTACTCTCAAGGACAGCTGCCGGAACACACCGTTAGGTGCTTGGCGACAGATTTTCTACTTGAGGGTGGTAGCTAGCCGGGCGGGCATTCGCAAAATGCCCTACCACCATGCTATAACGACTGCCATCCTAAGACAACAACCGGGACCGACGGCTTAACGTGCCCTCCGAAGCACGGAAACGCTCAGTAGTAGTGTCACTAGCGGTTATAGTACCACCAACTTAACAGTGCAGTTCGCGAGGGCGCTGCTGGTCAAGGAAATCAACTACAAACTGTCACAATTTGAAGGAATGTTGTAGTTCTTTTTTCTGCCGCCTGAACAGAAAAGTTGGTGGGACGGTACCCATCAAACTCATGACCGCGCGCGACGTTGCTTAACTTTGCTGATCGGTTGAGAACAGCTAAGTAAACATGGCTACGAGCGCTTCAATAGTATAATGAAATTGATATTCTGATATACTGCTTAGTGCCAAGCAAGGAATATATACAAAATATAGGTAGAATAAAGGTATAGGCGCGTATTTTGATACTGAAAGATCTATAATGAACAGAATGACAAAAGTTTTTATCCTGCAGTACTAAATATGTTTTGTTTTTGCAGCGGAAATGAGCAGTAGTTCATCGGAAGGCAAAAGCTCCTGGGAAGCGAACACCGCCACGCTGCTATCGGAAGACTACGCCGAGATCGTTGATGATGACGCTGATTATTCAACGCCTGCAGGTATACCTTGAAGCTTTCATTATATACAACAAGATACATGCTTTTAGGTTAAGAGCCATTTCACAAAATCACGTTACTGAAGTTTAGGTAAATGCCAGCGCATCGCATTACACAAGCGAAAGAAGTGACGACAGAATAGCGTGACTGTGAGTAACATATTTTGATACTAGCACTCATTAATAAAGAAATGTAAGTTGCGAATTTAAAAATTGTGTGATTGGCATGAGTAAATAATCAATTTCTTGTCGATTACTTGCTAATGTTATAGAAAAGAAGTAGGCATATACATTAAATAGTCAACCTACATCGTGAATCGTAGTTTTACATTTCATCCTTGATGAATAAAAAATAGATATGTTTGAATCATTTATTGTAACAATATTACTTTATAGAAACTTAAATAATTATACGGCTTAAAATTATATAAATATTTGACGTAACGGCATTGATTAAAAGCTGCGGACTAAAAGCTCTTTCTTTAAAATTTTCCAAAAAATGCTATTTTCCTCGTTTACACTCTACACAGTATCTATATCCAGTCGTTAACACTGTCTGCCATAATGACCATGCATAGGATTGACGTTTATTTTTCTGTGCATCCGGAAAACAACTCAGTACCAACCACAAACGTCCCATGACGTTTTTGGTTTTCCAGTACTTAAACATGTCACCCTCATATTCCCATACCACAATATATCACCTATACCTTTAAAAAAATAACATTTTCATCCATTTAGTTTGAGTAGACCAAACAGCGAAATGTAAATATAGATTTACACATTTTGAGGTTTTTTGTTTTTAAATCGAATATCTTTGATGCAATCTATAATCAACATATATACTTCTTGTTACCAATGCAATCCTCACTATATACTCTTATGCTCACTATTTCCTCTATGGAAAATATATGATAATACACCTTTTTATAGAAAAAAATACTGGAAATGGGGTTTGAACACACGACAAAAATGGTGGGAAATAGTAATTTAATTGCTATTTTTATTTTTTCGTAACTAGACTCACCTAGAACTTCGATTCTTCTTCTAATATGATAATTTACTATTGTTCTTTAGCCATGAATTGTTACAGATTTTTACGCCAAATATTTTAAAGTAACAAGATTAAAACAACCCAATTGTTTTAAGAACTTTGGCAGGAAAACTGTATTGGAGAGCAATATTTTTTTCTGAAAAACTATACCACCTACGGCTTTGGTCCTTCTTTGATATTATTATTTACATATAATTTATACACTTGTATTATTTCTGATTTTTTGGTTTAGAAGTTTAAAATTAGTTACGAGAATATTTAATACGCAAATTTGCATCGGTAAGTGTTTGCGTTGCTAAATGTATCGAGCGAAAAATGACTTATACATATGCAAAATTGCGTTTTTCTAGGTTTATAACTGTTGACGTAGTTACGAGATTAATATGAAATGACGTAATATTTTGGGGCCAAAATGTAATTTGTGTTTCAGATTTCATCAAAATATTCAAAATACTTCCGTTATCTCAGAAAAGTATGAATTCTTTCTTGTATGGGCAAGGATGCATCCTTTTGAAAACCATTTGAATTATGAAAGTCGGACTTTTTTTTATTTATTTTTTTATGTCATTGTGATGGAACAAGCGCGAGGCCCACCTGATGTTAAGCGGTATCCTCTGCCTATAACAGATGCATTTCATCATAAGTGACGAACTGCACTGCACCCATCACCTTGAGACATACCTGTTAAGTCCTATTTTTGCCTGTTATTTCACTGGCTCTCAAGGACTGCTTCCGGAACTCACCGTTAGGTGCTTGGCGACAGATTTTCTACTAGAGGGTGGTCGCTAGCCAGGCGGGCATTCGCAAAATGCCCTTCCACCATGCGGTGAAGCTCAAGCTCTGGGCGGGATTCGAACCATGAACCTGCTGCGCGGCAGTCCATAGCCAATGCCACTGAGCCATCACTGCTTCAAAACTTAAACTTACGCAGAAAACACTTACGCACGCTAACACTTACGCTTTTATGGTAAATTTGTAAATACGACTATCGACCGCTAACTGGTACAAACCGGGATGTTTGTATAAATGATGGAAAAGCCGGGAGGCCATTTTGTACAAATTCGGAAGGTAGTTTAATTTCCTGCTGAAGTTATCGCTGTGTTCACTTATAGACATTAACTGAATCCAAAAATATTGGAAATCAATTATTCGCTTGTCATATTATCCTTCTTAAACAAAAGTTATAGTGAGTTACTAATTTAAACTAAAATAATATAAAAACTAGCAGACCAAAAAGAAGAAGTCAACCATCTGAGGTTGTTAGCATTTTTCCAATAACGCTGTATAAGGCTGCATAATTGTGACGTTTCCTTTTTTTAACACAATGGATGAACAGAAACTAAAGATGTAGTTACTTAACAAGACAACAATAATTATATTATTGACAACAAAAATAAAGTATAGTTTGTTACTTAAAAAAATAAAGACATGATCAAAACTCTGTGGTCGCACTATAAACTTCCGTCTAAGCGTTCCGCGTACGAGACGTCAGAGCAAGGCAAAACGAACGCAGGTCCTACCTCGATGAGCGCTCGCGCGGTACTGATCGCCTCGCGCTTGTACATTTCAATTTATGAGCATTTCGAGTTATGATCAATATTTTTTCTTGTCTAACAAAACAGAGTTAATAGCACAAT
This sequence comes from Plagodis pulveraria, assembly GCA_963890685.1. NCBI lineage: Eukaryota > Metazoa > Arthropoda > Insecta > Lepidoptera > Geometridae > Plagodis > Plagodis pulveraria. Next base: position 11,215,212 of record OY982971.1, read on the forward strand.
TTATTAAAGATCAGATTAATTAAAGAATTAACTTTCTTTTCATATAATATCTGTTTGGAATTACACTTTATTAAACGCAATATATCGTGGTAAACTGCTGATATAATTCGTGGAAATTGGCGCAAGATCTTTATTTTTTTTTCTACAATGACGATTAATTATCGATATTCTAGTACACTATGTGTCAACAAAATTATATGCCTGATGCACAGTTTTTTTTTTAGTTAATTTGATGAATTTTTATACAAGAGATAGAACTCTGAAGTTGGCTATGTGTACTTTAATTCGTAAAACAAGGTGCGGGAGATTGGTCACTACTAAATAATTAATGTTATGTTTGTAAATCTGGTACATTAACTGAAAAGAGAACAGATTATTCTATTTTTATCAATTATTAAACAACTTGTAGATATTTCCTATGATAGTAAATTAAGCGCTTAAAATCTTCGTATACCGCATTAAAATGTAAAATGCCTCTTAAGCCTGTTAACATCTTCGACCACATCATCACTTACCATCAGGTGAGATAGTGGTCAAAAGCTTACCTATCAGCAATAAAAAAAGCTATCGCTGTGCTTAATTTCACAATAAATGTGGTAAGGTTTGGAAAAGAAAACACTGATAAATATAGTAAAAAATTACGACAGGAAAAATGATAGTCATGTGCGGGATTTGAACCCGTGACATCCACCCCTATTATGGATTGCCGCGCAGCAGGTCCATGGTTCGAATCCCAACGCGGGCTTTAGCTTCACCAAAGTCACAGTCAAAATCATTTATTCAATTTAGGCGTCTACGACGCTCTTATGAAGGTCAATTCCCCCTTCCCTTTCACCGCATTCCAGGTCCCAAGGGCATTTTGCGAATGCCCGCCTGACTAGCGACCACCCTCAAGTAGAAAATCGCCAAGCACCTAAAGGTGTGTTCCGGAAGCTGTCCTTGAGAGCCAGTAATTCTAGGTTAAGCCTGTTAACACCTTCGACCACATCATCGCTTACCATCAGGTGAGATTGTGGTCTAGGGTTTACCTACCTGCAATAAATAAAAAAACAACTCGTGATTTTGAAATCTAATATGCAGAGCATGCGTTATTCCTAAAATAAAATTTTGAAACTTATATAGTCACTTTGTTGATTGTGAACCATAAACAACGAGGAACTCACACACGCAAATACTATCTACTGCATGTGTTACATAATTTACGATATATAATTATGTCGCAATGTGTAGATGTAGAATCGAAACGCGTCGAAAATATTCCGGTTAGGCCACGTGGCGTTTATAACATCACGTCGACATAGCAGGAAAATTAGGCGAAATGGTCAATATGTATTTTAAAAAGATTTTCTGAAATATTAATTTAATATTTTCTTTAAATAATTTTTGATTGTTTTTTTTTCAGTTCGTGACTACGAGTTGGTTCGTAATCAGATAGAACTGACCGGCATCATCGGGGAAGGACAATTCGGTGATGTGCATAAAGGTAAATACCTCTTTATGAAATATACAGGCTTATTGGATAAATGCTGACAACCCCTTAGGAACGGACCCGTTTCAGAATATCCTAATAAAGTTTCGGGTTGCTAACCAACACATAAAATAACTCAATGATAAAGATGACAGTTAACATGCAGCGCGTTTCAAGCTTTAACCGATGGATAGGCTAAATCGATGACTGTGAAACGCAAAGATAGTGTTTTATTTCTGTTCTGGGTAGTATAACCGGAACTTACTCGAACATTCTGTAACAGGCCCTTAGGGTTGACTTCTAGTAGGAAGTAAATAATTGACACTTTAATTGAAGGTCATGAAAGAGGCTCTTACTGTTTAATACTAGACCATCGTTAACACTCGAATAAACACACAAATTCGGAATAATTACACAATAGCATAGAACATATAATAATACTACGTATAGAATGGGCACTCCTCACCCGCCACCAAAACGAGGCGTCCTCACCCCGCCACCGATTCTGAGCTGTCGCTGAGCTGACTTGAGTACGGGACGCGCAACTCGCGCACGATGACGTGACGACGAAGCGTGACGATTGTACGAGTATTTTAAAAGTTGAGAATGGCGTACTCTTGCGTTTTTTACAGTAGCTTATTAACTAAACGAGAAAAGGATAGGAGTTTTTATAGATTCCCTAAGGATAAAACGAGGTAAGTCATTCTTGTTAACCTACACTAAGTACCTACCTATTTGTCGTTCTTCAGTTATACAGTACGTAACTTATAAAAACCGGTAATTTACAGTAGGTATTGAAAAAAATTACAAACATAATACTTTATCTTTGTATTTTATTCAAACTGCTATTCAAATAATGATTATTTTAGAAGATTTTCGTTTTCAAAAATATCCGTGGATATCGACTTCGTTTGCAGTTAAACAAGTGTCTTTGTAACCGATACCTAGACCTAATACCTACCATAGACAAAAGCAATACACATACCGAACTTCGCCACGGTTTACACGCGGCACACTTCATGATTGATTACTATACGAGAAGAACATAAATTATTGTTGTTATTGTAATTATAATCATTACTTGTATAAAATGTGAACTTGGAATTATACATTTTGTATAGTGTAGGTAGGTATCTATTATTGTAAAAGTAATGCGAGTGAAATGTGAAGTAATATTACCTACTCGGTTGTGTGTTGCATATTCCTACGTCGTACGTACATGGAGTTGGATTGTTGTGCTTGTAAATGCTTCTGAAGGTAGGTAAGATAACCCACGAAATCTAATAAGTCATAATAACAGCATCAAAAGATTGTTAGGTAGGTAAGTACAACAATTATTCATACGATGACAACCTTAGACTTCACGCACACATTTACGCGTGTATAAAAACAACATTTGTGTAGTGTCTGTATAATAGGTAGTTAGAACGCGGCTTTTGTATAGAGAATGAGTCGAGTGTCCAGGCTGTGACTGAAAATTTACTCTTTATTTCTTATCCTGAGTTTTTAATGACCGTTACACTTTTTTTTATACCAGGTACATGCAAAGTGAGTTCAGCGAATCACCCGTCCCTGCGGCGACAGATTGCCATACAGAAGCAGCACGGGAAAGGGACGACCGGCGAATACACGCTACCGGTCGCGGTCAAGACTTGCAAGTTGGATGCTGATTTGGACACCGCTGAGAAGTTTCTAGAAGAGGCCTGTAAGTTTTGATTGCTTTATTTTTTATATCGGGGGTATATCTAAACAAATATAATAAAGAGGTAAGATTTTATTGTTTGTTTGCATTGAATGGGCTCTGAAACTACTGGACCGATTAGGATGAAATTTGGCATGGAAATAGTTTGAGTTCCTGGAAGGACATAGGATGTGTAGGACAAGTTTTTATCCAACTGCACAAAAAGAGGTTAATGGTTTTGCGCGATAACCGATATACCCGACCACTACAGACTATATGTACAACACTAGAGCCACTAAATCATTTAAGCAACCTAAAGACAGTTACGAGCCTACAAAGAGTCCTTATTCTCTAGCCCACTACCAGTTGGCAGCATAGCAGTATTGCACCGTTGGATTGTAATGCTTATAAGATGAAAGTTTTTAATGGAAGTACCTATATTTAACGATACCGCGATAGTAACTTTCGGAAGTGATTATGTTATCAAAGATGGTAAAACATACAATGAGAACTGGACAGAAATTCCTAAAAGACATAGGGAGGTGACACCCAGGCGGGCATGCTAAGTAAGCTACAATCAATGATCTGAAACTCAAGCTTTCGGTAGGATTCGAACCTACGATCGCCTTATCTAAAGCTGGAATTCCCTTTTAAATTTTTTTTTTTAGCGCTCGTAGTGAAGTTTTCTTAGCCGTTCTGAACCGATGAGCAAAGTTAAGCAACGTCTGCCACGGTCATGATTTGGATGGGTGACCGTACTACTGACCGTACTAGTGACATTACTACTGAGCGCTTCCGTGCGTCGGAGGGCACGTTAAGCCGTCGGTCCCGGTTGTTGTCTTAGGATGGCAGGAGTTATAGCACGGTGGTAGGGCATTTTGCGAATGCCCGCCTGGCTAGCTACCACCCTCAAGTAGAAAATCGGTCGCCAAGCACTTAACGGTGTGTTCCGGCAGCTGTCCTTGAGAGCCAGTAATTCTACGTTAGCCTGAATGACATCTTCGACCTCCCCATTACCTACCATCAGGTGAGATAGTGGTCAAAGGCTAACCTATCAAGCGTAAAAAATAGTATGTAACTCTTCTCTAACACCCTTCTATTTAACTCTTTCTACTATGCAACTCTTCTATGTGACTCTTCTCTGTAATTTATTTCATTTTGCACAGACATAATGCAGCAGTTTTCACACCCCCACATCATCGGTTTGGTCGGCGTATGCAGTTCCCCGCCCATTTGGATCGTTATGGAGTTGGCCACACTGGGGGAAATGCGAGCCTACTTACAGCAGAATGCGCATAGGTGATTAAAATATTTTATATTACGGTAACTATAAAGTCAAAGTCAAAATCATTTATTCAATTTAGGCGTCTACGACGCTCTTATGAACGTCAATTACAAATTTTAGTATTGAAATATTCTACATTGTACTGCCACGTTCAGCAAATAAATTGTATAGAGCCACTGCGAGAAGAACGGGCAAGAAACTCGGGGCCATTCTTTTAAACATCTTTTAACAATGTGTTACATACTTACTATATAATAGAGTTATTACAATATTTGTTTAAATTATGTAGGTGACAGGCAATAGCTTGGCGGAGGCGGAATTGTCCAGGCATTTTTGTCGTTTATGTAATCAGAAACTGTGTAGTAGGATTTTTTTATCAAATGTTTTTCACGTGCAACTTGAATTGCCCTTCTGTGAGCGTTGTAATATGTTTGGGAACTTTATTATAAAACCGCACACAATCATCATTAATCCTTTATCCCAATCATGTAGAAGACATATGGTACTGTCTTCTCTTACAGCACAAGAATAGGTTAGGTGCTAAATACGTGGGTTTTATTTTACACTAATATTCGAATAATCGAGCATCTCGTTTGTGCTCTCGAAGAGTCAAGACCTACTGAGGATGCTTCGTGTGAAACGATAAAAAAACACTTCTGCGTAACGCGTCAAAATTCATTTTTTTTTATGATATCGTGAAGGAACAAGCGCGACGCCCACCTGATGTTAAGCGGTATCCTCTGCCTATAACAGATGCAATTCATCACAAGTGACGAACTGCACTGCGCCCATCACCTTGAGTCATACCTGTTAAGTCTCATTTTGCATGTTATTTCACTGGCTCTCAAGGAGTGCTGCCGGAACACACCGTTAGGTGCTTGGCGACAGATTTTCTACTTGAGGGTGGTCGCTAGCCAGGCGGGCATTCGCAAAATGCCCTTCCACCATGCGGTGAAGCTCAAGCTCTGGGCGGGATTCGAACCATGGACCTGCTGCGCGGCAGTCCATAGCCAATGCCACTGAGCCATCACTGCTTCTTCCGGTTTGTATTTAGACCTTCACGTCGGCCTCACATGAAACTTAGTGTAATTGTAAAATATTTGTTTATTACATATGGATTTCTTTAATTAACGCCTTAATCTATTTATCATTTTTTTTTAAATGTAACATGAGCGAAATACTAGCATATAAAGCCGACTTTTCAAGGCATTATTTAAATGAAAAAATGTTGTTTCATAAAGTATTCATCAAAATTAATAAACCTAAGAATTTATTTACCTCCTAGATACGATAGCTCCGAACCATTTTTTCACTTCACAAGCTCGGTAAGGTGTTGATAATCATTCGGAATCTGCGTGCAATACTGTTGTTATCCGCCGACGTGGAAAAAGTTTTTATATTTCGAACCCAGTTACATTTTTTTTTTGTTATGTCGTTGTGAAGGAACAAGCGCGAGGCCCACTTGATGTTAAGCGGTATCCTCTGCCTATAAGAGATGCATTTCATCACAAGTGACGAACTGCACTGCGCCCTTGAGACATACTTGTTAAGTCTCATTTTGCCTGTTATTTCACTGGCTCTCAAGGACTGCTGCCGGAACACACCGTTAGGTGCCTTGCGACAGATTTTCTACTTGAGGGTGGTCGCTAGCCAGGCGGGCATTCGCAAAATGCCCTTCCACCATGCGGTGAAGCTCAAGCTCTGGGCGGGATTCGAACCATGGACCTGCTGCGCGGCAGTCCATAGCCAATTCCACTGAGCCATCACTGCTTCTTCCGGTTTGTATTTAGACCTTCACGTCGGCCTCACATGAAACTTAGGGTAATTGTTAAATATTTGTTTAATTACATATGGATTTCTTTAATTAACGCCTTAATCTATTTTTTTAATGTAATATGAGCGAAAGATTTGCATAAAGCAGACTTTTCAAGGCATTATTTAAATGAAAAAATGTTGTTTCTTAAAGTATTCATCAAAATTCATAAACCTAAGAACTTATTTACCTCCTACATACGATAAGCTCCATATTAACCATTTTTTCACTTCACAAGCTCGGTAAGGTGTTGATAATCATGCGGAATCTGCGTGAAAACTGTTGTTATCCGTCGGCGTGGAAAAAGTTTTTATATTTCGAACCCAGTTAGCGACCACCCTCAAGTTGAAAATCTGTCGCCAAGCACCTAACGGTGTGTTGCGGCAGCAGTCCTTGAGAGCCAGTGAAATTACAGGCACATGAGACTTAACAACTATGTCTCAAGGTGACGGGCGCAGTGCAATTCGTTACTTGTGACGAAATGCATCTGTTATAGGCAGAGGTTAATCCGCTTAACATCAGGTGGACCTCGAGTTTGTTCCGTCACAATAAAATAAAAAATAAAAAAAGTTCCAAATAAATTTATTTATTACTTTAATACGTATAAACACCATTTTACTAGATCATTTATACGGTTTTTCATACACCTATAGCATTTTTGTCATTATAGTGAGGTGAATAATTGTGTGATTTGCTCGACGCAAAGCTCGTTTCGTTCAGGAATCAATTTTTGATACATTTGAAGACCCTTCGCTTCCAGGTTACATTACAATAATAACATAACCTCTCCATTAAGGGGGCGTTTGCCATAATCCCCACGCTTGGCAGGCGTCTTGGGGATCGCAGTCTAACGTAGCATTTCCTCAGAAGGCACTGCTTCCTTCCGGTATTTTCCTCATAATCGCCTCTTACGACACCAACGGGAAGAGATGACGGGGTGACATTCTAGCCCGGCAATCCACGGACAGTCAAATTCTATACAATTACTCGCCAAATAAGAACTCTGCAGCCTTGAATAACAAATACCTATTTAATGAATAGATTCAGGCGTTACTTTGCGGAAATCCATTTTTAATAATAACAAATATTTTAAGAAAACATTTATAATAATAACAAATACTTTTAAAATATTTTAAGAAAACATCAAATTAATATTTTAATAAAACACTTAAAAAATATTAAAATATATCTAGTGACAATTCCGCCTAATTTTCTGTTAAGCCGACGTGACGTCACAAACGCCACGCAGCCAAACCGGAAGAGTATTCGACGCGTTTCGCTTCTAAACGAAGCATCCTCAGGAGGTCTTGACTCCACGAGCGCACGATCGAGACTAAACAGGAAATTAGGCGGAATTGTCACTAGATATATATCATTTTTATATTTTTTTTTATGTGTTTTATTAAATAATTAATTAAATGTTTTCTTAAAATACTTTTAAAATATTTGTTATTATTAAATATCTATTTTCATAATGTTCCAGGTTAGAGACGTGCACGCTAGTGTTGTACATCTACCAGCTATCGACAGCGCTCAGCTACTTAGAGAGCAAGAAGTTTGTGCATCGAGATATCGCCGCTAGGAATGTTCTCGTCTCTACGCCTACTTGTGTTAAGGTAAGATATTGTCTACAAAGATTTTTCTCAATCATCTAAAAGTTTCGAGTCTGTATATACAAAGCATGCCATATTTAGGTATCAATAGTTGTAAAAAATATATTTATACTAGCAAAAAGCTCAGCTTTATGAGAGCTCGCATTTATTTTACAACCTGATTCTAGTGGCGTCATCTAGTATTAAGTAGATTAACTACGATGTATTTAGGTATTGAGTTTAGTTCTTTTGCAGCGATGTGAACTCTTTGGGTTTATAACAGATGGCGTTAGTGGTACAATAACATTGTATCCAATGAATTCATTGGATAATAATACAATAATAATAATACATAACATAATAATATAATAAAATATATAAAATAATACATACAATAACATAATAATACATAACATTAACAATTTTGTATTCATACAAAATTGTTAATGTTACGTATTTCTAGGCTAGCTTGAACAACATTGTCGTCTACATCATCATTTACCATCAGGTGAGATAGTGGTCAAAGGCTAGCCTATCAGATATAAAAAAAGTTATTTTTTCAATGTTTATAAAATTATACTTATTTTTGACATATAGCACATCTATATATGAAGTTAAATTACATTAGGTGCGTTCGTTTTGGCTCGATTGCGTTTGTAGCAGTTTCAAAAGTGGCATTTGTGTATTAGCGTTCGGATAGAAGCTTTTGCTATTTTTGACCACCAATTACTGCATGCTATCCGAACGGCTTAAAACATACTTTGACAACCGACAATATTTTAACAATTTTGCACAGTACGAAACATTGGATCAATCTCTAAAATTAACAAAAAAGTAGGTACCTATATTATTATTATTTCTTTGTTAATGGCTTCTGCTAGTTACCTGTATAAAAAACTTGTGAAACTCTTCAATCCCGCCAAATACAACTGTCAAACCAGCAGTTGTCAAAAAACGATCACAACAATCCCACTGTAAGACATGGGTCAAAAATATCACTTTTCTCTGTCATTTGTAGCGTTTTCAAAGCTATCCGAACGGTGAGCGAAAACGATATTTTTGCTCACGAAGTCCCAAAACGAACGGCCCGTGTGATCATTTTTAGCGTTTGTGAGTGTTATTTTTGGCACCGATAGGCTATCCGAACGCCCTATATGTTAAAGCACAAATCTATAGGCATTATAATTTTTCAGTATAGTGTGCCACAAAATGTTCAAGTTGTGGTATAGTGATAGGCTCTCTTCGCTCGCCTTCCTCGCACATCTCTCGTTGATAAGCAGCCTTAAGCCCCAGTATATGCAGTAAACTACGTCTTAGTGTGGTTGGTAAATGCTAATGTTACATGCAGTAAAACAATAAAATATAATATATGATCACTTGGATAGGTAGCAGTAGTTGCAACTACACTAAAATTTGGAGGGGGGTGCCTTCGTGAGTGAAAAGGTTTGCACCTATTTGTAAACTTATTGACAGTGTGCTATTTTGTGTGCTTAATAAATGAATATAAATGATTGCGTATCTTTACATTACAGTTGGCAGACTTCGGGTTATCAAAGATGGTAGAAGACAAATCGTACTACAAGGCGTCACGCGGCAAGCTGCCCATTAAATGGATGGCTCCGGAGTCCATCAACTTTAGAAGGTTCACCTCCGCCTCTGATGTTTGGATGTTCGGTAAGAATTTGTTTGATACAGTCAGCATAGTATCGTGACTTATTAATGCTCCCGGGTTTCACCCATTATTTATTACACATTTCTTCTCATATACACTTATCTACACTATTACATAATCGAAGGAACGCAAAATTTGGAATATAAATAGTAAATTGTATCACAAGGGCGCAAAATTATATTTTCACGGCAAGGGCACTGCGTTCAAGATTCAACGGCGCACGAGGTAAAGTACTTTTCGAACGAGTGATACTCTACTTTTTGTCAGCGAGAATGTAACTAATTGATCATGAATTATTTACTGTTGATGTTTTGAGTTGAAGATTAAATGATGCCCCAGGATTTGCACCGAATGTCCTGACCTCTAGGCTATCGGAACATGCTCGAGTGAGCTTAATTTTGTGCTCCAATTGTATTACCTTAACCGTCATAGGGGACGGTGCGGGTATCAATCAACCAGACTACAAAATTTATTTAATTAAAAGATGTGCTTCATACACTCTGGGAAGGATGTCGCTATCCTTCTCTATTAGTTTATAAGCACTACCGCGTTTAAAGCGTAAATCACATTCATACAATCCGGGAGACGCGGGTTCCATTACCCGTCGGGACATGAATTCTGTGCCCTAATCATTTGTAAATGTGAATTGAGGATTTTCTGAAAAATATTTGACGTTGTTGCATTTTTCCAAAAGGTTAAATGGTCAAAATGTTCTAAAATTTGCAAACGAGATTTTGTAGGCAACAGGATTTGTATCACATTTTAGCGTCCGATACAATAATATCTGGAGCTAATATTTTTTTCTCATAAAAGTATCAGCATACATCAGAATTTTGTAAAACATTACGGAGGCGGAATGGAATGCTTTTGAACATTTTTTTTCGTTTTTCTTACATTTGACGCGCTCTTTATTTTAAATTACAGTTAGTTCATACAATGTTCGTGATCATCACTTTGGTGATTGCAATATTTCATTTACTAACAAAATCACATTGTCTGTTTTGTCTTTTAACACCCCTTTTTTTCCAACAAGTCAAACAAAGTTCTTCTACAATATTTTTTAACTTATTTCAGGAGTCTGTATGTGGGAAATACTGATGCTCGGTGTGAAACCGTTCAGTGGCGTAAAGAACAATGACGTCATCGGCAAGTTGGAGAACGGCGAACGATTGGCGTTACCACCGAGGTGTCCACCGCGGCTTTACTCTGTAATGTCCAGGTGTTGGGCGTATGAACCTTCGCAACGACCTACTGCTACACAATTGAAGGAAACTCTACTGTAAGTGTATACAGGATTATTGTAAAAATGGTTACAATCTCTTAGGGTTCACTTCTGCTAACATTAAACTTCTAGGTTAGCCTGAACAACATCTTCGACCACATCATCACTTACCATCAGGTGAGATAGTGGTCAAAGGCTAACCTATACAGCATAAAAGAAAAAAGGATTTTGTGATAAAAGTTTTTTAATGTAAAATTTTTATTTTCCATTTCATTTTTTTTTGTTTTAATTTTTTTTATGTGTGCTTCTTCCAATTTCATGTGCGTCTAAGGCTAACATATCAGCCGTAAAACAAGAAAAAAAAATATGGGCCGCCTATTCTATCTGTACTGTATCAGCCGGATCATTCACCCCATAATGTGGGGATTTGCCATGATCCCCACGCTTGGACGTCGTCTTGGGGTCGCAGTGTGAGATATTAGTTCCTCAGAAAGCGCTGCTGCCCACCCGCTGATGTGTTATCCTTAGTCGCCTCTTACCATCCATCAAATATCGTGAATTTCTTTATTCGCTTTCGTCTAGCATTTTTTATGGGATTGTGATGGATCAAGAAAGCGGTAACCCTTGCCTATAACAGACGCATTTCGTCACAAGTAGCTTACTGTACTGCGCCCAGCACCCTGAGACATGTGTAAATTGATTAAGTCTCATGTCTCATTAAGTGCCTGTAATTTCACCGGCACCCATAAAACCGGAACGCAGTAATGTGAACATTACCGTTCTTCTCGCAGTGGCTCTATACATTTTTTTTGCTGAACGTGGCAGTACAATGTAGAATATTTCAATATCAACATTTGGAATTGACCTTCATAAGAGCGTAGTAGACGCCTAAATTTAATAAATGATTTTGACTTTGACTGCTTGGCGGTAGATATAGATACGGTGGCAGTACTTCCCTAAAACTCGTAAAAAATAGTTCTAATGCTACTAAAGGACTACTTACAGCGTTAGCTGCATTATCTTATTTCTAAACTAATGTGCTGTATCTACCTTTTACAGAGAAATTCTCCAAGAAGAACGCAACACCGCGTGGGATACGATGCGTCGCGAAAACCGACGAGTCGCCGCCGCCTCCTGGGGGGACGAACCTCCGCCTAAACCCACCAGGCCTACTACCAACCTTACTGGTAAGTATCGTTAGAGCTTAGTCGTGTTTGAGATTTTGTAATAATTAACTTTATATGTCTGTGTACATAAATTTGACACCCATGCCTGGCTAGAATTTTAGTGGGTGACAAATTCTAACTAAGTTACACACTCGTAAGTTATTCGAAATCTTTGTTCGATACGTGAAACGTGATTCGCGGATATAACAGGATTTTCTTTTCTTTGTATAACGAAATGGTCTGTAGATGTTACTGCAAAAAGCTTTAAAATGGTTTGGACTTAATAACTACCAGTGAACTTACAAATTGGAACTATGACTCATTGCCACGATAGCTCAGATTAGATTTTTTGTCTACAGCGGCCGACTCAACGACAGTACAAACTACAGGCGCAGCGCCGCAAACGTACATCGTAGCTCAAAACCCACTGGTCCTGGCCCACCTGCTCCGAGAGAACCAGTCCCGTGCGCTCGACCCTCAAGCGTACACCACACCCGCTTCGGTATTCAACACCGTCTCCGTGGACTTTGCCGAAACTCTGCCGGAGAACGACCCAAACATCGTAGAAAAGATCATCCATCCGAAACCCGACGAAAAGATCGATATCCCACTACAAACCGCCCCGATACCAGCCCACTCCCTCCACAAGCTAGACCCGATAGTTCCCGAACAAGCGGACGAGACTTTGACAGTCGTTGTTGGAGCTAAGGAAAGCTGTGATAATCTGTGTCAGAACGTTTCTCCGGAAGCGGAGGCTAGTGAAACGGAAACTGGTGAAGCGTACCCTAGTCGCGTCCGATCTCTCGAACGTAACCCTCGAAGTTTATCGACGGCCGAGCGCGGGCCGGTACGAATGGGATCGTTGGAGAGAAACGCTAGAGGCAGCCTCTCTCATAGAGGCTCCCCAGTCCCCATAGCTCCCTTCACTCGACAGCACTCAGTCCCCGCTTCTCCACCGCCTAGAAATCGTCGCGAACAGGACGTTGGTCAGTTCTCAGTCCAAGGCACTACTAACGCCCAATTAGCCGCTAGCGTCATGAACAAAATGCGGCAACAACCTGATCCGCCTTTGGTGGAGGAGATATACGACTTTGGCGGGGATAACGTTAAAAGCTGCGTGGCTATCGCCGCTCAGAAGGCCATGTCCAAGCCCCAGTATAGACCTGTCCAAACGGCAACTAGCATGTCCGCTTCTCATCCTTCGGCATATAATGTGCCAGTAGGTATAGTTCAGGGAGTTCCGTACGCTCAAAGTCCTAAGTCGAAAATGTTCCCGCGCTCTTCCAGTCCTCAGTTCACGCAGTATCCCCAGCCACCGCCTCCGTATATGCCATACAATCATAACATAGTACAGGGTCCGCAGCCGATGTTGTATCGTCCGCAAATGGCGGTCGCTCAGGCGGCGGCGGGCCAGTTCGTGTCCAATGCTGGTTTCCAAGCGACGCCGCGGCCTCAGTTCGCTTCTGCGTCGTCGATGGACACGCAATCGATCTATGCGTCGCGACAGGAATGCGCGTCTGTGGTACAGGGGCCTAGTTCAGTGCAGGTGATTTTTGTAGGGTACCTAGCATGAATTCAGTTTTTGTAGAAGTAGCTTGTGTGTAACAGGGGACAAAGAGAGCATGTTTATAGTTTTTTTTGTGTGAAATCTTTACCAGCTGTGTTTATTTGGATATGGATCTGATTTTTTGTATAGTTTGTATTAATTAGAGATAATTTTTTTAGATCGTTATTATGTAAATATGTTTATACATTTTGTAAATAATTGATTGTTTTTTTATTTTTTACAGTGTTTTGTTCCTTGGGTTTCTCCGGTAGAATTTCGGTTTTTATTATTATTTTAATTAATATTTTATTTATAATATTTTTAAGTTGCTTGTGAAATAGCGTTATATCTTTTTTATTGATGATACATTTTCAAAAGTAATTTTGATGTCCTAAAGAACTAACTTTATGTGGGGGATCAGGATAAAAACTCCTTAAGGTGATTGGCATTTTTACAAAATTAACATGTCCACTATGTGTACTAAAATGGTCTTTTTTATAATTGTGTAAAAATTACAAATAATGTACTTGTTACGTTTCAATTCTATGATATGTACTATTTTTTAGTATATTTTAACGATAAAGTTAGTTCTTTTCTTAAAGTGCACCCATGTAATAATAGTAGATTATGATGCAAGTGAGCTAATTTGCTCATTACACACGAGGCTGTGTGTTGCAGCCCGAGCCGTAGCCGAGGGCGTAGATCAGCCGAGTGTATAATGAGCAAGTTGCTCACGAGTTTCATACGCACTTTTTCAACACCCTTGCGAGTTATAAAAATATATATTGCACAAATGCGATACAAACAACATATGAAAATTATGGAAAATAGCGCGCAAGTTTTTTTTTTGCGCGGCAAATGTATGATTGTTGATTACATAAACCTCTTTGATGTTACAAATCTGTATTACCCGGTTAAATTGAAAATGCTCTGTCTACTCGCATATAATTTGCAGTTAGGTACTAACTTAACTTTGTAGGGATAATTCTATTACGCACTAGTGTATAATATTATTATGCACGAGGGTGTTATAGTTCGGTTTATGGCCCTAAGAACGATATAATAAAGCTCACTTTACGAGCAAGGGTGTTGAACAATTTGGTAACGCTATTGATTCTATCTCACTCCAACACTGTTTCTTACAGTGAGTCTGTCTCAGATATATACATAACGATGATTTTTGACAAAGCATTATCAACCTAATTTCTATGTATACAGAGTCCAGAATTCGACACGGAACAAGCGGTGGAAAGGCGGCTGCTAGCCGAGTTAGCGAGACAACAACATCAGAGTGAAGAGGACAGGAGATGGTTGCAGATGCAGGAAGACAACTTGGTAAATAAACTTGCATTTTTATTTTAATGTTGTTATGTTTGCAATAATACTTGCTTTGCGGATTACATTACAAAATTAAAAATTTACGAGTGAAAAAATATAGTCATGTGCGGGATTCGAACCCGCGTCCATCCACCCCTATAGCCGGGGTATGTATATTAGTATTAGTGTGATATGTATATTAGTGGGATGTAGCCTATAGTTAAACTTACGTTTTGGTCTTGTTTGTAGACTTTGTTTTACAACCTAATTTCAACTATAGATGGCGCTCCATCTCAATACGAAGGTTAAATAAAGAACGAGAGGGAAAATTTGAGTTATGAGTCATTGACATGTTAGCTCAGTCGGTCAGAACATACCCAGGGGTGGATGAACGCGGGTTCGAATCCCGCACATGACTATAATTTTTTCTCTCGTAAATTTGAGTGAAGAAGTTTGGTGGAGAAAAAAAATATTTGCCTTAGACACCTTTATGGCCGTGTATGAAGAATGTGAAGGTAGCGAGATATCTATGGTCTGCTGTGCGAAACAGGTGTAACGTTACGTTTGTATGTTGTTTCAGACAAAGCGCCTATCGAACGTTCAGCTATCAACTGAGTCTGAGTCAGGCGAGCAGCAGAGCATGGAAGTACAGAGCGCTACTCCACAAGAGCCCAGGGCTTCTAGTCAGCCGCAGTCAGGTATGTTTCTTATCGCTCTTATTCTCAGGGTATAGGGTTCAAATTATGCTTGTTACCTTATAGTTTTGTTGGCCAGTAATGTTCACTAGAATTGACTGCAAGATTATGATCTGAGAAAATGTACAATGTCTGAAAATCGCATGGAGAACTAAGAAAGAACTATATCTCTTTAAAAGACAATTTGACAGAAACTACGAGTAAATATGTAAAGTAGTGTAACTCTCATACCGCTTTAATTTCGGAGTTTTCGCTTTAATTTTGAAGTAGTGATGGCTCGGTGGCATTGGCTATGGACTGCCGTGCCGCAGGTCCATGGTCCGAATCCCGCTGCGGGCTTGAGCTTCAAAGCATGGTGGAAGGGCTTTTTGCGAATACCCGCCTGGCTAGCGACCACCCTCAAGTAGAAAATCTGTCGCTAAGCACCTAACTGTGTGTTCCGGCAGCAGTCCTTGAGAGCCAGTGAAATTACAGGCACATGAGACTTAACAAGTATGTCTCAAGGTGACGGGCGCAGTGAAATTCCTGACTTGTGACGAAATGCATAAAAAAAAAAAAATTTCACTATAAACAAAACACACACAATATTCCAGTTATTGATTTGGCACTTAGAAATGATCGCATCCGATTGGTTGTGTCGCACGGTACCCTTTTTAAACCATGCCCGCCCCTGTAAGATTTACGTTGTGCTGTTTTTGAGCTTGACTTATTTCTTTAAATATTTATTCGTAGGACAGAAATAACAATATGACATCAGACACATATTATTGTTTATAATATATAATTAACAAGATTTCAGAATAGTAAATATTTTCCGAAGTTTAATGAATATTTATTTTGTGTAATTCACAGCGGCAAATTCATCAGAAACAAGCCCAGCGAATACCGTGAAACCGATGGAGAAAACTCCCAGCGAAGAGGGAAAGGTATGTATATAATGTCAAAAAAAATGTGGAAATTGTTGACAATAGAGCAAAGTGATGTACTAAAATTGTATACAGGACATCTACAAAAAAGTTCGCAAAACCATACGCATATTGATTAATATACATTTTGAAGCAGTGATGGCTCAGTGGCATTGGCTATGGACTGCCGCACAGCAGGTCCATGGTTCGAATCCCGCCCAGAGCTTGAGCTTCACCGCATGGTGGAAGGCCATTTTGCGAATGCCCGCCTGGCTAGCGACCACCCTCAAGTTGAAAATCTGTCGCCAAGCACCTAACGGTGTGTTCCGGCAGGTGCAGTCCTTGAGAGCCAGTGAAATAACAGGCAAAAATGAGACTTAACAGGTATGTCTCAAGGTCATGGGCGCAGTGCAGTTCGTCACTTGTGATGAAATGCATCTGTTATAGGCAGAGGATACCACTTAACATCAGGTGGGCCTCGCGCTTGTTCCTTCACAATAACATATTAAACTTCCATTGTCTACAGCTGCCTAGCGTGTCCGTCTCTTTATGGGTCGCCATGCTAAACGAGGCTAGGAAAATGTGTATAATAGCGATCCTATTGGTTGATTTTGCCTCTTACATCGCTCATCTTCTTCGCACATCTCTTTTTTTTTTTTTTTTTTTGTATGGGCTTTGTCGCTAAGCGACCACATCGCCCAGTAAAGCTAAAATACAAACTTACCAACTAATTATTGTAAAGCTAACTCTGCTAATCTATACATTTGAACTGCACGGTCTGACATAGGACTTGCTAGTACACAATTACAGTATCCAACATCTGTTATACTTTTTCTATTAAAGCAAGATCTCCTATAGCTTTCATTCCGCACACACTCCATCAATACATGCTGAACGTCCTCAATAACCCCACACTCGGGACAATTAGGAGATGGAACTTTATTCATTAAAAATGCAAATTTTTTTGATGGGATGCGTGCCGAACGCAACCTTAAGGCTGTTACTAGCATTTTTCGGTTCATGTTGTTACTGTCAATCCAAGGATGTTTAGTTATTTCGGGTTGAACAGTTCGGTACCATATACCTTTTTCTTTTGACCTCTCGTCAAAATACTCTTGCCATAAGGTTCTACATTGTTCTTAATTCGCACATCTCTGGTAGCAACAAGAGGAAGATGAACGTTGTGGAACTGTTGTTGACATACTTTTCACCTATCAGTTTATTAAGTAATATTTATGTACTGTACTGTATCAGCCGGATTGTCCACTGTTGAACACAGCCTCTCCCATTATGGGGGGTTTTGCTATAATCCTCACGCTTGGCAGGCGTCTTGGGGATCGCAGTTTAAGTTATCATTTCCTGAGAAGGCGCTGCTGCCCACGTTCTGGTATTTTACCTTATTCCCTACCTCTTACGACACCCACAGGTAGCAACGGGAGGTTGACATTCTAGCCCGGCACCCCACGGGGCGATTTGTAACTACTATTAATTTTCTGCAAATCTATGATGGTCTTCGGTACTGTCGACAGGAGTATACAAGACCATTGTAAGGGTGTATTCATATAGAGTCATTGGTTCCTAACTTTTTTCGAATTGTTACCCCTATGGCCTGTCAGGGAAACTGATTTTGGCCATAATTCAAAATAATTTCAAGCAACTATACAAGCAAGTAAAAATATCTTTATTCATAAAAAATGCACACTTACTATATTACTTTGTTACTTAAATTTGTTTTTTTTTTCTCATCACAGTTTACATTTAGTGTGAAGGTTGATATTGTTTTAAATTCGCAAGTTTTTTAATATTAGGTTTAGTTACACTCAACGCGCATCTCATATCATGCTGCACGTTAAGACGGTTTCGGGCCTTATTTTTAATGTTACCAGAGTTGAGAAGCCGCTCTCACATCTATAAGTGGTAACAAACGGTATCAACATTTTCAGCCTCGCCCCGAACCTCACCGCGATTTTATGAACTCGAGAGAGCGCCGCTTACCTACCTACTAGTTCCTAGCTACTATAATTTGATTTGAATCAAAATCATAATCATTTTCTGTCTATTCAACTATTATAGGTACCACCTCTGGTACCCCCATAGAATAGCTGTTTTACCCCGCGGGGGTTATTTTACCCCTAGGTTCGGAACCACTGATATAGAGTATGTTGTTGTCACATGCAGCGTCCCGGACACAGAGACGACCCAGTGTACGCGGCGACGACGGCCGTGGTGCGCAGCGTGATGCGGCTCGCGGGCGTCTCGCAGCGCGGCGTGGGCACCGGCGCCGCGCCCACGCCCGCCCACGGGCCCACGCCCGCGCCCACGCCCACGGCCGCGGACACGCTGGCCGCAGTACGCGCCGTGGGCGCACACCTGCGGGACCTGTGCGCTACCGTCGACTGTGTCGTCGTGCCCTTCCCACATCGAGCTCAGAGGTATAGATAGATAGATAGATTAACTCTTTATTGAACACCTTAAACTAAAACAAAATTAATAATATTAAGATTATAACAGTGAACAATAGGTGGCCTTATCGCTCAAAGCGAGGTATGTACACTAACATAGGAATCGAGATATATCGAGCATCAGTAGGATCTTACCAAATTTGTCTAGGTAGGGGTCGAGCGGTGAAGGGGAGCATTGAAGCATCATAATGGGGCCCCTTAACCTTACTCACTGGGTTGCAAGTCCCAGGCACCTTGACTTGGGCCTCTTCCTCTGCAACGCTATGGACCCGGCACCCGCACGGTGAATCCATGGAATGCTGAGTAAATTCGTCCCTTGGTGAAGAAGATTCCCTCAGGTATAGATATGGCCGATTCTTCTTCGCTATCACTGGTGCGAGGAATGCAACGTTTCGACGCTCTAGTTGCGATTATGCCGTTATATGTAGCTTAAAAAAAATTTAATAATATTAAACACTTAAAAACCAAAGCTTACATTTGCTGTGGATGACGGTGCTCAGTAGCCACAAGCTAAGGTATCAAAGGCACAATCACATACATGGATTGAGGAACAACAACGCAAGTTACCAACGGTCCATGGCGGTCACGTTGTTGGCCGCTTCTAATCTCAAAGAGCGAAAACTGAATAGAGCACAGCTCTCCTTGCTTATGGCTCATCGCTGGCCGTCGGACAAGTCCCTAAATTTTAAATATGTATTACTAGTTATGCGGTAGATACTTCGTTGCTACTGGATACTCGGTGAAGTTAGGCGTTTTTAGTAGGCCGGATAACTCGATTTGACTACCAAGGTGAACAAAAAAGAACAAGCCTAGAAAAATTGATATATTAGGGTCCAGCAATGCTTGTTTGTTAGTTTTAATCATAGCTATGGTGTCAATCAAAGCTTCACAACTACATCATAATTAGTTATTATCAGTATTTGTTGGTGAAATATAGGGGATATAGTTACTAATTTACTGAAATGTCAGATTTTTAACTATATTTTGACATAAAACTTTAACAAAAAAGGGCCTAATACAGACAAATTTGACGACCCACGAATTATTTGTTTTTATGATAAAAATTTACTTGTTTTTAATTTAGTTGAAACCCTGAATTAAATTTTTAGGCTAATATTAAATTTGGTCCAAAATTCTTTCTGAATTTAAAAAAAATTCTACACAGAATATCGTAATATCGCTTTTAAGAGCTAGATCCATGAAGTCTGTAGAGTCTATCCAGACTTCATGGATCTCTGACTGCCAGTGGAGTTTCATTAAAAGGGTTCAGTTATGTCACTTTGCGTATGAAACACTTAAAGCGGCCAGCGATCTTTTAGCGTTAAGTATATTTTATAAAGCGCTATTTAGGACATATTGATAGATTCTTCTGGTTTGTAATTATGTACTTTTCTGTTTATTTATTTTTATTTTCTGTCCTGTTTAAATGGTATAAACTTTGTGCCATGTTTATGTATTTTTAGAGATCTTATTTGTTTTGTTTAATCTGAATTTTAATTTTCTGAGTACTTGATATATTTTGTTATGTAACTGTGCGTGACGTCACCTACCGGTCTCAACGGAAGACCAACGCTGGTCATTTATGACTAGCGCTATGTTGAGTTGGGGCCGTTTTGTGACAGGGGACTGCAAGAACTTAGTCTTGTCTTTTATTTGTTTTCAAATTTGGTTTGTTTTTTTTATGTTTATGTTAGTTTTTTGTCATAAATAAAGAGAATTTCTATTTCTATTTTAAAAATGTTTTACCATTACTGTATATAATACAAAAATCCCGATATTTTTCCAGGGAAGTAGAGATGGCGCACCAGGTGCTGAGTAAGGACATGGCGGCGCTGGTAGAGGCGATGCGTCTCGCTATACAATACTCCAACACCACGCTGCAGCATGAGTACACTAAGTGAGTATTATATGCTAAGGATTCGGCATCAAGTAGGGCATCCACACTAAGGGCAGCTAGCTTAGTATTTGTCAACTGATTAGCTAAGTTAAGTAAAGTCCTGGTACGCCTAATATATTGCTGACCTAAGCTCGAATCCCACTTCTGACACCATATTGTTCTGTAGACCTATTCAGTTGTCTTAAAAAAAAACAAATTATGGACACTCACAGACATTTATCTAAACTATAATATAATAAAGAGGAAAGATTTGATTGTTTGTTTTGTTTGCATTGAATAGGCTCTGAAACTACCGGACCGATTTGGATAAAATTTGGTATGGAAATAGTTTAAGACCTGGGGAAGGATATAGGATAGTTTTTATCCAACTGCGCAAAAAGAGGTTAATAGTTTTGCGCGATAACCGAAACCGCGGCCGGAAAGCTAGTTTTATATGGGATGACTTACAAGTTCTGCAACTCACTTTCGCTATTAATTTGGGCAGAGATTCCACCTGAAGGGTATACTAGTACTGAGTCTGGTGACTCCTGGAGTTATCACAATAATACTGAGCACTTAATTTTGGAAGTCACCGTTTATATAGAGAAATATACTGCTGTCAACGCGTTAATAGGTTTGTGAGGGATTCGGGCCTAGGTCAGCAATATATTAGGTATAACAGTCCGCTGCGGTTATTATTTGGATGGGTGACTGCTGCGCTAGTGGCATTTACTACTGAGCGTTCACGTGCTTCGGAGGGCACTTTAAACCGTCCCGGATGTTTTGTAAAGATAGCAAGGTTGTAGGGCAATTTGCGAATGCCCTCCTGGCTTGCTAACACCCTCAAGTAGATGGATTCCTCGTGAAAAACAGTGAAGGGTGCCCGCTATTTTGTCTTGTATCTATTGCAGCCGCCAAGTATTTACTTGAAATTGCAAAAGGCTTATGCTGTAAGAATAAACGTGTACTTAGCTGTTATGGAAAGGCGAAATAAATAGTTCAGGCCACATTGGTTTTGTATTTTCAATCATAAACATATTATCGAGTTCTCAACTTTTTCTGTCATATTTCAGGAGCATGCTGGCAGCAGCGCACGTTCTAGCGATGGACGCGAAAAACTTACTCGACGTCGTCGACTGCATACGCGAGAGACACCCCAACATCGACTGGCGCGCCGCCCTCGACCCTACCGAAGCCCAAAACCAGGTGCTGACCTCCCAAAACCAAATACTAGCCCCACAAAACCAGACTTTCACTCCCCAAAACCAACAACAAACATACACTTCTCAAAACCCGGTCCTGAGCACTCAATCGTCAATCCAAGAAGATGAAACTCCCCCGCCGAAACCGGACTTCAAGATCAACCAACCAGTCACTACGAGCCAGCTTACTTCAATAGAACACATCCCAAAAGAACATAGCAGTCTACCCGCTACTTCCAACCGTGTATCAGCCCTGATACACAACTACAACTTATATGGAAATGTACCACCTCAACACATATACGGCAACACGGATTCAATCCAATGCTCAAGCATTGACGATGCCAAAATAGATTCTGCCCCGATCGAATCCGTCAAAACTCGAGTACAAGCACTTTCAGGGAAATTAGATTCGCCACCTATCTACTCTGTCAGCAAGAAAATGATCCCTATCGACCAGAACATAGGGCACACCGATCAAGGTTGAATTCCCTTATACGCTTGTAGTCTCCAAGCTTTACCTATTTTTATGGCTATGATCGCATATAGTACTTATACAACGGCATTTATGATTTTCCAATGCTTTTTTTTTATAGTGCTTCAAAAGACAAAGTGCTCAATATAACACAGTAGTCAATCATGAGACCCAATATGTCTAAAGTTATTTCTATGTAAACCTGTAACCATTTCAATTGTATCATCAAAGTTTATATATAACCGATTTATTTACAAGGATTTATATATAAATAACACAATGAAAATGCTTGTGTATTAAAATGGTGTGCTATGATGGGTTTGATTTGCGTTTGAAATGTTTCTTTATGGCTTGATACTACCTTTGAAAAGTGTGTTATTTATATATAAATCCTAGTCTACATGTTGAGTCATTTAGTGATATTTATTGACATATCATCGGCATTGTTGTGCTTTGTATAAAAATATGTCTCTCGCATCATTGATACATGTTCACTCACACATATACAATTATATACCTATACTTATGCAGTAAACAATGTCATTTAATACACACTAACAAAGAAAACCTTCATATAGTTTCCAAACAGATTCTTGAGTATCCAAAAATAATCATTTTGCACTAATACAATCTACAAAAGAATCTTTATATAGTTACTAAATACATTTTTTTTTCTAGACCATTGCAAGCTATGATGTTAGGTATATAAATTGATCCACCGGAAGCTCAGAACAAAACCAGAAGGTTCACTCCGCAAAGCCATTCCATTAAATAAGCGACTTTAGCTACGAAGCAACAAAGTCTACTTTAGCTTGCCAAGCATGGAGTATATAATATTTGTATTCACCTACAAAGCGACTCTCTTTCTATCGCATAACCACCCATAGCTCTGTTCTCTTCTGACGCGGCACGTACCGTAGAATAAGCCCGCCCGGACGGGTACGCTGATGTATCTGTAGCTTTTTGCCTAAAGTGTAGTCAGGGCTGCTGGAAGTGAGATACGGTACCACACCTAACACTATAGTTTGTTAAGCCGATATTGTCATAGTAAGTGTTGAGTATTCTGTGTATTAAGTGTTCATTACGCGAGATTTTAACGTATAGTCAAATTGAGATTATTGGAGTCAGTATCCACAAAGTATAGAAGTACCTAATGTTTAATTAATGAAGCTCTTTTCATCAAGTTTAGTATCTACATAACGTACACAGTAAACTAATCATTTCTTGTTTACTGTCATCATGCACTATTCATTTTCAATAGTTAAAGACTCAATTTTGGTGCATTTTGTTCTACTTAAAATTACCTTTGACGTTATAGAAACAAAAAAAAACTGATTGTGAATTCTGATAATATTAATTTGTGATATTATTGCCAATAAAATTACCTAATTCGAATAATTTAAATGTAAGAATCAAATAATCACAGTACAGGAGCACATTCCTTGAATTTTGCACCTAACATGTAAGTTTTGTAGTTATTTTTCATACAAATTTTATATTTTTGGTGTAACATTAACAATGTTACAGGTTTTTTATACTGGGGTATATGTATAAGTGAATGAATTCTTCCATAACACAATAATCTTTTGAAATTAATTATTAAAGTATTATTTTTTATTGTAAATCTTATTAACATGTGTACATTTTTATTTAGGTAAGGTGCATATACACTGTCACAAGTTCTTGTAACATTTTGCATTTAATTTCTTAACATTCTAATGCAGTATTCAGCAGAATAAAGAAGTGAATACACTGGCTATTTATTAGGAAATTATTATACTCTTTATTATAAATGAGTTTGTATGCAGAAATAGCAAGTGTATTTGCCTTAATTAAATTTCTTTTGTAAAAAATGTACAAATCGATTGTATTTAATTTTTTTATCCAAAGTTTATTATAAGCTTAGATCTCAGATTGAATTTCTAGAGTTGTAGTTGAGTTTCAATTAGTTGTATAACTGCAGAATTTTATTTATTGATTCATATTTTTTTTCTTAATTATGCAAATGGTAGGGGCTACTCGGGACACGCCTTTCGAAATATATTATATTGATACAGTTTCTCAGTTGTAATGGCCGAGGTTCATGTTCATCATTATACAAGGAACCTCCCACATACGAGGATAAAAATAACTGTAAAAAAATTACCATAAGACGCTATCCGTTCAGCCAATGAATTGCAAAAAATTCAAACAGTTTCTAATGAAATTTTGTGGTTTTCTTTTCATTAAAATATGTTATACTAATTTATCCTACTGAATTTACAGTGATTGATGTTTAAAAAATCTACCATGATCGAATCGCAATAAAATTTACCGTCTGGACGCGTTTTGTGCGATTTTGTTATATCGAACTTTGTTGAAATCTACCCGCCCTGTTTGAATTTTCTTAAAATATAATTTTGATCAATAAATGAGAATATATACGTGTGCTTTTCGGGCGGATAAGTCCTGAACTTAATTTAGAAACAGTCTCAACTCCTTCGACTCGTGGTTGCATTAACAGTGGTTTGAGTTAGTAATGCCCCTTCTATTTGCATAATTATATATATCTTCTGTAAAGTTGATTTTCCTAAGTTAGTGTATAAGCGGGATGTCATTCCAAAGTACGGTATTTGTAAGCAGTAGTCCATTGTATCGTGTAGTCGCCTGGGTTGTTTTCTGAACATCCGACAATGTGGACCGGTTTCTGTTTACGCAATAAACATAAAGGACAAATTATTATCATGTTTCATTTATTTCTCTCTAATTTAACTCCCCAATAAGTCGCTAGATATTGGTATAAAATCGTACCGGAATGGTGAGTGTACCCATCCACACTCACCATTCCGGTACGATTTTACACCACTATTTCCAATAATCAATCACCAGCAAGAACACATTTTTGTCTACTGGATTAAGGATAGCGAGCACGGAGCACTTTCCTTGTATGGAAGTTTATTCGTTACATACAAAAATACAAACCTTTCCTCATGATAATATATAGTATAGATTTGTTACAGGAGGCTACGGATGATTAATTATTTTTATTAATTTAGTAGAAGGATTTCAGAAGGTAAAAAAACAGAAGAGAGAGAGTCCAACCTACAAATTACTCTAAAAATTGTAGATGTGACAGATGTCAAAGTGACAGTTGATAGATATTAGGCTCAAGGACATACATGCAAAGTTTTACTGAGTTTTGAACACTTAATATTTAAGATATGACGAAACTACGTTTGTATAAAACGCGCCACGAACACTAGCCTTAAAGAGCAGGGTAGCCAGCCCAGTGAGGTTATAAACTAACTACTAACTACTAGACCGATTTGAAAAATTATGTCACCATTACAATCCAACATCATCCCTGATAAACAGAGGTTATAGAATATTTCCAAAAAAAAAATGTTTAGTACACGTGCGAAGCCGGGGTGGGTCGCTGGTTATTAATACATTATTTTCCTAAATAGGGATAATAGTATGACTACTAAATATTATTTGCAGTACTTAATTAACACAATGACTCTTAAAGCGCTCGTAGCGAAGTTTACTTAGCCATTCTTAACCGATCAGCAATGTTAAGCAACGTCCGCCTCGATCATGAGTTGAATGGGTGACCGCTAGTAGCATTACTGCTGATCGCTTCCGTGCTTCGGAGGGCACGTTAGCACCCTTCCGGACCCATGACACAACTACAATGCTCAACTGGTTGTGCTATGGGTACTTTTGATTCCCTTCTACACAACTGATTGGTCCGTTGGTGAAAAAAAACGTACCTATGGCACAACTGACGAATGCTCGAATCCCTGGCTGTACCATAGGTTCTTTTGAGACACAACTGATTGATCCGCTGGGGGAAAACAACTGGACGCAAACGGCCATACACTGCCAAAGTTTTAACCGCTTCAGACCCACCGTACTCCTAACCATACCCACGGTAGTACGGTAGGACTTTTAGAGTTAATCAGTACCACCAATTAATAGTGATGTATCATCATAAGTTTTAAAAGGACTTTCTTATTATTTCTATGTAAATGGCTTCTGCAGTTTAATGTTATAAAATGACTTAGAGAAATAAATAGTAAATTGAATTTAATCAAATTAAAGGAACAAAAACTTGTGTTGAATTTTGTTATCACTAGTTACACATTATTATTTTAGGCACTTGTGAAATTTTTGTAGGGTGTAAAACCAGTACACGTAAAAACAGTTGTGAATTTTTTACATAACACGCTACAAACTAACCAAATCAAACCTTGAAGTACCAGGAGATAAGAATCATAAAGTAGATATCAGCGTAAACATAGAATCTGAAATGACATATTATTTTAGGCACTTGTGAAATTTTTGTAGGGTGTAAAACCAGTACACGTAAAAACAGTTGTGAATTTTTTACATAACACGCTACAAACTAACCAAATCGAACCTTGAAGTACCAGGAGATAAGAATCATAAAGAAGATATCAGCGTAAACATAGAATCTGAAATGACATAGAGCTCAGTGCATAGCGCATAGATAGAGCTATAGAGACAACCCGCAATACCATACTACTACGTACAAACAATGCAGGTGTATTGTTTGTCTAAAGGAGTATGGCAACCTTCTCTAAGTTTCTTATCTCCTGGTACTTCAGGTTTAATTTGGTTAGTTTGTAGCGTGTTGTATGCTGTGAATAAAGTCGCAGCAATTTAAAAAAGTCGTCTCTGTGCACCTGGGTGATTACGTACCTTTGTCTGGACAGGTCCACTCAAACCTGTATGGTGCTCTCCTCAAGAGGAGACGCCTATGACAGAACCCTATTGCAGACGAACTCTCAAGTCTACTTGGAACAAATTATTATAAATATTTTCACTCAATTTATCTATGGGTATATTAAACCAACGAAACAACTTCAATTTTTTTTTTATTGTGCTCAATTGTACATCTAGTTTTTTGAGAATGTAATATTTAGCGCATGTAATGTTTTGCGAACATAATACACTTCTGGACTCATCTATTGGCCCACCTTGTATTTTCAGTTTCGTTTGGCCCTAGCTAAAATTTTATATTAGGTCGAGCAAAAAGTTTTTATGCAGTTTTGAACCTGGCACATTCACAATTTCATTCAATAGTCTTTTTTTGAATTTCGAACACAGAATTTAAAGAAACAAAAGACAATTTGGAGCCTGTTTGTTGATATCAAACAATCGAATACTAAGAAAACTTGGTTTTATTGGTTTACTTGGATTTAATTCTTGAAAAAGTGTTTGATATCTTTGGTTTTGCAACAAACATTACTTATTCTTAACATTAAGGTGAGGTTCTATCAATAATCTATGGATACTTCACCTCAAGTCGCCGCCCAAGCTGTGGCACTTATTCAGGCCGGACACAGCCAAAGAAACGTGAGTGCTCAACTTAATTTAAGTCGATCTGCGGTCCGAAATGTTTATCGGAGGTACCTAGAGACTGGCGGCTTTGTTCGTCGCCAAGGAAGGCCACGATCTCGGGTCACAACTGAAAGGCAGGATCGATTCATCGTGACGACCAGCTTGAGAAATCGTCACCTTACCTCCATTGAGATACAAAACCAACTTCGCGACTTCCACGGAGTATCTGTGAGCGCTCGAACTGTTCGGAGAAGGTTAAAAGAACGCGATATGGTACCACACAAGCCAGCTAATGGGCCCAAACTAACGCGAGCCCACCGAACAGCGCGCCTTCATTTCGCACGCAGTTTTTAAATTGGACACAGCAAGATTGGAGCCGTGTACTCTTTTCTGATGAGTCTAAAATTGTGTTACATGGCAATGATGGAAGGAAGAAGGTCTACCGACGTAAGGGAGAGCGTTTCGCACAATGCTGCTTTGAAGAGAGGGTTGCTTATGGCGGTGGCTCATGGACTGTCTGGGACGGTATATCCGCGAGCGGCAAAACTCAACTTGAGGTTGTTACAGGACCACGGCTGCCAACATTAAATGCTGAAAGGTACATTCGTGAGTGCTTAGAACCTCACGTGATACCATACGCGGACTATGTGGGCCCAAATTTCCTTTTTATGCATGATAATGCAAGAGCCCATGCGGCCGGCATCGTCAGGGAATATCTTCGGGATGTGAACATCACAGTTATGGACTGGCCAGCCAGAAGCCCAGACATGAACCCTATTGAGCACATGTGGGACGAGCTAAAAAGACGTGTTAGGGCTCGTCAGCCAGTTGCCCAGACGATGCAGGAGTTGAAAACTGCCATAGAAGAGGAATGGGAGATGATCCCTCAAAATTTCATAGAGCGGTTGATAAACTCTATGCCTAATCGTATGAGAGCTGTGGTAGATGCCCATGGAGGCAACACGCGTTATTAAATTAAACCTTTATTTGATAAAACATGTTTTTTATTCAAAAATCAATTGCCTTTAACAAGGCGCATATCCGACTTGTTAGGCGTAGCTCCATGTCGTATGGTTTTCTGAATTCAAATTTAAAACAATACGATCGAAAAAGATGGTAAAATGTGCCAGGTTCAAAACTGCATAAAAACTTTTTGCTCGACCTAATATAAAATTGTAGCTAGGACCAAACGAAACTGAAAATACAAGGTGGGCCAATAGATGAGTCCAGAAGTGTATTTTGCGAATGTAATATTAGAAGAATGAGGGAATATAATATAAAAAATTACTTTGTTATTTATGTCTCTTTGACATTTGTAAATTCTTGGTTTTAACAACAACGGTAAAGCAGCGGTAAGGCCAACAATTCGTCTTTAAGTTAAGTCTATTTGTTTTTCTTTTCTTTAGAGAAAATAGAGGTGGTTGTACGATGGGGAATCAGAGTGATTTCTAAGTTTCCTACGACTCAACCAGCTGGGCATAGTAGTTGTGCCATGGATCCGGGTTGAGTCGTTGGTACCTCAATTGTGTAGAAGGGAATCAGAAGTGCCCATGGCACAACCAGTTGAGCATTGTAGTTGTGTCATCGGTCCGGAAGGCCCGCCGCAGGCTTGAGCTTCACCGCATGGTGGAAGGGCATTTTGCGAATGCCCGCCTGGCTAGCGACCAACCTTTAGTAGAAAATCTGTCGTCAAGCACCTAACAGTGTGTGCTGGCAGCAGCCTTGAGAGCCAGTTAAATTACAGGCATATAAGATTTGACATTTGTATCTCTCAGGATGATGGGCGCAGTGCAAATCGTGACACATGTAATGAAATGCATCTGTTATAGGCAGATGTTACCTATCAAGTGATAGCCGTGAAAGGCTATGTGTCAATAAAAAAAACTCAATTACGAACTTTACAGTTTATTAACAAAATTACAAAGCGAAATAATATTACGATTTGGTTAATGCATGTTTTTGCCACTTCAAAAATAAATACTAATGAACTTCTAACCTTACCTTCCTAGAATTATGAAACTCAGCGAATCAAAAGAAAACAATTACATCTCTAAAGTCTACAAAATGTCTAGGGTTCAACTAGGACTGCAGCAGACGGCAGCAATAATGTATATATGACACAAGCACGACATATTCAATAAGTACATCTTGTTGCACATCACTGCCAGTGTAATACTGCAGTTGATCAACTCGGTCACCATGGCCTCTCCTGCTCTCGAAGCGCTGGTCGAATTTCCCACCACGCCAGCCTTAACAATATCATCCGCCAGGCCTTCTTTTACCAGCGCCAATGTTGCAGCTATTCTCGAACCGAATAAATGGTAAAAGACCTGACGGTAACACCAGGTCTATCTATGGAAGTTAGGGCGGCCATTAGTGAAGGACGGTACACTTTAGCACCGTCACATGTTTCTTAAACAAACGTGACGACTCAAGCGGCGCATTTATGCAAATTTCAGTAGTGGTTACATATTTGAGACATTTGGTGAGACATTGGTTCCGTGGGGGACGAGAGCTCATCATATTTTTCAAAAACCACTGCAAACTGGTAGTGGTCTGGAGCATTTCGTCGCTTAGCAAACAACACCGGTCAAGTCATTTTGATTTGTTTTATAGGAGAGTGAAATAACTGTATCATGGGTGCTTACCATTTGCAGTTAGATTCGCTAAAAGCGATCACACTCCCAAAAAGTTGTTCCACATGGGTCTTGGCGTTATTTTCGCCATAAACGCTACGTCAAAAGTGACAGAAGTCGCAAATTTTAGTGGCATTCTTAGCGTTCATATCCTAAATGGAACAGGGGAGAACAGTTACAAACGATCACAGTGATCACAACCATAGACGCAGAATGTGATCAAAATTATCGAAAATAACGTTATTAGCGTCAAATGGAATTGATAACGGTTCAGTACTAATAAATGATCCTTAAGCGGCTAACAATATATGATTTTATGTGTTGTATCCGATTGGTTAGTTCTATGTGCAAACAGAAGCTCTAGCCTATGGCATTAAAATGTTGATAACGCCGCCAAAATTCGACTTGAGCGGTGTTGTTTGCTAAGTGCCGATTTGGACTACCTGTGGGCCTATTCTGTCATTTAGTTTGCCTAAATGATTTCATTAGAGTTGTAGTGTTGTGTATAGTTGGTACTGGTTGTCAATAAAGGCATACCACCGATTAAAAAAATACATTTTGACATTACTCTTCAGGTTCTCATTCATAATGTACTCTCCATTCTTGAACAGTTTCTAATCTAATGTCAATCCGTCCTGTTTACTCTTTTGTACATGTCGTGCGTAAAATAGACTAGATATATATCCTTAAATGATGTACAGTCGCCTGCAATAAGAAATACACACTTCGTAATTTTCAAAATAATGTGATGTCGCTTAGTTATTAATAATCGAAGTTAACATTAACATGAGTAAAAATATTCAACTTATTCTTTGTTTTAACTTCTGATTATATAGAGAAAAACAGAACTCTTTGCCACTATTTTGAAAATTACAATGTGTATACTTGTTATTGCAGGCGACTGTACATACATATACATAAAAGCTGCCGTCTCTGATGCTGTTAGTGTGTCCTCTGTATATAAAGAAAAGGGTCATTGTACAGCGTGGTAGCACATTTTATAAGAATCTTCTACAAGTAAGCTAACGGTTGGATCTCCATTTTCATACAGCACAATCTATTCCGAGCGCTATTCCAGCGCCATGCAGTATGTACAGGATGTAATATTTTATAAATGATTTTGCTTAGCATTAGTATAATGAATAATCATATAACAATTTATAATATAATGTCCTGTTACAATTTTCCATACATATATATCATCAATGAACTTAAATACTCTGAAGAAGATTAAATATAATACATTTAAGAGTACATACAGAAATAATTCATAAGAATTTCGTTGAATAACTTTTATAATGTTGATTCGTTAATATCACATTAAACAATTACAATTTGTACTCAACAAAAACCCGATTAGTAGGTGTTGAGGGTCATCTTGAGACGGAATTAAAAATGTTTAAGAAAATGTCAAATGTTTGGTCGCTACAGCAGTAGTATCTTCCAGCTTATAGAAATCGTAATTCTAGGTTAACCTGAACAACATCTTCGACCACATCATCACCTACCATCAGGTAAGATAGTGCTCAGAGTATAACCTATCAAGCATAAAAGAAAAAAAAATACAATTCCTTGCAATATAATATTTAACAGAGTTGTCCTAACTGGCAATACGCATGGTCGTGTAACATCGCAATTGTTAGTAGGCGTGTTTTTTTAACTGTTTTGATTTTTTCGCCTCGGTCGCATTAAATTCAAGTATTATAAAGGTCAAACAAAAAACCATCTTTATAAATATGTTGTATTTGTTCACGTTTGCGTCTTTGTTTCTGCTCTAATAAAAATGTAAGTTTTCACTTAGGTAATGCTTTAATAATAAATCAATAAAAATAAGCCATCTTGACCATTGACCATTCATTTTGAGTCCAGTTTGAACACGTTGGCATTTTGGGCCAACCGACAAAACTAATTCAGTCTGTCAAACGATTTTGTCGTTGATCAACATGGTAATTATAATGCACAGGACATTTTGGTTCATATAAATATGAGAAGTTGTGGAGTATGTTCACGTTTCCCTAACACAGTCGACAGTATTGTACAAGTTGTTTAATTACAAAGCACTTAAGTTCGAGCCAGTTTGGATAAGACGGGTAACCTTATGTTTAGCAGTCGAGGAAGTTAGCGGCCATGAGCAGTTCGAGGGCGATCTCCGGTGCGATGGGAAACTCAGGGATTTCAGTGGAGGAGTTTGTGTACCGCACTTTGTATGTGAAGTACATGCACACCTTTTGGAGCACATGGGATCTGTTGACATAAAAATACACGAGGAATGTTTTAAAAATGTTTCAAGTAAACACTAAATTAATATTTGAATAGAACACTTTAGAAATATATCTATTGACTAATATAAAAAATATATCTTATACGATCGAGACTGAGAATTGTGTGCTCGAAGAGTGAAGACCTCTTGAAGATGCTCCGTGTAGAAGCTAAACGCTGCGAAAATTCTTCCAGTTTTTGCTGCGTGGGGTTTGTGACGTCAAATCAGCTAACAGGAAAATTAGGCGGAATTGTCACTAGATATATTTTTTAAGTGTTTTATTAACATGAGGAATGGACGAAAACACCAACTCGAAATGATTGCCAAACTATTAAGTTTCATGTGGACTATTGAAAAGTTGGTTGGAATAGTTTTATTGCTGATAGGGGCCAGCCTTTGGTCGCTACACCTGTTTGTAATTGATGATATGGTCAGAAGAAGTTATAACAGGCCATACCGTCATATAAATTATCATATAAATTATCTACGGAGATTGGATTGTTTTCACCACCCTAGAGACAAGATTTTTTTTCATTACATTCAACAATGGCCTAGTTCTTTTAAAAAAGTATTCGAAAACTTAAACTGAATCTAGCCTTGATATGCAATAAATAAATTATTTAAATCTTGCAGGTCGCCCATGACCGCCTCCTTGTTTCGCTTTTCTTTATAGTAAAACATTTGCAAAACATATGCTGGTTGTCAAGTTGACACTGTATTTCTCGATTTCAGGCGGGTGTTCGATGTGGTTGATAATGACATCCTTTTGGTTAAGCTCTCCTCTTTACGCGCGTCACCTAAGCTTCTGAAAATTTTCTAGTTGTTCAGGCTAACGTAGAAGTACTGGCTCTCACGGACAGCTGCCGGAACACACCGTTAGGTGCTTGGCGACAGATTTTCTACTTGAAGGTGGTAGCTAGCCAGGTGGGGATTCGCAAAATAACCTACCACCATGCTATAACGACTGCCATCCTAAGACAACAACCGGGACCGACGGCTTAACGTGCCTTCCGAAGCACGGAAACGCTCAGTAGTAATGTCACTAGCGGTCACCCATCCAACTCATGACCGCGGGCGACGTTGCTTAACTTTGCTGATCGGTTGGGAACAGCTAAGTAAACTTCGCTACGAGCGCTTCAACATTTGTACCCAATAAGTACACTTGTGCAGGGAGTCGTCGAAGGCATCAGCTGTTCTCACGTCCACATCTTGAGAACCAAGCACGCCAGTAACGCGCCCACACCCAGACTACTGGCAATATTAAATATGTTTTTACAGGAGTTACAACATGTCGATATATTTAACGACAGCATGAATACTATCATTGTACATTTAAATTTATTTTTAAGTAGATATTTAAGGTAGTCAGCGTTTTGGTGTTTCAACTGTTAGCTTACTATTACTGTGTCTAATAAATAAATAAATTTTATTGTGCACACACATTTGAAAAATCCATTACGGTAGCTCAAATTGACAGAGCATGTTCCGGCCCGAGTGACAGACGGTCGCGGGTTTGAATCCCGCTTGTGATTAAAATTTTTCCCTTGGTTGTAATTTTGTATACAAATACAAAATGCTAATTTTGGTTCAAAACAGCTTACTTACTAATAGCCTGCCTGCTGCTTTAGTATAATTACTGTGTTGCATCAGGGCAGTGTCTTCCCCGAATAATTTGGCATTAAAGATATAATATGCTACAATAAATTACACTGGCCTACACACATTTTGGTGCCTAAGATTTTAGACCTGATTTTGGGTATATTTTGTGAGCCGACACGAGAAAACTAGTCACATTTCTCATATCAGCTCTTGTTGATGAGAAAGAAGCTTGCCAATTTCAATACCGAAGTATACACAATACAAGCGAATTACCGTGTCATTAATCGGTTTCCGTTGATATTACATTATATATTTCATTACATATGTAACACAACATATCAGGATCGTTAATGCAACTTTTTGACTTACTTGCCATCATAAATTTATACAATTAATGTCATAAAAGTAGTTATAACATGGACTGATTTTGAATAAAACCGTAAAAAAGTTAAAATAAGAATTGTAGGTAAACCAGAGCTGTCAGCTGACATCTAGTAGCAGCGATGTATAGTACCACCAACTTAACTGTGCAGTTCGCGAGGGCGCTGCTGGTCAAGGAAATCAACTACAAACTGTCACAATTTGAAGGAATGTTGTAGTTCTTTTTTCTGCCGCCTGAATAGATAAGTTGGTGGGACTGTAGTTCATATTACCTACTTTACCGACTACTGATGCAAACAGAGCTGCACCAAAACAAAATTATTTTTTTGTAGGCCAGTGTCATGCATTGATTGTGAGTTATTGCGTGTGTATGCGCATGTGTGTGCGTATGTGCATTAGTGTATTTTCATGTATCATTATAATAAAGTGTGCATGTTTATTTTAGCAAGTTTTCTGTATTATCTTAGTTTTTATTTTGCAGCCACTCTATTAATAACGGTTTAAGTTTATATATATTATTTATTTTTTTGATTATGTGATTATAGGCGAGCAACATAATGCTCATGTGCCTTTATCATATAGTGTCAAAATATATTATTTAAGTAGTGTCCACACATTTGTTATTTAGCAATGGTTACAAGTTGGCTAGAAATTTTTTGATTTTACGCAACCAGCGGTCCAGCTGGTTCTTATATGTGTTCACAGATATAGCAGAGACAACCTCCTCAGGCAACCTGTTCCAGTTGTGAACAACTCTGTTGCTGAGAATATAGTGAGCAGTGTTTGTGTTAGCATGTACATGCTGAATTTGCTGATTGTGCCCTGTGAGTTCTTTGTCACGGATGACTTTCACAAACAGATTATGTATTTCGGGGAGGTTGTATAATCCGTTGAGGATTTTGAAAGTTTCTATGAGGTTCCCACGTAACATCCTTTCTCGAAGATTAAGATTCCAAAAATTATTTTATTAGTATTAAATTTCTTATATAGCTTAGGAATTAAATGATTGTAGTGTGTGCAGGCGATAAGGCACTTATATTTGGGAACTGGGTATATGTAGCGTTATTTTTCATTATCAGGTAGCGACGGGACAGTTTACACATGGTATTTTCTAAAACACTGACATAGAACTAATAGATAGAACATTGCATTTCTCATAGAGATCTGTTATAGGATGTCTAAAAGATAACATATACTTACGGTATCTCTCTGAAGTTGACCTCGTTAGCCTCATTCTCAGCAAACTGTCCAGGCCCGCTCAGCATGGCCTTGATAGTGCCTGATGTCAGGGCATGTTCTCTCTTCACGATAAACTCGTGTCCGTCTGAAGACACCAACTTGACATACATGGCATCTGGACCTTCGCAGCCACCATATACCTTCTCTTCGGACCCAGCACCAGCTGTCAAATTCAATTTCAAATTTGAAATACTCATAAATTTGTCCCGCATGGGGTATTGGCCTAGAACTGTCCCAAAACAACTTAAGTGCGGTTAGGGAATTGTGCCCTTTGTGAATTATGGTTGGCACACACTGATCCGGCTTCGTATCAACATTGCCTCAATGGCTTAATATATAAAGCCATATTTTAAGATATAATCTTAATATAAATAAATAAGGTCTAATCTAAATTGGTTCAGAAATGGCAGTGTCGCTGTAGAAGTGGGAAAGTGGTGTTATCATTATTTCTGCTCTTACCACTCATTTTGGATCAGTACAACATGCCTTATCTAACAACACACAGGTAAACACAAGGACATGTTGTTTTTTTTATTTCGGCTTGGGATTTATGAGTGGTGCCTTCCTGAAGGCAAACTCTCTTCTGGACACAAACAGTTGGCAGTATATCCAATTCCTTTGAGATGGTAGAGTTATGATGTGTGCATAATGAGCATTAATACCTTATTCACATCGATGTTGAGTAGTGGCATGCTTTCTCTTAGTACCATTTTATAACATCCAACAATAGGATATATATGACAAAATGAAATAAAGACAATACTCTTAAATTTCACAAAGACCTTGGTCTGCTTATAACTACAATACAATACAAAAATTCTTTATTGTACACCACAAATGTTACAAAAATCATATAGAGAAATCTAAAGCTAAGGTACAATGGGCGGACTTATCGCTTAAAGCGATCTCTTCCAGTCGACCTTAGAATGGAAAATATAGATATGTGAGGAATAAAAACAGATAGGTGGTGTAAATTTGTATAGATTAATAATAATATGTACATAGAAAGAAAAAAATACTATATAGAACAAACATATATGCATATATTACAATACCCATATATATATATATAAAATATACAAAATATATAGATATTAGGTAATATTGATAGTAAAGAAAAAATTACAACAATATATGACAGCCATAAGAAAACTTTGATTAATTCATAATCATCGTGCAAGATAAAAAGATCTGACTTGATTTTTGAAAGAGTTTAATGTTTGGGCCTTTCTTATGGTTAACTACTGTAGGATTCAAAACTGAATAGGCAAAGTGAGCTCCATAATATCTTATTGAACTTCACAAAGCCCCTGCTTTTTAAGCTCCATCCCCTGACTGAGCTTAAGGTTGAACTTGGGCCCAACTTCCACATTTTAAAAACTAATAAATAACACCAACCAAATAATTTCAAGCTATTGATACTAAGGTTGGTACCATGGCCATCACGAAACAATAATGTTCATGTAGCGCTATCTCTATCGCACAAATTCCTTTATTCAATGCAAGCAGCCCGCTCTGACATTGAAGTTCTAACGTAAATTTACTATAGTGATATGTGGTAGTGCAAATTCATATTTTAAATTTAAGATTAAAATAAAACTGAATTTGATGAGAAGAGATGGCAGTTGGCCCTCTGGCTTCTCGCTTCTTCATACAAACGTCGGAGGGAGATCACTCCTATATTTGATGTTTAAGGTCCTGAACTAAGCATGAATGCATATCCACCAGAGATGTGAGTACGCCTCCACTCACATCTCTGCCTCTCTGGATATGCTGTTAGCTATGGACTGCCGCGCCGCAGTACCCTGGTTCGATCCCCATCGCCAGCTTGAGCTTCACAGTGTGGAAGGGCATTTTTCAATTGCCCGCCTGGCTAGCTACCACCCTCAAGCTCAAAATCTGTCACCAATCACCTAAGGGTGTGTTCTGGAAGTAGTTCTTGAGAGCCAGTGAAATTACGGACACAATGAGACTTAACAACTATGTCTCAAAGTGATGGGCGCAGTGCAATTCGTGACTTGTGATGAAATGCATCTGTTATAGGCAGAGGTTAGTCCGCTTAACATCAGGTGGGCCTCGAGCTTGATCTTTTACAATAACATAAAAAATTAAAATAAAAGAAATACCTCTAATATGATAGCTGCACTCAGTGAGGAAATAGAAAGTGGAAAATAAAGCGATTCTATTGCTTCTTTATTTACACGCATAAGCAACCTAAAGCAGCCAAGTGAAAGTGTGCTTTAGTGTGAACTAGGATTGTAAGTCTTACATTCCACTAAAGTTCCTGCACAGTGAATGGAATTTTATTTTATTAATTACATTGGCAAATTTACTAGGTCAAAGTGAAACATAACATACCAGATCCAGTGCCTGTGCCTGTTCCACTGCCAATCTCTTGCACGGACACCTCGACCGTCGGTATTAGGTCAGCTGACATTCCTGAAGCATAAACAACTACTATGGGCATATATACCATTTGACTCTAAATTCGTTATTTTCGATAATTTTGATCACATTTTGTGTCTATGGTTCATATTAAATGTGGATCCATAGAAGCAATATGTTGTCAAAATTATCGAAAATAACTCAAATGGCATACAGCCTATAGTACATAACATCCCAAGTCACTGCCACAAGTATTTGTGTGTGTGTGTGTGAGATGAGTAAAAGCGCATCTTTCAGTCTGGGTTCAGTCCCCAGTCCACTTCAGACAAGCTAATGGGTTTTTAAGGTCAATAAATGTTCAAAAGCAGTTCAAAGTTGTGAAATGTGCCTAGTAGATGGCAATATGCTTGCTCCCTAATACATATTTATGTGTGGAGAAACGTGCCTCAGCTTAGGGCCTATTCCATTTGATTGTTTTTAGCGAATTTAACTTCAAATGGTAAGCACCCTTACAATATAGCTAAAATACTGGAGTGACGGTTCGTTTAGGTACTTTTACCACGTTGCTCAGATAATGGTTTTTAAGATTCTGTGGTTAATCAGCCCACATCCCGCATAGCCTAAGAAGGTTGGTCAACTCAGCCCACAATGTTCATCGGCTCTATTGACCACTCAATTGTTAAAAGACCAACTCAGAAAGCTCAGTTGACCACTTTCAACATTTTGCGTAGTAAACCCAGCCCATGATACCGTCACTAAGCCTGCGCGCTTAATTGACCACTTTCTACATTTTGCGTAGTGCACCCAATCCATAATTCCGCCACTCAGCCCGTGGGCTCAGTTGACCACCTTATAATAGTCTAGATCTGTCTGAGCAGTCATTCACATTGACTCAATAATTAAAATGACTACTTCTATTCTTTACACTTTCATTAGCGTAAACTAAGTTCTTGTCATAATATAAAGCAGATTATCTGCTTTTACAGGCTTGCAGAATGAGACAGAAATTTGTGTATAGTCACTGCTGCACTTATGAAATACGCGATGAATATGATGTCAATTACTTACTGGAATCAATTAATCAAGGCTTCGAATTACACTTTGAAATTAGTGGGTGCACACAAAATTACTTTTGAACCTCAAAAATAAATAATTGAATATTAGGATTAAACGTACTCTGCAATATTTGGGTTAGAAAATTAGTTTCCTCCAGGGTTGCCAGCCTTTGAATTTTTTTCCTCGTACAGAAGCAAAAAAAAATCTCGTGTTTAACATTCGAACCTCGTACACACTCATATTATGTGAAAAATGTGATAAAATAAGGAAAAAAGCATTTAAAAGACGTTTAACACAGATGATGCTTCTTGTGAAAGTTTGTTACTTATAAAATACTGAAGCGCTCGTAGCGAAGTTGACATAAATGTTCCCTGCAATGAAAATTGTTATTTAAAGTTTCATAACTCAAAATCTCGTACAAAATTGTATGAGGATAATATCGTCCTCGTACCTCGTACGAAAGACCAGAAATCTCGTAACTGTACGAGAAACCGCGTACGGTTGGCAACACTGGTTTCCTCTATAAGTTCTATATCCTCTATGCTTTGCTTGTCTATGCCTATGAGTAGTAGTACTAGTAGTCTGTGGAGTAGTAGTAGTATTCTGTGCCAAAGATAACTAACCTCCTTATGTGCCCTATAATACATTGGCTACGAATAAATAATATAAAGAAGTATAACTCTGATACAGTGACCGCTTTGATTTCGGACTCATCAAGTTCACAAGTAACAAAACATGCACAATTTTCCAAATTCAATTTGATTGGTTAATTGATTTGGCGCTTAGAAATGATCGCATCTGATTGGTCGCGGTAAGTTGATGTTGTCACCACCGTCATTGTCTAGAGGCCAAACCGCACTACTGCAGCACAGCGTGGCAGCAAAGTGGCGCGGCTCGAGAAATATTAATTTGTATCAATTTATTAATGGCGTAAACCGCACTGTAGTGATGCGGCTTCGAAGAGGCACGGCGCGGCGCAGCGCTACAGAGATGTCTCCGAAGGCAACTCTGCGTCACGGCTGCGCCGCGCCGTCATGCCACTGCCGCAAGTGCTTACCTTGCGGCACCGGAGAGACGCGCTGCAGTAAATTTCCAGTCATTACACGGTCCACCCACGTTTCAACAATTCATAAGACCTTATGTTACGTTCAAAAAAGTGTGTGAAATCGATTATTATGTCTGAAGAGTCATGGAAAACATTTTTTTTCCAAACGAGAATATGTTATATCTTTCACCCAAATAGAACACTTATTAATTTTTCAGCTATATCTGCCTTTTTGCAAGACACCACGATTATTCCTCCTTCGACGACTTCATCCACTTGGATTTTTTGCAATTAGTTGAAAGAACCGTTCTACTACGCCGCATTGCTATAGTGAACGAAAAAGTTGCGCTATATTATTGTTTTAATTTATTATACAAAAATGTATAAAATACATTATGCTTTATGTCAGTAATGTCTTAAAACCTATGTTAGGTTTGTCTAGACATTGAATTCACGATAAAAATAGGTATATACAAATACAAATAAATTTATTTCATCCTTATTGTGATACATTTATGATGAGTCTCTGACTCTTAAACTAGGCTGGTGGCCTGTATTTCAAGAGCCAGGTCCTTCCTGGCTTTAGTGGATCTGTGACACATCTATTATACATTTTTATATTTTTTCTTATATACTATTTCGTAACAATTCAAAATTGAAGCAATACATTAAACATATACATATAGGAAAAATATTTACACGAAATTTTGTTGACATTTGAAATTAACGTCTTTTGCAAATTTTTAATTGTATAATATTTACGGTATAGCATTGCGTGTATGAGTTTAAGTGAATGTTTGTGAGGGATGTGAAAGGTGTATGTGTCGTTATGTGTTTCTGTATGTTTGAGTATAGCGCATGTGACGGGTGTGTGATTTGTAATGTGTAATTTTGTGTGAAAGTATACATATTTACTCATTCTCACCAATTTAAACACCTTTAGCCATCAATTTCTCCGTGGCATAATAATCAAAATCGTTCAGCCAATTTATTATATATCTTTTAACTTAGAAGTTATTATATTTCCTACAATCTGTGACGGTTTTCATAAATATGTTATATATACGTGGCCCTGTATAAATATAATTTCTTCGAGCAAAACTTGATAAAGGTTTAGTTTACGAACACTCAAAAGTCAAAACTATAGTTTGGTTGTACACATCGGTAGTGGAATGTCGAAAAGGAAAATTTTGAAGTATTTTTAATACGGCTCGTTGCGCTCGCTTTATTTTTATCATATTCCTTCACGGCTCCTCCCCATGAGCTTATACAATATTCAATAATGCATTGAACTAGAGCTTTATACATTTGAATTGATAATTTATTGCCAGCTATTGATCTCAAATTTTTAAATACGTAATATAGTTTTCGTATTCTATTTATGGAAGCATTAATATGTCCCATCTTAGATGTTGTTCGACCAACACTCCAAGGTACCTTGTACTGTAAACCCTATCAAGTATATTACAAGAACATTGGGTTGGAATGGGAGCGCTAAGGTTACAGGGGTAGGCATGAATTTTCAAAGAAACGTTGCGAGAAGGCTTCAACGCTGCAGTTTTACTAAAACAAATGTACTTAGTTTTTTCTGCATTTAGTGATAGGAGACTATGTTCCAGCCAGTTTGTCACTTTTGCAAGTCCTACCTCCGCATTGTTATTTAAGTTTTACCAATATTTGCCATGAAACAATAGAACTGTGTCATCGGCAAACATAAAAAGTTCCATATTTTTTACCCTCATGTTGCACATATCATTAATGTAGACAAGAAATAGTGTTGGACATAATGTGGAACCTTGGGGAACTCCATATGTGCAGACGGCACTGTCGCTTATATATTTGTCAATCTTGACTCGCTGGTTCCTTCCGGTTAAGTAGTCCTTGAACCACTGGTGAACTATGCCCCTGATACCTAGGTTTTAAGTCGTTTTAATAAAATAGGTATGGAGACCGTATCGAAAGCTTTTTGTAGGTCTAGAAAAACTCCTAGATAGCTTTCTTAATTGTCTAGGTATTGAGTTATACGGGATGTCATATTCAATACTGCATCATTAGTCGATTTATTAGCTCGAAAACCAAATTGGTAGTTTGCAAGAAGATTATTTGACTCTAGATATTGAACTAATCTTTTGTTGGCTATTTTTTCAATTATTTTAGATAAAGTACTAAGTAAAGATATAGGTCCATAATTGTTAGGGGTATTTTTGTCACCTGATTTATGGATAGGTATAACAATAGCGCTATTAAATATTTTTGGAAATTGTCCTGTTTGGAAGCTAAGATTAACAATAAAAGTAAGAGGCTCTGCTAATAAGGTTCTACACTTTTGAACTACTTTAGTGGAAATATTATCCCATCCTGGGGCACTATTACTTTTCAGTAATATAATAACGGCCTCTACTTCTTTTAGGTCTGTGAGATATAGGGGCATTGAATGCAATGGCGTAGAATCATGATGTGCTCTATTTTCTAAATATGATTCATTTACATTAAGTTTTGTCATAATCGAATTCGCTAAGTTACAACCAATTGTTGTAAAATACTTATTTACAATATTAAGGTTGAACTGGCCGGTCGCTTCTCCATACAAACGCCGTAGGGTAATCACTCCCTTATTTGAGGTTTTAGGTCCAGACTTAAGCATAATACCGATAGATTTCGTCATTATCTAGGCTTGTATGATGCCGAAATTTTAAAAAGATAATTATGTTGAAAGTTATGGGCCTCGAAAATGTTGTTTGAAAATGTTTTGTAGCTTATAACTCTCAAGTTAATTATCTTATTAAAATTTCGGCATCATACAAGCCTAGATAATGACGAGATCAATCGGTATTATGCTTTATTTTGTACCTAAATCCTCAAATAAGGGAGTGATCACACTACCACGTTTGTACGGAGAAGCGACCGGCCAGTTCACCCTTAAGAGCTTGTGAAGGCAAGTTATCGTTTTTCAATAAATCATTTGGTAAAGTTTTAGGTTGTTTTAAATTAGTCACCTCTCTAAAAATGTCCCATGTTCGTTTCATGTTCCCGATATTTTTCTGAAGTAAATTTTGATAATAATGTCTCCTAAGTTTCTTTACTATTTTATTGCCTGTATTTCTGAATGCCACATAATTATTTCGAAGTTCAATATCATCTGGAAATAATCTTGATTTTTTGTGTAGTCCATTTTTTCCGAATCAATCTGATCACATTATTAGTGATCCATGGTTTTAGCGGCCGATTCCTGTTAGAATATTGTTTTTTTATTGTTGTGTTATTTTCTATAGCATTTGATAAGCAGTTTGTTAGATATTCAGTAGCTGTATGGACATCAATGATTTTATAATGATCTTTCCAACTAATACTTTTAAGATAGTAGTTTTCTATTCCGATAATCGATGGAAATTTTGTTGCAAGACCGTTTTGATCTATTTAACTGTTCATCTGAAAGAACTATCATGACTGGAGAGTGATCAGTTAGTTCTGGTAGAACTACCGTTTTCCATGA
Organism: Plagodis pulveraria; assembly: GCA_963890685.1. Classification (NCBI taxonomy): domain Eukaryota; kingdom Metazoa; phylum Arthropoda; class Insecta; order Lepidoptera; family Geometridae; genus Plagodis; species Plagodis pulveraria. The sequence continues at coordinate 11,259,029 of OY982971.1, forward strand.
TTTTGTAGTTTTAACCATAATATGGTCCAAACAGGAAGAAATTCTAGTTGGTAAATCTACCCCCTGACACATGTTATGAGCTGCCATTAAATGTAAGTAAGTAGTCGGTAGCGTAGCTTGACATCAATTCTTGCTCTATATTTATTTCAATATTGACATCGCCCGTTAGTATAATGTTGTTCGCTGATATTGTTTTTAAAATGGCATCAAGAGAGTTTAGATATGTAACGGATGTGACGTCAGCCGAAGTGACAGCCCGCCTTGCTGAAGCCGCCAAGCCGCCATTTTGCCACCCCCCCCACTCGCCAAGCCAAGCCATGCCAGCCAAGAGTGGGGATGTGTGCATATAAGCCATTGCCAGCCATTTTAGCGTTCTATTTGATCAAGAATAAAACTACTTGCAATAACTCTGTCCATTTTCATTCTGCCCGTTTCACTCAGAAGTGGGATCGAATAAAATGAAACGACATCATAGAACCACGTTGCGACACCAAAGCTCTGGACCTTCGGAGGAGCGAAATTCAGATAATGATGAAGAGCCTACACCACCGGCAAGAAAAATTTTGAAAAGCCTACTCGACAAGGAAGTACATAAGGCACTACAAGAACTGCAAGATGAAAGCCTTGGTCCAAGCAAACGAAAGGAACACCATGCTGCCTCTTTGATACCCGAGTTCGATCCTGACAGTGAGGAATGCACAGTACAAGCCTGGATAAGAAAAATTGAACAAATCGGTGAAATTCATGGATGGGATGACACTACAAAATCATTCTACCTACAAGACAAACTACGAGGGCAAGCTAAGAAGTGGTACAATCGATTGGACGACTACAACTATACATGGGATGATTGGAAAGAAATGTTGTTACGTGCATTTCCTAAACACAGGGATTACGGTAGTATGTTAGAAGAAATGCTACAAAGAAGAAAATCAGTAACTGAGACAATGACCAAATACTACCAAGATAAACTCGCCATGTGTTTCCGGTGCAAGTTATCAGATAACGCAAGTGTTTCCTGCATAATTAGAGGTCTACCCTCATCTTTGCAACCAAACGCCCGAGCATTTCAATGTCAATCTCCAGGAGAACTGTACGAAGGGTTTTTGTGTGCATTAGACGACTACCGCGCTTCGCCTTTAGAACCCAGGTTTCAAAAGATAACCGCAAATCGACAACCTACAGATAAAAGGACAGTCTCTGCGAATCCTGAAACTGATCCATGTCCTCGATGCAAGAAAACTGGCCATTTTCTTCGAGATTGTACACAAGCGGATACGCGTACTTGTTTCAAGTGCGGAACTCAAGGACATATTGCACCACGTTGCCCTATAAGCCCCACGACTAGCAAAACTATTACATCGGGCGGAACCGTCAAAGAAGTGAACCTAGTAAAACCATACAACGACACCTATAAGAAAGTTGTGAAGGTTAATGACATATATGTGAAGGCGTACATTGATACAGGAAGTCAAGTCAACGTGTTGAACGAACAAGTTTCACGTGCCTTGTGTCTTCAAGTGAAACCTGCAAGTCTGGTTCTAAAAGGATTTTCGGGAGGGCTAATTACAAGTCAAGGCGAAGTGGAGTTTCAGCTAGAAATCGATGGCATAAAAATCCCATGTCATGCCTTTTTGTCCAGTATAAACATGGACGAAATTAATTTGTTAATCGGACAGCCAGTGATCAACAGCAAAGGTATGACTCTGACCGTTTGCAATGGCGCAGCTAAACTTGACCTTTTTTCAGATCCCATGTGCGAGATTGAAGCTATTGAAGAAAACTGTCACTTCGAAGTCGTCACTGCTAATGTGATAATGACAGCCTTACCGCCTCTCGCATAGTGAACAAGCGATTGTGAATTCTAAAATCAAAGACTTATTAGATGGGGGCATCATAAAAGAGTCTGAATCCAGCTATGCGGCCCCGGTGATCCTTGTTAAGAAAAAGAATGGCGACAGTAGACTATGCGTTGACTATCGTGCCTTGAACGCCATTACTGTAAAAGATAGATACCCATTACCAAATATAGACGATCAGGTTTCTAAACTGGCAGGTAAGAAATATTTTACCAGCTTAGACATGGCCCAAGGGTACCATCAGCTAGAAATTTGCCCGGAAGATGCTCACAAAACCGGGTTTGTTACAAGCCAAGGTCATTACCAGTATATGCGCGTCCCGTACGGGTTGGCCAATGCACCTTCAGTATTTATGCGATTAATAAATAAAATAGTAGAATCCATAGGTAAAACGGGCAACACACAAAACGCTCAACAACAGAATGTAGGTCAAACAGAAATTTTAGCATTCTTGGACGATTTACTTCTACCCACAAGTGACATTGAATCTGGATTGGTTTTGTTGAACAAGCTGCTTGCAAAATTTGATTCCGAAAATTTAAAACTAAATATGAGTAAGTGTGCATTTTTGCAAAACGAAATTACTTATTTAGGTCATGAGATATCTTTGCATGGCATACAGCCTGGCCATTCTAAGCTAACAGCTGTGTCACAGTTTCCAATTCCTAAAAATGTCCATAGTGTGCGGCAGTTTATTGGATTGTGTAGCTACTTTAGGAAGTTTATTGCTAATTTTGCTATTATTGCGCGACCTTTAAAAGACTTGACAAAAAAGAATGCTCCCTGGCTATGGGAAAGTGAACAGAACAGAAGCTTCGAACAATTAAAAAAATGCTTATGTTCCAAGCCAGTACTAGCCTTATATGACCCCGTGCTTCACACGGAGATACATACAGATGCGTGCCAATCTGGTATTGCAGGTATATTACTACAAAGGCAGAATGATGACTCGTTACGACCTGTATTTTACTTTAGCCGTGTTACCAGTAAGGAAGAAAGCATATACCATAGTTATGAACTTGAAACACTAGCGGTTGTCGAATCTTTACGCAAATTTCGAGTTTATATCGTAGGCAAACATGTCAAGGTTGTAACTGATTGCACAGCAGTTCGCGCTACGCTCACTAAGCGTGACTTAATACCGCGCATCGCTAGATGGTGGCTTTCAATACAAGATTACGATATTGACATTGAGTATAGGCCTGGAGAACTTATGAAGCACGTAGATGCTCTTAGTAGACATCCAGTAGATACAATGAACATAAACCGTCTTGAGATTTCTGACTGGTTTTATACGCTCCAATGCCAAGATGACAACTTATGTCTCATCACTAATCAGTTGAAAACCAAAACCGCTTCTGCCGAAATCATAAATAACTATGTTCTCATAGACAACAAACTTTATCGCAAGACTCTATACGGAAATCGACTGGTAGTTCCTAGTTCGGCTAGATGGAAAATTGTGCAAATGCACCATGACGACATTGGTCACGTAGGCTTGCATCGCTGCTCTGAATTAATAAAGAGCGTATATTGGTTTCCGAAGATGACGAGATTTATTAAAAAATACGTGACTTCATGTATTCATTGTGCATATGGCAAGGGTAGTTACGGAAAGAAAGAAGGAAAACTACACCCGATCCCCAAACCTTCGGAACCAATGTGCATGGTTCACATAGACCGTCTTGGGCCATTTTGTAGAACAGTGAAAGGGTATCAATACATGTTAGTAATGACAGATGCGTTTACTAAATTTGTTGTAGCTGAGCCAACACGCACTGTTAATTCGATCGAGTCTATTCGAACACTTAAGAAAACGTTCAGCCTTTTTGGATATCCCAATCGCGTAATAACTGACCATGGTAAAGCTTTTACTAGTAGGCATTTTAAGAGATTTGCGACAGATAAGCAATTTCGACACACCTTAAATGCTATAGCTTGTCCACGTGCTAACGGCCAAGTTGAACGGACGAACCGTACAATTCTCGATGCATTGCGCGCCGCTGATCCAAGTGAAGCTTCAAGTAACTGGGCCAATACTTTACCTGATGTAGTTTGGGGCATTAACAACACTTTGAGCGAGAGCACTGGTTACAAGCCTTATGATTTGATGTTTGCGCGCGTTGGTAGATCAGTTTGTGATGTTTCAGTTCCTGACCAAAAGTCAGATCCTATTGAGTCTCGCCGCCAGAAAGCTTTTAATAAGCTACAAAAAGTGAGCGAGAAAATGAAGCGTAATTTTGATAAGATACGAAAACTTGCTCATTTTTATAAAAAGGGAGATTTTGTGCTCTGGAGACAAGCTCCGACGAGTAGTGCGTCTAAAGTAAATACCAAATTAGACGATTTGTATTCTGGGCCATCTGTAGTTACTAATGTGCTTGGAAATGATAGGTATCGCATTAGGAGTATAAAAGGGTTGCGAGGCTATAAGAATTTTACAGGCTTAGTAGCTGCCGATTCATTGAGACCCTACAGGAGTATAGCCCCTATGTCAGATAGTGCCAGTAGCTCCGATGAACAGCTTGAAACTGAAAACTTGATTGATTTATTGGAAAGCTAATCTTAAACCTTGTTCCCATTTGCGGGAGCAATTGTTGCAGGATGTCCGAATGTAACGGATGTGACGTCAGCCGAAGTGACAGCCCGCCTTGCTGAAGCCGCCAAGCCGCCATTTTGCCACCCCCCCCCCCCCCCCACTCGCCAAGCCAAGCCATGCCAGCCAAGAGTGGAGATGTGTGCATATAAGCCATTGCCAGCCATTTTAGCGTTCTATTTGATCAAGAATAAAAATACTTGCAATAACTCTGTCCATTTTCATTCTGCCCGTTTCAGATAATTTAATGGATTTTTGAAACAAGTCGGTCTATATGTGCATAAAATATCATATTTTTGTTTATATTTAACACAAGACAATTACCTTCTATTATTTTGGGTTCATAACAAGAACTTTCTAATTCTTTACGGGCGTATGCAACGACTCTATCATTTTGGTTAAGACTATTCTTAAACTCGGCCAAAATAGGAATGATTGAATGTTTACTTGTCCAGCATTCCGTTAAAACAAAGACAAACAAAGGCCAAAAACAAATCGAAATTACAGTTAATGCTACGTATGTTCAGTGACAGAATAGAAAACGGCACGCAATTATTTGTATAAAATTGGTTAGGTAGTTTTAAACACTTCAGATCGTTTGCTAGTACAATTAGTATGGCGACTATTATCTATTTCCAACAGAAATTTATCTACACAATCCATTATGGTATATATAAAGTAATATCGGCACGATTATATAAGAACTACATTGAATACACTATTAAAATACGTGTGTTAAAAGATCTACAAAAATAGATATTTAGACAATAAGCTGTGAGCTTACGGAAACGTGTGTTGGAGTTATAATAATACAATATTAATTTATGATATATACATATTGTAATACTATTATCCTGTGTCTTCTTATCTAAGTCAGACAGTTTTGTATGTAGGTGAGAATATTTGGTTTAGAAAAGAAGACACTGTTAAGTCCGTTGTAGAGAGAGTGTGTAAGTGTATAGTGTGTTGGTCTTTAATAAGTGATAAACTAATCATGCTTAAAAGGAATAGTCATGCTGAGATAAGTTTCGGTAGATCTGTTTCGGAGTCAATTATCGCGTGCCGGCCGCCTTCCGTTTTTCTAAGGAAAACTCTCCCATGGGCCGTCCAGCCATATAGTATCACACTATATCTTAACAATATGTTACGTACACAGCCAAATAGCGAACAAAATAACAAAACAGTAAAAAGATAAATTTTAGATAGACCTAGATTTTAGAGTCAAGCATGAGTTTTGCTCACACGAATAACTGTTATCTCAGGCGCTCAATGAATAATTTTATTGTATGTGCAGTATGTAGCTACCCACTGAGCATACAACATTTTTTATTTTTATGTCATCAGGATACATTTTGTAAGTTCGTCCGTAGCTGCTAAGTACTTCACTGCAGCACTGCTCTGAACCTCCGTAAATGCATTAGGTAGTGATGGTCACTCAGATACCACGTCGCGCCGCACCTCTGTAGTGCGGCTTGTTTACGTATTCATTTTCTATTACATCTTTTTTCAATAAAATTGATTTATGATTTTTCATGCAATTTATTTCAGTAGATTGGAATACTCGTACTACTGAAAATACTTTCTTGGAAATAATATTCTATTATATAAAAGTCGGTATATATAATGCGCTAAATGAGTAGAAATGGATTTCAAGTAAACTTTTTATTCAAGTTGATATTGATTTGGATATAATGTAGAATTAAATTTGAATTTTAAAAATTGCTTATTGTGTGTGCTACATGAATAAGTACATCAAGTTTTTTTTGGCGGTATGTATTTTAACAAAATGCCGCAATCTATAATAAATATTTTTAGCTACTTCAACGAAAGCATTTATTCAACCTGCCATTGCAGGCTTGCAGGCAGTCTATACACTCCAGCTCTCTATCAGTTGGCAGCGTGCCCAGCATGCTCAGAACTATTATTCTAGTATTCCATTGTACCAAATGAATTAGATGGATTATATATATTAGGTCCTTACATATGAAATTGGCGTTTTTCGTACTGGCCACTTTAATCACGAATTTCTCCTCTTTGGTAAGGAATTCCAAATTCAAATTTGTACAGCTATAGACTCATGTATTTGTGCTTCGATGATCGTCATTCTTTTGTTTTTTTTCTTCTGTTTTTTTCTGTTTGCGTCACTCATTTTACAAAATGGAAAACCTTAAATATCGCATTATTTACGAGTACGAGTTCCGCCGTGGCACTAGTGCTGCGGAAACAACTCGAAGGGTGAATGATGTGTATGGCGGTCGTGTTGCAAAAGAAAACACAGTTCGTTTTTGGTTCCAACGTTTTCGTTCTGGAAATTTCGACCTGCAGAACAAGCCCCGTGGACGGCCTGAGACTCAAGTTGATAATGAAGAGTGGAAGGCTATTGTGGAAGCGGATCCATCGCAAACCACGTCCGAGTTAGCTGCAGGCTGCGATGTTAGTGATAAAACTGTTTTAATTCACTTGAAGCAAATTGGGAAGATTAAAAAGCTTGAAAGGTGGGTACCTCACGAATTGACTGAAACAAACCGGCAAACGCGCGTCGACTGCTGCGTTACATTACTAAACCGGCACAATAATGAAGGTATTTTAAACCGAATCATTACCTGTGATGAAAAATGGGTTCTTTACGATAATCGGAAGCGCTCAGCGCAATGGTTAGATCCTGGCCAGCCAGCCAAATCCTGCCCCAAGCGAAAATTAACCCCAAAAAAGTTACTTGTAAGCGTTTGGTGGACTAGTGCCGGTATTGTTCATTACAGTTTTTTCAAATCTGGCCAGACTATTACGGCTGATGTCTATTGTCAGGAATTGCAAACCATGATGGAAAAGCTAGCGGCTAAACAACCTAGGCTGGTCAATCGCTCCACGCCACTGCTGCTTCACGACAACGCTAGACCACACACTGCGCTACAGACGGCTACTAAATTAGAAGAGCTTCAATTGGAAAGTCTAAGACATCCTCCGTACTCCCCGGACCTTGCTCCAACAGATTACCATTTTTTTCGAAATTTGGATAACTTCTTGCAAGGGAAAAAATTCAACTCCGATGGGGCAGTCCAAATCGCCTTCAAAGATTTTATTGATTCCCGTCCGACTGGTTTTTTTAGTAAAGCGATCAATGAACTACCTATGAGATGGCAAAAGTGCATAGAAAATAATGGTTCATACTTTGATTAATTAAATATTCGACTTTTTGTTCCTCCCATACAAAACGCCAATTTCATATGTAAGGACCTAATATATATATATATATCGGAACTAACAATACCGCGGTCATAAGTGTGACAACTATTAACGTGACAGTTGATGTCGTATTTATCTGTTATCATTTTATATTTTGGCTACAAATGATAAAATAGTTATCTAGAAATAGATCTCAAGCATGACAGTTATAAGACCTAAGATCAATTTATTTGTAATTTTTATGTCCTTTGTATCCCTAAAATGAAATCAATACTGAAAAATACGACATCAATTGACACTTTGACTTTTGTCAGACCTAAGCCCTACTTCTAGGATATATTTATGTCATCAGTAGCACAAATACTAAATTAGAATTCAGGACCTTTTTTAAAGTATTTTTATGACATTTCTAGCACATGTATAACAAAAAAATTTAGAATACAAAAAAAAATGGGAATTATTTTCATATAAAATGTTCTAAGACTAACAATGTTCCAAAGTTATTTTTGTATGTTGTAATGTAAAATTCATGTTGCATAAAACTATCCAGGGTAGTCAAGTATGGGTTTAGAAAATATTGTTCTTTACTCGTTTATAAAAGGTATTCCTGATTTTTTATATCCGTATAGCTTCTCAACCATTTTATTTCACACTATGGTATTGTAGCAGAATTAAACAACGCAGAAGAACATTGATAAATTCAGTTGCTAATTCCCGCGGTATAACCGCATGACTCGAGCCCACGCGGCGAACTGACAGGGCCGCGCGGTACACTTTTTAAGCCACGCCCTTTTTGTGCCTTAGCCTTAGGCCCTAGTAAAATAAAATGAAGCCAGTATTACTTGTTCAACAGCTCTATGGTTAGAAACCAGAGAAGAAGCAAAATAATTACAGCCGAAGAATGTTCGCCATTGTCCAAAGCAACCAATCAGCTGACAAAATTTCGACGCTGACAATATGGCCGCGCTTCAGTTTCTTCATCAAAATAGTGGCAGAGGTAATGTCCAAAAGTGTCACTGTCCATTGGTTTATGTACAAATATGACACTATTCACTATTGAGAAACAGATATGCCACTGTCCAAACCCATTTATAAAATAAATACAGTATTTTTGTCTACGAATAAATAAAGTAAGGAAGTATAACTATGACCGTTTTCATTTCGGTCTCATCAAGTTCACAAGTAACAAAACACGCATATTTTCCAAATTCAATTGGATAGGTTAATTGATTTGGCTCTTAGAAATGATCGCATCTGATTGGTCGCGTCAAGGTGAAGTTGTCAACGCCGTCATTGCCTTAAGGCTAAACCACACTACTACGGCACAGTGCGACAGCAAAACGGCGCGGCTCGAGAAATATTGATTTGTATGGATTTATAAATGGCGTAAACCGCACTATCACTATAGTGCAGTTTACGCCACATCACTATGTGGCTTCGGAGAGGCACGGCGCAGTGCTACAGGGATATCTCTGAATCTGTGTCACGGCTGCGGTGCGCCACCGCGCGCCACGCCCCGCCATTGCCGCAATTGCACCGGAGAGACTCGGTGCAGTAGGTACATTATCCAGTCACTTCACGTTCCACACACGTTTCAACTAATAAGACCTTATTTTACGTTCTAAAATCTGTATGAAATCGATCATTGTCTCTGAAGAGTCGTGGAAAAGAATTTTTTCAAACGAGAATTTGTTACATCTTTCACCCAAATATAACACATTAATTTTTCAGCTATATTTTTAGCTCTTAGCAAGACACCACGATTATTTTACTTCGACGACTTCATCCAATTAATTTTTTGCCATTAGTTGGAAGAACCATTTTGCTACGCCGCATTGCTATTGTGAATGAAAAAGGCGTGCCACTTCGCTGCAGCACTGCTCTGCACCTCTATAAATGCATTAGGTAGTGACAGCCGCTCAGATATCGCGTCGCGACGCAACTCTGTAGTGCGTTCCCAGCTTTAGAAACGCGTGGATGACGTTATGCCATAATATGAATGTAAGCTTGTTTACGTATTCATGTTCTATTATATGATTATTCAATAAAATATTTTAGGTTTTTCATGTTATTTATTAAGTAGATTGGAATTACTTTCTTGGAAATAATATTCTATAATTATAATAAATAGGTATAATGTTTAAATGAATTATGAATTAGAATAATTCAAAGCTATATAAGCTCAAATGGCAATTTTATAAAACATGATAAGAGTTAATGAAAACACAAGAAATATTTAAGTACTACATTTATTTTTCAGCAGACAAATTCTTACATTCTGTAGATTCAGCATGCGCATGCTAAGTCTATCCTTTTGCAGGGGAAGAAGCTACAGTATACTTGAGAGAGGAAACTCAGACCTCAGTAGATAAGAGTATGCTTACCATGCTAAATTCAAGATAGAAAATACAAGATCTGTGAAGTAAAATACAAAAATGATTTAAAAAATCTAGGTAGCGCATACTTACTTATTCATAGTTTTTACAAATTGGGGGTTTTAAAATGCAAACATCCGAAATCTACGATTCTCATATCAACGAAACATAAAAGTAAGAAAAACATTTGGTCATTCACAAATATTTCAACTATGTCAAGTATATTCTGACAATTAATAATCCTTCTGACTGAAACTGACGATATCCCCAACATATCAGCGGTTTTCTTAGCACACTCCATTACTGACTAATGCTCGTCCTTCGGCCACAACAAAAACGTGTGCATGTTCGCGTTCATAACCATCAGCTTTTCGGAAGCACTCAAAGACTTGCGAGGACGTTTCTTAACGGGAGAAAATACGTGTTTCGTTGTTGAAGGGCCCGGTCCAGGCTGTGTTTCGGTGGCTCCAGCCTCCATATTAGGAAAATAATCTTTTCGTAACAATAAACAAAAACTAAACACAACTCTCTGACAACAACTATAAACAACAAAAACAATAACACGACATTCAACAACAACAACAACAACAAGAAAAACAATCGGCGAGGAACACAATTATGTACGAATGAATAAGCAAAAATGGCGCTAGCTGGAACATGTTGACGTTCCCGCAAGTGTGGCTATTAAAAACAAAAAAATCTTACACTATTTTTTTCAGGCTTGAATATTTGCGTAAATATGTACGCTCATAAAAAAGTGTTTTATTGTTTGATACTAATGTAATAAATCATAGCATTATATATTTTTTATATTAAATGCTCCGTTCAAAAATTAGTATAATTACTAAGTACTTGTTATTTTTTGCACGGGTAACCACTTATTTACATTTTTGATCTCGAATTAAAAACCAGAGTATAGGTACAAGTAGTTTTCTATCTTTATGCTTCTGGTGAATTTAGAATGACTTATAGGAGAATGGATTTCTGTTCGGAAGTATATTTAATTGAACTTTTTTATGGATTGGAATAATGTTACAAGTGTTTAAATAGCCCCATTGGGCTACCTGAATATTTAATTTTAATTTTAGGAGGTACAATAATTTTTAATATTCTATACTGTATGTTGTATATAATGTCGTCAAGATACGTTTTGTGAGTTCGTCCGTAGCTGCTAAGTACTTCGCTGCAGCACTGATCTGCACCTCCGTAAATGCATGAGGTAGTGATGGTCGCTCAGATACCACGTCACGCCGCACCTCTGTAGTGCGGTCCCAGCTTTAGAGGCGCGTGGATGGCGTTATGCCACAATATGTTAGCTTGTTTAAGTATTCATTTTCTATTACATCTTTTTTCAATAAAATTTATTTATGGTGTTTCATGCAATTTATTTCAGTAGATTGGAATTACTTTCTTGGAAATAATATTCTATAAATTAAAAGTCGGTATATATAATGTAATAACGAGTAGAAATGGATTCCAAGTAAAGTCTTTTTATTCAAGTTAATATTGATTTGGATATAACTTAGAATTAAAATTGAATATTAAAAATGTCTTGTTACGTGTGTAACATTAATAAGTACATCAAGTTTTTTATGGCGTTATGTCTTTTAACTCAATAATAAATATTTTTAGCTACTACAATGACAGCATTTAGTCAACCTAGCTGCCATTGCAGGTTTACAGGCAGTCTAAACACTCCAGCCCTCTACCAGTTGGCAGCGTGCCCAGCATGCCCAGAACTATTATTCTAGTATTACATTTTTTTTAATGTTCTTGTGACGGAACAAGCCCGAGGCCCACCTGATGTTAGGTGGACTAGCCTCTGCCCATAACAGATGCATTTCGTGAACGAATTGCACTGTGCCCGTCACACTGAGACGTACAGTTGTTAGGTCTCATGTGCCTGTAATTTTACTGGCTCTTAACGACTGCTGCTGGAACACACTATTAAGTGCTTGGCGACAGATTTTCTACTTCAGGGTGGTCGCTAGCTAGGCGGGCATTCGCAAAATGCCCTTCCATCATGCGGTGAAGCTCAAACCCGCGGCGGGATTCGAACCATGGACCTGCTGCACGGCAGTCACTGCTTAATCCATTGTACGCAATGAAGTAGATGGATTATGTATACCTATTGGAACTAACAATACCGCAGCCATAGGTGTGACAACTATCAACGTGACAGTTGATGTCGTACTTATGTATTATAACAATTGTAGCCAAATTTTATGTTTTTGCTACAGTTGATATAATCGTTACATAGAAATAGATCTTAAGCATGACAGTTATAAGACCTAAGATCAATTTATTTGTAATTTGTATGTCCTTTGTATCCCTTAAATGAAATCAATACTGAAAAATACGACATCAATTGACATTTTGACAGTTGTCAGACCTACCCCCCTACTTCTAGGTTATTTTTATTTCATTAGTAACACAAATATTAAATTAGAATTGAGGTCCTTTTTCAAAATATTTTTATGACATTTCTAGCACATATTTGACATAAAAAAATGTGAAAAAAATGGGAATTGTTTTCATATAAAATGTTTTAGGAGTAACAATGTTCCAAAGTTATTTTTGATTTAATGTAAAATTCATGTTGCATAAAACTATCCAGGGTGGTCAAGTATGGGTTTCCAAAACATTGTTCTCTACTCGTTTATAAAAGGTATTCCTGATTTATTTTATATCCGTATGGCTTCTCAACCATTTTATTTCACTCTATAGTTTTTTTCCAGAATTAAACACGCAAGAACATTGATAAATGCAGTTGAAAATTCCTGTGGTACAACCGCATGACTCGAGCCGTCGCGGCGAACTGACAGGGCCGCGCGGTACAATTTTTAAGCCACGCCCGCTGCGGTATAGTTTGCCTTTTGTTGTTTTTGATCTTGAATTACATTTCTTTTCATATTTATTGGTAGCTTGAATGTAATTGAAAACGAGTAAACTGTGTAAACCACTATCCATGTACACTCGTATGGAGCCGACTCCAACGAGGGCACTCGGTCCGAGAGTACTCTGATCGTGTCAACGCGGCTTTATTTATGTAATAATTTACAAACTTTGTAACTCATTGATAATATAACGTTTAAAAATAATCGATGGCGCCGAGTTTCTTGCCTGTTCTACTCACAGTGGCTCAATAAAGATATGTTTACAATAAAAAAATTGGCCTTCCAAAGTGAAAAAAATCCTATATTGAAAATGATTTTGAATTTGACTTTCACAGGACGTGTTACGAGTACCTATTTGTAAATACGGTATCAGGACAGGCGTTCGTTTTAATTTTCAAATAATATGTAGGTCTGGTCATAGCCATGCCATGCAAAACAAACTGTTGATTTAGCAAAACTTTTTCTAAAATTACTCGGCATAACAAAGAAAGAGTAGTTTAACAATTCCTCAATTTTAAATATTTTTCTGTACATCTTGAATCAAAACAAATTAAAATCGAGGTTTTGATAATTTTTGGTTGCACTGGAAGCGCCCGATTTAGGTCAATGATCTACAGCTGACGATTCGGATTTCGGCGGACTTTTTTTGACATGGCTTTTGGCTTCATTCCATTATTTTGACATTTCGTGAATTTGATGTCAAGCGCTACGTATTTCTGTGAAAAAAAAATATTTTTCGCACAGTTTGTCGTCGTTTTTCACAATTTTTAAATCAAATACGACCACGGGGACTCTTTAACAGTTTATCGTAGAGTGTTAACTGATGGGACAGTTAAGAAATTCCGCGAGAACCATGTGACACGAATACGAAAAAGGGCTTCCAGATCGTCAATGTGACAGAAATGTTTTCTGCCATCGGGACGGTCCAGCGCCACAACACAGCCGCTACAAGCGCGACGCGCGATCCACAAACGGAGATATAGAGCAAGCAGGTCAAAAATGAGCGCGAGATGGCCAGCTCGCCACCGAACCCTAGAGAAGGCGAGGAACTCGGGGCCACCCCCGAGTTGGCGGAGGAGACGGGTGGCGAACGTGCGCCCGCCCCGCAGAAGAGATTCATAGCGCCGCCCGCGTCACAGCTGCCCTCGAGGCTGCACTTCGTGTCGTTGGGTCCAAGCGGGCCCGCCGGCGTCAAGTCGACTTTTCGCACGGTGAAGGTAGCTCGCCGAGTGCCCACGCTGCCGCGCAAGCAGTCTACTGCGCCCGGCCCATCCACCGCCGCGGCAGCCGCACCATCCCCCTCGCCTGTACACTCCGCATCCTCCCCCTCGCCTATACCCGCCCCCGTACCGAGAGCATCCACATCGTCGGCACCGGACGTACTATCTACTGCCGCTCTCGTTGTGGCTCCGGAGCCTCCGCGCCGCACGCGCCGCGACCAAGCTAAGCGCCACGCTTGCGAGACCTGCGCCAAACGCTTTACCAGCCCAGGGAAGCTCAGCCAACATGTCCTGTCCCATACTGGTGAGCTGCCTTTTCCATGTGAGTTTTGTGAAAAGCGGTTCAATTCTAAATTTAAACTAGCTCGCCACAATCTCATTCACAGCGAAGCGAGAGCCTTTGCATGCAATGTTTGTGGGAAAACATTCAATCGCAAAGATCATCTCACGAACCATGTCAGAGTGCACAATCCAGTCAAAAAGTTGTATACATGTGAAAAACCAGATTGTAAAAAGTCATATACCTCACTTATGAGTTATCGCAAACATGCAGCTCTACACTCAGTAGAAGAAGGAAACCTGCAGTGTAAAATATGTGATGAAGTTTTTACAAGCCGTCAGGATATAGTGTATCATTTGAAAATTCATACAGGAAGTCGAACTGTGAAAAATGAGACAGATAAGAAATTCCCTTGCAACTATTGTGATAGAAGATTTTTTACAGCAAAAGATGTGCGGCGTCATCTGGTGGTCCATACTGGTAGGCGAGATTTTTTGTGCCCATACTGCCCTCAGAAGTTTGGTCGTAAAGATCACCTAGTACGGCATGTGAAAAATGCTCACCCAGATGAGTCATGGCGGTCTGCAGCAGTTGGCACTTCAAGTGAGCTTGCGC
Organism: Plagodis pulveraria; assembly: GCA_963890685.1. Lineage (NCBI taxonomy): Eukaryota > Metazoa > Arthropoda > Insecta > Lepidoptera > Geometridae > Plagodis > Plagodis pulveraria. The sequence continues at coordinate 11,274,054 of OY982971.1, forward strand.
CTGAAGCATCTGCTTTTGAGGAAACTTACACAACTGATTTTTCTATAGAGGGTACTGAGTTTAGTATTTGGAAATCACCATCCCCAAAAGAGGGCTCTTCAGATACTGTTCAAACACCAGTACCCTCTTCAGATATCATAGTAGAGATTCCATCTGACCTCAATATTAAAATGGAGCCTGAAAAGGATGAAAAGGCAGAGGGTGGAGATCCTTTAGATACAAAGCTAGAGCAGCCAGCATCACCAAGTTGCAATCTTCTGCCTATGGAGGGTCAGTTTCCAATAGTATATGTGGTTCCCCAGGAGTACTCCCAGATGCCATCTGACTTGCCGTACATAACGACTCAGGAGTTGGAACCTGATATGGAGGCACATTTGCTCGATCAAGATGTAGAGCTGTTTGATCCAGAAGAAGGAACCTCTGGATTATCAAGCCAGGTGCTTCGAGGTCTCCTAGAGGAACGAGCGCCTACATATGACTCAGAAGATAGTAGTGGCCGTTCGCAACAACAGCAACGGCTACCCGCATTCACTCAAGCTTTTCAAACAGGCCAAAGCACTAAGCCACCGCCCCCGCCACCCCCGCCTCACTAACTCTCGCTTTCCAACACCCCTCGTCACACATTCAATTTGACAAGATGGTTCAAATAGGAGTAAGTACAATATTTATAGAGCCTCTCAGTCAATTTGAGCATGAAACGAGCCATAAGTGTGAGATTCCTGCATTTAGCTTATGTGAATACCGTACTACCTCACTAGGTAAGGTTGGCTAAGCTGTAAATAGTTTCTGCAGTAGTAACATTGTTTTTAATAATATTGGACTTGATATTTCGATTTTGTAATTATAGTTAACTCGGAGGCCAGCACCCTCCGGTCTAAATTGCCAAATTGTATATTTGTACGTTGGTTATACCAAAATATTTCCGAATTCTACATGAATATGTGATCTAGTCATGTATGTACTTTCGGAATTGTATATTGTTAATTTATAGCGTTCATTAACGATGTTTTGTGGGGGACCAACTCTGTAAGCTGATAGATGAGTACTGTGTGTGCTTAGTTCATGATTGAGTCTGAAGTCTGAATGGTTGGATTGCAAAGCAGAATTGCCGAGAATATGGCTCTTGAGGGCAGCAAGCTATTATAATATGTTTTAGAGAGGTTTGCTGTTCTCCACGTGATATAATACAACAGAGAGCATTTTTCTTCCAAACAATAAAGTATTTTTTTTTCTGCCAGAGTAGGTTAACACCAGATCTGTTATATTGTAGAAAGTGTATCATCATATGTGTAAGTGTTTAAAACAGAGTTATTTGAAGGGTTTTAATTTTAAGAGATGAATGAGAGAGTTGTATGGAACTCCAGATTCGATACATTTAAAGCAACAGAATACAAAAAGAATAATACAGATTACCTCAGAAGCTTTGCTTCATCATAGAAATAATTAAATAGACAAGAATAGTGTGATTAAAATGTCTATATGATAAAAGTACATTACCAATATGCAACTATTTCATTTTAACAAAAATGTGCCAAAAGTTTTATTCTAATAGGGAAAAGCTGCAGATTATATGTTTTAATTTAGGCCCCAATTCCATTGTGCAAGTTCTTGTATACAGGTATAACATATTTACATGCAAGTTGCAAATAAACATTGGAAACATTTATGACAGTACTCGGACCATGTATGCAAGGCTTTACTTGCTTGCATCTTGCATGAAAGAGTGCAGAGCATAATGAAGCAGGTTACTAAGGTCAGTCCTGTTTGCAAAGTTATTTCTGAGATAATATTTTTTATACTTATACATAATATGTTATATATTATTTATTATATAACATTTATTGAATACAAAAAACCTTAATTTATAACTTATCATTGCCAGCTAGTTCAGCGAATGCAACTTACATAACAATTACAGCATGCAAGCAACAGTTGCCCTGTGATTACTACAAGGTCAAACAAGGCATCCTTGCAACCTGTTGTTGGCATGTTTATCTGTCCACTACTCAAGCTCCATTCGACTTGCACCTTGCATAATGGAATTTAAACTCTGGACCTATTTTACCAACATTTACAGCAATTTTGTAATTTGTGTTGAACTTTGAATGCACATTAACTTGGAAATTTTGGTTTCAATCAAAATGTTAACATCCGGTGACAAAAAAAAAAACAAACCATAAATATTCGGAGTCATGAACCAAAACTTTTGTAATTGTTAGTGTTTATGTGTCAGATGGTTGATTTTAATGAGAAGAGAAACAGCTTTTGGTTAGAATGAAATGGAAGGATATTATATCGGAATTATTAGGTGCCTTGCATTTCTCGTCCATTAGAAAATAATTTTCAATAAGGTATCTCACTGATGTTTCAAATCCAGTCTGATTAAATCGAAGTTAAGTGTTAAATATTGAGGCAGGACTTAACTACATTTTAAAATTATTACTATTAAGGTATCTTTGTATTGACAATAGCATATTGGGTGCCACAGCTGTATTGAGACAAAACTACACATAACAAACAGCTAGTAAGAAAAGTTTGTTGAGATACCTTCATAATAATTGAGAATGTTATGTGGCCCTCTGGAACATTATTGTTTATTAAATAGCAGAACTGATTTAAAAGGGTATGTACATAAATATCTTAAACTAAAATATTGACAGATTTAACGCCTATGGTTTAAATCAATAAAGGACCTAAAAGATCAAAATATTTAATGTTATAATGCTGAAGTATAAAAGAACTAAGTTTAACATACCTAACGGTTAAGCTACATATGCTACATTGTGGTACAAATATCATTAGTTACAAAATTAAAGAAAAATCGCCTATGTATGAAACATGGAAGGGTAAATTAATTAAAATGTAAGTGTCTACTCACATTTTAATTAATTTGGAAAATAAATTGTGCAGTTGTCAGACTCATAGAAAAATGTGGGTAGGTTGAATATTTGTATGTTTCTTTACGTTACGTAAATTTTTAGTCATTTATTGATGTTTCTGGCACTTAGCCGGCCGCTGCCACGGCTTGCTCGCTTTTCGCTTGGCTCGCGCGTTGTTGTTGTCGTCACCAGTAGCCTAACACTCCTAGCTTTGCTCGTCACACAAACATACAATAGTTACTTATACTAGTAGGCTAGTCTATGGCAAAGTCATATATAGATACGACGACGTGCGAACGTGTAGGAGCATTAGGTTACTGCTAAACATTTACAAGCGAGCGAAGCGAGCATGAACTGAAGTGCCAATTCAATGGAAAATGAAGTAGAAGGCTATTTCTATTTCTATTCAGACGACTGGCCTCGTGTAGACGGAGCCGAGGCGGACATTACGAATCGGACGCTCGAACAGCGTTGCTTGGGGCGCGTCTGTATAATCTATATCAACGAAGGTATCCAGTAAAAAGTAGATTTAACTTAAACGTTTCGAAATAGTCATTTCATATTTTAAATTATCGATTTTTTTTAAATACCTCAATGACTGTACGAATGACCATTTGTCATTCTGTAAACCATTGTTATATATAGAGTTTTATGTTCAGGGATTTTGACAATAAGCTAAGCGAATATCACATTTACAAAAAATGTAAGGCTTCTGATATATATCAACTTTTTGGCCACTGAAAGGCTAAATGCGAATTTTTGCTGTAATGATTTATTATTTTATGCTCATAGGAGACAGCGCGGACTTCAACCAGCATCATTTCATACACACTTAAACTTTCATAAGAAATTCCGCTACCTTGCTGAATTTTCAAAGAGTACGCATTATAGCAAGCACTATATCATCCTTGTTGAAGAGCAAATTTTCTTGGTTCAAACGACTTTATTTCCATAGAGCACAATTTTGGAGTCCCCGAAAATCTTTTTTTTTTTTTGTACGGAACTGGGTAGCACTTGACCACTATCTCACCACCTGATGTTAAGTGATGATGCGATGGAGCGCGCTTACCCAGGAGATACCTATTCACTCGCGTTTTGAAGACCCCCATATCGTACTTAATCGGAAACACAGACTCAGGCAGGGTGTTCCATTCCCTGTCGGTTCGTATGAAAAACGAAGAAGTAAATAGTTTCGTTCGGGTAAATGGAATATCCACCTAATCCCTAATACTTGATCTTCTTTGTTAACATTGAGTAAATTGTACTGTTCGATGTTTATTACTTCCAATAAATCCTTAAGTTTTTTTTGTATGCCTGATGGGTTAGACTTTTACCACTATCTCACCTGATGGTACGTGATGATGTGGTGGAAGATTTTGTTCAGGCTAACCAGAAATTACTGGCTTTCAATGGCAGCTGCCGGAACACATCGTTAGGTGCTTGGCGACAGATTTTCTACTTGAGGGTGGTAGCTAGACAGGCGGGCATTCGTAAAATACCCTACCACCATGCTATAACGACTGCCATCCTAGGACAACAACCGGGAGAAATAATATTCAGATAATATTTTATAACTTTTATTTTAAAGTTTGGCAAAATATGGAATTACTTCAGTAGAGCTACTTTGTCCTGGTATAGTGTTTAGTTTACTCATAGCTAATCAATTGAATTCAAACGCAATTATTCACCATCTTCATTAATACTTTTGTCCCAATTTTTTCCAATTGCCTAGTTATGATGCCACAAGTTCAATAATAACTGAAATCGAGGATATGATATATCCGGATATATCTGAATACTGGATAACCGGAAATACTACGGCTCAATTTCCGAGAGTAGGCGTATCTCAACGGGCGGCGACGACAGGAACATGATATAAAAATCAGTAGTACATACCTACCAACTTAAAAATAAATAATAATGTTCACAGAGCGATAAATTCCCATTCCTGGCACATAAGAAGTAAAACATAATGTTAAGGTTGAACTGGCCGGCCACTTCTCCATACAAACGTCGTAGGGTGATCACTCCCTTGTTTGAGGTTTTAAGCCCAGACTTAAGCATAATACCGATTGATATCGTCATTATCTAGGCTTGTATGATGCCGAAATTTTAAAAAGATAATTTAGTTGTAAGTTATGAGCCACGAAAACTTTATATGAAAATGTTTCAAGGCTCATAATTTATAAATATATGGTGTTTATTAAAATTTCGGCATCATGCAAGCCTAGATAATGACGAGATCAATTGGTATTATGCTTTATTTTGGACCTAAATCCTCAAATAAGGGAGTAATCACCCTACGACGTTTGTATGAAAAACGGGCCGGCCAGTTCACCCTTAAGTTGTGATTATTTGCTATTTTAAAGTACAGATAATTTCGTTTAAAAGTGTTTGGCGTCTAGTAATCGCAAGGAAAATACGTACTAAATAAAGATCCGAGGTCTACACGTTTATACATAGGATATACATTATATGTAAATATTTCTAATCTTTTTTTAGGTTAATAGGACTGTTAAAATTTAATCTACCTCAAAAAAACTTATCTTCTAGAATGTTAATGACTATGTTAGGTTAGTGAAAAAGTTAGCATTTTTCTATATTGTGAAATACAGGCAACCTTAAATTAACCTTAAGGGTAGGTTGATTGAAAATAACTATGGATGTCTAAATAATTTTATGTATAAGTTTTGTGTGCTGCATATCGAAATCTTTATTGATATAAAACTTTAATATGTATGATTTTTTTTTAATTTTATGCTTTTTTTTTATTATGCTCTATAAGAGTCGCTATAATTTTTCGTTATTGGGATAATTTCGAATCAAGTTAAATATAACTTACGTATTAAGTATCCATTCGTCAGAGATCTGGATTAAGACGCAAAATTTTAATTAATATAAATTACGCAATAAAAACTACACAAAATTTAAGATTCTATCGCACATTTTATAAAAAGCAATGAAATAAATTATTTTGATGGTTATACATATTTTCCTATTACAAATATCAGAAAAGATTTCTGCACAGATGTTTTCAATGAAATATTGAATAATGTATAATAATTATAATATAAGAAAAGAGGACTGTTATTTTTATAATAGTTGTTTATTGAAAACATTTATGCTGAATCATTCAATAGGATGTGGGCTGTATTTTTCCATATTTCTTACTTAAAGTACAATAGGTACTGTGTACCTAGGTAGCACCTATTTTGAACAGCCTGTATTCCTTGTCCACTAGTCATATGTACAATAGCAGCACATAGGTTTTGTTCTCAAATATACATTTACAAACATATACAGTTAATTTACTGAGTGATATTCAGAATATCTGATAAATAATCCACCAATTTTTTAACAATTTTAAAAGTACAAAATACACTATCGAAAATTGGAGAAAATCAACAATAAGTAAAATATATAAATTATTATTTATTTTACACACTGTTGATTCGTTATTATATATTTATTTTTTACTTATTGTGTTTTGCTTCGCATCTTACGCTGACATATTTTATTATATTTTCATTTATAGGTACCTATAGACTAACATATTTTTTTATAAAATATTAGTATTGACACAAAAATATACAACGACCTAAGGCAATATATTTTTATGTTATAGATAATATTAACTACATATTTTATGGTTAACATATCAAAGACTACTGTGGAGTATCTAAAAAAAAACTATGCACGTGTTATTTCATTAATTTTGCTATAACTATAAATAAAATAAATTACCAAATCTTCAGTTATTGCGACTTTTGAAACAATATCTGTCAAATTTGTAAAATTTGACTTGTATTTGAGTAAGTATGTAATAATGTTCAGTACATATTTTATTTTATTTATTTTACAGATGTCATAATATGATGACGATAAAAATTGTAACTGTTGTTTTAAGTGCACTGAAAGTGTTCATTTACATATAATAAAAAAAAAGTTCATTTACATATAAAATTTGTGTACCTCTGACATGTTACTTACACAACTTCGAGACACATTCTTCTCATTAAATGAGCCAAATGAGGTTAAAGTTAATAAGGCTTATTCTTACAGTTTCAATTTACTTATTACTTCATATGCAATAGAAAGCTGTAATATATATAATGTTGAACATTCTTATTTTTTTTCATTTCAAGAGTGTTTTCGAAATTATTTATAGTAAATATATTTCGAATGTTTGGGCTCTAATGTTGATACATAATTATTTTTATAATCGTTGTTAAATCTTTATTATATCCACCACCAGTTTTGAAACCTAGTTTTACTTAAAAATGTGGATTAAGTTTAACTTGATCCACTTTTGTTGTGTAAATTACCAAATACCTACATATAATTATTTTTTTGTGCTTACATATATCGAATATTTCTTTTATATTTTTTTCATTGTTTACTGTAAGTTTGTTAGCATCAACGAAGTAACTACGAGTAATGTTTACTTTATTTTTGTTTTAAAATAAATGTTATTAATATTGTTAATACCTCTTGGCAAAACTTTTCACCAGGCAGCCAAATTTTATCTATCATCCAAGATATAAAACACGAGACACTTCATTTAACAAAAATAAGTTCATCGAACATCTATTGATGTGTTTTTTCAAATTGTATTTAGAAAAAAAAAACTATTTCATCTCTCAATTAAAGATTTTATCTGTTTATAAAATGTTACTCGTAGCTAAAAAATGTTTCAAATTATTCATTATGGATATACGATATACGTAATTTTGGTACATAACATAGGGGCCTTATTAATAAAAAAAAAACTAGTTTTGAATTTATAATGAGAAAGTAAAAATATTTTTAGAGTTCTATGTGTATTTAATAGAAATGATATATTTTTGTTACGCTTTTACGAGTAATTGCATTTCGTATTGATATGTGACAATCGAGGATAATAATATTTTTTTACCTGTATCAGTTGGTTTCTGGTTTCAATATTTAGTCCGTATTATCTACTACCTACTTCTGTTCAATTCCATACGAATGAAAAGTATTTCATGGACTGGAGGAAAAAGGCTTTCATAATGTAAACAAAATGTAATAAAGTAATGAAATCCTTCGGCTATCAAAAAAACAACATTTTCAAAGAAAACCACGCAACAATATGTTATAATACCGTTGCTAGAAATGACATCGTTTTTCATCATAAACTAGAAATATTTTTGAGCATTAATATTGTTTACATTATGTTTGTGTGTAATCATGAAAAAAAACCAATTTCTTTTTTTGACACTGACATGGTTAGAGAAAGTGTTTTTGATCCCAGGACCAACATCCACCGCCGCAGTTATACTTTTATAAAACAGCTATATTATTATATAGCAACGTTGAGTACTAACATAATAGAATCCTCGCAGGATAAACCTAATGTAATATAAACATTGTACCTGGTTCATGATAACAATGTAAAAGTCTTCATTGTAATAAATATTTGGAACATCATTAATGTTTTTTTGTTTTATTTTATTATTTATAATTTGATGTTATTTCTGAGTAGTTTGGGGCGGGTTATATTATGACAGGTTCCCAAACAGTCACACACTTTATTCCAGAAGGATTCCGAACGAGTCACACTCAGGGTATGACTGATTTGGTTTAATCTTTAGATGGAGTTTTAAAACTGAAATGTGGCGGTATACTACAATAAGGAGAGTTGGCGCCATGCAGGCGGGCGGGCATAAACCCGTATTCAAATAAATATAGACGAATGATGTCGCTGAGTCTGATTATTATTGCCAATAAGTCACCAAATCACTATAGAAGACATGTGTCTGTCCATTGTCAACTCTAGCCCATAGAGCGCCCGAGTGCAATCAATAGATTAGTGTCCTCTATAGCAGTCCACTAGCAGTGTGCGCTGCACACAGGCGCACTCTACGGTAAAGTCGGCACTGTGTCTGTCAGTCTAAAAATGCACGCCCTTCCAATGTCTTTCTTTGCCCCATCAAGAAAAACAGTTTATTGAAGTAATATCATTGGTTCTTCAGTACCTAACCGCGGTGTATGTGAGTAGTGTGCCGACGAATCCGAGTTCACAGTAAAATCACTGCATACACACACAAAATAGACACCAATAGACAAGTTATGTGAAGTGCGTGCGTTTTTAGACAGCCACATCCAAAATACATACACATATCTTGCCCTCTTACATCTGTGTACTAATCGAGCGAACAAAGGTAGTACAGAGAGTAGCATAAAACCGTTACGTTTCTTGTGTAGGGATCATAGGACCCCTACTTCATGGTGGTTTCATGGTGGACCTTTTTTTGTCAACTTTTTCTTAGGCCTTCCTTAAAGGTCAGGACAGGTGGACGTACAGTGGCGACTTATTAGTAGGTACTATCGACGGACCCTGAAAATTAAAGATAATTAGGAAAAAAAAAAATTGGGACGCTACATGCGTAGACACTTTAGCGCCGTCACATCTTTCTGAAACCAACGTGAAGTCTGGCGCCGCGGCTACTTCGGCGGAGCAACTCAAGCGGCGCAAGTATGCTAACCTCTGTATGGGTTACATATATGAGACGTTGGGTCCGTGGGGACCCGGAGCTCATCGTATTTTCCAAAACTTATCAGAGCGCTTGGTCGATGCGACGCGTGATCAAAATGCTGGCACCTATTTGGCTCAAAGAATACGCATTGCAATTTAACGGTGCAATGCTGCCAGCATGCTGGGCACGCTGCCAACTGGTAGTGGGCTAGAGCATTTGGACTGCCTATGAGTCTGCAATGGCTTATAGGGATCTAAATGCTTTTATTGTAGTAGCTGTAGTGTTGTATATAGTTCGTAGTATTTTGTTAATAAAGACATACCGCCGGTAAAAAAAAAGGCAAAAATGTTACCTATGTGTACGTGATACACCTGTCCTAAGCCTGTGTCGGTCCTCATCTTCCTTCAAAAAAGTTTGAGGAAATCGATGGCTGGCACATGCGTCAACTCGTGAACGGGTGCTGCTATAAGGACACCGGTCTGCTAGTTGCTAATGACTTTTCTTTTATCACTGTTCCTCCTTAGAATGTTGCATGTTTCCTATTTCGTGTTTTATATAAAAAATGGTCAACATTTATAAAAGTCACGGAACCTAGAGTCTGTAGAGTGAAGATTTATTAAACAAAAAAAAAGCCGTTGCTGCTTACTAACTTACAGACCCACCAACTTATCTGTTCAGGCGGCAGAAAAAAGAACTACAACATACCTTCAAATTGTGACAGTTTGTAGTTGATTTCCATGACCAGTAGCGCCCTCGAAAACTGCACAGTTAAGTTGGTGGTACTATACTCTGTATTCCTATATTTGTTCGACTATTTCAATATTGAGAACGCTGATTAATAATAGATATAGTTTTTTAGCTGTGAAAAATACTAACAAATAGTTATTTTCTTTTACTAGTTGTTGCAATGCCCTAAAGGAGCGAGACCCTAATGTATTTTATTACGAGTATATCATGAGTAGTGCCATACACTTGTAGTGCCTTAGGGTTGATAATAAGCTATAATTTCGCTGTCACTTGGAAGATGAGGCTAAATTTGCCTCTAAAAAGCTTGGTGTGCTTGGAAAAGCGAGACGGTACTTCACGTCGGCCCATCGCCTGCAACTTTATAAGGCTCAGGTTCGGCCTCACATGGAGTACTGCTCTCACCTCTGGGCGTGAGCTCCCCAATACCAGCTTCTTCCATTTGACCGCATTCAACGCAGAGCGACTCGAATCGTCGACGATCAAGTTCTCTCCGGTCGGCTCGACCCTTTGGCACTGCGTAGAGATGTTGGATCACTCTGCATCTTTTACCGTATGTATCACGGGGAGTGTTCCGAGGAACTGTTCGATTTACTACCTGCAGCTCAATTTCGCCATCGCATGTCCTGATAAAGCATGATGTTTCATCAATTTCATGTCGATGTCTGGAAGTCTACAACCTTGCGATTTTCACGGCATTTCCTACCTCGCACTGCCAAAATTTGGAACCAGCTGCCCGGTGAAATATTTCCGATCAGATATGACTTAGGGGCCTTCAAGAAGAGAGCATATTCCCTCCTCAAAGGCCGGCAACGCATCCTCGAGACCTCTGGTGTTGCGGCTGTTCGTGGGCGACGGTAATCAGTTACCATCAGGTGAACCGCCTGCTCGTTTTCCCTCCTATCCCATAAATAAAAAAAAGCTAGTGACATGTTACGCACCTATTGCACAGCAACCCCTAAGCCCATTGCACGTCTTAGTTTACCTTTCTAGGCTTTTACGATCTTCCAATGGGAGAATGAATTCTGGCAAGCCAATCCTAGATATGTGGTGTTTTTTTTTTAATTCCTGGTAGGTTAGCCTTTAACCACTATCTCACCTGATGGTAAGTGATGATGTGGTCGAAGATGTTATCCAGGCTAACCTAGAAGTACTGTATATGTTCAATGATGGATGTTATTACTGCGGAATTGAATGAGATAATATGATTTAATTCTGAAGCTACACCTACATTAAAGCAGCCATATCGCGTAGTGAGGATAGACCGATAAAAAGCGCTGGTCCGTTATCTATGTTTATTAGAGTTCTGTTCTAGAAAACTGTACTTACCCTATTAATTTGCTTCAATTTTTTTTTTGCTATGCCTTATATGTTATTCTTTGACCAATATCTCACCTGATGGTAAGTGATGATGTGGTCGAAGATGTTGTTCAGGCTAACCTAGAAGTACTGGCTCTCAAGGACAGCTGAACACACCGTTAGGTGCTTAGCGACAGATTTTCTACATGAAAGTGGTAGCTAGCCAGGTGGGCATTCTCAAAATACCCTACCACTATGCTATAACGACTGCCATCCTAAGACAACAACCGGGACCGACGGCTTAACGTGCCCTCCGAAGCACGGAAGCGCTCAGTAATGTCACTAGCGGTCACCCATACAACTCATAACCGCGGGCGAAGTTGCTTAACTCTGCTGATCGGTTGAGAACAGCTAAGTAAACTTCGCTACGAGCGCTTCAAAAATATTTAACCCTTGGCTGCCCGACCTTTAAGGGGCTCTATCTTTGGAACAGTAATTTTGGAAGCAGTGATGGCTTAGTGACATTGGCTATAGACTGCCGCGCAGCAGGTCCATGGTCCGAATCCCGCCACGGGCTTAAGCTTCACCGCATGGTGGAAGGGCATTTTGCGAATGCCTGCCTGGCTAGCGACCACCCTCAAGTAGAAAATCTGTCGCCAAGCACCTAACGGTGTGTTCCGGTCTTTGAGAGCCAGTGAAATTACAGGCACATCAGACTTAACAAATATGTCTCAAGGTGACGTCCTCGAGATCCTTGGAAGATCACGATCTGCTTGAAAAAAAAAACGATTTTTTAGTACGAGAGTTCCGTGGGAACGAGTAAGTATCGCCATACAATAAAATGTACCAACGTAAGTAGTAAACACACGCCATTTGCCGTGGTATCATTAGACAGTATGTACCAAAAAATCGTTATTTTTTTCAAGCAGATTGATTGTGTGTTGGCTACAGACACGATAAAACCTCGGTCCTTTCTTCTTTCAGGAATTTGGGTAACATCCTTCAGAGTCATGTTTGCTTGATACTTTTTACTTGAAAATTGTTGTTATTTGTTATACAGGAGGTACATTTTTGCTTCCATCCACCATTTTTAATACTAAGACAAATTAGTAGGACCACGAGCATTACAAAAAGGAAACTTATATGAGTTGACTTCCACAGCAAATATTCCCGACGCAATTGGTTACTCCCAGTACTCCGATTGTTGAGGATCAGGAATACTGCTTCCCATTCCTCCGAATGAACATGCTTGTCAGGAGGGCGGTAATTTTTTCATCTGGATTTATAAGATTGAACCTTATAAATCCAGAATTTCATAAAACTACCTAACTTCTTCTAAAAAAGGAAATCTTACCTTCCTCCTTACAATGAAAGCCTAAATGATGAAATATTAGGTACCTATCGCACGCGAAGAGTGAAGTCTATCGCAGAATAAAAAGGAACTGAAGGATGACTCCGCAAAGCCATTCCAATAAATAAGCGACTCTAGCTACCAAGCAATAAAGTGCACTTCAGCTCGCAAAGCACGGAGTCCCTAATATTTATATTCGGTACAAGGCATCTCTCTTTACATCGCATAGCTCTGGTCTCTTCTGACGCAGCATGTACTGTAGAATAATCCCAACAGGACGGATATCCCGATGTAACTTTGAACTAAAAGTGCCGTCAAATAAAAAATAGTCAACCCAGGCCTGACTATGAAGATCGATATGTTGTGTGAAATATAGAGATTTAAAATAATATGCAAAATATAGAGTGAAAGGAAATCATATTTTTGTATCATTACAATAAGTAAAATAATAAGATGACAGGTCTTAGATGTGACAGCTGTAAAAGTGACAGTCAATGCCTTAGTTTCTGGTTTTATTTTTTAACCAATATAATATATAACAGTGTTATGTGACAGCTGTCAAATTGACAGTTTAGTCTTATTTATGGTTTCGATATCGGAAATTGGGTCACAACAGACTAACCAAGTACGTGACTCCTATTGAGTTTGATATACAGCTGTCAAATAAAATAGGGGTATATATCTCTAATTCACGAAAGAACAGATCCTTTAGATAAATTATAAATCTCGTGATGATATTCATTTCCGATGACAGATGTCAAATCAAAAGGCGATTATCTCGTAGACTATTGATCCTAGAATTGATTGCTACGCTCAGTGAAGCTAGGATAATGAAGCGATCCTATTGTTAGATTTTTCGCACGTCTCGTCTAGCTCGATTTAATTTTAGATTAAATACATAAAAAAGATGTAATTACAAGCACCTAGCCACAGCGCGTAACATGTCACCGCCAGGTTCCAGTCTACCTTTATCTCTCTGATGATTTTCATTACTAAATATAGTTCCATGGGAATATAAATAAAATGAGGTGCTGCAGTCAATATAGATGAGTTACATTTTTATTGCTGATCAATTTCTTTAACAAATAACACATAGACTTAGTACCAGAAATAACAAAATAAATACCTTATCCACGGTAAACAAGAAACGGAAAAAAAATGCAGTCAGAAATATTTTCTATCTATACACAAAATTTCTATACACAGACAAGTTTTTATAACTTTTTAATTTTACAGATATACACGCAAATATACAATTTGACGGTTATTACACGAATAACATCATAATTTTTCTATTCAAGTTATATAGAATTAAATCTATGAACCTGACATTAACTAAATTGTACTAAAAATACTATACCCTCCCAGGGGAGCGAGAGCGCCCGCTTTAAATATTAGAAAATAGTTCACATCGTAATTACATACAGATATAATATTATAAACAGTGTGAGTAACTCCGTAGAAGTGAACCCGTTTCAAAACTCAGCTTATATAACCGTGTGAAATAGCAAAACTAGTAGTTACTGTGATTCCTTACTTCCAATATTGCACGATTAGACGAAATCTAAACAACAATCATTTTGTCAGCATAGACGATTTCATCTCACAATATTAATAGATTCACATTAGTACAGGAACACTTCCACTAAGCACCAAAACTGTTTCTACACTGCAATAATTCCCGTTAACTATGAAACGAAAATTAAATTAAATGCACGTAAATATTACACCAGTCACCGAATATAAGGAATGTTCATACATAGTCCCTGTGGCTTGAAGGCGTCACCATCTGTCTCAGTCTGTGAACAAACTGGTACGCGACAAAAAATCATTTAACTGTTCGTCTTTTCATTCTTCTCACTTTACCTGGTTTTGGTGGGTTTCTGCTTTTTAGATTGTCTTGTCTGTCATTTGGTAGGTCTGTATCGGAGGGTTTGTCTGACTTTTTGATGTATACGGGGTTATCGTTGGCATCATGGTCGGAGCTGTCCACACCGTTCTCCATTCTAACGGTGTTTGTGTATGTTCTAGTAGGACTAACATCCATATCATTGTCCGAGTCATAATTTCCATTTGGTTCATGCTGTTTGTATTGGAAGGAGTGTCTATAATTGATGTCTTCGTCCGAGTCAGCTGTCCGTGATATTTTGTATCGTCGGTTGATGTTTTGCAAAGACTGGTTTTTCTGCAATTCCCCTTGCGTAGAGTGTCGTAAGTTCATTTCTGAGGTTGATTTGACGCAGTAGTCTTCTTTGTCCGACTCTGAGTATTTCCTGGACAGTCGTCTCTCGAAGACACTGGTTGATTCGATGTTGGCTGGGGTGGCTTGGGGTACAGGTGCTTTGACAAACACCTCAGGACCACCTCCATAGATTTCAGTAAAGAATCTCCACAGCTCCTCGCTGAGCTGAGCGTGGTCTGAGCCCAGCTTCAATTGGTGGATAACCGTGCCATCCTTTTCCTGTAATTCACAATGGTTGTATGTAATATTTATTAATAAGTTGGCAGCGTCAGGACCACTATGTCCTAGTTATGAATGAAATTCTATTGTTATCATTATCGCTGATGCCAATAGGTTAAGTTTAGTAATAATTATTTATATATATTTATTGTCCTTGAGCTGGGATTTGCATTTGGTTTCTCACTAACGTCTGCCAATGTTTGAAACAGCGCATGCTGTTTAGCGCATTGCAGAAATACTTAGTTCCTATATATAATATATAGGAACATAACATATCAGTGTAGTAACAATGCCAGTATTATCAAAGGGCTGCGGAAGGGTTCGCGTTTTGTTTCTCACAAACGCCTGCCATTGCCTAAATCAGCGCATGCTTATACGCACAGTATACACTACGCTTTACTATAAATCATGTACACTGCTTTCGTTGAAGACATTGCAACCGTTCGGTTCATAATTGTAACACGGGAATATGCACCATAGATCAGAGATATATTCGCTGCTTTGCACGCAAGCAATTTGAATCGATTAACAGACGCGCTTATAACATCTGCTAACTGTCAGATGTTGCTTCTTCGCAATTAACTCAAAATAGCCTTCACTTCAATTATCGACATTTGTTGTATTCTATTTCAAGGCATTCTTTTGTGAACATTAACAGCCTTACTTATAAACGCTACTTAAATTTTAAACATTACTTAGCCGCTGATTAGCAAAATTTCTTACTCATAAACGCTACATAACTTTATCCAGTACCTAAGTACTGCTTAAATCAGCTGTCAATTTAAACACCGTCCCACCCTTGTTTAAATTTTAAGTAACAAGATGGCGCCCATATTTCTGATCAGCTGATTTAGTTACAGACCCACCAACTTATCTGTTCAGGTGGCAGAAAAAAGAACTACAACATTCCTTCAAATTGTGACAGATCGTGGTTGATTTCCTTGACCAGTAGCGCCCTCGAAAACTGCTCAGTTAAGTTGGTGGTACTATACAAAGAAAAGTATTATATTAACTTTTTAATTTCAAAATATTTAGCACTAGATACATGCTATTTGGCCATTTAGGTCATTCATAATACTTTTTAGTACAATGTTGTCAGTTTAAAATACGTTCGACCTCATTATCCATTGCTTAGCTAAACAGGTGCTATGTAGCGTTTATAAGTAAGAAATATTTAAGCATTACTTAAACACTGTTTAGTTATCCATTACTTAGCAACTACATAGCGATGTTTTTATAAGTAAGGGGGTATATGTTTAAAATTCTATACACAATAACTGTGGAAAGTAGAGATAAGGAGAATAATCTGTGTACGAGTCCATGAAAAAGCGCCCGCAGTAAATTAGGGCCACATTAGCATCATGGTAAATTTTAAAGAAAGCGCCAAAATCATTGAACGTACTATTCACAGTTCACGAAATAAAATCACTCTAGCTACACGTTGTCTCACGATAATTCAATTAGGTTATAAGTGTTCCTACATTAATTTGTACTACGCAAGTAGTTGAAATTTTCAATATGTAACTACTTTAGAATACTTGTGGCTATCTCTGACGACATATTCAGGAATCCTGTGTTTACGCACTGGATTTCCGTTCTCAGGGACAAGAATAAAAAGTGATTCAGCACGATAAGTGCGACGCTTAGGTATTTTATTTTACCTACTTTTCCTTTTTTCTACGTAGGATAATGTATTAATTGTTATATTATTATTATTTTTATTTGGACACCTCTATACAGTGTTAGTTCGTAACATTAATTTAACTATGGGTTTATGCCTGAAATAAACAATTATTATTATTATTTAGTCGACAATAATATATATTTTTTTAACTCGGCATACTTTACCTTTGTCTACACCAGCGCCATTCTGGAAGGTTTTTGAACTGTTATTTAAAGCTAGAAGACGTAGACGCTTTTTTATGGTATCTGTCATCTTATATGGTAATATAAAAGGACTATCCTACTGCCTCTACCCTCCAAAACAAAAACAAAACTACCCTCAATTATCTGTCAAAATTTGAGATTGACGTTTTTGCACACGCTGTACTACAGTCTGTGAGCGTTATATGCAGCCGGAGATGACGTCATAGATGCCATCGAGATGTCAGTTTAGCACACTATGAACCCAACGTTTACGTGCAAACAGCTTGATTTGAACCATAGGGATCATACCTAGCTTTTTTATTTATGCCTGATAGGTTAGCCTTTGACCACTATCTCACCTGATGGTAAGTGATGATGTGGTCGAAGATGTTGTTCAGGCTAACCTAGAAGTACTGGCTCTCAGGGACAGCTGCCGCACACCGTTAGGTGCTTGGCGACAGACGGGCATTCGCAAAATGCCCTACCACCATGCTATAACGACTGCCATCCTAAGACGACAACCGGGACCGACGGCTTAACGTGCCCTCCGAAGAACGGAAGCGCTCAGTAGTAATGTCACTAGCGGTCACCCATCCAACTCATGACCGCGCGCGACGTTGCTTAACTTTGCTGATCGGTTAAGAACAGCTAAGTAAACTTCGCTACGAGCGCTTCAAAATAGCTCTAAGTATATATAAGTATTGGAACATACCAGTTTAGTGACAATCCCAGTATTATCGACAGGCGGCGGAGGGGTTTGAGTTTTGTTTCTCACAAACGCCTGCCATTGTCTGAACCAGTGCATGCTTATCGCGTATATCGCTTTAGGCCTCTCCTGTGCCTGAAATATTTCAAACTGTAATTTAATTGACAAACCACATTCAAGATATGTCCAGAGGGGGTTCCAAACAAAAATAAAAAGAATTTAAGGACACAAATTATAAACTAAAAAAAAAAAATATTTTATAATGAGAAATAAATTAGATTATAGATGATGTCATAAGATATACACAAAGATTGTGAAAAATGTACATACAAAATGATATTTAGTGTCTCTAAAAAAATAAAAATCGGCCAAATGGAACCCGCACTCAGGATCCTGGACATAAAGAGAAAAACAGAGCCCTCATACCATAATCTGTCTAAATCTAAAAAAAAGATATCTCAAAATGTTTCTTAGGACTAGCAGAAGTCCATCCTAAGAGGTTGTTAGCATTTTACCAATAACCCTGTATAATATGTATGTCTCTGTAAGTAAATTTCAAATTCTTTGGAGAAATACATTATTTAAACCGTAAGAAATTTCAAAATTGTAAATTTACGAGACAAAGAATTATAGTCATGTGCGGAATTCGAACCCGCGAACATCCTCCCCTATAGCCGGGGTATGCTATGACCGCTTAAGCTAACGTGACAATGACTTCATAACTCCAATTTTTCCTCTCGATCGTAGAAAACCGGAAAAATACCATATAGCCTGATAGCCTCAATTATAGGTCTTCGCGAGCCTAGTTGATCAGATTAGAACGACTAGTTTCAAATATTTATCTAAAGTTTACTTATTTCTGCATACTGAAAAAAAATTGCAGGGAGTTAGATGTTGCGGAAGTGTTTGTATAGTAATAATAATTTTGAAGCAGTGATGGTTCAGTGGCAATGGCTATAGACTGCCGCGCAGCAGGTCAATGGTTCGAATCCCGCCGCGGGCTTGAGCTTCACTGCATGGTGGAAGGGCATTTTGCGAATGCCCGCCTGGCTCGCGACCACCCTCAAGTAGAAAATCTGTCGCCAAGCACCTAACGGTGTGTTCCAGCAGCTGTCCTTGAGAGCCAGTGAAATTACAGGCACCTGAGACTTAACAACTATGTCTCAAAGTGACTGGCGCAATTCGTTACTTGTGATGAAATGCATCTGTTATATGCAGAGGTTAGTACGTTTAACATCAAGTGGGCCTCGAGCTTGTTCCGTCATATTAACATTAAAATAAAAGTAATGTTACCTGGAAGGCTGCGTGCAGTTCGCAGAAGGCGGCTAGTTCCTGCGCAGTGCGCGTGCGCAGCCGCAGCGCCGCCCGCGCGCACGCGCCGCACTCGTGCACGTGCGACACCGCCGGCCCGCCGCCGAAACTGGAACGGGACAACAACACTGCACTGCACTGCACACGCAACCAACCGAGCGCTATCTGAACCAATGTGTCACGCGTGACGATCACGTGATCGTGCGTGACACATCGTCTCAAAATCACAGTTAATACAGAATTGATTACTTTTACTTATGGACGGAAAAGTATCATAAGTATTATTATTTTTTAACCGACTTCAAAAAAAGGACGAGGTTTGTCTGCTTTTTTATATGTTTGTTACCTCAGAACTTTTTACTGGCAGCACCGTTTATTTGAAAGCTGATGCTTACCGTGTGGTCCCATTTAAATTTTATCAAAATCGGTCAACCCGTTTTTGAGTTGCACTCCAATAACTGATTTTTTTCCTATATTGATGATAAGCATTGCCAGTGAATGAAAATCGATCCCGAAAGTAGTAGCAAGGGACACTAAAACGAGTGAAAAATTTGTTTAAGTATAAACAAGCAGATCTTTACATTTATTCGTTATAGGGTCTATTTGAAAAAATAAGAAACTAATAACGATATAAACGAAAAAAACTTATTTGCTAAAAGCATTATGTTTTTAGTAGTAGCTACTATTACTATCTGAGCAGATAGCGAAATCTTATTGGCTAGGCTGTACTGTAACTGTAAACAACCAAACATGTATAGTCTTAACTAACAAAATGTAACGTTTACGCGCCGCGGTTTACTTACCAGGTCCGGTCACTGGACCCTTTAAAATATTAACGTATTTATTTATTATTTACTTATCATATGTTTTTCGCATTTAAATATATTGAAAACCTAGTTTTGTATTTACTTTCGCTATGTTAGTATGGACGACTGCATTATGTCTTTATAAATCAAGTCATCCTTTGATTGAATGATTTATCGTCCTTTGAAATTACAGCTATTCTCAAGAAGTGTTATCAGCCGTTCGATTTCGGACGAATCATTGGAGAGCGAAAGTAGCAAAATTATCCAAAATTGCTTTCAGAACGTTTACATACAAGTGCCAATTCGAAACTACAACAAACGCTATCAACTCAAAACGAACGCACTACATCAAAGATATACGGAAAATATCCTAAGATATATTTTAATTGATATCTCAAATAAAAAAATCGACATTACCTTCGCAGGTAACATATATTGAACGGTGTCGTGACACATTGGAACCCACTGTTGTCTCTGTGACTTAAAAGCACGTCTAATATGAAATATAGCCATTTTTGTCTCCGTGACTCAAACGAACGTCTAACACAGATGGAAGCGACCGTTGTCTCCGTCACTCAAAGGAACATCTAAAAGCCACGTTGTTTCCGTGACTCAAAGGGACGTCTAAAACAGATAGAAGCTACTGTTGTCTCCGTCACTCAAAGGAACGTCTAAAAGCCACGTTGTCTCCGTGACTCAAAGGGACTTCTAACACAGATGGAAGCGACCGTTGTCTCCGTCACTCAAAGGAACGTCTAAAAGCCACATTGTTTCCGTTACTCAAAGGGACGTCTAAAACAGATAGAAGGTACTGTTGTCTCCGTCACTAAAAGGAATGTCTAAAAGCCACGTTGTCTCCGTGACTCAAAGGGACGTCTAAAACAGATACAAGGTACTGTTGTCGTCGTGACTCAAAGGTACGCTTAAAAGCCACTGTTGTCTCCGTGACTCAAAGGAACGTCTAAAAGCCACGTTGTCTCCGTGACTCAAAGGGACGTCTAAAACAGATAGAAGCTACTGTTGTCTCCGTCACTCAAAGGAACGTCTAAAAGCCACGTTGTCTCCGTGACTCAAAGGGACGTCTAAAACAGATAGAAGCTACTGTTGTCTCCGTCACTCAAAGGAATGTCTAAAATCCACGTTGTCTGCATGACTCAAAGGGACGTCAAAAACAGGTAGAAGCTACTGTTGTCTCCGTCACTCAAAGGAACGTCTAAAAGCCACATTGTCTCCGTGACTCAAAGGGAAGTCTAAATCAGATAGAAGCTACTGTTGTCTCCGTCACTCAAAGGAACGTCTAAAAGCCACGTTGTCTCCGTGACTCAAAGGGACGTCTAAAACAGATAGAAGCTACTGTTGTCTCCGTCACTCATAGGAACGTCTAAAAGCCACGTTGTCTCCGTGACTCAAAGGAACGTCTAAAACAGATAGATGCTACTGTTGTCTCCGTCACTCAAAGGAACGTCTAAAAGCCACGTTGTCTCCGTGACTCAAAGGAACGTCTAAAACAGATAGAAGCTACTGTTGTCTCCGTTACTTAAAGGAACGTTTAAAAGCCACGTTGTGTCCGTGGCTCAAAGGCTACTGTTGTCTTCGTGACTCAAAGGTATGTCTAAAAGCCACTCTATGTCTATGTGAATCAATTGAAAGTAATGAAGTCTAATGTACTACAATGTACTTACTGCGAGTAGAGCAGTTCCCAGAGCGGCTGCGGCACCATGGCCGCAAACATATGGAGATGTTGCGCACGGTCGTGCCGGACGCCGCCGTGGCTGCACACGAAGTCACTGTTGTCTATGGGGCCGGGCTCAGCCCATGTGTTGAATCTACAACATGAAAAGGTGTTTTTCTTTCAACGGTGTCAACACTCAAAATTCTTTATTACTTACTGCATCGTTTATTTATAGGCAGTTATTTTTATTATTTTGAAATAATTTTCGTGTATTATTCAGTGAATAAATCAAATCAATCATTTATTAGCAAAATGCAATACTTTCATAATATTTACAATAAGATCATATTTTTTGTATCGACTTGTATTCTGCCTGTAAGCAGGCGTTCAAATATTAGGTAAGTTTATACGGACACGAATTCAAATGAATATTTGAATAGCTGACTCACTTTACAACTGTGTCTGAATAGACACAGTTGTAAAACATTTGTCTAACATTAGTCTAATATTAAAAGTGTTTAGGACCAGTTGAGTAAAATCTTTTTTAATGAATAATTTCTTTGTAAAATTATTTCTGTTTATATGCCTACTATTGTTATTTTTCTAATAAAAATGTTAATTGCTCAAAAACTTGACTAGGTATTATGTGACTTAAGTGATATAAAGGCCTTTACTGATATTTCGTAGACATTTTAACGACGCAGTCAATATATGCCTCTCATGAAAATGCCTTCTCAAACCTTCCTTTACGCCTTCATCCGTCAACATTAATATTCTAAATTTATTCTCATTAAAATGTAAGAAAATAACAATTCAACAAACACTAGCGGGCCGCGTTGGCTTCGCAAGAGTATTTAAGAAAAAAATACAAATAACGATTTAGTAGAGTATGTTCATCAGGGATAATGTTGGATTCCAATGGTGAAAGAATTTTTCAAATCAATCCAGTAGTTCTTAAGCTCATTCGTTACATACAAAAAATTCCTCTTTAAATTCAAATTCAAATAATTTATTTGCCAGAATACAAACATTTTGAGTTGTTGTACAAATGTGCCGCATCAGTATTCAGTCTGCAAGCAGACGTGCAAATGTTTTATCAAGTCGCAATAATTATTACTAGAATTAAATATTGTCAGTTAACATTTGTAAATCTCTTGACATTCTAAATACTCTTTTACACTATAAAAGCAATTATCTAATAGTCACTTACTAAGCCTCTTTCTAAAGATTTGTCCATCTAGTTCATTGGTTCCTAACCTTTTCGGAATTGTTACCCCTACTGTTTGTTAAAGAAACTGATATTGGCCCTAATTCAAAATGATATAAGTAAAAAATACAAGTAAGTAAAACATCTTTATTTATAAAAAATGCACACTGACAATACCACTGTGTTAATAATATTTAGTTTTTTTTCCCTGCCAGCGGTATCATTTTATTTTAATCATATTCTATTTCTGTCTATTCATCTATTTTAGGTACCACCTCTGTTACCCCCACAGAATATCTATTTTACCCCCGCAGGGGTAATTACCCCCAGGTTCGGAACCACTGATCTAGTTGTTTCAACGCATCAGGTAACTTATTAAATATTAAAATACACATATTATACACATTTCTTCTATAAATGTCTTATAATATTAGTGTAGATAATACATACATAATTTTAGTGAGTTTGTTGTCCATGTTATGCTAATACACGTTTTTACACTATGTCTACTTTTTAAAATGCTAAATAAAGACTATGAATGTGAAGGTATGAAAAAATAAAATCTTACTTGTTGATCCACTGCTTAGAGATGTAAAACTTAATGTCGTTGGTGACCAAATTCGTTGACTCTAATATTTCTGCCGCCTTCAGTCTTAAATCCACCATCACAGGGTTCACTTTTCTGTAAACAATATATAAATAATCGTAAGAGACTGCCTCACTGGCCGAGCGGCGTTAAGCTTCGCTCGAATCTTAAGTTCCTATATTTTTAACTCAGAGTCAAACAGATATTTGTGCGTTCTTACAAAAGTTATTACTGAAAAGTAAAGATCAATCTAGAGTTTGCATCTGTTCCCTGTTGAAGACAATAGACTCGCCCCCTATTACATGGAACCAAAACATAAATTGCGAAACGTAGGCATTGAATAACTTCTGGAACTGAGGATATACAGACGTGAACGGTAATAAAAAAAAAAACTGGTAAATAAAATATAAGTAAAGAACTTATTTTTCTTAACACAACAAGTGCAATCCTCGCATTTAGTGACTACCTCCAGCTCCAAGTAGAAAATCTATCAAAGTCAAAATCATTTATTCAATTTAGGCGTCTACGACGCTCTCATGAAGGTGAATTACATATTTTATTATTGACCTGCGGCACGGCAGGCCATAGCTATTACCACTCGGCCATCATTGCTTATCCTAGTTGATCGATTAAAGCGATTAGGCAAGTTCCGCAACCAGCACATAAAATTAAAAGTGTACTATGTTCAGTACAATTCATTCATTCACCTGTAGAACAACACATAGGCCTCAGACACTGCAAGTTGATGCTGCGGTATGGGCACGACACACTGATCGTCGAAGGTGTACCAGTTGCGTCCATTTCTGGCAGTGCAGGTGTAATGGCCGCCGCCGGCAGTGCCAGAGTGGCAGATCACCGCGCACAGTTCGTACCGGGTTATCTTTGAAGTGCAATCTGGAAAAATAAACTGTATCTGAAAATTTTACTAGAATATAAAAAAAAATTAATAAAAAAATTAGTAGAATGATTTTTTTATGCAGAAAAAATTTCGCCACTGGTCATTCTGATTTCTGACAGCACTAGTGTATAACCAAGCTTAACCCTCGACCTAGCGCGTGGGGTCTTTCAAAGCCCGACATCATATTGGGTATTACTGCAAGGGAAACATATGCCCAAACCATACATAGTCAGTGTGCACCGTGATGATAAATAATATTAGGGAAATTATATTGCAAAATATAGAAGTTGTAACTATGAAAATAAAAAAATATGATCTTTTTTTATGTAACATGTCCAAAAAAATACTGTGTTCCTATTGTTATAGAATATACATAAAAAAATATTTTTAGTTTTAGTCCGTTACATTTATAAAAATATAAATTTGATTGCTAGTACAAGTCACTAAACACATTTTTTAAATGTTTTTATTTTGGAGTCTCCCGGGACCCAGTGCGACGACCCATGTTATAAAAAAATGCGCGACAGACCGAGGGTTAATAATGTATAAAGAATTCTAAAATTATCCCTAAGAGGGGACGATGCGTCCGAGGTTTTAAAAGAAACTTCACGTAATCGACGTTTCGTAATCTCCCGATTTCTCCTGCAAAACTGAGTCGATTCAATATTTTCTCTTGTGGTCCTCTGACTATTGCGATAAAACGGGGCATTTTAGTAATTATCAAGGTCATATTTTCCTTCGTAATAATTAGTTGCTGAAAAAATACATGGCGGGCGTGTTTAGAGCAAGGCTAGATTTTATGAAAAAAAAAAGCATGATTGCTTTATCTAGCATTATCCAGGATGAAATTAGGCGAATACATTTGTATAGGAAACGCAAATCAATGAGAGAACACTTTAAAAATAACAAAATTATGACAGTAATATCGATATATATATACAACTGTCTACTTGAAATGTATGATGCTAAGCTGACAAAAAAACAAAGATGTACATACATATGACTTAAGAAACAAAGAAAATCTATTTAAACCAAGTACTAGACTAGTAAAAGTAAAAAAGCAGGGTATCTATAACAAAATTTGCATGCTCAACAAATTGCCACCTAGTATCAGAGAGTTACCCGCAAATCACTTTAAAAGAAAGATAAAGCTATTTCTCTAATTGAACCCTTATTATTCTTTAAATGAATTTCTGAAAACGCATCTTGTACAATCTTCGTTCACGCCACACATAAGCCTTGTGAAATAATTTATTAAAATTTAATTAGTATATTATATGGGATTACTAGTAATAACGTATATTTGATGTAAATCAGAATTCAAATTACTATAATGTAAATTGTATGAAATAATAATTAGTATGTATTGTTGACATTTTAATTAATTTAAACACTTTTTCATCTCTATTCTATGAAATTTAAGACATTGTTACTATTAATCCTATTAAGTTATTTTGAAATTATATTAACATTTAATTTTATATCAATATTGTGAACCATTGCATTGCTTAAATATTTAAATATCTTACCATTACCAAATTTATATTGTTAATTGACTTGCCTAGTGTAGCTGTTGATGTTATAAGGCCAATAAATAATTCTATTTTATTCTATAGATCGAAACGAACGCTGATTTCCCTCGTGGTAAGCGAGAAGGGTACCTTTATGCGTGTAGGGCGCCATGTTCAGGTCCTGTATAGGGAAGGAGACCCTGGCCGCGACCTTCGCACTGAACATCAGCTCGTGCCGGAACCGCTTCAAGTGGACGCATAGCACCTCCGGCAGACGCACCACACCCGACATTTTCACGCCGTTGCGCAGTTTGTTGCAGCGGGAACAACTGGAAATAACAAGTCAAATGAGAGTCAGGATCGCGTGTTTTGAGGCTTTTCTACTATATATTTTTTTATCAATACATAGTATTAAAAAGTCACTTCACGCTGTCTGTCTGTCCCTATAATATAATCTTTTGATATTTCTTTCTTTTATAGAAAACAGGTCCAAATTACAATGGTTAACACGAGATAAAAAAGTGTCATTCTATCTTAGTATGAAACTTAGGAAAATCAATTTGGAAGGGTATGTATGTACGCCAAGGGGGAGGGGTAACTACCCACTTTTAACCAGAAATACTAATGAATATATTAATTATTATCAAGTATTATTACCTTTACATGAGTAGCTGTACAGTTCTCGGCTTATGCATATAAGGACTGATCTATATCCTCCTGGCGTAAAAAGCGACTAAGAAAAAATGCGCCTATTGAGCACCGTGTCACCAATTAAGTCAGTGTGAGTGGGGTGTTGCTGCACATTAAGCGTACAACAGGGCTATTTACCATCATCACTCCAACGAAAGTATTCCCAAAGATGGTAGAAGTGAAGCAGGCGGCAGACGGCCAACCAAAAATGAAGACACTGTTCTTATGTTGTTGTAATTAATGGAGAAAATACATTGTACATACAAAATTTTTTTAACATTGGAAATACGTTGAAACACATACCCTTGTCTTAATTTCTATGAGGTTTGACAACCTCATAGAAATTAAGGCAAGGGTAGGAAGATGATTTACCTGTACATATTATCGCCTTTGAGTTCGTCCGCACTGAAGAAAGCAGCAAGACAGTCTTGCAACGATATCACCGGACCGTAGAACCAAGACCGGAGCCAACTCAGCACCCACCATACCTGATGCAATGATAAAACAAATTAATTACACATCTGCATTAAACTTTGACCGAGATGGGATTAGGAGTCGAGGTCGTAAAAAGAGAAGATGGGAGGATGAAATAGTACATTATGCAACAAGTTTAGTTTTGCAAGCTTGCTAAGACAAAACTCTAAAATCTGGAACATACGCCACAATCAGGTTTTTAAACTATCTATCTTTTACCAGATACATTTTGGAGACTGCGCAATAGAAGGGCACAATATAATATATTTTCGATCTACCGCCAAACAAGGAGAACCTCGGCAAAAAGACGCCGTTTCATAATCGAAATTCCAAAGAAACGCACTAAGTACTTTGTTTCAACATTTATTGTGCGAACCGCGGAGGAATTCTCTGGGTTACTTAACTACTGTCTTCTGGAAAATACAACCCGGGAGTTTTCAAACCTAAAGTAAAAAGCTCCTTTTTGAGCTATGCTTTATTAGGAGTTCTTCACCGCAGATCACAGCGTTGCTTTATATAAACAACACTTAATATAAATGTTAATAATTAGTTTGCAGTTACGGCCATCGCGAACAAAGTCGCAGGTACAGCTAGTATGAAATAAATATATGATAAGTGTATTTATTTCATACTAGCGTAGTGCAGTGGTCACACAGCACATTATTTGCATAAGACAATACAAGGGCTAAGTAGTGGGCTATGAAAGACTTTTATTTACAGCCAGTATGTATAGTTCGTGCAAAACTTTATGAGCCCTGGCCGTGACACCACTTTGTAAGTTAGTTCACATGATGTGCTCGCCAGGGCTCATAAAGTTTTGCGCGATTCGCACGACCAGGATCCTAAACATACAAATTAATATTTCCTTCCTCCATAGCCATTTGGTCCCATGTAATAGGAGACCAGAACACGGCTAAGAGTTCGCGGGAAAGGGATCAGAAACGTGAGGTATTAGAACATACCCCATCGGGGATTTATAGTTGTGAAGTCTCTTCATAGTAGTGAAACGTACCCATGACTCCTGAGAGGTGTGAGGCGCGTGATGATTCAGTATTGGCTGCTGGCACCGGAGCACGGCTAGGTGTTCGCGGGACGGGATCGGCAACGAGAGGTCTTGAAAGGTTTCTACGCGAGTCGATACCTACAACAAAGGACACAGAATCAAAACCACCTCAACAGATGCGATTCCGAGCCAATGTATGTCTTTTTTTTAATATTGTTATGTTGGCAATAACGCCTGCTCTGCGGATTACATTACAAAATTCCAGATTTACGAGAGAAAATTATAGTAGGTCAATTCTGAAATTGGTTATAAACTTGTAAATATAGTGACGATTCCGGCTAATTTCCTGTTAAGCCGACGTGACGTCACAAACGCCACGCAGCCAAACCGGAAGAGTATTCGACGCGTTTCGCTTCTAAACGAAGCATCCTCAGGAGGTCTTGACTCTTCGAAAGCACGATGCTTCGTCTAGAATACTACTACTACGAATACTCTTCTGGTTTGGCTGCGTGGCGTTTGTGACGTCACGTCGATTTAACAGGAAATTAGCCGGAATTGTCACTAGATATATATCATTTTTAAAAAGATTTTTTAAGTGTTTTATTAAATAATTAATTTAATGTTTTCTTAAAATACTTTGAAAATATTTGTTATTATTAAAAATGGATTTCCGCAAAGGAACGCTGAATCTACTCATTATATAATTATACTCTTACCCTATTGCATATGAGACATTGCACAGAAGATAGAAGCTTGCCGTCGAACACGTCGGACACAACGCTGCGGTAACGCGTAGCCCCACCGCCATCGCCGCTGCCGCACCCGCCGGACTTACTGCCGACAGTGTTTTAACTTTTAATTTAGCCGGATTTACATTGGGTATGTTCCATTAGTCGCTAAGAACGTTAATTTCGATAATTTTGATCACATTCTGCGTCTATGGTTGTGATCACGTAATCGTTTGTAACTGTCATCCCCGTTCCATTATTGGATAAGAACGCTAAAAATGCCACTAAAATTTGCCACTTCTGTCATTTTTGACATTAGATGTAGCGTTTAAGGCGAAAATAACGCCAAGACCCATGTGGAAAACTTTTTGGGAGTGTGATCGTTTTTAGCGTTTTTAGCGAATCTCACGCTAATGGTACGCACCCATTGATACAGCTAATGACTCACACTGACATCACTATCACTACATAATATAAAACAAAGTCGCTTCCCGCTGTCATTCTGTCCCTATATATGCTTTGATCATTAATCTGCGCAACGGATTTTGATGCAGTTTTTTTTAATAGATAGAGTAATTCAAGAGAAAGGTTTATATGTATAATACACGCATTATATCGTCGAGGAACACTGATAATTTTAGAGGTTTCTAATGTGATGTCGTAAATAAACAGTTTTTTGCGCTTCCATTGCAAACGCTGGCTGAACCCTACGAGATAGATCAAAATAACGTACACCAGTATTGTACACTGAGAGAAATCCGCTTTGTATTTCTAACAAGTTTGACATGTTAAGTGGTTATCTGTTTGAAATAAAATTATATTTGTAATAAGAAACCAATAAAATATTGTTTTCACAATTAGATTTTGTAGATGGAACAATGAACAAATTGTTTACAGGTATATGATTGAAACAATCAAACATATGTTCAAAACAACAAGCTTAACATTAATTCAATATGATCGACAAGTAATAACAATCAAAAGATAAACTTGTAGCAGGAAATAGTTTATTATCTTGTAAAACTAACTAAACGGTGTGATAATCACAATAGTATATCGGGATGAAACAACATTGAGTTACTATAGAAATGTCGATAACTCACGGTGGTTCGTTCCGTTCCGGTTTGGATGTGGGCACGTCGCTAGCGCCGCTGGAACACGTCTCGTATCTCTCTTCGGCCTCGCTAGACCACGACAGTTCCGACTCCGACCCTATATCTCTTGTCGCTGGTTCTGTCGGACCTACGGAATAAAATAGTATATCAATGGTTGTTTGTTTTCTAAAACAAAATAAAACAAAGAATTTAGATGAAATAATGAATAGATTCAGGCGTTACTTTGCGGAAATCCATTTTTAATAATAACAAATATTTTAAAAGTATTTTAAGAAAACATTAAATTAATTATTTAATAAAACACTTAAAAAATCTTTATAAAAATGATATATATCTAGTGACAATTCCGCCTAATTAGGTATTAATTTAGAAGAAGATAATTTTTTTTTATTGTATTACGAAGATAAAAGTTTGGCAATTATGAATGAAAAATGATATCTGGCAAATGTCCACCACGAGCACGCTGACAGATGTGGATTCTTTCATCAAAACAGAGCAATGGTGTCCGCTCCGATTATGCCTTTATAAAGCGACCGGACGTTGGTCTTAAGTTATAATACTAATAAATAAATGAAAAGTATGTTACCGTTGTGTTGCGCGGACATATTGTACGCGAATTGTTGTGTACCCGCAAAGCTGGCCGATCGACGATGCCGGGAGGAAGCTTCTTGCGCTGCCCTGAGGTATGACAATGGGATTTATTATTATTATAGACAAAATGAGTACTATGTACTACGAGGGTCCGTGGGGTGCCGGGCTCGAATGTCACCCCCTCTACTCTACCCATGGGTGTCGTAAGAGGCGACTAAGGTTAACACACAAGAAGGTGGGCAGCAGCGCTTTCTGAGGAACTGATATCTCACACTGCGATCTCTCCATGACTCCTGCCAAGCGTGGTGACTGTGATAAATACTACCATAGTGGAGGAGGCTGTGTTCAGCATTGAACAATCCGGCTGATACAGTACTACGAGGGTGAAATAGTACATTAGAATGCAAGTGCTTTTCGGTAGTTTTATTGGTCGATACAGCCTAGGCTGGATTTCAGTCCAAAGTCCTGGGCCCCAATTCTCTTAGCTATTGACCAAACGTCACACTACTGCGATGCTTCTGCGATCGAACTGCTGTAAATGTCAAAATCGGTAGTCTGCTAATTCTAGCTCCTAATCGCAGTTGTATAGCAATCGCGTCGCTATCGTATGGCTGTGCTATGGCTTGCAAATGTTGCCAGTGAAATAATAATGAAAACATCTATCAATCAAGCATTAGTAAAAACATCAATACAGTAGTTTTCTAGCAAACAATACATTAAATAAATATATTTAAGTCATTTAGCTATTTTTCTATCTAGAATCCTCCAAACTATTGTATGCCACTGTAGCAACGCAATCGCAACAAAATAGCTTACAGCATACCAAATATGTCTAAAACTATTGATAGCAAGCCACCGACTTGCGATCGAACCTAAATAGCGGGCAGACTACGGATACTGTCAAAAACTACAATTTTCATGCAATTAAGTGCGTTAACGCCGTTCTATAGCTGAGAGAATCGAGCCCCTGGGCGTAATAGAACCATGATTGACCAACTATGACCAACGTTGACAAGTATTTCATTTATGCTAAAATATATAATTTGGCAATACTACCTCGGGAAGATGGTACAAAGAATATCGGAATAAATACTAACCATCCTTTGTGGGATTGCCTGTTAACTCTTTCGACCATATCATCACTTACCATTAGGTGAGATAAGGTTCAAAGGCTTACCTACCCCAGCAATATAAAAAAAGCTTATGATTTTTTTGTACGTATAATGCGTCGCATATTAGTCAACACGCAACGAAGAAACGCGGGCGAATACGCTGCACCGGAAACAACTCATCAGACTATTTGATTATTTAGTAATATACCTACTACCTGGCAAAGTCATTCAAAACACTAAACATTATCATGGTGCAAGTTACACAAAAAAAACCTGTACATTAAAAACTCCTCAACCGATTTTGATGACATTTGGGCATGAATGGGACTAACTTGGGGGTATACTCAAACCTAAAAAAATAAATAATTGGAAGAGTAATCGTGTAACAAAAAATAAGATACAGTAAAATTGAGAGCCTACTCCTATTTTGGAAGTCGGTCAAAAACAGTCGTCAACAACAATTAAGGCTCTTTCTTAAATCGAGATTGATTCGCGACGCCAGGAAGCTGCTTGGTTTTTTCATCAGCCACACTCGCGAATACACAACGAAGTTTGATTAGCCGTTCTTAACCGATCAGCAAAGTTAAGCAACGTCCACCGCGGTCATGAGTTGGATGGGTGACCGCTAGTGACATTACTACTGAGCGCTTCCTGGCTTCGGAGGGCACGTTAAGCCGTCGGTCGCGGTTGTTGTCTTAGGACGGCAGTCGTTATAGCATGGTGGTAGGGCATTTTGCGAATGCCCACCTGGCTAGCTACCGCCCTCAAGTAGAAAATCTGTCGCCAAGCACTTAACGGTGTGTTCTGGCAGCTGTCCTTGAGAGCCAGTAATTCTAGGTTAGCCTGAACAACATCTTCGACCATGTCATAACTTACCATCAGGTGGTGGAGATAGTGGTCAAAGGCTAACCTATCAGACAAAAAAAAAACAGGTATACGCAGCGGGCTTCTGCCTGAAGCAGCGTGAGGCCTTACATAAATCATGATGTATTTAAATACGTTCAAGTGATGCGAGTGGTAAAAGCACCAACTATCACGTTTATACATAATAATAGTATGATTCCTGCAGGAGCCAGAAAATGTTGTATTTAAACTAAGAGTATGGGGAGTAGGGACGCACTCCCAAGCAATCAACGCGGGTGTAAAGTTGAGAAAAAATACAGTATTTATACACAAGTTAAAATATGTAACATATAACTATACAGGGTTATTGGTAAAATGCTAACAACCTCTTAGGGTTGACTTCTGCTAGTCCTAACAAACATTTTGAGTTTTTTTTTAAATATATTTTTGACTGAATAAGCACGAGGACCACCTGATGTCAAGTCTCTTGTGCCTGTAATGTATTGTTTTCATATAATTTATTACTTTACTCTATGTTAACATTCAAAACTCTATTCAAAGGGACCACAGCGCGGTCCAGTGTTGCCGCGGGCGCTCTTAGCTCGGAGTAGGCACAAAATAGGTAGGTGTAAAACACAAAAAAATATGTAAAAGAGTATAAAAAAAACTTTTTTTTTTCTAAACAAAAAAAAACATCGCATAATGTTTCTTAGGACTAGCAGAAGTCAACCCTAAGAGGTTGTTAGCATTTTCCCAATAACACTATATATATATAATTTTTGAAAGAATTAGTTTACCTCAAATATCCATCTGTTCTCGACTCACTGTAGGACGAGGCAGCCGGCGATTTCCGCCTCATTCGCGCGAACAATGGTGCGTCGCTAGCTGTCAAAAGATAAATAATTGTATCAAATAGTAATGGGCCGAGGTAGGGGCTTCATTAGGCGCATTTTTAGCCCACTATTGCTTTGGGTTGCTAGTTAAGGGTTAGCCTGAAGAACATCTTCGACATATCATCACATCTTCACTTATCATCAGGTGAGATATTGGTCAAAGGCTAACCTATCAATCATTAAAAAAAAAGTCCGAATATCTGACGCCGCGCTGGTATAAGATATTATATGGAGTACGCTAATATAATTCATATAATATCTTTTAAAGTACCTACGAAATTATTTATTTATAAAAACAGAAAAAGGTTCGAGGTGGGGGGCCAGGAGTGCCATAGCACAGGATCAACCTAGTTTGGGCTCCTGTTCCTTCCCAAGACATTTCTTGTTAGTAGTTCCAAAGTAATTTCAGCATTGTCTTATGGTTCTAGAAACTATTGTGGAACGAAAAATAAAGATTATTATTATTATATAAAAAGAGAAATATAAAGACGGACACTTGTTGAAGAGAGCTACAACCTGGTAACTATACCATTGAAGGGATGGTGGCTGCTGGAGCCACCAAATGAAAGTGGAGTATATCTATTAACATTCCATGGTGTATTCAGACTGAATCAAGACCTCATTAAATGACATTATCCATCTCTTATATCCAACAACAATTGGTACTTATCTTAGTTAGTACACGCTTGATACAAGTAATAAAGCTCCCGATTGGACTCTTTTGATGGACACGTATGAAAAACACTACAAAATTACTGAGGATGTTGGTGTTTCGTCATCCAGACCAGATATATTTCTATACTCAAAAAATCTAAAATGCTTAGTACTTATAGAACTTACTGTGCCGTGGGAAACAAACATACCTACAGACCACACAATAAAAACTAACAAATATTATGACTTAACAAATGAATTAACCTAAAACGGTTATGTGCTTAATTTATATGCTGTAGAAGTCGGAGCAAGGGGTATACCAGCGAAATCCCTATATAAACTACTTAAATACCTTGGCCTGTCAAGAACAACCGTAACTTCCATCCTAGAACGTGTATCCAAGTCGGCATTACTGATCCTACCAAATTTGGTTAGGCAGTGGAGAAGGCTCGAGCGGTGAAGGGGAGCATTGATGCATCATAATGGGGTCCCTTAATCCTACTCCTGGGTTGCAAGTCCCAGGCCCCTCTGGCCTCTTCCGCTGCAACGGTGAATCCATGGAATGCTAAGTAATTCGTCTCTCTATCAATAGAGATGTGGTGGCCAATGTCTAATTCATCGTTTCTCCTATCTACGACCGCATAGTCTTATGCAGGTAGGTATCACATCGTGTACCTACTACACCTTTACTCCTGTCTTCAACTCATCACAAATCCCTGAACACGGGTTGAAAAACACTAGACCAGAGCTAGTATACGTACATACATACATACCTCCGGAGGAAGCGGCCCTCCGCCGTACGTGCGGCCGGCCTGTCTCCAAGTGGTGGTCACCATCAGCTTCTGTGCTCAGTTTGTCTTCTGACGTACTGTCCAAAACCTGAAGAAATAAGTTATAGTTAAAGCTTTGTTTTCTTTTTGTTGATAGCCTTGGATCACTATCTCACCTGATGGTAAGTGATAATGTAGTCGTAGATGGAAAACAAGCTTAATCTGGAACGGGCCTTTAAATCACCAAATTTAGTGTCATAATATAGTCTATTACGCACTCGTGTTTTTTTTTTACTTTACCATAGTGTTTTAAATAGAAAAAAAAACAACGTTTCCACACTTCTCACCAAGGAGATTGTAGTTTGTTTCGTTCGTTTTTCATATAAAAGTAAACCAAAGAGTTTTTACCTACTGAAGTAGAACTTTGGAAGATTTAATTATAAACCTTCTTGATCAGATTATTATTACTATCAAAAAGATCAAGAAAATATTTTCGTATCGAAATTTTCGTATTCGTTCCTCGCAAGTGTGTTGAAAAACGTCGTATGAAACACGTGCGCGTTTTTTATTACAATCTCTACTCCATTTAGACTCTAAAACCCGTCTCGATTGTAATAAACAACTTCGCACACTTGTTGCATAATGTACTATTCCAGGACAGCTGCCGTGACAGTCAGTTAATTGCTTGAATATTAAACTTGAGGGTGATAGCTAGCCACGTTATTGTCTAAGAAGGCAGTCGTTAGAATTTGTTGGAGGTTTTCAGGCGGAAGAAAACTCCGATACGGCATTTTGGGAATATCGCCTGGCTAGTTAAAAACTTCAAGTAGAAAATCTGACAGCAAGCATAATACTGTTCATTATGCTTTTTGACAGCTTATACAAAGTCGTAGACATAACTTTGTATAGCGCCCAGCAAGTTATCGCCCATAAAAATATACACGTTTGATCTATAAGCGTTACTTCTTTACAAGGTTAGTTCTTCAATGTGATTGTATGGGCTGTCAATAAGCGATTGCCATAATGGACAAAGTGTAACAGTGTGTTCCGGAAACTATACTTAATAGCCAGCTTCTATTGAAAATTGTTTATGCCTGTTTTGGCATACATCACCACTATTTTGGTGATAGGCTAGCATAGAAGCAATACAAAAGGGTAAGATTTTCTCACTGGCTCTTTTAGTTCCTCATGTAGTTGGTCCATGAAACACCTGAGGAACTCCTGTGTGTCGTGTTGGTGGTACCCTCTGAACATCGGGTGAACCTGCAACAAATTATTAGACGATTATCAAGATTCATAAGAAAGAGAGAAAGAGGACATTTTTAAACGGCAAGTAACAAAATTGTATTTTCTTCTTTACTGGTATATTGGGTCTGAAAGAACAGCTAGTTATTACGACAGGACAATATATTTAGTCAGGTGAAAAAAACAATACCAATATTCATATAGAAAGTGGTCAAAATTAGTCATGAATTGGTTATATATATTATAAAAGACAAGAAGAGAAAACGAAGTAGACCATTTAGACGATGGGTTGACATAAAATCAGAGCAGATGGCACATGGACAAGAGAAGTTAAAGATAGAGAGAAATGGCGACAGTTGGAGTAGGTACGCCTTTGTCAACTAGTGGCATACAGACGGAGTCGATGCGTATTAAATTATTAATTAATGAGTGCAAGTAAAAATAGTCTTACTTAGGTTTACTATCAATAATCGTGTAATAGTAGCTGTCTCCTTGAGAGCCAGTAATTCTAGGTTAACCTGAACAACATCTTCCATCACATAATCACTTACCATCGAGTGATATAGTAGTCAAAGGCTAGCCTATCAGCTGTGAAAAATATATGCATATAAACTGTCTGAATAAAGGTAAATTATTATAAGTAGCACTTACATTTCTTATTCCATAAAGGATACCATTAGGTACAACGTAGCCTCTTGTTCTCCTGCCCCACATCTCTCTGATAAGTTTTTGGTATGCTCTGTAAAAGATAACAAAACAATGAGTCAGGATGTTCACTCCCAAAGCAACTAGTTGGTCGTCCCGAACTGATATGTATGAGATCTGATCTCAAATACTAATACAATATATAAAAAAAAACTAGTTTTTTCTAAACAAACTTTTTTACACATTGCCAGTCAATCACATTATTAATACTTTTCCTTGCGGGATAAATCCGCTTTAATATGGCGGTTGACCCGTGGGGTGCCGTCATTAACTATCCTAATGTGACATAGACTAAAGAGTTCTTGAAATTATCAACCTTATAGTTACTAACATAACTTACATTTACATACTCGGTTAGTTTATTTCGCGTACTCCCACATTATTATGTTGTATGGCGTATTGCTATGGGGAGCTGCTGCTGAGATAGAGACAATCTTTGTTCGTCAAAAAACGTGGCAGTAGAATATTTCAATATTATAATTTGTAATTGACCTACATAAGAGTCATAGACGCCTAAATAAAAAAAAAACATGGACGAACTAAAGGGCGGAGTATAGTCACATAAATAAAGAAAATAAAGAATTAAAGCCAAGACAAATTTAATTTACCCGCCTACTGAGCTAGTTCAAACCGGTTCTGCGCCCGAGTGGGCGCCGCTGTAGCCGCTGCAAACCCTGCGCTTGTTGACAGTGTTTAGTTACGCACACATAGATGTGCGTGTAGTAGTGAAACTTTCTTATTCTTTATTCATGTGGTACAGTTTACTGGTTATTGCTTACCGACTAATGCCTGGTTTCTTATCGGCTGACAAAACGGTGATCGCGGCAGCACATTCTAGAAAGTATGACGTCAATGGTTGTGTATTGCTAAGCGCTTGCAATGCTGCGTTCATGTAGCACGTGTTGCCCATGTTCTGGAGGCCGACTAGACCTGGGGGTATAAGAACTTATTGTTAGGATCACAGAGTAAAGAATATACAGTTAAATTTTCAAATCTAAACAGCCTGACTAATAATAATAATGTTTTATTTCAGAAAGAGTTACACTACTATAACATACACTTATTAAAGAGCACAACTATTGACAAATTTGAACTAAAAAATACATTATACAGCGAGTTACAAACTAGTCATGGGCCTGTATATTGGAACTCTGAGATAAAACTATGTATAATTATTATGCGAAAATACATTATGGTGTAGATGGCTTAAATCAGATTATACCTAATCAAAATAAAAAAATTGATTTTGTGTTTGGTGGACAAGGCGCGCATTCAAACGGATGTAAAAAATTCGGCTGTCCAGCATCAGCTTCCATAGTATAATTGGAAATGCACCAGGACGGTATTCTGGGGTTGCTGGTCCAAGTTGCGCTGGAAGTTATGTTTTTCCATCCGAAATAATTTCTAGAATACAAAAAGCTTGACGTCAATAGATGATGTGATCATGTTGCCACTACTAAAAATAATTCAATTGAATTTCTAGTCCAACAGTCGTATTTGGTCAACGTTTTACACAAAATATCAAAATTTCAGGAAAACTTATTCCTTTTTCGAGTTCGACATTCATAAAGTACGGACACACAGACAATGAAGTCTAATTTATGGGGTAGTGATTTGTCTATGAGTACGGAATTCTCAAAAAATAAGTTTGTCAAGAGATTTGTATCTTTTTTAATTTTTGTTAAGCAAATGTTTCGATTCTCCAATACATAATTACATATATGAAGTAAGTATGGGTTTAAAACAAATATTACAATGTGCTATTGTAAGCTAGCCTGTATGATGGTAATCGTCAACATAGTCTGTTACATCCACAGTCAAATAGAGTTGCATCCTGATTGAGTTGGTTCTAATATTGTCAATAAACTGAAGGCTACCTCAATAACAATTAATGCCAAGCTATAAGCACAGTATTCTGGAACTAAGTCACCATCTGAGCTTGAACGGAGCCCGATTGTGTTAGGTCAAATATTGTCAATATAAACGCCTACATTCTTATTCTATTTGGGGGCGATATGTCCTGCACTGACGTCCCGCTTGGGGTGTATTGTGCATTTCCCCCGCCAGCTTCTACCCAAGCCATCCCAACTCCTTAACGTAGCGGAGAAGGACCTTGGGTCGCTGGCATAGCTGCTCCAGTGACTTGTGTGATGGTGGTGAGGATGTCGTCGATGAGAATGACTCTTGTAGTCCGATTGTAAATCGTATCTGTTCCGTGGCTTCGCAGTGCAACAGTACATGCTCCACGGTCTCATCTTTTAGCATACAGCCTCTACATAGAGGACTGTCTGTTGCTCCAGTTTTATGCAGAAAGTAATTCAGGTTAAAATGACCTGTGATAAGGCCTGCTACAATGCGTAGTTCCTCACGCTTTAGTTTTAGCAGGTTGTTTGTCAGCTTCTTATTTAGAGTTGGGAACATGGCCTTTGTTTGTTTACAATCCTCTGTCTTATTCCACAGGTTTTGTTGTTCTCTCTCGGTGTGACGACGTAGTAGTTCCCGTACTTCCATTGCTGATGGCTTGCAGAGGCTCCTTACGTCATCACAAACTTGTTTTTTTGCTCCTTTCTTTGCCAGAGTAACTGCCATGGCGTTACCCGGGCATGCACTATGTCCCTTTGTCTGCATGTTATCATTATTCTGTAGTTTTTTGACAGCCTTTGTAAGGCAGAATGACACTCAGCTATGACTCTAGACCTGGTTACTGGTCTTCTGAGTGCATATATTACAGCCGCACTGTCTGTAGTAAAAAGAAGGAGCTTGTCCTCACGCTCACTTTCTAAACTAGGTGTTATGTCTAGATGTGATATTGCCCTCGCAGCTAGCAGTAAGCCCATTGCCTCTGCTTGCATTACAGTGGTGGTCTTATTTAGCCCTTTTACGTCTGAGATTCCAAGTTCCGGTGAGTAGTAACCCCAACCGGCACCAGTCTTGTTTTTTGCGCCATCTGTGTAGATATTGTATGTCGGCACTAGATCTGCCAGTGCACTGTTCTCAGTAGCCAGTTTGTACTTCTTATTGTCAAGGTGGGTACTGGCTACTTTGTCAGTGCCTTGCTTTGATTCGGGGATTATTTTAGTGGCCTTGTCTAGTATTCGACAATGGTTTGTGATTTGTCCCGTGCCTATCCACTGGTTTGTTGACTTTATCCTTAGTGCTGCCGCCATCGCTTCTTGCTGTATATGAAGATGCAGTGGGGTCAGACCCAGGATGACATCAAGGGCAGCTGATGGTGTTGATTTTATACAGCCGCTGATCAAAGAGCAAGCCAGTCTTTGGGTTTGCTGCAGTTTCTTTATTGTAGTCACCAGACTTGTTCGTGTCCACCACACTACGCAACCGTAGGTGAGGACAGGTCATACTATGACTGTGTAGATCCATCGGCAGAGCTTCGGTTTCAGACCCCAGTCTTTCCCTACTGCTCTTGTACTTTGCATCAAAACTTTTGTAGCTTTTGTTGTGATGTGTTCAAGGTGTTTTCCCCACAAAAGCTTGCTGTCAAGCCAAATGCCTAGATATTTAACCTCCTTACTTAGGGTCAATTTTGTTCCAAACAGCGTAGGAAGGTTATAATTTGCTAGCTTTGTTTTTCGAGTGAACATGACTATTTCTGTTTTCTGTGGGTTCACAGATAGACTGTGACGTTGACACCATTCCTCGACTATATGAAGAGCCCTCTGCATTTTTTCGCAGAGGGTTGCCTCAAACAGTCCAGAGACCATTATAACTAGGTCATCTGCGTATCCTACGGTGACCATACCATCTTTGTTCAGGAGTTCAACCAGAACTACTACTACCCATAGCAGAGGTGACAAAACTCCTCCTTGTGGGCAGCCTCTCGTAACACGACAACGGGCTGTTCCAGAGGTTTCTATTCTCGCTGCTCTCTTAGAGAGCATATTGGTAACAAAGGTCAAAACTCTATCATCAACACCCCTATTTCTCAGTCCATGGTTAATACTGGAAAAGGTGGTTTTGTCAAAGGCTCCTTCAATGTCAATAAAGGTAGCTAAGCAGGACTGCTTGTTTTCCAGTGCTGATTCGATCTTGTGTACCACATGGTGGAGGGCAGTCTCTGTAGACTTGCCAGATTGGTACGCATGTTGATTTTTGTGGACAGGGTTTTCCGCTAAATTATTATTTAGCGGAAAAACGCCTACATAAAAATCTGTGTATGTTAAGCAATATTGAACTCTATTGTACATAACCTATAGGACGGTTATCGTCATCATAGTTAATTTTTTCAGGATCCAAGTCGCAATCCGGGCTTGAACTGAGCCCGATTGGGTTAGGTAAAATATTGTCAGTATAAACGCCTTCCTAAAAATAATGGTAAGCAAAATTGAACTTTATTGTATATTACCTATAGGACGGTTATCTTCATCATAGTCCATTTCATCCGGATCCAGGTCGCCATCCGGGCTTGAACTCAGCCCGATTGAGTTGAGTCGCGTGCTTATCGACTCGTCTATTGAATTTGAATCAGGGCTCATCTGAAACTAAACACATTAATATAAATAATATTTTTATAAATGTTTTTCTCCTCTAGAAGTACATAGACGGGTTTTCATGAGTGTTTTTACTCTTATTTACTGAATATACCGGGTATAATATATCAAGATAATGAGTATCTTTACTGCTCGAACACCGGTCGGAGATTACGACCAAACACCTTGAGTGTTAGCCGGTATATTCAGTAAATAATTATGTCAACTCGCGTTAGGTTTTACTCTTCTAAATGGACTTTATTTTATGTTAAAGCAGTAGTGTATATATAATATTACTGGGCAAGGAGTCATAAGAATTAAATTTGTTTCTCGGAGTTATGAGCGCAGAGCAGTGTCACACATTTGTTATTCTTTCGTTAATGGCTTCAGTGGCTTAATTTTACTACAATAGTGCCAATATCTGTTCATGCTAGTTTCATAAACCAGTTTTCTTTAATTACAATCCTTGTGTGACGTTGCATGCATGAGCAAGCATGAGACTTAACAAGAGGTGTTTTTTTTAAATTATCTCTTTTCGTCTCTTGACATAATCATCGTCAACAACTGTAACGTCCACTGTTGAACATTAATGTATAAAAGTTTGCCATAAAGCCCAACCTTGTCAGGCGTCTTGAGTATTGCAGTTTTTCAGAAGGCACTGCTGCCCAATTTCTGATACATTTCCTTCGTGACTTTTTACGACTCCCACTGAAAGATATAAGGTTTGCAATGCAAGCCGGGCACTGCTGGATCTTGTTTCATGAAGAAACCTATTTTATTTTTAAAATCACAACTAAAGGATAAAAAATTATTACGAGCGGGATTCGAACCCGCGTTCATCCATCCCCACAGTCGGGACTTGCTCTTCCAACTGAACAATTGTTGTGACGGAGTTATAGCTCAAATTTATCACTTCGTCGCTGTCGTTTAACCTGCCTTAAGGGGAAGGACCTATTTTATATTGAAGATACAAATAATCTCTAGAATTTGTTTACCTTGGAGTTGAAAGTATTATATTATGTTTACTTACAGCTACAGCTGCTCTTAGATGGACTTCTTTTTCGCACAGATAGCACCATATCCTCTCGGTTGATACGTTCATATGCACGCAGTGAGTGGAAAACGTCTGTAGAATAGGTTATTCATATATTAAACAACTAAACTAAAATATAATTG
Organism: Plagodis pulveraria; assembly: GCA_963890685.1. Classification (NCBI taxonomy): domain Eukaryota; kingdom Metazoa; phylum Arthropoda; class Insecta; order Lepidoptera; family Geometridae; genus Plagodis; species Plagodis pulveraria. The sequence continues at coordinate 11,316,334 of OY982971.1, forward strand.
GTGGTAATTTTGTCAGAACTTCCAAGATTAGGGTATTATTGGCTTACAGTGAATTTCCAAGCGATATTTTATAATAGTACATTATGACATAAGGGCGGTATGTTGAAAATTACAGCCAAGGCGATATTGGTACAAGAAAGCAGAGTCTGTAATTATCAAAGCGCACGTACGTCATATAACATATTTGCGAGGAAATAAATAAAACACGGAGTTTCATTTTCAACTAAAAAATTTGAATAATTAGTAAAATTTATTATTACGTTGCCAGTTGGCATTTTTATTGTTGTCAAGTTATTATTATCTCCCAAAGTTAATTTAATTCATAAAATGTTGACCACTTTTCTGACATAAAAACTCTTTGCTAAGATTTTAAATAGTACCGTTCGTTTTAGACGGAGCATCTTGATAAACCGTGCGTTTTACCTTATTAAAAAGAAACTCGTGCGTTTTACATTACAATAACGCACAAGTACGTAATGAGATACAATAATATATAGAAATTGGTGCAATACGAGACCCTTAACGAGCAAATGTATTATAAAAAAAATAATGCCTAACACTGTGTTCCGGCAGCAGTCCTTGAGAGCCAGAAAAATTACAGGCACATGAGACTTAACAACTGTACGTCTCAATGTGACGGGCACAGTGCAATTCATCGTTGACGAAATGCGTCTGGTATAGGCAGAGGTTAGTCCACTTAACATCAGGTGAGCTTGTCCGTCTCAATAACATAAAAAAAAATACTAGAACCTTTAAACTTAAAGAAGCTGTGCATTTCCTAGACCTAATAAAAATACCTTAGTATCTACTAGCTGTGGTACGAGGTAAACGAGACCTGGTGCTACATGTGGCCGCACCACATAATATGCTTTAAACTGAATGTCTTAGAAACAGCTGCACAGAATTTCGTGAAATATGACTAAGAATTAACGAATATTACCTGCTATTTTCAAATAAAAAAACATCAATTTCGGTTCTGCCGTTTTGAAGTGGCATAGTAGTGCCCGTGGAGAAAAGTGTCAAACTTATACTCGCTACACCGTAGGCTTTACAAATGGGCCTGGACCCCAACTTTTAGCTTACATTTGCTCACGAGTTTCATACGTACATTTTCAACGCCCTTGCGAGAGAAAAAAATATATATTGCACAAATGCGAAACAAACAACATACGAAAATTATGGGAAATAGCGTGCAAGTTTTTTTTTTGCTCGCGGTAAATGTATGATGTTTGATTACATATAAACCTCTTTGATGTTACAAATCTGTATTACCCGGTTAAATTTAAAATGCTCTGTTTACTCGCATATAATTTGCAGTTAGGTACTAACTTAACTTTGTAGGGATAAATTACCCGATAAAATTCAACATGCTGGGTATGTTTTGTTTTAAAAGGTTTCATTTGTAAAGTGGTAACCAAAGAGGGCTTTAGTCCTGGACCTGACTGCAGTCCTATAGAAAGTTCGCATATGGAGAATATTTTTTCAGGTCAGTTTAGTAGGTGACTTAAGTATTTTAGAGTTGGGTGGATATCCACCACCTAATACATTTTCCACATTGACGTCATCAGTTTTTATATAAAAAAAAGTAATTTTAAGCAACCTATGTAGTAGGGTATCAAATGAGTTGATTCGAAAGATATACTATACATCATTACGATTCAACCTGTTCCAAACATCAAAATTATTTTTTAAACACACCAATTTTGAGTGAGATAGTGGTCAAAGGCTTTGACCACTATCTCACCTGATGGTAAGTAATGATGTGGTCGAAAATGTTGTTCAGGCTTACCTAGAATTACTGGCTCTCAAGGACAGCTGCTGCAGTACACCGTTAGGTGCATGGCGACAGATTTTCTACTTGAGGTTGGTAGCTAGCCAGGCAGGCATTCGCAAAATGCCCTACCACCATGCTATAACGACTGCCATCCTAAGACGACAACCGGGACCGACGGCTTAACATGCCCTCTGAAGCACGGAAGCGGTCAGTAGTAGTGTCACTAGCGGTCACCCATCCAACTCATGACCGCGGCGGACGTTGCTTAACTTTGCTGATCGGTTAAGAACAGCAAACTTCGTTACGAGCGCTTCAAAAAGCTCTTCCTGACAGTAAAGAACTAAAAGATTTTTTCTAAAATATACACTAAATAACTCTTTATTCCCTCATATCTAACATAATGAAAAATATGAGGTTATAACAGGTCAATTGGCGTATATTTTAGAAAAATAAAACTCAACACTTTGCGTTGCAAAATAAGTAGGGAGGAAAAAGCAGATTATTTATATTTATAATTAGTATTATAAATTGGTTTGAGTTTCCTATACTTTGACACTGTTTGAAGAGCGAAAGCTGCAAATATATTATTATTAGATAATAAACAATATTTATAAAATAAGTATTATTCAGGGAGTATAGATTAAATCTTTTAATTATATCAATAGTTGTACCTTTATTCTAAAGTGGTGGTCGGGACTTCATCAAATGTTACAAGCCATCTGTCCTTTTCTATTTTACTCCTTTGTATATCTCTTTTGCTCTTAGATATATTTCAAAAGAACTATACTTATTTTATTATAATTTATTGCACGGCTCACACCAGGAATGCTTCACCAACAAATTTAAAACTAATATGAAATAAAAATATCTTAAAACTTTTGAATGTGTATTATGTTTTGTTAGTTAAGTGTTTATCAAAAATAAAAAGCTGAATTTCTATTGCACTTCATTAATAGATTGCACAACACTACTGACACGAGTACTACAATATATGCAGGGTTATTGGAAAAATGCCGACAACCTCTTAGGGTTGACTACTGCTAGTCCTAACAAAAAGTGTTTTTAACAGAATATGCACGAGGACCACCTGATGTTAAAAGTCTCTTGTGCCTGTAATTTATTATTTCATATATTTTTAAACTTAATAATATAAATTACAGGCACAAAATATGTGAACAAAAATAAAAAAAATCACTAAATTTTTGTTAGGATTACCAGAAGTCAACTACTAAGAGGTTTTTAGCATTTTTCCAATAACCTTGTATAAATCTAACTAATCACTATGGACAATAGAAATAACTTACTTTTTGATGCAGAGTGCTGTGATCGTTCTTTACTTCGGAGCAGCCGATGTGATGGCAATCTGGCTGCAGACATATCCACAGGTTTGGACCGGGGCAGCCGCAGTCAAAACACGTCAATGTCTGGAAAAGGAAGTAGTGTATTTTATACTATAACGTGATATAATGCACCAGCAGCTAGCCTATAAATAATTGACAGCCCAGAGAGACAGGATGACGCTGGAAAGACAGTTGATTGTTGGAAAGACAGTCAAGGGCTATGGGCCTAGCAAGCCAAGGCCGGGCACATTAAAGCTAAAAGTCTGAAAAAGAAAAATATCCCTGGGACAGTGCAAGAGGGGGGGCAGACGAACTGTCCACCAAATGATTCCCATGACGGCCATGGCGATCATACGGACTTGAAATGCCCTACGTGCGGGAAAATCTACAAGAGACGAGCCTGGTACGTGAAGCATTTAAAGACACATAATGGTGGGGAAGCACGACAGCCATAGGTAAGTTCTTCAACAATCACTGTAGATAGAGTTCACCCTCACATATCCCAAGGTGAGCCATTGTGTGACAACTACCAGGGGTCCATTAACATCCAGACACGTCTTGGCATCCCTTCCCTTAAACAGTCAATTTGGAAAGTACATGAACAAAACTTGGCAATCCTATAACATCCAGGATCAAAAAAGATTTTTAACAGCCAAGTAGACACTTTCCAGAATACTATTTATGACTACTTTTTTAGCACTATCCACTACCAACTAATTATCCTCACCAAAACAAAGAAAATACTTTTAAGTTGAAAATGCGGCGAAAGAAAAGTGTTAATATAGCAACTTAGGAATGCCAAGGCCATGGGCGATAACCATCTAAGTCATCAACTGTCCAGGGCATTGAGATCAATTCTTAAATGAATTCAAGGAACATCATTACAAATAAAAGTAAATCGCGATAACTCTATTCAAATAGAGCAAAACATGAGGTTAATTTTGATAAAATAACTTTTCAATACTTTAAAAACATTTTCAACAAAGAAAGTTTCTCTTGACCAATGAACAGATTTATGACCATTTCAAAAGCACATACAAAGTGCCCAAGCATGGGATATTATGAGGATCCCACACAAATAAAGGCCACATGATCCTCATGTTGAGTTTAAAATCAACGCATACTATACAGGAAATAAACAAAAATATTGAAAAAAAAACATTTAACTCAGCGCCAGGTCCTGATGGTATCCCATATGTATATAGTATATGAAAAGTGTCCACCGGTTCGTAAACATCTCTTAAATATCTTCATTAAGATTTGGTGAAGCAAGCAAATACCAGTGGCAGCATGAAAAGCAATTTTTGTCCTCATTTAAAAAAAAGATGAAGTAACTCATCCAAAAGATACTAGGCCGCTTGCACTAACTAACACAATATCCAATATATTTTTCTGAATTTTAGAAACTAGAATGATACAATTTATGGTCAATAATACGTTTTTGAGGCCCAATCACCAGAAAGGGTTTTTGCCTGGAATTTCTGGATACCTGGATTACAATACTCTACTAGTGGAAAGTTTAAAAGATGCCAGAGCACTTGTTGCTGCTTGTCACCAATAGCATTTAATATAGAAACCTATATTTTAATTGACAACCTAATTAGTCAACAGGATTATCGCTTTAAGATCAATAACAGATACACAGAGTCCATCTTAGCTGACGACCTTGCAATACTGACACATAACCCAAAACAATGTCAGGAACTTTTAAGAGATATGGATGAGTCATGTGCATGGACTGAAGGGTTGAGAACAAAACCAAGTAAATGCCACTGTTTGTCTCTGGGTAGACGGAATACCAAATTTACCTCTTAGGATCCAGGACTTTGATAGGAGGAGAATGTGTGTCCACAATTGCTGAAGCTGTGCCATTTCATTTCTTAGTAGAAAGCTAGATCACAAAGGATGCACACCATTTCTAGATGCAGTAGTCAATAGCTTTCTAAAAGACCTTAGTATGGTAGACCAACAAGCAATAAGTAAAATTAAAAAAGTTTGAATACATAATATCTACTTAACATCACGATTTTTCAAATAAAAACTATATTTCCTCAAAGTATATTAACATTTAAGGAGAAATGCAATATACCTAATTTGACATCTCACAAACATTTTTAGAATTTTATATATATCAAGCAGCCTCAGAAATCCTAATATACACACATATTTTCATATTCATTTATTACATATAAAATAAAGTTGTTGTTGTGGATATACTGTAGGTATACAGAAATTAGATAGCTTAGTAGTAAAACAATAAATGTTCTACTCAACCTACTGCTAGAAACTGAGGGATGAAACATAATGTCCAAACAAGAGAAACATGTAAATAACTTACAAGTTAAGTTACTTGCTAGGCTATCAATTCAATCATATTTACATAGCAACAATTGTCGCTTAATGCTTCAGTAATTGCATAAGTCTAGGTAGGTGCTAAGTAGCATTGTAAACATCCTGTAACTAGGAAAAATAAGTTGCTAGCACAACAAAGCGGCTACTCATGAAGTTGGTATGCAAGACACAAAGAGCACTCAGTAGGCAAAGTTACACAATGTAAATTAGAGTAGGTAAAATGATAATTATCGTCAAGCAGTGACATTACATTTTAGGTTATAAAACTAACAAATAACATCACCATACCTCTTTTGACTGCCACAAATCCTTCCCGAGGATGTCCACGAGCTTGTTCAGGTGTTCACACGTCACTCCTTTATCCATTATAAAAGAATTGCTTATAGCGTAATTTAAACGAAATGAAGTTTACAGATTCACAGAAGTAGTAAATATTGAAGACATTTATATTATAAATCCACAGTGGATACAATGAAGATATTAGAAACAGCAGGAATACAAAGGAATGCTTTGTCTAATGTTTGAGAAATCATTTTGAGTGAATATAACAGATAATTGAATTATGTATTACAAAAATTTCCTTCAACACAAAATCTTTCGTGACGAGCGAAAAGTCAGTCACAAATAGTGTTGCCCCAATCACAAATTATATAGATATGTCTCCCCAAATGTGTCAAACCGGGAAATAAAAAAGATCGAGTTTTGAGGTAAAGGAACGCAAATGAAATATATGACTTTGTTCATATAAAGTAGCCAAAAAGGAAACCCTATCTGGAGTGACTTCCAATTCACCCTAACCCTTGCATTTTATGTTTATTGAGGTTGAAATATTTCATTGAAATGTAACTCGTGCAAGTAATGGATTGGGATACCAGAGCGCTGGCATGCACATTGCATGCCACGGTTTTACTCGCACGTGTGGTCAGTATGGATGGGCGTTCGAGCCGCGTTTCCATCTAGTGAAATGATTGTACAGGCAACACGTTTAAATTCGAAATGTTATTAATATTTGCGAAACTAAAACCGAAAAGTAAGAAATAATCGGGATTATCGCAACTGTGTGTGGAAAATTAACACATTAAATAAATATATGAATGTTTGCCAGCATGTCAATGAGACCAGAGATAAGTAAGATAGAGGCTTGCAAGGGTTTGCATACGTGTTGCCATGGGCATACCCAGTTGGGACAATGACTTTGTCATGGAAGTAATAAGTACTACGTACAACAGGAATGACCTGTTGTCGCAAAATTGAAGCCGAACGAGAGCTCAGTAACTGTACGTCTTATCCCTCTCTGGCGATGGTGACTAAAAATAAATATTTGTGATCTGACGTCAGCAGATCATTGCTTCAGATGGATATTAATCAAAGATGCTAATGATAAACTTGCCCTTTGCGGGCACTATACATTTCCTGTTTTTGCTTGCTTTTCACACTCGCATCATATAGGTACTTACCTACTGTAGGCTTATTAGCTAACTCTCGGTGAACTTCAACACGAAGACAATTGGGTTACGATTCAGGGGTATTATCTATCATTTTTACTGACGATGGAAGTTGAATGAACTAACAAAAGTGAAATAGATTGGGTCTTTTGCGTGTTTCGTTTATGCTTTCGTGAAATTTCTGGCCCTATCTTAGTGCCATTTGGCCCTAAATGGAATTGTGAGGCGCAAAATGGTAATTATATTGCGATTATATAATAATTTAAATAGGGAGTTAAATCATTTAATTACATATCATTAAAGTACATATAACTCGCACATATCTTCTAGATACGCTGTTAATGATGTATCTCCTAAAATGATATCGAAACGCAAGTTGACATTTGTTTGTCAACGTCAGTTTCGCGCGCTATACAAAAACGTTCGTGAAGTGGAAGATTACTTGTGATTGTGAATTGTAAACAAAGATTACATTGTAAATTGAGCAAAATAAAACTAGATGATGTGATTAAAAATTACAATTACTTGGCTCATGGCATCCGAGCAAATGGCGCAAATGCTGGGGGTGATAGTTGGCCACTTGCAGCGCATAGAGGCCGCACACAGAAGGCACTACTTTTTATCGCCTGATAAGCGATGATGCTACCTAACATGGTGCACACAGATTTAGTTCAACAGCTTTGCTAGCGGCGGGCCTACTGCTTGCGGCGAAGATATACAAAACGCAAGAAGATAAATCACGAACGAGTTTCTTACATTTACCACTGACAGTGCGGAAATCACCTATGCACTCAGGAAACCAACAGCTAGGTCAAGAGTCATGCCCGATTGTCACTTGGCGCTACAAAATCTAGCAGACATAATTATATAAGGTAACGGTGACATGTAATAAGAGCCACAGTTCAAATCAGGGTAAAAATAGAGCAGTTATTCATGTCAAGGGAAGGAGTGAAAAAGAATATCTCTACAGACGTTGCATAGCTCTGTAAGCGCACAGCAAAGGAAGCACAGAATCTGTTGCATGTCTACACTGAGAAACAACTACAAAATCTATGGAACAAGAAGTCCGACTAAATATGCGGTGTCCTTCCTGATATAAAACAAAAAAGAATCTAATAATCTACTTAAGCTCACGAGGGCAGATCTCCATGTGAAGATTGGGATCAATACTGGCCATTGTGACCTATACTATCACCTACACAAAACTGGAGTAACAGAGTTCACTGTGCCAGGGCTGCTTGCATGAGAATGAAACTGTAGAATGTGTTGCTCCACTGCAACTCCATACAAGATACTGAGGATAAGAAGCGGCTGGGGCTGGGCTGGTTGGGGTTGGCTGGCAGGAGGGAAATGCACAATACACCCCAAGCAGGACATTGCTGCAGGATTCATCACCCTTTTAATATTAGGATAGTATTGCTGTATTTTATATTGTTTATAAATAAATGATAAAGTATTTATTGAGTATTGTACTTTTTATTCAGCTAGTTCGATTACATCCACAGAGAAGAACCAGCAAGAAACTCTTGTGGAGCATCTTAAAATGTTTAACAAAAATTCCATAATATTATCTTACACTAGAATACATTCTTTAATTTTATTATCTGATAGAATACTAAGTTACAAATTAGAGATACAATGCTATACATTAAAAATAATATAATATATAGGGGAAAGTTTGTTGTATGTCTGTTGCGCCTTCACGCTGAAACGGCTGAACGGATTTGCATGAAATTTGGGATTAAGATGGCTTATACCCTGGAATAGCACATAGGCTACTTATCATTATTATCACTTCGCTGGTGACACCGCGGAGCGCAGTTAGTATCATATAATCTTACAAAAGAATTATTTAAAAAAACCTGTCACGTCGCACATCAAAATCAGTGTTCCAGTGTAGGCTGTAGAGGGTCACAAAGAATTAAGCCATACATACTTAAATACAAACATACTCTCAAAAAACATTACTCTAGTTAAAATCTAGTGAAACATAGTTTAAACATCTTAAAATGATTTTACTAATATGTACATAATCGTTTTTTCTTCTGCTAATTTCGTTTTATTATGTTCCTATTAATATTATCATCCTATTATATGTCCTTCTAAAGGATTTCCTTCTTCTGTAATACAAAGTTACACAAGACCACACAGTCTGACTGTTTTGCCTGCCATATACGGGGTGCATAGTGCATCAACCTGTAAAAAAACAAACAAAATCAGATATATTTAAAGAGTCATGAACAGCAATGTTTGATACACTCTTGTTGTATTGCACTATTTTACCTATGTGAGGTGTCGACCGGACCACAATCTTTCCACAACACCTTGCCTTTCCCCATCTAAGTTTTGGTGGTTCCGCCGCTCATGTGCAGGTTCTGGCTGTTGTGACCGGTCATTTAGAATTTCTTCATCGTCAATGGTGAAGCGTTGGTCATACACAAAGTTATGCAAGACCGCTCACGCATTGACTATTTTCCCTTCCTTGACGGGAGCATAGTGCATCACCCTATTTAAAAAAAAAAAAAATTTAAAAGGGATATAAGTTCAAGTAAAAGTAAAACACTGCTGGAAGTTTTGGATATGATGTTGTGATTGTAGGAAGACCATAAACTACTTACCTGTGTGCCAAGAGACATCGGAAGCGAGTTTTCAGCACACCAATACAACGCTCTACCACATTCCGTGTGCGAACATGCTTGTAGGTGTATAATTCTTCAGGCGAGTTTGGCACAGCGTTGAGGATTGGTGTCATCATCCATGGTCGCTGTGCATAGCCCGAATCACCTGTGGTGTTTTGATACATTATTAATTTAATCACTTATGAATGGTTGGTATGATTATGTATATATGTGTATCTGTGAAACCAATTGTCCTTAAATTTGTTTACTTACCTAAAAGCCAACACCTTTCCCCTTCAGCATTAATGTCTTGCATCAGAGCCTTTACTTGGCTATTATTCCAGACATGAGAGTCATGGCTCTGACCTCCAAAAGATGCATCTATGTGCAGGATGCGCAAATCAGCATCACAAATCTAAACAAACAAATGTTTTTTTAGTAAGTAGGTTTATAAAAACATGTCTTGTGTTATACCTTACCTACATCAAAACTCATAACATACAATTAGGACATTCAATGAATGGTATTGCTTCCTATTGTAGTAGGCCTCTTCATCTTCACTGGGACGAATGATTGCAACATGAGTGCCATCAATGCATCGCACCAGGCCAGGAAATGCATGCTTATCCATGAATCTGCAACAAGAAGTTCTAGTTTATTATCAGTATTACTATTTTATATGACAGCATTTTATAGTATCTTGATCTTTAAATGTACATGTAATGATGTGAACACATGCCTTTTGCTCTGATGCATATGCTTATTAGGTATAAGAAAACTAAAAGTATATGCAAATTTAAAAAATTGCAAAATTCACCTCTTTGTGATAGCCTCACGCTCCACCATAGTCATAGGAAACTTTATATATTTGGCCTGAATCTCTGGGTTATTCAGGGCTTTGGTGACATCTCTTAGACAGAGTGACACAGAGGCTTGTGACAGGCCTAGGTGGTAATAGGCACCAATGTTCTTTTGATAGCAGCCGTTGGCATAAAATGCCAGTGCTGCCAATATCTGAAAGACAGTATCAACGTCATATTTAACAACATCAAACACTATACATTATTTGAAAAGGAATCTAACTAAGGTAGGTACCTTAATCTCTGGCCGTACAGCGCTAGTGCGCTGGTTTACCGGCAAAAGCGGAATTATATCTTCGCAGAGTTGTTCGAAATCGGCTTTTCGTAGACGGTAATGCCCGACAAATTCCTTCTCAGGTAACAATAGAGGCTTGCTAGCCTGCCTGAGTACCCTGCGCTCAATGATCAACAGCCTTTTAAGGCGTTCTTCCTCTGCAGCTGCCAACAACATCGCTCCAGCCATATTGCTACCTGAAATCAAAGATTAATATCGAAATTGAATAGTATACTCAAGCTAGCAAGAATAATAAGCAAATATATCAATGCAATATTATTGAAACAAAGAAAAATCCTGTTCGACTTTCACAAGTGTTAATTAACACGAAAGTCCAAATTTCCGCAGAATGAGTGGCTGAAATCAGAAAAAATAATATGGATCTTTGAATATGCAAATTTTAGTAAGAAAATGTCTTTAAAAATGCAAACTCGCAATAAAAACCCGCCAACCAGTGAGCAATAAAGCTCCCTTGTTCATTTGACGTTTCGTAGTGGTCTTGAAGCTGTCATTAGAGTTACATAATACCAATTTTACGTCAAAAGTCCCTAGTTTCGTTCATTCTCTCGTCTTCAGATAGTCTGGTAATCGTCTTGTCGGTTAATTCAAAAATTGATGTCCACTCTGACGTTCACGAAGCCCACCGAGAGTTACGTAATAGCTCTGCTGGTCCTTGTGGGACACGACATGCAGCTGGACTGAGATAAAATTACGATAAGCTACCTATTGTCATATATTTAATTAATTAGGTAAGAAAAAAAACCAGTTAAGTTTACATTTGAGTTTAATTCTAAATCAGACATTGCTAAATAAAACAGTCTTGGGAAGTTTCTGCCGCAAACCCAGCTTATTCCTTAAATTATAATATTTATCCATATTTCCCTAAAATTAGGATCTTTAGGAAATCTGAAATTGAAACGAAATTATTTTAATAGAGAAAGGAATAAAAAATGCATAGGTATTTAAGTTATTTTTTCTTGAACTAGGATTGGATAGTCATGCTCCGCCCAGCATGAACTGGAGGCATACCCAGGAGGAGCGGGACCGCGGCGGTCGTGGGATCCGACCTCTCCTTGCCAGCCATCACCGTAAAGATGGTCGGTGACGAGAGGTCGTGGGAGACGGTGGCCTGGTTTTGTGAGACAATTGTATCACAGAGGCCGGGGGCGGAGGAGTGGGAAAGGGAGAGAGATCCTCTTTCTGTTCCGCTCCGCAGAGCGCGGACACGGGGGCGAGCCGATCGCACTCGCACTCCGTCTCCGCTCAGAGGACCTGGGGCGTCGGCCGTGGGGACAGCCGGTAACCCCCATCAGGGTTAGGTCCTCATGAGGTGTGGATGCTCTCGTGTTCCGGGGCATCCCACGAGGTGGCAGTGGTGGGGAGTTATTCCCAGAGGGTGGGCCCGTTTAAGCGGGCAGCTACGTCGGTGGGGGCAGCGGATAAGAGCGCGAGTCCCGCGGCCCCTGCCGCTAGTCGAAGACGCCGGAACACCGTGAGGTTTTTAGTCGGTAGTGGGGTTCGTATTAACTCTGAGCCCGGCATAACCACCTGCTCCCCGGCGGGTGTGTATGCTTAAATGCATTTTCCTCAATTGGATTGTCATGAATGGTCACCGTAATTCTTAACTAACAAATTATGTTTAAAACTATTACCTGGGAAAAGATAAACCACAATCAAGATAATACTCGCTTTCCCAAGCCTTCACGACACAAATTCTCCCCATTTTAACTAAAATTCTTCAAAAATGTCACGAAATCAAGAGTCTGCGACTTCATGTGTGGTTGTCAGGTCAGGCTGTCAAATACGGACGTATTTCATACAAATAAAAAAAAAACCTATACGCCAATCGCAAAAGTTTTGGGTTAATAAGGCGTTTTAAACAATATTGCTCTAACATGTCGGTAATGAATTATTATTCATCTTTACAAACATTTTGGAAGTTAATGTTTTTACTTCATTACATGACATCAATCGCATATTTTTCTACAAACAACGAAAGGATTGAAATCAACTAAACTCTGGCAACTCTAGGTCACTGTTAGAACGGGACCCAGCGTTCCGTGGTTGCTTTCTCACTTGGCTTCATTTTCATTTTGCGCGCAACAAGACTCTTACGACCTAAACATAAGGTTTTATTTTCTTTATTTTAGCTGCAAGATGCACAGATGGAGCTCATTCCTGTTGTACGTAGAACTTATTGCTTCCATTCTTTGACCACGTTTGCGTCTATGGTTATAACTTATGAACCATAGACACAAATGTGGTCAAAATTATCCAAAATACTAAAAAGTTAGTTAAGCTGTTATGTTAGTGATAGGTTAGTGACGGAACATAATACATTATTTATTAAATATATGAATACTTTGGGATTTATTAACTGAGAATAGTCTCAGATGTAATATTTTTCTACACTGCAACCTTTGTTTTTCTCTGTAAAGTAGAGTAGACACTAGACAATAGTGACAACTTGGTATTTTTTCTTAAGGGTATATTCCATTTGCCGCTAAGAACGTTATTTTCGATAATTTTGATCACATACTGCGTCTATGGTTGTGATCACTGTGATCGTTTGTAACTGTCATCCCCTGTTCCATTTAGGATAAGAACGCTAATGATAACTCCAATAATAACTCCACGTGAGAAAAGAGCAGAAAAAGCGCGGGAAACGTTCAACTTGGCGGGAGCGTAAAATTTTGCATATTTTTTAAATTAAATTTTAATTGTAAATAGTGGTCAGTAGAGTAGTATTTGTACATATCTTTTATTAATTGTTTGTATAGTTTATTTTTTAGTGTACATAATCTGTAGGTAAGTCCATTTTGTGTAATTTTCGGAATGGAGGAGCCCCCTGACCCAGGGGGCTCAGTTCCTCCGGCTGCGTCATTTATTACTGTAGCTTCCAATGAATCTGGCATGGAAACCGATGGCTCATGGGTTTCTGCTAAAAATTTGAAAAGAAGCCGTCCAAGCAAGGTGTGCAGGCATTGCAATAAACGTAGACGTAAACGTAATTCTAATTCTGAACCCAAAGAAATTGATTGCGTTTGCGATCATGTCGAAATAATCCCTGAAAAAACAACGGTCGTAAATGAAATTATGAAACCAGATTCCATAATGCCTAAACCTAATTTAACACTGCCTAATAATGAAACCTTAATTGCCAAGACAACTGACACCCATCCTCGTCCTCCACCCATTGGTAGGACTTTGTATGAACCCACGGATGTAGCTCCCTTTATTGTACATGTTCAAAGAGAACAGACAAATCCAGACGACAACACTTCCTTACACCCTATTGCCTTCGGTAAATTTTTGCAAAAGCAATGTTTCAACAACATTGTAAATGGCAGTCTCAAACGGATCGGTCGAAACAGAATTTCCCTAGCATTCACACACTTTGAAAATGCTAACGCATTTTTAGTGCATGACAGTTTAATTAAGAATAAACTAAAAGCATTTGTTCCTACATTCAATTTAACGCGAATGGGCCTTGTCAGAGGAGTCCCAGCTGAGTGGACCCCTGAAGAGGTGATGGAGAATACTACTGTTCCTTTAGGTTGTGGAAAGATCTTGAAAATTCGAAGGTTAAATTACAAAACTACTGTAGCAGGAACACCAACATGGAAACCATCACAGACTGTGGTAGTTACTTTTGACGGTCAGGTATTACCAAAGAGAATATACATCTGTTATAATGCATTACCAGTTGAGCTTTATACTTATCCAACAATTCAATGCTATAGCTGCTGTCGCTTTGGACATACCAAAGTACAATGTAGGTCTAAACCTCGTTGTTACAAGTGTGGCCAGGCACACACAGCTGATAGTTGCAATATAGTAGAACAAGGTGCATCCTGCTGTCTCTGTTCTGGTTCTCACTTTGCTACCAGCAAGAGTTGCCCAGAGCATGACAGACAGAGAAAAATTAAGCAATCCATGGCTGAATCCTGCATATCATACTCTGAAGCCTCTAAATATTATCCACCTGTCTCAAAATCTTATGCAGAAATTCTGTCCACAAACCAATCAATTCCTACAGAAAGAAAAATTTCATCCACCAAATTTTCATCATCATCCACCACCTCCTATAAAAAATCTGTAGCATCGAAACCACGGCAGGCACGTCAGCCTTCTGTAGGATATGATTGTGCTACTCACCAAGAAATTATAAAAGAGTATGATATGCCGGCTCCACCAAATGGATGTGCTATTTCATCCAATACTATTAATAATAATCAAACTTTAACTGAAATCATTATCATGTTAATAAGCACCCTTTCTCAGTCCAACCTTTTAAAACCGAACCACGCTGCCCCTATATTAGACCTTCTCAAAAATATAATGAATATCCATAATGGATATACATCATCAAATGATGAACAATTGTAATCATTCTTTGGCAGTTCCACTGCAATACCCTCATGTGGTGCTGCAGTGGAACTGCCGAAGTGTGATTGACAAAAAATCAGAATTAATTAACCTAATCAATAAATATGAACCATCTGTTATTGCTTTGGGAGAGACATGGTTAAAGCCAAACTCTCCTTTCAAAATCAGAGGTTACACCTGTCTTCGCCAAGACAGAAATGACGGGCATGACGGAGCAGCTCTGCTCGTCAAGAACAATTTAGTTATAAACCATATTCCTCTTCCTGATCATAATGATTTTTTTATAGTAGCAGCTGTTGTCATTAATATATGCTTTGTATCTATTTATATTCCTTATATATCTTCCTCAATTCTACAAGAACTTAACCATATATTACATTCTCTGCCAAAACCACTTCTTCTATTAGGTGATTTTAATTGCCATCATAGATCATGGGGTAGTTCAATCTCAGGACGTTACAGTGGAGAACTGATAGATTTATTGGACCAACACAGTCTTTGTTTACTAAATACTGGTATTCCAACTAGACGCACAAAACCACATGAAAACCTTAGTGCTGTAGATCTTTCTATTACCTCTCCAACTTTAGCCTCTGCACTATCATGGAAAACTCTTTCATCTACTTTTGGCAGTGACCACTATCCCATAATTATATGTTTCCCCGGTAACAAAGTTAAAACTATTCCACCTAAACCACGAATGAAATATAGATTAATAAAAGATAACTGGCCAATATTCAAAGAATATACTGAGGATAAATGTCAACGTTTACCTGACATAGCTAATAATTGTAAACAGGAATGTAGTACAGCTCTATGTCAATTGATTACAGAAGCAGCTGATGCTTCTTTTCCCCTTAAGAATGCTTCTACTGGTAGATTACCATCTCTTACATGGTGGGACAGTGAATGTACTGAGGCAGTAAAAAAAAGGAAAGAAGCAGAGATAGAATACAATACAAATATGACTGACGAAAATTTCAATATTTTAATAGACATAATTGCTAACACAAAAACATTTTTAAGAGAAAAAAAGTTTTTAGGTTGGAGACAAAACTGCACTTCTATTTCGCCTAAAACTCCTCCTTCAGTGATGTGGACCAAAATTAAACGTTTCCGGCTAGGTGTCTCCGATTCCACCTTTAGCACAATTCCACCATCCATGTCTGAAGAATTCCTCAACCATTTAGCGCCTCCATTTGTACCGGAACAAGAATTGTTCCAACCTTTACAATCGCCATTCCGCAATGATAATGACTTCCTTTATTCTCCTTTTACTATTAATGAACTTAAAGGTGTGCTTTCTAGCGTTCGGGATTCAGCTCCGGGCGAAGATGGCATTCCATATTCCTTTTTTTCAAATCTTGGAGATAATACATTAGAATATTATTTACAACTGATAAATTCAATAATTATGACAAGCGACACTGACATACCATTGACATGGAAATCACAGATAGTGTTGCCAATTTTAAAGCCAAATAAAAATCCTTCTGAACCTTCATCTTACCGTCCCATAGCGTTATCGCCGGTTATCGCTAAACTTGCCGAACACTTAGTTAAAAATAGATTAGAATGGTTTATAGAAAATAAAAATTTGCTTTCAAAGTCACAATTCGGATTCCGAAAAGGAAAAAGTACATACGACAATATCGGCATACTTATGTCAGATATACGATTGGCGTTTTCTAAAAATGAATCAGTTGTAGCCGTTTTCCTGGATATTAAATCCGCCTATGATAATGTCAGCATAAAATTATTAAAAAGAAAGCTGGAAATATTATCTTTTCCAATACACCTTACAAATTTTATCATAAAATTATTGTCTGGACGTATAATCAAAATAGAATCGCACAGTAGAATAATCTGGAAGGGACTGCCACAAGGCTCCGTTCTAAGTCCAATTCTGTATAATATCTATTCACACGATCTAGAAGGCTCATTAAATGGATCGTGCAATATTTTGCAGTATGCTGATGATGTTGTTTTATACTGTTCTAGTAAATACGTCAATGCAGCTTCTTCTCACTTATCAAACTCCTTAACATTGCTGAAAATTTGGTTAGACAAGAACGATTTGGAACTTTCAGTGTCTAAGAGTTGTGCACTGTTGTTCACTAGAAACCGTATGCCTCCACCTATTACGCTATACTACAATCGGGAATTAATTCCTATTAAAACAGAAACAAAATTTTTGGGTGTCATATTTGATGCTAAACTTTCCGGTTTGTCACATTGTACCCATATTGCTGCAAAGTGTGAGCGCTCGCTTAATATCCTTAGAAGTCTCTCGGGCGTTTGGTGGGGTGCACATCCCTTTTCTTTGAAGTTGGTCTACAATGCCTTGATAAGAAGTGTTCTTGATTATGGAACCTTCTTGTTGGAACCATGTAGCCTAGCTGGAATGAAGAAATTGGATGCTATCCAGACGAAAGCCCTTCGGATAATAACTGGAGCAATGAAAAACAGCCCGATAAACGCATTACAAGTCGAATGTGTTGATCCTCCACTTTACCTACGAAGACAATACTTGGCCGATAGATTCTTTAGTAAAATGTTGCAGTTTTCTGAACACACACTTTTGTCAAAACTTCTTCTCCTTATAGAGCAAATCGATTCTTCTCCTTATTGGAAACATAAATCTCTACCGTGTTTAATCCAAGCCCACAATAATTATAAAACAATAAATGCACAAACACACTGTTCTCGTAATCTGTCCCTTTTTGAATCTGACTACCAAGCATTAATTATTTCACCAACCGTTCACCTTGATTTAGGGATCCATAAAGGTGATTTGTTGGCAAATAATTTTTTTAATTCAGTAGTTGATGATAATTGGCAGGGATGGCATCAAATTTATTGTGATGCCTCCAAACATTCTAACAACGACTGTGTTGGTGTGGGATTATTTCATAAGCAATACAAAATTGTCCAGAAAGTAAAATTTCCTCCCCAAACTTCAATTTTTACAGCTGAATGTTTTGGTATTTATAAAGCTTTAGAATACATTAATTTAATGAAACTTTCTAAAACGGTTATATTTTCTGACTCAAAAAGTGCAATACAGGCACTTGAAAGATTTCCTTTTAAAAGAAATGCATACTCCCCGATTATTGTAGCTTGTCGAGAAATGCTTTTGAAATGTGTGAATAAGGGCCTCTCTGTTTCTTTTGCTTGGATTCCCAGTCACAGCGGTATAATCGGTAACGAAAAAGCCGACGAACTCGCTAATAGCGCCGTACAATGTGGTGACTTGTATCCTTACAAAAATTATAGTGAAGACATTGCCGCTCTTTCCAAGCTTTATCTTCAAAAATCTTGGAGTGAAGTATGGAAAAACGGTGCTAGATTGAAGGGCAAGTATTACTACTGCATTCAACCCAACATTCCAGTAAAACCCTGGTTTTACATTGCTAAACTAAATAAGAGAGCTACGTCCGTGCTTATAAGAATGAGATTAGGACACATGTGCAGTCCAGCACACCTTGCTCGTATTCGTGTAAAAGATTCGAATATTTGTGAATGTGGGCAGGATGTGGGTGATGCTAATCACATCTTCCTAAACTGCCCACGATACGATTACTCTTTCTTATACCAAAGTCTGATAGAATTTAATATACCTCTTCCCACTAATATACTATGTTTATTATCTTCTAATTCTATTTCTATATATAAAGTCATTGCTTCATTTATTGAAGTTAATGACATTAAGTTGTAAAAATGTATAAATATTGTATGCTTTTTTGTAATGATTTTATGTAGCATAATTGTCTCAATTTTATTCCTTAACTCTCCTGACCCTATCCTTTTATCCGTACCTAATCCTTGTTTATAAATACCGATCAGTTTCCCCGTTTTAAATTCAAAAAATAAAAACATGACTCTGGCAAATGCACAATGTGCGACGCCAATTCCTCACAATTTAGAGGAAAAAAAAAAAAAAAAAAAAAAAACTCCACGTGACTTATGAAACTAGCATGAACGGACATTGGCAGAATTGTGGTAACATTAAACCGCAGAAGCCATTAACAAAGAAATAATAATAATAAGAACGCTAAGAATGCCACTAAAATTTGCCACTTCTGTCACTTTTGACATTAGATGTAGCGTTTATGGCGAAAATAACGCCAAGACCCATGTGGAACAACTTTTTGGGAGTGTGATCGTTTTTAGCGTTTTTAGCGAATCTTACTTCAAATGGTAAGCACCCTAACTATACTCAGGGTTGGATTCAGACCCTCAAAAAAATATACTACATGGTAAATAAAGTTATACTATTTGTTCAAAATTATACTATGTTTAACGTTTCAAGTTTTTTATCATATCGTATCATGTTTAGTTTTTTGGCATTTATGTTTTGAATTAAGGCGAACATTGATAGACCAATGGAGAAGCCTTTGAAAATGGTCAAAAGTGAAAAAAAAAATATAATAGTCTCTTTCGTTTGTTTCCACTCTATCCGTGCGACTCGTCATTGGCGAAATTGTGGCAACACCACAGAAGCCACCCAAAAAAGAAGTTGAAGTTGAAAAAAAATAAGGTAGGATGAAATTTGCTGAAAATGTAAGGGAATATAACAAAAGTGAAAGGAAAAAATAATTTACGGGCGAGCTGAGTTCGGGAAGTGTAGGGGGTGAGTTTATATGGGTAAAAAAACGGTTTATCCCAATTTCCGGCAAAACTACAAGTCCTGTGGAGCAAAATTATATGACAAAGTTGTAGGTAAAAAAATGATCCAAAACTTTTGTCTCCACACTTTTTTCACTGACTTAACGATACTACATACCACACACGGTGACATAACGATACTACATACCACACAATCATAATGAAATTATTAATTATGGTATAAATAGTATAATTATACTACGAAATCCAACACTGACTATACTGCTGTATGTATTCTGTTTCTGTTCAAATTCAACAAAGACAAGGTACAAAATAAATGTCTTAAACGGTTTCTAATCGGTCGCGATGACTTCTGCATCATCGAGCAGCGCTCGGTCTTTGTTTGCTGAATCAAAGCAGAGGTTAGCAGAAAGAGTTCAAGTGAACATGAACAATATATCCTCATTGGCCCGTCAGATTCAAAGGGGCTCCAAGTCTAATGAGGTAAGCTGGTAGGTATTTCCTTACATATATTTATATATCGTCACCCCTATCTTCTTAGAAGGGTTAGGCACAGGTATCAATAGCCCACGTCTCGCCAGTCGTGTTATACTCCCACGTATAAGGATGTGAGCCTATTGCTATCTACCGGACACAGTTCTGGACTCAGGATATGTCTTTAAAGTGTCCAACATCAAGTGTCCAGTACAACGAGATTCAAAAGAGGCGCCTTTACACATCATCAAGGCAGTTTATTTATTATAAATAATCCTAATTTTAAATATTAAAAATGTTAAAGATAAAAGTGGCTGCTCCTAATTTAAAAAATCTTAAAATAATTAAATAAGTCATTATTACTGCACCTTCAGCAATCACTCAGGCATATGCAGTTACCATGTGTGATCTGTTTTAAACATGTTGTTCCATTGCAGCTCTTAATGAAGTCGGCCCGAGACATGGCCAACACTGAGAACCAAATGGAGAGCAGCGAAGAAAACCTTCGTAAAATGCAGCTTATCTCTGTCCACATGGGTTATCAGTATGAGAATATTCTAAAGTCTGCACAGATGCTCTCAGAAATTAAAGAGCAAGTTGCAGCAATGAGGCGATGAGATTGTAAGAAGCAAATGATTTTTAATTGTCTTCTTAGGAAAGAAAAGATGTACCAACCCAATATATAACTTGCATTGGGGCAGAGAGAAAATGAATAACATTAAATTTTAAATGTGGAATATTCCACATTTGAATTGAAGAGACCCTCATATCTTATCAAATCTAAAGAGATCATAATATTTAATTCTAAGTTACTAAATTGCTTTCGATTTTCATCTCATAGACTCACTCCTTATCTTGAAATTCTCGATAAACTACACATCTATTATCTATTCCCTTCAGGAAAGTGCATGCTTTCATACAACTTCACGGTCACCGAGCCATATCCTGAAAATCATTACGAATACAATTCAAATTTGCCACTTTAATCCACTTTTGCCACTACATTTACAGAGTAAGGTAAAATATCACAACATACAATTACACTGATGACAAAATAATTTGAACAATCAATATAAATTTCAATCAAAAATAAAAATACATAGGAATGCAAAAAAATCTTTTATTTCTCTTAATTAGCTTTGTTTGTGATATTGATTAAGTTGTGTTTTTCATGTGAAATAAACACTTAAAAACTTGCCAATGTAAATGATTGACGATGATTTTGTTCAAACAACAATTTAGTACAACTTATTAGGACATCCAGGACCCAGGTGAACAAATGAAAACTAGCCAGGTGGACCAAAGGTAATGAACTCCATCTGTGATAGTGCAAGAGGAATATCATCCTTATTTTTTACATGTTTTTTATTATTGCTCATAAACCTTTGACCACTATCTCTCCTAATGGTAAGTGATGATGTGATACAAGATGTTGTTCAGGCTAACCTAGAATTTCTGGCTCTCAAGGACTGCTGCTGGAACATACGGTAAAGTGCTTGGCGACAGATTTTCTACTTGAGGGTGTTAGCTAGCCAGGCGGGCATTCGGAAAATGCCCTACCACCATGCTGTAATGACTGGCATCCTACATGTTTTTTAGCAATAATAATTGCTCATAAGCTACCCTTTGACCACTATCTCTCCTAATGGTAAGTGATGATGTGATACAAGATGTTGTTCAGGCTAACCTAGAATTTCTGGCTCTCAAGGACTGCTGCTGGAACATACCGTTAAGTGCTTGGCGACAGATTTTCTACTTGAGGGTCTTAGGTAGCCAGGAGGGCATTCGGAAATGCCCCACCACCATGCTGTAACGACTGGCATCCTAGGACAACAACTGGGACTGACGGCTTAACGTGCCCTCCGAAGCTCCGAAGCCTAAACAGAGAAGCATCACTAGTAATGCCACTAGCGGTCCAAGTGCGCAACGGACCGCAGCGGGAGCTTAGATGGTTTACTGGTTACAAGTTAATAATCTAAGGGCGGACGTTGCTTAACTTAGCTGATCGGTTAAGAACGGTTAAACAAACTATGATATAGTCCCTGATAGTCATCAGGATGGAGTAGGCAGTATGTAAGATTTTTTTATTGCGAATAGTTTAAGACTTTGATCACAATCTCACCTGAAACTTAGTGGTGAAGTGGTGATGATGACGTCAACTCGCTGCTAGAGGACACTGGTCTGCTCTGGATGCAAGTGCTAATGCTTTTAATACTATTCTCTTTTAGAATGTTGCATGTTTCCTATTTATTGTAAGTATCTAGTTTGTAAATAAAATATGGTCATAATTAAAAAAAGTCGCAGACCCTGGAGTCTGTGGAGTGTAGATTTATAAAAATAAATAAAAATAAAAAAAGTACAGTTGCCAGAAGTCCGGAGCACAGCGGCAAGTGTTTGGCAACATCTTTTTTACTCGAGGTTGGTAGGTGACCCTTCTACTTCATGAAATGCCCTACCACCATGATGTGAAGTTCAAGATAATTATTCAACAGTTGCAGTAATAGGTAAACTGTGATTAGTCAGGTCAGGAAATTTTTCCATTGTTATATGTAAAAGAATATAATTATCTCAAATTTGTTATGGTTTACTCAAAGCTGTAAATAAATATTTTTCATTTTCATATTATCAAAATCGGTTAAGTAAATCTTACTTCTTTAAGTATACAATCTATAAAAATCAATATATCGTATACATAAGTCCATAACTTCCCGCGGGACTTGAACCCGGAATACTGGTGCATAGCCAATTTTGCTATCGAAGCGGTGCTGTACAGTCGATTTTTTTCCATCCTTTTTGAATAAAAGTCTATCCGACGGTAGCGACACCTACCAAATAAATTATGAAACTACTTAGGCTGGTTGGTTGATATTCGATCAACATATATCTCAACACCAATTTGATGACGCTGTTTTAAATTAACCTCCATACAGCATTGACGCATGCTAAGCAAAAACAGAAATTTTCTAATTCTTTTAAGAGGCATTTTACATTTTAATGCGGTATACGAAGATTTTAAGCGCTTAATTTACTATCATAGGAAACATCTACAAGTTGTTTAATAATTGATAAAAATAGAATAATCTGTTCTCTTTTCAGTTAATGTACCAGATTTACAAACATAACATTAATTATTTTGTAGTGACCAATCTCCCGCACCTTGTTTTACGAATTAAGGTACACATAGCCAACTTCAGAGTTCTATCTCTTGTATAAAGATTCATCAAATTAACTCTAAAAAATAATTATGCATCAGGCATATAATCCTGTTGACATATAGTGTACTAGAATATCAATAATTAATCGTCATTGTTGAAAAAAAAATAAAGATCTTGCGCCAATTTCTACGAATTATATCAGCAGTTTACCACGATATATTGCGTTTAATAAAGTGTCATTCCAAACAGATATTATATGAAAAGAAAGTTCATTCTTTAATTAATTTGATCTTTAATAAATTGTGATATTAACTCTGTTTTGTTAGATAAGAAAAAATATTTAACATAACTCGAAATGCTCATAAATTGAAATGTACAAGCGCGAGGCGATCAGTACCGCGCGAGCGCCCATCGAGGTAGGACCTGTGTTCGTTTTGCCTTGCTCTGACGTCTCGTACGCGGAACGCTTAGACGCAAGTTTATAGTGCGACCACAGAGTTTTGATCATGTCTTTTTTTTTAAGTAACAAACTATACTTTATTTTTGTTGTCCATAATATAAGTATTGTTGTCTTGTTAGGTAACTACATCTTTAGTTCTGTTCATCCATTGTGTTAAAAAAAGGAAACGTCACAATTATGCAGCCTTATACAGCGTTATTGGAAAATGCTAACAACCTCAGAGGGTTGACTTCTTTTTTTTGGTCTGCTAGTTTTTATATTATTCTAGTTTAAATTAGTAACTCACTATAACTTTTGTTTTAGGAGGATAAGATGACAGGCGAATAATTGATTTCCAATATTTTTGGATTCAGTTAATGTCTATAAGTGAACACAGCGATAACTTCAGCTGGAAATTAAACTACCTTCCTAATTTGTACAAACCGGCCTCCCGACTTTTCCATCATTTGTACAAGCCGGGATACCAGTTAGCGGTCGATAGTCGTATTTACAAATTTACCATAAAATCTGCGTAAGTCCGACTTTCATAATCCAAATGGTTTTCAAAAGGATGCATCCTTGCTCATACAAGAAAAAAATCTATATTTTTCTGAGATGTATGATGTATTTTTAAATATTTATGATGTATTTTTAAATATTTATGATGTATTTTTAAATATTTTGATGAAATCTGAAACCAGCACAAATTACATTTTGGCCCCAAAATATTACGTCATTTCATATTAATATAGTAACTACGTCAACAGTTATAAACCTAGAAAACCGCAATTTTGCAAATGTATAAGTCATTTTTCACTCGATACATTTTGCAAAGCAAACACTTACCAATGCAAATTTGCGTATTAAATAATCTCGTAACTAATTTTAAACTTCTAAACCAAAAAATCTGAAATAATACAGGTGTATAAATTACATGTTAATAATAATATAAAAGAAGGACCAAAGCCGTAAGTGGTATAGTTTTTCAGAAAAAAATATGCTCTCCAATACAGTTTTCCCGCCAAAGTTCTTAAATCAATTGGGTTGTTTTAATCTTGTTACTTTAAAATATTTGGCGTAAAAATATGTAACAATTCATGGCTAAAGAACGATAGTAAATTATCATATTAAAAGAAGAATCGAAGTTCTAGGTGAGTTAGTTACGAAAAAATAAAAATAGCAATTAAATTACTATTTCCCACCATTTTTGTCGTGTGTTCAAACCCCATTTCCAGTATTTTTTCTATAAAAAGGTGTATTATCATTTATTTCCCATAGAGGAAATAGTGAGCATAAGAGTATATAGTGAGAATTGCATTGGTACCAAGAAGTATATATGTTGATTATAGATTGCATCAAAGATATTCGATTTAAAAACAAAAAAACCTCAAAATCCGTAAATATATATTTACAATACAATACAATACAAATACTCTTTATTGTATACCAAGCTAATTTACACTATAAAGTAACTAACATACTTATTTACATCTCGCTGTTTGGTCTAATCAAACTAAATGGATGAAAATGTTATTTTTTTAATGGTATAAGTGATATATTGTGGTATGGGAATATGAGGGTGACATGTTTAAGTAATATAAAAAAACGTCATGGGACGTTTGTGGTTGGTACTAAGTTGTTTTCCGGATGCACAGAAAAATAAACCTCAATCCTATTCATTGTCATTATGGCAGACAGTGTTAAAGACTGGATATAGATACTGAAGAGTGTGAACGAGGAAAATAGCATTTTTTGGAAAATTTAAAAGAAAGAGCTTTTAGTCCGCAGCTTTTAATCAATGCCGTTACGTCAAATATTTATATAATTTTAAGCCGTATATTTTTTTAATGATTTAAGTTTATTGTTACAATAAATGATTCAAACATATCTATTTATTATTCATCAAGGATGAAATGTAAATATACGATTCACGATGTAGGTTGACTATTTAATGTACATGCCTACTTCTTTTTTATAACATTAGCAAGTAATCGACAAGAAATTGATTATTTACTCATGCCAATCACACAATTTTTAAATTTGCAATTTACATTTCTTTATTAATGAGTGCTAGTATCAAAATATGTTACTCACAGTCACGCTATTCCGTCGTCACTTCTTTCGCTTGTGTAAGCGATGTGCTGGCATTTACCTAAACTTCAGTAGCGTGATTTTGTGAAATGGCTCTTAAGATTTTAATATTATAAACTTGCACGCCTGTCGTTATCACCGTTGCAAAGGTGTTAAGAGCCATTTCACAAAATCACGCTACTGAAGTTTAGGTAAATGCCAGCGCATCGCTTACACAAGCGAAAGAAGTGACGACGGAATAGCGTGACTGTGAGTAAAATATTTTGATACTAGCACTCATTAATAAAGAAATGTAAGTTGCGAAATTAAAAATTGTGTGATTGGCATGAGTAAATAATCAATTTCTTGTCGATTACTTGCTAATGTTATAGAAAAGAAGTAGGCATGTACATATTTATGAATGAAATTCTATTGTTATCATTATCGCAGATATCAATGGGTTAAATAGTCAACCTACATCGTGAATCGTATATTTACATTTCATCTTTGATGAATAAAAAGTAGATATGTTTGAATCATTTATTGCAACAACTAACTTAAATAATAAAAAAAATATACAGCTTAAAATTATATAAATATTAGACGTAACGGGATTGATTAAAAGCTGCGGACTAAAAGCTCTTTCTTTTAAATTTTCCAAAAATTGCTATTTTCCTCGTTCACACTCTTCAGTATCTATATCCAGTCGTCTGTCTGTCCGCTGTCTGCCATAATGACCATGCATAGGATTGAGGTTTATTTTTCTGTGCATCCGGAAAACAACTTAGTACCAACCACAAACGTCCCATGACGTTTTTGGTTTTCCATTACTTAAACATGTCACCCTCATATTCCCATACCACAATATATCACTTATACCATTAAAATAATAACATTTTCATCCATTTAGTTTGAGTAGACCAAACAGCGAAATGTGAATATATATTTACAGATTTTGAGGTTTTTTTGTTTTTAAATCGAATATCTTTGATGCAATCTATAATCAACGCATATACTTCTTGATACTAATGCAATCCTCACTATATACTCTTATGCTCACTATTTCCTCTATGGAAAATAAGTGATAATACACCTTTTTATAAAAAAAATACTGGAAATGGGGTTTGAACCCACGACAAAAATGGTGGGAAATAGTAATTTAATTTTTTTTTTTTTTTGTAACTAACTCACCTAAAACTTCGATTCTTCTTTTAATATCATAACTTACTATTGTTCTTTAGCCATGAATTGTTACAGATTTTTACGCCAAATATTTTAAAGTAACAAGATTAAAACAACCCAATTGTTTAAGAACTTTGGCGGGAAAACTGTATTGGAGAACAATATTTTTTTCTGAAAAACTATACCACCTACGGCTTTGGTCCTTCTTTGATATTATTATTTACATGTAATTTATACACCTGTATTATTTCAGATTTTTTGGTTTAGAAGTTTAAAATTAGTTACGAGATTATTTAATACGCAAATTTGCATCGGTAAGTGTTTGCGTTGCAAAATGTATCGAGTGAAAAATGACTTATACATATGCAAAATTGCGGTTTTCTAGGTTTATAACTGTTGACGTAGTTACGAGATTTATATGAAATGACGTAATATTTTGGGGCCAAAATGTAATTTGTGCTGGTTTCAGATTTGATCAAAATATTCAAAATACTTCCGTTATCTCAGAAAAATATGGATTTTTCTTGTATGGGCAAGGATACATCCTTTTGAAAACCATTTGGATTATGAAAGTCGGACTTACGCAGATTTTATGGTAAATTTGTAAATACGACTATCGACCGCTAACTGGTATCCCGGTTTGTACAAATGAGGAAGGTAGTTTAATTTCCAGCTGAAGTTATCGCTGTGTTCACTTATAGACATAAACTGAATCCAAAAATATTGGAAATCAATTATTCGCCTGCCATCTTATCCTCCTAAAACAAAAGTTATAGTGAGTTACTAATTTAAACTAGAATAATATAAAAACTAGCAGACCAAAAAGAAGAAGTCAACCCTCTGAGGTTGTTAGCATTTTTCCAATAACGCTGTATAAGGCTGCATAATTGTGACGTTTCCTTTTTTTAACACAATGGATGAACAGAAACTAAAGATGTAGTTACTTAACAAGACAACAATACTTATATTATGGACAACAAATATAAAGTATAGTTTGTTACTTAAAAAAATAAAGACATGATCAAAACTCTGTGGTCGCACTATAAACTTGCGTCTAAGCGTTCCGCGTACGAAACGTCAGAGCAAGGCAAAACGAACACAGGTCCTACCTCGATGGGCGCTCGCGCGGTACTGATCGCCTCGCGCTTGTACATTTCAATTTATAAGCATTTCGAGTTATATTTAATATTTTTTCTTGTCTAACAAAACAGAGTTAATATCACAATTTATTGAAGATCAGATTAATAATAGAATGGACTTTCTTTTCATATAATATCTGTTTGGAATTACACTTTATTAAACACAATTTATCGTGGTAAACTGCTGATATAATTCGTGGAAATTGGCGCAAGATCTTTATTTTTTTTTCTACAATGACGATTAATTATCGATATTCTAGTACACTATGTGTCAACAGGACTATATGCCTGATGCACAGTTTTTTTTTTAGTTATATTGATGAATATTTATACAAGAGATAGAACTCTGAAGTTGGCTATGTGTACTTTAATTCGTAAAACAAGGTGCGGGAGATTGGTCACTACAAAATAATTAATGTTATGTTTGTAAATCTGGTACATTAACTGAAAAGAGAACAGATTATTCTTTTTTTATCAATTATTAAACAACTTGTAGATATTTCCTATGATAGTAAATTAAGCGCTTAAAATCTTCGTACACCGCATTAAAATGTAAAATGCCTCTTAATCACTAAGTTCTACATTGCTTTGCAAATGTAGCAGGATACTTTTGTCAACCCTATCCTATGTCTCAAATAATGTGGCTCGACCTGGAACGTAGCTAAGATATTTGAGAAAGAAAAGATATTTACAATTATTTTTTGAACTGATGATTTTTTTATAGCACGAGAAATTCCATCCAACAGTCATCGTGCTTACTTCGAAGTGCGAACGGATGCCAATGAGAACGTGTAATGACAAAGTTCAGGCTGATAATGTCTAGTGTCCTAGAATGTCTAGTAGTAGAATGGTGATGAGTCCAGGGTTCTATTTGCGTGATTCTATAATTATATACTTAAATTAATAACTTAAAAAATACCTTAAAGAAACTACGAGAAAAGCACGAAACGCTAATAAGTTTTATTTAATTGGAGTATTTGATGATATAGGTATTTTACTAGATATTTTCCTTAAAAACCCAAAACACTGAAAATACTTTAATTAAATTTTAATAAAATTATAAAATTTCTTTATATGCAATTAAAAATGTTACTAAAAAAATGCCAAAATATTTACTGAAATTACTAGTCTTAACACTAGGCGGGTCGTTAGTACCTGTGCTAGGGTTCCCTGTGTTACAGCTACTACGATTCTTATTTCTAGATCTGACCCAGTACTTAAATACTTAGGCGTTGAGCATAGACCGTAGTGTACAAACAAAATATTTATAAAAAAAGGTTTAATAAATGAATTACAAATATATATGAAGTTATGGAGTACCTAGAAGTTCCACTTACACTATTACTAGTGATTATTTAGTGTGCGGTGGGTTAAAAACATGAGAAGGCTGCTGAATATAGATCTGGGCTGATACATAATTGCCGATTTGTATTGAAAAATTGAAATTTGTTTATTTTTTTAACATATATCTATACATTGCTACCATCATACCATTATTATCTATACAGTGCTGTCATTTCGAAGGTAATTTATGCCTTTGCGATCGAATTCTGATGATCTAGATTCGACAAACTGTTTGAAAGCATTTTGTACTGCCTCTTGGGAATAAAACTTTTTATAACGTAGAAAATTGTCCAAATCACGAAAAAAAATATTAGTCAGTTGGAGCAAGATCTGGCGAATACGGAGGGTGACGAAAGGTTTCTAATTGCAGTTCCTGTAGAGTTAAAACGGTTTCTCGTGCTGTGAGGTCTTACTTATCATGGGGCAATGGTGAAGATAGATTCATGACTTGGGGCTGTTTCGCTGCTAGTTTTGCTATCATTGTTCGCAGTTCGGCACAGAGAAAGCTATAGTGAATAACACCATGCTGAGACCACCAGACAGTTACCGTTAACTTTTTATTGGACAGCTTTGCTTTTGGACATTGTTTCGGCGTTTGACCTGAGGTCAGCCATTGCATTTATCATAAGGTTATCGTAAAGAATCCACTTTTCATCACATGTCACAATTTGATCCAATATTCCTTCCTTTCTGTACCTATCGATTCAACATGGCAACACAAGTTTCAACTCGCGTTACTTTCCGCAGATCAGTCAAATCATGAGGCACCCATTTTTCATATTTTTTATTTTATTGATTTGACGCAAATGACTCAATATTGTTGGTAAGGTAACGTTAACCATGCCGCTATCGCCTGGGTAGTTTGGCTCGGATCGGCTTGCACCATCTCTTTCAATTCATTGTTATTCACCTGTGTGGGTCTTCCACGTGGTTCGTTCTTCAAATCATAGTTTCCATCACGAAAGCGTTTAAACCAGAATCGCACGATGCGTACATTAGCAGTCCCCTCTCCAAACGCAACATTGATATTGCGAGCTGTTTCTGCCGCATCGGAACTCGTATTCCAAAATCAGTCGAATTTTCGAAGTAGGTATCCATCTTTCTAGTCTAAGCTGAATAAAAAAACCCAATTGAAAGTCGATAATCGAATGATGCACATTTTTTTCAAGAATTAAATGAAAACCTTGACATACCAAAGATTTGATGTACCTACATTAAAAACTATTGCTACGATCGCGCTCAAAAAAAAACCGTAACGATCGCGAATAGCGGCCCGCGTGTAATGATGCGTAGAACTATTGATTAGAATACTAAATGAATGCAAAAAAAAAATTAGCCAATGGCAGTTTCACGATATTTTAAATATATACCAAGGGTTCAAACTCA
This sequence comes from Plagodis pulveraria, assembly GCA_963890685.1. Lineage (NCBI taxonomy): Eukaryota > Metazoa > Arthropoda > Insecta > Lepidoptera > Geometridae > Plagodis > Plagodis pulveraria. The sequence goes on from OY982971.1 coordinate 11,347,204, forward strand.
GTGAAATTTTACTTGCATGTTTTGAGCCTAATATCTTTACTTCTGGTATGCCAGTTGTCCGGTATTTACAAAAATATTCGAAAAAATATTGTGTATGGGTTAATTTCTAGCTTAATTTCTGATTTAGGTTGGCCAGATTTTTTTATTTATAAATAAATTAATTTATATACTTCATAAATATAAAAACGAATTTATAGTAGAATATATGGTAAATAAAAAAACTGGCCAACCAAAAACATACAAATTAAGCTCAGCTCATATGCATGCTAATTTTCACAGCTTGTACACGTCGTAATTAAAATATGACGAAACTACGTTTGTGTATGGAAAGCGCTACGTGCTCTCTTAAATAAAGACCGTGAAATTAAAGCTAATAGGAAATATAAATCTCATTGATTTGCCAATACAGACTATTTATTAAATCACCCAATGAAAAAGTGAACTTTATATTAACCAAATAAATCACATAGAACGAGTTTGAGGGTTTTCAAAAAATAGAAAGCAACTTACAATTATTGTTACATTACATTTTGCACGTAATTTTGTTTGGGGCATTACACTTACACACACACACATATATATATATATATATATATATATAGTGCAGTGTTTTTATTGATGTATTTCGTCAAAAGTGGGAACTGTACTGCGCCCGTCACCCTGTGATATACAGTTGTTAAGTCTTATATGCCTGTAGTTTAATAATTACTGGATTTCAAGGATTGCTGCCGTAACACATTGTTAGGTGCTTGGCAACATTTTCTACTTGGGAGTGGTAGCTACCCATGCGAGCATTCGAAAAATGCCCTCCACAATTATGTTAATAAGAAAAAATAACAGATCCAGGTACTACTTATACTATGTACCACTAGATATAGAGGTAAATCGTTGAAATTTATAAGTTACGTTAAACTTATTTTGACTTTTAATTCCGCCCTAACCTACTGAGTACCTACTCATAAACATTGTCGCTCATTTATCCATAAGTTCTCATCATCAGGGAAAAATGCATTTCACACGCAAGCCGAGCACAGCCCTCAACAGAAGCCGAGCGAAGGATAGGATAGGACGCACACCTGTCTTACCCGGAGATATATGTCGGGTTAAACCCGGAGGTTGGCAGCCCTGGAGACTAGTTCAGCATCAGATACTCTTGCACAAATATCATATTTAAGATCGAAACCATTTATACATTTTTATGAATAAATAATATTATTTTATTAATAATAACAAATATTCTTAAAATTAAGAAAACATCAAATCAATATTTTAATAAAACACTTACAAAATATAAAAAAACATATCTAGTGACAATTTTGCCTATTTTTTCTGGTAATAAGAAAGCAAACCAGAAGAATTTTCGACGCGTTTCGCATCTACACGAAGCATCCTAAGGAGGTCTTGTCTCTACGAGCGCACGTTTTACTTAAAAATATTTTTAAAGTATTATTATGATATTAAAATATTATGTTGTCTTAGGTTTTCGCGATTATTACACATAGTAATTAAACAACTTTAAACGGTTCGAAAGAGTCACCCCGTGACCACGATCACTGCAAAGTGTTTGAAACGTCGGGACAAAAATAATGATAAATATACGCGATTTAAACCGTTTAAAGTTGTTTAATTACTATTAAAATATTAATTTGATGTTTTCTTAATATTTTAGTTATTATTAAATATAGATTTCCGCAAAGTAACGCCTGAATCTATTCATTATTATTATATTACATAGATACTTAAAAACTTTGAGATACGGACAACCTGTGTATCCAGACTAGAGTAGGCATTTAAATCTCCTACAACAAGACTAGTTTCTATCGTCTCGAAGCATATTAGATGACTTACACAACCCAGGTCTGGGCCTAGACTAAGATTAGAGCAAAGTTAGTACAAGTATAGGTACAGGAAGCTAGTACAACTAAACATCCCAGCACTTTCACTGCTCCCAATCGGACTATAGACTCGCTTCCTGACTGCAGTCACGAGCCAGATGATGTTGAAGTGACAGTAGACAGTATTTACCCCTTTATTATTGGGCATAAAGGCTGCGCTAACCATTCTTAAAGTTATCAAAAAACGAATGATGGCCGAGCGGTAATAGCCTATGGACTGCCGCGCCGCGCAGTACCCTGGTTCGATCCCCACCGCCGGCTTGAGCTTCACCGCATGGTGGAAGGGCATTTTGTGATTTTGCCCGCCTGGCTAGCTACTACCCTCCAGTAGAAAATCTGTCGCCAAGCACCTAACGGTGTGTTCCGGCAGTAGTCCTTGAGAGCCAGTGAAATTACTACACATGAGACTTAACATCTATGTCTCAAGGAGACGGGCGCAGTGCAATTCGTAACTTGTGATTAAATGCATCGGCAGAGGTTAGTCCGCTTAACATCAGGTGGGCAACAAGCTTGTTCCGTCACAATGACATAAAAAAAAATATCTAAAAATTTAACAACTGACTTCACCACTTAAATGTGTGAAATAACTTGTTGAAGTCGGTGCCACGATTGTTCAAAAGTACCTATTAGCACAATATTGTGCGTATGGTACCGACTTCGACAAGTTATTTCACACATATGAGTGTTGACATTTACTGGTAAAAACAATTTTTCACCTTTTTTAGTAGATTGTCATTCACTGTCAATGACTTTATCATCAAGATAGGAAAATACTTTTCAGTTATTGGTGTGTAACTCAAAAACGGCTGGACTGATATTGATGAAATTTAAATGGGACTGGGCTGATGATCTCCGTGTGAACGCATCAGCTTTCATAGAGAAAAAGAATCATTAAAATCGGTTCACCCAGTCAAAAGTTCTTAGGAAACAAACATAAAAAAACAGACGAATTGTGTACCTCCACCATTCTTTGAAGTCGGTAAAATTACTGGCACTTATTTGACACTAGTTATAAGCATTGCAATCCAACGGGGAAATGCTGCCAGCATGCTGGGTACGCTGCCAACTGGTAGTGGGCTGGAGCGTTTGGGCTGCCTGTGAGTCTGGAATGGCCTGGTTGCCTAAGTGCTTTCGTTATAGTAGCTGAAGTGTTGTATATAGTTTCTAGTGTTTTGTTTAATAAAGACATTTTTAACGAAGTACCACCTGCTTTGTCTATTTGGCGATGGGCCTGTTGCATAACTCACAAACATTCCAGCACTTATATATTCTGCTGCATATGCAGTTCGTAGGATTAACAGACGTAGGCTAGACAAATAAAAGGTCCTTTTTAGGTAATTGTTTACGGTTTTATAATAAACTTCCCAAACATATTACAACGCTCACAGAAGGGAAATTCAAGTTGCACGTGAAAAACATATTGATTAAAAAATCCTACTACACAGTTTGTGATTACTTAAACAACAAAAATGCCTGGACAATTCCGCCTCTGCCAAGCTATTGCCTGTCACCTACGTAATTTAAACCAAATAGTAGTAAATACAATACTACACAGTATTGTATTATATAGTAAGTATGTAACACATTGTTAAAAGAATTGTTAAATTGTAAATAGTGTTACAAGATGTTTAAAAGAATGGCCCCGAGTTTCGTGCCCGTTCTTCTCGCAGTGGCTCTATAATTTTTTTTTTGCTGAACTTTGCAGTACTTTGTAGAATATTTCAATACTAAAATTTGTAATTGACCTCCATAAGAGCGTCGTTGACGCCTAAATTGAATAAATGATTTTGACTTTGACTTTCATTTCATGGTTTTATATGTTAACTGATTTTATACGAGGACGAAAAAGTCTTCGATCGAAACTGGTATCGTACAAGGATCAAGGACATTAAAGTCTAAATCTCTACTGGTTTCGTACAAAGACAAAAACTTTTCGATCGCAGCTGATTACGAAGCTCCGGTGCGTATTTGATAACCTTAAAAATATAGGTTATCAAATAAGTACCTACCTCGATTACGAAAGCACTGAGTGGGTCAGATAATTGTATCACAGATACGTGTACTCAACTGCTGTATTACAATGTAATTCCTAGTATTTTTTATTCTCAGCAATCTTGTTTGGTACTGACCTGCTGTACTGACCTTTGAACGCAGATTTCTCTATATCTATTGATAAGGTACGCATAAATGTCAGTAAGTTTTAATTGAATTTACTATGAATTTATTGTACATTTATTCAGTTAATTTGGATATTTATAAAAATCATACACCCACCATTCTGATCGATATGATGTTTTTTTGAATAAATTAAAAACGAAGCCGACTTATACTCGAAATTATGAAAGCTAAGCTGATTTAAAACACTTTGAGCTCCCATTTTCATGGTTCAACTTCCTCAAGTCAGTTTCAGTTGTCGTGGAACGGTCACAACTTTTTTCAGTTAATTGAGAGTAACTTAAAAACTTCTCGTTAGCTGTAGATGTCTTTTTTTGTATTGTGACAGATAATGCACACATTGAGGCACAGGGGAAATAGGCAAAATAATTATAGCTTCGGTAACTACGAAAATCAACTAAGGTTAATATAAGCACGTTCTGTGATTAAGAAATTATGATCTTATTATTATATAGAATATTTCACATGGTTGTGAAACCATTATAATATGAGAGGCCGCATGTCTACCGTGGATAGTAGGTATATACAATATGTATATATAAATATATATATATATATATATATATATACAGGGCTATTGGTCAACTGCTAACAACCTCTTAGTGTTGACTTCTGCTAGTCCTAACAAACATTTTGAGATGATTTTTTCTTCTCGGAGCGACTTAAAGCTTAACACTATAAGTTTTTCTTGTACTGCCTGACACTTAAGTTCTGAATCTCGTAGTAAAAGACAATGCCTAATCCGAGCTATGAGCGCCCGCCGCGGCAACACTGGACTGCGCCGCGCTCCCCTTGACCTTGAACTGACTAATTTAAAATATTAAATTACAGGCACAAGAGAATTTTTACATCAAGTGGCCCTCGTGCTTATTCCGTCAAATACACAAACAAACACAAAAAAAACATCAAAAATGTTAGTTAGGACCGTAAAGGAATGTTAGCATTTTACCAATAACCCTGTATTTTAGTTATAGCTGATAGGTTAGTCTTTGACCAACATCTCACCTGATGGTATTTGATTATTTGGTCGAAGATATTTTTCAGTCTAACGTAGATTACTGGCTCTAGAAGAAAGCTGATGGAACACACCGTTAGGTCCTTGGCGACCGATTTTCTACTTGAGAATGGTAGCTAACAAGGCGGGCATTCGCATACTGCCCTACCACCATGCTATATCGACTGCTATCCTAAGAAAACAATCGAGACCGACGGCTTAACGTGCCCTCCGAAGCATGAAAGCGTTCAGTAGTATGTGTGCGCGGATGTCACTATTTGTTCGAACTAATCTTTATCTTTATGAGTTCGGGAAAGGTACACAAAGCAGAAACAAGTTGAAAGTTCCTGCACACAGAACATAATGTTTTAGAAAAGGTGTGTGCGGCATGGTTCCTAAGGTATACAGTCATTTGCCAGAAACAATATTAAAATCGGAGAGTGTCACTGCATTTAAAAGAAGTTTGTTTAATTTTCTTTCACAAAAACTATATTACAAAGTGACTGACTTTCTTAAAGATAGATTCTAAATTTGATGTTAAGTAATTTTATTTAGATTTATATTGTTTTATTCATGCCTTAATAATTAAATGAGTATAAATATGTATTAGATATAAGCACATTATTATTGTATGTCCGAATGTACTTCGCTGTTGGTACTATTTATAATATTTAAGAACTATATGTAACACAGTCTAACAATAAATAAATCTAAATCTAGTAATGTCACTAGCGGTCTCCCATCCAAGTCGTGATCGCAGCGCATGTTGCTAAACTTAGTTGATCGGTTAAGATTGACTAGGCTGCGAGCCCTTCAGAAGAAGATGATTGCGCTACCCGTAACAATGGATAACGTATTAGATGTAGAAAAAATGTAGTAGATAACAATGTCTAAGATCGAAAATGTACCAACACCACCAACCAGATCGTTACTAAAAATGAAGTCTTGCGTGTTTTACTATTTTATTTTTTGCAATAACGCATACTCTGCGGATTAAATTTGTAATCTTGCGTGTTTCTTTCCAATTTCTGAACTGTTATCAAGGGCATCCAGATATCACTGTTAGTATCTGATAAACATTCAACTCCTCGAAAAGGCCCTTACTGCTTACGCAAAATGCCCTACCAATGCAGTGATCCCCAGGCCCGCGGCAGGACACGAACCATGGATCCCTTGCGTCGCTGATCACATCGCTTCTCCAAGTTATACATAAACTATTTCATCAAATTCGATGGTAACAGTATTCGAGCACTGAAAAGTAGGATAGCTTATAGATTTTTTGCGAAGCTTATCTGTATTTAGTAGCTACCTATTATATCATACCAAATGACTTTGCTTACACCTTAATTTCTGTTAAAGCTAATTTAATGAAAGCGTACACGTAGCACTTTCCTGTATACGTGTGGCGCTTTCCATTATACTCGTAGCGCTCTCCAGTATACGCGTAGCGCTTTCTAGTATACGCGTAGCGCTTTCCGGTTTACCTGTAGCGCTTCGTACAAAATTATTTTCGTTATATTTTAAACGCTAAGGGTAGATTTATATAAGACCGGGCCGTGCCCGTGGCGTGCCGTGTACGTGGCCCGAACGGGGCATTTTGTATGAAGCAGTTTATATTAGACAGTGCCTGATCCGTGTCCCGTCTGGGCCCGCCTACTAACGTACGCTCCGGCCCGCCCCGGCCCGGACACGGCCCGGTCTAATATAAATCATCCCTAAATGTTTTATTTCTGTAAAATTTTGCATGCATATTCTTCGGCCTGATATCTGAGCTCTTTGGTGGCAAGTTTTTCCTAAAAATGTATATTATCGTTAAGAGTTGAGTGCACGAAGCGCTTTCCATATAAACGTAGTTTCGTCATATTTTTTATTGTTGTTAGGTAAGCCTTTGACCACAATCTCACCTGATGTTAAGTGATGTTGTGGTCGAAGGTGTTAACTGACTTAACCTAGAATTACTCTACTCTTAAAGATGAAGTAAATTGTAATAACCTCTCTTCTTGTGACCTTATTATCTTATATAATAATTAAGAAATGTAGTTTAAATGTAGTTTTCGTCATATTTTTTATTATTATTAGGTAAGCCTTTGACAATCTCACCTGATGTTAAGTGATGTTGTGGTCGAAGGTGTTAACTGACTTAACCTAGAATTACTCTACTCTTAAAGATGAAGTAATGACCTCTCTTCTTGTGGCCTTATTATCTTATATAATAATTAAGAAATGTAGTTTATAAAATATAATGCTAATATTTTTTTTAATTTTCATTTTGTTTTAGGCTGTCTGTCTATTGTCACGCCTGATTCGGATAATATTTTTTACGATATCTGATATATCTATTATTTATTGAATTGATTTCATTTGAATGGCATGTTGGAAGGGCATTTTTCGAATGCCCGCCTGGCTAGCGACCACCCTCGAGTAGAAAATCTGTCGCCAAGCTTCTAACGGTGTGTTCCGGCAGCAGTCCTTGAGAGCCAGTGAAATTACAGGCACATGAGACTTAAGAACTATGTCTCAAGGCGACGGGCGCAATGCAATTCGTGACTTGTGACGAAATGCATCTGTTGTAGGCAGAGGTTAATCGCGGCATCGAGCTTGTTCCGTCACCATAACATAAAAAAACGGGTATCTATTTAATATTTTTGACGGTTTATAGGTAATTTATGGAATCATTGTTTTGGTGTCCAATAACTGCTTAAGATGCGATGATCATGTCAAAGTCAAAGTCAAAGTCAAAGTCAAAGTCAAAATCATTTATTCAATTTAGGCGTCTACGACGCTCTTATGAAGGTCAATTACAAATTTTAGTATTGAAATATTCTACATTGTACTGCCACGTTCAGAAAATAAATTGTATAGAGCCACTGCGAGAAGAACGGGCAAGAAACTCGGGGCCATTCTTTTAAACATCTTTTAACAATGTGTTACATACATACTATATAATAGAGTTATTACAATATTTGTTTAAATTATGTAGGTGACAGGCAATAGCTTGGCGGAGGCGGAATTGTCCAGGCATTTTTGTCGTTTATGTAATCAGAAACTGTGTAGTAGGATTTTTTAATCAATATGTTTTTCACATGCAACTTGAATTTCCCTTCTGTGAGCGTTGTAATATGTTTGGGAACTTTATTATAAAACCGCACACAATTACCTAAGAAGGACCTTTTATTTGTCTTTGCTAATCTAAAACCTGGCACCACTATTTTATCTTTATTCCTAGTATTGTAATCGTGATTGTCACTGTTTAATTTAAATTTACTCAAATTTTTACGAACATACATAATATTTTCAAATATATACAGACTTGGTAAAGTTAAAATATCAATTTCTTTAAAAAGATCCCTCACAGATTCCCTAGGACCCATTTTATATACGGCTCGAATTGCACGCTTTTGTATGATAAAGATTGTCTCTATCTCAGCAGCAGTTCCCCACAGCAATACGCCATACGACATAATACTGTGGAAGTACGCGAAATAAACTAGCCGAGCAGTAGCTACGTCTGTTAACTGTCTTATCCTAAGAACTGCATATGCAGCAGAACTAAGTCTTCCGGAGAGATCATGTATATGTGGATCCCATTGTAAAGTGGAATCCATTTTGATTCCCAGGAAGACTGTCGCTTTGTCAATAGGGAGTTTATCTGGGCCAAGCTTTATGTTTGGTTCAACATAAGGAACATTTGGTAAAGAAAACTTTAAACATTTCGTCTTTTTTGAATTTAGGAGAAGATTATTAGCGGCGAACCATTTACAAATCTTAGATAATACATTATTTACATGCGTCAGTTCACTGTCTTTCCTATCTACTTTGAAAATCAGAGAGGTATCATCTGCGAATAAAACAATATCGCAGAAATCTTTGACCATGCAAGGCAGATCATTAATATATGTTAGAAACAGAAAAGGTCCTAAAATTGATCCCTGTGGTACTCCCATTTTTACCAATGACCCGGAAGAAGTATTGCCATTTATTCCAACCCTCTGTAGCCTGTCTGACAGATATGACTCTATAAGATTCAGAGCTTTCCCACGAATACCATAGTGGGAAAGTTTACGAATCAGAGTGCAGTGCTCTACACAGTCGAATGCCTTGGAAAGATCACAAAATACGCCAATAGCATCATGTGAACTCTCCCAGGCTTCCAGTATATGCGACATCAATTGAACACCTGCATCTGTTGTGGATTTGCTCTTGGTGAAACCAAACTGATTCTCATTTAATAAATTATGCTTGTTAAAATGGGATAGTAGTTGTTTGAGCATAATTTTTTCGAATACTTTACTCAGAACAGGTAAGATGGAAATAGGTCTATAATTGCAAGGGTCAGATGTAGACCCCGACTTTAAAATTGGAGTGATTTTACTTTGTTTCATTAAATCGGGGAAGTTTCCATGTAGAATGACTATGCTTAGCTACAAGCGAGAAAAAACAACTGAATGAAATTCGCAGACGTGAAAATCCACCAAAATATAAAAAGCATGAATTCTAGTTTAAACATTTTGGAATTATATAAAATTTGATTATATGAAAAAAATAATGTTAAGACGGTTTGGACATGTGGAGAGAATGAAATGAGAATGACTAAACAGGTATACAGTCCCACCAACTTATCTGTTCAGGCGGCAAAAAAAATAACTACAACATTCCTTCAAATTATGACAGTTTGTAGTTGATTTCCTTGACCAGTAGCGCCCTCGAAAACTGCACAGTTAAGTTGGTGGTACTATACATGGGACAAGTGAACGGAAGTGTTGGAAGGGGAAGACCTAGGCGAACGTTCCGAAATCAGATTGAAGACGTTCTGAAAAAAAGGCCAGGTCAAGAGTACCCTAAACCGACGCTTATGTATGAAAGGTGACATGCCTGTTACAGATTATGTTAAACTTTACGTTGTTATATTGTTATGTTTGCAATAACGCCTGCTATGCGGATTACATTACAAAATTACAAATATATGATAGGAAAAATCCCGCACATGACTTAAATTTGTCCTATCGTATATTTGTGATTTACGTTGTTATGTTTATTAAACTATATTTTTTTAGTTGTGCTACGAAATAATCGTAACCACATTCTTTGTGGTATTTGAAGCATCGTTTTTAAGATAAATATTGTAATCGTTTTGATTATATTGACATAACCGTAACTGTTAGTCTTACTTCACTTACACCAACATAGAACTATGAGCAGTTTAATATCATAGTTAAATAACTGTTTCATAACATCAAAAAACGTAAACAATGTCAACATCTCATCTTCCTGTAAAAATCTAATTTACCTTACAAAATGCACATTAGTACCAGTCTAGCAGCGTTCCAGCAAAATCAAAACGTGCGCGCAGCGTCTTTGACTCTTTGTGTCCATTACTTGCTCTGATTCTTATATTACTTTCGTTTTTTTTCTGCGACATCTATTATTATTCTATTGGGAACGAGGTTATGCAACCACTGCCTTTGAAGTTTTGATATAATTTTTACTGCTTTGTGCCACAACCATCTAAAAAGATCGACTGAAACCGCACCTAATGAGCTTTATCGTTAGACAGTTAAGATTGAAAGTAAGTTTAAGTGATTGTATCAGGTAATTTTGTGCTACAATTTGATCGTGACTGCAGAAGCAACTGGGGGCCTCCATTACGCAAGCCCTCTTATAATTATCTGCGTTGAAAGTGCAGAATTGGCGGGCGTGTTTGCATTGCAGTGACTTGTTTTGGTTTTTCAATAGGTATGGGATGAGTAGTTACCAGCCGAAAGATGCGGAGTGCCATTGAAATGTTATGAAAATTGAATTGTCCAAATCCATTTGGTTACACAGTGGATGACCCGTGGGGTGCCGGGATAGAATGTCAGCACTCTATGGCTACTGTGGGTGTCGTAAGAGGCGACTAGAGGTAAAATACTAGAAGGTGGGCAGCAGCGCCTTCTGAGGAACTGCTATCTTGGACTGCGCTCCCCAAGACGCCTGCCAAGCGTGGGGTGTATGGAAAACCCCCCGTAATGGGGGAAACTGTGTTCAGCAGTGGACAATCCAGTACCCAATGGTGCTCATTACCAAACAATAATTCCCCTTACGTACATTTGCATGTACAGTACATATAATTTCCTGAAGGGGTAATTTTTAATTGTTTTTTGAAATCGTCCGGAAACAGAATTTTTTTTAGTGCCCCTTTCGTCCAGACGAAGTCTTATGATGACCGAGTTATGAAGATGGAAATGCATCCGGCACGAACAGCCCGATTACGATATTTCGATGATTAGACAATTACAGGCGTAGTCTGCAGTTGGAATATTTAAGCATAATTACCTAAATATTTCTGCATGATTTCCTTTACATTGTATGCTGGTAGTGCAATTTACGAATACCCGCCTGGCTAGCTACCGCCCATGTAGAAAATCAGTCGCCTAGCACCTTACGGTGTATTTCAGCAGCTGTCCTTGAGAGCCAGTAATTCTCGGTTAGCCTGAACAACATCTTCGGACCATATCATCACTTACCATAGGTGGGATAGTAGTCAAAGGCTTACATATCAGGTATAATAAAACCAATAATTCGAAGAACATTTAGGTACTATACAAGATTTCTGAAGCAGTGATGGCTCAGTGGCATTGGCTATGGACTGCCGCGCAGCAGGTCCATGGTTCGAATCCCGCCCAGAGCTTGAGCTTCACCGCATGGTGGAAGGGCATTTTGCGAATGCCCGCCTGGCTAGCGACCACCCTAAAGTAGAACATCTGTCGCCAAGCACCTAACGGTGTGTTCCGGCAGCAGTCCTTGAGAGCCAGTGAAATAACAGGCAAAATGAGACTTAACATGTATGTCAAGGTGATGGGCGCAGTGCAATTCGTCACTTGTGATGAAATGCATCTGTAATAGGCAGAGGATACCGCTTAACATCAGGTGGGCCTAGCGCTTGTTCCTTCACAATAACATAAAAAAAAACATATATCGTTATCTAACCTACAGCATAGCTGGTATATCCTGTGCCTTAAATAATAATGGAAGCGTCAGCTAGCACTGGATTGAAAATGCATTCTGTGTCGCAACCACGGAAAAGAGAAAGCAATATATTTCTCTATGATCGCAACAGATGATATCGATCAATACAGTGTTATTACCCCCTGACTGCTGCACAATAAAGGCAATAATATAAAAACCTTCAAAATGTAGATCAAACTTCCGGTGGATACAGGTACTTATGCAGTTATACTAAAATCTAGATCATTGCTCGCATGCAGAGAATAAATTTGTAACTTCATTCGGACAACTAAAATTACGCATTAACTACCCATATTGTCCTAGTTTGAACAGAAGAACCTTCAATTAAGACTTGTTCTACTTTATAGAGTTTGAATGAGTGTTATTTGGACTTGTTCTAAGTGGGTAATTTGAAGAGCTCTTTGGGCATAAAGTACGAGTATTTATCACTGTACTAAGGGTATATTCCATTTGACGCTAATAACGTTATTTTCGATAATTTTGATCACATTCTGCGTCTATGGTTGTGATCACTGTGATCGTTTGTAACTGTTCTCCCCTGTTCCATTTAGGATAAGAACGCTAAGAATGCCACTAAAATTTGCCACTTCTGTCACTTTGGACATAAGATGTAGCGTTTATGGCGAAAATAACGCTAAGACCCATGTGGAACAACTTTTTGGGAGTGTGATCGTTTTTAGCGGTTTTAGCGAATCTAACTTCAAATGGTAAGCACCCTATCGCAAATTTGTTTTGGTAAAAGTACAGCGCCCCTGGCGTCGCGTCAGCGAATCAAACAGTACGAGTATGTCATATACAATTGCATTTACGCGCTCGCAGCTTATCACGAGAAAGACTTACTTGTGCCCATCTAATGTACGAGTAAGTAGATTATAATAATAATAATTATTATTATATTTTATTGGATCCATTATAAGAGTAATAAATAATAAAATCATGCATGCTTCAAACTCATTCACCAGGAATGATTATTAGCGTCATGCTAATAAAGTTACCAATTGTAATAACTACTTTTGATACTTTTTTTAAATAGCATTGCAATACCTCCTTGGTGAATTACATTACAAAATTACAAATTTATACATTTACAAATACATTACATTACAAAATTACAAATTAATATTATTCATTACTTACTTTAAATATTATCATAACTAGATTTAATTACTTACATTAAAATTATTAGTTCACTAGCTCTCACGGTAGGGTACCCTATGTCTGTGAGAGCTAGTTCTTCCAGCTGACTCATATTTTATATGTAGCAGGACTATGCGTCCAGTAGTTTTTGAATAAGAGTGAGTACGTTATTACGGTTGTGTGTGAGTTTAATATAGATAACAGAGTGCAGTATAAAAGAGACGTATTATGCTAGATTGGTGAGAATATTTTGATGAGCGGTCGAAAAGTAAAGGAATCTGGTACAGAATAATGCGAAGTCTGCCTTACCTTTATCTCCGTGGTTCATTAGTAATGTGTAGAAAACTGATTTTGCGAACCCCGTGACCACGATCACTGCTAAGTTTTTGAAACATCGGGACAAAAATAATGATAAATATACGCGATTTAAACCGTTTAAAGTTGTTTAATTACTACGTGTAATAATCGCGAAAACCTAAGTCAACATTAGAAAACTGATTGTTACATGTGTGGTAAATGTTAGGATGCTTACAAAATATTGATGGAGTGTGTCCGGAACCAGACTGATAGGCGTAGAAAATATACTAAGATATTAATGTGAGTGAGGCAAATATCGGTGCAGTGTTTGACGTATTGTCCAGGCCAACTTCACACGAGGCTGGTATGAATGAATTAAGGCAAGGAACCACTAATTCATAAATAAAACTACTCACTTACTATATTGTCACTGTAATTGTAGTAATATATTGTAGTTTGTTTGTTAGGCTATGATGGGACTGGCATAAACGAAATGTTTAAAAGACACTGAATAAATGTTTAATAAAAAAAGTGTATGCTAGTATGTGGAGATAGTTAAAATATATAGACTTCAAGTAATACAGAAATTAAATACTTATTTCTTAGAAATACATATATTAGTTTGTTAAACCATATAATTTTGTTAAGCCTTTGGTGCAGGTGGTGGTTTTTGTGCCGATACTTATTACAGCATGACGTCTCTAGATGAAGATATCATATATACAGAAAAAATATTATTAAAAAAATACTTTTAACACTCCCATACATTTGAAAATTATCGACAGTCATAATTTCCATCGTTGACCAAAGGGGAGGAGGTAAGCTCACGCTTGGTATGGCTTCTTGGGTATTGCAGTGTAACATGACAGTTCCTCAGATCGCTGCTGTCCACATTCTTATATTTCGCCTTGTAAGAGTCCCTCAGGATGATATAGGGGGTTCAACTTTAGCCCGGCTCCCCACGTGACACAACATTATAATTAATACATAGATAGGTTATATAATTGTTAATGACATTATTGTATAGGCAGCACGAAAATTTTCATACCACAATTTATCTATTCATAATATGAACGTAGATTCCAAACATGTTTTTAGTTTTGGTCGATGAACACATAAAAAATGCAAAAAACCACACTTGCTAACTAGGTAGGCAACTAATTACTACCTATGGCGTGTAGTAGAAGAGGTAACTTGATTCTAAAAACGTGTCATGCAAATCTTCGTTATCTAACCTACAGCATAGCTTATATACTGTGCCTTAAGTAATAATGGAAGCGTCAGTATTCAATATGCATTTATTCATGTTAGTAGGTTGCGCTTTCCGATCCTTCATCCATCATTCACGGGAAATATATATAAAGCCACAAACCATACGATACGACATGCTGTTTTACGGGATGCTGGAAATATCTTTATAAAAAAACTAAACTTGCTTTAATTTATTTAGGAAATTATTTCGGAAAATAACATAGAAATGGCAAGAAGTAAATGTGAGATGTAATCGCGACGGAAGATGAGGCTGAACTGAACTACTCGTGTATGATTATTACTGCTTCTAAATGGAAACTGCTGAATAGGCAAAAGTTTTAAAACTTGATGCCCTCTTTGATATTAATGGGACTGAAAAAAATAACACCGACAACAATTCAGATGTGTCCAACAAATCATATGCAAAATGTTTAAACTTTTTCTGTCCAATTAGATCAATGAATGCATAAGGTTTTAATTTGCTCGTAAGTACAAAAAATAATTATAATATAACCATAATGCGCTAAAACAGTACTTACCTACAATGACATTTCGAAGAACGATTCCGTAAAATTTAAATACCTAGTCTACCTACCTCTTTTTTTTTTTTTTCGATGCTATGGTTAGCCTTTGACTACAATCTCACCTGTTTGTATTGGTTTATGGTATGGGTTAACAAAAACCATTAGGAAACCTATTCCAAAAGCTGAAATTCCCTTGTGATTTGATATGACAAAGGAAATCTGCATCTTTTTCATTCTTTTCCACCCCGCCCCTTTTGAGTTTATTGGATGCAAAGTTGAACATGTAAAAGAAGCTGCAACGTCCGCCGCGGTCAGGAGTTGGATGGGTGACCCCTTAGAGAGCATGTTAAGCCGTCGGTCCCGGTTGTTGTCTTAGGATGGCAGACGTTATAGCATGGTGGTAGGGCATTTTGCGAATGCCCGCCTGGCTAGCTACCACCCACAAGTATAAAATCTGTCGCCAAGCACCTAACGGTGTGTTCCGGCAGCTGTCCTTGAGAGCCTGTAATTTTAGGCTAGCCTGAACAACATCTTCGACCACATCATCACTTCATCAGGTGAGATAGTGGTCAAAGGCTAGCCTATGAGCGATAAAAAAAATACTTCTCTATTTATTTATTTTTTAGGTCACGAGGCGATGATCACTAAATTGAAAGCATAAACGTAAGTAGCACAGACTGTCATGAGTCTACCTGCATCGTTTCCTTATTAGTTCCACATAATCGATGCCTCAATCCTATATTCTCCTACGGCAGATCGTGCCCAGGAAATGGAACCAATGTTGAAATATGTTTAATATTCACAGAGATAATTCTATGCCTAGACAGGCATTTATCTTAGATCTACATAGCCATCGCCATCGTTCTTTACGATTACGTGGCAAGTAATGTAGGTTTAGTAGGTAACTAATTTGTCAGAGCCATAAAAGTTAAAACGTTTGGTGTCAATGGTCTTGACGACGATAGTTATTTGAGCAGTTAAGACAGGTCTGGTTATAAGGGTTATGTTTATTATGACACCTAGAGAATTGTTTAAAAGTTATTTGTCAGGTTTAGTTGACTATTTATAGCACCCAGTCCGGGCTAGAATGACACCCCACCATCTCGACCCGTGTATGTCGTAAGAGGCGACTAAGGGTCACACACCAGAGTGTGGGTAGCAGCACTTTCTGAGGAACTGATATCTCACACTGTAATCCCTAAGGCACCTGCCATGCGCGGGGTACCCCCCCCTATATTGAGGGAGGCTGTGTTCAGCAGTGGACTTTCCGGCTGTTACAGTTCATTTGACTATTTTATAGCAGACTGCTATAGTCTTTGAACCCAATCTCGTCAGTTAGTTACTTAAGGTGTATTGGAAGATAGAAAAAAAAACAGTATGAACCTAGAATGAGTATGGACTCTCAAAGACTGCTGCTGCAGCAAACACTTTTGTGCTAGGCGTAAGTTTTATGTTTTGAAGGCTGTGGTTAAGTAGGCGAGCATTATTCGCAAAATATTTTAACATCATGTATATATTAGGTCCTTACATATGAAATTGGCGTTTTGTATGGGAGGAACAAAAAGTCGAATATTTTTTAATATAATATATTTAATTAATCAAAGTATGAACCATTATTTTCTATGCACTTTTGCCATCTCATAGGTAGTTCATTGATCCCTTTACTAAAAAAACCAGTCGGACGGGAATCAATAAAATCTTTGAAGGCGATTTGGACTGCCCCATCGGAGTTGAATTTTTTCCCTTGCAAGAAGTTATCCAAATTTCGAAAAAAATGGTAATCTGTTGGAGCAAGGTCCGGGGAGTACGGAGGATGTCTTAGACTTTCCAATTGAAGCTCTTCTAATTTAGTAGCCGTCTGTAGCGCAGTGTGTGGTCTAGCGTTGTCGTGAAGCAGCAGTGGCGTGGAGCGATTGACCAGCCTAGGTTGTTTAGCCGCTAGCTTTTCCATCATGGTTTGCAATTCCTGACAATAGACATCAGCCGTAATAGTCTGGCCAGATTTGAAAAAACTGTAATGAACAATACCGGCACTAGTCCACCAAACGCTTACAAGTAACTTTTTTGGGGTTAATTTTCGCTTGGGGCAGGATTTGGCTGGCTGGCCAGGATCTAACCATTGCGCTGAGCGCTTCCGATTATCGTAAAGAACCCATTTTTCATCACATGTAATGATTCGGTTTAAAATACCTTCATTATTGTGCCGGTTTAGTAATGTAACGCAGCAGTCGACGCGCGTTTGCCGGTTTGTTTCAGTCAATTCGTGAGGTACCCACCTTTCAAGCTTTTTAATCTTCCCAATTTGCTTCAAGTGAATTAAAACAGTTTTATCACTAACATCGCAGCCTGCAGCTAACTCGGACGTGGTTTGCGATGGATCCGCTTTCACAATAGCCTTCAACTCTTCATTATCAACTTGAGTCTCAGGCCGTCCACGGGGCTTGTTCTGCAGGTCGAAATTTCCAGAACGAAAACGTTGGAACCAAAAACGAACTGTGTTTTCTTTTGCAACACGACCGCCATACACATCATTCACCCTTCGAGTTGTTTCCGCAGCACTAGTGCCACGGCGGAACTCGTACTCGTAAATAATGCGATATTTAAGGTTTTCCATTTTGTAAAATGAGTGACGCAAACAGAAAAAAACAGAAGAAAAAAAACAAATGAATGACGATCATCGAAGCACAAATACATGAGTCTATAGCTGTACAAATTTGAATTTGGAATTCCTTACCAAAGAGGAGAAATTCGTGATTAAAGTGGCCAGTACGAAAAACGCCAATTTCATATGTAAGGACCTAATATATGGAAGCTCAAGTTGGCACGTGTTGGGCTTCAAAACATGCACACAAACACCCCATACTCGTTCTGTACTACGCTCATTACTCCGAGACTTCAAAGTCAATGTAAAAATCATTTATTCTATTTCGCTCTTACGAAAGTCAATTACATTTTTTTATAGCGAAATCTAAATTGTACTACTACGTTCATCAATAAAAATATATGCGCCACTGCCACTGCGAGAAGAAAGGGCAAGAAACTTGGGGCGACTCTTATAACAATGTGTTTCAAACTATATTATAAAATACGTTATTTTAAACAATATCTGTTTAAAATAACGTAGGTGACAGGCGATAGTTTGGCAGAGGCGGAATTGTCCAAGTATTTTGGGCGTTCAAGTAATCACAAACTGTGTGCAAATTTAATTTTCTTTCTGTGAACGTCGTATTATTTTTGGGATCATTATTATAAAACCGCACACAGTTACAAAAGAAAGTTTATTTGTCTTTACTAATCACCTGGCACCGCTATTTTATCTTTATTCCTGGTGTTATAATCGTGATTGTCACTGTTGAACAAACATTTTTACGAACATTCATAATATTTTCAAATATTTACAGCCTCGGTAAAGTTAAAGTTAAAAAAAAAAAACAACTTCTTTAAAAGGATTCCTCAGAAATTCCCTAGAATCCATTTCATATTATGGCTCGAATTGCACGCTAATTCTTATGTCTCGTTGGTCCAGTATTTTCACTTGCTACATTGCCTCATACATTCACACCTAAACACAGCAGTGTTTGCACACTACTGCTGTAACTCATTAAGCAAGAATATCTGAAACTGCGGTGGTACCCACCAAGATGGATCTCGTTGAAGAAATATCTCGACCACAAACAATCAATAAAAAGCTGTCTTTCTCTCTGCGAAATCCGCGGTGCGCTCTTTTGATAGCTGATTTTCTTGCTGATTTTTTGTAAACTCAAGTGTTGGGGTGTGGTGTGACGTAGGCATAGTTTATTAATGTTGGTCAGTAACAGCAAATACAAAGGCTTGGCTACACCTCGTCACATACCAAGTATTTGCCAAATAGAGCGCGATGCTACCGGTGAGGTAACCTACCGAACTGCTTGTTATGTTACCAGTATGCTGTTTAATTGCAAGCCAATCACGCTGGTATGCGTTGCGTCAAGTGTTGCCAGACGACATATTAATGTATTCATTTGATTTTTGTAACTGTTTAGGGAATTTGAAAAGTGACATTTTATCTTATAAGTAATTTAGGGTGCACTGGCTGGTTTCTCCAAACTTCTACGGATGATCACTCCCTTATTTGAGGATGTCAAGAACTAAGCATAATTTTGATTAATCATTTAATAATAACAAATATTATAAAAATATTTCAAGGAAACAACTTTAAAATTATAGAAAAGTACTAAAAAATATAAAAATAAATATCTAGTGACAATTCCGCCTTATTTTCCTGTCAAGCCGACGTGACGTCACAAACGCCACGCAGCCAAACCATAAGAACTAGAAATAATGTTTAAATTATGTTGTCTTAGGTATTCGCGATTATTACACAGAGTAATTAAACTGCTTTAAACGGTTTTAAATCACCACGTGAACAGGTCACTGCAGTCTTTGAAACGTCGTCGGGACAAAAATAATGTTAAAAATACGCGATTAAACTACGAATAAAAAAAAATACTTTTAAATATACGCGATTTAAACCGTTTAGAGTTGTTTAATTGCTTTATGTTTTAATTGTTATGTAATCATTTCTTGACATAACAATAAAATTTAGGCGTACATTTGTGCTCATTTATATTGTACATTAGTTTGTAAAAAGGTTTTATTTTGATGGCGTGCTTGAAGACTTACGACCCTCTGAAGAATCTTCGTTATAAGCCTACCCTAATCAAAGTTTTTATTTGCATTAATGTTCATCAAAATAGCTTTAACAATAGATTATGCACCAGTGCAGCAGTAAATCAGTATCTTAAGAGTATGCCACGGGTTACATATAGAATCTTGATCGTAACAAAGTATTCGTTAAATCAAGAATTGTAATGCACCAAGGAATTCAACCGCGAGTCGCGACCAAGTAAAGACAGCTCTAAGAAAACTTTACCTTTTACACCGTCTGTGTGACAATAAAGCGAAGCTACATGACACAACATTTTATTTAAATTTAGCAGCAATATATTGTACAAATTTTGATATTTTTATTATTCGAAGCAGTGATGGCTCAGTGGCATTGGCTATGGACTGCAGTGCAGCAGGTCATTGGTTCGACTCCCGCCGCGGGCTTGAGGTTCACCGCATGGTGGAAAGGCATTTTGCGAATGCCCGCCTGGCTAACTACCACCCTCAAGTAGAAAATCTGTCGCGAAGCACCTAACGGTGTGTTCTGGCAGCTGTCCTTGAGAGCCAGGAAAATTACAGGCACATGGGACTTAACTACTATGTCTCAAGGTGGCGGGTGCAGTGCAATTCGTCACTTGTGCAGTAATCCATCTGTTCTAAGCAGAGGTTAGTCCACTTAACATCAGGTGGGCCTAGAGATTGTTCCGTCTCAAACATATTAAAAAAAATGGAATTCAACCGCCCAAGACGAAAACAGCTTCTAGAAAACTTTACTTTTACCACCATCTGTGTGACAATAAAGCATAATCCCCACGCTTGGCAGGCAGCTTGGGTGGCAGTGTAAGGCAGTAGTTCTTTAAAAGGTGCTGCTGCCCACCTTCTAGTATAATTCCCTTAGTCGCCTCTTACGACACCACGGGATGATATGGGGAGGTGCAATTCTAACCCTGCACCCCACGGGCGGTGAACATATTTGAATTTAGCAGCAATATATTGTAAAATATTGATATTTATTTATTATGTAAATCTGATGCAGTCAGCAAACAATTTTGTAAGTAGTAATGTTTTAGTGCAAGTAAGCAGTAATGACGCGTGCGTCCGCGCATTGCCCTTAACCTTAGTTAGTTGACAGAAGTCAAGGTTGAGCAGTCGCATCATAGCATAACACAACAATGTTGTCAGAGCTCGATTATTTTTGCTGAATTTGCTTGATTATTAGCATTCTCTGCAAATGTGTCTCTTTTTTCTGTTGCAACAGTTCTTTGCCCCTAAGGAATTATATAATACTAGCTTTCCTGCCGCGGCTCCGCCCGCGGGTATATCGGTTATCGCGCAAAATCAATAACATATTTTGCGCAGTTGGATAAAAAAAATCCTATGTCCTTCCCCGTGTCTCAAACTATTTCCATACCAAATTTCATCCTAATCGGTCCGGTAGTTTCAGAGCCTATTCAATACAAACAAACAAACAATGAAATCTTTCCTCTTTATTATATATAATACAAATGAAACAAGCCTGTCCTGCTTGTGACTTTATCGTCAACTTCTCTTGGTTGGTCTCTTTGGCAAGAGTCTGTCTTGGTAGGTATCACCGTAGTGTTATATATTCTGCTTCGGAGCAGTAGTGTGTAAATACTATTGTGTAAAGGTGTGAAGGGCACTGTAGCAAATAAAATTACCGGGTGGACACTGCAGTGTGGGCGACGTTTACCATCTCGACCATTTATCACAAAAAAAGTTACCTTAGGAGCTCTTTTAATTAGAGCCAATAATTCTAGGGTAGCCTAAACAATATCTTCGACCACATCATCACTAACTATCAGGCCATCCCCATACAGGTGAGACAGTGGTCAAAGGCTAGCTTATAAGCTATAAAAAAATTGGCAATATAGTAATCTATGTACATAGTTTACTATTTTGCAACGTTTTTAGGTAAAAACAGTATCATACGTCACTGGCGCAATTTTAATCCAAAAGTTGTTGTTAGGGCTGCATATCAAGTAATTATCGGTCCTTATTTTTTTAGACGTGTTTTTTAGCTACATAAATGCAGAACCTGTATGGCTACAAACGTAACACTTTTTACCAACAAGATGGAGCCACTTCTCATATAACAAATGACTCAGAGCTGCTCTTCACGATTTATTCCCTGAAGAGTGATAAGTCGCCGAGGAGACATCAAATTGCCACCAAGGAGCCCTGATTTAACGCCTACTGATTTTTTCCTATGGCGCTACTTAAAAAGTTAAGTATACAATCCACACAACCTGAATGTTTTAAACAAAGAATCACTGAAGAGATTAACTCTATTCCAAGAGTGATGCTCCAGCAAGTGATTGAAAATTTTAGCTCCAGGTTAAATTAGTGTGAACAAGTGAATGGTGCGCATTTGCAAACGGTTGTTTTTCATAAATAAACTTCAAGAACTGCTCTATAATTTAACAATAAATAAAAACAGTTTTATTTAATATTGTTGCCATTTTATTTAACATCTAAAATGAAAAAACATTCTCAAGCACCCTTTATTTGATACATACCTATACAAACCTTTTTCATTTCAAATTCATAAATGTTTGTACTTTTTAAGTTTCATTCAACTGAAAAAATATTCCTAAACGCCAATATGCACCTCGATGACCTCGTAATTGTAAGTCTTGTCGATGGTCACTAGTTCGTGTCTTGTAGGATGGATGGGTGATACACTGAAATGTATGAAAGAACTTGTGTACCTAAGTCGGACCATGAAACTTTTTTTTTCGAAGAGCTCGTAGCGAAGTTTACTCAGCCGTTCTTAATCGATCAGCTAAGTTAAGCAACGTCCGCCGCGGTCAGGAGTTGGATGGGTGACCGCTAGTGGCATTACTATTTAGCGCTTCCGTGCTTCGGAGGGCACGTTAAGCCGTCGGTCCCGGTTGCTATCTTACGATGGCAGTCGTTACAGCATGGTGGTAGGGCATTTTGCGAATGCCCGCCTGGCTAGCTACCACCCTCAAGTAGAAAATCTGTCGCCAAGCACCAACGGTGTGTTCCGGCAGCTGTCCTTGAGAGCCAGTAATTCTAGGCTAGCCTGAACAACATCTTCGACCACATCATCACTTACCATCAGGTGATATAGTGGTCAAAGGATAGACTATACGCTACATAAAAAAAAAACTGGGAGCTAAGAGTGATTTGAAACAGCACGGTGCCGACTTTCACAAGTTTTTTCATACATTACCGTGTTTATGTTAGTTTATAGAATCACTAAGCTGTCCGCCTGTCTGTCTGTCAAGACCATTTTTAACAGATACGCGTGGAGGTATCAAACTGAAATTCATATCAAATACTCAGGTTTACTGTCCCTTCGAGCTGTGAAAAAAACAAACTTCTAAGCCCACGCAATCAAAAGATACAGCCGTTTATGCCTCAAATTTTCTACACTCGCAAGGGAATCAAAACCTACAGGGTATTTCTCGTGAATCTTAAAATTTGGTACGAAGCAATGACTTATAGCACAAATAAAGGAAAAAATCATAGAACATACACATTTTTATTTACATCCAATAAAAATATATTTTTTTTAAATTTTTATGTTATGGATTTCATTAAGCAATAAAAACTTTTTTACCAAAAAATGGAACCGACTTCAAAGCTCAAATGTGTGAAATAACTTGTTGAAGTCGGTACCATGATGGTTAAAAAGTACCTATTATCACAATATTGTGCGCATGGTACCGACTTCGACAAGTTATTTCACGCATTTGAGTGTTGAAGTCGGTATTTGGTACAAAAAAACAGAAGTCAGTATTTGGTAAAAAAAAAACAGTTTAGTGGCCCTTGCTACTAATGGGATCGATTGTCATTCACTGTCAATGACTATATCATCAAGATAGGAAAATACTTTTCAGCTATTTGAGTGTAACTTAAAAACGGCATGGCCGATTTTGATGAATTTTAAATGGGACCACACGACAAGCCTCACCTTTCAATTAATAAAAGAATCATCAAAATCAGTTCATACAGTCAAAAGTTCTGAGGTAACAAACATAAATAAAAAATAACAGACGAATTGCTTTTTTTGAAGTGGGTAAAAAATTACATACCTTTTATTTATACCCCTACAGCTTTGTACAAGCTCGGTACGCAAGTTCGACTCGCACTTGCCCGGTTTTTTATCCATCACTTCAATATCCAATCAGTCTGTAAATGCACGTCCCAAACTAATATAGATCATGTTGATAACACAGCAAAGTGAAGATTGATATCTTTCAAGCATTCAACTAGAAGGTTAGAGGCGTGATGATAAGTAAGAGTAATCAGATCACACATAATGAAGTCCCCAAATAGTCCATAAATAATTCATACGAAACAAGCGCTTCGTTTAATGTCGTTTTCTTCAGGTTAAGGACGGCAGACAATGGGCACTTAAGTTTATAAGTTCTTTGGCGCTTGCAGACGGGATGCAAATGTAACTTTATGTGGCATGTAAAAATGCCAGGTGTTGAAGCCAAGCCAATTAAATTTTACATAAGTGTCGTGTCTTACAACAATACGTTTTGAAGGGTATGGGCACATGAATAAAGAACGGTACAGAATGAAAACTTCACTACTACATGCACATCTATGTGTGCGTAACTAGTCACAGACAAGACGGGGGTTGCAGTGACCACAGCGGCGTCCGTTCGGGTGCAGAACTGGTTTGAACCAGCTCAGTAGGCGGGCAAAATTGTCGTAGCTTTCATTCTGATCCTTTCTTTAACCATGTAGTATGGGTGCCAGTGATATTGCAGGCACATGAGACTCAACAACTTTATGTCTCAGGATTAAGGCGCAGTGCAATTTTGTGAATACATGCGTCTGTTAAAAGCAGAGGTTACCGCTTAAGACCAGGTGGTTTGCGAAATGATTACGTCACAAGCCCATAAAAAAATATATAGTGAACCACTCAATTTACGTATATGGTTATTAGGGTTGAAATACCTAGTTCTTATAAATTATTTTTTTGATGCTAAGGATAAGGGTAAGGCATTTGACCACAATCTCACCTGATTGTAAGTGGTGATGTGGTTGAATGTCTTACTTATAATTACTAGCTCTCAAGGACAGTGGCCCGTACCTACACACTGTTAGGTGCTTGGTGACAGGTTTAATATTTGTGGTAGGTACCTAACAGGCAGGCCATGTCGAGAAACGTTTTACTACATCATCCCGATCTTGATGATTCCTTTTTGTTAGGTGGAGTATGTCTCAATGCAGTATTTGCATTGTACAACCATTTGTTTATGTGTCTGTACGATATGTTTTAATTGTTAAATTGGTGTCAATAAAGAATATTTGTATTGTATTTTAAACAATTTGGTCTTATTTATATGTCATTAACGTTGATGCAGCAGTTTTAGTGACACTATGTATTAAAAAAATGTATTTTCATGTATGTACGAGAATGTAGGTATTGTCAACTTTTAGTCAACAACAAATCTCTCGTCTACAAAGCCCAAATCCATTTTGAATTGAAAGTGTGACACGGTGTGCTCGGTAACTATCTGGGTCGCGTCTCGTCACTAAATCACTTTGTACATATGTTTCATTCTGCTACACATTCTTATGAGGATATGAAAAATAATATTGTGTGCGAGTACTTCTATGCCTGAAAAAGCGATGGATTCTAAGATTGAACCACGAGCAAAGCGAGTGATTGAAAATATAGAATCCTGAACGAAGGTTTCAAAGTTACTGTACTGTAACAGCCGACTCGTCCACTGCTGAACACAGCCTCCCCTACACTGAGAAAAATCTAAAGTCAAAAGCGCCCTAATGACGGCCAATTTATATGGTATGAAGGCAAAAAACCGACCAAACGTAAATACGAACAAAAATGCCTTCCAACTATAAGGCGTTAAACGAGGTCAGTGAAGGCGAATGTTTCTTTTCGTCTTCATTTAAGGTGTATTTTGTGGTCTTTCTTAAATATTGACTTTTCGATGAGGCTGATTAAGTCGTACGTTATAGTGATAATCACCGTATATAAACCGCCGTAAAAGTAAGGTATATTTTATGGTCAATACTGCAATTATTATCGTATAACAAGTTTAATTCTGAAAATACTTTACGGAAGGCGTTTTTTGACGGTTGTGTTTATTATAAACCATGGTACATTTTTATTGATTTCACTTTGCGTGGTGAAAATCATCTTAAGAGTTGTGAATTCATCTTGCGTAGTTACAATTCAACGGTAAAAGGTCAAATTTGATTTAAGCTCCAAAGTCGTTTTTCAGTGTATTAAGGGGGTATTTGCCATACCTAATCCCCACGCTTGGCAGGCGGCTTAGGGATCGCAGTGTAAGATGCCGGTTCTTTAGAAGGTGCTGCTGCCCACCTTCCAGTATTTTTCCCTTAGTCGCCTTTTACCACGACACCCACGGGATGATATGGGGAGGTGCAATTCTATCCCGGCACGCCACGGGGGGGTTCAATGGTTCGAGACGCAAAATAAGTTTGCTGTCGAGCGCAGCTCACAATTTTTCACCGCAATCCAGCAAGGAAATTGTTAGGTGCAAGAAAAGTGCTCAAATATTGTAGTAAATTTGCGTTAATTTATATTAAATATTATTGATTGTGGTAATATTTAAAGTAAATTATTTTTCTGGAGCTTTTATTGAGGTTCGAATTTCAAAAACCTTTTCCACCCTAGCGGACAAAAAACACTTTTGCACGCAGATTTCGAATGGTAAACTACATCTTCCCGAGCCTTTAAGGTGGAAATAGTAGATTGTTATACAAGGGTCGAAAGGAATTGATTACTTTCACCCGTGTTAAGCAATCTACTTTTCATTTCGAATATAAGGAAAGTAAAAATAGTAGTTTTTCTAAATTATTCATCTATAATAATAACATGAATAGGCAACTATTTAAAATTAAGTAATTGTGATATTAGAAATATTTGTGAAATATAAAGTTAAGATTTGCTTACTATATAATAATTACGGACGGCTATTGTCCGAATAGGAATTTATTACTTTCACCCCTGTTAAACACTCTACTTTTCACTACGAATATGAGTACTGTTAAACCATGGTTGCCATGGTTAAATTTACAGCAGAGTACCTTAAGCGAAAAAACATAAACATGTTGTTGTAAACAATGGTTGCCATGGTTACAAGTCATTCCGGCCCGAGAGGGAAGCATTTACTATGAGTTTTTCCCACTCTTAGGTGGGAAGCAATGTCTTCCACCCGCTACTCAGATCAAATAAACACTATTTTGCGAGTATGAGAAATGAAAATTAAATATTGTGCTTACTCCACTCAACGTGGGATAAGTACAAGAAGGACAAGTATACCTACGATAATGAAGTTATATATAAAAACATTAACCTTTTCTCAATTCGAATATTTTACATACAGTTAATCACTTAATAAATACCACATTGGTTTCAAGAACTAAATGCTCATAGGTTAAATATAGTTACGAACGAATATTAGGCCTCGGGCTATGTTTTGATTTATTATTCGCGAAACAGATTGGCAATTCGGTATCGTCAGTGAAAAAAACAAAGTTGCAATTAAACGATGCCCTGTGACAGGCACATGCTTCATATTATTTCTGACTCTAATAAATTAATTATATTTTGTAATCTAATACAAAAATAAGTCAATGCTTTTTTATTTTTTTGTCATGCTTTTTAGAATACCATGGTACCCGCGCTTCAAAAACTTGTTTAGTTTTGTTGCCCAGAACTAAACGTTTAAAAAATCTTGTGTTGACGTATGTGTTGTTGCGAAGACATATTCTACCGACCCCATATGAGTGAGATAAGGTGAGAAAGATGATAATTCAGTCGTCTAGATAACAGTACAGGTTATGGACTACAATTTTCATGAATATTGGGTGAGTTTTTTTCTGTTATCGTCAATAATACGAAAAATATTATTAAAAATATATAGCTCTTAACGTACAATTAATCAAAATATATGGCATTTGGAGTGGCCGAAGCACTTAAGGTTGCCTAAATAATTTTGTTGTAGTAGCTGCAGTGTTGAATTTATATTGTAGATATGTGCAAAAACAATAAGAATTTGTTGAAGGCGATGCCATGCTTCTTTTAACTCTGAGATCTACATTAAAAGTTAATGGTGACAATTTCAAAAAACAAATTTATGATCTAAAGCTGCCTTATGTTAAAATTGGTCAATTCATATAGGTTATTCATATACGTTCATAGGCTGGAGCCTTTGAACTGCCTGTTGTAGGTTCAACGTTTATATCTTATTTATTATTTGACCACACGAGGCCCACCTGATGCTAAGCGGTAACATATCATCAATATGCCTATAACCATAAACATCTTTAAGAACAAACTATTTAGATAGATGATGTTCTGCCATTTTCGGTCTTATAAGCATTATAAGTATATTCTAAAGTAGGTACTTATAATCATTATGTTATAGATACCGTTATTTTTTTATTTTCTTTGTATACAAATTATTTGTAATGTTACAAAAGAAAAAAAAGTTCTAGTTGATAAAATTTGTCGTTCAACAAGAATAATGTTCTACGTGTTTTAATTGAATGTTGTAAACACTCATAAAGGGTATATATATCAGAATCAATATTGGGAATCATGTATTTTAAAATTTTATAATATATATACTGTTGGTGTTTCGTTGTAAATAAATAAATAAAAAAAAAAAAAACCACAGACCTAGGATTTTTTCGCTACGTACATCCTAAGCCTATGCCTATAACAGATGCATTTTTTATAATATAAGTGACAAACTGAACGCGCCCATCACCTTGAGACACCAGGAGGTCTACTCCCAAAATCGAAGTTCGAAGTTTCGTTTGACGGATCGCACCTTTTCTTATCACGAAACACTTTCGAATCCGAATTTCGATTCGAAGTTCGTATATTGACATTTTGTTCGTCGTTAACCACTTACTACTTCGGCGTTTGACAAACCTTGAAGTATAACCAGAGAGTTGAAATACATAGAATAGCTATATCTGAACACCACTGCTCTAAAAACGAACTAGAATTTACCTATCTACATACATATGCACATGTATGTGCAGATTGTAATGACAAAGAAAGAATATTCAATTATTATGCGGCTTTTCTGTTGGTAGAAAGAGATAAATAAGCAATTTGTGTTACCACCGCATCGCCACGAGACGTTCAGAATAGTTCCGATCACCATTACGCTACGATCTCTTTCACTCTCACACAAAACGATCCACACATCTAGTTCTTCCATTTCATTGTGACAACAGTCACCTAAGATCAAACAAAATGATGATATTTTCTATTTCAATAATAATGGCAATACTAACGCGTGAAATGAAACATTTTCCCGATCTCTCACAGTGCCTGTATAATTAGTGCAGTGTCTACAGACACAGGAAGGCACATTGACCACAACATTTTTTAAGACACTCGTTTAGCGGCTACGTATTTACCGGACACTCGGAAGCGCAAGACTGGTAGTGACTACGGCAATTACCTTGCATTCGTCTAGTAAATCTTGGGAGTTCACAACTCATCTACAGGGAAAAAAATCTTAGAGTATACGAATACGAAATACAAATTCGAAGTTTCGTTTGATTATGCTTTTTCATAGGATATTTTCTACACATGACCATTTTATACACATTGTAAATTTTACCTCTCATTTGCAGCATACCTACTTCTATCTTCTTTAATAATCTTCATCTTGTCATGCGCGTGGTGGTTAAAGAAACGTTATATGGAGTCGGAACATGGATGTATATATACAAGAGTCGCTGTTACAATATATTACACCGTTCTTGTGCTATCAAAAATAACATACTCTTATTACTTAAGTTAGTTTACGCGTTGCATGGTTGTTCATAGAAAACAGCGCGATAAAGTAGGTAATCTTTTTCAAAAAAGTAGAAGCCCCCATTTTTGTTATGCCTCTCCAGAAAATAAAAACATTCTGATAAACGGTGTATCGAACATATTATGAGCTTATCTACTGATGTAAGTCCATGGTTGCATTCTCGTTGTCATATTCAAAGCAGAATTTACGAAAGAGTTTATAGAGTTAGGCATCATTCAATTAGGTTTTTTGTTTGTCGACAACACAACCATCACTCTGAAATAATCTTGTTTACTAAGAAAACAAATTGTAGAATTCATTGAATTCTACATACACATACATGAATAAATATTGTATTTATCATCGAAGTATTCTTATTCACAAATTGTTTTTGGTTATTAGTTTAGGTTTATTTACCGGTTTTTACATTCATCTACCAAAAAGAACCTACCAAAAGCTTTCAATATCACTTCACTATAATATTTGTCTATGAACAAGAAACGAAGACCGCCGACCGTCCGTACAAGCATCCAAAGTTATTTGGTGGTAGGGTATAAGTTCGCCGTTCGTCGTTACTTCGTTTCGAAACGAAGCTTCTAAATTCATTATATTTTTTTCGTATGTCGCAGAGTTATTGTTTGTAGAGAGACGTATACTATAGTTTATCTCAAAGGATATATATTTATATATTTATGTATCCGAGTACAACTAACAATTAAGCTTTGATATTGCAATAGCTTCGGGACTATTCCTATTATTATATCATTCCTCATTTGCAGCTTAAATCACAAGTCCATAAAAATGATTTTAAAAACTTTTCATACATTTCTTTTCTTTAAGTAGGAAGTGATATGGGACGGATAAAGAAAAGTAGCAGTCAAACATGGATTTATGTATGGACACATATATACATGAGACACCCTTCCAATATAGGTTCTAAACCACGCTTGTGTTATCCAGAATGAGCAGACTAAGGTATGCATTGTAGGTATGGTTGTTTCTATACGAGCTGTTTGTACGTGAATACGTGAAACAAAATAAATGATTTTCTTCGAAAAATATTAATGGCTAGTATTTCATTTAACTACAAAATGTACATATTGAAAGTAGGTAGTCTAGTAATAACGTTGGAGTTATAATGGTACCTAAACATGAAGCTATAAAAAAATGCCAAGGTTAATAGTAAAAACATAGAATTGTAATTTGCAGAATGAAAGCGCTAAAAACACTGATTTATATTTTCATCGATATCATATAATATTGCCAGTGTACTTCGACCATTTGCTATGGCGTGCCCCATAACGTCCAATTTGTATTTCAGATGATTTGACACACCATAAAATCTGGTTGCTATAAGTATTATACTAATATCAAGCAGCCTACATTTTCGTTTTGCCTATTTAGAAAATAAAGACATTTTGATGGATAGTGTATCAGACGTAAGGGCCTATCTACTAATGTAAGTCCATGGTTGCATTTTCGTTGTCAAATTCAAAGTAGACTTTACCATAGAGTTTATAGTATTTGGCATAGTTAATTAGGATCTTAGTTTGTCGTCGACGCAATCATCACTCTAAAGTTTATTTGTTGTGGAAGTAAATAATTGTAGAATACGTTGCATGGTAATACATTGATTATTAATAGTTTATTAAATATCGAAACATTTAACATGCAAATATATTTTGGTTATTGGGATAACATATTTTGGTGTTTTTACCGGTTTTTTACATGTCTACCATAAAGAACCTACACAAAGCTTTAAATGTCGCTTCACTATGTTGTTTGTCTATGAAGCAGAAACGAAGACCGTCCGTACAAGTCGCATTCGAAGTTATTTGGTGATAGGGTACAAGTTCGATGTTCGTCACGTTACTTCGTTCCGAAACGAAGCTTCGTTTTTGGGAGTAGTCCTCAGTTGTTATGTCTCATGTGCCTATCAAATCTTAATGGCTCTCAAGGACTGCTGCCGCAACACACTGTTATTTGGTTGGCTATAGATTTTCTTCTAGATTTCGGCTTTTTTTTAAGTATGGTCAGGATCGGGGAAACAAGCGTACTGTTTACGGCGGTAGATACACTGAGAAAAACGACTTAAAGGCTTAAATCAAATTTGACCTTTTACCGTTGGATTGTAACGACGTAAGATGAATTCACAACTCTTAAGATGATTTTCACCAATCAATAAAAATGTACCATGTTTTATAATAAACACAACCGTCAAAAACGCCTTCCGTAAAGTATTTTCAGAATTGGACTTGTTATACGATAATATTTGCAGTATTGACCATAAAATATACCTTACACTTTTACGGCGGTTTATATACGGTGATTATCACTATAACGTACGACTTAATCAGCCTCATCGAAAAGTCAATATTTAAGAAAGACCACAAAATACACCTTAAATGAAGACTAAAAGAAACATTCGTCTTCACTGACCTCGTTTAACGCCTTCTAGTTGGAAGGCGTTTTTGTACGTATACGTTTGATCGGTTTTTTGCCTTCATACCATATAAATTGGCCGTCATTAGGGCGCTTTTGACTTTAGATTTTTCTCAGTGTACCTATAACTTTCCTGGATGGATATGTAGAGACCCATATTTTTTTATTTGTTCAAGTCTGTCATACCTCACCTCCTCTCAATCTCATCATATTCTTACCTTCATATACGTGTTTGATTAGGATCTATATAGCTATATAAGGTAGTTAGGTATGCTTGTACCTAGGTTTCTTAACCATTTTAGAAGATCATGGTATTCGTGTTTAAAAGTATTATTGCTATATTATTGGACACCACAGCACATAATGCTATAAATTACCCACAACCTTCTCAAAAATTTAAAAAATACATTACTTTTTTTAAAGATTTTAATTACCATATGGTCTGCCTTTATTAACAAAATACTACGAACTATATACAACACTACAGCTACTACAATAAAAGCATTTAGATACCCATAAGTCATTGCAGACTCACAGGCAGTCCATATGCTCCAGCCCCTACCAGTTGGCAGCGTGCCCAGCATGCTGGCAGCATTGCCCCGTTCAATTGCAATGCTTATTATTTGATCCAAATATAGCCGTTACGTTGTTTCAAATATCTAACATTTTATAATTATTAATAAAATTTATTAGATAATGCATAAACAGTAGGATGAGTAATTAAAATGCGTAATGTTATCAAGAAATAAAGAACGATTTATTCTTTCAAGTGTATGAGTCTGCAGTCTGCACAGAAAAAAATGTGTAGAGTTAAAAATTAGTTTTTTTTTAAATGTTATTGTGACGGACAAGCTCGAGGCCCACCTGATGTTAAGCGGACTAATCTCTCCTTATAACAGATGCATTTCATCACAAGTCACGAATTGCACTGCGCCTATCACCTTGAGACATAGTTGTTAAGTCTCATGTGCCTGTAATTTCACTGGCTCTCAAGGACAAGGAACACACCGTTAGGTTCTTGGCGACAGATTTTCTACTTGAGGGTGGAAGCTAGCCAGGCGGGCAATCGCGAAATGCCCTTCCACCATGCGGTGAAGCTCAAGCCGGCGGTGGGAATCGAACCATGGACCTGCTGCACTGCAGTCCATAGCCAATGCCACTGAGCCATCACTGCTTCGAATAATATATATATATATATATATATTATGCGAAGCAGTGATGGCTATATATATATAAATTTATCATACATCACATATGATAATATATATATATATATATATATATATCAAAATTATACAATATATTGCTGCTAAATTTAAATAAAATGTTGTGTCATGTACATAGGTAAAGTACATGACACATCATTGTTTCAAAATGTAACCATATAAATATGTGGCGAATTCACAGCAATAAAATATAACTATGACGAGTACCTACATAACATAATTTCGTGTCGATTTTACTATGTGGCGAGTTTACAATAACCCCTGATGGATCAGCTGTCATGTGCTTGAATTTCAACTTCAGGGAGGATGTTAGCTATGCAAGAGAGCGCAATATCAACAGGTAGCAGATACTTACTAATACTTGCAACTCAAGCGGCGCAAGTAGCTAACCTCGGTACTGTAACAGCCGACTCGTCCACTGCTAAACAGCCTCCAAGGGGTTATTTTCCATAATCCCCACGCTTGGCAGGCGGCTCGGATCGCAGTGTAAGTTGGCAGTTCTTTAGAAGGCGCTGCTGCCCATCTTCCAGTATTATTCCCTTAGTCGCCTCTTACGACACCCACGGGATGACATGGGGAGGTGCAATTCTAACCCGGCACCCCACGGGTATCGTATGATCTGTCAACCTCGGTAGTGGCACAGAATAAAAAGGGTAGTGGTTACATATTTGAGCCGTTTGATGTAAAGACATTGGGTTCGTGGGGACCGGGAAACATCCTATTTTCCTAAACTTATCAGAGCGCTTGGTCGATGCGATGCGTGATCAAAATGCTGGCACCTATTTGGCTCAACGAATAGGCATTGCAATTCAACCGTATGCTGCCAGCATGCTGAGCACGCTGCCAACTGGTAGTGGGCTGGAGTTTTGAACTGTGAGTCTGCAATGACTTGTAGGTGGTCTAAATGCTTTTATTGTAAGTAGTAGCTGTAGTGTTGTAAATAGTTCGTAGTATTTTTAATAAAGGCATACCGAATAACAGCATAGTATATATGTCTATTGTGTATATACAATATATAGCATAATTTCCCGTGGGGTGTCGGGATAGAATGTCACCCCCATCTCTACGCGTGGGGTTAGTAATAGGCGACTAAGGGTAAAACACCAGAAGGTGGGCAGCAGCACATTCTGATATCTCTCACTGCGATCCCCAAGCCGTCTGCCAAGTGGGGATTATGGCAAATCCCCCGTATTGCGAGAAGCTGTGTTCAGCAGTGGACTATCCGTCTAATACAGTACATCATAATAGCAGAAAGTAAACTATTTACACATACACATTTTTACAATAATTGTACTTTAAATACAAATACAAATTATCTCGTCAACCGAACAGACAAATGTTTTAAACCGGTTCTACATATACAATAAACACTAGTAAATAATTGCATATCATTATTTTCAATGATGTTTGCGACCCGCGGCATCGGAAGGTAGGAAGTGTCCGATGATAATAAGAATAACTAATATGTATTATTAATAATGTTGTTATTAAATAGCTTCGGGATGGGTATGGTATGTAAATTGTTGCTAAAGCATAATTATGTCCTTTGAGGATGTAATTTTATGTAATTACTGCGCGAATCTCAATAAATGTCCCGGAGCGACAAGCGCAGTGAAGTGTTCCAGGAGGGTTATCATATGACTTGTCACCTCATCTCATGTTGGGCTATATCTTTTTAATTATTTTTTTTGCAATAACGTATGTTCTTCGGATTACATTACAATATTACAAGTTTAAGAGAGGAAAAAATATTGTCAGGTGTGGGATTCGAACCCGTGTCATCCTACCCTATAGCCGGGGTATGATATATGTATATATATGCTCTGGCCAACTGACCTAACGTGATATATGACTTATAACTCTAATTTTTCCTTTCGTTTTTTAAGCATCGTATGAGGATGGAGCGACACCTAAAGTTCAACGTACGTTGTGTACTACAAACAAGGTTAATTTTGCAATAGGCTTTAAGGTTGAACTGGCCGGTCAGTTCTCCATACAAACGCCGTAGGGTGATCACTCCCTTATTTGAGATTTTAGGTCTAGAATTAAGCATAGTATCGATTGAACTCGTCATTATCTAGGTTTGTATCGTAACCAAATTTAAAAAAGATAATTAAGTTGAAAGTTATGAGCCTTGACAACTTTATATGAAAATGTGTCGAGGCTCATAACTCTCAACTTAATTATCTTTTCAAAATTTCGTTACGATACAAACCTAGATAATAACGAGTTCAATCGATATCATGCTTTGTTCTGTACCTAAATCCTCAAATAAGGGAGTTATCACCCTACGACGTTTGCGGTTTGTATGGAGAATTGACCGGCCAGTTCACCCTTAAGCTTGTAAATGATGCCTATGGGCTAGGTATTCAGGCTAGGTATTTATATATTGGGCTAGTTATTTAGGCTTCACAGGTACAATTTGTCCCACATATTCATCAGCAATTTTTAATTAACTTTAAAAATAAATGTACTTTGAAAATTGTCAGACTCAGGGGAAAAGACGGATAGACCTCGTTTTGCATTCGAGTGAGCGAAACAGAACTACACAATATTTAAATATTGAGAGTGATATTTATGAAAGTGAACAATTTAAAAATGTACAAGCATAAATAAAAAAAAAAACGGTCTGCAAATTATTATTTTTAATAAAACGTTTTATCGTTCCATTGAAGTTAAAACTGCAAGTTACATATATTTATGGAATTGTTTTTTTAAAGCCCTTCATTTTGAAATCCCATTCGATGGGCTTGGCAGAAAAAAAAATCTCAGAATATGGCGTCTAAAATCCACCAATTTATTTTTTAAGCAACCAAATGTCTCTTGTTCTATTTAATGATATCTCATACATTAAAATCGGTTAAGCCGTTTAGAAATAATGGCGGAGTAAAGAAATTCACAAACATACATACATACATGAACCCTGATAACAGAACAATCCTGTTTTTTGGGCAGTCGTGTAAAAA
Source organism: Plagodis pulveraria (assembly GCA_963890685.1). Lineage (NCBI taxonomy): Eukaryota > Metazoa > Arthropoda > Insecta > Lepidoptera > Geometridae > Plagodis > Plagodis pulveraria. The sequence goes on from OY982971.1 coordinate 11,383,581, forward strand.
ATATTTCATGTTTATCACATGCTACATAATAATAAAAAATAAAATTTGTATTGATACGATTTACTACATAGACAAAACTTGATTCAGCGAAATTTTAGAGTTGTATTCATGACTTTTTTTCTATCAATGAAATATATAGAACCTTGTTTTTGGATCAGGCATAATAGGGGTTAATGTATGAAATGCCCGTTTTATTGTAATAGGTACTTCGAATTGAGATAAACCCTTTAGACAGGCCGGGCATCGGTATCACCCGATGGCCGTTTTATGTTAATCTGCTTGCCTAGGCGGGAAAGTAAGAGTAAAATTCCAAGGATGGACTTACCAGGAATGCGGGAACAACACAATTCACAAATTGAACAATAGGCACTTAGTTGTGGGTTTTGGTAGTGTAATGCGGTGGATTATGTATTTGTGTGTTTATGAAGTGTTCACAGCCTCGAAGGGTGCTTCAGAATTAATTTAAAAATGCGAAAGTAAAAATAAGTAATTCGCGAGTGGTTGCGGCGATGATCCAGATCTGCACCTATTTCTTATTTCCGCACCTGGTCGCGTGTGGTCGCGTGGCGCTAGTATCGCCGTATTAGATGCATCGGCCAATCGCAGCCATTAACAGAAGAATAGTTAACCAATGGGCCTATTTGGCGCGTCTACCCTTCGTGGTTTCTATGAGGTTCTTCTTTTATAAAATGTGCAACATACGATTATCGACTTCCAGTTGTTTTTTTTTATTCATACTTACATACAGACTTAGACAAGAAAAAAAGGAAAATTCGAGTGTTTTTTGAATACGAGTTCCGACGCGGAACTAACGCGACAGATACAGCTCGCAATATCGATGTTGCGTTTGGAGAGGGGACTGCTAATGAAGGCACCGTGCGATTTTGGTATAAACGCTTTCGTGATAGAAACTTTGATTTGAAGAACGAACCACGTGGAAGACCGCACACACAGGTGAATACCAATGAATTGAAAGAGATGGTGGAAGCCGATCCGAGCTAAACTATCCAGGAATTAGCGGCATAGTTTAACGTTTCCTAACCAACAATATTGACTCATTTGCGTCAAATCAATAAAATAAAATATATGAAAATGGGTGCTTTATGATTTGACTGATCTGCAGAAAGAAACGTGTGTTGAAACTTGTGTTGCTTTGTTAAATCAATACAGAAATGAAGGAATATTGGATCGAATTGTGTCATGTGATGAAAAGTGTATTTTTACGATAACCGTAAGTGAAAAAGGCAATGGCTGACCCCAGGTCAAACGCCGCAACATTGTCCTAAAGCAAATGTTATTATACGATTTTTTTTTGTACAAATCGGCAATTTCATACTTCTACCCCTAGTATTTGTCATATCCTCTAGAATATTAATAGTATCTTTATAGCGTTCAACCTTTCTAAAAAAAATTTTTTTTCCTTTTCGAGACTTATTTCACCGGAAGTGAAATAATGCCTATCATCTTCGAGGCCTAAAGAGCTTTTTGAGCTCGTTCAAGCGTTGAAGTACAATCATGTAGTATGCAGGGGAAGAGGAGTAGTAATATGTAAGTCAGCCTTGTCTCCATGAAGTCGGCCGTGACGTCAATGATTATGGCGTGGTTTAGCTTAGTCTTCTCCAGGCGCTTGCATGTGAACCACGTTTGAAAATATCGTAACTATAAATAAATTTTCGTCGCAGAGATGAAGTGTTGCATTTTATCTTGTAAAAATAGTTCTGATCAACTGAAGAAGGCAGCCGATGGCATTACATTTCACTTGTAAATGTTTTTAAAATATATCTTCAATTATTCACATTACTAGGTATAGTACCGGTGTATTATCTTTCTCTATGGTATAGTAGCTCAATAATTTTGCTACTTACTACTATATGTATAATGGCGGTATAATGAGCTGGCGGGATAAGGCGTTGCAGCCTTTAGAATTCATTATACCTCAGTATATGCAGATTAAATAATATATAACCACATATAACTACCAAATTTACGTATTGATTCTTTTATTAGATATTTTTGTATTTTTCTGACGACAAAATACTAAGTTATTTTTAGATTATATCGACATTTTACAAGTGCGTAGATTATATCAATATTTTAAACTTGGCACAAATGCAGGGCCGTATTTATCGCGGTTCAGGGTGGATCTCGAAAATATTATCGAGCTTTTGCTATTTACCGTCAGATGGTTTTAAAAAGGTGGGGCCAGGCCAGCTTTCCACCCTCCTTCACCCCGCAAACTGGCAACACGTTTCGTGAGAGGTATAATTTGTGATCGGCCCCTCCTATCTCTTCCATACTCCATGGGTACAATGCTTTGCATTTTTTTTGGATATTATCCAATAAAATAGAAAAGCATTGTACCTAATTTATAAAAGTTTTACAGTGTTTCGCCCATATACACCAAGGACGGGTTAAACAATGACTTAGCTCTTTAACCCAATTTAAAAATTCATTTAGTTAAATTCGGTTGGTCACAGTCCATAATACAAAGACGTTTGAACAAAAGATTTTCCATTACAATGCAAAGAGAATTTTCCGCTTACATACGTGTTGATCATATAACACTATAGGCATATATAAACATGCTACCTACAGCATCCGATACGATGATTTGTTCTAAAAGCCGAAAAAAATACTTTCGTTTACCTTTCCCAGCAATAAAAGGACTATGCCAGAGTCTCCAGTCGGATATCGAGAAAGGCAAATAAGGCCCCGAAATTCAATCAACAGATAGTTACCATTTGTAAGAATAAATGTATTCACAAATAATATAAAAAAATTAACAACTAAAAAGTATTTTTAATATTGTTAGGTTTGCAATAACGCCTGCTATGCGGATTACATGACAAAATCACAAATATACGATAGGAAAAATTTAAGTCATGTGCGGAATTCTAACCCGCGTCCATCCACTCCTTGAGCCGGAGTATGCTCTAACCAATATGTCATGTTAGCTCAATTGGTTAGAGCATACTCCGGCTTAAGGAGTGGATGGACGCGGGTTCGAATCCCGCACATGACTTTAATTTTTCCTATCGTATATTTGTGATTTTGTAACTAAAAAGTACTTCAAACAGAAAATATTCTAAAATATAAAATGCACTAAAAAGTAAATAAACCAAACCATCGTACATAGTTTTTTTATTCATTTTACATCGAAAAGTGAATATGAGAGCAACATAAATGTAATGGAAGTCAAATATACGCATTCTTATCTTCTATATCTCTTCTATATCTTCCCCTTATAGTAGTATATAAATTTGCGAATTCTCTCCTTTAAGTCAAAAACTTGTTGCCAAGCACCTAAGGGTCTGTTCCAGCAGCTAGACAGCTGAGTGATAGAGCCAATAGCTCGAGTTTACGTTTTTTATTACCGTCGTACATCATCACTTACAAACGAGTAAAATTCTGAACAAAAGCTAACAGAACATCAATTAAAAAAAAATGTGTAAGTGAAACGTTTAATATCAAATTGCAACTGCATGCTTAGAAACGTGCCAGGTAGATGGCTATAGGCTCTTACCTTACTACATGGGGCATCAAACATAATCTGGTGAAATGACGTTTACACATCTCCCTACCCTTTCAGAGAAAAAGACTTGGTTGTGATATGTAAAGAGGTTTCGTACCAGAAATTCTTATTATATGGGTCCGGAGTTAACACCTATGCTTGTTATATGATATTGTGGCGGCGTACATTAAAGCTTCTAATTTGACTAACAACCACGTTTGTATGTAGGTTCAAAGATTGTCAATTCAAATGTATAGAACTATATTTTCCGGCTGCGGCTCCTCCCGTACGTATGTCGGATATCGCGCAAAACCATTAACCTCTTTTTAGGCAATTGAATTTAACCTATCCTATGTCCTTCGCCGGGTCTCAAACTATTACCATACCAAATTTCATCCAAATCGGTCCAGCAGTTTTTTAGTTTATTCGTTTCATACAAATATACAAATCTTTCTCGTAATATTAGATTTTGATTTATAATAAATAGTTCTTGATAGGACGTCAGTCAAGAGAGTCGAAAACACGTCGAAAAGTTTAAAAAAAGGAGAATTAAGAAATATAAAGAATTGATATTGAGATATGCATCGATATTTGCTAAGTTATCCATGTAACAAATGTGATTCACGAAATAATGTTTTGATATTGTGAGTCGGATATTCTTGGAAAGGTCTACGTAACACCAGCACGGATATAACATTTCTCGTAACCTGAGGAGTAACAGAGAGGAGACTTGGACACACCGCGGAGTCCCTGTGAAGTATCCCCGACATAATCTCTTCAATAAACAGGCCCAGGAGACATAACGGCTTGTGGTGAAACATGTATAGGTACGGTAGAGGTCCTTCCGGAACGATGACTACTAAACTGGTTGTGCCATGGGTACTTTTGATTCCCTTGTACACAATTGAGGTACCAACGACTCAACCCGGACACAACTACTATGCCCAGCTGGTAGAGTCTTAGGAAACTTAGAAATCACTAGATCTACCTCTTTTTTCTCTAAAGAACAGAAAAAAAAGAAAGCTAAACTTTTAGGCCCCAAGCTAAAGGCTGAAGACAAATTGTTGACTTTACCGCTGCTTTACCTTTGTTGCCAAAACCAAGAATATTGTGATGATGTTATACAGACGTGATTGTTGATGATGATTCACAAAAATAAAGTAGGTTCTCGTCACTTCCTCAAATAGCATTTCGTAATATTCCCAATGTATAATCGATAATCGTTTTAACTACAAGATCGAATCGCTCTCAGTGGGTGATCATAAAATTACCATTATGAGGATACCCGGAAGCGATGAGAAAACGTGTTAAAATCTATCATTGCGACGTTTATATTTGCAGTAAGATTTGCTATCATGGATTGATGTCTTCCTGACATTGCAATCTTAATTTGACATCACTTACTTATTTATAGTACCACCAACTTAACTGTGCAGTTCGCGAGGGCGCTGCTGGTCAAGGAAATCTACTACAAACTGTCACAATTTGAAGGAATGTTGTAGTTCTTTTTTCTGCCGCCTGAAAAGATAAGTTGGTGGGACTGTAGATAATTATTTAATATATTATATTATTATTGTAGAAGTAATAAAGGCTTCGACAATAGGTAAGCAGTTATTATAATAGTAATAGGGGTTAAAGTAAGAAATTTCCGTTTTATTGTAATAGGTACTTCTAATTGACATAGAACCTTAATAGTTTGATATTTTTGAGTGAAACTTTTTTCACATGGTACCTATGAGGTTCTTCTTTTAAAAAATGTGCCACATTCGATTATTGACTTTCTGTTGTTTTTTTTTATTCAGATTAGACAGGAAAGATGATTTCGAAAATTTTAGTGAATTTTGACGCGGAACTAACGCGACAGAAACAGCTCGCAATATTGATGTTGCGTTTGGAGAGGAGACTGCTAATGAACGCACCGTCCGATATTGGTTTAAACGCTTTCGTGATTGAAACTTTGATTTGAAGAACGAACCGAAGATCTTCTTGTGTTTAAAACGTGTAAGCGAAAACATAACTCTAATATGTTCTTGTAATTTTTTTATAATTTTTTTTATGCCTGATAGGTTAGCCTTTGCAACTATCTCACCTAATTGTAAGTGCTGATGTGGTTGAAGATGTTGTTTAGGCTAACCAAGAAGTACTGGCTCTCAACGATAGCTGCCAGAACACACCGTTAGACGCTTTGCTACAGATTTTATACTTGAAGGTGGTAACTAGCCAGGCGGGTATTCGAAAAATACCCTACCACCATGCTAAATTAGTTATTCATTTATGTTAGTAGGTCTTATTTAAGAATAGATATGGTACCCACCTCACATAAAGGGTTTAAGGGGCAGGAGTATGATAACATGAGCCTTCTTGTTTATAATGAAATCATGTTAATAAACAATAAGTGCTGATTTAATAAAAAAAAGTGTGAATTGAAGTCATGTATTCAGGTCTTGACACACAACATGACATGACGTCATAACTCAAATCTTTCATATCGTTCTTTAACCATAGTATTGGGATGGAGCTAGAATGTATTTATTTTTTTATAATTTTTATCTGGTGAGGTCTAACTATAATTTATTATATAATTGCACCTCCCCAGAACATCCCGTGAGTGTCGTAAGAGGCGACTAAGGGAAAAATACTGGAAGGTGGGCAGCAGCACCTTCTAAAGAACTACCATCTTACACTGCGATCCCCAAGCCGCCTGCCAAGCGTGGGGATTATCGTAAATACCCCCTTAATAGGGGAGGCTGTGTTCAGCAGTGGACGAGTCTGCTGTTACAGTACAGTACAGTACATTCAGGTCTTACTGTGCAATCCTAACATTTGTATTTCCAAGCAATAAATAAAAAACTGCACTAATATTATAAAGAGGAAAGATTTGTATTTTTGTATGAAACGAATAAACTAAAAAAACTACCAGATTGGATGAAATTTGGTATTGAAATGGTTTGAGACCCGGATACTTTTTATTCAACTGCGCAAAAAGAGGTTAATGGTTTTGCGCGATAAACGAAAAAACGCGGGCGGAGCCACGGCCGGAAAACTAGTATAAAATATATTCGTTTTTGCGACTGAAGAGTGAAAACCTTTGAAGAGGGTAGATTCAAGAAATATACACATAAATATTTCTTAAAGGCTCCTCAGTCGTATTGTTTTGGAATTACTTCACATGGCAGCTGATTCCACATATGCAGTGTCAGTGCGAGGAAGAACATAAAGATATCCTACTATATCCCAACTATATCGACTTTTACGGGCACATTGTTGTCAAATTCGACTAGAAAGTCAAAAAATTGCGATAAAGAAAATACCGTCAGAATGGATGCACACACACATGAATTTTAATATTGTTATGTTTGCAATAACGCCTGCGGTTTACATTACAAAATTAAAAATTTACGAGAGTAAAAAATATAGTCATGTGCGGGATTCGAACCCACGTCCATCCACCCCTATAGCCGGGGTATGCTCTGACCAAGTGAGCTAACATGACAATGACTCGTAACTCCAATTTTTCCTCTCGTTCTTTATTGAACCATCGTATTGGGATGGAGCGACATCTATATTAGATCATTTTACGTTGTACTACAAACAAGACCAATCACAATTGTTATTATTATACTTAGATGATTTGATTTTGGAATATAAGTACTCATTGAAACTGAGCCGCAGTTGAATTTGGAAGACATACCAAATACAGTTTTTGCTTAACATAAAGTCCACAAATCTTCTTTCCTTGTATACTAGGTCAAAGTGACATTTGTATGGAAATCAAGGAAACCGCAACCAAAACCATCACTCGAAAGGCTATTAAAAAAACTTCTTCCGTACATCAAAAGGGCCAAATCGAATTTTCCCTTCCTCTAGAGACTTACACTTCCGTATGCTGTCTCTTTCCTTCAACAATAACTCATAAAACGCTTGTGTTGTATGAAATATATGGAAGGCTGTAGTGGAGGTCAAAAAGAGGTTCTACGCTGAAAGCGATCTTCCTTATTTCCTTATAAGTTATAAACCTCCTTCTGTGACGTCAGAATTATTCCAAGAAGCTTACAATTTAACACTAAGTGAGTTAAACGTGTTAAGGTTGAACAGCACCTCCTTTTTGAGAACTAAATGTTTGGACTAAAACTAAATTATTGCACTGATTCTTGACGCAGTGATAGCCGAGTGGTTATAGCTATGGACTGCGTTGCCGCAGGTCCATGGTTCGATACTAACCGCCGGCGCTTGACGATGTAATCAACAATAGTCGGAGTCTAGAACTGTGCCCGGTTAATGGAAATAGGCTCTCCCACTATTACATAGGATTAGAACATGTCTGGCGAAAATATCTACTTCAGCAAGAATTATCCCGGATAGAACTGAACCCCTCCATACTTCGTGTTACTAAGGACTTTAAGGTTATTAAAACCCTTAAGATTTTGTTTTGTTCCTTAGCCCGAAGTCAGCTTGAGTATGGCTCCTTTTTATTTGGAGCCCATGTTATGACAAATATGTAACCCTCCTCGAAAAACCTCAAAATAAATTCCTTCGATTCATTAACTTTAAAGCCAACATTTCGAATTCCGACTTTGATTATGAAGTACGCTGCAGGCATCATCACCTTTTACCTCTTCTATGTATTATGATCTATTTTTTAAGTCAGACAGTCAGCCAGTCAGTATTCAAGTTAAAAAGTAATTACTACTTGCATGATATATTTATATGGCTTTGAAATTTTTTTTTACCTGTTTTTTAGTTTATTACAGCCTTACTTATAAACGCTACTTAAATTTTAAACATTACTTAGCCGCTGATTAGCAAAATTTCTTACTCATAAACGCTACATAACTTTATCCAGTACCTAAGTACTGCTTAAATCAGCTGTCAATTTAAACACCGTCCCACCCTTGTTTAAATTTTAAGTAACAAGATGGCGCCCATATTTCTGATCAGCTGATTAGTTACAGACCCACCAACTTATCTGTTCAGGTGGCAGAAAAAAGAACTACAACATTCCTTCAAATTGTGACAGTTCGTAGTTGTTTTCCTCGACCAGTAGCGCCCTCGAAAACTGCACAGTTAAGTTGGTGGTACTATACAAAGAAAAGTATTATATTTACTTTTTAATTTCAAAATATTTAGCACTAGATACATGCTATTTGGCCATTTAGGTCATTCATAATACTTTTTAGTACAATGTTGTCAGTTTAAAATACGTTCGACCTCATTATCCATTGCTTAGCTAAACAGGTGCTACGTAGCGTTTATAAGTAAGAAATATTTAAGCATTACTTAAACACTGTTTAGTTATCCATTACTTAGCAACTACATAGCGTTGTTTTTATAAGTAAGGGGGTAAGTCTATTATTAGAATATCTACATTTTCTTGCGCTACATTCAATTTGTTCTATTTGTGATTACCTTTATTGACCTTGGTGTTTTAAATGTAGTGTTATAATTTTATAAGAAGGCTGTTGAAAATCCTTGATAAAAAAAAAAGTTTTCTGTGGGAGTCGTAAGGAGTGATAAACAGGAAAAATACCATAGAAGTTAGGCAGCAGCACCTTCTGAAGAACTGGCACTAAGCACTGGGATCTCCAAGATGACTGATAATGGAGGTTATAGCAAACGGGGGAGGCTTCTGTTCAACAGTGGAAGTCATGGCTGTTGATGTATGATAATACTTACTTCTTCCTTCTTACGTACTTCTAGGTCAATGAATTGGATGTACACATTTATAGATATAAACGTCTATACCTACTTAATATTATAATTAGGAATTATTTTTTTGTATAACGAATAAACATAACAAGTATAAATTAATTAAAAAGTAAATAACACGACTGTAAATTATTTAATTTATTAAACGTTTTATCGCTCACTTGAAATTATAACTGCAAGTTATATATATTTATTGGATCGCCTTTTAAAGCTCTTCATTTTGATACCATAGTGTATTATATATTATATATTCATAGTGTCACTTGAGCTATTAAGACGAATCTAATGATATATCATACATTAAAATTGGTTAAGCCGTTTAGAAGTTATGGTGGAATAAAGAAACTCCTGAACATGAACCCTAAAAACATAATAACACTTCTTTTTTGGGCCGTCGCGTCGTGTAAAAGCTACTGGACCAATTTGAAAAATTCTTTCACCATTAGAATACTACATTATCCCTGATGAACGTAGGCTGTAGAATATTATCAATAATGTGTTCTTTTTTTTAATTTTTAAAATACCCGTGCGAAGCCGTTGCGTGCCGCTAGTTTCTTATAATATTAAGAGCCTGTTTCAGAATGTTCGAGTAAGTTTATACTACCCAGAACATAAAATAACTGAATGATAAAAATCATAAAAATTACAGTTAACTTGCAGCGCGTTTCAAGCTTTAACCGATGGATAGGCTAAATCGATGACTGTGAAACGCAAAGATAGTATTTTATTTATTAAATATGTTCAGGGTAGTATAACCGGAACTTACTAGAACATTCTGAAACAGGCCCTAAATATATTGCTAAAGTCATATAAACACTGAATTATACGAAATAAAAAAATACTTTGATGCAGTTAAAAATACACTAAAATAAATAAAATATGAAGAACGTTGGTGATGTTTCACATTAATCAGGAAATACGTACGTATGTGTGAATTAGTAGAGAAATGTTTCTTTTTTTTTATGCCTGATAGGTTAGCCTTTGACCACTATCTCACCTGATGGTAAGTGATGATGTGGTCGAAGATGTTGTTCAGGCTAACCTAGAAGTACTGGCTCTCAACGACAGCTGCCGGAACACACCGTTAGGTGCTTGGCGACAGATTTTCCACTTGAGGGTGGTAGCTAGCCAGGCGGGCATTCGCAAAATGCCCTACCACCATGCTATAACGACTGCCATCCTAAGACAACAACCGGGACCGACGGCTTAACGTGCCCTCTGAAGCACGGAAACGCTCAGTAGTAATGTCACTAGCGGTCACCCATCCAACTCATGACCGCGCGCGACGTTGCTTAACTTTGCTGATCGGTTGAGAACAGCTAAGTAAACTTCGCTACGAGCGCTTCAAATGTTTTTCTTATATTTGTTGAAACACGGTGTTTTTGTTTAAGTTAGTATTTGACGAATGACGGACGTCATTATAACGATCTACGTCCTGTTTTAGATAATAATAAGGAAAACATTATAAGAAATATATCTAGTGGGTATAGTTGTTATAGTATCTAGTTGAAGTAATGATGGCCGAGTGGTAATAGCTATGGACTGCCGTGCCGCAGGTCCCTAGTTCGATACCCACCGCCGGTTTCAGCTTCACTGCATGGTGGAAGAGCATTTTGCAATTGCCCGCCTGGCTAGCTTCCACCATCATATAGAAAATCTGTCACCAATCATATAACGGTGTGTTCCGGCAGCAGTCCTTGAGAGCCAGTGAAATTACAGGCATATGAGACATTACAACTATGTCTCAGCGTGACGGGTCTGCAATTCGTGACTTGGGTTGAAATGCATCTGTTATAGACCGAGTTTAGTCCGCTTAACATCTGGCGGGCCTCGAGGTTGTTCCGTGACAATAACATAAAAAAAAACTAAATAAGGGTGCCGAGCTGCCCGTTGGGTGCCGAGCTGCCCTTGGGGTGCCGGGATGCTGTGGAGTGCCGGGCTGTCTGTGGTGTGCCAGGCTGCCTGTGGGGTGCCTGAATGCACGTGGGGTGCCGGGCTTACTCGTTACTATTCTATCAAATAATGAATAATTGAAATTGGACTACGTGTTGTGTACATTTTGACTTGCATGACCTTTCCCGAAGACACCGTGCTGAATTTCTGGATAAAAAGTAAACAATAACCTTCTTCGTAGTATGAACTCAAATCGTGTTAAGTTTCATTGAATTCCATTCAGTAGTTTTGACAGACTGACTGACAAAAAAAATACAGTTTTGGCATCAGTGTCAGCTACAGAGAGCACTAAATTTTTTTATTCGAAATATCTGTCATGTTCTGTTCTGTTCTGTTACAGTTTCATTATAAGTATAGGTAGATATAGATTTCACATATTTTTGAACTTTCAGTTTTCACCTGAAGTGTACATGAATTCGTTTTCTTCACCAGCTCAACTAAGAGTACAAGTCACCAACCAACACACCTACTTATTTATTAATGAAAAGATTCAGGCGTTACCTTGCGGTAATCCAAAAATAATAATAAGAAATATTTAAAAAAATATTTTAATTTAATATTAAATTAATATTCGGGAAAAACACATAAATATAAACATATACAGAAAATTCTGTCCGATTTGACTGCGTGGCGTTTTGTTCAATTTCCGTTTGTGACGTCACGTCGGCTTAGAAGGAAAATTAGTCGGAATTGTCACTAGAAATGTTTTGAATATATTTTTTGTTTTGTTTTTTAAATAAAAAATTAATGTTTTCTTAAAATATTTGTTATTACTTTTTGTTTAATCAAGCTATATTTCAATTGTTTATCAGCGACATTTGTAAAAAAATACCTTATATATTATCTAATATTATACCAAGCGAAGTTTTGATAACTGATTACCTAAAGGCAATTATAAAATAATAACTTACCAAAAGTAGCACAATTTACAAAGAATATTTGAGAAAACTGTATCGCGTGCCGCTAAAACAGTACTTAAAAGTCATAATTATTCTGTTTAGTCGAATGTAACGACCTACATCATTACGTATCATGACTGTAAGGAGACCATGCCTTGAATTGTTTTAGGACAAATTAGAATAAACTTAGTTGTCAAATTTTTAATTGACATTCGATTAGGTAGTTGTATTGCTGAGTTGTAATATTAGCAATCTCAATCCAACATGATTAGGGTATATGGTGGAGCAAATCACGACGAAAATCTTTTCCAAAGCGTCTAACGGTATGTCCGGCTGTTCTTGAGGGCCAATTCCCATTGTATGTTTAGCCTGAAAAAAACATTTCAAGCACATTCTCAGTTATAAATTTTAAGTCATTTACAAAGTCTAAATTATACTTTTAAAATATAACTAAACTGTTAACAACAGAATATTTTTTTTTTTATTGTATGTGTCATGTCATCCTATGCATCGCACACAAACATAATATGAATATGCCATTCTTATTGGCGCAGTTGATGCAGATAAGTCTTTTATTAAGGGCCTCTTGCACTGGCACAGTAGGCAAATTTAGCGTGCGAGAGTTGCAGGCTATGGACACTACGCGGCGCTGCGCTTTAGATGCACAGCGCTCGTCAGGTCGATGTCCCCAGCCGCACGCTATCAGCTTCATAGTGTAACTAAAACAGTTGATCTACTTTAGGTATCTGCTACTAAATCCAGTACTCAATTATTATATTCATGTGACTATTCCCTTATAGTGCAACTAACACAGTTGATAACCTTTAACTATTACTATTAAAATACATACCGTTAAGTGCTTGGCGACAGATTTTCTACTTGAGGGTAGTAGCTAGCCAATTATTGGTTCTAGAGGACTCATAGCGGCACATACCGTTAAGTGCTTGGCGACAGATTTTCTACTTGACACATAGTGGTAGCAAGCCAGGCGGGTATTTATAAAATGCCCTACCATGCAAAATTACTGGTTCTCAAGGATACTTAGCGGCACATAGCGTTAAGTGCTTGGCGACAGATTTTTTACTTGAGGGTAGTATCTAGCCAGGCGGGTATTCGCAAAATGCCCCACCACCATGCCAAATTACTGGTTCTATCTAGAGGACACATAGCGGCACATACCGTTAAGTGCTTGGCGACAGATTTTCTACTTGAGGGTTAGGTAGCTAGCCAGGCGGGTAATCAAAAATTGCCCTACCACCATGCACAACTACTAGTTCTCAAGGATACATAGCGGCACATAGCGTTAAGTGCTTGGCGACAGATTTTCTACTTGAGGGTGGTAGCTAGCCAGGCGGGTAATCAAAAATTGCCCTACCACCATGCAAAATTACTGGTTCTGGAGGACTCACAGCGGCACATACCGTTAAGTGCTTGGCGACAGATTTTTACTTGAGGGAGGTAGCTAGCCAGGCGGGTTTTCTCAAAATGCCCTACCACCATGCCAAATTACTAGTTCTAGAGGACTCATAGCGGCACATACCTTTAAGTGCTTGGCGACAGATTTTCTACTTCAGGGTAGTAGCTAGCCAGGCGGGCATTCGCAAAATGCCTTACCACCATGCAAAATTACTGGTTCTGGAGGACTCATAGCGGCACATACCGTTAAGTGCTTGGCGACAGATTTTTTACTGGAGGGAGGTAGCTTCTTAGAGGGCACTGCTGCTCACTTTCCGGTATTTTCCCTTAGTTGCCTCTTACGACACCCACAGTTAGTAATTGGGGCGTGACATAGCCCGGCACCTCACGGGCAGCCCGTCACCCCACGGGCTCGGCTACACTATTTACAGCTCACTGAACTAAAATAAGTGAATTGTTTAGAAAACCATACTGTACTTTTTATACTGTGGCGCGTGAAAACAATGCCATCGAGAAAGTATTTTGTTTATTTGGCATGGTTTGAAATGACGTACAAGACACTCGCCTGATGGAAGATTCACGCCAGCGGATAACCATAAATGTTGCAGTGTCACCATTCTGCTAATAATAATTCTGTTTATAAATATTTCTAGCTCGTTATCGCCGGAGAGAATTTTGCTGGAGAAAACGACACGCGTCCTACGTCGATGACGCCTAGGCGGGTACTGAATGACGTGCGCGAGAGCTTGAATCTTTAGATTTGTAGTTTATTTTTTCTTGTTAAAAAACTATAGCTAAATTTAAAAATGTGCCTTTAAACGTTACTAATAAATAACAAGCTCTATCCATTAGTAAAACTTCCACATAGTTTCATGATAGTATCTTTTAGTTCTACCTGATTTAAGTAGCGATATGGTGTCATGTTTGACTTTTTTTTATCGAAGAAATTGTTCGTAATCACGTTTTTTACTTTGTATGTTCCTGGAGAGTATGTTCAACTTTATATAAATTATTTTATATATTCTTTTCAATTCTATTCGAGATACAGATTTTAAAAAATGTCTTAAGTAGGTGCTACCTCGCCTTAAGGGTGAACTGGCCGGTCAGTTCTCCATACAAACGCGGTAGGGTGATTATTCCCTTATTTGAGGATAGGAGTTCCAAAACAAAACATGATATCGATTGATCTCTTTATTATCTAGGCTTGTATCGTAACACTTTTTTAATAAGATAATTCACTTGAGAGTTATGAGCCTCGAAATATTTTCATATAAAGTTTTTGAGGCTCCTAACTTTCACTTTAATTATCATTTTAAAATTTCGTTACGATACAAGCATAGATATTGACGAGATCAGTCGATATTATGCTTAATTCTGGACCTAAAATCTCAAATAAGGGAGTGATCATCCTAATACGTTTGTAAGGAGAAGCGACCGGCCAGTTCAACCTAAAGAAGAGATGATCGGCTTCTTATTTTAATTTATTTTTACATGCTCGCCTCATATACCTTATTCGTAGTTTCCTCTTACCTTATTCGTTATTTTATTTTATTATACACAAATTTTATTGTAGTATTATTTCAGCGTTACCCCATGGTTACCGTACACGTTAGAGTAAAGGCATCGTGCACGCAAATTCATAATCTTTTGTCTTATTGGGTGTGGTGTGCAGTTCAAGATCTTCTTTTGTTAATGATATAAGACTTTCGATAAAATCACATAATCGGGATCTGTAATGATTAGCCCCTCATTACTTTGCTCTATTTGAAGGGCCTTGTTGCAAAAGTTATAATTTATAGAATACATAATGTTCTGAAAAAGTTTCGACATCATTAACTCTAATGAGATGGACTTAAGCACTTAGTATTAAATTACATCGATAGCCATAACGTCTACCGTTGAACAAAACCTCCACTACTAACATTACTAAGTAGAAAGGCCAAGAGAGCAAGGGGCTATGACAAATTGAAGCAGTGATAGCTCAGTGGCATTGGCTATGGTCTGCCGCGCAGCAGGTCCATGGTTCGAATCCCGCCCAGAGCTTGAGCTTCACCGTATGGTGGAAGGGCATTTTGCGATTACCCGCCTGGCTAGCTACCACCCTCAAGTAGAAAGTCTGTCGCCAAGTACCGAACGGTGTGTTCCGGCAGTAGTCCTTGAGAGCCAGTGAAATGACAGGCACAATGAGACTTAACAACTATGTCTCAATGTGACGGGCGCAGTGCAATTCGTGACTTGTGATAAATTGCAACTGTTATAGGCAGAGGTAAGTCCACTTAACATCAAGTGGGCCTCGAGCTTGTTCCGTCACAATAACATTAAAAAAGAAAAAAAATCATGGCAGGCGCTACAAAAGTAAGCTGTTATTTGATGTTATGAGAGGAGCAAGATGCCGACCTGATGGTAGAAGTTCACGTCTGTGCATTACTTGGAAATGTACTGCGCTTGTCACTCCGAGTCGTGTTCTCCGAGTGTCCTTCACATCTAAACACTGTCTGTGCATATTGCTGCTTCTAGGCTGAATATCTGACTGCGGTGATACTCACGAAGATGCTCAAGAGAACGGTGTATATAAGTCCCCGGACTCTGTGTCCCTGTCTGACGGAGACAGCAGTACTTTAATTAAATATACTACCGTCTCGTGAGATTTAGAATAGTGAGTTTATGTTTATTTTTACCGGCGGTATGCCTTTATCAACAAAACACTACAACTACTACAATGATAACATTTAGACAACCTAGAAGTCATTGCAGACTCACAGGCAGTCTAAATGCTCCAGCCCACTACCAGTTGGCAGCGTGACCAGAATGCTGGCAGCATTGCCCCGTTGAATTGCAATGCTTATTCGTTGAGCCAGGTGCCAGCATTTATATCACGCGTCGTATCGACCAACAGTCCTAATACGTTTGAATACAAAGATATTTTAATAAACTAAAAATATAATATGAGCAAAAATATGGCAACGAGTTTATAGATTTTAATAAAACTTTTTGTTGTCAAACTACTTTTGAAAATGTTCTATGTTTAAAAAATAGCAAGCTGTAATTAGAGCAAAGAGAACCCGTTGATGTCTTTTGTATGAAGACATATTTTTATTAAGAAGATTTTCTATTTCACTTCGGATTTACTTACTAAAACAGCGTTTTTACCTTGACTAGAGCGAAAAATTAACTGTTTATGTCATTTTATAACTTAATTATAACATAAATATTAGTGGACTACGTGTATTGTTGGAATCTGTTGGCCATTTATGGGAGCTGTATATAATACAGTTAACAACGTCATTATTCCATATTTTTGACGATATGTTTTTTATACTGATTGAGAGTTTTTTATACTAACATTTACATGTACTTAATGATCTTAAAATCACGATTCATCAAACTATCAATGTTTGAATTCTCTTTATCAAATTTAATTGGCAGGGAATAAAATATTTTTAAGCATAATAAAATTGTACAAAAATGTTTCTAAGAAGTAAAACTTTTATTTTCATCTCAGTATCTAGTTTTGGTATTAAAAATTGTGTAGTAAGCGAAAATCAGACATTTTCCGACTTACTTCTGGCAGATCAATTACATTCAAATATTTTTTTCATATTCATATTTAGTTGCGTTAAACGTTTTATCGTTCCATTGAATTTAAAACTGCATTTTACATATATTTATAGAATTGTTTTTTAAAGCCTTTCATTTTGATGCCCCATGCACAATAAGGAGTCTCAAATCCACCAGTTTATTTATTTCATTATTTTTATATAGGTAGGATAGCGCAAGTGACACTAGTGTAGACGAATTTAATGACACTAATACGAATAAAGAAACTCACAAACATACATGAACCCCGAAAACACGACACTCTTCTTTTGGGTGAAAAAAGTCAGAGATAAAATTTTATCTAAAATCCACACCCATACAGTGCAGACCTTTCCTTAATTAGCTGGTTTTTACAAAGCTTTAATTTCTCGATATTATTACCCACCTGTCTTTCATCAGCAGACTCGTTCCATCAACTTATGATAACAAACCCATAAACCCAAACGAGTTTTATTCGCATACATGTGTGAATCATCGAGAAAATCCAATAGTACCAATCTATTCTCATAGTACCCCTCTGAACAATATGTAGGTATTGTATTTACTTCTTCTATAGATTAACTTAACGCGCTTTACCAAAGAGTATGAAAGGGATGTTTCAAGAATAGAGAAGTACTCACGTTTTAACCAGTAGAGCACCTTTACACCACTGTTTACTTACCATAAATTTTAGGAAGTTTAAAAAAAGAAGCCTACAAAAAATAAAACATATTTTTCAACGAAATATCAATACAACGTCACTTCCCAAAATCCAGCTCAAATTTTCGAAAAAAGAACAGCACAACCCATCTGTCCCCACTCTTGAAAAGCGAAGGTTTTATTGTGTGGGGGAGTAGAGACGGCTGCCAGTCGCCCGTTCGCCGTCGCTCGCGAGAGACGCGCTTCGCGGCATCAGTTTTCCTCCCCCCACATCATCGAACACGGAAAAATTGTGCCGCGTGTGTTAAAAATACAAGTTCTCACCACCCAATGATGGATTGTGTGCATGGCGAAGTGTAGATCTAGTGATTTTCTCTACGTAAGCGCTCCAGGGCCCCCTCTCACACTCAGAACCCCTACGTAAACGGTAAGTACATTGTATAATTTATTACGCAACTGAATTTGAAACTGAAAGTTGCGAAAGGACATTGTTGGATGCCCAAGGCGATAATGAATTGATTTATTACTATGTACAACATAAAGACATAATTTTAAACACGAGGAGTTATTAAAAATTAAAAATATGTATGTTAAAATAGATTACAATGTAGGCTTAGAATAAGACAATTTTTGAATTCGGTTGTATCAATACTTTAATATTTAGATTTAATAAACTGAAAGGTCAAATTTAAAATATGCTATAATATTACTTTTACAAAATAATTCTGATTCAATTCCAAAAATCTTGGTCTATTCGTTTGTTATCAAAGATTTTAAAATAAATTTAGGCGTGGTTTTACATTACTAAAAATAAAAATATATTCACGTATAACGCTCCTCTAGAGCCGCCATGTTCAAAACATTACAATAACTCAAGTAGGTTCAATGAAATAAAAGTAAAAACACAGCACGTTTAGGTAATATTTAATGTCACAACTCACGACACCACGACATGCAAAAACTTATGACCAATATTAGCAAAAAATGGCGCAAAAAGTAGACGCAACAAAAATTTACATTAAACTCAATTACTAAGTTCAACAATGATACCGAAGTGAAGTCGTTGGTAAAGTTATTTTAATTAAGACAGAGTAAGATATTATCCTCAGACTCATCTAAGTCAAAAGCCAATTATCTTTTAGAAAAGCTGTATTTCACGCGACTTGTAAATCTAAGTATATCGCAAAACATGGCACCCTGGATTCAAAATTGTCCGTAGCCAAATAATTTTGTTCATTTAAAATCATATGCGACAAAAAATTCTGTCGTTCGTAATGTTATTTTAAATATTTTATTGATTTTATAATCCGGTCACTTGAAAAACCTGTATCACAACCTTTGAACTATAAAGGCGCGACCAGATTAGTCGTAGGTAGGTTTTGCGGCGCCACCTTTCCACACGAATATCTTGTAATTATCGCTTTTTATTGACATGCCTCGTTGATTTTTATTACTTTATGATTTTTTGGCAAACGATTGTATTACAAGCAAATATTGAAAAAATAAACAAGTTATTTCTTATTTATAAAGGTTTAATTTAAGAAATTATTGCACTTGTTTGGACACGATTAATAAATAATGATCTAAGTTTTTTTGTTGCCACTTAAGGTGGATAATTTATAAGCGTCTCGTTCACCGATAATTTTCTTGTTTTGAAATTCTGGTTTCGAATTATATTTTTGTCGGTTGTTGCTGTTGTGTACGTATCCTAAGGTCAACTAAGGTCTTATGTTCCCTGGTCGTATCCTCGTGTATAGCTAACTTAGCTTGTATAAATATTTAAGCAATAAGGCGGGTGTCAGGCGGATTTTACTTTGTTTGGTAAACGTCATCCTTGCGTCATCTTTAATAGGGCATAAAACTCATTTGTTTTCTATATTTTTTAAGTCATAAGTCATTTATTACAAAGTGAATTTTGAAGGCATATTATTCAAATGTGACAGGCGTTTATTTTTATTGGTGTTATTCGATGTGTAATAATATTATGATTAATTTAAAGGCATAAAGCACCTTCTCGTATCAGGTGTCACTTTTAGGACGTACGGGTATATACCTCAAGGTGTGTTATATTACAAAAAATGACCTTTGTGGTCGTAAATCATGACATACATGTAAATATTTTTCTTCTAACATTTAAATTGTCTCTGAACAGCATATTTTTTTTACTAACCTAAGCTACAGAAAAAATATTAAAACCCAACCTCAAAACAAAACTCACAAATCACAATGAACCATGAACTTATTATTTATTCGATAACTTTAGTGTGGATTTCGGTCAAGTCCGATAAAAAAAAAGCTTTCTGAATAGATGCGCGCGCAACTCTAGAGTTTTCACGTAATTCGTCAGATTTCTGCGCTTAAAAGAGTTTAGTTTCAGAAAAATTTAAAAAGATTTTATATGTAGATCAGTACTGTAAAATCTGTGCATGCTACGAGGTCATACATCACGGTTATCATATCAGTCGTTATTTAAAAATATTTTGTGGTATTTTAATTTTTTGACTAAAATATTTAATGACATAGTAATAGATAATAGTTTTCGTCCACCTGTCAGTTTGAAATCCTCTATATAGAACTCTACCAATAAGGTTCGCATTATTATATGTACAAAACAAGTCTATACATAGGTATATTCTTCTCATACAGGTACATATATAGGTAAAAGTAAATATACTATGGTTAGATACATATAGTCATTGTATCCATGACGTTTCTTCTTATAGCACATAAATATGTTAATAAGTTACGTATGTTTGTCTATTTTTAAACCTAAGCAAGAAATCTGTTAAACCTTAACCGCTAATAAATATTACATTCGAAATCAATTAAAGTTAATTTGACTTACGGAGTGATCAATCTAACTTTTATTTTTTGTTTATTTGACTTTCGTATTTAGATTTCTGATTAGGAATTGAATTCCGTAGATAGTAAGTTAACCAAATTGAATAAATCGTTACCAATAATATGATTTTAGTCTTTGCTTTTAGAGCATGACTGGTATCAGTTTTTTTAATTGACTTAGTTATCATTAAGTCAATAAAAAAAACAAAAGATAGAAGTATTTTGAAGCAGTGATGGCTCAGTGGCATTGGCTATGGACTGCCGTGCAGCAGGTCCATGGTTCGAATCCCACCGCGGGCTAGAGCTTCACCGCAAGGTGGAAGGGCATTTTGCGAATGCTCGCCTGGCTAACTACCACCCTCAAGTAGAAAGTCTGTCGCCAAGCACATAACGGTGTGTTCTTCTTGAGAGCTAGTAAAATTACAGGCACATGAGACTTAAGAGCTGTACGTCTCAGTGCAATTCGTCGTTGACGAAATGCATCTGTTATAGGTAGAGGTTAGTCCACTTAACATCAGGTGGCTATCGGGCTTGTTCCGTCACAATGACATAAAAAAAAACTCGCAGTCACTTTAAAATAAGTAATAACTTAAATATTATAAGCAGTTAATAACAATCGCGCCCCGTGGCTTTACCCGCATAGACAATGGGGAAAAGTGATGATGTGGTAAAGTATTTTATGTGATAATCTAGGAATCTTTATTTCAATTTCATCCAAATCAGCCTTGCAGCGTGTAAGAGCAAGACACAGCACACCCAAATGCTCACTCACACACTTACAAGTTTCGCATTTATATTATTAGTGTGAGTAGAAGCGATATGTTTACCGTGTTTATAATTGTCTAAAAAAAAGTAATATAAATAATATAATAACCAGCATTACCAGTTACTTACCTGACATTCTCTCGTGTCGGAGGCCATGACCCACGAGACGGTTTTTCACCGATCTACATCCGGCCCGGTCGTCAGTCTTTTATGGAGCTCTATGAACCCCGAACTATGGTCTACCGCTTACCGCATCGTTACTTTCCATGAGGTGAGACTGCGGGAAAATTATTGCATATAGATTATATAAAAACACGTATGCATAATTTTTATCATAAACAACCAATTTCAATCATAAAATAGTATTATTAGGGATAACTCAAATACTACTTGTCAGATGTTATTCTTATATGAATTGTACTACATGACAAGCACCAGCTTTCGAATATAAAATAAAACAACAAAATAGTTATGAGAAAACACACAAAAAAATACAGACGATATGAGAACATCCTCCTTTTTAAATCGGTTTAGAAGATTACGAAACAAATCATAAGTTAGTAATGATATTATTTCTTTCTTTTATTTGGCTTATTAAGATGATCATGTTAGCCTCTGTATTCGTTAACTTAATATAATATAGCTATAAGCTTAACGTCTGTTCTCGCTGAACGCCAAGTCAAGAGTGAGCGGCACTGTTAGCATCAACGACTCATTACCTGTACGGATATTACGTGTTATGTTGCCATAGAGAAAGACTATTGGAAGCAAGTCGTTGACGCTAGTGGTAGTTTCTAACCAAATCCATACTTTTAAGTATATATTTGTCCCTAAGTGCCAGATACATGGCGGTAGTGATGCAGTTTTTCTCTGGAATATTAATGATTGTTATAGGTGGCGACAACAATCATTGCTATTAAAATTTTAATTTATTTTAAATTTATAGAATATAGATGGCGTGGGTTCGAATTCCGCACATGACTATAATTTTTCCGCTCATAATTTCGTAATATAATCTGCGGAGCATGCGTTATTACGAAAATATAAATAATACAACAGTGGTCATTACAATTACTCTCAAAATTATATCTGATATTAAACTAAAATATACCTCCGCAGATATTTGAAATATCATTTATGGCGCGACTTTCTTAGTCGCTTACCCATAAGTGGCCGGTAACAAAACCGGGCCGTGTAAGAACCGTCTCGTCGGAATGCGGCCTAAGACATAGATACCAATCGCCATGTAACCGAGCCGATGTTACGTGCAAAATCGTGAACTAACCGTTACGTGCTTTTCGTGCAACGCAGATTATCTGGCGGGAACTTTTTGCTGCTATAACTTTATCCAACTGTATCACTCACGCGTGATCTGTTTTACTTTGCAATGACCATTTCTACCTTTTCTGTGACGATTTCTGGTCATTATGCACCGCGGGTCCTTATGAAATTGGTCCAACATAATGACATGGCTTAGCGATCTATATTTTTTTTTTGTACGTTATTGTTAAGGAACAAGCCCGAGGCCCACCTGATGTTAAGCGGTATCCTCTGCCTATAACAGATGCATTTCATCACAAGTGACGAACTGCACTGTGCCCAACACCTTGAGACATACCTGTTAAGTCTCATTTTGCCTGTTATTTCACTGGCTCTCAAGGACTTGCTGCCGGAACACACCGTTAGGTGCTTGGCGACAAATTTTCAACTTGAGGGTGGTCGCTAGCCAGGCGGGCATTCGCAAAATGTCCTTCCACCATGCGGTGAAGCTCAAGCTCTGGGTAGGATTCGAACCATGGACCTTCTGCGTGGCAGTCCATAGCCAATGCCACTGAGCCATCACTGCTTCAAAAGCAGCAGCAGGAGTTTCTCTGAAAGACAGATGCACCAAAAAACTTCGAACTTTCTTAGACCGTTTGTCAGTCTTCATCAGGTAACAGAATGTATACTGAACGCTCATTGGCCACATATCGCGTAATAGAGTGCCATTGACCAATCAGCGAAGAGTATTTATACTATACTGTTAACTAATCAAGGCTTTGACATACGTTTCAGAAATTGAGGTTATGTGCTGAAGTACATAAGAAGTCACCTGGTTTCAAATAAAAATGTATTCTATGCCCTTGAGATAAAGATTAACGACACATATCACGTATCTTCCTACCCTAATGTGCTCATGTGAGGCTTGATTAATAGCAATGATTTAATATTGTTATATTTGCAATAACGCCTGCTATGCGGATTACATTACAAAATTACAAATATACGATAGAAAATTATTCCCGCACATAACTTAATTTTTTTCTCTATAAAAGTATATTTGTAATTTTGTCATAGCAATGATGTACAAGTCAAATACAGAAATAACATTTTCACCTCACAAACTTTTAAAGATGTTGTTTATCATTCGAAATCTGCGTGGAAAACTATTTTTAATCCACTAGCGTGGAAAAGGATTTAAAATTAGAATATTAGCAGTTCAAAAAAAAAAAAAAAATGGTAAATTCGTAGTAATTTTACATTTAATTTTTAATGTAAATTAACAGTAATTTAAAATTATTATTAATGCTACACCTAGATTCTCCCAGCTGGAGTGGAAAATGTGTGTGTTCGATCGGCATCAAAGTTGCATCAAAGTTATTTTGCGTACCTATGAGACGAAAAATAACTTAGCAGAAAATAACGTTACGCTTAGGATTCTATATTTGATCAATCGTTTCGCTCTTGTTTCTATCCTAGAATAAAAATACTCGCCCAAATTAAAACTTTGGGCCTTGAATTACAAATAACTATTAAATACATGTCTCAAGCTAACGACACTCTAGAGTCTAGATAAAAGCTTGTATGATTTACAGGAATTTAAATAGATTGGATTGTTAGAATAATTTGTCACTAGACTTAAAAATACTTATCTAATGATATTCGACTTTATTGATATTCAACTTTATTGATACTCGACATTATTGATAATGTCGACACATTATACATAATTATAATGTAGAATTACATTATAAATAATAAAAAAATTGGGCATTTTCCAATTAGTCTTAATGAGTACCCCAAAAATTTAATAAAAGTATTAACTTAAATAATACTTGCCATGTTTGTTCCGACAGCAGTCCTGGAGAGCCAGTAAGAAATTACACGCACATGAGACTTAATAACAGTATATCTTAGGATGATGGGCGCAGTGCAGTGTTATAAGAGGTTACCACTTAACTTCAGATGGGTCTCGTGCACGTCCCGTCAAAATACAAATAAAAAAAATATGGTAAGATTGCCAGTTAAAATCAGGTACAGAAGTGTATGCTGTCTTTGAAAGCCAGGAGTTCTAGGTTAGCTTGAACATCATCTTCAACCACATCATCACTTACCATCAGGTGAGCTAGTGGTCAAGGCTAACCTATCAAGCATAGAAAAGGTACCAATGTAGATAATAGGCTAGCAATAAAACATAAAACATGTTTTGAAATGTCGTATCAAAAGTGATCCAATATATGTTTTTATGGTAATGTAATGACATATTCTTAATTAACTTTTGTCAATCAATGAAATATCAATAAATATATTTTATCAACGCCAATAAAACATACTAAATATCACTGTTTATTCTAATTTCCTTTATTACTTTTGTAATATATAAAAATATGTGTAGGAATATTTGATTGACTATTATTTCGAGCCTTGAGAACAACACGTTTGCCAAAATAATATCTTATAATAATTATTTATATTAGGTATCGTATTTTGTGGTCACATGTCTAATTTATTAAAATAAATGATCATAAACATTCTCCTTTTGACCTCACTGTGCTTTGGGAATGATAATTGTGTTGACCTTTTTTTAGTAAAGAATTCTTATTTTATTTGTGTGAAAGGTAAAGTGGACATTGGGTATAATAATATGTTATTTACCTAAAAGTTACTGGGTTTTTGCGTAATGAATTTTCAGTGGCAATCCGGTATCTGGAAGTGCATGTCTGATAGGTGCCATTGGGCTTACCTTATAGTACATGGAACCCAAATTTTGAAGCATTTATGGCCCTGTGGAAATTGGCAGCGCGTAGGTTCATTGTTCGAACAATCGCACCGCGGATTGAAGCTTAACTACCTGGTGGAGCTAACATCCTCAAATAGAGAATATGTCGCCAAGCACGTAAAGGCGTGTTACGTCCCGCAGCTATCCTTGAGAAATTCTAGATTAAGCCTGTTAACATGACCACGTCACTTACTAGATGGTCAAAGATAACCAATTAAATTAAACTTATATGGTAAAACGTGCGGTTGCATAGAAACGTTTGCCCGCCCCTTTAGATACAGGGTATGGGGGTACAGGCGTGATCACAAGTTTTTTGGCACTTATCTCAAAGCTGCTGTTTGTTAGCCAGTTGCTCTATGAATATTGAAAGATGCTTTGTCATAATTGCCAAAATTGCCTCGCTTGGCAGGCGTTTTGGGGTTCGCGGTGTAAGATGATTTTTATCTTTGTCGGATCTTATGACTCCTGCAGGAAGATGTGGGAGAAGGGGGAGAAAGAATGTGTCTCTAGAGACAATAAATACGTCAATAATCGTATTCTTACTTTTTTGCCTTCATGAAGCTTACACTTTCCATTTTTATGAATAAGCTAAATACATTATTCCGGTTTTGGCATTAACATTTATTGGCTAAAAACTGATAGGTCAGATCCTATCTGATATTTTGTTGGATGTTTTGTGGTCAAACATTGCTTAACTTAACAATTTTGTCTGAGTTACAGAATCATTACAGGTGAATGAAATATCATTGTGAGGTTTTAAGGTTGAACTGGCTGGTTACTTCTCCATACAAACTACGAAGGATGATTACTCCCTTATATGAGGTTTTAGGTCCAGAACTAAGCATGATATCGATTCACCTCTTCATTTTCTAGGCTTGTATCGTCACGGATTTTTAAACTGATAATTTAGTTAAAAGTTATGAACCTCGTAAAATGTATATGAAAATGTTTCGAGGCTATCAAGTTAATTATCTTTTTGGAAATGTGTCACGATACAAGCCTACATAATGAAGAGATAAAACAACATCATATATAATTCTGGACCTTAAACCTCAAATAAGGGAGCGATCACCCTTCGACGTTGTAGCCCCCCGTGAAAGTATGGGCTGAATATAATTTCACTTCAATTGGACCCAAGTCTTTTGCCGGAGAGACTCAAAACTTAAAAAAAAAAGTTTTTCTAGTACTTACTGTCTGACACTTAAGTTCTGTGTCTCGTAGTAAAAGACAATGCCTACTCAGAGCTAAGAGGCGCCCGCCGCGGCAACTCTGGACCGCACCGCGCTCCCTTTGAATAGAGTTTTGAATATTTACATCGAGCTAAGTAATAAAAAATATGAAATATTATATTACAGGCACTTTTAACATCAGGTCCTTGTGCTTATTCCGTCAAATACACATAAAATAACAAAAAATAAAACAATAAAGAAAAATTTTACAAAAATATTTTTTTCATTTCAAAGTGTTTGTTAGGACTAGCAGAAGTCAACCCAAAGAGGTTGTTAGCATTTTACCAATAACCCTGTATATATAGTGTCATCCTGACTACGTTTTATAAACTCTTTCGTGGTAAGGAGTCACGAATCCGTATGCTGAGAACTGTCCGACTTGAGCAGTATAGGTCATTAAACAAAATAAAATATATTTTTGATTGTCCTAAATTGGCAAAACAACTAACTAAAATGGGCCTCGTTACTAAAATTATAATGAAGATGAATTTCTTTGTCACCATTGAAAACGAAGCCCATTATGGAGTTCCAATTTCAAAATGAAGTTCAATTTCATTACCATTTTAGTTAGACAAGGACCCAGTTAAACGTGAAGTTTGCTTCAGTTTTGAATTCTAATCTATATAGTTTCCAAACAAAAGAAACGACAGAAGTGAGTCACATAATTTTTTATAATTTATAATGAATTAACTTTATAATGAAGATGAACTTAATTTTGTCATTTTCCATTGAAAACGAAGCCCATTATGGAGTTCCAATTTCAAAATGAAGTTCCATTTCATTACCTTTTTAATTAGACAAGGACCCAGTTAAACATGAAGTTTGCTTCAGTTTTGAGTTCTAATCTATTTAGATTCCAAACAAAAGAAACGACAGAAGTGAGTCACAGAAGTTTTTGCACAATGCTGTTCGTTTTATAATGTAAAATCGAAAGTCCGACGGTTTTGGTAATACGTCGAGGCACTTTCAATGCTTGCATCACATCCGCCAATGTGTGGCGTTCTTAATACCTACTCAAATGGTAAACAAATACTTTTGCGAAATTATTATTAATATTTTAAGCGTTGTTTTGTAATCTTGACGTCCTAGGTTCGAAGTTAGATTATTTTTATTTTTTTAATGTTTTTGTGACGGAACAAGCTCGAGTCCCGCCTGATGTTTAGCGGACTAACCTCTGCTTATAACAAATGTATTTCATCATAAGTCAAGAATTGCACTGCGCCCGTCACTTTGAAACATAATTGTTAAGTCTCATGTTCCTGTAATTTCTGAATTTTTTATAGGTGTGGCTGATAAATTTTCAGTTACAGTCTGGAGTCGGAAAATTAGCCCTGTGACAGTAGTATATGTGACAGTAGGCTTACTCGCGTCCAAATACTCATGATGAAACACGAGTGATTAAATTTTAGCTAAATAATAACAAATATTAATGTAATGTATAGATTCAGGCGTTACTTTGCGGAATTCTATTTTTAACAATAACAAATATTTCAAAAATATTTTAAGAAAACATGAAATTAATATTTTAATAAAGTACAAAAAAATAATTAATATATAGACCTCCTGCAGATACTTCGTGTAGAAGCGAAACGCGTCGAAAATTCTGCCGGTTTGGCTGAGTGGCGTTTGTGAAGTCACGTCGGGTTGACAGGAGAATTAGGCGGAATTGTCACTAGCCAGTCGAGCATACGCATAATGCTCTTCCACCAAGCGGTGAAGCTCAAGCCAGCGGTGAGAATCGAATCATGGTCCTGCGAGACGGCAGTCCGCAAAAGTCCGATAAAAAAACACTGCACCCTGAGACATACAATTGTTAGGTCTCACGTACTTTATCAATCTGTGTTTTGAAGTAGTGATGGCTCAGTGGCATTGGCTATGGACTGCCGCGCAGCAGGTCCATGGTTCGAATCCCGCCGAGAGCTTGAGCTTCACCGCATGGTGGAACGGCATTTTGCGAATGCCCGCCTGGCTAGCGACCACCCTCAAGTAGAAAATCTGTCGCCAAGCATCTAACGGTGGTTCCGGCAGCAGTCCTTGAGAGCCAGTGAAATAGCAGGCAAAATGAGACTTAACAGGTATGTCTCAAGGTGATGGGCGCAGTGCAGTTCGTCATTTGTGATGAAATGCATCTGTTATAGGCAGAGGATACCGCTTAACATCAGGTGGGCCTCGCGCTTGTTCCTTCACAATAAAATAAACAAAAAAATAATATCAGTGGGATTATCCAGTGCTGAACACAACCTCCCCCAGTATGGGCCATAGTCCCCCAGTTTGCCATAATCCCTACGCTTGTCAGGCGTCTTGGGGATCGCAGTGTGAGATATCAGTTCCTCAGAAAGCACTGCTGCTCATCTTCTGATGTGTTACCGTTAATCATCTCTTATGACACCGCAATGGTAGAGATGGGGGGTGACGTTCTAGCCCGGCACTTCACAGGAGGTCTCGTGTACCTGTATTTTTTTATAATTACTTACTGGCTCTCAAGGGCCGCTGGTCGACACTAAACACTGCTTAGCGACATAGCTATCCGGGTGAGCATTCAGAAAATGCCCTTCCACGAATGAATCTCAAGCGTGTAGTGGGAATCAAACCATGGACCTGCAGCACTGCAGTCAATAGCTATACCGCTCGGTTATATCTTCAAAATGATGGATGATTATAAATAAATCATTCATGTCAGTAAGATTACATTTTGTAACTTGTACGTGATATATCTGCCAGTAATGTTGGTTATGATAAAAATAAGCGCGTGCGCAGTTCGTTAAGTTCGTTTTAGTTGATAACCTTCTTTATTGAATATCTCATTTATCACATTTTACCTACATAGTTTTGAAGCAGTGATGGCTCAGTGGCATTGGCTATGGACTGCCGCGCAGCAGGTCCATGGTTCGAATCCCGCCCAGAGCTTGAGCTTCACCGCATGGTGGAAGGGCATTTTGCGAATGCCCGCCTGGCTAGCGACCACCCTCAAGTAGAAAATCTGTCGCCAAGCACCTAACGGTGTTTTCCGGCAGCAGTCCTTGAGAGCCAGTGAAATAACAGGCAAAATGAGACTTAACAGGTATGTCTCAAGGTGATGGGCGCAGTGCAATTCGTCACTTGTGATGAAATGCATCTGTTATAGGCAGAGGATACCGCTTAACATCAGGTGGGCCTCGCGCTTGTTCCATCACAATAACATAAAAAAAAGTGTGTTCTTAGGTTTTATGTATATAATGTCTCATATAGTTTCTTTATTTCACCATAACTTTTAAATGCCTGAACAAATTTGGATGAATTGTTTATCCTTGCAATACTTACATCATCCCAAGTTACACTGGCTATATATTATTTGACAGAGAAGTGTTTTTAAAGTTTAATATATTTGCTTATTTGAGTGTGATTACATTTGTATAGTTACCTAACTTTTATGTTTATTTATAACTGATAGGCTAGGTTCACCAGTATCTCACCTGATGGTAGGTGATGATGGGGTCGAAGATGTTGTTTAGGCTAACCTAGAATTATTGGCTCTCAAGAACAACTGCCGGAACACACCGTTAGGTGCAAGGTAACAGATTTTCTACTTGAGGGTGGTAGATGGCAAGGCTGGCTTTTGCATAATGCCTTACTACCATGCTATAACGACTGGTATTCTAAAACAACAACCAGGACCTACCGAAGCAGCACGATCACCCATCCAAGTCATGACCGCGCCGGACCTTGATTAACTTAGCTGGTAGGTTAAGAACTGCTAAGCAAATTACTGTTCTATTCTCATTGGAAAAAAGTTCAGAAGAGATCTGAAGAAAGACTGAATAACGAAAAGATGCACCACTCACTCAAATTGAAATGGGGGACCACCCATTTCAATTTGAGTAAGATCTGGAGAGTAGTATTTGAGTTATCTCTAATAATGTGTATTTTATGTTTGAAGTCCGTGCCTATATATTAATTATATTTTTAAGTTTATTAATATTGTTGTTCTAATTAAGGATATAAAAAACTACATCAAACTAAAGATTAATTACAAACACTAAGTTTTATAAATACTGGTAGTAAAGTAGGCCAGCCCTTGCACAAAAACTGCGCCAGCAGCGCAGCTCTGTCGTTCCGCTTGCGCAGCCACGCTTGGCAAACTGCTGTCGACTTGGGAAACAACCCTGAGCGATTACTGTTTCATTATCTAAATGCCGAAAAATTACTATTTCAATTAATATTTGACTTGCCAATTTTGTAATCAGCATGATTGAGAACCAAACATAAAAGAGGCAAAGTAGAGTGTATAATGTAACAAATACTTAGGTACAAATTATTTAAAAAGTATATAACCTGACTGTAAGTTATTTCTAATGAATAGATTCAGGCGTTACTTTAATGAAATCAATATTTAATAATAACAAATATTTTAAAAGTATTTTAAGAAAACATCAAATTAATTATTTAATAAAACATTTCAAAAATCTTTATGAAAAATATATTTAACTAGTGACAATTCCGCCTAATTTGTAAGTTATTTATGTTTG
The DNA here is from genome assembly GCA_963890685.1 of Plagodis pulveraria. Lineage (NCBI taxonomy): Eukaryota > Metazoa > Arthropoda > Insecta > Lepidoptera > Geometridae > Plagodis > Plagodis pulveraria. Next base: position 11,414,681 of record OY982971.1, read on the forward strand.
TTAAACGTTTCATCGTTCCATTAAAGTTAAAACTGCAAGTTATATATATTTACGGAATAGATTTTCAAACCCTTTATTTTTAAAACGCCAATATATAGATGGGTTTGGAAGAAAAAAATATATCTTACAAGTTACAATACGGCGTCTAAAATCCTCCAGTTTTTTTTGTACCTAGTGTCACTTCAAGAGAAATCCAACGATATCTCATACATTAAAATCGTTTAAGCGTAATAAATAGTTTAATCGTTTAGAATTTATGGTGGAATAAAGAAACTCAGAAACATACATACATGAACCCTGAAAACTCTTTTTTTGGAAAGTCGTGTATAAACACCCGCGCTTTCGCCACAAGTCTTAATGTACCACGTAATAGTGGCCTATTGACATATTTAACAGGCTCCATACTTTGGACTGTAACTGCACATTTTCTGCAGGAACATCTAATGTTACTGGGCCGATCTGCGTATTGAACTCTTGACCTCACGGTTTGGACGTAGATGGTAATTGTAACAAGATTTTTTACGAACATAACTGTTCTCGAATACATTTAGCCTGCTAAAAACAAATCGTAAAACCTTATAAAACCTCATAAAACCTCTGGAAACTTATCATTTATTTTAGATATTACACCCGAATATTAGTAATTCAATTACGGAAATGGCTGACAGAATTTTCAAATCTCATTTTTTTACATCATATATTTAATTGAGAGCCAGTACTTCTAGGTTAGCCTGAACAACATTTTCGACCACATCATCACTTACCTTCAGGCGAGATAGTGGTCAAAAGCTAACTTACCAAGCATTAAAAAAAAAATGAATCCTCATATGTATTTATTTAATTAATCTTATATCAGAAACCAACATCTTACCCTCATAAATTCAATAGAAAAATATGACACTGTTTGTTTCAAAAATTGATACGGTTAAATGTTTTCTATAAATCAATATTCCTATTGAAGTCATCTTCATAGTTGCCCAATATTCAACTTGTAACCTCTGTTTTTGCGTCGGCTTATCAAAATTCGTACATATTGAAAACCTCACACATTGTCTAAACTATTACGCCTGTAATAAATACTAATATATTAACACGAAGCAGTGAAAGTTGAGCCTGAATCGCTTAGCCATTGCATAATACAACAGATAAAGTATAAGCGGCATAGCTGTTTCTTTACGAATACAACTAATTTAATTTTAATTGTTATACTCGTCTGAGAGCAAAAGAATAAACAATGCAGAGAGGTACGTTGAATCCAACCCAGGTGTTGGTACTTAAAGTGCCTAAAAATTTCACTTCTGTCATTGGACGGACATAGGATTTTTTTTCTTCTAAAAATCAGTGTAAAAACCTAATGAATGGTTTGGCGACGCCACTATCCATAGAAACCTTATAAAAAGAAGAACATGTGAGAAAGGTTTGCTGCACTGGATGTATTAGCTTAATCTGATGTGCCTTTATTCCACTGGCTGTTCTATATTCAATTCAGATACAATAAACATACGGTGGTACTTATTCAAACCTTTCCCTATTCCGGCTCAAATGTTCTATGTTTTGGTGATGAAAATTCATAAATTTATTTTTTATTTACAGGTACGTTTAAACTTTCGTGTGCCGCTGTTTAGTAAGGTTATTGTAATAATATTATTATGCAGGAAAAGTAAACGTATTAAATATTAAGAAATCAAATACATTTTGATGGATTTAATTGTTTTAAAATTTGACTGTTTCATTTGCACCAAAACGTGATAATTATTAAATGACATTTGAATGACAAATTAAAAGATTAGACATTATTTGAACAATATCAAATAGAAGGTGACCTTAAGAATGGAGTTACATAAGATTTATTGTTCGTACCAGACATATTTTGTCAAATAAAAATATATAAATCTGCATATATTATCTTAAATAAATACTTATAGAATTTTCACATCATCACTTCGAACAATCAAATAACGAAATTAATTAATTAACCCATTGGCATCGGCGATGATTATAACAATAGAATTTCATTCATAAATTGGCCATAGTGATCCAGTCCGATGCCAACTTATTAAATGCAAAATTTTGAAAAGTGTTAGTGACCTGTGAGTCTGCAATGACTTATATGTTGTCTAAATGATTTTGTTGTAGTAGCTGTAGTGTTGTATATAGTTCGTAATATTTTGAAAGCAGTTGAGATATAATTTGTACACTAGCAAATAAAAGCAAATGTCGAATTTTCCAATAAGTGACACAGAAGCAAAACTTTTAACCTTACAGAAATAAAAAAGTCAATTATAGAACGTTACGACCAAATTGTATGTCATTTAACCTTTTATTTGGATGACATTCTGCAGACCAATCAACTTCTAACATCAAGTGCTATCCAAGTGTTACATAAATAATGGACTTATGCACATGCAAGTTACATAATACGCGACCTTTAATACAATTCAGCAATGCAATGAGCTTCTTATAAACATTAAATCTATGTTGAAATGGCTTTCGCTTGGGAAGTTACTGACTGACCTTATGACACGTTTCGGTTTGACCCCTCTGTGATGGTTAATCTTTGACCGTAGGTGAGATATGCTTGCTGATGGATTGGATTTTTAAGGTACCAAATCAAAGGGTAAAATGGAGACCCCGCGGTCTGTCTACTCGTCCGTCTGTATGTCATAGGTTTCTAGCTCGTAAAGGAAGCAGTTACAAACCTGAAATTTAGATGTTTTATGTTAATTCACAGACTTGGAAATTCAATTAGGCTATTTTCAATGAGGGCCATCCCAATCCATATACTAGGGTGTTTTAAATAGTATCTGCATACTATTTAAAACACCCTAGTATGTGTCTTATCTTCGCTAAGTCTCAATGTGCCTGTAATTTCACTGGCTCTCAAGGACAGCTGCCGGAATACACCGTTAGGTGCTTGGCGACAGATTTTCTACTTGAGGGTGGTCGCTAGCCAGGCGGGCATTCGCAAAATGCCCTTCCACCTGCGGTGAAGCTCAAGCCTGCGGTGGGATTCGAACAATGGACCTGCTGCGCGGCAGTCCATAGCCAATGCCACTGACCCATCACTGCTTCAAAATCTATCGTCTAGAGCTTACTGACTAGAGTACCTACCAATAAATATAATATTTAATATATTTTATTTTAAATTTCAGTATGTATCATATCATCCCGGGCCACTCTCTGTAGTTGTACCATAATTGCAGCCGTAAAATACGTTATTGGCCATCCCTATTATGACAAGCATTGTATCATATTCAGTTGCTATGAATTGTTTGTGACAAAAACGTAATAATTATATACAATCCTTATCACTCTCCCATAACTTGAAAGTTTTGTGGTCCCCTTCACTGAAAAACTAGCACGTAATAAATGTTTGACCCTGGAATTGAACTTAACACTTTAATATTACAACGAGAGAAGATATTAAAAAACTAGGAGAGGAAAAATTGTAGTCGTAGTGTGGGATTTGAACCCGCGCTTTTCACCCCTATAACCAGGGTATGCTCTAACCACTAAGGCAACACTACATATTACTCTAATTTATCATTTCGTTCTTAACCATCGTGTGGGAAAAAAAGACTTGTGTGGGATTTGAATCCGCGGCATCCACACTCTAACCGCTAAGTCAATTTGACATTTGTCTCTAATTTATAGCGTGAAGCGCTCGTAGCGAAGTTTACTTAGCTGTTCTCAACCGATCAGCAAAGTTAAACAACGTCGCGCGCGGTCATGAGTTGGATGGGTGACCGCTAGTGACATTACTACTGAGCGTTTCCGTGCTTCGGAGGGCACGTTAAGCCGTCGGTCCCGGTTGTTGTCTTAGGATGGCAGTCGTTATAGCATGGTGGTAGGGCATTTTGCGAATGCCCGCCTGGCTAGCTACCACCCTCAAGTAGAAAATCTGTCGCCAAGCACCTAACGGTGTGTTCCGGCAGCTGTCCTTGAGAGCCAGTACTTCTAGGTTAGCCTGAACAACATCTTCGACCACATCATCACTTACCATCAGGTGAGATAGTGGTCAAAGGCTAACTTATCAGGCAAAAAAAATAAAAAAAAAAATACTCTCGTTCTTAACCATCGAGTGGGGGAAAAAAAAGTATAATTCCACACATTACTAAAGTTTTTCCACTCAATGTCATTTTTTAATGTTATCCGCGAAGAATAACTAATAGCAAAAATAATAATAAAAAAACTGAAGATATTTTGAAGCATAGATTAAAGATTTAAACAAAGAACAACAGTAAGCTTTTAAAATATTGAAATTATTACGGATGGAAAAATATAACTTCCAGCGGGACATCTTTATCTTTTTCCATCCGTAATAATTTCTATGTTTTCGCTTAGCATGCGTCAATGCTCCTATAAAAATAATACTTTAAAATATTTATTTTAAATTATCCTTTCGTTTTTAACCATCGTGTCGGGGAAAAGAAAAATGTACAACACATTACTAAAATGTTCCACTCTTAATTTTGTAATGTTATCCGCAAAGAATGAGTAACTGCAAAACATAAAAAAAAAGAATTATTTTGAAGCGTAGATTAAAGATTTAAACAAAGAACAACATCAAGCTTTTAAAACACTCAAACGATCAACGATCTTTGACCAAGATACCACAGAATAAAAAAACAACACCACGTTTCTACACTTAGAATTGTAGTCACCGAGAAATATAAATATTTATACAAATGCACATAGTCCCGTACCAAACAAGTGGTGTAACTGTTCCCTAAGGTCAATGACACATGTTTCGTACAAACCTATAAATTATTCAGGAGTCAGGAGCATTGTACTTTAAAGTCCTTCTTGATTATGGTGAATTGAAGTACCTTGTCATAACAAGTCACAAAGCATATTAGGTTTGGTATAGAATGTCGAGGCTTCAGTACTATCGTGATGTATGCGGATCTTAATAACGATTATAATAATTTACTTCGATAATCTTAGGTTCGAATCCAGCCGCCGGCTTGAGCTTCACTGCATGGTTGAAGGGCATTTTGCGAATGGCGGCTGGCTAGCGACCACCCTCAAGTAGAACATCTGTCGCCAAGCATCTAACAGTGTGTTCCGGTAGCAGTCCTTGAGAGCCAGAAAAATTACAGGCACATGAGACCTAACAACTGTACGTTTCTCAGTGTGTTGAGCACAGTGCAATTTGTCGTTGACGAAATGCATCTGTTAAAGAGGTTAGTCCACTTAACATGAGGTGGGCCTCGGGCTTGTTCCGTCACAATAACATAAAAAAAGGAATGTTTGCGTTACTGTGTTCCAGTTTCACTGGCATGGGTGCCAGTGAGGTTCAGGCACATGAGGCTCAATAACATTACGTCTCAGAGTGATGGGCGCAGTACTAGTAACTTGTGACGAAATGTATCTGGTAAATGTAGAAGTTACCGCTCAGCACCAAATGGGCTTCGTGCTTATTGGTCAAATTTCACACGCCAGTTCTAGAAGCTAAAATTACGAATCAGTTAAGAAGGTGAATACCGTTCATTTTAAAAGTCAAGTAGTCACTCAAGTGGCCAAATATCCATCTGTGTCTAACGGACTATGTACCGGTATACCAACGCTTCCAGTGTTTATTCTTCACACCTGTACAGTTTATTTATATGATTAGCTTAGCTTATCGATGGTATTAAACAAATTTTTTTTCAAATCTGAATGATACTTCTTCTAAGTTCCTACTATGTTTCTTAAATATTTTGTCTTCGAGCTCAGAATACAAACTATCTGAGTTGAATTGAAATCAGTCTTAGTAAAAAAAAACGGCGGCATGCCTTTATATACATGTACAATAACTACCGCTACTACAACGAAATAATTTAGGTGAGTTAGAGATCATTGCAAGCCCACAGGTGGTCCAAATGCTCCAGTCCACTACCAGTTGGCAGCGTGCTCAGTATGCTGGCAGCATGGCCCGTAGGATTCCAAGTTACTCAAGATTTCCAATTTCTTGAGTCTTCATTGATATTATTTAAATCATAGATAAACCTCCTTATGTATAGTTTTTTCTTGATGCAGTGTCCCAGTAGCAATGACTGTCACGCACTTCGCCTGGTTCGAATCCCTATGCATTTTGCAACGAGTACCTATTTGTGTGTTCCGGCAGCTGTCCTTATATCCTATTCTCGGTTAAGCCTGTTTGCCAGTTTAAACTACATCATCACTAAGTGGTAGGTCTCTTTAGATTAGAATGTGTCCGTCTCCGTGGGTACCAGCGCAGTATTGCTTGTGCTATATATGGAGAATTTCTGACACTTCAAGCAATAGTGTGTAGGCACTATAATGTTGAAGGGTTAAGTGCACGCTAGCAAATGAAATTATAGGGCGAACGAGACATAAGAACTAAAGTCTTAGTATGATGAGCGCAGCGCAGAGCCAAGCAGAAAGACACTTCATCACATAAAAAAACGTAATATTAGGTGAGATTGCAGTCAAAGGCTAGACTATCAGAAAAACAAATAGTGACAAACAAATTTGTACTCGCATTTAGGTCGATTCGGTATATATATCTATATACAGGATACTTCAGAGTACGAAAGGTATAAGTAGGGTTTTTCTCAGACAAAGATTTTTTTTGCAGTACTAGTTCGGACTTTGAAACTCGCCCCCTATAACATGAATAAGAATAAAAATTGGCACTGCGTACCGTTTCATGGAAACAAAGACGGTAGAAGAGAAGACGTTCTTATATTGTTGTTTTAATTTTATCAATGGAGGGGGCAAATACTTTGTGAGGAAGATTTTGGATCAATCCATAGCTAATTACTCCCACCTTGACAGCAAAAAAGGCTGTATTGCGTAGAAGAAAATTGTCAGCAAATTACACCCACATGAACTCGACCACTTGACACCCAACAACGATATGATAGAGACAAGTGGTAAATTTTGAAATAAGTATCCTTTAAAAAGGGTATTTCCTGTCAATACCACTCGAGCACTGCGAGGGTTTCAGTGGCTATTACTTTTGGTGGTTATACATGTATTGACTAAATACTACAAACTATTTACAACAGTACAGCAACAAAGATATCAACCAAATGGCCGTTGCAGGTTTGCAAGCAATCCAAATACTCCAGCCCAATACCAGTCAGCAGTGGTCAGAGAACAATGCCATTCTGGATTACAATACTTATTAGCTTACCTTAATGAATACATACATTAAATAATAACATTATGAAGCAGTGATGGCTCAGTGGCATTGGCTATGGACTGCCGCGCAGCAGGTCCATGGTTCGAATCCCGCCCAGAGCTTGAACTTTACCGCATGCTGGAAGGGCATTTTGCGAATGCCCGCCTGGCTAGCGACCACCCTCAAGTAGTAAGTCTGTCGCCAAGCACCGAAAGGTGTGTTCCGGCAGTAGTCCTTGAGAGCCAGTGAAATTACAGGCACAATGAGATCACACCTTTCGGTGCTTGGCGACAGACTTGCTACTTAAGAAACTTAACAACTATATCTCAATGTGACGGGCGCAGTGCAATTCGTGAGTTGTCATGAATTGCAACTGTTATAGGCAGAGGTTAGTCCACTTAACGTCAGGTGGGCCTCGAGCTTGTTCCGTCACAATAACATTAAAAAAATACAATAATAATTAAATTAGTAATGTCTAATAACGATTATTAATTAGTGATAATAACCAATAATCTATTGCAAATATAACATAACGAATAACTACTACCGGTTATAAACAAAGCATGCATCTGCAATATGATTATTATTATGATAAAATTATGCAGGCAATTGCGAATATTAAAAGTACTTATAAACGATAAAGAAATTATAACTCGATACCTAAGCAGATTGGATCTTAATATCTTCAAGGAGTGATCTAATCCGAAGACCGGTTTTGATAATGTTTTTCCCTAATCGAGATGCGTTTAGGTTAAGATATTATTTAAATGACACTTTTTCTTGCAAATAATTCGTGATCATAGAGTATATATAAAATTTGCAGACGGGTTCTATCTATTATTATTGCTTTGATCTTGGAAAAATGTCATAAAAGTTCTTTTATACGTACAGAGCAGCTTAAAACGTCACAAATATCTTCTGTAAAAACACGTAATATAAAACCAAAAGAACTAGTGAATTAGTGATATATATATATATATATCTATAAAACGACCATAAAAGTAGCGTGTAACCCACCTTCCTTCTCCCTCATAATACACACCCACATATGTATATACACATCGTTACACACCATCTCTGACAAACTGTACTATATTTATGAGACAAAGAGGGTAGTTGTTATAGTTTCATCTCCTTACGTAGATATCATCTGTACACGTTGGATGTCAGGATGAAGGGAAAAATGCAGAGAGGTAAGCAGCAGCATCTTCCAAGAACAGCTCATCAGCAATCTACCCGCATTGACTACAGTTCACTTGGAATTATTTCGCTTACATCAGTATACTTATAAACATCAGAAACTCAAAACGAGTGAAAATGAAAAGTATGGTGTGTGTGTGTGTGTCTCACTTTCTTTCTCACACACGCATTACCCTACACGTATACACATCCTCCACAAATTTTAATCTACTTATGAAAAAATGAGGTTAAGTCTACCTAATGCTCGACGTTTAGGACCTGTTTAGTTCAAACTGAAATCGATGGTGTAGACCCCATTGATTTCAGTTTTCCTGTAATCATGGCGCTTGCATCAGTGCTAAAATGTCGGGAAGTAAAAACTAATAAAGTCATGCTAAATATACAGAATCTAACGCAAACTCTCGCAACGCAAGTTATATTATAACCGTTGTAGACCAGGAAGAATCATTTTATACTGTTGCAATTTCCTTTCAATGAATGATCTTATATATGCTTTTAATAGCGTAAGACTACGATTACCTTGAAATGCTGGAAGTAGCTGTCAACACTCACAATAAAAATATAATCAAATGATCTCCGATACAAATAATTGATTTGTAAACCTTTAATTTAATTCGGCCTGTCGTATCTGATTGACAATTAAAATTTTAATCTTTGTCTCTCAAGGGTGCTCGTACAAGTTCAATGTATAGGTATTTCCGTTTTATTCCAATTATACCTTTTTGGGCATGACTTTACGCTTACCAAACCGGTCACATGTGGAGTTTTGGCGCTACAGGTTTCCTATCTTTTAAGCGATATATTATTTTGAATATGTTTACTTTGAGTCTGGATCACTGACGCATATGCTCACGTAGGCTTGTAAATTAAAGTTAATTGCTGCACACCTATACAATTGAATATTCAAAGGGCCTTTTTACACGACTGCCCAAAAAAAGGATTGTTACGTTTTCAGAGTTCATGTATGTATGTTTGTGAGTTTCTTTATTCCACCATAACTTCTAAACGGCTTAACCGATTTTAATGTATGATATATCATTGGATTCGTCTTGATACCGCAGGTGCTAGGTACATAAAGATAACAAACTGGAAATTTTAGACGCCATATTGTGAGTTTTTCTTTCACCCAAACCCATCGAGTGGGATATCAAAACAAGGGGTTTAAGAAACAATTCCATATATATATAGCTTGTAGTTTTAATGTCTTTGGAACGATAAAACGCTGAACAAAAAATAAATCATTTTCATTTTTAATATTGTTAGGTTTGCAATAACGCCTGCTATGCGGATTACATTACAAAATCACAAATATACGATAGGAAAAATTTTAGTCATGTGCGGGATGAAAAAAAAAAACCTGTCGTATATTTGTGATTTTGTAATAATCCGCGTAGCAGGCGTTATTGCAAACCTAACAATGTTAAAATTATAAGGTTGCGTCATCATTTGCAAGTATAAAACCAATTGCAAAATTGGTCTTGTTTGTAGTACAACGCAAGTGGTACTATAAATGTCGTTCCATCCCAATACGATGGTTAAAGAACGATAGGAATAATTTACAGTCGAGTATTTTACTTTTTAATTAATTTATACTTGTTAATAATGTATCGTGTAAGTATTATTGTAGAGTGATCAATGTTTTTATGAAGATTACGTGCGATAGCCAAATTGAGGATATTGAATAACTATCCGAGGTCATGGGGCAATTAAGTTTCACTGAATGTCGATCTGTTCCAATCCGTCGCCACTGCTGACTTTGACATCAAGATAATAATGTTATATTTTTTTTCCTTACCGGCGGTATGCCTTTATTTACAAAATAGTACGAACTATATACAACAAAAGCATTTAGATCCCTATAAGCCATTTCAGACTCATAGGCAGTCCAAATGCTCTAGCCCACTACCAGTTGGCAGCGTGCCCAGCATGCTGGCAGCATTGCCCCGTTGAATTGCAATGCTTATTCTTTGAGCCAAATAGGTGCCAGCATTTTGATCACGCGTCGCATCGACCAAGCGCTCTGATAAGTTTTAATGTTATATCTTAATAGCAAAGGCACACCAATACAATTGATTCGTCATGCAGTTTCATTATTAAAGTAAGATTGTTCTAATTCTGTAATCTGTTGAACTAAAGTTATAAGTTATTGTCCACAATATAATTTCAATTTGAACTCTCCATTCTTTGTAATAACTGTTTTCTTGTTTTAACTGTTGTGTAACCAAACTTATTGGTTGCGTTAAAAGTCAAACTCATTTCGACCACTTTTAAAGCCAAGAGTTCGTATCTATTTTGTTACACGCGAAATTGTCTGCGACTGTTTGTGAAATAAAAAAATATGTTGGAAGTTATTTGCAGCTTTTCGACTTGCTTCATTGTAAACGTAAGGTTTCAGACTCAAACAATGGACTAATAAGAAATTTTATTTTTATAACTCATTTCCTGACTCATTTAGAGCTAAACAAGATAAAAACGATTGTTCTGAGTAATACTCGTGCCTAGGTACATGACAGACGTAAGATTTAAATGATTACGACTTTTATTATTTGGGTTGGTACTTGGTATTTGCAGGAGGTACTCGATTTGGGGTACTGGAACTTACATGGCTTTAATAATACCAAAAAAATGGCTTTAAAACATAGTCAACAGCTTTTCCTTTTAGTTCTTTTTGTAACAGGTTAGTCTTTAGCCTTTTTGGTGATTGATGATGTAGATAATGGGCTACAAACAAACAAACTTTATAAAAAAAAATGCTATGCCAAAAAAGTATGGCCAGTGTCATTTGGGGTGATGAAGGATTCTAAAGATACGCCATAAATCCAAATCTGTTCAGGCATTTAATAGGTGGTGGAATAAAGAAAGTCACATGTGTGCTATATATACTGACGACGACGATGATAAGACTGCTGATGAGCAAAGCCCCTCCAATAATGAAATTGCCACAATCCTTACGCTTGGCAAGTTGCTCGGGTATCGAATATGTATATAAATACATGATCCCTAAAAATATTACTCTCTTTTTGGGCAATGGTGTAATAATATCAATTCTTTTACCACTGTCTTATTAGATCACATGTACTGGTTACAAATACAAGTGTATCTGTGTTATATCAATAGAATTGATGAATAGATTTTCATCCACACATTGAATTGTTGAATTATCATAATAACTGACATTTTGTGTAGTTCTACTAAGAATAAAATAATGTGGTATCTTCAGACCCCCATGGGATGCTGGGCTACAATATCACTCCCCCAATGCTGCCTGTGAGTGCCGTATGAGGTGACTAAAGGTAAAATACTGGAAGGTGGGCAGCAGCGCCTTCTGAGGAACTGATCTTAAATTGGGATCCCCAAGACGCCTGCCAAGCGTGGTGTTTATGGCAAACCCCTTCTAAACGGGGGAGGCTGTGTTCAGCAGTGGACTAGCGTAGTTCAGCTAACAATAAAATAATGTGGTACCTACTGGTATCATCAGACCCCGTGGGATGCAGGGCTACAATATCACTCCTCCCATTGCTGCTGAGTGTCGTAAGAGGTGCCTAAAGGTAAAATACTGGAAGGTGGGCAGCAGCACCTTCTGAGGAACTGATCTCTTAAATTGAGATCCCCAAGACGACTGCCAAGCGTGGTGATTATGGCAAACCCCTTCTAAACGGGGGAGGCTGTGTTCAGCAGTGGACTATCCCGCTGATACATTACAGTTATCATCAGAATGATCCAGTGATGAAACCACTGGGACACAATATCGGAACAACGTATTCTTACCGTGTTTGAACTTGTCACAGTTGCTTCATGATGCACTCTGGTCATAAGCCGTGCTTTATACGTTTATAGTTCACTAGCTTTCTGGCCGCGGTTCCGCCCGCGTTTATTTCGGTTATCGCGCACAACCATTAACCTCTTTTTGCGCAGTGGGATAAAAAGTATCCTATTTCACTTTCATACCAAATTTCATCCAAATCGGTCCAGTAAGTTAATTAAGTTTATTCGTGTCATACAAAAATACAAATCTTTCCTCTTTACAATATTAACTAAGTGTTGATATACATTTTTGTTAGAGTACATATACGAGTAAGTAAGCAATAATCCTAATATCATTGAGCATTACGCTGATCGGTGGCGGCGGCGTTGCGCAGGCGCCGGCCGACGAAAGTTGGTCAACTAGTGATGTAACCAAGCCGCACAGCCCTACTTCCGATATACGCTATAAGCTAGTGCTGACCTTTGCATTGCTAAATAACCGATAGTTATTATTTCTGTTAGTAATAATAGGACATTGATACTAAATAAGACGTAGGGTCTACCCCTTTGTCGTATACAGGCGAGCGTATCGATGTGTTTATTTTTTACCAAATAGTGATTATAATAGAGAAGACAAGTTATTTTGTACTTAATATCTATATATTAAGGTAAAAGCACTAATGCTAGACACATTAAGGAAAAATCAAACTTCATTCTCAAAAATAAAATGTATTTATCAAATAATTCCAGTTACAATGTTTTTTAACTGTTAGAGCAACATTTAGAAATTCCCTTTTTCATATTAATTACTTCAGGACTGTAGTATTTTTAACAAAGAATTAAATTTTTCGTATGTTTGTCGTACACACTAAAAGATGACAGCATCAAAAATCAAATCTACCAAAAATAGACATCAATTGGCACTAATTGTAGACATGACTATAACATCACATTAATATTATGTTTTATCAAAACAAATCAACAAAAAATACTTTAAAATGACAAACGAGCACAGCTTGTGCTTTAAAATTGCAAATTAAGTAACAAAATGTAATCAAATTACATATCATAAAAATAAATTTACAGAAAATCAGTATTTAGCCATATAGCTTGTTAAATGTAATTAGTTTTTGACATTTTAAGTACTTTAAACTATTCAATACTTAAACATAATTATCACATCAAGTCACCCGCGAACATTTAATGGAAAATCTAATTTATACTTAATCCTATCACCTGCACCAATCATTTTTGGCGCATTGAGAACTTCCACTATTTGAGATTCACTTACTATACTAATATTTTTTTCATTTCCTTTAAATACAGTTTTGTTTTTATCAATGCTTACCGTTGCCATCACTTCAATCTCTTTGCCCGATATTTTTGGACAACGCAAATAAATTTGTGAAACTTCTTTTTTCCAGGAAAGTTAATAATAACATAATCACCAGGCGTGAACTCATTTTCCTTATGGTAATTTTCTTCATCTGTATATAAATATTATTCTTCATTGTCAATCTCACGCTCGTCAGTGAGATCATCTAAGCTATCTCCAAATTCTATCCATTCCTCTTCAGTACTAGAGCCAATACAGATATCAGTCTTGTTAGTTTTCTTTTTCACAACCTTTTGACTTTTCTTAGCTAATTTCTGAGCATCCTGAAGTTTCTTTCTTTTTCATTCTTCTGTTTTTTCTTCTTTCTTTCTTCTAATTCCTTTTCTTTGTTTCGTTCATTTCATTAATTTTTCCTAATATTGTTGCCATTGCTTGGAAGACACTACAGAGGGTATTTTTTCTTTTTTTAGAATTTTCTTTAGGTGCTGGCCAAAACCAAACTTTTTTAAAGGGACTAGGAATGATTTCACTCATATTATGCCAGAGACTTTGTGGAAATTATGACGGAGTATCGAAATAGCTGACCCTTTACTGGCGGCATCGTGATCGAAACTTAATCTGAAACTAATAGTTGACACCTAGTATACCCTAATAGTTGACACTGTCTTCTTTTAGTTAGGCTAGTGTAAAACAAACGAAACTCAGACAGAACTTTATTTTTACAACATAAAGGCTAAATTTGCAATAAAACAAGCTAACAAATTCAGTTCGATGTAACCCTAGTAGAAGACACACGTGTCATCTTTTAGGTTTTGATTAATTTCTGGTACCAATAGTAAACACCACTTAAAATGTATACAAAAACAAGCTAAAATAGCAAGGAAATGGTCCTAATAAATCAATAATTTCACATATTTATAATATTGAAACCAACAGTAGCCAAAAATCATATATATAAGACAAAATCATATTTCATAAAAGTCAGTTGCCTTAAGAAAAACACTAAGAATTACGCGCATAACGTCAACCTGCTCCCATTGTTTGTTGCAACCTGACGCCAATTTTAAATTTGCTTCGGACAATGACTTAAGCTTTCGAGCATGTATCATGGATAGCACTAGGTGTCTTTAACATCAATGGCAATGTTATTTAAATGATTAGTTTTCTTATTAGAAACGATTTTTGTCGAAAATGTCATCTTTTAGTTCAATGTCGGGCATTAGTGCTTTTACCTTAATCTAACCTAATAAAAAACAGTTTTTCTAAAAATTAAGACGCTAATATTTTATTACATGCTAAATGGTTTAAATACAATTTTTGTCATTTAAATTCATTAATCTTAGAAAATAAATAGACGAACTTATTCCTTAATAAAGCCAGATTTAGACCTAGTTTGGCTACAGCAAATGTATCATAGAATATATCAATGGTATCCTTATGAAATAACAATAGATAATTTGAATTCTTATTAGCTATAATAGTTGCGTATTAAATAGGGGCCACTTTAGACTATGGCATGACAACTAAAGATTCCAAGTAATTTTTGGATAAACTGTGTTGTAATAATGTATAATAAGCAATTTCGCTTCCGATTCATGCTATTGTGACCATTAAAACACAAGTTTATGAAATTTCGGATGGACGGGCAGACAGACGGATATACAGAATTTCCTATTTGATTGGGTACTATAACGTTATTTCCAACCGAGTCAAATTACTTAAATTTTTAATAAATATTATTAAACTTTGTTCTTACCTATCTAGATAGCATACGTACCCCAAAAAATAATAGTAATTAACAAACAACTTGACTCTACAAATGTTTAAAACTCAATTTTTTAAATTTGTTTCTGTATTGAGCTTTCGTCTTGCTAAACCGCGCCGAAACGTCATCGAAACGCCATCTTCCGTTCTGAGACTGATAGCAGAGGCGCGTAGTTTGCCGACGAAATATTTTTTATCATCATAAGAGATGATGGCTTCTTTTGGAAGGAGCTGTTTTTTCAAGCAATCAAATTTTTGTAAAGTTGCCATGCTGAATTTTTAAAAACATACGCATGATGAAATTCGCAAAGCACTCATAGTGCTTTAAAATCATAATAACATGATTCCTACTAAATTGATATGCAAAAAGTATCTATCTACTTACATATTTATACATTTTAATGAATTGGATCAAAGTTTAAGTGATACGACAACTTCAGATGCTTTACTGTTGATAAAAAAAACATTGAGACCGAGATGGTTGAAAAATATTGAAAATAATCAACATTAAACTAAAAAAATATTCATGAGTTATTATATTAGATACTTATTATGTATGTTGAGGTTATTATGTAGAAACTAGTTAAATCATTAGCTACGAGTCAATAATAGGAATGCGCGTGCATAACTCTGAATACAAGATGTATATTTGAGCCTGTTTTTTCAATAACGAGTTCGTTACAAGTGTTATAATATAACACTCGTTATGGTTACGTTTAATCAGTTTTAGCAATTATCGTAATATGACTACAGGTTATTCTGGTATTTCAAGAGTTCATACAATATAACGCGTTACTTTGTGAGCACTTTTTAATGATTTAAGCAGCGATTACAAACGTTGATTGGGTAACGATTAGATTGTGAATAGATTTTTTTTTACATGTGTTACTTTTATAACTTTGTGCTAGTTGATTCTGAATTTAAATATGTCGATGAATTGTTTATTTTTTACCACACAAAGTTGTTAATCACATAGGTATACTTAAGTTTAAAATAAATGCTCTTTCGTCTACGAATAAAATTATTTCTTCGTAGTCTTTCATATTTCCATGCGCTCAAGTAGTTCTATACAGAATTACAGACGTGGTCCAGAATATTTCCGTATCTGAACGGTCTTCGTATCAGTGGCAAAATATATTTGCTGATCGCTGCACTATCAAAAATACAAAAAGCTTGAGCTGTAATATGTTCGACATACAAAATGTTATATTTGATGAAAATAAATCGTTCAACAAGACATATAGTACCAAGGTTTGATGTATTGCCTTTGAACCGGAAAGATGTGGTGGACTTCATTCCAGACACTTTCCGTCAAACAAGTTTAAATTTTTAATCGGCATATCAGGTTCACCAAATTACATAGAATGTGATACTGAAGTAGATGAACAGCATGTACTAATGGAATATTTCCAAAACGATGAGATACAACAGAGCTACTGATGCTTGCAATAGTCTTCTGACTTCGCCCTCTTCAGACGAAGCCAGGGTACTACTAAGATTATACACGTTTCTATACGGAGGAACAAGCCCTAGTTAAAGTAATTAGCTATTAACATGATGTGAGACTTACGGGGTTTATGCGTGAGACAAGGTGAAGAAGAAGATAAATAACTTAAGCTCTTCAATAAGTATGCCAATTGGGAAGTAACAAAATGAACAGATCATTAATCATCGATATCGATCAACAAGACGACAAGAATTGATGCGTCTACTTTTTCACAAATATTGTCTTCGTTAAATTGCACAACGTCTTGGTCGACCGGCCACCGGTTCTAACAGATGTGCGCTCCGAAATGTTGCAATTCCAATGCAAGTAATAACAATCTGGTGGTAAATAGTTTGTTTCGTAACAATCGTTGTATAGCAAATGTGGAGGAGTCATCGGTTATCGAAAGTATTTATCTTGTTGCTGTGCTCTCTCGTGCGAAATATACGTCCGATTTTATTATATTTTAATCAGATTTTTATGGTGATTGATAAAACAGCAAATGAATGTGTTTTGATAGAATTAGTAATTTATTGGCTTAATTTAATTATACATTTCAACTTTCTTATCGGTTTCATCCTTATATAATTATATATTTTTAGTAGGTATTTTTTTTTAATGCATTATAGGCAAACAGTGATAGGCGCCTAACTATCACACCAGATGGAAAGTGATGATGCGGCCGAAGATGTAGCTTGCTTGCCTAGAAGATACCTATTCACTCTAGACTTGAAGACTCCCAAATTATACAGTTCGGGAACCACGACGCGGGCTATGAGTTCCACTCCTTCGTTGTACGGATGATAAATGTGGAAGCGAAACGCTTCGAGTGAACCGCTCGGTCATCATTGCTTCAAGACTTGAAGTATAATACTAATATACCGGTCCAAAGTCGCAGGCTTCAGCTAGTCAATCGGCGCAACAGTGTTTAGATTTGTATGGCAGCTGAAATGTTCTAGCTTTCACAATTGCAAGGTTGAACTAAGAGCTATAAAATATATTCAATAAACTATTCTTAGTCTATTCTGCAGCATTTAGAATAGAGTCTTGCATTTTTTCTCTCGCAATGCTAATTAAATGCAATTTTAAGTTCACGGCTAATGATATTTCGACATTCTTTGCGAATTTTTTGTAATATAGTTTAGCAAACAAAGAGAGAGGCATAATACGTTTTGATGACTCTGATCATAAAATAGTCAACAAAAGTCATATTAGACTTGTGTTGTTCATAATGTGTGTTTATTTATGAAACTGCTTTATGATGTTCTAGAAATGTCTTTAAAGCCATTAAGTATGCTAAAATCTAACTTTATAAAAAACAATTGATAGATTTAGAGTGAATTAGAGTATCGTATATTTATGTGAGCATTAAATATGTAATAAGAAAGCTATTGTAATTAAAAAAAAAAGAGTCTGAAGTGGAAACATATATTTTTATTGATTAAGAAATATATTTTTGAAACCAGACATTTTTGAAACAACATAGGTTTGCGTGGCAATGCAGCCAACCAATTTGAAAAAAGTTGTTGTGATTTACTTTCATTAGCATCCCGTAACTGTTGAAAATATATTGTTACATACTTTATATAGTACCCATGTTGTTTTTTAATTTTTTTTATTCTTGATAGTTTAGCTTTTGACTACTATCTGATAGTAAGTGATGATGCGGTCGAAAATGTTGTTCGGGTTAACTTAGAATTAATTAAATTAACCTCTCAAGGTCAACTGCCGGATCACGACGTTGGGTGCTTGGTGACAGATTTTCTACTTGCGGATGCTAGCCAGGCGGGCATTCGCGAAATGCCCTGCCACCATGCGATATAGTAGTATTACCTTTATTGATATTTTTCTGGAAATTATTGTATGATTGATGTTTTGTAATTCGCTGATTTTTCATAAATTTATAAATATGGGAGAATATAATATTCGTTATAAAAAACACACATAAATGTTATTTATTTTACTATTACAAGTTTTTTATTAAATCTAAAAAACTTTTTACCATTAAACAGTGTCTAAAACTCTGACCAATTATTTTAAGGTAGAGTTTCTTTGATTCTCACAATGACTTATTAATATTCGAAATTCAAATATTCAATGTATTTTTTTTATCAGCTCCCGTATGATAATTGAAATTGAAAGTACGTAAGTTGAAAGTAAGTTCAAAATGACCTCTCTAAACGATTGTGTTCAGTCACTAATAAGTTATGTAGTGAAAATAATAACTTATGTAACTTCTTATTTGTGGGAAATGCCGTTGTTTTTATAGTAGTTCTTTTAGTTATTAAAAAAGGAGGAGAAAATTCTTTAATTTCAAGCAAAGGTAGGTATTTCAGTTCTATGGAAAACCATGGAATAAACTGTAATATTTTGATGAGAGGTCTTACCTCTCTAAACGATTGTGTTTAGTCACTTATAACTTATGTAGTATATATCTTTGCCGTAATTACACTCATGACGTAACTAACTTCTTATTTGTGGGAAATGCCATCGTTTCCGGGAATCGTGTATTGTAATAACAAGCGTCAGATGTATTAGTATATAAAAAAGAGGAGGAAATTCTTTCATCTTCAAGCATAGGTATTTAAATTCTATGTAAAACCTTGGAATGAGTTCTAATATTTAGAAAAAAGAAGCATGACCAACCAGTACTAAACTTTTTGAAGGGAAGGACTATAAAAAAATGTATATTTTTATACGAAAGTAATAAAAATATTTTGAAGTCGGTTAAAACATTAGGTAATACCAATAACTAAAATCAAAGAAGCACATAGGTTAAAGGTAGCTCATGTTGCGTTATTTGTCCCTAAAAAAGTTTTATATATTTTATTATTTTATATATTTTATGTTTTATTATTTGTCCGTTGAGAAAAATATAATTATGGATTGGTCAATACATTTAATTTGTTACTATTAAATTATAGAGAATACGGGAACAATGAGAATTAAAAGCGCTTCAAAAAGTTGCGCAAGAATTGGAACGTACATAAATGCCCTTACATGTCAAAAACAATCAATGCCAAATTCAGAAATAATGTGCCCACTCCCGCCCACTGTTGCTGCTAAATGCACCACATCATGACCATTGGAGAGTAAACTTTCAAAATACATTTGTTTTTAGCATATATTGGGTCAAATGATTTTGCACTGCGCTGAATCATGAAGTAGATACCCAATAATGCAACGTTTATTGATATAACGACTAAATGTATATACAATTATCATCCTACCCATGTTCCTCACAAGTGGAGTCACGTCGTAACAACATAAGAACGAATTCAAAGTGTAAATAAGCGGCTTTTCTGACGCCAGCCCTCCCTGCGAATGCACTCGTTGATGTGTCCAACTATCTAGTAGACTATGTTGAACCGATTTCTACTTAGGATAAGAGTAGAAAGATGCCAGCATGCTGGGCACGCTGCTAACTGGTAGTGGGCTGGAGCATTAGGACTGCCTGTGAGTCTGCAATGACTTGTAGGTTGTCTACTACAATGAAAGCATTTGCTTTCATTGTAGTAGCTGTAGTCTATATCTATACTAATATTATGAAAAGGAAAGATTTGTGATTTTGTATTTTTATATTTTTGTATGTAACGAATAAACTTAAAAACTACTGGACCGGTTAGAAAAAATCTTTTACCATTTTTTGATACTATCCCTGATGAACATAGGCTATAGAAGATATTCAAAAACTTAGGAATCGGTATAAAAACTTCGATAATGTAACATATGAAAAAAAAAAACAAAAGAATCGTTATATCGCGTACGCTGCGTAAATTGTTGACAATAGAGCAAAGTGATGTACTACAATTTTATAGAGGACATCAATATCTACAAAAAAGTGTCGAATAGCATATGTCTAACTTATTATATTTATGTCACAATAACTACTTTTTATGTGTTACAATTTATATTTTTTGTTAAATAACCGTGCAAAGCCTGGGCTGGCCGCTAGTGTTATTTATTTAATTAGTGCGTAGTATTTTGTTAATAATGTAGAACGATTATGATGGATTCAGATTATAAAATATATTTAATATTAGAGCTTAAAGTATTTATTTTTATTCTTGATAGGTTGGCTTTTGACTACTATCTCATCTGATAGTAAGTGATGATGTGGTCAAAGATGTTATTCAGGGTAACCTCGAATTACTGGCTCTCAAGGACAGCTGCCGGAACACACCGTTAGATGCTTGGCGACAGATTTTCTACTTGAGGGTGGTAGCTAGCATTCGCAAAATGCCACCTATCAAATTATTTTTTCTTGTTGGCTTTCAATAGTAGGTTATGATTATAAAACGAACGGTCAAATCAATTCCATCGAACACATTGCATAGTTTATACAGTTTCACACAATGTTGAATGTTCAAGGAAACGTGTTTCTATCACGCTATCTATCTATGTGTTAGTGTGTCTTATTCACGCCGTTCATGTGTAGGAAGGAGGAACAGCTGATTCGCTACCTTTATGCTTGGAAAATATACTTGTAACTCAGATTGCTGATGAAGTAAATTAATCTAAATTGACACAGACACCCTTTATTCTCAATTGCAAAACAACTAAGCATATTTGGTAGTAGACAGGGTATTTATATTAAGGTTTTAATTTAGAGAAATGAATTGTCTCGGTATTCATATTTGTACTCAAAAATCTTTGAGCTATGATAAAGGCAGGTAAAATCTGTATTGTACGAGTAAATTTAAGCTCTTGCAGTCTTTGCCCCTAGCATTTGCGCATGATACCAAAGATTTGTTTACTTGATTGTATCTTTATCATATTTTTGTTTGGTTTACATTTGATTACCAGAAGAGCAAAGTTAGGGTGAGCATTCCAATACGGCCTCAAGCCAAGTCAAAGATTCAATTTCAGCTAGACGTAGCCATTTTTATCTCTAACAACCGTCATACAAATCACAAGTGATTATCAAAATTTACACAAAGAATGCTACTGCTGCAATAAAAATTATGCGAACAATATTTTATTGCTGATATTTAATATTTTATAAGACCAATACCTTTCACATAGTTCACACCCATTCTCTGTCATTGAATTACCAAACCTATTACGCAGTAATACGTCTCTTACTTTCATATATTTAAGGTGTCTTCATCTTACAACAATTTCCTTGTGTTTGAATTGTTAACTCTATATTTAATGCTGTAAGGTTCATAATGTTGGTGTAATTGGGGTGTCCATTGACATTTTGAGTTACTATTTGAAAAGGTTATGCAGTAGTAACCGGTTAATTGCAGCAATGGGTCATCTGTTGCTCTATGACCTTTTTAGGGAGCTCTAATGGATCTTTGCATTAGCTATGTCATAAACAATTAATTGCATTGGGGTTTTAGGCACTAGCATCTTATAAAATATTATCCTTTCTATTTTAATAATCAACAAACCTTAGCGAAATTAAATCTGTGAAATAAACATCTCCGTGTAGCTTCCTCAAGCATTGGTTTACCACTTTGTGACAGTAATCGATTCGCCTTGACGGTCTGCAACTTAGCATAATCTTTACACCTTCATAAATTCCTGAAACGAATTGCTTCCGTTTACACTTAAATTAAATGTAAACATATAATAATTATTATAAAAAAACGATTCTCTTAAGTTTATAAGATATCCCACAGAAAAAATTCAACGAATCTTCACTTAGATCGTCCCACAATCTAATTCTCCAAACATGGATATCGATGTAATGCAGCCTTCTACTCGTGAAGGCTCAGCTTTCTGTAATTAGAAGGATACTAAATACGGTAGCAATTATCTATATAAGGAATGAGATCGGACTTAGATTAGAGCCCTGAGAGATGCCCGTGGTATCGAACATGATCTTTATTATATGTGACGATCATTAAAACTCAATTTTAGATATTATTAAGATAATAAAATATTCAATTATAACAAAGTCACGTCTCTTAATTACTGTTAACTTTGAGATAAAACTTCTGCGATATGTTTTATCAAATGCCTTAGTTATGATTGCATTTTATGGTACTCCCTAATATTACTGACAGCGTTTTATTTATTGCTCAATTTGGTTTGTAATTGAAGTTTTAAGAATCATGCGTTTATTGCATGGAAGTAATTGACAAAATGTTTTATTTTTGCAGGTAATTTGACTGGGTGCTTAGCTGTATGAAATCTACTTACATGTGTGAGTTTACGAACTGCTTCTTGTTCAAGGTTGTAAATAAAAGTATTCAGTTCTTGAATGCCATTTCCAGGTTCAAGAACCTATCGATTGTTTCAATGATGTGCGGTTTCTTGCCAATTTTCTATTCCGATATTAAATCGATAATTTTGCGCCAACATTTTCTCCGTCGTCGATTGTAGAGTCGATCGTGAGCTATCTACTAATTTGTCAGTCTCCTGATATAGATAAATGGAAGTGCTTACGATTTATAATGTGTGCGATTGTTGGGAAATATATATGTACTTGCTAACTTACTTGCTCTTTTAATTGATATGAATTAAAATATAAAAATATATTTTTAGATTTTTTCAATTATTACACTAACATCATGTATTACCATGAGTAAACGTATATTGAGTGATTTTTATTTAGAGTAGATATCTTATTTACTTTGCTCTTTGAAGTAGCCACAGTGACTGCTGTTTGCAAAAAATTCCAAACTAGTAACTTATAAGTCAAGTCATTAGATCATGTTATAAACAATACTTTGGTGGTCATTAAAATTCTTAGTTTTTTGACACCAAAGTTTTGTAACTTCACTGCGTCACATGAGAAAATGAAGATATAATTAATAAGAGAAGATGAAGATAAGTACTATATCATAAAAAAATATAAAAATATTTCATTTTGTAACTTGGGTTTAAGAAATTGTAGGCGTCACCGCGTTGCCTCCCATGCACCATGTTATTTAAAATTCGCATTACAGCTAATGGCAAATTATTATTAATATTTTTTATTTTCTTAATTAATGATTAGTGTCTGAGCATATAGGTATACTCGTACATTGATGGAACTAATAAAATTTACCGCCTACTTATTTATTATGTACGTCAAAATTATGAGTTTTATCTTCACAGTGCAATTGAACATGCTTCAACGGTTTTTCTCAACTACAGATATTGTACTAGCATTGTGAATTATCTATTGCCTTATCACTTCTAGTAACTCAATCTGCGTGTTTATCTGTTCAATTCACTTCCTTGCGCAGGCGCATGCACACATAGACACGACACGTGCTCTACTCACACACAAACATATTTTGCTTGCCTGTGTGCAAAACCCCTAGTAACTACTATAATAATCTGTGATTATACGTTCACTTTCGATAGTCTGCATGAACTACGTATATACTATTATTTAATCTGCGGTGCCTGTTTAATTCTGCTGACAGCAGAACCACTTCGCGTTATGGTTATGAAACAATTAGTTTTTATCTGGACTTGTAATTATAGACAATTATGTTATTTATACAAGCTATTTTTTCTATAGTAACTTGTAAAACGTAGTATTTAGTAGAATATTTTCAAAACCATAACAATCGATATATAAACTTAATATTGGTTAGAGCATACCCCGGCTAAAGGGGTGGATGGAGGCGGGTTCGAATCCCGCACATGACTTAAAATTTTTCCTATGGTATATTTGTAATTTTGTATAAACTTAATATCTTAAATCGGTACGTACGATTTTGAAATCGAAGAACACCGTTCATGGGAAAAGTATTATATTCACAAATTTTCTTCCTTTCCGGTAGAAGCAATTACCGTAACGGTCAAGTTGCAGCGTGCGCTGATATGAACCTTATTCCAACGTTGGTTGGTTCGATTTTCGTACTGGCCGGTAATGAGCTAATTTCGGGACTGTAAGGCCCTTCAGTATAAGTATTGTCCGCTAATTCGTCTAAATCAATAATGCAACTCCAAAGAAAGAGTAATCGTTAATGCATCTCAAAGTTGAGATCGATCTAAAGATGACATTTTGACGTGTGAATGGAACATCTATCAAAAACTGCTAGAGCAACATCAACTTTGATATACATTTATTAATACGAGCTTTATTTTAGCACTAATTCGATAACTATTCTGGTAGATCTCTTCAGCAAGAGCCCGTCTTCGTGGGTATCACCACAGTTCAGATTATCTGCGAGGAAGCCGTAGTTTGCAAACACTACTGGTTATAACGTGAAGGGCACTGTAGTAAGTTAAATAACTAAGAGAATGAGATATAAAAAGTGACATTTTGGATTGCCGTGCGCAGTACATTGCGTCATGCAAAACAAAACTATGGCAATTGGATTGATGGATTGGATTGAACTATGATAATTGTAGGAATTAGTATTACTTATTTTCTAACGAATTTACTAACATATTTTCCGAAACGTAACAATACGGGTAGCGTGCGTAGATAGTAAATACCTAGTAGTAGCCATTGTTCAGTCAAGTCTAGTAGGTATACAATAGTATTATGACAATATTAGTAAGTAGAGGTATCCTTGCATGCCAAGATCTATTGTCTTCGTATTAGGCATTATGGTTTAAATTAATTGGGTGTTTTCAAACATAATGCAGTTTTGACATTTCGTTGAATAGCATTGTCGGCATAACAGACATGTTCATTTTCGGCTGGTCGTTAAACTATCTCGACTGTCGTATTCATCAAACCTTTATTTATTTTACGCATCGGGTGCCCTAACCGCTGAGCTATCGAAGATAGCTCTACTGAGCCGAATTTTTGTGCTCTAATTACAGGACTTTAACCGTCATATGGGACGGTCCAAATAAGTGATCTGACCGAGGATCGAACCCTGAATAAATTACAAAGCGCTGCTTCCACGAACAACCGTTCGTAGAGCTTAAAAATTCGGCTCAGTAGAGCGATCTTCGATAGCAATGTGGTGGTTAAGGCACCCGATGCGTAAAATAAATAAAGGGTTCGATTCCCACTGGAGGTCAGAAATTGTGTAGTCTATAAATTCGTAATTGTAAAATGAATACATTTTTTTACGGTCGCGAATGCAATAAAGCGCCTCGCCTTGCTAATAATAAAGATCTTCTGTTTT
Source organism: Plagodis pulveraria (assembly GCA_963890685.1). NCBI lineage: Eukaryota > Metazoa > Arthropoda > Insecta > Lepidoptera > Geometridae > Plagodis > Plagodis pulveraria. The sequence continues at coordinate 11,440,378 of OY982971.1, forward strand.
CTCAAAGGTCTATAACTTTTTTTAACTCTAGATATAACTCGTTTTGACAATATTTATCATATCAAATTTTATATATATTATCACACCAAAAAAATATAATCGAACCTGCCTCTGTACCGTTTTATCACAGAGGAGAATTCAATTTTTTTTTGTTAGATAAGTTGCTGAGCTTTTTCTGGGTGATACTTTCTTTTTTGTTGGATAAAGTATACCACTAAGTTGGTTTCATTTAAATTTCATTAATTTCAGTCAAGCAGATTTTCTGTTGGTTACACTCAATTAACTGATAATGTATTTGCAAATATACCAATGCATCAATCTATCTATAGAACTACAACAGAAAATGTGGGAATCATTACTAAAAAAAGGAAAAAATAAACTTTATCGAACCCACTTTTATGATGGAAAAATATGCGATAATTTGTAAAAGTCGAGTCCAATATTGTGAACAGTGTTTGAATTAGCATGGTATCCATATCACATCACCCCATGGGTGATGTTGGTTTTTAACGATTCCAAGAACAGGAGGAGGTCGTCTGTTTCTTTTATATTTGTTACCTCAGAATTTTGGACTGGGTGACCCGATTTGTTGACTCTTTTTTTATTTGTGAGCTGATGCTTGCCATGTAGTCCCATTTCAATTTCATCAAAATCGGTCAAGCCGTTTTTGAGTTACACTCTAATAATTAAAAAGTGTTTTCGTATCTTGATGGTACAGTCATTGACAGTGAATGACAATCGTTCCCGTAAGTAGCAAGGGTCACTAAAAAGGGTGAAAAACAAATTTTTACGAAATAATGGAACCGACTTCAATACTCAAATGTGTGAAATAACTTGTCGAAGTCGGTACCATGCACACAATGTTGTGATAATAGGTACATTTGAACCATCATGGTACCGATTTCAACAAGTTATTTCACACATTTGAGTGCTGAAGTGGATTCCGTTTTTTTTTAGAAAAGAATTCACTTCTTATTAATTTTGTTATCAGTTTCTGATCTATGCAAAACCAAATCTTTTCACAATGCAACAAAGCAGTTGCAGAGACCTAGTACAATTTTCCAGCTGGCTAACCCCAGTCTTAGATTATAAACTTTTTCGTCATCTTCAAATTGGTTTCTTCTTCGACGACACTTGCAATATACAATTGCGTAGTTTCCTCAGCGGGCTTCCTAATGTACAAACAATGCTTTGCCCATGTAGGTTGGGGACGAATATAATTGCTGTGATTATGTTTTCACATTGGGACGTTTGTACGCTAGCGTGATTGAAATCTTTGGCGTGAACATGACTATCTTGCGTCACAAAAACTGAAAATCCAGAGATGATTCAAAGGGCGATGGCATATGATTTATTCGAACAATGATTGATTGTTTATTTATTTTAATTGTGCTATGAAAATTTTTTTGCATCATTGGAAAATGGTTAAGTATTAACGTAATTTTAATTGATTTCAATTGAATTATGAGCAATATAAAACTCCCTATTATTTGTTCCATAAGTAAAGACTTGTAGATGACAATTGTAGAGAAATGAAGTATGTGGTTTGATATTGTTCAGTTCGATACTTTGCCAGAGACCGATTCACACTTGATCGGATTTTAATACATTTTGCATAAATCAGTAGGTAAATTAATGTACTTATATTATCCATAGTAAAGAAATCCCTATCTAGTTTAGCGTATGGAATATACCCCATAAAAAGAAAGAACAAACACAATAATAATATAATAACTTGGAAACTAAAACAGTTATTTTTTAAAACATCAAAATATATAATTTAGATTTTTATTCAGTGAATTCTTATAGATAACGCATATATGGTAAATATAAAGTTTAATATTAGATTTCGATAATTTAATATTCAAGTTAACATACGAATTTAGATCTGTAAGTATTCCCGTTTAGTATAGAAATCTGTGATATACTCGCATGGTTAGACAATATCAGCAATCTGATTTGTGTTTTTGGGTGCAGATGGAACAGTAAATACCATAATGTTGTCTTAGGTTATCGCGATTATTACACATAGTAATTAAACAACTTTAAACGGTTGGCTTGAGTTACGTTGAAAAACTGTTGAACATTATGGTATTTAGTAACTAAACGGTTTAAATCGCGTATATTTATCATTATTTTTGTCCCAACGTTTCAAACACTTTGCAGTGATCGTGGTCACGGGGTGATTGTTTGAAACGTCGGGACAAAAATAATGATAAATATACGCGATTTAAACCGTTTAAATTTGTTTAATTACTAAATACCACAATGTTCAACAGTTTTTCAACGTTACTCAAGTAAATATATTCCTTATAATCATAATATTTAAAAGCATAGAAATCGTGTCACTGCAGACATAAGCATTTATCTGTAATAACAGTATAATTACAATGCCACACAAAGTATTTCTTGATTGTATTTATTACTGCATAGCTTAAATTAACAAAAACAACACCGCACAGTTATTAGTAAATAACAAAAAAAATCATTCAATAAAATATAATACATTTTGTATTAGCTCAACGGAGTTCCTACTTCTACCATTGTCTATGCACATGTGACATTGATCGGCGTGCCTATAATGTTTAGTTTACTAGCTTATTCGATTATGCAGCGTTCTTACGTCGCCAGTGTGAAAGTCCACGTCTTGCAATCCAGAGCGGAACAGTGTTGCAACGTCCCCAGTAGGTAAATTATATGTTGGCTTCAATAACTTGGTAAATAAATTGCTTTGGCAGGTTTGTCTTGGGCTTTACCGGGAAGTAGAAAATACTATGTATTTTACGTAATGAATAATCAATCTTGTGTTCAAAGAGCTGATAAGTAAGAGTGGTCTAAGTCTAGCCTATCGGAAGTAAAAAATATAAATATTCGAACTACACAGTATTTTTTTTTCCGTACCTACTTAAATATTCACTTATATATTAGGTCCTTACATATGAAATTGGCGTTTTTCGTACTGGCCACTTTAATCACGAATTTCTCCTCTTTGGTAAGGAATTCCAAATTCAAATTTGTACAGCTATAGACTCATGTATTTGTGCTTCGATGATCGTCATTCATTTGTTTTTTTTCTTCTGTTTTTTTCTGTTTGCGTCACTCATTTTACAAAATGGAAAACCTTAAATATCGCATTATTTACGAGTACGAGTTCCGCCGTGGCACTAGTGCTGCGGAAACAACTCGAAGGGTGAATGATGTGTATGGCGGTCGTGTTGCAAAAGAAAACACAGTTCGTTTTTGGTTCCAACGTTTTCGTTCTGAAAATTTCGACCTGCAGAACAAGCCCCGTGGACGGCCTGAGACTCAAGTTGATAATGAAGAGTTGAAGGCTATTGTGGAAGCGGATCCATCGCAAACCACGTCCGAGTTAGCTGCAGGCTGCGATGTTAGTGATAAAACTGTTTTAATTCACTTGAAGCAAATTGGGAAGATTAAAAAGCTTGAAAGGTGGGTACCTCACGAATTGACTGAAACAAACCGGCAAACGCGCGTCGACTGCTGCGTTACATTACTAAACCGGCACAATAATGAAGGTATTTTAAACCGAATTTACATTACCTGTGATGAAAAATGGGTTCTTTACGATAATCGGAAGCGCTCAGCGCAATGGTTAGATCCTGGCCAGCCAGCCAAATCCTGCCCCAAGCGAAAATTAACCCCAAAAAAGTTACTTGTAAGCGTTTGGTGGACTAGTGCCGGTATTGTTCATTACAGTTTTTTCAAATCTGGCCAGACTATTACGGCTGATGTCTATTGTCAGGAATTGCAAACCATGATGGAAAAGCTAGCGGCTAAACAACCTAGGCTGGTCAATCGCTCCACGCCACTGCTGCTTCACGACAACGCTAGACCACACACTGCGCTACAGACGGCTACTAAATTAGAAGAGCTTCAATTGGAAAGTCTAAGACATCCTCCGTACTCCCCGGACCTTGCTCCAACAGATTACCATTTTTTTCGAAATTTGGATAACTTCTTGCAAGGGAAAAAATTCAACTCCGATGGGGCAGTCCAAATCGCCTTCAAATATTTTATTGATTCCCGTCCGACTGGTTTTTTTAGTAAAGGGATCAATGAACTACCTATGAGATGGCAAAAGTGCATAGAAAATAATGGTTCATACTTTGATTAATTAAATATATTATATTAAAAAATATTCGACTTTTTGTTCCTCCCATACAAAACGCCAATTTCATATGTAAGGACCTAATATTAAGCCAGAACCTTAGTATATAAGTGAATATTTAAGTAGGTATGGAAAAAATGGCTGTGTAGTTCTAATATTTATATTTTTTGACTTCCGATATGCTAGCCTTAGACCACAATCACACCTGATGGTAAGTGATGGTGTGGTCGAAGATGTTGTTCAGGCTAACCTAGAAGTCATCTGCCAGAACACACGGTTAAGCGCTTGTCGACTTGAGGCAAGCTAGCTTTTTGAAGCAGTGATGGCTCAGTGGCATTGGCTATGGACTGCCGCGCAGCAGGTCAGGCTTCACCGCATGGTGGAAGAGCATTTTGCTAATGCCCGCCTGTCTAGCGACCACCCTCAAGTAGAAAATCTGTCGCCAAGCATTTAACGGTGTGTTCCGGCAGCTGTCCTTGAGAGCCAGTAATTCTAGGTTAAGCTTGTTATCACCTTCGACCACATCATCACTTACCATCAGGTGTGATTGTGGTCAAAGTCTTACCTATCAGCAATAAAAAAAAGCTAGCCAGGAGGGTATTCGCAAAATACCAAAGCAAAGTGTCGATCTTTCCAGACCTCTCAGTATAGTTAATATCATTTGCAACGGTCACCCATCCAAGTAATCAACCTAGTTGTTCGGTACAACAACGACGAGACAAATTCTGCTACGAGCGATTTACGTACTTGTAATAGACATGGGCGACGTAACATTTAAGTCAAAATCTCGAATAAGCAACATCGAATAAAAGAAACCTTTTTTTTAACGTGTGAAAAATGCATTTACGCATTCTCGTCCACCCCGGGGAAGGTGGCCGGGATATGTCGGGCTCGACACCAACTACTCCCACAGCAGCAAGTGCCCCTACCGACTAAATAACACACGGTGTTCCACCTCTACCGCTTCTCGGCGGGATCGCAGGGTCGCTTTAGCACTCAACCACGAACCCGCCACGGTTGTCCGTTGCCGGACCCCTCCTGGGGTGCTACCCCTCACGACGCACCAGAACACATGGCACGTCGCTACCACCCGGGGACCAAGCCCGCAAATGGGCGTCAGACGACCCCGCTTCCGACGCCCAAGGGAATAAAAGAAACCTACTCATTAAGCACTAATGTCTTTCAACCCCACCGACCTGAAATACTGAAGGTTTATTCTTAAAGCTTTCGAATAATTAATACAGTCCATTCTGCAGAATAAACATCTGATCGTATGTTTTATTTTTTTCACTTACTTACTTCATTTTATCAGTAAACATTAAAAAAACTAATTCAAATAAATAACGTTATATGTAAGTACTTATACTCTTCATATTATACTATAATCGATATCCGGTGAAGATAACACGACACAACATGACACCGACAAGTTGAATTTCAATTGGTACAAAATTGATCGAGAGTTGGTCCATAAAGAGAAGAGAAATAATAAATTACAACTATTTAAATACATTAGGCAGTTGACAAAGTCACCTACAATGGAGATGACAAGTTCACACAATAGCTCGTCTGCCCACGCGCATCTGAGCTCGCTCCACTTGCACCTGAATTAATAAATTAAAATATTTCAATTTTTTTTATGATATCGCGGTTCTTTCATCACGAAGCCCACCTGTTGTCAAGCGGTAAGTTTTCGTCACAAGTGGTGATCTGCAATGCGGTCATTACCCTGAGGCATAATGTTTATAAGTATCATGTGCCTGTAATTTCTTAAGATATAGAAAGCGTATTGGTAAAGAATAAAATATTACTTTCAAGTAATCAAAACTATAATGACGCCATTATTAAATAATGTGCATAAATTATGAATTATTATAGTAGCAGAACTCTTCCATAATTCGCGTACATATCGCTCAAGGGATAGTTACTAGGTACATAGCTTCATTTGCCATTGATTTATCACAACAAGTGGAAACGCTTTAGGGCACATTATCGACACGTTAATTACGTGTTTGTAATACGCCCTACATATTACGTAAGTAAACAAGCAGCCAGCAGATAAATAGTACTACCATACTTACTATTTTCACAACAATTTACAACCTTGAGCAACGAAAGTTCTTCTATTTTGCTACTAGTTTGTTGAAACAATTTTTTTCTCTAGCCAAAGAAATTATAGCTAAAATATAAGATCTTAGATGTGTTGATATCTGTCATATCATACGAGTAATATTATGATTCTGAGTAGCTAGTTACTAGAAATGCAAAGGTTGTATGTTATAACATTTATTAAATATTTAATAACAATTATACCAGTCTATTTCTTCTCTGAAGAAAATTACAACAAGAGTAAAAAATAAATATATACGCTTTGACAAAAGATGCAGCGCAGTCTAAATCCTGCGATTTTACTTGTTAAATAAGCATTTAAAAATATATCATCAAGCAAATCAAGATTTGCCTTTTAAGTATATAGGTCCGGTTGTACTAGCCTCCAATTAAAGGTTATCTGATAAATAAATCAAAGTAATAGACATGTTGGAGTTGCAGCTGACATAATTAAAACAGTTATGAAAATGGCATCTCCTAATTTGTCTCCATAGACATTTATCTTATCTCGTAGAATTCCAAATGTCTTCGAGATGTCTTTATGCTTACCTCCCAGCTATGAAATAGAGTATATATATAGATTAATTTATTGATATTGGTCAATGAATATTTCTATTAGATTAAAGACAAAATAAATATTGACAAAATCAAGTACGCTTAATAACTATAACATGCACTGAGAAAAACGACTTTGGAGCTTAAATCAAATTTGACCTTTTACCGTTGAATTGTAACTACGCAAGGTGAATTCACAAGTCTTAAGATGATTTTCACCAATAAATAAAAATGTACCATGTTTTATAATAAACAAAACCGTCAAAAAACGCCTTCCGTAAAGTATTTTCAGAATTGAACTTGTTATACGATAATAATTGCAGTATTGACAATAAAATATACCTTACTTTTACGGCTGTTTATATACGGTGATTATCACTACAACGTACGACTTAATCAGCCTCATCAAAAAGTCAATATTTAAGAAAGACCACAAAATACACCTTAAATGAAGACGAAAATAAACATTCGCCTTCACTGACCTCGTTTAACGCCTTCTAGTTGAAAGGCGTTTTTGTACGTATTTATGTTTGGTCGGTTTTTTGCCTTCATACCATATAAATTGGCCGTCATTAGAGCGCTTTTGACTTTAGATTTTTCTCAGTGTGGAATTAAACCCGCAATGGAAACAATATCCTTTATATATAGTTGGGTATGGCAGAAAAAGCATGAAAGTAAAACAAATGCAGTCAAGATGAGAGCATTGAGGAGCATGATTGGAGTCAAACGGAGTGACAGGATAAGGAATAGTGTAAATAAGGGAACGATGTCGTGTGAACGTGGATATAGTGACAAAACTCTAGTATGTTACGATGGTTTGGACATGTAGAGAGAATGAATGAAATGAGATTGACTAAACAGGTATACGTGGGACAAGCGAACAAATGTTGGAAGGGGAAGACCTAGGTGAACGTTGCGAAATCAGATTGAAGACGTTCTGAAAAAAGGCCAGGTCAAGAGTATCCTAAACCGACGCTCATGTATGAAAGGATTGATCAGTGTAGATGAAGCGAAAGAGATTTGTAAGGATCGTAGCAAGTGGAAATCTGTCGTCTCTGCCTACCCCTACGGGAAAGAGACGTGATTTTATGTATGAATGCTTTATATATTAACAGTCAATGAGTTAATCTGAAAAATATATTTAATATAGATAAGACCAACTAGTTAAATCATAAAAAAACACATAAAATGAGTTCTTAAAAAAAAGCCACTGCTTTTCCCAGGTGATTCGGAAGGCCAATAAACAGAATTAAAAATGATGCATAGGTCGGAACTTCCTCGTCATATGCGCACGCGCAAATAATTATCATTATAACGTTCAGTACTTATTACTATCTATACTAAACTTCATGATATTGGTTATCAGTTGATAATATGCTTATTTGAAACTTAATAATTTCAGGATTTTGCATATAAGATCGTTCATGTAATATATTCAAATATTTAAAGTATTATTTATTTTAAATTATACTAACTAAAAGTTTACTTAGCTACACCTAACGGTGTATTCCGGCAGCCTTGAGGGCCAGTTATTCTAGGCTAGCCTGAACAACATCTTCGACCACATCATTAATTATCATCAAGTGAGATAATGGTCAAAGGCAAGCCTAAACCTATCTATCAACTATATAAAAAAAAAGTTAGTGATTGCCAGGCGTGGTTTTTTTTATATTGGGTATTGTGATTTATTTTCGAAAGAGCCAAGTGGAACACGCGCGGCCCGTGCCTCACCTGGCCTATACAATGAGACGTTCCGACGCCTGCACTTTCTACAGTCACAATGGAGACAGCTAATAACTACCTACATATGCTTACTGGAGAAAAACTCTATGGGTAATGGGTGTATATGATCACCGATTAAGGGTTTTTATACGGTGGTGAGTTGACTTTCTGGAAAGCGGTTTCATGTGACAATGTTTATTTTAAACTATACTTAGCAAGAGATCATAGGAAATTGATGAATAGAAAACATGTACACACTAGGTTCCCCGCAAATTTTAATTGGGTGACCTATGCTTACTGAAGAAAAGCTGGGTGACATGTGTGAATTCTGTAAATAATTGGTTAAAGATTTCTGTAAATAATTGGTTTCATGTCCTAAAGAATGATATGTGAACTTTTGAAACGGTTTCTCAGAAACTAAAATTGCAAAAGTCCACATAAGTTGCTCAGGATAGTTCATCCAATATTAAATTGGGTGAACTATGCTATCTGAAGAAAAACTTTGTGTGTTGATGGTTACTGATTAAGAGTTGGTTAGAGCTTTCTGAAAAGAGGTTTTTTCTAACAACGTATGATGTCAAACGATAGCAAAGAGAGCGGGAAATTGAAAGAACTAAAGAGGATTTCCTCTGAAGTTAAAACTCGTAGGGTCTCTTTCATGACCTTCAAGTAAAGTGTCAATTATTAACTTCCTGGGTAAAGTTACTCGGCTAATAAATGTGAAAATTATGGTTTTTCAGTTTCACAACATAAAACAGACTTCTGAAAAACAACTCGATGGTTACTTAATGGATCTTCGAAGTAAATTCAAATATTCGTTCAAAGTCTGTCAACCAACGTAATTCATTCATTCGTCAAAAAATATTTTTAATCAAGAAGTTTTTAACCTATATGGAGTTTGCAATACCAACCTTGTTTTGAAACCTATAAAAATAATAATAATAATAATAATAATAATGTTTATTGCTCAGCTAAAGTACAATGCTTAACTTCTATACTTAAGATCTATACTTAAGATCTATACTATCTATATGTTCATTACATTAGTACTTATATGGTCAAGATAACATTGTATATAATATAAAACTAAGCTATAGTGGCTTGAGTTTATTATTCTGTTACAATATTGACGTGCAGAATCTACACTAAGAATACACTTGTATCGTAGATTCTGCATACCCTTCAATGTTCAAGTATAATATTAAACGTGGCCTAAAAGTTCTAGTAAAAATATAATTATAGAAGAGAAATTTAAACAATCAAATTAAGTTATTTAAAAAATTATATGTATAAAAGTAAATTTCATGTGTGTGGGGTGAGTGAGGGTGTGTGTGTGTGTGTGTGTGTGTGTGTGTGTGTGTGTGTGTGTGTGTGTGTGTGTGTGTTGTGAAGAAGCCCAGAAGTGATATGGCATGATCATCTTCATACAATTACTTTCAGCAGGTTTTCTGTTTCGTAATAGCTTAATCCTTTTAGCCAACTTGTTAAAATATTTTTTGCTTCTCTGTTATTCGACTTGACTAAACTTTTAAGAACTTTGCTGGTTTTGTTATACAGATATGGACCGAGAAAACATAAATTTTTCTGCGCTAATTTAGTGTTAAACTTTTGTCTAGAAAAAATTTGATCTTTCCTTCTTTTATTCATGAAATTTGAATTTTTAATTAATTTGATTTGCTTGTGTTGATGAAGTAAAACGTTTTGTATGTGTAGCTGTCTCACTGTCAATACATCACAATCCTGGTAAAGTTCGGAAGTAGGGAACATAAATGTTCGTGAGGTTGCAACTTTTAAAACCGCTCTTTGTGCACGCTCTAGAATTATCATGTAAGATATGCCCGCTCCACCCCAAGATGTAATGCAGTATGAGATTACAGATCTGCATAGGGCATTATATACATTGATAATTAATTTTCGATCGGCTACTTCACGCAAGTTTTTAAAAACATATATAAGTTTTCTGACTCTACTACTGACAGTCTCAATATGAGATTGCCAAGTCATTCTTCTGTCAAGAGTGACTCCCAAATATTTAATGGTTGGAGCATTTTGCAACAATGGACAGCTGCAGATATTTGAAATTATTATATATTATATAAGATATTTAAAATGATAGATAGATGAACCAAGAAGTATAGTGTTCAGTATAGTGGTCACATTAACTGTGGATTAGTACAACTCAGAAATTGTGAAATTCATACGGTTACTTGTGAATTAAACTGGCAATTAGCTTACTCGAGACTCTGCTTGAAGGTCGTGAAAGAGGCCCTTAAAATAATGTGGTTGTTTAGCTAGCCAGTAAGTGATATAAATTAAATAAAAAGCTTATTTAAACTAACAACACCTAGTATCAGTGGTGATTTATTGAAGTGCCAAAGTCGCATCGATTTAACTACGACTTAATAAGGTCGTTCACGTCCAGAAGATATTTGTTATTTACAATGTTTTCAAGTCTAAATCCACCCTCATCTCAAAGTGTATCTCTGTGATTCAACATTCTGCATTGAGAAATTAAAATAAGAAATCAACATAATTTAATTTAAGGTACCTGTCGCTACTTGTTCATGTTACTAACTGCATTAAAAAATTAAATGTACACCAGAAATCCGCACAACGTTTAATTTTATTTTTATTCTCTTGCAAGCCATTAAATGTCTTACAAATTCATTATATTTAATTCATTTATAAAACCTTGGAATAAACTGAAGATAAACACTTCAATTTACAAAAACGATTTTACGAAATATAGATTCTTGCTTTGGAGAAACCCCATGGATTCCAGTTCTTAACGGAATACTTGTAGTAGCGGCTTAGCGACATCGCTTTGCCCATATTTGAACATTATTTTATAATTTTATTTTCTTACGTGACATAACTGTTAAATAAAGTCCTTTACACTTAATTCTGGAACTTGCTAAATTCCTTTAAGTTAAAAATAACTTGTTAGGTTACACCCTTGTCACAGTCACGTATATCTCGAATTATCCTTATCTTCTCTCCATGTAGCTTCTTACAAAATCAATTTATTGTGATAGAGTACTTACGAGTACGTGTTTAAGTAGGTACTAGCAAGTTTTGTCATTTGATATTTTGGAAAAAGTTGGATGTTGGTGTGTAATTTCCGTAAAGTTATTGCGTAATTCAGCACATATTGTGTAACAGTATTCGTTGACCCAAATTAATATCTGATTAAGTTCATTCAATATAGTACCTTCAATATGTGTGAATGTAATGTAATGATGGTCACAAAGACGTATGTATATAGTACCACCAACTTAACTGTCCAGTTCTCGAGGGCGCTAATGGTCAAGGAAATCAACTACAAACTGTCACAATTTGAGGGAATTTTGTAGTTCTTTTTTCTGCCGCCTGAACAGATAAGTTGGTCGAACTGTAGGTACCAACGTCTTGTTGTCTCTTGTAATATAACTGTGTTCTGAAGTTGAGAAGAGGGTAGCCCGAGAACTTAATGATATAATTCATCAATATCTTTATACCTTATAAAGCTCGAAAAGGCTTTGTTTAGTGTTGTATGGAGGTTTAGTTTTCAAAATCTGCTTGTGAAAGTGGTCTCTATTTCAGTATATACAAAATTACTTTATGGTTCAATCGTAGAATCTTTCGCTTCCCTAAGTACTCGCGCCATGTAAAATTTTGATGATCGATACCTAAAACAAGTTACTTTTAACTGTTAAAAGATCTTTTTGTGACAGTGATTCTCCGTTTTGCTTCGAGAAGAATCTCATTATTTTTTTGTGTAATTGATATACCTAGGAGAAGTTCCATATTGTCGAACGACCATAGACTTCCTGCAAAACTAATGGACGCTCGGACGCTATGGTTCTTTCTGGTGGTCTTTGAACAAAGAGAATAGAAGCCATAGAGGAACTTTATACTATGATACTTTGTTTCGAACCGAAGCCTTAGGCCCTTCTTACATTACGATATCCACAGGCGACGAGTATCCTAAGTGAGTCTCGGAGACTAGTCCGCAACTGCATCCTACATACATCTGTATGGTGATTTGCACACTACACTACCGGTACCCTACGTATTACTTACTGCTAACGTTACTAGTATCACGATACTTGTACTGCGGTCAGGCGTCACATCTCAGACGGGTCTTCTCAAAATAGTGCAGAAGAAGGAAAAAACATTACAAGAAGCACCCGTGCGCTTATAACAAGAAGCATACGATTGTAAATTACTTGTCTATAATGATGAAATGTGCAGCATTTCTAGTGCATTACTGCTGCATCTATGTTTTGTTTCAACGTGCATTTGGATGATCCAGTATCTTCTTTTTTTCCTTACTACGGGTTATATCCAGACGTCCACTGCTGAGCACAACCTCCTCTATGAAAGGGGGTATTTGCCATAATCTCCACGCTTGACAGGCGACTTGGGGATTGCAATATGATGGCAGTTCTTCAGAAGACGCTTTTCCCCATCAGGTGGGCCCCATCTTATGGCATATAGCCTTTCGTCACCTTAAAATGACTCCAGGCAGGAGGGGGTAAACAAGCAAAAATGGGGACCTTTTCCCTTAGACGTCTTTTATCCCTTTAAAAGAGAAGAAAAAATAAAAATTCTAATATCTAATTTTTACTTATAAACCTATTGAAATTCAAACAACTCATTTAATGACATACTACTAGACATATATAATATTGGATGTAGGTACATGTTTTATGATTTTTATAATATTATTGTTTAATATTATTGTTATTATTATTATTGTTATTTCTTTGATATTATTTTCTTATGTGTATTTCATGCTATACAAGCACAAATTAACAACTGTATTTTTACTTTTTGTAAAATAATGTATTGTTGACGTGTATTTTGATATATGAATAAATTACTATGAACTGTGAACTCCCAGCGCTTGTTCGTCACTGGTAACGTTATTCTCCTAAAGCGTCTGCTAAAAAGTGCTGAAATTTTGTTTATTTTGAGCAAACACGCATCTTAGTATCTGGTCAAAATTCCAGTTACAAAGTTACTTTATGGATATACCTACATATACCTTATTTATACATAAATATTCCTGTGAGTGTGTATCTATACATAATATCTACCCATGAGTACCGTAATGTTAGAAAGGCCTTTTGATTTGATATCCTAATGTCTTCTGTAATCTTTGATGTCATCAATGTCATCATTTTTGTCAAAGAATATTACTTGTTCAGTGGTCAAAGACTATTGTTGTATACTGAAATGTATTCAATACTATTTAAAAAACAACAAATAGGACAACGAAATGATAAAAGCCACATTGGACTAGTTCATGTACCATTTGTTCATATAGGGTAGGTAAGTTTTAGAAGTAGCGTTGCTCAGAGTAGAGATCCTATTTTGAGCATTTTTGATGACGAAAAAATCAAACCTAATTATTTTAAAATATTGGACATCTCCTTTAAATTTGCAGCTTTGCCTCGCATTCTCGTAACGGTCAGCTTCCACGAATATATCTGTTGGAAATAATCACACTTCGCTACGCAACTCATATTTCTCGCATATCCTTGGCGGACACGTAGAAAGGAGAATAAGGGTTTCCTTCCGCAAAGTACAAATCGCCCAAAACAATAAGTATCTATACGTAGGTATAGTATACTCCCTATGTGTTACTTTCAATCACATTATCTTTGAAAGTATTTTCTCAATATTTTGCTCAGTAGACTGTAGTGTCTATACAGACGTTTTAATGATAAATCTGAGGCTATTTGAGAACGTTAATAATCAATATGATTTGAGCATGGTGGTAGGATATTTTTCGAATACCCACCTGACTAGCTTAGGTACCACTCTCAAGTAGAAAATCTGTCGCCAAGTACATAACGGTGCGTTCCGGCAAATATCCTTGAGAGCCAGTAATTCTAGGTTAGCCTGAACAACATCTTCGGCCATATCCTCACTTTTAGGTGAGATAGTGGTCAAAGGCCTAGCCTAAACTGTACTGTATCAGCCGGATTGTCCACTGCTGAACACAGCCTGCCCCATTATGGAGTTGTTTGCCATTATCCCATGGCAGGCGTCTTGAGGGTCGCAGTGTGAGACATCAGTTCCTCAGAAAGTGCTGCTGCCCACCTTCTGGTGTTAGTCGCCTCTTACGACACCCACGGGTAGAGATGGGGGGTGACATTCTAGCCTGGCAAGCCAAGGGGAAAGGCTAGCCTATCAGCTATAAATAAAAAAAGACTACAATCACCAACAAACTATATTATTATACTTTGAATTCAGTCTCCGAGAATGTTCAATTTATTAGGGTTACGTTTAGAAAGCGAGCATAAAGTAATTATAGTCGCAATTTGCGCGCCATATTAACGGTTGAGCAATGACGCCATATTGTTTACCGTGCCCAGTTTTGCACCATTTTCTGTATTAATTAATATACGTAAAGCGGCGGCAATAGCAGGACCATTGCACGTTCGCGACTTTGTCTGCGCAGGATTTTTATGTTAACGCCTCCGCAATGCGAGTAGTCGGTGGCTCTTGGGCGCCACAGTGGTAAAATTCTTGGCTTGATCCGTCCAGATCCGTCATTCTTCAAGTCGTGTCCTTGTCATTGTCGACAGGGTTAGAGGAATTCGGATCTAACTGCCTCAGTACAGAATTGTATCTTTGAATAGGAGCTATGGATATTTTTGCACTGTTCGGAGAGAGACTTTCAGGAGCTGGCCGACGAGCTTGGCGTTTAAGAGGGCTGCGTAAGATTCTTCATACAAATGTAGTCCTCTATTTATACAGAGCAATATTTTTTTGCATCAAATCAAGGCCAGCTATTAGACCCGCGTCTAATATGTCCTTTTTCAGATAAAAATTTAAAATTCACAGACAGCTGGTGGAATACACCGTTAGGTGTTTGGGGACAGATTTTCTACTTGAGGGTGGTAGCTAGCCAGGCGGGCATTCGCAAAACACTCTACCACCATGCTGTAACGACTGCCATCCTAAGTAAACAACCGGGACCGACAGCTTAACGAGCCCTCCGAAGCACGGAAGCGCTCAGTAGTAATGTCACTAGCGGTCACCCATCCAACTCCTGACCGCGGCGGACGTTGCTTAACTTAGCTGATCGGTTAAGAACGGCTAAGCAAACTTCGCCACGAGCGCTTCAGTGATTATAATGCCACGGTTTGTGGTGTACATTAATTTTATCCTTAACTATTTAATAACATACAATATGCATTTATATTGTTAAATTCTGTACGCATGCAAACATGCATTGGCTATTGATTGATTTCATAATGTCTTTGACCGACCTTGCAGTTTTATGGAGTGGCTGTAAACGAGAGGAACTAGCAATTTTTATTTGTTTTTGTTGTAGGAAATCTCAATTAACGGTTGACTTATTTGAAATAATGTAACCTTGAATTTATTCGATTCTCTCACGAAATGATGGAAAGGATGTTAGCGTAACAAACAAGTTTTTATTTACACATTTTTTTTCCAAGACTTAGTTACGTCTTAGTGAAATCTACTACAGCTTATTGTACTTGGAATAAGTGCAGTACTATAGTAGTTTATACAGTATAGTAGCGTTAATTAATTACTTTGGAAATGTCGAATTTAAAATACCAATACAGCGTCAATCCAGCGATATCTGGGCCTGCCGACGACGATTGTGATCCTCCCCCATTCTCTGTACGTGGCCCACCGAGTAGACTTGCCCCAGAAGAGACTTGCCCCCACTTCGCCCAGAAGAGTCTTTGTGCTTGCTATATATATAATATATTTTAATTATTACCTATTTCCTTTGGCCCTAAAAGTTCAAGATATACATAATATATTCTTCGCAAAGCTTTGAGAACAATGGCCTTGGGGTAAGTGGCATAAGCAACAAAAAAAAAAATAAGCAACAATTTTGTTTACGTTATCGTTTTATATAATTTCAATTAGATTTTGTTTGTAACATGTTAAGTGATTGGCCAGCTGTAGTAGGTATATAGTGGTGAATATGTACGTAGTTGCTGAGTAGTGAGTTTTCATTAAGGGCAAATATCTCAAAAACTTCCTTTAATAACGACTACCCTAACCCATGCGCATCGTAGATAATTATAAAAATTGAAATGGACGATATCACCCAATGCGGATGCTAAGAGGTCACATATTTCTGAAGTAGATATAAGCCAGAATATTTTTTGAAGCAGTGATGGCTCAGTGGCATTGACTATGGACTACCGCGTAGCAGGTCCATGGTTCGAACCCGCCGCGGGCTTGAGCTTCACCGCATGGTGGAAGGGCATTTTGCAAATGCCCGCCCGCCTGGCTGGCGACCACCCTCAAGTAGAAAATCTGTCGCCAAGCACCTAAGTGTGTTCCGGCAGCTGTCCTGGAGAGCCAGTGAAATTACAGGCACATGAGACTTAACAACTATGTCTCAATGTGACGGGCGCAGTGCAATTCGTGGCTTGTGATGAAATGCATCTGTTATAGGCTGAGGTTAGTCCACTTAACATCAGGTGGGCGTCGAGCTTGATCCGTCAGAATATAAAAAAAAGTCAGTATTTATGTCGACAAGAAACAATACATATAGAATACTGCTGAAAACACGTATAGCTACTTTCTAAATTCTCTATTTCGTATGCAAACATGAAAGCAATAAGCAAATGCATTGTGAAAACCTACTACCGGTATTTCCGGTACTCTCATGTCTTTTCAACGACACTACTAGATAACACCACTGGGGTTTACAATAATTTTATGGTAACGACAGTAATGTGAGATTCTACACGAAAATTAAATTAAAATGCCAAGAAAATAAAAATAAAACAAGTTAAAATGATTTTAGATATCGTTGTCAATTTAAAATTAGGGATGTAACCGATTACGATTACGATACGATTATCAGTCCGATTACTATTAATCGGAATACCCGATCAATGATACGATGATTTTCCGATTACCGTTTAATATATCTACCTATTACACATTTTCAGAAAATTAAGAGGCAGCTTATAAAAGGCTAGAAAACGCAGCAGGGTAATACGGGCTCATTATATTCAGTTTTGCCTTAAAATTAGTAAAGATATACTCGTATATGTTAATTGAATTTTAAATACTTTCATACTTTTTCTATGCATATAGGGTTCTTTAGATTACTATGAAACAAGTCATCACATGGTACTTAGTAACATAATAAAGAAAATACCATTGAAAATAATACTATTGTACAAAAGCTTGGTTAGTAAATTTTCATATTTCACACAGTGAATATCGGAATCGGAATTACCGCTTATTGATTTAGATAATCGGAATCGGAATCGTAATCGACAAATTTATAATTATTTCAACCCTATGTAAAATACGAAGATCAATGACATGATAGCATCTTACAGATAATCTAATTTCACATCACACACATCATACCACCCACTCGTGAGTAGGTACATCAAGTACCTACTCACGAGTGGGTTTAACATAGGTAATCCCCAGACTTAGCAGGCGTCTTATGGATCGCAGTGTATGATGAGAGTTCTTCAAATGACGCTGGTACCCACCTTCGATTCCCGCAGAAAGACATGGATGGTGCAACAGTAACCCGGCATCCCACGGGTAAAAATTATCAGAATCTTTATACTACATATTTCCATTTCTTTATTTTTTAGATGGCATCTCCTGTGAAAACTTGAACGAGCGTTCTTTTTTACATATATACCAGAGCGGAGAAACTCTGGTATAACCTTGTACGTACGTAAACGTCTTATTTTTATAAAATATTGCATACATAATGTAAAAAAGAAAGCTCGTTCAAGTTTTCACAGGAGCTGTCATCGAGAAAATAAAGAAATGGACTGAATGGAACTGATCAAATAAGATTTCCAAAATTCACGACTACAGTTGCCTAAATGTGGACGAGGCTTTAGCCGTCGCGTGTCGCATTGACATTATTTTTTTTACCGTCATTGTCTTGGGCCATGACCGATAAAGGAATACAACTACACGGTTTAGTACTTTAAAGTTTTACAAGATACAATTATAAGCAAATTCTTAAAGATGCGTGAAATTTAAAGGTGACGAAAACTGATTTCTTTCAGCAGAGGACAATAAAATGTTGACTTTATTCTAAGGTCATGGTCTTCGTTGATCGTTATTTTAGATGACAGAATAAATTGTATTTCTTGAATGACAGGTATTTTAGCAATGTAATGCTTCTGGATTTTTGACTTTTGTGCTCATGATCACAGGTACTTTTGGGCCACAGTTGTCGCAAGGTTTTTCAAGCGGGCCACAATATAACGTCACAATAAAGATCGGGCCAAATCATTCCAGGCCACAACGTGAACTACCTCTCAATGAGCCTCTCAACAACCAAGAACGTAAAGAATAAAAAACGCACCCTCAAGTTTATTCTTTGGAAAATAATCTTTATATTAATATATTTAATTGTAAGTATATTTGGAATACACTTGCCTCCTAAAAACATATCCGGTGAAAATAAGGTAATTTAGACACCGCTGCAATTCGTCGTTGACGAAATGCATCAGTTATAGGAAGAAGTTAGGCCACTTAACATGAGGTGGGCTTCGGCCTCGCTCCGTCGTATCACATAAATGAAAAAAAAACTGTAAATAATTTAATCGGCTTATTAGGTATACAGGTTTGAAGATACGTAGAGTATATATAGACTCAAGCGTCATCATTTGCAGGACCCTAAAAATTATGACAGTGTTATATATATATAATATTATATATAGGCACACTAGTAATAGGTACCCAAGACTCAGGAGATTTTAACTTATTTGACCCCGAAGTCATACAACACGACCACACACCTAAAGATTTTGTATGACACGCTTATAGGTATCAAGTTTCAAGATCACATTATGTGTTGTTTATTTTGTATATGTCATAAAACCTTCGTAGAACTAACACGTGCATCGGTGTCTTTAATACATTATGTTCTAGGAAACTGGCAGCGGAGTCATAGGTCTTGACATGGGAAAATACAATTAAATTTATTTACGTACAGACGTTAGTATTCATAAGGTCACGACTACTGAGAGATTAATATCTTAAATGCATATTTTTGTTTCCTGTCTATATTTTATTTGAAACATCTTTCATTTAATACATCTCAAGCCTTGATGTGCTGGGACAAAGTACACCCTCTCACTTCTAACTGCGATCTCCAAGCCGCTTGCCTAGTGTAGGGATTAAAGCAAACCTCCCGTAATAGGAGAGGCTTTGTTTGAGACGGTAGACGTAATGGCTGCTGAAAGAATGAATGGTCTTGCCTTAGATTTTCACGATTATTACACATTGTAATAAAATAACTTTAAACGGTTTATATCGCGTATATTTACCATTATTTTGGTCCCAACGGCAACGTTTGCAACCCTTGGCATTGATCGTGGTCACGTGGTGACAGAGTTTTTTTTAATGAATTATTCAATTTTCCACTGACTCCAGAGTCCGTGCCATTTTTTAGGTTGACTAAGATATACTGACAGAGTGTTTGAAACGTCCAGACAAAATTAGTGATAAATATACGCGATTTAAACAGTTTAAAGTTGTTTTGTTTTAAACATTTTAATAAATTATTTCATATAAAAAAAGAACTAATACATACTAGTCTAATATGTGTTTTATCGTTTATTAATGGCATATAAATGGTAAATGGGGGAGTAGTTGACACATAGGTCGGAATAGTCAACTTTAGTACAGTGTAGGGTGATCAAAATGTTTTAATGTAAAAGTGAATTATATATTCTAAAAGAAAGGGTTTCATGTAGATTATTGCATGTTATTCAATTATCTCATAAGAGCAAGCAATAAAAAATTAAAAATACATGATTTCAAAGTATCAAATGCACCCATAGTTGACATGCTAAAAAATGATATGTTTGGGTAGTTGACATTAGTTGATCCAATAGTTGACATCAAATAAAGAAACCAATTTATTAATAATGAATACTTTAATACATATAAATTCACGCCTATTTCCCGTAGAGGTAGGCAGAGACTATAGATTTCCACTTTCTACGATCCTTAGATATCTCTTTCGCTTCATCTACATTCATCATCCTTTCATACATAAGCGTCGGTTTAGGGTACTCCTGACATGACCATTTTTCAGAACGTCTTCAATTTGATTTCGGAATGTTCCTCTAGGTCTTCCCCTTCCAAAACTTCCGTTCACTTGTCCCATGTAAACCTGTTTAGTCATTCTTATTTCATTCATTCTCTATATGTCCAAACCATCTGAACATACCTTTCTGGATATTAGCCATTTACACCACGTCATTCCCTTATCACACTATTCCTTATCCTATCACTCCATTTGACTTTAATTATGCTTCTCAATGCTCTCATCTCCACTGTATTTATTCTACTTTCATGCTTTTTCTGCTATACCCAACTTTCACTACAACACATTTGCTTTTTGTTTGAACCAACCAATTTTTTGTTGGAACCAACACTCCTACATGAACAGCCGGATGAGCCTTCTTAGACATTTTTTTTATTTTTTTTTTATGCCTGATAAGTTAACCATTGACCACTATCTCACCTGATGGTAAGTGATGATGTGGTCGAAGGTGTTGTACAGGCTAACCTAGAAGTACTGACTCTCAAGGACAGCTGCCGGAACACACCGTTAGGTGCTTGGCGACAGATTTCCTACTTGAGAGTGGTAGCTAGCCAGGCGGGCATTTGCAAAATGCTCTACCACCATGCTATAACGACTGCCATCCTTAGACAACAACTGGGACCGGCGGCTTAACGTGCCCTCCTAAGCACGGAAGCGCTCAGTAGTAATGTCACTAGCGGTCACCCATCCAACTCATGACCGCGGGCGACGTTGCTTAACTTTGCTGATCGGTTAAGAACAGCTAAGTAAACTTCGCTACGAGCGCTTCGTACTGTTCATAAACGCGTGCAATGCTCCGTTCACCATGTTTACAGCATCCCCTCTCTTTCTATGTTACTTTCACACTCTCCATCTTTTGTAATCCTCCTCCAATCCAAATTGAAAAGGCGGTGCAACAGACTATTAACTATGCCTCGCCCAGCTCTCAGCATCTCAATTTTATCATATCCTGGATTCTTACCTAATTTCATACTCTTTAACGCTTTCAAAATCTGTTCCATGCTTATTTCGTTTTCATCATCACTTGTATGTGTACATGTAGATTCCTGAAACCTAGTCCAGTGTTCCCTCTCTTTCAAATAAACAAAATACTCTTTCCATCTTTTCAACACATATTCTTCTCCTTTTATAATGCTTCCATCATGACTTCTGATTTGACGATCTCAGGTCATGGTTTCCTCGAGCTGTTCTTATGGATTTCCAGAAAAACTTTACATTTGACTGGAAATCTTCAGAAATCCTTTTGCTCAGCTTTCTTTCTGCTTTCTGCTTTTAGGAGTTGTATCTTTAACTATCTTTTTTAATCTCTTATAATCCTTTCTTGCTTCACGTAACGTATATCATCATGTGTTGCCATTTATACATTTTGGTTAGCTTTTGTGGCTAACGAATCCAACCATGTTATTTTGTTTTCATTCACAGCCTTTTGTACATCTTCATCCATTTACGCATTCTTTAGCATTTTTCCTTTTCGCTTTTTAGAAGTTCCGCACACATTGATGGCAACGTCTACCATCCCTTGCTTCAATTTTATCCACATTTCTTATATTTCACTTATCTCTTCTAAACCATCAAGTCCAACTTATTATCATAATCATTTTTAACATCCTTCTCTTGCAATTTTTTAACATTCACTCGTTCCAAACAGTTCACACTTGTAGTGTAGATGCACGCGCTCGGTGTCGCCATCGGTTGAAAAGACCACTTAAACGTCTCACCACCTGGTAGTGGTCTGTATCGATGCCAACTCCGCGGTACGCCCGAGTATCCAATACTTTCGTTCTCAGCTTTTCATCCACAGTAATAAAGTCAATCATACTTCTTGAATCACCTTCCCTTGTAAACAAATGGATCTTTTTGTGGTCAAACATTGTGTTTGTAATGCAAAGACTCCATTCCAGACACAAATCAAGCAAACTTAGTCCATTCTCATTCGCTCTTTCATCCCCAAAAGCACCAGGAACCCTTTCATATCCATCTCGCTTTCTTCCTACCCATCCATCAATACAATCCTTTCATTATCTTTACACATTTTTAAAGTATTGTGCATACTGTCCCAAAACTCCTTTGTTTTTTTTTGTGCTTTTGAGGACCTTCACAAACCCATGTCCGTCGGCGCATAGACACCTGCCACAAAACATCGAGTAAGCCCAACTTTAAGCCTCACCCAGAGAAGTCTTGGGCTCACGCATTCATACTTGATCATATTTTGTAATTTTTTTTTGTTTGTATTAATTTCATTTTTTAAAATTTTCAAAAGTTCTACGCATCATTACACGCGGGCCGCTATTTCCGATCGTTTCGCGTTTTTTTAGCACGATCCGAGCTATAGTTTTTAAAATACAACAAATCTTTGCATCTATCGTCTGGCATACTTCATAGTGTCCATTCCACCTCTTACATTCAACGTAGCAAAGCGGCTCCCCGTGGGACGCTCTCCGCCCCGCGAGCTACGGAATATGTGAATAAGGTATTACTTATTTAAACCATCAACAAAGAGTATCAAATTATTATCATAATCATACTTTACACTTATAAATATCAGTCTAGCTAATCTAAGAAAACAGTATTTAGTTACAGTTCATAAATCATATTTATTGCAGACTATAAAAATCCGACATCGTTTAAAGTATAAAAAAATAACAAGCATTCTGGCACAAGAAATTCAGTACTGTTTTTAAAATATAAGTATATATATATAAGTGCGGTGCTCTTGATTTTTTTCCATAGGAAGGAATAATATATGTACTCAGTACTTGACACTGTATGCATGTGTAGTTGACATCCCTGTCAAGTATTGGTTCTAGTAATAGGAACTATACTCATTATATACAGAAACGATTGTCACCTTACACTGATCACTGACATAATGCAAACTTAATTTACACCTATAAAATCAGTAGTTGACAGGGATGTCAATTACTGGTCAACATTGAAAAAGGCGTAAGTAGTAATTGACACACACGAAATAATTGGCGCCATGACACACACGAGGTTAGGAGTGGAGTTCGGGTAATGAACAGTGAACTAATAACAACATTATACATCACCTATGTGGATATCAGGAAAAGCAATGAAAAAATTTGAATAAATGTAAATTTACTCACCTCTTTAAATTCTGTTAGATATATTTAAAAAAATATAATTCACGGACACGCGCGCAGTTAAACACACGCTATTACAAAATGGCTGAACCAATTTTGCCAAAATAAAAATAATCATGTGTCTGGATATATTTCCTATCAATAGGATGCATTCACATGGTCTGTTCTATGAAAAAACTGTCTTTATATGTATTCAAAGTTGAAAGTGTCAACTATTACCTCAATGTCAACTATACCCACTGTTACGTTACATAATTGAATTGCATGAAATATTAGACTACCAGAGTTGAAACGTATTTATCACAATATTTTAAAGTAGGTCATCATAATGGGTCATTCTCACTAGTTCCATCGTGTTTAGTTCCATGGAACTAGTGGGAGATTTTTTCTTCTTCAAAAATGTTACATCAGAAATACGTACGTTTCGTTTGTACATTAACGCCTATAGTTAATTGGGGTACCGGGCTAGTAATTGTAACTGCTGGTTAACTAATCCGGTACCCCACTATTGCATTCATGGGTGGACGGCTTCCGGCTGTTGATGATGTAATAATCATCAGCATCCTACCCTTGTATTAGTTTATCTGGGATCGCTACCATATGTTATGTCTACCAACTATAATAATAATAATAATAATAATGCTTTATTTTCATAAACTACATGTATCTATATAACATTGTGTAGAGGCCTTCTTTTAAGTAAATGTATACCTGTATCAGAAGACCTCGCTCTTCCATATTAATAGAAAATTCATAAGTAGGTTAACATAAATCAAAGTTAATATCTTAATACTTACATACTAAATACTGTAAATTTTAATTAAAAGTGAGGGTGAGTGCGTGTATGCGTGTGTGTGTGTGTGTGTGTTTGAGTGTGTGTGTGTTTGAGAGAGTGTGTGTGTGTGAGGGTGCGTTAGTGTGAAAGTTTGTCATATTATATAATAGGATGAAGAAAAGCCTATGAGCCTGATGCCCTGAACTATGGGATACAAGAATATATTAAACCAACCATGTTTTCTTTTATCAAACAATTTTTTTTGATACAATTTTATTTATCTACATTCATTTTGAAGTAAGAAATTGAATGAAAAAGAAATCCATGAATATTCTCAAGGCCCAATAGTATAAAGACCTTGAAACCATCTCTATAAATTAATAAATGACACCGAATTCCCCTAGCACCAATCATATCTAACTTATGTCAACATTGTTCTGTTTGTTCAACAATTTGGTCGGCAGTCAATTGAAAATGTAATCCGCGGGACTGGTTTCCATATTGCGCAATTACTTATATAATAATACCTACTTTGTGAGTACTTACCGTAATGTGTGTTTTCGGGTCACTGACACCGAAGTCAGATGCTTAATACTGTTTGCTTGGATTTACGGAGCTGAAAGAAAATTACGCAAAACTTAGTATCTCTGTTTGATTTTAAAACCGTGAAGTAAGTTAAATGGATTGTTAATTTATCTTCTAGGATTATTTAAAAGTATTTTTATACTTACAAGCATTTTTAACTAAAAATACTTTACCTGTTGTTTTGTGTGGCTTTATTAACAAAATACTACGAACTAACAAAAAAAAGAAAGAACAAATCCTAAATGCTTCAGTTTATTATATTACATTTAAACGACTGTTTATATTTTATAGCTTGTTAGCGCTTTGTCTTCTCGTCATTTCAGTTTTTATCTGATATCTAAATCATATTATAATTTCTTGATAGATTTTGATGTTAAATAGTCATTATTTATATTTTATTTTTATATTTACACATGCTTGAAAATCTTTACTAAATAAAACATATAAAATACTTTTTTAGGAACCGTGCTAGGTAAACTTGTGTTGCAATACGAGCTAATCTTCATGTAATTTTTATAAAAATTTTGCGTGATAAAATTTTTGCGTTATATATTTTTAGGTTTGTTACGTAAATCAAATCTATACAGAAAAGAATATAAATGTTTTACATAGATAAATATTTTTTATCATTTCTTATACTAACCTAACAGCTTCAACATCATTGGTTTCTATATAGTTGTAGCTGTCACACAGCAAGTCTTAACTATTATTTAATATAAGTTTAAATAAAAAAATTACCTACCTTATATTGTAAAATAATCTGCTTCAATTTCTCCTAAAATGAAATAATAGCCATCTTTATAAACTGCTAGAGGACATTTTTTATTTCCCGAGAGCGAATAGAACTCATCTCCCCCGATTTCGGAACACAGTCATTTTAGTCAAAATGTTGTGCTCTAATCGAAATAACTAACTTTAATCGTCATAGGGTGCGATTCCGGACCGGGACAAAAAAATATGCTTTAATCATTTGTAAATGTGTTTTCGCTAAGCAAGCCTTAGTGTCTGTAATCCTACTTAGAAATAATAGTCGTTTTGCCACTGATTAATTTTCGTTTTTATTATTACCAACCTAACATATTATTTTCTATTTTTACAGGTAAGTGAGAGATGTATAGAGAACAATCAAAGAAGCTGAAATAACTCCTTGACCGTTTGTAAAACTCATGTAAGTTGGTGAAATATTAGGAACAACACATTTGGAAGCGCTCGTCTTGGAGTGTGAACCGATCAACTTGGTAATGTTCACTACGGTCTTGACTTAGATGGGTGACTGGTAAAGGCATTTACTACTACTAAGTGCTTCCGTGCTTCGGACGGCACGTTAAGCCGTCGTTCCTGGTTGTTGTCTTAGGATGTTAGGTGGTAGGGTATTTCGAGAATTCCCGCCTCAACTAGAAAATCTGTCGCTATGCGCCTAACAGTGATTTCCAGCAGCGGTCCTTGGGAGCCAGTTCCTATTCTAGGTTATTCCTGTTTCCACCATCGACCACATCATCATTTACCTTCAGATAGATTGTGATCAAAGGCGAAACTACAACAAAAATAAATATATATATATATTATACCTATATATTTTTTATATATATATATATATTTATATAGGTATACCATATAGCGACGACTAGGGTAGGCACAGCTATTCAAACCAGCTCTTGTTTCGTCGCCAGGTATGTGCTGGTCCCATGTAAAAAGAGGCGAATCTATTGCTATCCACCACGCAAGATTCCAGATTCTGGTTTATGGAACTTCGGGTCGTGTATCCAAAGTGACGCATTATTACTCCAACCACAGATAAATGAGTTCATTTATCTATGCTCCAACCGACCAACAGTTGTGCACAAAATGCGTAGGTACGATGAAATACGTGATGCATGTAATGCGTACTTGACCAAATGCTAATTTGTTTAAACACGTACCTACTGGACGAAATGAGACTTAAATTACAACATGGATTAATTGCGTATTGGACGAACTGCTAACAAACCGCCTATACCAAAACATAAAATTCAGTTTGAGTTTGTGTCATATATTCGTATTCAAGTCCCACGCGGGCAAAACGGCGAGCATGCGCTAGTGAGAAGATATATTCTATATCAAGTTTTTTTAGAAAACTAAAAAATCGTAATACCTCTTTGAGCATTAACAAAATCACTTATAGTGGTATTACGATTTAGGCTGCTAACAAATCAATGATTATATATTTCGTAGCAGTGATGGCTTAGTGGCATTGGCTATGGACTGCCGCGCAGCAGGTCCATGGTTCGAATCCCGCCCAGAGCTTGAGCTTCACTGCATGGTGGAAGGGCATTTTGCGAGTGCCCGCCTGGCTAGCGACCACCCTCAAGTAGAAAATCTGTCGCCAAGCGCCTAATGGTGTTTCGGCTTTCCTTGAGAGCCAGTGAAATAACAGGCAAAGTGAGACTTAACAGGTATGTCTCAAGGTGATGGGCGCAGTGCAGTTCGTAACTTGTGATGAAATGCATCTGTTATAGGCAGAGGATAAAGCTGGACATAAGGTGGGCCTCGCGCAAAAAAAAAAAATATAATTTGCAAATAATCTTTTCGATGGCAATCGAATGGAATTCAAGTTTCACATTTTAAATAATCACAAATGTTTGAATTTAATTAATTCCAACGTAAGATTAACATTAATTATGATTATTTCATTAACTTTAAGAAGGGCATAGGTACATAACAAATAGTTGATTACAATTAATTTAATATTTAAAATGGATCAGACAGAATACTTAATTAAAGAGCAAATTAAGTTACATTCATAAAAGTTTTTTGTTTATTTTATTTTGTACCTAATATTTCTATTGATAACTTTTGCTAATCCACACTTGTTTTAGGTTGTTTGGACTACTTATAACACCAACGGAAAACAAGTGTTTAGTTTTTTTTTGATAATTAATTGTATATTTTAATCGCTACTCATTATTTTGGCTATCATGTTAATTGATTGACCTAATTTATAATTAACCATAATATATACGTATTATTAATTTAAGTGAATCGTTCAGATAAAAAAATATAACGTGAGAAGTGTGGAACCTTATGGGTTTTTATGTGTTTATAAAAAAGCATGAACATGATTAACAGTTTAACCTTTCCGTAAAGAATACCTATTTGTCATTATTTAAAGTCACTATAGTTTTTTTGTTTATTTTTTATACTGATACTGACCTCCATGGTGGGTGAGCAAAAGCGTCACTTTTCGGCGTCATCAAGTCGTTTCCCGATTTGGACAGTTATTGATTGAGTGCGAAGATTATAATATGAATTTTTGAAGCGCTCGTAGCGACGCGACGTTTGCTTAGCTGTAGTAAATTTAAGCAACGTCCGCCGCGGTCATTAGTTGATTGGGTGACCGCTAGTGACATTACTACTGAGCGCTTTCGTGCTTCGAAGGGCACGTTAAGCCGTCGGTCGGTCCCGGTTGTTGTATTAGGATAGCATTCGTTATAGATTGGTGGTAGGAGATTTTACGAATGCCCGCCTGGCTAGCTTGTACTGGTACTTGGCGACAGATTTTCTACTTGAGGGTGGTACCTCAAGTACCTAACGGTGTGTTCTGTTAGCTGTCCTTGAGAGCCAGTAATTCTAGGTTAGCTTGAACAACATCTTCGTAGGCTATAAAATATTTTCAAAAACTTAGGGATCCGTATGAAAACTTCAATAATATACCCAACGTGTGAAAAAAGACCTAAAAAAACGTTATATCGCGTACATTGCGGAAATTATTGGGTCCGGAATACCATATGTCGAAATTTTACAGTTATGTCACAATAACAACTTTTTATGTGTTTCAATTAATAATTTTTGTTAAATGCCCGTGCAAAACCGGGGCGGGCCGCTAGTATATTATGTACAAAACGTAGGTAAGATAGGCCCAATTTAATTTATCTAGCGTTATATTAATACGCGGATAACATTATACTATAACCCATTAAAATGTGATAGGCCTTTGCTATCATAGAACGTTAAACCTAGACTCACATTTTATTTTTTTTGGATTTTAATCGTAGAAAAAGAAAACTCCTTGGTTTGGACTTTTATGACATTGATAGCAGCGTGGACATAGAAATAGTATGTATTAACAGCTGTAGCACAGTGGCCATCTTTATTTTTAGTTTATGGAGGTATACCGCCATATTTGACGTATATTTGTTTAATCTTGGATAAGATTGTTTTCTTTGCTACCTTTATATCAAATTTCATAAAAGTACATATATACAATCAATATAAAATTTATAATATTGCAACGTCATTGAACGTCTATGGTGCTAAAGGTCTAATTTTTTTTTTTTTTTTTATTCTTGTGACGGAACAAGGACGAGGCGCAGCTGATGTTAAGCGGTATCCTCTGCCTATAACAGATGCATTTCATCACAAGTGACGAACTGCACTGCGCCCATCACCTTGAGACATACTTGTTCAGTCTCATTTTGCCTGTAATTTCACTGGCTCTCAAGGACTGCTGCCGGAACACACCGTTAGGTGCTTGGCGACAGATTTTCTACTTGAGGGTGGTCGCTAGCCAGGCGGGCATTCGCAAAATACCCTTCCACCATGCAAAACACATGATGGTTACAGAGATTAAAGTTATTCTCGTACACTCTTATCCTTGTTTGGTGAAATTTGGCCTTAAGCAAATAAAAATGAGTGCCAAGAAAATCCAGTCTATTGTGACTTATTAAGTGATATCTTGTAAAATATATAATGGACTACGAGTAACTTTCACATACGTCACCAGTGACGAGAGAGAACAAAAGTGTAAGAAAGTGAACTGATTCTGGCCAAAACTGTCCATTTAGGATTCAATACACGTTTTGTTTTCACATGTGCTCCCGCGTCGAATTATTATAAATTCTACTGTGCCGCGCATGCGCCTATCTGAATCTAAAATAAAAGCTTTCTTTGAATGAAAGTGGATTAACAAGTAAATATTGCCCAAAAAGTTGTGCAATAGTTTTTTCTAGCTCCTGTAAGCCTGCACCACCTAACATTCCAGTAATAAAACTCTGTATCAGCCGGATTGTCCACTGCTGAACACAGTCTCCCCCATTAAGGGGGATTTGCCATAATCCCGCGCTTGACAGGCATCTTGGGGATCGCAGCTTGAGATATCAATTCCTCAGAAGTCGCTGCTGACCACCTTCCGGTATATTAGCTTTAGTCGCCTCTTACAACACCCCCAGGTAGCAATGGTGAGGGTGAAATTCAGGGCACTCTACGGGGTATAATAATAAAACTCATGTAAATGTAATTTTATTTGCTACTTCTGCCGTTAAATTTTGCCGGCAGAATTATAAACAAAGTCCATCCAAATCCATGAGGACGTCATCCTCAGGAGAAGTCCTTCCAACTGCTTTGACGGCATAATATGTCAGAATCGGTGTTCGGTATGACGGCGGTCTCCTTGTATACACATCAAGTGGCTCTTAAGCTATATTTCGATTATAAAATCAACAAAACTATTTTTCATTCTACTAGATTTTTCATTAAAAATCTATAGTATATTCTTCTCTTTTTTTCACCGTAGAAACCACAATGCAAATAAAAATCGTCAAAAGAAAGGAAATGTAAGAGATGAAGTTTGTACAAATATACATTTTAACTGACAGAACAGATTACAAATACAGTTAGCAACAAACAAATACAGTCGGATGCTCTTCGACCCGAAAACAGCACAGTTTGCCAAGTGCAAAATTTTGCATTATCGATTTTACATGCAAATAACAAAGTATAAAACAATAATAAACACCAGTTTACGCACTCAAGTCATAAAAAGAAAATCAAACGTTTCGCCGAAACATGGAATTTTAGCGACAGTTCGTCCATTGAAGAAACGTTCCGTTTTACGCAAAACCTCTGTTAGATTTTAAGGTCATGATACGTGTTTATGACTCGTAAATGTTCACCATACCGATGCAAAAAAATTAGATTGAGCTGTATGAAAGAGAACAGTTACGACATTGCCGCCTAAATATAAAATAAGAATACTATTAAACAAAATTAAGTGTTGATTCCAAAGAGTCTTGACATCTATTACATTTCCGCTTTAGTTTTATTAAAACTTTTTTTTTTTAAATTTTTTTTTTATGTTATTGTGACGGAACAAGCCCGAGGCCCACCTGATGTTAAATGGACTAACCTCTGCCTATAACAGACGCATTTCGTCAGCGACGAATTGCACTGTGCCCGTCACACTGAGACGTCCAGTTGTTAGGTCTCATTAGCCTGTAATTTTTTGCTATAACAGTAATGTGGACCTAATCTATGTATGATCTGTGTAGAACGATATTATTTAGGTCTTTGATGAAGTCCATGGTAACTATTATTACTTATTGTCTCAACCATGTTACGATGAGGAATGAATAACATTATAACCTAAAAAAGTTTCCATTATTTAATTAATATCTTTATTATGAAATAAACCGGACATACGGGCAGCGGGAGGCCGAAATATGTATGGACTGCGAGCAGAACGACTTTTGTACATGCAATAATATACTAGATATGAAATTAAACAGAGAGAATGAAGAGTATTTAAGCTATTAAATACAATATTATTAGAAGAATTTCAATTAGATCTCTAAATCCGGAATTAAAAAAATTAATGAATTATTATTTATTAAATATAATTAATTGATTATTTCTACTGGAAAAATATTAATTATACGGAATTATCTAGTATACAGTCAAATCACTACAGACAATCAGAGGCATTGTTGTTTTAAATTTTATTTTATTTGACTAATCATTTGTACTAAATGACTTACAATCTTCTGTCAGATGTCAGGCCAATTTTATTCAGCGCGCCGCCAAAGCAAAGTACTATATATTACTAATGCGTATGTGATTGTAATGAATTTAGCATCACCTTTCATTATTGCGTAACGGGACAGCCAGTTATTTGAACGAGCTCATTGAATTTTATCAAAGGGTCAAGAAACTTATAATGATGCCGAAACGCAACAGTGGGGGGGCGTTTCGTTTCGGTTCACTTTTTTGAAACAGCTGAGTTCGATTTAAACGGTTGGCAATATTGTTAGTGATTGATTTGCTACCTGCAAGTTGAATAGACTAGCGACTTTGTCTTTACTTCAAAGTTTTGGCGGGAAAATCAAAAATGAGACTTTGATATCTTTGATATTTTGCACTGAAATAATACCGAGTAATATATTACTTGCTCATTGATCCCGAGGTCACATTGACTTATTAGTAATTTTGTTGGCGGGAAAATTCGTGGTATAAAAACTATGAACATTACTCCAATTTAGAAATCAATTAATTGCAGTGATTTAAATATTTGAATATAGATGACGCTTACTTATGCCACAGGAACAAAGAGAGGGTTTAATTTTTTTTCTTAATGATTCGCATGGAATGGAAACTGGGTGTTCTGGGTTCAATCCCCGATCTTGTACTTGTTTTAAGTTTACCTTACAAATAAATTCTCAGTAAGTACAGCAGTTTGTAGTCTAGTATTGTGTCTGGTAGATAGCAATAAGCTACATAAAAAGTCTGGTGATGTGAATGTTTATATTAACGTCTAGGAAAACGAATGGAGGCGTGACGATGTTTTATGCTGTTATTTATTTTGTTTAAATTTTTAACTTTTACTTATAAATAGTACACGCGTAATCCAGGACGTAATAAAACTATATTTAAAGTTTCATCCAAATCAGTTCAGCCGTTTCAGCGTTTAGGAGTAACAAACATATACACATATCGCTTAAAAACTTTCGCATTTATAATATTAGTGTGATTAAGGTAATAAATATGGTTTTATGCACGTGACTCTATCACGTGCATATACTTACTCAGAAACACGTTTTTGTTATATTTTCTCATAAAAATATTTATCTTATTACTATTTTACTGAGATTTTATTCAAATTAGAGTTGTTCGAGCACCTGACCACATTTTTTTATTTACTTTCTGTATCTCTAAGGTCCATCTTCTAATTTTGGATCATTACATACCTACCAAATTGGTTTATGTTTTTTAATGTGGTTAAGTATTTTGTGAATTATTGAGGATGTCATCAATTAAGGAAGGTATTAATTCTTAATTACATAGGGATTTCAAATATATTTGTTTCACGTCCGGTTTTTATTAATAACTTTTTTTTAAGTTATTTATGGTATTTTGCTTAAAAGACTCCTGACCTGACAAGTGTCCTGCAGATAATAAGTAGTTTTAAAAGGGGTAACGCTGGGGATCAATAGCTCAAGGCCTGTCACAGGCTTGAATAACAAAAAAAATTGTTAATATAAGTCAGGAACAAAAAAGACCCTAATATTGATCCTTGTAGGACTCCCCTTCGGAGCAATGAATGTCATACTCTATTTAACCCAAGCATCTGTTATCTGTTTGTGCTTAATAGATATGACTCAACGAGACTCAAAGCAGTTCTATGAACTCCGTAATGGAGAAAATCTGTTCTTCAGTTTTGTCCACACAATCAAACGCTTAAGAGATGTCATACAATACACCAATTGCATCATGTGAGACGTCCCATGCATAAAAATAGCATATTATCAGCTGAGCTCTTCAGATGTAGAAATTGTTGATCTGCTTACTAAGATCAGATTGTATACAATGCTATACGTCTTTGTTGACCAATGGAACACTACATAAAATACTACAGGAGCATAGCCTCCTAATTTGAAACCCTCGTTTTGAAATCAGAACTGTAGCGACGTAAAATGGGGTATATTCTCACGTTAAATGTTAGTAGTGAAGAAGTAAATGTCATAGGAGTAAATTGTTCACAATTTATAATATGTATGATATTCATCGATTGATTCGTGATGATTCATTTCCTTCTTGTATTGCCAATACAAAGATTTTGAGTATCCTCGTACGGTTCAATTCAAAGGCCTTCAAATGTATGATGTTAACCACAAATCATGATTTCAAAGAAAATCTCATTTATGTAGTTGACGAAATATTTATTTTAAAACTTTATACTCGCCACAACTCTCTGACATTTCAAACATGTTTTCCACAGCTAAACAAATGACATAACTTATAGGAAGTGAATACAAGCATTGTTGTGTATGATTTTTTTTCACATAACATAATAATAATTTTATATATTTCCGCAAAATACCGATAAGACACAAGGACTACAAGAATAAAGCATTAGTAGTTTATAATTATTATTTTATTAATATGATTTTAGCTAATTTATTGGACCTTGATTGGGTGTAGATGTTATTTTGACAGGTGTGTTAAAATCTTCTCAAATTTTATAGATTTATTGTTTCTTCAATAAGGTAAAACTCTTCAATATTTAGTTTTTGCCTTTATGGTTTGAGATATATCTATTTCTAAGTGAAAAGCGCTTTAGATATATAATAGATTCAGGCGTTACTTTGCGGAAATCCATATTTAATAATAACCAAAAATTATAAGAAAACGTCAAATTAATATTTTAATAAAGCACTTTAAAATATAAAATATATATCTAGTGACAATTCCGCCTAATTTTTCTGTTAAACCGACGTGATGTCACAAACGCCATGCAGCCAAACCGGAAGAATTTTCGACGCGTTTCGATTCTACACGAAGCATCCTCAGGAGGTCTTGACTCCACGAGCCCACGATCGATTGCATTGATTCTCAAACATGTGCTCAAAAATAAAAATTAGGCTTCGAAAATTAGGCGGAATTGTCACTAGATATATTTATTAAGTGTTTTATTTAAATATTTTGATAATATTTGTTATTATTGAAAAGTGATTAGATGTATCGGCATTCAATATACTTACATTAAATTTTTTATCTGATAGAGTGGTTTACGAATGACATGCCAATACACTATTCATCAATTCAACAACTTTTTTCCACCTGACAGTTTTTGCATCTCTATCAGAAATCTTCCGCAAAAGTTCATTGTCCTTTGCCAAAATGACCAAACAACTAAAACATTATCTCATGCGCGTAATCGTCACGAAAAGAATCGTCTTGTTATATTTTAATGTCGTTGACGGTGACGGTATAATAAACCGCCAAAGGATTTTATCTGGACACCAATTAGCGAAAAATGTGTTCTTTTACAACAAAAAGTATAAAAAAGTGCGCGTAAAGTACAAGATTTTCAGCCTTGAAACGCACTAAACCCGGAAAGAGGCTTTTTGTGACGTACTGTTTTTTTATCGTCTTGTTTTCACACACGTTCGCGTTTATATGTAATTAATAGAAGTGAATTTGACGTCTAGGCTAATTTTCCCTGTGGTACTTTACTAAAACGTTTTTTAGGCTGGGCTATGAATACTTACGAGACTTTCGTTATTATGGACCTAATTGGATATACAATATACACAGGTAGGTAAATATAAAAAGCCTCTAAGGGTAAGGCAGAGGTATCTAAACAGCCGCTCATCGCCAGATATGTTTTCGTCCTATTTAATAGACAACCTTGCCATCTATCGGGCAGTTCCTGACTTTATTCTGCTACTGAGATGTACTAGGTAATAAAACGCCTTAGTAAAAATAAACTTTCCGTCCGATCAAAACTGGAACTTTGAGACTCTAAAGCAATGATTTTGGCCCGTTTTTGAACAAAGTTATCTCAGCCCTTTTTGGAAATTTGCAACTAGACAAAATAAATTCTCTGTTTCAGGTAAACTATATCAGGTATTATCTATTCGTAACTTGTAAAAGTGTGGATAATCAGTTACCAATAAGAAATTTGTTTAAATTGGAAACCAAGTAGACTGCTAACAAGGCGTACAGTTCAGTGAGATTTGGCCCTATCTGTTTACCTTTACTGGACCCGTTTCGGAACAAAATTATGTCTGCCCTTTTTGGAAATCTGCGTTTTGTAACTAGACAAAATAAATTTTCTGTTTCAGGTAAACTATTTCAGGTATCATATATTCCTAACTTGTTACAGTGTGGATAATCAGTTACCAATAAGATATTTGTTTAAATTGGAAACCAAGTAGACCGCCAACAAGGCGTACGGTTCAGTGAGATTTGGCCCTACCTCAGTCGGATTAGGTGACGATACAGTGTCGGCAAATTTTTATAGCTTTGAAGATTATTTGTAAGAGCCGCGAGACTTTTTTATATTAAATTAATAAGCTTCACTGTCTGATAGTGCGCTGATGCAGAAAGTTCGATGATCAGAAATAAAATGTATTTCATCGTCAAATTAGAGATAGGAAGTTTTCAGATGCTGCCATTACTTAAGTACATTGCACCTAGCGTCGTGTTTGTTGTCCGGTTATGTGAGCAATAACCACAGATTGACATCTTACTAGACGTTTTAGTATATAATTTTAAGCTAAAGATAAAAAAATTATTAAATGTTGAATAAATAAATACCGAATTGAAATTGGGTAGTATCTTCTTTCCAGCTTTTGTCTGTCTGACTGGATCTTCTTCTTCGTATAAGTGCGGTATCGATAAAAGTTGGTAATAAACAAAACATTGGAGTTGTTTCAGATAAAATATCTCATAAACGTTGACTGATATTATTGAGAACTTGAATTATTTCTGTTGAAATCCGGACCATGTAATAGTTCGAGAAATTTCTTAGGTATCGCGTTATAACCCATATCCACGCAGAGAAATTCCTGGGCAGTAGATTATGACCATTTACTTCTCTATCTATCGTATCAACGTGATCAATAAACGTATTCCGGCCGAATATGGGTATCTTTTTTTTTTCTTTTTCTTTTATGTTATTGTGAAGGAACAAGCGCGAGGCCCACCTGATGTTAAGCGGTATCCTCTGCCTATAACATCTGCATATATATGTCGACTCCTTCGAAGATTATCAGGCGTGATTCATAATGTTATAAAGGCTAAGATAATGGTTGAGTCTTACCGCACCAAATAAAAAAGTAAATGAATTCAATACTATCTCTCCTAGGAAAGTATAATGTGGTTGGCGCTTATTGATAGATACCGTATCGATATCGCATCAACTGGAGACAAGTTTACTAATAGTCTTAATTGAAGCGAGGCGAACTTCGTACAGTATGTTTGATTCGTTTGCCTTATCAATTGGTGAACGGTGACGTCTTTGAAAAGCAATACAATAAACAATCCTGCATGATAGTTTTTAAATAGCGGCCGTCGACCCTCTAAGTCTAAACAATCATGTCTAAAGTAACAATATCCAAACAAAACTCAACAAGATTCTTGTGTTCATATTTGGCTTAGTTTGGAGTTGTGTCCACATCACTGTTTCTAACACTGTTGTGTTTCGCAAAATCGGACATTAGCACTTTCGTCACAACGACGAAGTTCGCACGGTTGAAGACGAGTTTGGTTTTGTAACGTCTGTGAAGTGGTCAAAAGTTAATTCTTTGTAAAACTGCGAAGTAAATGGGCTTTTGCATGGGACTTATACACAATATCGGTTGTATTATTGGTGTTTACACAAGTCTGTCCACTTTTTCTGTATTATACAGATGTTAGTTTATGGGCCTGTTTCAAAATGTTCGAGTAAGTTCCGGTTATACTACCCAGCACATAAAATAACTGAATGATAAAAATTACAGTTAACATGCAGCGCGTTTCAAGCTTTAACCGATGGATGGGCTAAATCGATGACTGTGAAACGCAAATATAGTGTTTTATATATTAAATATGTTCTGGGTAGTAGGTATAACCGAAAATTACTCGAACATTCTGAAACAGGCCCTTAGTGAGATGTGTAACATACTTGTAACTTGTCCTCCTCACATTTTAAGTTACCGTATATTGTGTAACACTACTAAATGTTAGACTATACTCTATTACTTATGTAACTGAATTCATCCAATGTCGAAGCATGGTACATATAAACTTAGATTAATTTCTCATATAAGTGAAATGTAAATTTCTTGTGGAGAAAATAAATTCTATAAGCCAAAACCGAACTTACCGCCCGTACGGTCTCTATGGATTGCTCTATATCATCCTGTTCTCCTCGATAGCATAAAGGGCGAATAAGGGAAATAATGCGCTGAATGACCAGCATGCCAGCTACTCATATCAGCGTGTCATACACATAATAGCATGCTGAACAGTAGACCACAACAGGTATCTACCGTCTTAACACTCTCATTAACCAAAAGGTAGTTGTATAGTATTAACAAGAGTATTCCCAAAGAGTTATTGAGATATTGGATAGTTAGTAATTATGTATAATTGTATATACAGGTATACATAGGTGATGATGTGGTTTACTCAGCTTTTATGTGCATTTACAAATTGAGTCATCATTTACAAGTTCAAAACTAATTGCAAAATCTGGTCTTGTTTGTAGTACAACGTAAATTTAACTATATCTGTCGCTCCTTGCCCATACGATGGTTGAAGAACGAGAGCAAGAATTAGAGTTACGAGTCATACTGTCATTTTAGCTCAGTCGGTCAGAGCATACCCCGGCTATAGGGGTGGATGGACGCGGGTTCGAATCGTGCACATGACTAAAATTTTTTCTCTCGTAAATTTGTAATTTTGTATTGAAACCTGACTATTTTCTATATAAGTCTCATACATTTATAGTCAAGATTAATGTGTTAGTTGTAGTAATAATATTTAATCATAAATTTTAAAATGTAGATCACGAACTACTTTTGTTAGATGAAACTGGACATCTAATGAGGCCGGGATTTTTATGAAAATCTAATATCAATTTTCGTTTTATTCAACCTTATTCCAATCATAACATAATATTTCCATACATTCAAGTATTACGTGGAAGTTCTCTTTGTATCTGCATTGAAAAATACTTCTTTTATCTCATTATCGTCCTGCTCTTATAGTATTTATGTTGGGTCGGGAAAGGATGTCTTGTATAACAAACAAAACAGAAATTATAACTGTACTCTCGTTTGTAAATATTATCATGCCGTCATCGTGACTTCTTTATGCAAATCATCGATTAAAAATAAAAAGGGACCTATGACACTCCCCTG
Organism: Plagodis pulveraria; assembly: GCA_963890685.1. Taxonomy (NCBI): domain Eukaryota; kingdom Metazoa; phylum Arthropoda; class Insecta; order Lepidoptera; family Geometridae; genus Plagodis; species Plagodis pulveraria. The sequence goes on from OY982971.1 coordinate 11,479,388, forward strand.
AAAAATCTCCGATTTTATGGTCATGGTTTTTGATATATAAGTAGATATGGTTTTTACCTCTTTACAGTAACTATGGGATATCTAATTTGTACCCTATGTAAAAGAAAGTTTCAAGCTTAAGACGGTAAATTTATCCTTTTAACATTGACTAAAAATAAAACAAACCATTTAGCAAATATTACTTTATTTAAAACTAATGATAATTTAAGCTGTATCCGTTGCCAAATAAATCCTCGTGTTGTTTTGAAACCGTAACTGGTTTTGGGATGGAAGTTGTAAACAAAAATAATAAATATCCTGCATAAAGTTTGGTGTTAAAACATTAGTAAGTAAATGTCAGTTATATTCGTTCAGCTGTTATGATATTGTTTTCTCTGTTCTGCTGCTAATGATTTCTGTGGACTCTACTCTCATTCAGTTCATCCAAAATCTCTCTCAAACTCGCTCCAGTAAAGTAGAATTTAGGAGAAAAGATGAGTGGCGATTCACTATCGTTAGTATGTAAGTACGTTTTTTTTTCGCTAAGGCATATAGTATGATTTCTATCTCATCTGATGGTGATTGAGGATGTTGACGAAGATATTGTTCAGGTTAACTTAGAATTAAAAAGTCATTAAGGAGAGCTACCGCAATGCATTGTCAGGTGCTTGGTGATAGATTTCGTCTACTCAAGTAGACGTAGTAGTAGCTAATCAGAATCCAGACTGGCGGTTTAACGCAGCCTCCGAAGCATGGAAGCAAATAGTAGAAAATGTCATTAGCGGTCACCCATCCAAGTCATGGCCGCAGTGGACGTTGCTTAACTTAATCTATAATAGTTGAACAGGTAAGAATGAGTATGCAAACGCTCCGAGCGTTTCATAATACATTTTAATCTATTATTTAATTTGGTCTGTCTATATTATATAAATTTAAAGGTGTTACAACCAAAACAAAATTAGTTTTTTTTGCTATCGTGATAGAACATGCAAATGGCCACTTTCGATTTAGATATTTTTTTGAAGCAGTGATGGCGTGGCATTGGCTATGGACTGCCGCGCAGCAGGTCCATGGTTCAATCCCACTGCGGGCTTGAGCTTCATCACTGTGGAAAGGCATTGTGCGCCTGACTAGCGACCACCCTCATGCAGAAATTCTGTCGCCAAGCACATAACAGTGTGTTCCAGCAGCTGTCCTTGAGAGCCAGTAATTCTAGGTTTAGCCTGTTAATAACTTCGACCACAACATCACTTACCATCAGGTGAGATTGTGGCTCACCTATTACCAATAAAAAAAACTATTTGGCCATGAAATAGAACTGACACAGTTCTTAGAAACGATTTGAATTTAGAAGTACTTATGTAATTTTCTACCAAACATAGCATAATAATAATGTTTCAATAAAAATAAAACACATAAATAATCGGAGACGCCCATAAATCTGTGGAAACATCTCAATTCTGAACTTTCAAGGCAATTCAGGTAATTAATTAAATTAGACAAAACAAATTTATAGAATTAACGATTTTGCCTTATTTGTAAGCGCTTGGCAACAGATTTCCGTACACATTATCGTGATGAAGAAACGAATGATGATAAATTATGAATTTATTTTTATTTACAAATATCTCCGGAATTCCATTTACATGTATTCTAGTAAAAATGCTATTGTGAGTTAATCGGTTAGCAGAAAAGGACTACGCGAACGTATTGAACGCAAATTAAAAAAAAAACTGAAAAAAAATTGTATAAACGTTAAGAATAGAGTGCACAGTGCGCTTTCGATACAAACGTAGTTTTCTATTTTAAATACCAAGTGTTCAATTCTGTGTTTTTTATGCATATTGCTAAGCCCAATCTATGCTTCTGGTTTGCCAGTTTTACGATTTATTATTTATTTTATCCCTAAATGCTAAAAGAACAACTCTCATACAAAACGATTATTTGAATTATTTTAAAAATACTTAATTTTACGGGAATCTGGCAAACCAGAAGCACAGATATTGGGCTCAAAGATATATATGCAAAGTTTCACCGAGTTTGAACACTTCGTATTTAAAATATGATGAAACTACGTTCGTATGGAGTGCGCTCTAGCCTTAAGATTAGTAAAAACGCATGAAACCGAAGTGAGAAAGAAGAGAATAAAGAATTTATGAATTTTACACAGGATGGTTTATATATCCTAGACTTTCGGAAACAGGCGTGTTGTTTTTGTTTAATTACATATTTTTTTTGATTACATAAAATATATGAAGATATTCGTGATTTTTAATTAATCCTACTACTTAACTACGGTAACTTAAGTAGGTTTTAACGTTTGGAGCGGAATATATACCGGTTTTTCGTTACATGTATATTTCACAGAGGTGAAATGTCAATAATATAATGAATTTTCAGTGTTTTATGACCACTGCAAAACAGAGTTTTTGCAGTGGTCATAAAACACTGAAAATTCAAAATACCCAGAAGATTTTCCGATACTAGTGCAAACTCTATTATAAACTTAATATATACAAAAAAACCGAAACGCATGTTTCATATTATTTAGATATACGGAATGTTCAACATTATTCAAATAATATTTAGCCATATTACATTAAAAAAAGCTCTGTTGTTGTGGTACTACGGTACGGTAAAAACGACTCGATCGAAGTGGGTGAAATTTTATTGAGACTTACTTAAAGGTATAATCTACCCAACAATAGAAAAAGAATCAGTAAGATTAGACGATCCAGTGAAAAAAAATATCATTAACATAGGCCGTAACCACAGAACCTAATAATTGATCTTTCTTTCACGATATCCAATTCTGTTTTCTTTATTTTATATATTTATAAAGAAAATCTTTATTTTAAATATCTCAGAACTTATGTCAATTGAATTAACCTTTCTTACCTAGTACTATTCAATGCAAAAATGGATACGTATTGTATAAAAAAGCAAGCCGCGGCACGGGTGCATTCGCGGCATAGCTTAGCTGTCATAATAAGAAAATCACTCTACAATTCCACGTATCTCACCCCTGACTGATCATGGCACGCTTGACGGGCCCAGCACCTTACGTCTTCATTACGCATCACTTACATGGTTATATTTTGTAACTATGACGAAACCAACGTTATACAATTTAACAATTTATAACTCACAATAGCTACATTTACGGTAATGAAAGAAAACTAGGAAACGGAAAATATACCGAAATTCTTATACCGGACCGTGCGAATCAGTCCTCGGAGCATCAAAGTTTAATTTCGTAATATGAAAACAATACTGCGATGACGTAGAAGGCAATTTCGCTTGACACACATTCTGGTTTATAGTCTTATTATATGTGAGCATGAACGAGAATTGGTTAGGTGCTGAAATCTCTATTGTTTGATGGTGCGAGAATGAGTTAGGCTTTTGAGCAATGTTGGGATTGCTAGACTTCTTTTTGTTCTGAACTTCGCTGGCTCGTTGGTGGATAATGTCCTGTGCCAATTATACGGTTATAGGTTTAATTGTTTAATTAATCACATACTCAATATTAACTGCAGGCGAGTAAGTGTTTTAAATCTTTTGAGGAAATCTGTTTACAAACTTTTTATATTGAGGTGTATTTTCATTCTAAGATAAACGTGCTTTCACCGTTAACCACATAAGCACTTGCTACCTTATGAAATTAATTAAAGGTAAAACAATCTTAACATGTAAATAAGAATAAATAAATTAAAAAAGTAAAATACCCGATTGCATACCATTTATTTTTGTTACACGTTTTATTGTCCCATTGAAACGAAAACTGCAAGTTACATATATTTATGAAATCGATTTTTACAGTCCTTCACTTTGATACCCCTCTTGATGGGTTTGGAAGAAAAAAATATTTTTATCTCACCATATGGCGTCTGAAACTTATATTTTTTCTTATTCTCTTAGCGTGCTTGATATCATAGCGTAGAGAAACTTGCCTAGTCGTTCTTACCTGATCAACTAGGGATGCGGTCATTTTGGCTGAGTGACCGCAAGTACCATTACTACTGAAAACTACCTTACTCCGGGCCGTTAAGCCCGTAACTCCGTAGAGCGTTGGTCCCGGTGCTTGTATGAAAATGGCAGTCGTTATAGGATGACGATAGGACATTTTGCGAATACTCGCCTGGCTAGCTGCCACCTTCATGCACAAAACCTGTTGCTATACAACTAACTGTTTGTTCCGTAGCAGTCTTTGAGATTGAGTGTCAAGCAGCATCACTTACTATAAGGTAGTGGTCAGAAGGTTACCCCCAGGGTCATCTAGAAAAGAAGAGTTTTTTTTATGTTATTGTGACGGAACAAGCTCGAGGCCCACCTGATGTTAAGCGGACTAACCTCTGCCTATAACAGATGCGATTCGTCACAAGTCACGAATTGCACTGCGCCCGTCACCTTGAGACATAGATGTTAAGTCTCATGTGCCTGTAATTTCACTGGCTCTCAAGAACTGCTGCTGGAACACACCGTAGGGTGCTTGGCGATAGATTTTCTACTTAAAGGTGGTCGCTATCCAGGCGGGCATTCGCAAAATGCCCTTCCAACATGCATTATGCCGTATTATTTACTAAAATGAGTCAAAAACACGTTGGTTTTATGTTATATTGAATGTAAGTAGGTATTATGTTCTTTTTTGTTATTTTCTTAATTTCCAGACAGATTTATAGGTCCAGACTATATTTTTAATATATGAGCAGATTAATTTAATTAATCTATCAATTTATGATTTTATTAAACATTCGAAACTTTACCTTTTTTATCAGATATTATTAAATAAAAATATGGTTGTGGCAAAGCTTATTTTCTTTGTGATCTTAATGTTGCCATAGATAGATTTACAAATATTTAGATGTCATAATTTAATTCTGGGCATAGATTATATAGCATAAATAATCTGCTTCTACTTTTATTGATTGTTTTATTTTTGAATCTTCATTTAATCTGGTGGTATTTTTTTCATCGCAGAGTGAAATTTTGTTATACTGTGAAAACACCCGGTAAAATATATTATTTGTTCGTGACTATGATTACAAGTCACCTTATTTAATACCTCGACAGAAACGGACACAAAACAAATTTAAAAACTAAGATGTGTTTACTCATATTTATTTCTGTGAAGAAGAAGAGTAAAAATATTTTTCCAATGAGAACGAACATACTATATGACAAGCATCCATCATCCTGCTTTATTATTTCAACACTGATTTAATAAAGAGTGCAGTAAGTACTACCAATTTCATTGTTTAGTTTATGAGGGTACTTCTACAAAATAATACCAATCAGCTGCAGCTACAGACCTACCAACTTATCTGTTCAGGTGGCAGAAAAAAGAACTACAACATTCCTTCAAATTGTGAAAGTTTGTGGTTGATTTCCATGACCAGTAGCGCCCTCGAAAACTGCACAGTTAAGTTGGTGGTACTATACTAATAGTTCCTTTTTCTGCCACCCGCAAAGATAAATTTTATTGGCCTGCGTAGTTCTTTATGGCAATAAAATTCACGAAAAATACGACGACATGATAAAGTCAGGCACCGAATAATAATTCATATAGTATACCTACTACGTAGTACGTCAAGTCAAATCGTAAATATTGTTTAATTAACCCTTTAAGATATAAATAGGGACCCATTAGGTTCGATAAACCAAGAAGGATATTCTTATAGTGGGAATAACCTAAAAAAAGGTTTTACTTGCGTTAATCGCTATTTGGTTTTTTGACGCACGGAACGATTGACATTTTGATGTTTTGTTAGTATCATCTGATAGCATTTGTTTAGGTTTAACAGCAATTTCCTACCCACTCTGAACCGACCAAAATATGGAAAGATTGTCAGTACAATTCGCTTGCCTAATATCTCCGTAAACCATGAATTGGTGTGGTAATAGGGTAGTATTGGTGTGGCAATTAAAGTATGAAATTGCCTTACTACCTACCTTAAAGAGATTTCAATGTTAAATTAGGGTTTTCAAGTCAGAGGTAATGGGTTAGCGTCATTTTATATACTTTGGTAAGTTCTGTAGTTTTTGAACTGTCATTCACCATCGTATAGTTAAAGTATTATAGTAAAAAGATAACGCCAAAACTGCTAATTTTTTGAGAAATCATAACAAGTGCAAAGACGCCACTCAAAAGTGCCAAATTAATTCACCTATTAAAAAAACAGCCTCCTTTTTATGCAATCCCTAAGAGATCTATAATAATTATTATATTATGCTTTCTAGTAAAAGACATTATATAAAAAATCTTACTTCTAATTTAAAAAAAATATTTTTGAATATTGCCAAATTGAAATACTTAGCATTCATTATTAAATAAATGTTAAGTGAAAAAGTAAATTTTATTAAATTGGTACTTATTACATTCGAGTCAAAAACATTTAACATAAATCTTTTAACAACATCTTTTAATGACAAACGCTGCATGTTCATTCTGTCCCAGTGTCATGTTGTACAAAATATCGTCTCATTACTGAATTCAAATTTCGAATAACGAATACCTTACAACTGTCACAACCGGCCAATGTATACACGTTTCCGCGTTCCCAGGACTAAAGAGGCCTTGTTAGTATTTCGTTCGTCCTGTTTCTGAGAAAAGACATTGTCCCGTATGTTCGAGCGTCGACCCCGCGGTTTTGTTTGTTTATGGTCAGCCGGGAACGTACTGGCTGGAAAAAATTAGTCTACGGTGTTTTTAATTGTTTATTTCTTGTATATAACGGTGGTATTAAAGCGATTTTGCCCCAAGCTAATTTATAGCTATATCAGTTAGTCTCTGATTAATATTATGGTTTTTAAAGGATGTTTAATTAGATGTATAGTAATTTATTGATTTAGTTCTAAATTTAATCCTAGCATAGACCGTTAATCAGCTGTCGAAAGAAATAATTATGGCGGTGATCCAAAAAATAATTTATAATATTTTTCCTATTAATATACCGTTCTATTTAGAAACTGTAACATAAATCAACAAACGGGATTTGAAAATTTTATTTATTTCACTTTATTCCGTTATATTAAAAAAGAAGACATAGTTTTTTATTGGCGCTATGATAGGCTTCAATTTTTTTTTCTTTTTTTTTTCTTTAATGTTATTGTGACGGAACAAGCTCGAGGTCCACCTGATGTTAAATGGACTAACCTTCTGCCTATGACAGTTGCAATTCATGACAACTCACGAATTGCACTGCGCCCGTCACATTGAGACATAGTTGTCTCAATGTGCCTGTAATTTCACTGGCTCTCAAGGACTACTACAGACTCTCTACTTGAGGGTGGTAGCTAGCCAGGCGGGCAATCGCAAAATGCCCTTCCACCATGCAAATAAAATTTTAATATTAAATATATAATGAAAAAACGGTATGTCTTCTGAGCTAAGGTCGTCGTTCTTAAGTTTGGTTATCGGTTTCCTAACATACCATATATATATTTCTACCTACTTACAACCAGGACGTGTTAATTTGTTAAATACACATAGGCATACGTGTTACAGACAAACATACTTTACATATCTTGCGACTTGTTAACTTGTACTTGTCCATAATTAATTTATAGAGAATAGAATACTCTCTTTCTACAATTGCTATACTTATACAAAATGTAGGTAAACGCTAACATATTTGGCGGCAATTTCTTTTTTATTATTTTATAGCCAGTTAGAGTAACTTGATCACCTCCATCGATGAAGATTTTTCATTTATATAAAAAATATTCAATTTTTGACTTGTAAAAGTAATTTTTGATATTTTAGGTTACATTACACCTACGGTTTCAGGGTTCACTTATGATATCGTATTCTATTAGGTACAATTATTTTTAAAAATAATGTAACCTGTATTGTTACCAAATTTATCAACAAAACTGAAAAAGCTGTTTAAGTCTTGAAGTTTCCGCCACAAGCGTGCGTTTCCACTTTAACTAGATTTACTAATTAAATCTGAACTAAAAATTATTCTAATGTAGTTTGGAAACTAAGGGCTACATCGATTTGATACCAGTAAAAAGTCAAGTTATTTGGATACGTATACGCATACGTATTTCTAATAGATAGCGCATATCCAATAAAACCTTTCCCAGTCTCCATCTCTTTCCATATGTGGCGTAAAAATGTGGATCAGCTTCTTCTTCTCAGCTGTCAAATCATAAACACGACCCAACAGGATAAATTTTGAAGCAACGATCGCCAAGTTGTTACTATGGACTGCCACAAGGGTAATCCTGCCGTGGGCTTGAGCATCATCCCATGATGGTAGGCCATTAAGCGTATGCTCTTCTAAAGCTACCACCCTCAAGTAGAAATCTGGCGCTGAAATCCTTAGTGTATTCTAGCAGCTTTCTTCCAGAGGTAGTTTCCATGTAAAAATGCAGCATGATCAACTTCCTCGAATACATCGTCACTCACCAGCAGGTGGACCCAATAATGGGCATTATTGCTGTAGGAATGAAAATTAATGTGATTGTTTTTCTTTCAGATACATAATGGAGGCAGCATCACATGTATCGTTCCATTGGCTGTCAGCATGCGTGCTTCTCTGCTCTTTCCTCTCTACAAACTCACTCAATACTAAGGTAAGCGTCATACTTCTTTGTGATGAGTTTTATCTAATAGCTATAGATCGTCTGGAAGAGATCGCTCTATGCGATAAGACCGCCTATTGTTACACTCAATTGTATTTTGTAATGTTATCGTACTTAATAAGTTTTCTAATGGTGTCTCAATAAAGTGTTATCTATCTATCTATCTAACCTACTTGGTTAGGTCAATATTTCTTTACGAGGTTTATTGAAGAATCATTAACGTCAGTTAAAACACATAAAAAATAGGTTTTGCACTTTGATTCCTCAAATATTGCTTATATGGATAAGAGGCGATTTGGAAACTCAGGGTTCAAGATTCTAGGTCTGATATTAGATGACTTGGGAAGAAATGTTCAACGTTTGCCCGGTGTAGATTGTTTAGAATAGTGTGTTGATGGCCATAGGCCCGGGCCGTTTTACATGAGATATAAACGCAATGCTGAAGGCAAACGTAGGGTTTAAACCCCTACCCCTTACGGTATATATCAGCGTTACGGTATGACTCTTGTTTTGTTAGCTTAATCACATGCGAAAAATTACGTAACAATGTTAAAATGTGGTATAATAACGATACAGGCGTAAAAAAAACTAGGTTAGCCTGAACAACATCTTCGCCCACATCATCACTTACCATCAGGTGAGATACTGGTTAACCCATTCGCATCGGCGATAATGATAACAATAGAATTTCATTCATAACTAGGCCATGCTGGTCCAGGACGATGCCAAGTTATTAAAGAGGTATGAAAAACAATAAATAAGAGGTATAAAAACTAAATAGATACTGGTACTAAGAGGTATAATAAAATGTATGCAAATCAATTACCAGTAGGCTTTTTTTTCTTTATTTGCTGGACTCCTACGGTTTGTACATAATATGCAATTCGTTAAGTAATTATGTACCACAAGTCAAATTGTCATCAAAATAATCACATGAAAGCCCTAGTCATGTTTCGGTAATGTGGACACACTATTAAAACTGGCGAGAACACATAAGTAACACACAAGTAATTTTTCGTTCTTGTACTATTTCCTTAGACTCGGACATGTACAGAAACACAAGTGTTTACTGACTGATTTAATAATCCTTTGTTATTCAGAAATACATTTGAAAAATAACTCATTACCGATGCTTAACAAAATATATATTTCCTCTTATTAGCCCCGTTTCTACATATTGATTAATAAGATTCTTTTTTAAATAAATGTAAAAGCGATAAGATCGAAATCAACATGATTTTAAATAGATATCTGACATTACAAAATCTACATAATTTCTGGTCGTAAAACACAGATGCCAATTATTCATTAAAAATAAACGATTTGTACTGGCACCTTTACCCGTTGACATTTAGTCATCATAAGTGGTCCTTTTTTCGACCAACGAAATACCAGTTATTTTATATTTACTTACCTAAGACTTCGTTCTCATTATATGAACAAATATTAGCCTAAATATAATTAAATATTAATTGAAAATATTTACCCAAATGTAAATTCATAGTAGGTACCTAGTCTTTACCTAAATCACTACAGTACAATAGTAATGTGAAAAACTTATTGTCTAAAATTACAAAATCACAAATATACGATAGGAAGAATTTAAGTCATGTGCGGGATACGAACCCGCGTCCATCCACCCCTTGAGCCGGGGTATGCTCTAACCAATTGAGCTAACATGACATGACGTCATAACTCGAATCTTTCCTACCGTTCTTTAACCATCGTATTGGGTTGGAGCGGAAGTGAAAAAAAAATTCCTATCGTATATTTGTGATTTTGTAATGTAATCCGCATAGCAGGCGTTATTGCAAACATAACAATATTAAAATTATTGTCTAAAATCTAGAGTACTAGGTATACCCATAGCGACAGATAAAAATAATGTTCTTATAAATAGTAGTTCCCTTAGTAAAAATTAGATACCTACTTCTTTTGGATTCGAAGGTATTATATGAGTTTTATTTAAATGAGAACAAGCTTTAAAAAAATATTTTGTATGTTCGGTTTCTATAAAGTTCATCCAAATTTTATGGTCAATTTTCTTGGAAGCCTTTATTTATAATGACGATCAAGCTTATATCCACTTAAAATTCTAATTAATGTAAAAATATCAATCTGTCCCACAAGACTTTGATTTCGCACGATTATAAAACTCCTTTGATCAACATAAAACAAAATTAGTTCCATAAAAATCGCAGCAATTATATAAAAGATGTTTATATCATTCACAACCGAAACGTGTTAATTAGGTAAGAATTTTATTTTTGCTCATTATTATTTTGCAAAAGTTAACGAACACCTGTTGAGAAAAAAAGTGTAATAAAATTATTTTTTGATAGTCATCCGGACAAGCGTCTACCACGTGCTGGGAAAATTTGTTATGCCTACAATATTATATCGAATCTTATATTATAAGTTTCATTATAATATAAAAATAAAACAGGCAAAACAAACCTTCTTTCTGGTTGTTTATATATTATGTGCAATGTATTAAAAAGAAGGTGCTGGCTCTCAACATAGAAAAAAGAAAGAAGAAAATAAAACGCGGGGAAATGTGACAGTGACAGAACAGCTGTGAAATGGGATATTTTTTCTAAACACTCGCTGTGTAAGTAGGTACATACATACCATAGATAAAATTCATTAGATTACCTTATTACGCGGATGGCATGATTTATTTATATATTTGCTATCCAGCGTACACAACACATATAAATAATTCATTTCGATTACAGCATTACTTTCACCCTTATTTGTTGAATCCGAATATCTGGGATAGATACTAAATAAATAAAATAAATAATCGTACCTAGGCTACCTTTTTTTAAATAAATGTATACCTATTTTATAAATAGTTTGTACTTACTTAGTTTTGTTCAATAAACACTCGACAGCTTACTGTACTTGCAAGTTTTTTGTTTAATTTTTTTTTATATCTGTTAGGCTATCCTTTGACCACTATCTCACCTGATGGTAAGTGATGATGTGGTCGAAGGTGTTGTTCAGGGTAACCTAAAATTAGGCTCTCAAGGACAGCTGCCGGAACACATCATTAGATGTTTGGCGACAGATTTTCTACTTGAGGGTGGTAGCTAGCTAGGCGGGCATTTGCAAAATGCCCTACCACCATGCTGTAACGACTGCCATCGTAAGACAACAACCGGAACCGACGGCTTAACGTGTCCTCCGAAGCACGGAAAGGAGTTGATGAATTAGTAAAAGGTACTATGCTAGTCAATGTTTAATAAACTGTCAAGCGCGTGTCGGGCCACGCGTAATGTAGGGTTCCGTAGTAGCCCGTTATCATAATATAGAATAGTTCTGTTGTTCTTTTTCTTTTTATCTCTCTACCTATAACTTTCTAAGCAATTTGTTCTTTTGTTTATAAATTGTGATTGCTTGCACGTGTAGAATGTTGTTGACCGTGACTATTTAGTAGGAATCATGGATTATCTATACGTTTCTTAGTTGCTCACAAACTTTTTTCTTCTCACCATTTAACGACACCTCTCTATAACGCCATAAAAATGCACAGTCCCTTGAGTTTACACTGTATATGTATATATATCTATATATAGTGTAAACTATATAACGATACTGAAGGGACTGTGCATATATATATATATATATTTAAGAACCAACAAACAGAATCACAATATTTTCCCAATGAAAAAATATTCTAATTTATAATAATATTTATGAGACGGGGTTATGACATGAGGTCTAAAAAGTACCTTATACCGAAGCTAATCGATCAACTCTGTACAGTCATATCTGTTATGACTGTACAGAGTCATAACAGATATGACTCTGTACAGTACTCTGTATGACCTATAAATATAGGTCATACAGAAGCGTAATATCTAATTGTTGCCTCCTAGAGTTTAAATGGAATAATATATATTTGTTTATCAGTTCTTCACAATGGTTTAATATTATGCAATAAATACGTTAATTCGTTTTTGAAGTTACTAGAGGACCTTATGACAAAATTAAATATTTTTAAACCACGTGCTATTTATATATTTTGAATATTTGCATTAACGATTAATTTACTACCTAATATTATTATATATCCTTTATGACTTGAACTTCATCAAAGTTAGAATCCCATAACACATATGTAAAATTACACATCACAAATCACATGCACGTATACTCAAACATACAGAAACACGCACCGACACATACACCTTTCAAATTCCTCACAAACATTCTCTTGAACCCGTACACCAATACTACACCACAGAATAATGACTACACGTATATATTAATTCTTAAAAATATACAAAATGACATTAATTTCGAACAAAAACGATTTATAATTAATTATTTTCATGAAGAAGAAGCAAATTTCCAGAAATTTCATCAGTATTAAAAAAAACTATAGGTTTCAGTAACCCCATCCCATCAATGGGGAATATTCCGCCCTCTCTCCCCCTCCCCATTGCACAAAATATATACATATATACCATACCTAAAGTCCTTCTAATGTGTGTAGATACGCTTTTTTTTTTTAAATTATTATTATTTTTAAGAAATAGTTATCGTAATAATTAAACCCCTCTGGAGGGATGCTACAACCCCCCCCCCCCCTCACCCCTCCACCCATTCCTATAGTACAAAACTATCTATACCGATTCTAGTCCTTCCAGTACTTCATCTTAGTAACTTTAAAGGATTTATTCTAAGAATTTTGTATTTGGTGCAAAATTATCTAATACCCAAGTTCAACGACTATTACTGCTAAAGTAATAAAGTTATCTTAACCGCTATAATTTTCCTTGAAAGTTCATGAACTGCACTATCATCATGAATTTTTTCAGACTTTTCAAGCTAGTAGTTTAGGTTTTAGAGGGGGGGGGACGCCCTTCTGGAACAAAAATTTGCACTTTAAAGTTGAATATTTCGTAAATGGAGCATTAAATCGAAAAATAGTATTAGCAAACCCTAAATTATTTCAAAATACCTACTCAATGATACCCCATTCGATGGGATAGATGACGAAAAAAAAATTCATAACCACAACACTTGTAAGGGAGCTACCCTAAAAAAAAAAATTTTTCAAAATTTTATTGCACCTCTTTGTCGGCGTGGTAAGTTTACATACCTGTAAACCGTGACTATTTAGTAGGAATCATGGATTATCTATACGTTTCTTAGTTGCTCACAAACTTTTTTCTTCTCACCATTTAACGACACCTCTCTATAACGCCATAAAAATGCACAGTCCCTTGAGTTTACACTGTATATGTATATATATCTATATATAGTGTAAACTATATAACGATACTGAAGGGACTGTGCATATATATATATATATATTTAAGAACCAACAAACAGAATCACAATATTTTCCCAATGAAAAAATATTCTAATTTATAATAATATTTATGAGACGGGGTTATGACATGAGGTCTAAAAAGTACCTTATACCGAAGCTAATCGATCAACTCTGTACAGTCATATCTGTTATGACTGTACAGAGTCATAACAGATATGACTCTGTACAGTACTCTGTATGACCTATAAATATAGGTCATACAGAAGCGTAATATCTAATTGTTGCCTCCTAGAGTTTAAATGGAATAATTTATATTTGTTTATCAGTTCTTCACAATGGTTTAATATTATGCAATAAATACGTTAATTCGTTTTTGAAGTTACTAGAGGACCTTATGACAAAATTAAATATTTTTAAACCACGTGCTATTTATATATTTTGAATATTTGCATTAACGATTAATTTACTACCTAATATTATTATATATCCTTTATGACTTGAACTTCATCAAAGTTAGAATCCCATAACACATATGTAAAATTACACATCACAAATCACATGCACGTATACTCAAACATACAGAAACACGCACCGACACATACACCTTTCAAATTCCTCACAAACATTCTCTTGAACCCGTACACCAATACTACACCACAGAATAATGACTACACGTATATATTAATTCTTAAAAATATACAAAATGACATTAATTTCGAACAAAAACGATTTATAATTAATTATTTTCATGAAGAAGAAGCAAATTTCCAGAAATTTCATCAGTATTAAAAAAAACTATAGGTTTCAGTAACCCCATCCCATCAATGGGGAATATTCCGCCCTCTCTCCCCCTCCCCATTGCACAAAATATATACATATATACCATACCTAAAGTCCTTCTAATGTGTGTAGATACGCTTTTTTTTTTAAATTATTATTATTTTTAAGAAATAGTTATCGTAATAATTAAACCCCTCTGGAGGGATGCTACAACCCCCCCCCCTCACCCCTCCACCCATTCCTATAGTACAAAACTATCTATACCGATTCTAGTCCTTCCAGTACTTCATCTTAGTAACTTTAAAGGATTTATTCTAAGAATTTTGTATTTGGTGCAAAATTATCTAATACCCAAGTTCAACGACTATTACTGCTAAAGTAATAAAGTTATCTTAACCGCTATAATTTTCCTTGAAAGTTCATGAACTGCACTATCATCATGAATTTTTTCAGACTTTTCAAGCTAGTAGTTTAGGTTTTAGAGGGGGGGGGACGCCCTTCTGGAACAAAAATTTGCACTTTAAAGTTGAATATTTCGTAAATGGAGCATTAAATCGAAAAATAGTATTAGCAAACCCTAAATTATTTCAAAATACCTACTCAATGATACCCCATTCGATGGGATAGATGACGAAAAAAAAATTCATAACCACAACACTTGTAAGGGAGCTACCCTAAAAAAAAAAATTTTTCAAAATTTTATTTCACCTCTTTGTCGGCGTGGTAAGTTTACATACCTGTAAAAAATTGCAGCTTTCTAGTACACACGGTCTCTTAGCAAAACCTCGGACAGACGGACAGACAGACGGACATGACGAAACTATAAGGGTTCCTTGTAGGTACTACGGAACCCTAAAAACGAATTTTACACGCCATGTTGTTCCAGTGCTCATTTTGTTAAGGCAAAAGCTGATATTTGCGGCGGGAAATCCATTTTTTTTTATTTGTTTACTGGGCTGTCTTACTATTATACTTGATCACGTAATACTCGAAGTTCGGAGAATATTATTTATCACATATTGAATTGAAAAATGTCCTTTTAAATATTATAGATGGTATTAGGGATAATTTATGGAATCATTTACATTGATATACATATTTGTAAGGTAGGCAATAAGAGCAAGATTATTTAAAACTTGCGAATACCATGGTCGGATAGAATAGTTATCTATGCATACAATAAAAAGCAAAATTTAAAAGAAAAATCCGCTACTGTCGTATGTTTCAACCTTAACGGAAAAGTCGTTAAGTGACCTTTTTTCGCAAATGTTTGGGATACGGTCTATGTCAAAACCTAGAGCTTTATTCTCATGTACATACAGTCACCTGCAATAAGAAGTATACACATTGTAATTTTCAAAATAGTGGCAAAGAGCTCTATTTTTCTCTATGTAATCAGAAGTATCTTAAAATCAAAGGATAATTTGAACATTTTTACTCATGTTAATGTTAACTTCGATTATTAATAACTTAGCGACAACACATTATTTTGAAAATAACGAAGTGTATACTTCTTATTGCAGGCGACTGTACCTACAGATAATTGTTTAGTAAAACAAAATCAGGGCGATATTTGATATTTACATAAGTCCCAAGTTATTTACTTATTTAACTAAATGCAATGATAGAAACATAGCTACTTATTTTTTTTTATATTGTTTGGTTTGCAATAACGCCTGCTATGCGGATTTTCCGTCCCATTACGATGGTTAAAAGAACGATAGGAAAGATTCAAGTTATGACGTCATGTCATGTTAGCTCAATTGGTTAGAGCATTCCCCGGCTCAAGGGGTAGACGCGGGTTCGAATCCCGCACATGACTTAAATTTTTCATATCGTATATTTGTGATTTTGTAATAGCTACTTATTTCAAAAGCATAAAAAAGTAAAAATTACTCTTTAAAAGCAGTGGGTTAAAACTACTTCCCGAGTATTTTTTTATTAGAGAGTGCACGAAAACAAATATTTAAAAGCACTTCATGGACCGTACCACAAAGTCCATAGGTACATATATTTTGAGGGAAATGTATGCAAATTATGTCAATACATAAGTTTAGTCATTCAATTCACATATGTCTGGTAACCGCAAAAGGTTTTATGCAAATAGTGTAAAGCTCTTGTACGTTATTAAGTATTTTTTGAACCAAAATATTAACAGGTGGGTCAAGCCTGTCCACCCTTTGGACTTTCCCGCTTGGGTGGGTGGACGGGTAATTCATGTTTACCTCTCTACCTACTGCAATATAAAAACCACGAAACCCAAGAGATGGCGTTGAGGAGAGTTCGTTTAACAAATTCATCGCTTAGGGTCCGGGCGTGTCTTACATTGAAATCATAATCGATTCACCACCCACTAGAGTGAAAACTCTTCATCGATTATAAAATCAACAACTTCATCGATACAAAATTACAAATAAATTGATACAAAGCAAAGAGCATGAATACTTTTCTGTACGTTTTTCAAGAGATGATTTGTCTATCTAATTGATCATCTACATTCTACATTTTTCTAATTCAGTTTTTTTTTAATCAGATATGACTAAAGTCATAAAGAATGCAGTTAGTTAATATGTTTTAATTTAATAAAATCGCCTTATGTACTATCAGTATTGATTTTGAAGACTACAAAATTACAAATAAATTGATACAAAGCAAAAAGCATGAACACTTTTGTGTACATTTTTCTTGAGATATTGATTATCTATTTTGATCATCTACATACACCATGTAATTAAAACTTTTTTAAATCAGATCTATAATAAAGGATACAGTTAGTTAATATGTTTTATTTTGATAAAATCTCCTTATGTACTATCATTATTGATTTTAAATACCTTGGCTGATGTTTTACTGGTTTATAAAAAAAAATAGGTAATAATTATACAAATGTTGTGCAAATATTTAACCGATTTCCGGCGGAGGTAAACTTTCCGTTGATGAATATCATGTAGTTGATAATACCTATATCTTACTAACGTAAAGATAAGTTTTTTTTTATTTAGGCGTTATGACAGGCGTATGAAGGTCAATTACAAATTTGAATATTGAAGTTTTCTACATTCTATTTCCATTGACGTGTATATATAGTATATATTATTTTAGAAGATAAAAATAGAAAATATGGATTGGTCACAAGAGAGACTAGCCTATCTAGGATGACTACGGGCATCGAAAATGGTCATCTTTTGAAGCAATGATGTCCATAGCTATGGACTGCCGTGCCGCAGGTCCCTGGTTCGATCCCCAACGCCGGCTTGAGCTTCACCACATGGTGGTAGGGCATTTAACGCGAATGCCCGCCTGGATAGCTACCACCTTCAAGTAGAAAATCTGTCGCCAATAACGGTGTGATCCAGCAGCTGTACTTGAGAGCCAGTATTCTAGGTTAGCCTGAACAACAGCTTCGACCGCATCACCTCACCATCAGATGAGATAGTGGTCAAAGGCAAACCTATCAAGCATAAAAAAAGACAATGATCCCGATTTCATTTCCGAAAATACCATAGATATCTATGACGTCACCTGACAGATGTTCCTACGAGCATCATCCAGTTAATCTGATTGATGGCTTTAGTAGAACGGTGGAGTCATCGTGACTGGTCACTGGTCACGGACGAAGCAAATGGTAGAATTTATAATTAGATTGATTATGGTAAGACTGTTTCGGACGGATTGTGTTGTGGAAGGTTTAGTTTCATTCATTGTTTTTTGATACCTACAGAGACGTGGTTGCTAGCCTGAGCCTTTTAATATGATCATCGTCATCCATTTCTTACTTTTATCCCACGACTGAGAAGGGTTTGGGGAAATACGCTACACCTGTATCTTCTAAACTCCTATGTCCTTTATCTTTTCTGTAAATAATAACAAATATTGCGTAAATATTTTAAGTAAACATGGATTCAATATTTTAGAGATTTCTTATAAAATACAATAAATATCATCATCGGAAGACGTCCACTGTTGAACAAAACCATCACTATAGAACGCCCAATGAACGGCTATTAAACTTGGCTAAAAATTGGCAAGCCGCGACTCTACCGATGTTGTCAGTCTACCTAATAAGGTGCCTACCAACTCTACGTTTTCCGGTGTAATATGGTTACCACTCGAGAACCTTTTTTCCCCAACGGTTATCGGTTCATCGATGTGACATTGCCACTTCAACTTGCAAATTCTGATTGTTATGTTGGTGACTTTGGTTCTTCGGCGAATTTCCCCGTTCCGGATTTTATCGCGGAAAGAGCTTGATGTCTTAGTGCCATAAGTCATAACTGGCAACACACTCGGACACAAAATATATCTCCAGACTAATCCGTCTAAATTTTCTTCCAAGCCGCCCGCCGCGTCGTGCCGTCAGAAACGTCCCTAGCCTAGTGTTGTTTCGCGATTATTACACATAGTAATTAAACAACTTTAAACGGCTTAAATCCAGAGAGACCCGGTTTATGCCAAGAATGTTACGCGAGGCTATTGAAATCAAATGTAAACATATTTCAATAGAGATGATGCTTGGGATCCTGTTATCAAATTAATTAAATCCCATGGCCGACACAAATCTGCAAGACCTATGACTCTGGACACTGTGAGCGAATACTGCATGAATAGGGGCCGTATTATATTCTGTGGTATTTAGTCAAATGTGCCTGTACCTAATTTGATACATAGTTGCTATGCTCAGGTAGCAGTTAATAAGAACTCTAGGACTTCTACAGAGTCTATAGTCAACATTGTCCACCGGCCCAGCAAGTATTATGAAACCCACAAGGCGTGGTTGTCCTGATGAAATACAGTTTATGGTTTTATCCGTATATACAGTTAATGTACGAATTGTTGGTGTTTCATGCAGTTTATGTGAATTTACTGGGTTACTGCAGCGTTGGGAAATTCTAGGTTGTTTATGATTGCGACCACTATATTATGTTGATTTGTATTGGACATTTGTTTTGTTGTAAAACCTGGGGCCCGATTCTCTTAGCTATTGAACGGCGTTAACGCAATTTAATTGCATGAAAATTTTAGTTTTTGACAATATCCGTAGTCTGCCCGCTATTTAGGTGCGATCGCAAGTCAGTGGCTTGCTATCAATAGTCTGCCCGCTATTTAGGTTCGATCGCAAGTCAGTGGCTTGCTATCAATCGTTTTTGACATATTTGGTATGCTGTAAGCTATTTTGTTGTGATTGCGTTGCTAGAGTGACATAAAATATTTTGGAGGTTTTTAGTTAGAAAAATAGCTAAACGATTTAAATATATTTATTTAAAGTATTCTTTGCTAGAAAACCACTGTATTGACGTTTTGACTGATGCTTGATTGATAGAAGTTTTCATTATTATATCAGTGGAAAAATTTGAAAGCCAAAGCACAGCCATACGATAGCGACGCGATTGCTATACAACTGCGATTAGGAGCTAGAATTAACAGACTACCGAATTTGACATTTACAGCAGTTCGATCGCAGAAGCATCGCAGTAGTGTGGCGTTTGATCAATAGCAATGAGAATTGGGGCCCAGTGGTTTAGTTATTGGCTGTTCAAGTCAAGCAAAATTTAAAATAACGGTCGCGCCGACTCGAAAGAAGAAGAAGAAGTTATTGACAACTAAAAGCAAATATATAATAAAATCGTACGTATCGTATAATTTGATGTAACCTAACAAATCATCCGATAGCACCACGCGGCGCATAAATAGATTCGTGTCGCCGGTCTCTATCATACTGCACTCGTCACTCCGAGACTCAGTTCTTGTATTTCGTTTGTCGTATAATTTTACTTGCTACAGTACCCCTTCGCACTCTAACACTGCACATTTTTTTCTTTTTTTTTATTATTGCTGATAGGTAAGCTTTTGATCACAATCTCATCTGATGGTAAGTGATGATGTGGTCGAAGGTGTTAACAGGCTTAACCTAGAATTGTGCTATGTTAACTATAAGGCGTATATAAGAGCCAAATGCGAATTAGACCAAACTTTGTAAACGATCTTCACAGATAGTATTACAATATGGGAAAAAGTACCTATACTTAGAATTATCCTTGACTACATTTTCAACGTATACTTTGTCTGTAAACGCTAAAACCTCTCGAGTTTAGCTGAAGCGCCCGTAGCGAAGTTTGCTTAGCTGTTCTTAACCGATCAGCAAAGTTAAGCAACGTCGCCCGCGGTCATGAGTTGGATGGGTGACCACTAGTGACATTACTACTGAGCGCTTCTGTGCTTCGGAGGGCACGTTAAACCGTCGGTCCTGATTGTTATAGCATGGTGGTAGGGCATTTTGCGAATGCCCGCTTGGCTAGCTAACATCCTGAAGTAGAAAATCTGTCGCCAAGCAGCTAACGGTGTGTTCTGGCAGCAGTCCTTGAGAGCCAGTAATTCTAGGTTAGCCTGAACAACATCTTCGAACAACATCACTTACCATCAGGTGAGATAGTGGTCGATTGCTAACCTATCAGACATAAAAAAAGGATTTTTGGTACTACTAACATAACGAATACCATATTTGGTAGTAATGATGATGAGACAATCGTAAACGAAAAGTTAGCTATAGCCAAGAAAGATTGTTCCGCTGACTCACGTTGACGACTGCTTCCTTGATTCCTTCTAGGTTAGCCTGAACAACATCTTCGACCACATAATCACTTACCATTAGGTGAGATAGTGGTCAAAGGCTTACCTATCAGGCATAAAAGCTCCGATATACAAACCGCTGCGATGCCAATTTACAATGCGGATAAGATGTCATCCTAAAATACACCGATTGAAAACAAAGCAACGAATGTTCAGAATTTTAACTAAATGCAAGATTTATCGCCAACTGCGTAATACATTGAGAGCATACAAAACTAAGTAATTTATTCATATGTGAAAAAAATGCACTTGAATAGTTTATGTTTTCGATAATTTTGACCACATTTAGCGTCTATGGTACCACATTTAATATGAACCATAGACACAAAATGTGGTCAAAATTATTGAAAATACGAACTTGGCGTCAAGTGGAATACGGTGAATGTAAGGAGCCTCTTTATTAATGTTTTACTTAAGAAATAGGTCTAGCTTTGCAGTAGTTGATATTAATACATAATTTTGACTAACTTCTAAACTTGGATTCATTTGCACCGATAGCGTCTCGTCAAGAAGCAAGGAGACTCTCGTTTTAGAAAATCTCTATATATCCATAATTTAGTTAACTTCTGCTATCATGTAGGGTAGTATCTTATAGCTGGGGTCATAAAACAAAATTCCGCCTTTGCCAAGCTATCGCCTGTCACCTACATAATTTAAACAAATATTGTAATAACTTTATTCTATAGTAAGTATGTACGACATTGTTAAAAGACGTTTAAGTGAATGGCCCCGAGTTTCTTGCCCGTTCTTCTCGCAGTGGCTCTATACTTTTTTTGCTGAACGTGGCAATACAATGTGGAATATTTAAATACTAAAATTTGTAATTGACCTTCATAAGAGTGTCGTAGAGGCCTAAATTGAATAATTAATAATGAATGGTGACCTTTTTTTTAAGATTTTTTTTTGCCTAATAATGAAACCAACTTCAACACTCAAAAGTGTGAAATAACTCGTTGAAGACGGTATACCGTGATAGTTCAAAGTACCTATTATGACAATATTGTGTGCATGGTACCGACTTCGACAAGTTATTTCACACATTTGCGTGTTGATAGGTTCCATATTTTGGTAAAAAAATGTTTTTCACCCTTTTTAGTGTAGCAAGTGACACTTACGGGATAAAATTTCATTCACTGGCAATGACTCACTACATCAAGGTAGGAAAAAAGAAACAGTAATCGGAGTGACGAAGAGAGAACTCAAAAACTACTTGACCGATTTTGATGCAATTTAAATGTGACCACACGACAAGCAGCAGCTCTCAAATAAAAAAAAAACATCATAATCGGTTCAAGAAAGTTCTGAGGTTAGAAACAAAAAAAAATACAGACCCAATGAAAACTTCCTAATTTTTTTGAAGTCGGTTAAAAAGAGTTTTATTACTCAACGAACTCATAACTTTGACACTTTCGTACGATTTATGTCCAAGAAATTAAATATCCAGTTAGAGTAACGTTCAGCGCACGGATATTTTTATGTGGACACATTTTTAAACATGGTTTTTTTTGAGATTTGACTTTTTTATTGTTATGGTCATTTTTCCGGTTGGACATCAGTCGTACAAAGAATACTTATTACATAAATGCACTAAGTTATAAAATCATTTTTTTTTTAACTTATTGTGACGGAACATGCACGATGCCCACCTGATGCTAAGCGGTATCCTCTGCCTATAACAGATGCATTTCATCACAAGAGACGAACTGCACTGCGCCCATCACCTTGAGACATACTTGTTCAGTCTCATTTTGCCTGTAATTTCACTGGCTCTCAAGGACTGCTGCCGGAACACACTGTTAGATGCTTGGCGACAGATTTTCTACTTGAGGGTGGTCGCTAGCCAGGCAGGCATTCGCAAAATGCCCTTACACCATGCAAAAATATATATATGTAATATTTTTTTCGCCGATACCGATGATTATACCCGATGTTAGAAAACGTAATATATAAATACATTTTGTTAAGTATGTACTTCAAACGAGGCCTCTATTTCTAAGCAAAATGGTTTTAAGCATTCTGCTTTTGGAGTGGGCGAGAAATTAAATATCGTCTAGTATTAGAATAATGAGAAAAATTTGCAAAAGCCGCCTAAGGGGCTGAATTTATCTATATTTTTATTTTATTACAAAGTACTTATGTACCGTTGTCGTATTTTTACATTAATCGATATTGCCAATACAACCGATATTAAAGAAAAAACAAACAATAAGAAAAAAAAAAGATTTGCGTTCACTTTTTACCTAAGTTTTGGTTTTTACTGAATGAATTGAACTTAAATTCGTAGGTGTATAGGTACATCATATTGAAATAATATAGCACGACTTAACACGCAAGAAAGCATTGTCCTTCAACTTTACGTTCTTGCCGACTGTGCTCTTTGTCCTACCAATTATATCCAATCACATCTCGAAACCTTAACTCTTCAGTTTACGGTTGAAATTTGCATAGTTTAACTGTATTTATGTGTGGTCGATGTTTCTGCGGTTTCACCACAGATGTCAATAAAATGAATTATCGCAGACCACCGTGGGTTGTTGTATTAGGGATATTTTTAAATAAGGAACTCGGGGATATTGTGGAAGCCATTTTTTAAAACAATCTTGTCATGTTAAATACTTTTAATATAGTTCTTCGTTGCGCTTTCCGTTGGTATGGAAGTTAGTTATATCAAATTTTAAATACATAATTTTTTTTCATATATGATTACATTTTTTAATTTTTATTTTTTTTTGTTTATGTTATTGTGACGGAACAAGCTCGAGGCCCACCTTATGTTAAGTGGAGTAACCTCTGCCTATAACAGTTGCAATTCATCACAAGTCACGAATTGCACTGCGCCCGTCACTTTGAGACATAGTTGTTAAGTCTCATTGTGCCTGTAATTTCACTGGCTCTCAAGGACTACTGCCGGAACACACCTTTCGGTGCTTGGCGACAGACTTTCTACTTCAGGATGGTAGCTAGCCAGACGGGCAATCGCATAATGCTCTTCCACCATGCGGCGAAGCTCAAGCCGGCGGTGGGGATCGAACCAGGGTACTGCGGCACGGCAGTCCATAGCTATTACCGCTCGGCCATCATTGCTTCAAAATAAAATATATTTTAACATGAAATACTTTACATGTCATTACTTGAATTTCTGTGATTATTCCTATTATTATGGGCTCGTTCCGTCACGGATTCATAAAAAAATACTAACAAGCGCTACATATTGCCTTTGGAAAAACTGTTAATCGCTTCATTAGATTTTAAATCAAGATAATTTACCATTGCTTTCCAAACCTTCTAATGAATATTATTATTGGCACTTACCTACTTTAAAATCAGCACAAGGCTTCAGTAACTGCTCTATTCTTTAATTTGCCAGTTTATTATAGTTTCGTTTGGCAAATGAAATGTAGACTTTCGTTATCCAAGGCTGAAACTATTGCATTAACGCGCATCAAGTTAACAGGATGGTTTTACGACCGTTCTGTCAAATTTTAAAGTCTGTGAACTGGTGTCATTACTGAGAACATCCTTCGGTGTCACGGAATTAAATCAAGATAGAATGGATCCAGATAAAATATTCCTAAGTGCATGAGTGCTTATACGGGGTTATTAGAAAAATGCTAACAGCCTTCACATCGAGCAAAGCATTAAAAATATGAAATAATAAATAACACGCACAAGAGACTTTTAACATCAGGTGGTACTCGTACACAAATACATAAAAAAATATCTCTAATGATTTAGGACTAACAGAAGTGAAATCTAAGAGGTTGTTAGCATTTTTCCAATAACCCTGTATATCGATTTAGTCTATTTCGTCATGAAGAATATTTTGGTTGCTTAAGTGTATTAAGGGTTCCGTACTATAAAACTGGACCCTGTTACTAAGCCTTGGCCGTCCAACCTTTTAAAAGCGGTAGATGGTGTACATTTTCGCAGAATATGTGTGAGTATAGCAGATTGCTTTCCAAAAAAAAAAAATAACAAAATCTTTTGTTTATAAACATAAACAAGAAACGTGATATCTTTAACTTTGTTGCCTTTCGTGAAAAAAGGTAATACAAACGCGTCAAACTTGGTATGATTATAGTCCAATATATTTAACATACAATAAGAAATAATAAGTCGGGGGTTGGACTCTTGCTAAGGATCTCTATACATTCGGGGTGGATACGGAACCCTCGGGGTTATTTTATGTCCTTCACACTGATCATATTCTTCACACACATTCAATTGTTAACCTCACTCAAGACCTGGCGTTTTCCTATAACGTCTTTAATCAGAATACTTTTGCCAAGGCTCAAGGTAAATATCAGAATACTAACTAAACTAGCGAATATCTTCACTAGGTACATTTTGATTCATTCCACGTCGCTTTCTTACCACGCTGTTCCTTACACTGTTTTCCCAAATCACACCACACATACTCTTCCAGGCTATCAAATCTTACTTCATGTATTTGAATTTATATCTTGTTCTGTCATGTTCAAGATTCACTCCCATACTTTAAAACTTATCTATCGCACTATTTCAGATGGAAAAAGATCACTTTGTGGAACTTGAAAACCCCAAAATACCATCCTGCATTTCCAATTATGCTATGGAACAGGGTGCTGGACAGACGATTTTTTTCAATTTGTTTGAATGCGCGTCTTTTTGACTTTGGCAACATCTACCTAAATAGCACGAAACTCGATACTAAGTGTGATATATTTAATATTCAATGAACTTTCAACAGCAATCGGATAATGGCATATTTTATTTGAATTTTACTAGATACATTCTATATTTTTGCTTAGCATGCTTAAATGCTGTTTAAATAATAATTAGTCCCCTATACACTGCCATCGCAGTGTACATCGCTTACAATCAGTGTCCGATATTGTCTGTTCTTCTTCTTCTCATTTCAGCCCTTGTCCCACACTATTGGGATCGCAATACATGCATTCTCCTTACACTCTGATACTGACTGTCATCTAAATACCTATCGTGCACTAATCATTTTTCTAGCGTCACATGTTGGGATATCTTGTAAAATCCATATCATTTCATTTATTCGGAGATATTTTTATCTACATTACATGATTTGCCGCTATATTTAAAAGAATTGTTACATATTGATCCTTTGCACAAAGCCCGTTCTATCTTATACATATCACTGCAATGGTGATCTTCAGTGTAACCCAATAAGGCGTCTACATTCACCAATGTGAGCATCTTACGTAAACCTATAAAAACCCGACCGAAATCAGGTCGATCACTCGATATCACGTCCTCAATGGATGATATATGCGATGGTACAAGAGGCAATGTATTTTTTTAAATTAATCGAAATTACCCGTAATTATGTGCGAAATGTCAAGATGAACTTGTAATCGAGCAAAATGGCGGTGAATCATTCGAATTTTAAATATCGGCCTGGTGTTGCAAGTGGTGATAAATTAGGTGAATTGAAATCGCGGTGGGTCTTTGAGAATCCCGCCGGTATTGTTAAAAATACGTACACTTGCATCCGACACTGAAAAGTGTAGAAATTGGTGCCAAGAAAATTGAGACAGAAAATCGTAGGACCTACTTAATACAATATTATTAAATGTGTATGCATAATTATTTATCTATGATATATAATATTTTTTTACGTGTTCTTCATTTCATTCATTTGTTTTAAAATATTTTCTAGCTTACAAGCTAGCCTTTCACGAAGAAAATATGGTATCTGCATTTTTTTTGCAAATATATTCCTTTCATTAAATGTTTGCGTGCTTAGAACATAAAAAAATTCGTACAATTTACAATTGTAGTGAATGGTGTGTGAAATAAAATTCTGTTTTTTTAGGCTATAGGGCATTTTGCGATAGCTACCTCAAGTAGAAAATATGTCACCAAGTACCAACGTTAAGTTCCGGCAGTTTTCTCTAGCCAGTATTCTAGGTTAGCCTGAACAACATTCAGATGATCACCGCAATTGTATACCTTTCGGTGAAAAAAGCTTTAAGATGGTAAATAGGTAGCAGTGGCGTACTGCTTATTCAGCGCATCTTTTTCCTCAGTCGTTTTTTATTACAGGTTACAGGAGGATATATGCACTTCTGATATTCCTTTCCTATGCCGGGTATGTACTGTACGGCACTATGCTTTGATGCAATAGCCTTAGTCTATTTCAACGGCATATTTCCCTTAATATAGCGCTTATTATGCATAAACCTCGCTCTTATCTTATCAAGTAAGGCAGCTTATCAAGTTAAACAATCTAGAATTATTTCTATTGCTAAATGTCTCCTAGGTCTGCAAGGTCCTGTGGCGCAATTACACAAGCTTTATCAAAGCTGTAATCGACTTTCCAAAGTACAAACGATTTCCGTGTAGGCGGTATTTTAGTGGTTATTGTTGCTACATAGCTGATAATTTCGTTATATTTATCTGTCCATTCTGTCTGGAGCCGATTTTGTATTTAAAAAAATAATAATTTGGAGTTCGATTACCGAAAAATGAGTTTGACATTTGTGTAGGCTATACTATATCGATAGGCTTATACTATCCAAAGTGTGTTCGATATAAAGATTTAATCGTTCGGGCGTTAATCGTGGAATGGCGTTTTGCGGATGCCCGCCTGGCTAGCTACCACCCTCAAGTAGAAAATCTGTCGTCAAGCACCTAACAGTGTGTTCCGGCAGCAGTCCTTGAGAGCCAGTGAAATTACAGGCAAATGAGACTTAACAACCATGTCTCAAGGTGACGGGCGCAGTGCAATTCGTGACTTGTAACGAAATGCATCTGTTATAGGCAGAGGTTAGTCCGCTTAACATCAGGTGGGCCTTGTGTTTGATCCGTCACAATAACATAAAAAAACGTTGGGGTATAAAATCGTTTTGCATGGTGGTAGGGCATTTTGAGAATGTCCGCCTGGCTAGCTACCACCCTCAAGTAGAAAATCTGTCGCCAAGCACCTAACGGTGTGTTCCGGCAGCTGTCCTTGAGAGCCAGTACTTCTAGGTATAGCCTGTATAACATCTTCGACCACATCATCACTTACCATCAGGTGAGATAGTGGTCAAAGGCTAAACTATCAGGCATAAAAAAAAAAAAAAAAAAAAAAAAAAAACGTCCCTATCACATGAAACCTTCAAATGTATGACATGAAATGAAATAGTTTGGACGTGCGTTTGCTTTGGGCGAAATAAATGCATCATTGTGCAACTCGACGAATTTTTGTGCATCCAAAGTTTAAGTCTAGTAGGATCAACACTTTCCATACAAAAGAATGTATTTTCAAAAATATATGGAAATAATTTTATAAGGAATTCTTATTTAAGATTGTCTTGTTTAAGGTTAAGAGATAAAATCAATAGCTTTGTCCAAGATCTTCCGGATGATGATGAAAACATTGTTTAAAAATGCTGTTGACGAGCAGCTTTCAAAAATCAACAACGGAATCACTTAGCAAAGAATAAAACAACTCTTCTTACCTTAACAACAAAACGTTAAGTACCAATTTGTGTGAGCAAGTCTGACTGTGAACCAAATAATTTCTTTGTTTATAAATTAGTTCGTTAAGTATACGTAGTTAAGTTAGTGTGCTCACACGACTGGCTATTTAGGTCAATGATGTATGAAATGGTTTTGAAGTTTGAAACCATGGTTGTTTGTGAAGGTTTTGTTACACGACGGCCTAAAAAAAGGAGTGTTATGTTTTCAGGGTATGTATATATGTTTGTGAGTTTCTTTATTCCACCATGAATTAAGCGGCTTACCCGATTTTAATTTTTAAGACATCATTAGATTTGTCCTTATGACGCTTCACTTACTACATAAAAAAAGGCCTGCAATAGCCTTTGGGCTGCTTTAACACTTTCAGTGTAGTAACTGTAGTGTTTTATATAGTTTGCGGAGTTTTGTAAATCCATGCGCATCATAGATAATGATAACAATTGAATTTTATTCATAAATGGACGATATCGGCTCTGCGTGAAAAGTATATGTATCATCATATCGTTCCATTAATATCTCATCATCTTTCAACCCTTGTCCCACTCAAGCGGGGTCGTTTTATTGTGTTTTCATACAAAGGACAATACAAAAACATGTTAAACATAGGTACGTTTATGCTAGACATTTCCTAGAAAATATAATTGTAAAAAGTTTTTGCGTCGGTTATATTTATGTCAGCCGCCATTTTACTTCTTTCAGTTATGAATTATTATTCATTTGGTTTTAAAAATTCTATTTAACAATATCCCGTTAATCTTAAAGACCACAGAGGTCACAAAGTTCATTTCCTTGCCATCATCATATCACATAAGCAAAAACCCCCAAGATGATTCACGCAAAATTTCACAGTATTTTAACCATATGACAACCATTTAAATCATTTGATATTAATTACTTACTGAGCTGCTTTATAAAAGCACAGCTGGTTGAAATAACAGATCTGGTTTCGATTTACATAACATAATAAATCTCTTTTGTAAAGATACGAGAATTAAAAAGTAATGAATTAGGTTGCTGACCACTGGTCGATAAATTTGTCCGTTCTGTGTGCGTTAAATTCTGCGGCATATTAGCATTATTTTTATGTATTGTGATATACCTAATTTGGCAGCAGATTCAGTTTTGGCTCAGTGAATAGCATTAGCCTCGCTTCATATTACGAGTGGATGGAATCAAAACATTTCTGGCGAAAGATGTTTAGTTCCTTTGTTTAAAATTAATTTTAAGTCATAAAGGTTAAACTAAGACTTTGAAAAACAAAGACTTAAAACTTAGTTTGTTTTTTTTATACTGAACTGGGTAGCACTTGACCACTATCTCACCTGATGTTAAGTGATGATGCGATCGATGATGCGCGCTTACCCAGAAGATACCTATTCATTCGTGTTGTGAAGACTGATATATAGAGATAATAGAGATAAAACGAAACTTCTATATTTTAATATTCACTTAAGAAAAATTTTGGTTGTTTCAAATATTGTTTAATGAATTTTCACAATGGATTATATTTTGTAATCAAATATAAAATCAGTTCAAGATGTTTAAAGTTCACTTTCTTTTGTTGGCTGCCAGTTCCACATGATGGTCTCTGCTTTATTTTTCTACGTATCTGAACCTGAAAAAAAACATACCTATCTATATTACAAAATCACAAATATACGATAGGAAAAATTTAAGTTATGTTCGGGATTCGAACCCGCGTCCATCCACCCCTTGAGCCGGGGTATGCTCTAACCAATTGAGCTAACATGACATGACGTCATAACTCAAATCTTTCCTATCGAGGAAGCAAGCGTTATTGCAAACCTAACAATATTAAAATACCAATCTATATTCTCGTTGTGTTTTTGGTGTTTCTCTCTCCAATATAATGATCTCTGAAATATTGCAACGCTAGGTGTAGGCATTATTCAAGGTAGGATAAATTTTTAATGACGATAAAAATATTTCTGGCAGTATAGGACTGTTCTGGGTGGTACCAATTTTCATCTTTATTAATATTGGTGAGACGAGCGTTATACTTTTGTTTGTAGATTGATGGATACAGATAGTAGGTGAAATTATAAATGTATGATTTAGGTCTTATTATTGTCTTCTGCCCTGTAAAGGGTTAAAAATCTTGTAATTTTTGATAAAGTGTAATTCATAATTATTTTTTCATATACATAAATGAAAACTTTAACAGTTTTTTCAACACCCTTGCTCGTAAAGTGAGCTTTATTATATCGTTCTTAGGGCCATAAAACGAACTATAACACCCTCGTGCATAATAATATTATACTGTTACTGTGTCAGCCGGATTGTCCACTGCTGAACACAGCCTCCCCTATTTTGGGGGTATTTGCCATAATCCCCACGCTTGGTAGGCAGCTTGGGGATCGCAGTGTAAGAAGACAGTTCTTTAGAAGGCGCTGCTGCCCACCTTCCAGTATTTATCCCTTAGTCGCCTCTTACGACACCCACGGGATGATATGGGGAGGTGCAATTCTAACCCGGCACCCCACGGGATAATATTATACACTAGTGCGTAAAAAAATTATCCCTACAAAGTTAAGTTAGTACTTAACTGCAAATTATACGCGAGTAAACAAAGCATTTTCAATTTAACCGGGTAATACAGATTCGTAACATCAAAGAGGTTTATATGTAATCAACCATAATAAATTTGCCGTGCGCAAAAAAATAAACTTGCGCGCTATTGTCCATAATTTTCGTATGTTGTTTGTATCGCATTTGTGCAATATATATTTTTTTCCGCGCAAGGGTGTTGAAAAAGTGCGTATGAAACTTGTGAGCAACTTGCTCATTATACACTCGGCTGATTTACGCCCTCACCCGTAGGCGAGGCCCAAGCCGTAGCTTAGGCTGCAACACATAGCCTCGTGTATAAGCTTAGCTCACTTGTGTCATAATCTACTATTATACATTATACCTGCCTATTTATTTATATACGGAACTAGTGGTCCCAATAGACATTATCATGCCTCAATTTTTTGAACACCAGGTGTTCAAACTTAGTAGAATTTTGTATTTATGCCTTTGAGCTTATTCTTAGTATCTACGATTCGGGTTTGCCAGTTTTCTATATAAAATTCAGTACCTATTTTTAAATTTATTCACAAAATCTTTTTATTTTTTCTATTTAATAATTATCTATAATTAGTTATAAGGTGAAGGATGACGTCTATTTCTACGAATCTACGAATATTGCGACTAATGTCTAATATACAGTGTTATTGGGAAAATGTTAACAACCTTAGGCTTGACTTCTGCTTGTCCCAACAAACATTTTGTGCTTTTATTTTTTAAATTTTTTAAGTTGTATAACATAATTTTAGTATTAAAAATGTTCTTCAAAACAAAAAACAAACACAATTCAATGTTTGTTAGGACTAGCAGAAGTCAACCCTTAGAGGTGGTTAGCATTTTTCCAATAACCCTGTATATTTATAATGGTTAATGTATTTAATACATGTGTGACAACGTAATTGTAAATTTGACTGTTTGAAGGATAAGAAGGAATCATGTAATTTAGTGTTCAAAAAAATTCGAGAAAATACGCGCATATTTTTTTTATACCCGCGAATTTATTATCATGTAGAATGTTTACCAAACCTGGCAATACGCGCGATAAAACTGTTAAATTTGGAATTCCCCGCCACAGATGTAAGTTTCCACCTTTATTTGTACTCGTAAGGTTTGCAAACGAAAACAATTCTGGCAAAACGCTTTTGAAGCGCTCGTAGCGAAGTTTACTTAGCTGTTCTCAACCGATCAGCAAAGTTAAGCAACGTCGCGCGCGGTCATGACTTGGATGGGTGACCGCTAGTGACATTACTACTGAGCGTTTCCGTGCTTCGGAGGGCACGTTAAGCCGTCGGTACCGGTTGTTGTCTTAGGATGGCAGTCGTTATAGCATGGTGGTAGGGCATTTTGCAAATGCCCGCCTGGCTAGCTACCAAGTAGAAAATCTATCGCCAAGCACTTAACGGTGTGTTCCAGCAGCTGTCCTTGAGAGCCAGTATACTTCTAGGTTAGCCTGAACAACATCTTCGACCACATCATCACTTACCATCAGGTGAGATAGTGGTAAAAAAACGTAGGTAAGACCAAGTTTCCTTGTTTTTTACATGCCTGTTCTGTTATAAGACAACCAAACCGTTATGAAGCATACACAATGTGATCAATCATTAGGAGGTCGTGTAATGAAATTCAAATGTAATGCAACTAGGTTGAGGGTTATGACATTGGCATAATGAGGGTGACGAACTCTGCTAGATGGTTCTAGTTATTATACAGAAGCGGATCGTCCATAAGTTCGACCGGGTTGTCTAAGAGGTTTACATGGAACCAATACATGTCTTAAAAATGGGTGCTTCCATGACACCTTTGCGCACCTGAGCCTTTAGAGAAGACTGGCAAGACAATAACAATGCTTTTTTTTATGTGACGGTACACGCACTAGGCCCACCTGAAGATAAGCGGTAACCTACAACAGATGCAATTCGCCACAAGTATAGAACTTCACTACGCCCATCACCCAGAGACACAGTTGTTAAGTCTCATATCTGTACTTTACTGGCTCTCAAAAACTGCTGCCGAAACACACTGTTAGGTGCTTGGCGACAGGTTTTTTTATGTTATTGTAACGGAACAAGCTCAATGCTCACCTGATGTTAAGTGGACTAACCTCTGCCTATAACAGATGCATTTCATCACAAGTCACGAATTGCACTGCGCCCGTCACATTGAGACATAGCTCACTGGCTCTCAAGGACTTCTGCCAGAACATATACTGTTAGGTGCTTGGCAGATTTTCTACTTGAGGGTGGTAGCTAGCCAGGCGAGCATTCGCAAAATGCCCTTCCGTCATGCGGTGAAGCTCAGGCCGGCGGTGGGGATCAAACCTGCGGCACGGCAGTCCATAGCTGTTGCCGCTTGGCTATCATTGCTTCAAAATGTTGCCATGGTATAATGTGTACATATGTAAAGGAATATAATTTGTAGAAAGGTGCAAAAACACGGCAATAGAGTATATTTCCGCGTAATCTCACATGATTTATGAAGCTAGTTCTCTGAACTGGCCAGAGGTCAATCTATCTGCCTACGTAATTATCTTCACAACTTTGCGGTCTGGAAGTTTCCCAGTCAAATCAAACAGTGGCGTATTTCTCAGACTTGAACTTTAAATAAACATTTTAATAACACGTATTTAGTTATATAGCTTTATTTTCGAGAAAATATTCCTATAGGTATAAATGGAGCAGTAAATCTACATTTACAGCTCTTAATGACAGCGGTTGATATATGAAGTACCTAAACCTTATCAACCAACTACTGGGTCATAAAATATCAAACCTCAGGAGGTAACTATAATGTAATCTGTGTCCCAGGGGTCTGAACTTACCGGGATAAGAAAACGTTGTAATGTATGTTTTTTTGTTTTATTTTAAACTCGTTAATCACTGTCTGGTGTGTTTTCCTGGTGTTACCAGTAAAAATGTGTACTGATACCGACGGTAACTTTTTCCTTTATTATGTTCCAATGCTGTAGCGGTTCCTATTGGAACGTATTACTTCCGGCTTGTTAGTTTATTGTAATGACATCGCAAAGTGATTTGAAGTTATTTTGAGGTTGTATATAAAATATTGGGAGTTTATTTACAGCTTTGAATAAGCTAACAATAAACTATGAAGTTTATGAACGGTTCACGGCATTGTAATAGGACTTTTTGTGGGAATTTCCGTATTGGTCGTCGCCTCGGTGGTAAAGAGGTATAAAGCGTATTTTCTTGGTTATTTTCTGGTGGGTTTAGATTTAACACACTCCCTGCTAAACGTCGTAAAATGTCCTTTAGTGTTGTTTTAAGTAATTTAGGGCGTTAAAAGGGTGTATCGGCACTGAAGTAAATTTTTACGATGCTGTATTTATTGAGGATCGTGCGTAATATCGATAGATCAAAAGAGTCTGAAGATAAGGTTATCATAATACATACTCGTATAAAATTGCATAAAATACATATTTTTCATTGCTTAAACAGGGTTATTGGAAAAACACTAACAACCTTTTAGAGACTTTTTTTTAGTCCTAAGAAATATATTTAGTAGAATGTTTTTTTTGACGGAATAAGCAAGAGGACAACCTGATGGTAAAGGCCTCTCGTGGCTGTAGTTTCTTATTTCATATTTTTTATTATTCACGATGTAAATATTTAAAAGTCTATTCAAAGGGAGCGCGGCGGGAAGGGAGCGTTAGCTCGCAGTAGGCATAACTTTTAGCAAAGTACTTAAAAATATGACATAAAAAATCACAGGCACAAGAGACTTTTAACATCAGGTGGTCCTCGTGCTTGTTCTGTCACTAATAAATAAATAAAGAATATTCTACTAATAATATTTGTTAGGAATAACAGAAGTGTTAAAGAGGTTGTTAGCATTTTTCCAATAACCCTGTATATATCAATGAGGGCTGATTCTACTGTACTGTATCAGCCGGATAGTCCAATTCTGAACACAGCCTCCCCCAATAGGGTTTGCCATAATCCCCACGCTTAGCAGGCGGCTTGGGGATCGCAGCGTGGGATATCAGTTCCTCAGAAAGTGCTGCTGCCCACCTTTTGGTGTGTTACACTTGGTCGGCTTTTACGATACCCACGACACATAGTAGAGATGGGAGGGTGGCATTCTAGCCCGGCATGCCACTGGACTTGAGGAATGATGGATTAATGGAATGAAAAGTACATTGGCTGCGAACAATGACTGCAGTGGCAATATTGGTCTCTATGTATTTCCAATGTAATTAATTCCACGCATCACCCGTCGCAATTTTTAGGCTTTATGATAGCCGAGTGGTTATAGCATTGGACTGCCGTGCCGTAGGTGCATGGTTCGATCCCCACCGCCACGCCGGCGTGAGCTTCATCGCACGGTGGAAGAGCATTAAGCGACTGCTCGCCTCTCTAGCCACCTTCAAGTTGAAGAACTGTCGTCAAGCATGTAACAGTATGTTCCGGCAGCAGTCTTTGCGAGCCAGTAAATAACAGGCACATGAGACTTAACAACTATATCTCAAAGTGACCGGCGCAGTGCAATTCGTAACTTGTGATGAAATGCATCCGTTATATGCAGAGGTTAATCCGCTTAACATCAGGTGAGCCTCGAGCCAGTTCTGTCACAAAAACATTTAAAAAAAAAAGGAAAATAAGAAAGAAATACCCATGTTCTAGTTAAAATGCCTAATATAGGCTAATAGATACCTATATACCTAAAATGGATATTTTCCATACGAAACACGGTCACTATATGTAAATACTGAACATTGACAGGAAAGAGGATGCTCATTTGCTATAAAAGTCGGTAGAATTAATTGCCCAATAAAAGTATTCTTCGAAGTTTTGTGCCAGTTAATGAGTTGTTTTTTTTAATTATTTGTAGCTTGGGTTTTCCGAGTGGTAATTAATTAGAAAATACGTACAAAGCATGACTATTTATTTCCCTGTGTAGGTTGTCTAAACTGTCACGTTTCACCAAACAGGGTTAGGTCTCATGTAGGTAATAGGAGGTAAGCTTATTGTCAACACCACCATTGCATATTCGGGACTTACTGAACGTTTCATAGTCAGAAAATCCCAATGATTTATATTTGAACCCAGCACCTCGCGTTTCCACATCAGCGTTTTTATACGCACACCGACGTGACAGTCAGTTGTGATATATATTTAAATCTATATTTTAAAGCAGTGATGGCTCAGTGGCATTATGGCTATGGACTGCCGTGCAGCAGTTCCATTGTACGAATTCCGCCGCGGACTTGAGCTTCACCGCATGGTGGAAGGGCATTTTGCGAATGCCCGCCTGACTATCGACCACCCTCAAGTAGAAAGTCTGTCACCAAGCACCTAACAGTGTGTTTCGGCAGCAGTCCTTGAGAGCCAGTAAAATTACAGGCCCATGAGAGCTAACAACTGTACGTCTCAGTGTGACGGGCACAGTGCAATTCGTCGTTGACAAAATGCGGCTGTTATAGGCAGAGGTTAATCCACTTAACATCAGGTGGGCCTCGAGCTTCTTCCGTCACAATAACCTAAAAAAAAAACTATTTTTTCTAACAGAAAATTTAAACCCAGTACTGTACTGTACTGAAACAGCCGACTCGTCCACTGCTGAACACAGCCTCCCCTATTAAGGAGGTATTTGCCATAATCCCCACGCTTGGCAGGCGGCTTGAGGATCGCAGTGTAAGATGTCAGTTCTTCAGAAGGTGCTGCTGCCCACATTCCAGTATTTTTCCCTTAGTCGCCTCTTACGACACCCACGGGATGATATGGGGAGGTGCAATTCTAACCCGGCACCCCATGGGGAAACCCAGTAGTGACCCACAAATCTCAAAAACCTACCGGCTAAATGAAGTACTCTAGCAGTTTAACAACTTACAAAATATATTATTATAAATTAATGAATGGCAAATGTATACGTACCTTACTACTAAATTTAATGCAGGCTGATCGCTTGCTTAAAAAAGTTTGTCAATCAAACAGAAGTTCGACTACAAAAGCTGGTATAACCTGCTTTTGATGAAATCTAACCAAAAAACATTGGTAAAGAAATATTATATTTAATGTGACAATTTAAAATCAGAGCAAGTTGAACCGATTTGAAATTACGTAAATAAAATTTCAACGATGAATTGTGTAGTACTGTAGCCGGATTGTCCACTGTTGAACACTGCCTCCCCCATTTAGGGGGGGTATGCCATAATACCCAAGCTTGACAGGTGGCTTGGGATCGCAGTGTGAGATATCAATTCCTCAGAAAGCGCTGCTACCCACTTTTTGGTGTGTTGCCCTTAGTCGCATCTTACGACACCTACGGGTAGAGATGGGGCGTGACACTCTAGCCCGGCACCCCGCGGGGAATTGTGTAGTGCAGTATTTCGAGTTTTTTTAATAGTCATGATATTGTTTTTTGCAAACAACTGTAGGTCAAGATGGTTAACGATTATTATATGGTTCTGCTGCGTGAATTATTAGCAATTGGTTGAGGTATTTTGTAAGGGTATTGTCCTCAAGGAAAGTAGGTATAAAGTAGTCCAAATAGGATACCTGTTCTCCCGAAGTTGAAGAAAAATACAAAGTTGAAAGCTTAGCCTTGCTTTAGCTGAAGATAATGTTCTGTTCCTTAGGCCTGATTTGTCCAATAACCGCTTATACCTAGTATAACGTTACGCGGGTAAGTTCATCCACTAAAATGTGATAGGCTTTTCTAAGCATAGATTGCCAATTAAAGATTATGCAATTCTAAAATCAGTAGGATTCTTTCTTGGAAATTAACCTCTGGGCTTTTCATAGTTGCACTTTTATGGCATTTGATAGTGCATATATATATAGCTGTAGATTAATAGAAATAGATTATATATAAACTATCAGCTTATGGTAGGTACAGTATACAGTTGCAGATGAAATAACAAGTATAGCAATTAATCGAAAGTACAAGTTATAAATCCCAAAACATTATTATTTTTCTGCTACAACTGTCTCATGTCGTTTTACTCAACGTTTAACCAAAAAAATATATTACATACATACTGAAAATCACGACTCTTTCCCGTAGGGGTAGGCAAGACCATAGATTGCCAATTGCTACGATCCTTACATATCTCTTTCGTTTCTACACTCATCAACCCTTTCATGGCTTGGACCTGGCCTTTTTTCAGAACGTCTTCAATCTGATTTCGGAACGTTTGCCTTCGTTTTCCCCTTCCAACACTTCCGTTCACTTGTCTCATCAATATCACAACATTTTGAAATAAACTGCAATATAAATTGACATAGTGTGTTACACCTACCACATTTTTGTGAATGGTCGTAGTTATACTAGGTTTAAAATGAATTAATGGAAGAATCAGCCCCAAGGCACAAAAAAAAAATAGTTGGTTTCAGGAAATATTAGAAAGTTATAAGTAGATGTGTTTGAATTATTTTTGCATTCTTATTGCTTAGTGTAATAGTAAGTAGGTAGGTATAGGAATATTTCACTTAGTGCTTTAGTAAAAGGAAACCTCAAGGAAAACTGGCCTTAATGTTCGGCTTCAGATATGGTACCTGTGTGTACTTAAATTTCCGTTATGCTATATCAAACAATTATTATTTACAATTATATCATACATTCAATATTATAAGATATATTAATTGATTGATTGACCTGTTCATGACATAATACATATAAATTAATCTTAATCAAGCCACATTTCCTCATATTCTAATTATGTATAAGTATTCAAAGTTAAACTAAAACGAATTTGACACGTTAAAGCACTGTGCTCGGGGCAAACATAAAGTCCTGGTTAGTGTCTCTCCAAAAAGTAATAGCACGAAGATCCGTAGGTCTCACTCTCAACGGTAGAATACTGTTGTACCGAAGCAAGTAAATCCAGTCTTCGAACATAAACTCGGCAACTACTCCGGGCAAGCAGTCTGCTTGCCCGATCAAGAGTGCGCGCGGAACTAGTTGGCCGCGCCTTAGGTATGTGAGCGGTGGAGAGGCGGGGGCGCTTGCTTTGGGCATCACTGTCTAATATCTCTTGTGCATTGCGAGCAGTAGGCAACCCGCCCCCTCGCCGCCCCCGGGGCACCTAAGGCGCAGACAACTAGTTCCGCGCGCACTATACTCTATTCGTAGCGGTGCGTTTTTGGCGCCCGCAGACGACGGAGACAGTCCTGTGCCCGTCTCGAGTTAATTGAATTCATCACTTACCCTCAAGGCTGCTGAGGGTATGCCCCGCTCCAAAGTCCGGCGGAGTTGTATAGCCATATCCACAAACAGCGTCTAAGTCCATTCAAAATAAATAATTTAAAAAATACGAGGTGCCAGAGTTTACATAAAGGTATTATGTTGATTGAAGGAAAGCAAAGAGTTTAAACCTTTTAAATTTACCGTTACTGGTGTTAAATTTCGTCATCTACTCAACAACTTAGTCAAGGGCGTGTCAGAGCAGGGAAGTGGAACCGACACGGACGGGTCAGGGTGAGGCAACTATTGGACAAACTACTTTGTTTAAATTAGTGACAGTCGAACTGTGGTTATTAAGGCTTCAAATAAAATTTACAAAATGTACAAGCTTATAGAGTATCCCCCCACTAGGTGGACTGATGACATCGTGAAAGTCGCGGGTAGCTAATGGTTGCAAGTGGCTAATAGCCGTTCTTTGTGGCGCTCTATGGGGGCCTCCCCCACTGTTCACTGTTGAACAAAAAATTTCTAATTTTTTGTTCAACAGTGAACGTCTTCCGGCTGATGATGCTGATGATGATAGAGTGATCAATAATAATCATAGTTGAGTTAATCGTCAGCTTTCACCAATTACTACTGAATAATAGGATCTGGGATCTAGTAATCAGTGGCTGAAGCCAGTCTTAATAGCAAGGGGTAGTTAAAGCTGAGGATTTTCAAGAAGACTTAAAACAGCAGAAAGCTGGCGTAAATATCATGGTAGGCCCCTGTTCAATACAAACCAATGCATAAGCCTACAATCTTTAATGGTTTATACGATTGTATAAATACTTATAACCTTAGTTATCTTCATATCCATTCAGAAGTCACCGCGCTCGTCACGTACTTGCGAAGTGTCACTCGATGTAAAGTGACACGCGACGGACGACAATTTTCGTGTGTACCCGTATTTCTGATTCTTTTTCTATTACAAGTAGGTAATCTATATACCCAGTAACAAGATGAAATTGTTTTCAGGGGACATAAATAATGGATGCTATTCTAAATATTATAAATTAAGCGGCAAAACATTCAAGTTACGGATCGAATACGTCTCGCGGGTTTTGAGTATATCAGATGGTATTTATCAGGTTGAGTGCGCAGTACTGAATACTTTGTTACGCAACCTTTATGATTCCGGTAATACTTAGATAGATAAGCAACAAATTGGAGTTGTTAAAACAAAAATACTCGTACATTTGCTTTATTTGCGTCAGTATCATAATCATCCTTGTTCTTTTTTTAATATCCGCTAAGTACTTTACAAAACTACTTCGAGTGGATAAATTACTCCATCCTCATACGATGGGTAAAAACGAAACGATGAATTAGAGTCTAACGTTTTATGTCGTGTTGGCTTAGCGGTTAGAGCATACTCTGGATATAAAGGTGGATGGCGCGGGTTTTTATTCCGTCATGACTATATTTTTTTTCTGGATGTAATTTTGTATTTCTTGTTTTTCTCGATACGGATAAACCATAGCTCTGATTCATTCGTCTTCTTCAACAAGGTATTCTAGCTGCACATAACTGTATCTGTATCTCAATATACTCGTACTTAGCCAGCAATGCACACCAACAAGATTGTATTAGTTGTAAATCGACAACTAGTCACCATAAGATCATAAAACGTTGACTGAAACACTATAAGGTAATTTGTGTATATTGCACATAAAGCTGACCATTTTTTAATTCATCATCCAGCATCCATTTTCGACCACATCGCCACTTCTGATAAGGCGAAACCGTGAAGCATTTTTCCACGGTCTCGACTGATTAGAAGTGGCGATGTGGTCTAAAATGAAGCATGCTGGATGATGGCAAGTTGTTCCATTCCTATAATTTGTTTTTAAAAATTGTGTTCGGATTGAGTCTTGATTTAATTTATGACATCAGGCTTCATCTTAAAATGAAAATTAGAATACACGATCTCGGTTCCCTTCCTTTACGTTAGAGGAAAGTCTTTCCCAACAGAGTAACGTTGGCGGTGTGCCAACCGACCGCAAGTGTAACAAGTCGTGAAACTGTTAATCATTGGTAATCACCCGACCTCACCGCAAGGGCGCTCGGTCGACTGAGACGAACGAGTTAGGGCTTCGGTGTACTACGTTTGAATTTCGCGAGAGCCTTTTCATAGGCCTTTTTGTTGTAGTATTTTTCATTTCGTCAATCAGACTGGTGGTAGGACGTGAGGGTCAACTGAGCCAAACGAGGTCAGTTTCTGGTGGATGTTGAGTTTCAATATTATTAGAGACATTTCTGAGTTACCTCTCTAAATTCGTTTCTTGACTTTAGCTAAGTGTGTATAAAGATAATTCTTGAATCCTTTTCTCCGTAGTGGGGTCACTGGTGGAGTCTCGGGAAATATTGACTTGCAGGGGCTCACATATCTGGGGGGAGGTCTCGGTGAGCAATGCCGCCCCTCCGTAGGCTCGATTAAGTTCAGGCCTACCAGTGGGGCAAGATGGTGAAGGCTAACGCGACCCCATCTTGCCCCACCTCAGTGGAGGACTGCTCACAATGGGGGTTAGTGGTTTCAAGGCCCACACTGATTAGTGTTAAGGCATTTCCCCCCTCAATAAAACTTGGGTTAAGTAATTCCTCGTCGCCTGACTCTTAGTACTTTATTTCTTCGTAGTTTTATTCCAAATTAAAAACTTTGAAACAATGGCTTTACACTCAACGTAATACTGTGTAGTAGATTTAAACGGTGAACACACTTTGCTAAAAATCGATAGTTCGTAAAAACTAGCTACTTGGATTTACACACGCTCCTACCTTTACAATGATAATAATATTGAGTCCGGAAGTACCAGGGTAACATGAAACATGGTTTACAGATGAATCTCATAAAATACACAATATATAATAGGTACTTGCAAAGATTAAAGTAGACGTAAGACCACAAAACGAGCTCCTTTGCTTCATAATTCATCCATGTAAATAGAATTTTATAACTGTATTTCGGGCCATAGTAGTGGAATTATAAGATAACTATCATGTCATTGCTCTAAGCAAGTTCACTGGCCTGTTTAAATAGATCGTTCCCGCATCAGTCCACTGGTTTTGGCAATTATTGTGCGCAATTCGGAAACTTTTTTGTACAAGTATTGCGTATTTTGACACAGTGACGATATTTGATGATAGAATAAAACTTGACGAGATTAACTTATTATGAACCGGCTAGGATTCACGTGAATTTTACCGAGAGATTCTGACCAGTTTTGGAATATTTTGAAATCCTTCGTCTGGGCGATTGCGCGAAGGGATAAGCTTGGGAGCTTCAGCGGGTAAGAGCAGGGCTTCAGTGCTTAACTAATGTTACGTGTTACACGCTTAAGCCAGTGCTCGTAAGATAATATGGATAAAACTCGGGAAAATATTCAAAGTAAAAAAAATAACGTACCTAATTTTAACAATTTTATTCTGTGCTACTCTCTTAGTTTAAGAGTAGTAGTTTGATCGTTACAAATTTATCAGAAACTTGTTCAATCAAAACATAAAATCATGGAGGAATTAATGAATATATAAAAGTACAGAAATTTACTATCCTGTGAATTGATGATTTTATTATACTTTAATTAACCAGCAAGAACGTACTACAAGAACAAGTACTGTAGAAAGAGTAGAGTATTCTTACTACCCATAAAGCTCTTATCGAGACATGAAGAAATCGTGTAGTTGAAATTCAGCGCAGAAGCTAGTATAATAAAATACACCTATACAACATTATATGACGCATTTATGTTACTGTCTTAGGAATTTAAAAAAAAGAATATTTAAAATTTTCCTTTCGCAACTCCAATCCAACCTGTTTGACACGTTTTGATCACGTGCATAAAAAGGTAAAAATCCGGTGGTGCATTTAATATTTATGGGCCAACTAAATGTGCCGATTTGTTGTCAAAACTCACAATAACTCTAACTTGTCAAGTATAAAGGGATTATATCTTTTTTAATATAAAATCATAAAAATATTTTTTGATTTAAGTAAGTTCTCAAGCCTTTGTCAGAACTTTTGGCTACCTAAAGGTGACCGCTCACTCGTAGTTGCTTATATAAAAAGAACTCCTAGGAAGCTATACTGATAAGTTTTCTAATAAGAGACGGATATTAGTGACCCATTGTGATAAAATTATGTATATTTATTATTTGTTTATTACCTAATTACATCCAGAGGTAAAATTATAGTCATGTACGCGTACAGTACCTATTTAATTAACCGACTTATAAAAAATTCTAATATTAATATTGTTACGTTTGAAATAACGCCTGCTTGGTGAATTACATTACAAAATTACAAATTTACGAGAGAGAAAAAATATAATCGTGTGCTGGATTCGAACCCGCGTCCATCCACCCCTTTAGCCGGGGTATGCTCTAAACAATTGAGCTAACATGACACAATGACTCATAACTCCAATTTTTACACTCGTTCTTCAACCATCGTATCGGGATGGAGCGACACCTATAGTTTAACTTGCGTAAAAATAAATAATTGTAATTAAGTACA
Source organism: Plagodis pulveraria (assembly GCA_963890685.1). Lineage (NCBI taxonomy): Eukaryota > Metazoa > Arthropoda > Insecta > Lepidoptera > Geometridae > Plagodis > Plagodis pulveraria. Next base: position 11,523,412 of record OY982971.1, read on the forward strand.
AACAAGACCAATTTTGCTATTGGTTTAAAACTTGTAAATGATAACATACCCCGGCTAAAGGGATGGATGGAGGCGGGTTCGAATCCCGCACTAGACTATAATTTTTTCCATCGTAAATTTGTAACAAACTCTTATAAAAATTTAAATATTTCCTTATTAGCTAAATTTTGATTCATGTTTATAATGTTTTCATTGCATAGCAGTTCAAGGTAAGCTTTTAATTTCAAAGTAGGCTTAGTCGTGAAATACTTTTTAATAAATTTGTTGCATCAAATAGTGCGACACTGGTATCAGATAGGGAAAATTTACTAATAGGCTATTTATTGCTTCAAGGACTATTGTGCGTAGGCCAACAGTTACTTTTGAATATAGGCCTTCTGCCTATGTTCGAAGTACAAGTTAAGTATTTAAGTACATGATTTTTAATTTATGTTTCTATGTATAAGTTTTTCATCGTTTTACAAGCCTACGGAAAAGATTAATATTATTTAATTTACAATTACAAATAAAACTGCACGCAATAAAAATGTATTAGGTACTTGATAGTTATAAATTAAACGAGTAAATAAGTAGGATAGAACAAGGTGCGTTGATTACATAACTCGAATTAAAACGGAAAACGCAAGCGCACGTATTTTTTATCACAACCAGAAACTACATTCAACTCCAGTCCAAATTCATCCTTCAGTTTTTAGTTATAAGGTTGAAAGTACGTAAACAAGTAAACTATGACTCGATTCGTTCGTAATCTCGGTTGTCACGTGACAAAGACAATGACAAAACGTTTTTTTCGAGTCCAAGATCAAATCCGAAGGCTTAACGGTTTAATCGAATTGGTTTTCGTAATGGTATTAAAATAGCTATTGAAATGGCTCGTTCTATAGATGTTAGGAAAAAAACCTTTAAAGTGTTTAAACTTTCCATTTTAGGGTTTCGTAGTGAATGGATTTGAATTGAATTAGTTCCTAAATTTCTGTCTGTATGACTGTTTCTGCGTGTGTATATCACGTTCATTTTTATAAAGGTATTTAGATGTACAGTTGTCTGCAATAACAAGTATAGAAATTTTTTAGGGTTCCGTACCTCAAAAGGAAAAAAAATTGGAACCCTTGTAGGCTCACTTTGTTGTCCGTCTATCTGTGAGTCAAGACCCTTTTTCTCAGACACGGTATCAAGCTGAAATTTATATTAAATACTCAGGTATACTGTCCTTTAGAGCAGTAAAAAAAACTTCTAAGCCAACGCAATAAAAAGATACAGCCGTTTATGCCGAAAATTTTCGACACTTGCAAGAGAACCAAAACCTACAGGATACTTCTCGTGACCTCAGAATCTTGAAATTTGGTACGAAACAATGTCTTATAGCACAGATAAACGAAAAATTGCGAAGAGCACAAATTTGAAGCAGTGATGGCTCAGTGGCATTGGCTATGGACTGCCGCGCAGCAGGTCCATTGTTCGAATCCCGCCCAGAGCTTGAGCTTCACCGCATGGTGGAAGGGCATTTTGCGAATGCCCGCCTGGCTAGCGACCACCCTCAAGTAGAAAATCTGTCGCCAAGCATCTAACGGTGTGTTCCGGCAGCAGTCCTTGAGAGCCAGTGAAATAACAGGCAAAATGAGACTTAACAACTATGTCTCAAGGTGATGGGCGCAGTGCAGTTCGTCACTTGTGATGAAATGCATCTGTTATAGGCAGAGGATACCGCTTAACATCAGGTGGGCCCCGTGCTTGTTCCTTGAAAATAACATAAAAAAAATCAAAAAAAATCACATCATGTACTAAAAGTATTTTTAATAAATTTAAAATGTTATGGATTTCATTTAGCAATAAAAATACCATAACTTTTACTTACATACCTACAGGTTTGTACGGAACTCATGGAGCGCGAGTCCAACTCGCACTTGTCCGGTTTTTTATCAATACGGAAAATATATCAGTGAAATATTTGTTTCAACCCTTAAATGTATGTTTTTTTTGGTTAGTTACTCGATGGGCATAAAAGAAATTAAAAAAAAATATCTTGACTTATGGCGTCTAAAACCGCTTGATTGTTTCTTATTTTTTTAATGTACTTAGTGGCACTTGCGCTATCAAGACAAATCTAACGATATCTCATACATTAAAATCGGTTAAGCCGTTTAGAAGTTATGATGGAATAAAGAAACTCACAACCATACATGCAAACCCTAAAAACACATTTTTTTGGGCAGTAGTGTAAAAAGATACACCACGCATTTTAGGGTAATAACGCCTTTGCCTAATTTATGCTTTTTTATCTTTACGGTACTCTAACTTTTACTTCTGTGCTCAACAATTACACACCAAACCAACCGGATTTATTGTTATTATTGCGTATGAAGACAATATTACATTTTGATATCACGTTTATTTCAGTAACGCGGGCTACGCTCTATTTCACCAAATTGGGTCAGTCTATAGTTCTCTTCGCACGCAACATTGACAGCTGTTTGTTACATTTATACTATAAAAAGTGTAATTTTCGTTTGGCAGGTAAATATTTTAGGTAGCCATTTTTCATGAGTACGTGTTTTGGAACGAAACCAAGTAGGATATTCTCGCCTTTTTGACAAGAAACTACAAAGACGGTGGCGCCAACCTACAATTTCTGAACTAACGCAAAAAATTATGAGAAGCTTTATAACTATTGCAGTAAGAGAAGGATTATTACAATCAAGGTGCTTAATGTGACCTTTTTTATTTATTTATTCGTTTGCAGTTTTATTACACGCTCAAAAGTGGTTCTATAGAAGTCAAAACTGTATAGCAGATTCCGCGCGTGTTCCGTATCTAAACTAATATTATAAAGAGAAAAGATTTGTATTTATGTATAGAAAAAACTTAAAACTACTGGACCGATTTGAAAAACTCTTTTACTATTAGAATCCTACATTATCCCTAATGAACAGTGATTCAGAATACATATTTACAGAAAAAAATTATGTTTTGAAATTATAGTTGAATACCCGTGCGAAGCTGGCGCATCCCGCTGGTATCCCAATAAAGCTAATTCAAAATCGTAAAAATTATGTCCATAACCCGATACCATTTAGTTTTACATCATCAACAGCTATAGGTAACGTCCACCGTTGAACAAGATCTCTCCCATTACGAGGGGTGAGTCATAATCCCGCTTGGCAGGCGTCTTTGGGATCACAGTAAGATGTCAGGTCTTCTAAAGGCGCTCATGACCACCTTCTAGTATTTTTCTTTTTGTCGATTCTTCCGATTCCCACAGTGCGCCACCCCTAGGGAAGTTTAGTTATATACCTACCCTTAAGTTATATATATTATTGATTGGCGCTCACTACTATGCACACTTACACTGTGACTATTGGGCTAATATATCTTCTACTGCCACTTCAAAAAAGTTGTATTAATTTTCTCGGCAATATTATGAATGTGTGTAGTAGGGATATAAAAAAATCCCGACGCTAGTTAAGACCATGCAACCGATGCTATTTTAAAAAAGGGCTTAAAGTTGTGTTTTAAACATAGTCTAGAAAATAGCAACACTTGCCAACCTTTTTATAAAATTTAGAAATGCAACCGGGCAACACTTAGCACTATGAATTCTGTAATAGAATTTCTCCCTCACTTAAACATAGATATCATTATTTTGTAGTTTTGGTAATAAACTAGTAAGAAGTTCAGAATTAGATACTATTGTAACCAAAATAAATGATTTTTCTAATATTTTTTTCTTTATTTACAGGTAAGAAAAAAAACGATGAAACCAAGGAAGCGTCATAGAGTAACAAGGTACTTCTAATATAATTTCACAGTACAAACACCAACCTTTGTCGTTATAAGGTATTCGTAAACTTATTGGTGACTAACAAACGTATATAGAACGAAATGTTGGTATATCGAATTGAATGAAATCTGACAATCCCATCCATATGTATACTGTATTTTATTTTTTAGCTTCGACTCATCAAGGTAGGTTGAACCGTGCATAGTGAAAATGTTTGCACTGGTCTCCTTATTTTACATAGAAACAATATGTTCTTTTGTCGCTAACTAGAACGATAAAAAGCCTTCTCCCTTATTTTAAACGACTTCCAAAAAAGGAGGAGGATCTTAACTCTTTACAGATGACGCCATCGTCGCTTGTACCCAATGAGACTTATTCTTTTTGGAATATGTCAAAGGTCGAATATTTAAATGCCAAATGTCTTATTGACAAAATTCCCAAAGTAAATGGAGCAACTGTTTCCACTCTATCCGTGCGACTCGTCATTGGCCAAATTGTCGCAACACCACAGAAGCCACCCAAAAAAGAAGTTGAAGTTAAATGGAGCAACCTATGCTAACGCCACTTTGACAGTTGCCAACCCCATTCGATTGTATGTTTTTTATAATCAGCACAACCAGAACTACTTAGCTAATAATTTCAATCACACAATCATGCTACAAAAAATAACTCGCGTGATAAAAACAACTAGCTAACACCACGGTCCTTGTCAACGGCGTTGTTCAATCATATCGATTCTCAGCAATCGAATCAAGTATCGCTTGTAAGTTTCGATTGCGATGCTATCTCCTGATGGTCGACCACTCTGAAGGTTACTTCCGAATGGCTTGACAGGTCGCGATTGAAGTTGACGTGATCAGTAGATGTGATGAATCGTTTTCTGGTTTTTTATTGATTGGTTATATTAAAGTTATAATTGAAATCCTTATCATATGAACATTTTAGTTTGTCAGCAATTAATTTGTTACTCAATTTATAGATAGGTAGTTAAATATTTTGTTTCTGAAAGTATTGTAGATCGAAGAAATTAATTTACATAATTGTTACATCACAAAAACATATTGTTTTACCCCTATAAGTATGGGAATAACCCATACAATTTTTTTTCGATAAATTGTGAAAATACTTAAATTTACTGAAAACTGACAAACCAGAAGCAAAGAGCAGGCTCAAGGACATGTATGAAAAGTTTTAACAAGTTTGTATGCTTGGTATTTACGAAACTACGTTTTTATGGAAAGCGCTTCGAAGTCATTAGCCTAGCCTTAAACCAAAATTTGATGGTGCAAGACAGATGCTAGCACTTAAAGTACAAGTATAAATTAATGAAACAATAAAAATTTCGCAAATTATTTATTTTTGTTTTACGATTTATCGTTTCATTGAACATTAAACTGTTAGTTATATATACCTATTTATGTACAGTATTTACACACTCAATACTTTTGGAAGAAACATTTTTTTATCTCACTATATGGCGTCTTAAATCTGCCAGTTAAATTTTTTATTTTTTAAATGCCTACTGTCACTTGCATTATAAAGAAATAATATAATTTCAAATATTTCATAATTTTCAATTTAGTCGTTTCGAAGTTATGATGGAATAAATAAACTCACAAACATACATACATGAACCGTGAAAACATAACTCTCCTTTTTAAATAATGGCAATGCTGCCAGCAGGCTGGGCACGCTGCCAACTGGTAGTGGGCTGGAGCATTTGGACTGCCTGTGAGTATGCAATGACTTATGGGGATCTAAATGCTTTTATTGTAGTAGCTGTATATAGTTCATAGTATTTTTTTAATAAAGGCATACGGCTGGTTTAAAAAAACATAACTCTCCTTTTTTTGGGCAGCCGTGTAGTAAATATGAGCCGTGATAAAATAATGGCAATGCTGCCAGCATACTGGGTACGCTGCCAACTGGTAGTGGGCTGGAGCATTTGGACTGCCTGTGAGTCTGTAATGACTTATGGGTAAAATGCTTTTATTGTAGTAGCTGTAGTGTTGTATATAGTTCGCATTATTTTGTTAACAAAGGCATACCGCCGGTTTAAAAAGATAAATAAATTGTATCTATACGCGCTAAATGCGTCAACGTTTATAAAATGAAAATGACACGCCTCCAATATGGTTGTAGGTGCGTTGCGTAGCCATCCTGTGTTTGACGCGAAAGTGGTTAGAGAGGTCTGACGGGATGCAAGGTCGAGATCTGCGATGGGCGATCAATGGAAAGGTTTTTCTCGATTATTTATGTCTCCTACTTACCGGCGTACCTAGTTTCATTTCGAGTGGTAGAGCTCAGATATAAACGCCCTTATTTAAAAACAAAAAAGCTGCTATCTTGGAACGAAATCTTGATCACTTAGATAACAACATCTCTTCATCAACATCTCTTTGACGGCAGGGCAGGTGGCAAGATATCATGATGAAGAGTTTAAAATACTGTGAGACTACTTCGAAATAGAAAAGACAATTTCGTCTATATCAGTATCAGTGCAATATGACGTGAATATTTATTTTGAATGTGAATTTTAACTTTCATTTTAATATATTTGACATCTGTTAATAATTTAATTGTTTTATTTTGACATATTATTATTTTATTATATCTATATATCATTAGTGTAATTCGTGTGTAAATGCGGTACGTTGAATTTGAATAAATAAAAAATAAATAAATAACACGACTATTTTCTACCGAATTCAAAAAAAAGGAGGAGGTACTCAATTCGTATGTTTTTTTTTTGTTTTTAAATATGATTATGAGCAAGCAGTACCGCGTGCTGAGCGAAAAACCTGTACCTGTATCAGTCGGATCGTCCACTGCTGAACATAGCCTCCCCTATTTAAGGGGTATTTGCCATAATCCTCACGCTTGGCTGACGTTTTGGGTATCGCAGTGTAAGATGGCAGTTCTTTAGAAGACGCTACTGCCTACCTTCCAGTATTTTTCCCTTAATCTGTGCTCTAATTGTATTACTTTTACTGTCTTACGGTACGGTAAACGGTTGACACAAGGTGAGAAATTTTGGACTGGAATTTGTAAAATCTACACGAATATTAGTTACATCCACCCATCATTATCGGTGAAAATTTTCGCATTGGGTAGGAATCGAACCTGCAATATTCCGGCTTTACGCATCATACGGGACGGTCCGGGGTGTTAAAATTTTTGTTATTATATATAAATAATGCTATAAATCATATTTTGGCGAATCCCGTTAACTTAAGTACAAATCGGAAATTTTTATTCACGCAATAATTATGACAAGAGATGTTCAAGTTTGAGTTCCTGATGTTTCTGGTTCATGATGATCTATATGTTGCCCGTAATAATGTAGTTAACATATATTTAGGAGTTTGGTGAAGATACAGTGAAAGAGACATTTGTTTAATACGAGTAGATATAATATTATCATATCTATTACCCTATCTATTGAATAATTTCCTATGGAAAAATATAAGTTCCAACAGGACTTGAACCCGTAACCCCAGAATACTGACCTGATGCATTTCCAGTTATGCTATGGAAGCAGGTGCTGGACAGTCGAATTTTTCCATCCGTTCAATAATAATATATTTATTGGCTTTGAAAGCATGTCTTTCTGACGATGGCAAAATCTGCCTAAATAGCATTAAATAAAAAAAAATACGTTTATTTTCTGCCTATAGCATGCGTTAATGCGCCTTGTCGTATACGATTCTGCCACTTTGATTCTGACAAACATTATGTCATATTTATGAGTTCGCCTGTCTCACGGGTAACAGATTTATGATTGTTTTAATTTGCCTAGATTTTAGAATGTCTCTCTCTCATGTTTTCTTCTCTGGCGTGAAATTTCATATACGCCCTTCGGTTGAGGTTGCTGATTACGTAGTTGAAGATAACCAGAACTATGAAGAGAATCACTGATCCTACTAAACAACGACAACGCCGAAACAAAAGTAGTCAAAAATAATAAACTCCATACTGAACACAGCACCAATATAAATTAAAGACTACCAAAATATAAAAAAAAAACAAATTAATAGTTGAAGAAAGCTTTTTGAAAAGTTTCTAAATTTTAAAGATTGAAACAAATAATATATACTTATAAAAACGTCCAGTATTAAAAATGCGGTCGCGTACTGCAGTCTTTCCTAGAACAATTTCAATTTGTTTAGATTCGAGTATGTCAGTGATATTTTCATAATTCTCTTTCAGTACTACGGAAACACAACTGCTAAGTAAAAAATATATACACTGACGCTCGTCCTTGAAAGGCTTCTTCACCTTTAAGAATACACTTAACAAAGGGTTCATCCATTACTCTTTATTTATACTAGTACAAACATGATTTTCAAACGTTTTAACGAGATCTTTCGTCTACCCTTACCTGACCTCTTCTCCGCGTCACATCACAAAACAAATCTCATCCTGGAAGGACTAGCAGAGGTCTCGATATATTTGTTCATTTATTTGTGGAAAACATAAGGTAGGCCAAAGACCCTTAAAGTTTTATTTGTCCTCGGGTTTACTGATCTACGTTTGTAAGTGTGAAGTCGTGACTGAACGCCAATTGAAAAAAAACACGAGGTGACTTCAAGTCGAATACCTATTAGTTAGTACATTGAATGCAGTGTTAATATTTTCGTTTACTTTTTTGTCTCTGGCAAGAAAAACTATAGTAAGCAGACATTATTCGTATAGTAGCTGACGTTAGTTTTTAGTTTCACACCTTATGGTTTTAGAGTTACGCACATTATTTATTGTGCATTATCTCCCTAGGAATTTATAAATTATCTATTATAAATAAATAGGTTATACTTACAATAAGCTCTTTTAATACCCACCTAAATACTGTGTGTAAAGTTATATTAAGTTTGCGAAGATAAAATAAAAATCATTTCATTTCATTAGTCACAGCGTAGTTGTAGAATGTGTTAAGTGGTCACCTAAACCCAAATTATTGAGTAAATTAAATGAAATATTTTTTCAAACGGTCTTCTATATAAGAACAGTTAGCCGTTTTTGTGCCCTATTAAAAGTTTTGAATCGAGGCCTATTTATATTTTTAATGTATAACGACACATAATTTTTTTGGCAGTGTTTTTGAGGCTTTTTTAGGTAGAGCAATCCTAAATAACCATACCCTAAGTAGGCTCCATTAATTTCATCAATTTCTGTTAAGTAGTGCAGTTACACTAAATTAACTGAAAAAAGTATTGCCCAACATAACCTAGATGACTTCATAATTGCAACTATTGCCAATGGTGGTACTTATTGTGGGTGAGTGATACAATCAGTTATCTACGCAGCATGAAAATCAAATTTATTTATTTGCAAAAAAAAACGTTTTTTTATTTAAGAATGAAAAACTTTTGGAAGCTTGAAAATGGGAGCTGAGTGTTTCAAGCCCAATTTTCAGTTTTAAGGCTAATCCTAGTAAGTAGACTAAGCTCTAGGAAAAAATATCTTACATAAATAAATTGCATTTTAATTTGATCAGAAACGGATCTAGCAAAACAAAAGCCTTGTCGCTAAACCACTCTTATCCATTTAGTCTGGTACCTACGAACAAATGAAAAAACTCATAAAATTTAAAACCTTATCAACTATAATGAATTAATTATTCTATTTCAAAACACCGGAGCCGGACCTATAATCCAGGATACAAAAGCGGGTAACTCCATTCGTGTCGACATTCTCGAAATAGCGGCTTTGTTAGGCTTTCTCGTAAAGTCATAACTGCATTGTATTTTATGATATCAGTTGTTGATTGCACAACTTTGAATCTTAAGTGGACATGTACGAATATATTATATCCTATTTTGATTGTAGGAGTTGGACACAGACAGTTTTGACAGTTTATAACTGGTAATTAGGTATCTAACTAACTTTTTTTCACAAACATGATTTACTATAAAAGCTAAAATTGTATTGGACTTGACTTATAGATCATTTACTTTCACAGAATTTAAATGAAATTGTAAGAAAAAAGTAACATATCCTGTCAAACAGAACTTTGTACGTAGCACCTAAACTTTTCGACGTTTTTATTTCTGATACGACAGCCTTTTCCTACTATGTCACCAAGTGATTACGCAGTCGAAGGTGTTGTTCAGGCTAACCTAGAGTTACTGGCTCTCAAGGACAGCTGCTATATCACAACTTGCTTGGTGACAGGTTTTCTAAATGAGTGTGGTAACTAGCCAGGTGGGCATTTGCAAAATGCTCTACCACCATGCCATCTAAGACAACAACCCGTACTGCGTGCCCTCCGAAGCACGATAGCACTCTGAAGTAACGATGACTAGATATTTATATGCAACTCTAATGCCACCAGCGGTCACAAATCCAAGTAATGACCGCATCGGACGTTGCTTCCGACGATCTAGTGATCTACTACGAATGCTTCACAAATATATTTCTAAACATTGACTTTTTTTTTATTTCGTTACAATTCTTTATTTATATCGATATAAAATGAACTGAATGAAATGTTTAATCTGAAATTATGTAGGTAAAAAGTATTATTTTTCTAAGACCTCACTTAGATAAGTGTGTAGCTCTGAGTAAAAGAGTATAGAGCACAGAAGGTGGTTGTTTTTTTTTGCTAAAGAGCTGACCCAAAAATAAGCATGAAATCAGTATACACACTTATTCAAAGATTTATAAGGGCGCTGCGTTGGCATCGACATCTTAGTGAATAAATATGGTACGCAAATCACGTCATTGCCAAAAACAAAAGAAAAAAAAGTTAATCAAATAATTCAATCAATCTGTCCTTCTGACCTCCTTACTAACTCATAAAAAGCAATCGACCTCTTTGCAACCTCGAAAATTCGGCATCTTTTCCCTAAACATTAGTCGACAAACGAATACACTTTTTTTTCATACCATGTGTACAGGTATCGTCTTTCCGCTGACAAAAATAACTTTTTCTTGTAAGGATGAGCTTAGGGTTCGTGCAAGCCTACTCGATAATGGTTTTGGAAAAGGGTAAGTGGCCTTCTGATTAGCAAATCTTAACATATTGGTGACGCATTTATCAGGTTTGAGGATAAACGTTACTACCTGCTTCAAATATTTTATGGGGATACACCTAATTAATAATGGTGGTAGTTTTTCATAAGATAGTCGTTGCCTTGCTGCCTTGTGACACTCAGGCGAAATACTTTTATTTATGGGATTGTTCCGGTACAAGCACGAGGCCCACCTCTGCCTATGCCGTTAAAATTTCCAGCTTAACAGCGTCAGAAATGCCTAATAACCCAGCATGATTTCGACGCCTTTAGATTTTACACGAAACCACTGCAGGTAATATTTATTTCTAAATATGATTACAAGCCCATGTGTCGCGTGCTGACCAAAAATCACATTTAAAAATTATTGGAGCAAATTTTTTTTGTTCCGTTCGGGAATCAATCCCTCTTCCTCCAATTACGCCGGATGCCTATTCCATTTGGCATTAACCCTACAAACGTACGATTCCAAAGAAATGACTAAAATAACTAGCATAGCGATATATTGATTCCTTTCGAGCGAAGCTTTCAACCAAGCATACCACAAACCCTACGGAACACATACGAAGTACGCATATTGTCTCACTGTTGTGGTCATTGTTGACCAACATTTCCCCTCCAAGAACCTCAATCTTATAGCCAATAACAATAAATGTCCAGAGCACAAGGAACGTTGTGACCAGTCGTTTCACAAGACTGTTCACTTCCTAGTTGTAAATCGAACCGCGACCTAGTTGTCATTCGCTTTCCTAACCGCTGACCGTAACATGATGGTTCCCAGGTTATCCATTTGCCGGTTTGTGAATGACAGATTGATAGTTACCAACATAACCTTGGCCAATTTTAATGTTCGAAGCCAACTGAAAATCAATCACTTTTGTGTCCATAATCTGTTAGTCCATATCCTGTATCCCCTCATTCCATATGAAATATGGAAGTACTTTTTAGGAATGGATAGATTTCCAACGTTTAAGCTTTTACAGAAGGTACTGAAACTGCATAGGAAGTGGCCAATATTTCCAAATACCTATTTAAGGTTATCTATGATTTTACAGTCATTAACAAATAAAGGCCATCAATGTTGGTTAATTTTAACTTTGTTTGATTTAAAATACGGTTATATAAACTGAAAATATACGAGTTAAGCTTTTATAAAGTAACCTATTCAATACTTAATAGTTGCAAATAATTATGGATGGAATCTTTTCAAAGTCTACTTGTGAAACTGTTATTGTGACTAATAGTTTATACGACTACCCAAAAAAGGAGTGATATATTTTCAGGGTTCATATATATGTATGTATACGTATGTTTGTTGAGTTTCTTTATTCCACCATAACATCTATATGGCTCAACCGATTTTTATGTATGAGATATCATTAGATTAGACCCATTGGCAGAGGCTATAATGATAACAATAGAATTTCATTCATAACTAGGACATAGTGGTCCTGACGATGCCAACTTATTAATAGAGCAAGTCATACTGAGTATATTAAAAGTATATTAATAAAAAACTGGTGGATATTTGACGACATATTGTGAGAAATTTTTTTTTCTTCCAAACCCATCGAGTGGCGTTTCAAAATGAAGGGCTTTAAAAAACAATTCCATAAATATATCTTGCAATTTGAATTTTAATGGAACGATAATCCTTAACGAAAATAAATAATTTGCAATCGGGCGTTTTACTTTTTTATTAATTTATAAGTACTTGTAATGCTATACATCTCTGATATCAGAGAGGTATCAGAGATATACATCATATCAGAGATGGAAACCCTAATAAGAGCTAACGAGTCGCGAAAGTTTTATCAGGAGGTTCGCTCAGTTAAAAAAGGCTACCAACCTACTGCGCAATTCCTTCTCGACGAAGTGGGCAATCTTGTGACAGATTCAGAAGAGTTCAAAAAAATGTGGCGAGGCTATTTCCAAGGTCTGTTAAATTGCCCTGAACCGGAACAGCCAGTTATAGCAAACTCGATTAATAACTCTGAGGTAGGTCCATTAACGTTTGAAGAGGCAAGGAAAGCTATAATGAGACTCAAGAATAATAAGGCTCCAGGTTCAGACAATACTTATGCTGAGATATGGAAATATGGAGGAGCAGCCATACAGTCTAGACTGTGCGAATTACTGTGCAAGATTTGGGATACTGAAACACAACCTGAAGAATGGAACGTGGGCGTCATCTGTCCGGTACATATAAAAGGATGCAGGAGCGCTCGTAGCGAAGTTTACTTAGCTGTTCTCAACCGATCAGCAAAGTTAAGCAACGTCGCGCGCGGTCATGAGTTGGATGGGTGACCGCTAGTGACATTACTACTGAGCGTTTCCGTGCTTCGGAGGGCACGTTAAGCCGTCGGTCCCGGTTGTTGTCTTAGGATGGCAGTCGTTATTTCGGCGACTATCAGTGTGGGTTCCGACGCAACCGCAGCACCGTGGATCAAATCTTCCTCCTGAGACAGCTTATGGAGAAAAAATGGGAGTACGCTCAGAGCATGCACTCACTGTTTGTGGACTTCAGTAAGGCCTACGACAGCATCGACCGAGACTCACTATACGCCATACTCAACAACTTTGGCATCCCACAAAAACTCATTACCATGATAAAAGTGGCTACTAAAGTGAGCAAATTGCGCGTGAAAGTAGGAGGCGAATTGACCGAGATATTCGAAGTTGTTACTGGCCTCAAGCAAGGAGATGCCCTGTCCCCTATGTTGTTCAATTTGGCACTAGATCATGTCATCAGGAAAGTCATGACACTTGATTGCGGAGTACGGCTAAATGGACAACATAAGGTTATAGGATACGCTGACGACCTGGCTTTGTTAGGGCAAACAAGAAAAGAGGTGGAGAAATCAATGCGATCTCTAACATTCGAAGCTGCAAGGGTTGGGTTCAAAGTCAACCAGGAAAAAACGGAATATCTCCACATTAAACGCTATAAAAACACCAGGCAAAAACGCGAAGACCTGCTCGTGGATGATATTCCGTTTAAAGGGGCTGCAAAATTTAAATACCTTGGATGCACTATAACAGACACAAACACCAGGGAGGAGGAAATTGACACCCGGATTCACAACGCCCTCCGTTGTAGTGCAGCGCTTCACAAGGTGTTGTAGTCCAGGCTACTAAGCAGGAAAACCAAGATCCGCATATACAAAACTATCATAAGACCGATACTCATGTACGGATGCGAGGCCTGGACACTAACCCTCAAAGAAGAGAACAAACTTCTAGTGGCGGAGAGGAAGATTATGCGCAAGATTCTGGGCCCGGTCCAACGTGATGATGGCAGCTGGCGTTGGCGAAAGAACCAGGAGATCGAAGACCTGATCGCCGAGCCCAATATCATGGGAGAGACCAAAGTCCAAAGGCTCCGCTGGGTGGGCCACGTACAGAGAATGGGGGAGGATCGCAATGTCAAGAAAGCATATCTTGGAGTTCCAAGTGGCCGCCGACCCGTCGGCAGGCCCAGATATCGCTGGATTGACGCTGTGGAGTCGGACCTGCGCGAGCTACAAGCTGCCGATTGGCAAGAGGCAGCGCGGGATCAAGACCGATGGCGTTCTCTTATATCGGAGGCCAAGACCCACTTTGGGTCGCTGCGCCAGAGGAGTAAGTAAGTAGTAAGTGTAATGTTATACATCTATTAATGCATATTATAGTGTTGAACGTTTCAATGATCTACATCTCGGTAGAAATATCAAACTGTTGAAAATACTCGTAATTTGTATTTTTAGGTATCAGACACGCTTCTCTGAATAAGACATGTCTATTTTTATTTTCATCACTCAAATTGACCTTGACCTCCATAAAAAATGGTTCTACAACACCGGAAGTTAGATAACACAGACAATGCACCTTCCTATTTCCGTTTGTCGTGATGTTGGTTCGCCTGTCAATAACTTTCTTTTGTTTGTTTGGTTGTCAACAATGAATTTGCGTGTCCTTACATTACGGAAAAAGAAGTGTTCTCATTTTAGCTTTGATCTGGGTATTTGGTGTGAAGAATTTCATTGATGGAAACTAATTTTATATCCTGCGTTTGTTTACATTTTATTCGTAATTATAACTTAAAGTAATGCTTTTGACTGTTCAGATAGGAACATACCAAGCATTTACATTTACCAGGTTACTGGCATACCTTCCGTGTTTAATCTTCTGATATATTTTTGAAGCGCTTGTAGCGAAGTTTGCTTAGCTGTTCTTAACCGATCAGCTAAGTTAAGCAACGCCCACCGCGGTCATGAGTTGGATTGGTTACCGCTAGTGACACTACTACTATGCACTTTCGTGCTTCGAAGGGCACGTTAAAAGCCGTCGGTTCCTTTTGATGTCTTTCGATGAGAGTGTTATAGCATGGTGGTCATTTTGCGAATGCCCGCCTAGCTAGCTACCACCCTCAAGTAGAAAATCTCTCGCCAGCACCTAACGGTGTATTCCGGCAGCTGTACTTGAGAGCCAGTAATTATAGGTTAGCATGAACAACATCTTCGATCGCATCATCGCTTACCATCAGGTGAAATAGTGTTCAAAGGATTACCTATCAAGTATAATATAACATAAACTGATGCTTTTGACCCGGCAACTATTTAGAACGTTATTATCTTCAGTAATAGTAAGAATAGAACTATTTTTAACGAGTACGTCCGGGGACATACTACCTAAATCTATCACCGAGCACCTAACACTGTGTTCCGGCAGCAGTCTTTGAGAGACAGTAAATTACAGGCCCAATAGGACTTAACAACTTTATGTCTCCGGGTGATGAGTGCATCTGTTACAAGCAGAGTCGCTCTGGACCTCGTGTTTATTCCATCGCAATAACATATTCAATTTGGAAACTAGGACCCGCGTTATACTTACCGGAAAGATTCCGACCAGTTTCGGTGTGTTTTGAAGTCCTTCGTCTGGGAGTCACGATTGCGCGAAGCGACGCAGCGTT
This sequence comes from Plagodis pulveraria, assembly GCA_963890685.1. Lineage (NCBI taxonomy): Eukaryota > Metazoa > Arthropoda > Insecta > Lepidoptera > Geometridae > Plagodis > Plagodis pulveraria. The sequence continues at coordinate 11,539,151 of OY982971.1, forward strand.
ACGCGCTGAGGCCCGTCTCGAGCACGGGCCTCGATTTGTTCAGAACATATTTTCCGACATCCAAATATCCTATAAACACGGTTACCTTGTATATCTATAATTATTTTTTTTTATGTTATAGTGACGGAACAAGCCCGAGGCCCACCTGATGTTAAGTGGACTAACCTCTGCCTATAACAGACGCATTTCGTCAACGACGAATTGCACTGTGCCCGTTACACTGAGACGTCCAGTTGTTAGGTCTCATTAGCCTGTAATTTTTCTGGCTCTCAAGGACTACCGCCGGAACACACCGTTAGGTGCTTGGCGACAGATTTTCTACTTGAGGGTGGTCGCTAGCCAGGCGGGCATTCGCGCAATGCCCTTCCACCATGCGAACTACTTACTTCTTCGTTTTGTATGTAGATAATTGTATTTTGATTTTTATATATTTGGTGTAAGTACGTAGTTACATATAAAATTTAAAGAAAATTGTTATTTGCATTTAGTTCGAATACAACGGTCTGTAAATTTTTTTCTTCGTTGAATAAAGATAAAATTAGCAAAAAAGTATTTTTAATGATATTGAGCTTAAGATGTTCTGATGCATCTTACAGATTTTCCCAAAAGTAGGTACTGAATTTTAGTCTCCAATGGTGATGTTATCTAACTAGATGAATCAATTAACTCCGATAATGATGAAATACTTGAAGAATTATACTCACGTATATTGTATATGAAGGTTTTGGGAGATTATTTTGATTTAAGCTAGAAAATGTAATATTATTATAACCACATTTCTTTCTATTTTCATACGCATAGACTAATGAAATTTACTGAACTTTAGTCTAAAAAAATTGAATATCTGAATATTTAAGAACTTAAAGAACAAAACGTTTGTTGTAGAATTAAAAATGTACTGCGGACTTTCGACATATAAGTCAAATGTTTAGAAACATGACATTGGTAACTCGATGACGATACGTGAATGGGGTCCTAAACGACGTTAATTCGGTCAAGTTCGTAAAGACAAGTGCATGAATTGCATGGTGCATGATCACTGAGTCATTAGAACTGCATTTCCAACACAAGTTCTTCAACGCTTTTTTTGTGGGTTTTGTGTAAAGGTTACCATAATTTCGCTTATGAATCAAGTCTCAAGAGTATGTTTAGTTCATTAAGATGACATAACTTATCCCGCTGATTATTTACATTTTAATTGCCTAGAATAAAGTGTGAAAATGAAATTTTAACTAGTAGTCCCAGCCTTTCTTCTAACAAAGGTTTAATATTATAAACTTTAGTAGGAAGTGACAAAAAGACTGTTACCAAACTTTACAGGATTCAATATGATTAGCCTAGAATCTAGAAATTGTATTATTATAATAATATAAAGAGGAATCAAAAATAATCGAGGAGAATAAAAATTTATATAGAGCTGAAACTTTGAATTTCATAACAACGTCTGTAAACGAATAATTTTTTATTGATTTTGTTCATATAAGAACTGTTGCTAAGACCAGAATCAGTTCAGAAAATAGATCCTCTATTCATGAATAGAGGATCTATTTTCTGAACTGATTAAAGTCAAAACAAAATATATTGCCATTTATGTTGCTACTAAAACGATGAAAACAACCATATCTATTAGGTATTTGATAGATTGACATACGAAGAATGAAGCAATGATGGCTCAGTGGCATTGGCTATGGACTCCTGTGCAGCAGCTCCATGGCTCGAATCCCACCGCAGGCTTGAGCTTCACCGCATCGTGGAAGGGCATTTTGCGAATGCCCGCCTGCGGCTGACCCTCAAGTAGAAAATCTGTCGCCAAGCGCTTCACAGTGTGCTCCGGCAGCAGTCCATGAGAGCCAGAAAAAATACAGGCACATGAGACCTAACAACTGTACGTCAGTGTGACCGGCATAGTGCAATTCGTCGAAGTAATGCATCTGTTATAGGCAGAAGTTAGCCCACTTAACATGAGGTGGGCCTCGGGCTCATTCTGTCAAAATAACATAAAAAAAAACTATTTTGGTACAGAAGTGGATATACCTACATCCTTAATCCTTTCCTAATGGAAACACCCTGCTTAAGTATGTATAGCAGCAATTATAAGGTTATTTGTCAGCCCGCGCCATTATTCGTGTTACTAGGTAAAGGGCAGACGTGCAGTAAAGCGACCCATTATAGAAAACCACTTGCGACGCTCTATGGCGTCGCGATCGTGGTTTGTCTATGAATCGTTGCGGTTAGGGGCATAGACAATTTAATCATGACCACGTTTATTCTTGTCTGTTTTAGTAGTGGTTTTCATTGGTATTTTTTTCATTACGCTATTATTGCTTTGAGTTTCAGTGGCGTCACTATTTAGGAAAACAAAGTTGGTAGTAGGATAGCATGCTTTCAATAGTACCTATGTTTTGCATATGAGAGAGAGAGAGGAGACTACAAAAATGGTTAGATACTTCTCTCACCTTGAATTATCTAATGTTTTAACTAAGTACTGTCAAAGAGATTGCCACTTTTTATGTTTGAAATTGTGATGTTTTTCAAGATTTTATAGCCTATAAATACAGGCACCATGCTATAAAGTATCAGATATCAGTTGTAAAGTGTTGAGATTATTTTGAATTAGATCTTAATGTTTCTATCGATATGGGACATTTTATTACCCTCACGGTGATATAAAACCAAAATATTTGTTTTTGTTTTACTTCTTTTAACGTTTCAATGAAAAGAGGTTGCAGAAACATTTATCTTAAAATGATTTGTAAGTAATGAAATTTGATACTTGTATTTAAGACATAGTCTTAATTTTTTATACAAACATTATAAATCTAAGTTGATTTATTTTGTTGTTTTGTTAGTGCAACAAATTCTTTGTAAGCCAATATACACAAGAGCAATGTATATTTTACATCTTTTTGAGTTCGTATAAATTAGGCCAAGTGTTTCATTATCTTAATTTATATTTTGCTGCGTTTAAAAGTTTTGCAACCATAAAACCCTGCTACATTGTAATTGAAGTGTCTTTATGTCAATACGTATTAAAATCTTTTAAAACCAGTCTTTAATGTCCTGATCACGTCAAAGGGCCGTTTTCAAATTTGCTCAAGCTGAATCATTTGCAAAAAATGTCAAATATTTAAATGTTCTTTTTTTGTACACAAGTTTGTTTGGGTTGAGACAGTGTTTATTTTGAGAAGTGCTTTATAAAGTTATTTAGGATTGCACACGTATGAAGAAGCAAGACAAAGGCTTAAAACAATTAAGGTAGGTTTAATAACTGTCAATATTTGATACCTTTTAAAGGCTGACATATTCAGGCATCATTTATGATTTTATATAAGGGATTTTATTTTTTACTCATTTCTCTCTACCGGAAAACTAACTTAGCTTACACTTAAGTCGGTGAACACTTTTTTTAGGGAGGACATAGACGCTGGCAACTGCTGTAGGTCATTCAGCTCCACCAAATTTTGGGCAAGGTTGTTCAGGTTGCGTTCCAATATATTAAGTATAGTTATTTATAATTTTAAAACAATTGAACATAGATGCAACCCACGCACTGTCCACACACCGGTGGCTGCTGAGGAAGACGCTTGCAAAATACGGGCCCAGTAGGCGACTTTAGAACATAACCTTAACCTTATTTCGTATCGCCTTACCATGGGCTGTTGAAAAGTGTCGTGACTCCTGTGCCGGTTAGTTTTTGGTGCAAGACGAGCGATTGTCATCCAAAATGGTAATGCTGCCAGTGTTTTAAGCACCTTTGTACCAGGAAATATTTTATTTAAGTATTTTGTAATTGAAATTATTAATAAACCTCAAACATCTAAAAATTCGTAAATAGAATAGTAGTAGTAATAGTTTAAACTTAGAATATTATATTCCCGCGTGAGGTATCTTCGCGGACACCGACACTCCCTAGGGATAAATGTGATCTCTGTCATGCTATTCTATGATTACATCTAGCAACTATTTTTAAGCTATTGCTAACTTTGCATAATTCGAATAGCGTTGAATCCTTTCATATAATTAATTTAAATATATCCATTTCCATAATTATTATAATATGCTAACGTACGAAATGTTTGTCTGGCTGCTGCTTTTCCTTCAGAAAATATTTTTTTCTTTCTCAATTTGGTAATTATTCAAACGTTTGGAGAAGGTTCTGCATTAGTTTTGTCCTATCAAACTAACAGTTTCTATTGCCTATTTCCGTTTCCAAATAATGCGAACGAAGTTACTAAGGATTGTAAAAAAATACTTGAATTGTTTTAACTTCCGATCTTGCTTCTTTCCGAGATACTAACATTAGGTAACATTAGTTAAATCAGTGCAGTAGTGCCAACCTGACGCAACAATGCAGTCTCATCGGAAGCGGGAAGGAACGTTATGTCATTGCATTGCGTGACTGTTACGTGTTCTGCAGCAAGTGTGCACTCCCTATCATTAACAAGTTAGGTGGACGAAAAAAAGTAACTAAAATGGAAGTGGAGCTCCGCCTATATATGGAGGACTTCCGTCATTGGGTGATTGATGTTTTTTTGATATAACACGATCGCAATACAAATTAAAGGTAATTGTTACTTTTACTGATTCTGTGGTTTCAGTACTAGATAGTGTAAAATAATCAAAGATCAAAAAATTGCTTGCTGAGTTCCGCTAAAAGTCGCGATAATCTAAAAGTGACTAATACTCCGTCATGGCTTCAGGCACTCAATTGATTTATCGAACTAATTTAAATAAGGTTATTATATATTTCGCCAATTAAATACGATAATCACATTATCTATGTAGTGACGCAGCTTAATAAATCTATCAAATTAATATTTATTTGCAGTATAAATTAAAATAAAACAAGTCGAGTGAAATCAATATGGCGCCAGACGCACAGTCATTTTTTTCTAGTATAAATATGCTAAGAGACTTTAAAAGCTGCTTTGTTGTGTTGTAAAACAAGTAAATTGACACGTCGGGCTCCATATTTGTGCACTAATGACATACATTTTATATATGCGAAACTAAATGTCAGCGGGTGGGATAAATCAGAAAACTTTTGATGAGTTTTGCTTTTAAGTAATAGTTTCATGTATCTTGTTTGTAGAAATGATTACAGCTGTTTTTGAGCACATGTCAACACTTAACACAAATTACACTTAAAAAAATTTGAAAGTTTGCGTGTAAAGTGGGTGCCTCCCTTCGCTTGCTAAACAAATTTGGACGAAAATTGGAATACTCTTAAGTCCTGGTTTATTCCAGCGCCTAGAAAACCTATCCATCAAATGTCGGTTTAAAAAATTCGAAATAAGAGGCACGTATATTGTGATAATAAATAAGGAGCACGTATATTATGATAATGAATAAGGAGTACGTATATTATGATAATTAAATAAGGAGTACGTATATTATGATAATTAAATAAGGAGCACGTATATTATGACAATGGTTAATTTTATACCAATTACATTAAGTTCCTGAGAGAGCAGCATACGTAAAAACAATCAAACGAAGACGCGAGAATCTTATGATTGCTTACTAGCTATAGTGTTAAGCTATTAAAGCTAATTACTACAGCTAGGTACTGTCACAAAGCAGACGTGTGGTGGGCACTACAGGCAGTGGCGTCCCAACGGTTTTGTTTTGTCAAAAATGTTTTGGTCTCACATGTAATAAAAGCCGAGCGTATTGCCATCTACCGGCCACAATTCTTGACTGAAATTGTACAGAAAATATAAGTGTCAGCATAACTCACTAGCGTAACCGCGGTGAATGAACCTACGCTAAAGAAACTACGCCATTCTATCAAGCAATACAGTCGAAATAAGTCATCATCATCATCATCAGCCATAAGACGTCCACTGTTGAACAAAGGCCTCCCCAATAGAGCGCCACAAAGAACGGCTTGTAACCATGGTTACAAGCGAAATAAGTAGCGACTCAAAAACTGAAAACTTATTAATTCTGTCATTGAATATGGCGATATGGTCTGGGATGGGCCTAATTTTAATGAACAGAGCCAGATCTCTCTGTGGGGTGCTGGACTTCAATTTTACCCTCACATACCTTCCTACGGAAGTTTTAAGTTTTTTTTTTGTATGTTATTGTGATGAAACAAGCGCGAGGCCCACCTGATGTTAAGCGGTATCCTCTGCCTATAACAGATTCATTTCATCAAGTGAAGAACTGCACTGCGCCCATCACCTTGAGACATACCTGTTAAGTCTCATTTTGCCTGTTATTTCACTGGCTCTCAAGGACTGCTGCCGGAACACACCTTTAGGTGCTTGGCGACAGATTTTCTACTTGAGGGTGGAGAGGCGTCGAAAGGGAAAATACATAAGGTGGGCAGCAGCGCCTTCTGCCATTTCACCGTGCGATCTCTAAGACGCCTGTCAACTGTAAGAATTATGGCATACCCCCTGTAATGGGGGAGCTTTTGTTCAACGGTCCACGTTATGGGTGTTGATGCGATGTGAGTCAGATAACTTCATCGAATACTTTGATTTTCCATCGGATCTGCAACTCACTAAAAATAATTAGGATAGGCAGGAACCCGTAATTAAGACTAGCAAGGATCACTTCCGCAGAAGATGTCAACGATAAAGAAAATATTTTGCAACACACTCGATCGTAACGGGCCTTTAAATGCACCGATTTAAGTGTTATTATATAGTCTATTACGCACTCTTGCTACTAGATAAATAGAAAAAAAACAACGTTCCCACACTTCTCACCAAGGAGATTGTAGTTTGTTGCGTTCGTTTTTCATATAACAATAAACAAAAGAGTTTTTTACCTACTGAAGTAGAACTTTAGAAGATTTAATTATAAACCTTCTTAATCTGATTATTATTGCTATCAAAAAGATCAAGAAAATATTTTCGTATCGAAATTTTCGTATTCGTTCCTCGCAAGTGTGTTGAAAAACGTCGTATGAAACTCGTGCGCGTTGTTTATTACAATCTCTACTCCATTTAGGCCCGTCTCGATTGTAATAAACAACTTCGCGCACTTGTTGCATAATGTACTATTCTCGATGACTGAACATAAAATTTAAATCATAAATGACATGATAAAATATTGACAAAGTTGCAAAAAGACTTCATTATTTCAGTAACACGTCCACCGATAGCTTACAACACCCGTTTTCTATAGCAATTATGTCATCATTTTATTATTATGTTGAAGCATTATCGGTATATTTCACAATAGAATTTAGTACTTATCGACACTTCCTGCTAATTATCTGGGATTATAATTGCTTACCAGGTTATAAATATTTTATGATATTATAAAACTTTTCAACATGTTTTAACGTTGCTTTTGATTTGTAATCTTATGCGACGCATTTATAACATGGAATAAGAACAACTTTAGTTTATCTGCTTACTTACAATGCCCAGTTTATCCATAAATTAGTATTATAGTATCCAAATGAATGTAAAAATCGTCCAATTACGAGTAAACTCGCGCGCGAACGATACCTTACCATTTTCTATACAACATTAGATACTTTAATAACTTTTTTTTATTGCTAGTGCTGTATTTATTATTATAGCGGCAATAGAAATGCATCTGTAAAAATTTCAACTGTCTAGCTATCACGGTCTATGAAATACAGCCTTATGACAGACAGACAGACAAATAGACTGTGGAGTAGGGGGAAAAAAAACGGGACTATAATACTAAGTATTAGAGTCCCGTTTTTACCCAATGGTATCTCCAAAGGGATATATAATAGCGTTTCAAATCAAATGTTTTGCCAAATGCAAATATGGTAACCAGGTTTTAGGTATCTTTAGCAAAAGTTCGTCTTGGTAGTTATCACTGCAGTGTCAGGTGTTTTTGCTAGTTACTTAAGTTTAAAAATGACTTACTTTCTAGTTAATTAATTTGGGAAATTACTTACTTGTCGGTTTCTTTTAAGCTTAGAATTAAACCTGCTGATTACTCAGGCTTAGAAATTACTTCATTGCTAGTCACCGAGCTCAGAAATTGATTACTTGCGGGTTACTTCAGTTTAAAAATTACTTATTTACTGCTTATTTAAGTTGAGAGGTTTCTTACCTTTTAGCATCGTTTGACATTTATGGAATTGGAAGAGAGATCGACATTGCCTACATATTAGTATATCGAGAAACGTTCACTTCTGATTATTGCTTCAGCAATAAATCAAGATTGAATATGTTGTAAGATGTAAACATCGTCTACGACGTATTGTTAGGTTATATGTCAATATGGTCGTTTAATTCATTACGATCTATGGACACAGGAGCATTATATTTTTCAGTGTTGAGGAAAATAAGTACGTATATAGTACCTTACTATGACCACACTTGACGGTGGCGCTAGTGTGCTAAGTTGCTTAGATATAGTGAAGTGTACTAAACTAAGATGGCGATCTTTGTCGAGTTGTATTGACCTGTCTTCCTTATAAATAAAAGTATTTCTTTTGGCTACCGCCGAGTTTGCTCTCATATCCTATATACTGGTTAATATTCAGGTTAGCTACCTGAAAAATACGAGTATAATGCTCCTGTGTCCTCATTCCTCTGGTGCTCTCACTAGGTATTTCATGACAAAATATCTGATTTATTAATGGTATCTGTAAAGGCAGGTAGATACCTTAAAAATTAAGACGCTGTCAAATGCTGCAATTTTGTTACTATCAGACTGCGTAGGAGTGAAAGAGAGGCATCGATGGTGAAATCGAACAATTTAGGTAAAATCCGAAAGGAAACTTAATAACACAAGACTAGTAACGTAAATAAAAAATGTAACTTTTCTTGTCCCTCTTGATAAAGTTTTTCTGTTTTATTAATGGGTTTTCATACACATTCATACGTAAATAATGAAGATATTTACGTTACTTTATTTAGAATCAACATTGCAATTTTATTATATCGAGAAAATTTTAAGGAAACGTGTTTCGGACTTTTCTTGGCCTGAGGTAATGTGATCAAAATTAACACATAATTTTGTTACTTTGTTTTTTTTATTATTATTGTATTGTGACGGAACAAGCTCGAGGCCCACCTGATGTTAAGTGGACAAACCTCTGCCTACGACAGTTGCATTCATGACAACTCACGAATTACACTGCGCCCGTCACATTGAGACATATTTGTTAAGTCTCATTGTGTCTGTAATTTACTGCTACAAACTCAATACATTTTGCTAAAAATCTGTTCAAGTAAAGCTATGCTAGTCATAATATTTTTACCTTATGTTAGTGTTCATTGAACATTGCTTTTTATCAGAAACATAATGAAAAATTTAAAAATAAAATAAAACACTATGAATATCTCGCATGTTTCCCCGTCACGATTATATTATTTACTCTCAACTCTTACGCACAGTTAACATGGTTATTATTTAACCTGACAATTATCCCAGCCCGAGTATAACGGTCGTGACATCACGGTGTTACGATCGTGTTGCGCGTACGCAGCGAAAACGAAAGTGTGAAACGAGATCGAAAGTGGAAACTTGGTAGATGACAGTACCTTAAGTTCAACAAAACCTATAGCAAAAGCGCTAAGGTGACACAGCGCTTCAAAATCACTCAACAGACTAAAAGTAAAATTTTAATAAGTTGTAAAACTCCACCTCAGATTAATATTCTTGGCATTCACAAAAAATATTTAATATGTACCTACGGACATTTTGGCATCAAATAAATGCTGAAGTTTTTTTTTAATTTCTTGATTAATAAGTTGGCATCGTCTGGACCACTATGTCCTTATGAATGAAATTCTATTGTTAAAATTATCGTTGATGCCAATGGGTTAATAGGTGAATTGTGCAGTTAATATGCATTTTCACTCACGATTAATTGTGTTCAATTATATCCTAAACCAATCAGGTGCTGAAATTTTGAAATCGGACAACTGCGTCCTTGTATTTTTCTCTAATTTTTTTATTTTTTTTACGAATAAAAGGTCGTAGCTACCACGCGTAGCAAGCATTGAGATTGAACTTCATTTAATTCATTATTTTGTTTATTATCCTTTAAAAGCTTTTAATTGATCTGCATCGCCCCCCTAACTTGGTCCGTTTAGATATAGGCTGAAACTAGAGGCATCAAACTTCATTTATTAAATAAGTTGTTTTGCTCATTTTTTTAATTAACGATTTGGTTGCAATTAGATGCCTGTATGGTTGCTGGCTCTCACCTAGAAATAACAGGGTCAGAGTTTGGTCACTGTTTTGTATTACAGAGTGTTGTAGCATCGAAGTATGCCAAGCCGCGAACATGATCTCTTTTATATTACGTTTGTGACCGGGTTAAAGCTTGTTAAATAACAATTCATGTATTATTGAACCTTTCGCCAATGATTTGATATAATAGTGAACCGTAACTACGAAAGTTATTAAACATATTCTCTTTTTGGGGTCCGTATTAAAAGGGTAAATCGGACCATGTGTCCGTATAACCTTACGTTTGTGACTGATCTGTGGCTCGTACACGGAATAAATTACTATACATACTGTGAAGAAAGTGGACCTCAAAACTATAAACTTATTGAATTACAGATTTAAAACCAATTTCGTCTGCAGAAGATGGTGAGTGATAAGACTGACGACTGTATTGTCACTGGATATTACTACCTTTTTGCTTTCTTTTATTTTTATATTTTATGATATCCTTTCATATTTTATGATATGCTATCCTTGACAGCCAGTGAAATTACTGGCACATAAGACTTAACAACTATGTCTCATCAAAGTGACGGGCGTAGTGCAATTCATCGTTGACGAAATGCATCTGTTATAGGCAGAGGTTAGTCCACTTAACAACAAGCACGAGTTCCACCTATTGTTAAGCGGGCTGCCTATGAGAGATTAAGTTCGTTACATGCGGCAAACTGCACTGCGCCCATCACTCTGAGACGTAAAGTTGTCTCTTACCTTACCGGCACCCATACCCTTAAAACCGGAACACAGTAATGTGAACATTAGTGCTTGGCGGTAGAAATAGGTGACAGTACTTCTCCGCATGAACTCGCACACTATTTAGGTATATGCAATTAGGCAACTTATGCAACTAGTAGGGGCATTCTTATGGAAAATCACTTAGAAATAATCATGAAACATTTCCTGTAATTTTCTTCATAGTGCAAGGTCATTAAGATATGCATACATACATTATTGTATGTATAAATAGAACATATCTATAAGAGGACCATGAAATGATCGATGGTCATCAACATTTCCCTTCCGTGTATATAAATGTAAACATACATTTTCGATTTGGACGGTATGGATTTCTATAAATAAAGTCCAAATTTACCCTTACCCAATTAATTTATTTAAGGTTATTTTTTATATTATTTTGTTAATTTTAGTTAAGTACAATCATATATTGTTTATGTGTTGTAAACAATATTTGTTATGGGTATTCATTAGAAGAAATTATGTTTTACCTTTAAGACACTTTGGAAAAGGTGAAAACCGTGCTTTTTTCTCTGCGAATAATGATGTATTTTGTTTTTTTGACGTGGCAAATACTTTGCAGTGATCGTGATCACGGGATTGCTAATCGCCTTTATTTGTAAAAAATAATTTTGCCTTTTTTTTTCCTTCGCAGCGTAAAGAGAAAATCGTTTGGTCGGCGAAACTAAAAGGGTTTTGGTACGGAAACACAAAAAAGCTACATTTCCGAATGCAATGCCATGTGATGCAATAATTTTAGTACAATTCGCAATTGGCCGACCCTGATACTGTAATGAAACAATTGCACATATATAAGGAAGTTGTATTAATGGCTAAATCTTGATCGATCGCTTTCGGCAGTTTCGATTGAATGCTGAATTGATTTATATCATATATGTACTTACAGTAGGTATGTATGGTAGGTACCTAGCGTAATTTGAACTGTTTACTAAAATCATAAGTAGACTACTAAGCCACTTGTAGGTTTCTGTTGGTCGAATCACAACTTTTTATTTTTAAAAGTATTGTTATGTTAAGTGTAAATATACTTATATAACGTCGCCATCCAGTGCTAAACTAAGATTGAGGGCCACTGCTTTTCAAGTGATGAATAATAAACAAAAAAAAATAAGTAACAGCCTGTTGGCGCATAACATGGCATATACAATACTTTGATATCAAATTTATTTATTATTTTGCTACAGGCAAGTAAGTGTATCGATAACACTTTTTTTTCTCAAATAATGATTTGATCAATAAAATTATACAAATTCCTAATGCACATTATTTGCAGAAGTGCAAGTTGATTTAATGCTAGAGAGCATTCTACCAGTTTACCAGTTTTCAAAACTACGTGAATCTAGAATAGAATTAAGTAAGTTTTTTATATAATACTTAGTGTTAAATTCTTAAGCAGCCTTCATTTAAAACTACTGCCAGAGATTAAACCATAGTAATATAGTCTAAGTGTAAAATTTTGCACGAACTATTCAATGCAAAATTAACACGTCGATACAGCAACCTAATATACCCCAAATAAAGTCCTTGGCAGGTACTTCAGTTCCTTTCATTGTACATTGTTTGATAGGTCATTGTCTGAGAATCGGCGCATTCACACATTTACATACAAACGAATTGTTTTCACATGTGCTGTAAAATTACCTGTTGTTAATATACTGTTAAACTCGTCATATTGGAAACACTAGGGATGAGGATGAAAACCTGGGGGCCAAGTCTGCTAATTACATGTTCATATTCAGTATAGATTCATTCAAAATTCATACAAAAATCGGTAGTCTGCTGATCCCTTATGAATATATGAATCTATGACGAATCTAGGCTGGTTTGACGATATTGCCAACAAAAATAAAAAGAGAAGAGTAAGGTTATTCAGAAAACAATTTCGTTACTCATTTTATATTTATCAATATTTATTATTATTTTATTATTGTCTTTCCTTCTTCTGCTATAAATGGTGAGAGAGAGAGAGGAAGTGCCTGTGAGAAGATTTTTTTATAGTTAAGCAAAGGGCGCATATGTGTGTGTGTGTCATACAGATAAATAGCGAGAGTAGTATGACGGAAGTGTATTTGAGTATTAGTCTATCTTAATTTCTCTGCGTCTTCATATGAAAATTAAGTAGGTAACCATTGATTTACATTATTTTATATATTATTTTATGCAGGAAAAGACGGAACACTGAGCAATACCACAAGCAGTGTTCGCGATAATTATTTGAATAACAATACGTTTTCATCAAATAAAACCTGGATCAACTTTTTGCTAAGCATGAAGAGGCTATAAGAAGCGATCGATTTAAAACACGTACTGTCAAATTTTACTGTGTTCAGATCGATTTGAGAGGCTTTTGACTTTCCTTCAGCCCGCGTGTTCCTATTATGAAGTAGTATCTCTTACTTAGTTTGTGTGATATCATCTCTGTCTTTTAACTTATGGTGTTTTACCTTTGAAGAATTTAATAAAGGTTTGCTTAGATCAGCGCAGCCAGCCATGATTTTTATAATTGAATTTGACCAGGTGTATGAGTTTTGTATCTCTCTTATAAAGGGACGAAATAGATTTCGGAAATAGATGGCGTCCATACTGTGTTTCATGTAGAGTTCCTATCTAAAGAAAAAGTGGCCCGTTTTAACATTATTCAAATATGTATTTTATCAGGTACTTACTTTTACAATTTAATCAAATAATAGATCGAAAATAAGGAAAATTTTATGATAATATACGTCTCATTTCACAATTTGTTTAACTTTGGAGCTGTGCTAATAACCCTTATCAATTCAAATGTTCTATCCTATTCTAATGTCACTTTTGTCAGCTATCTTTTAAAAAAATCTGGCTCTGCGCAGCCACGATACTCGGCATTGTTATTCACGCTACTTTATTAACTTAGTTTAACAATAGAAAGTAGTTATGTAAACACACTTTAACGCCTCCACTTCGTCTCCTTTCCGTTGTTTAAATGTCATATGTCAAATTTAATAACTATAATAGTGTAATAGTACAGATAACATAATATGGGTTTCAAAATAGGTAAGTTAAGTTCTAACCAAATAGATCTAGATAGTTTAATATTTCTAGATATGTCTGGCAACTAATATTAAAAATACGAATGATTGGGTGCCAAACAACTTTCGGAGCGGCTGAACTGATTTTCATGAAACTTAGCGTTAGTATGCATTTATAAGTCCTGGAATGACAAGAGAATCTTAACTCAAGTTTTCAAAACAATTTCCAAAAGTACACCTTTACAACATTCAAAACACGTTTGAATCTAATCTAATCTAAATCTAATCTAACAGTTAAAATCTCAATTTGATCGTCACCAAGTAACGTTCTTTAACTGTTCTCTAATGCACTCGTGTCCAATGTATGCATAGCTGAAACAAAAAATGTTAAAATAGTTTCTTAATTTGTCCTATACTTTTTCTAACAAACAAAAGCCTTCATAACCTACGTTTAACGCATTTGAATATAAATTACCCCTTTAATATCATACTCGGATGTTTCACAATCTTTAATGCATCGGTTCCGTGCAATAGTATTCGTACAGGCAGTCTTAAGGTTTTTTCACACGAACATAGTAATTCTTACGTCCGCCACTCGACTAGCGATCGGTCGACCTTGTAAGCAATGCGAGTTACAAAACCTATGAGAAATAATACTCATGTGAGTCTTCACGTTCACGACTCTCACTTTTGTTTTTATTCAATGAGACATTTCTCAGTGCTTAAAATGATAAATGCTTGCTTTTGAGCATTTATAGTCGCGCAGATTCACAACTTGGTAGGTTAGTCACTTACGTAGACGTATTTCTCCAGTTCAAAATTTATATTACTTGCACATAAAAAAATACGATTAAAAAGAAGTGAACACTAAAAGCGATCAATAGTCTCAGCTATAAAACTTTTCTAATGAAAACTTTCTTAAAACAACACCGTAGAGGTTAAATTATAATGAACACAAAGAAAAGAGGTGCCAATATCAGTTTTAATTGCTTGTCGAAGCAGGCAATAAAGCACTAGCTATCTGTAACCATCCATCATAAAGTATAGAAAAAGCGCGAAAATCAATGTCATACAAATTTGGCGCGAAAGCTCACAACACAGCTGACATTCGATGTGCCATGCGGTTGGCGGCCATCTTGGTTCGACCTTGCTCCACAAACGCACCGGTTCGTTTCGCAACAGCCCGGTGGGAAAATTCGTTACTCTATCGGACTATATAACTCACTTTTGGCATTATTAGAATAGGTTTAATGCTTATTGCAGCCTCATAGTGTAAACATGCATTAGTCTAAAAAGTTTAAGACTTGCAGAATTGGAGCACGTACTTCGCAATTGAATGTATATTAACGTTATCAATGCTGCTAAGGTCATAAGAACAGCTGCACTCGGAGAATAAGATTCCAAAACATTAATTCGAAAAACGTGTCTCGCAAGTAAACGTTTTAATCGTCATAGAAAACTAGAGGAAAAGAAGAAATCGTTTCAAGGACCAGAAAACTGTTATAAACAGGGTTTCAAAAAATGACTAAAAACAAAAACAGTCCTAATTATAAACTTAACTGTAGCAAATAAATCTTTTACATGAAAATAGCATTAGCTCCAAAATTATACTCGAGTTTACACACAAATACATCTATATCCAAGTTTCAAAAACAACTTCGCTAAGCCAATAGTAAACTTTACTTCAATCCGGTGTGGGTATGAAGCTTTTTGATAAGTAATGCCGTAGTTATACCGCCTAAATATCGACCTCTGTCCGATAGCTGGCCACCGCTCCAAAACTGCCATATCACGACCTAATGCCAGCCACATTGTTTCCTAACATTACACAATGCCTTCTAAATGTTCCGATACATATACAGTACACGGATATTGTTGTGTACGGAGTTATAAAACAATGATATCTTGATTGGACTTATTAGGATTTGAATGCATGGTCACTAATTTGTTTTAAAATGAAACAGGGTTCAATGACATTTGTTTTAATAATTTAACAACAGATTATTGCAATCATTATACATTGATTGGGTGGGCTACGTAGTAAATCGAAATAAACACAGTAATAAGTATGAATAAAATCACTCGTAAAAAAGACATCAACGCGCTCCGTTTTGTCCTTGCTTGCGTTTATTTTAAATTAAAGAGAATAAAGATGCATTTTAGTAATACATACACAATACATACATAAATGAAACAATAAATTGTTGCCTCAATAAGTACAAGTAATATTTATATATTTATATGGTATATCATAAAATTTGGTAAATTGAAATTAAAAAACTCACTCATACGAAAGACATCGCACACTATCTGACACTGAGAGTGTACTCACTAAGACTTACACATACTACTCGGTAAAGCCTTTCAATAATTTATTGTTGATAGTGCCTGGCAATAATATAATGTAGAAAATATAAGACCTAAATTTTACTATATGTTTGAAGGTCCACCAGACAAATTTTCAGCAAAACCTTTTCACTATACGGTAATAAGATATAATGTATAATTCAAACCAGCAACCAACTGCACCGCAACTGACAACACAACGACGTAGCTATCATCGAATCATATTATATAATTGAACTATGACCTTCCTATCAATCTCATTTCACTTATTAAAATCTTACAATACATAACTGTATTGTTAGACGGCAACTCAATTAAATAGATCCATCAGTTAGACAGATTCAAGCGTAGAAAGTGAATCATAAACAATAGTTGATTTTCTCTCCGTTAACAATAGACAGGTTATGCGATCGTTTGAATATATTGAATAATCAATTATTTGATAACAATTTCATATATATTTCTGAATATTAATACAAGCACTATCACGTGCTAATCACATTTATAATTCTTTAGTGCAAATAATTTCACTCGAGCCAAAATCGAAGGTTTTAAAGCGTTATAACACGAACACAAATTGATAAAAGAGTTATAAAAAAAATTAAAACATATTACTCACGTGTAATATGTGAGTAAAAGTAATAAAATAAGTGTGTAATATGTGAGTAGAATATTAAAAAATTAATTCTCTATGAAAAATTAATCACTCATATAAAAGACATCAACGCGCTCCCCTACATTCTCATATTATTTTTTTATGTATTATAATTTAGTTCAATACATTTGTAGCTGTGTATAAGGTTTATAAATTATGTTAAACTACGTTACTTTTTGAAATTAAAATAGTACTATTTTTTTTTACATTGTTATGATTGCAATAACGCCTGCTAAGCGGATTACATTACAAAATTACAAATATACGATAGGAAAAATCCCGCACATGACTTAAATTTTTCCTATCGTATATTTGTAATTTTGTAATTAAAATAGTACTGTTTCTCATAAGGTACTACTAAATATATTTTTAATACCCTGTTCCAGAAACGTATGTTTGCGTTGGAGCGCTCAGATATTCTAAACTTCATATTGATACTTCAAGTAAAGACACAATGCATTGATAAGTGTATCAGTAGTATCAAAGTTAACCTAGGTTTTCTAAGTAAACCTAATAATCTTACCTTGCTACGAGGTATTACCACTACAACATGACTAGAAGCTAGCATTGGTTAGAAGTTTTAAAACTCGTGATATATGTTCGATCGTGAGTATTCGTGAGATATTATTATATTGTGATGAAAGCTTATACTTACAATAAGGCCCAATTTCACCAAACTAGGGTTAAGTTATTCCGCGTATAATTTTTAATTAAAAACCATTTCAATGTGATAATATAGATAACCTATTTAACCTGCCTATGCTGTCGTGGAACGTCAAAGCTAGTAGTAGATGTAAATTGGTTGTATTTCTGTCATGAATAAAAGGAAACTCCTTGGTTTGCTTGGCTTTTATGACATGCATCGTGGACACAGATTTAGTATATAATATCAGCTGTAGTAAAGTAGCCATGTTTGTTTTTAGTTTACGGAGTTAAACCACCAAATTCGACGATATAACTTTCATTTTGAATTTCTTTTCCTTATTTTTCAAATTAAAAAAATTATGACCGTGACAAAATGGAAATTATGACGTATATTATATGTGATATTTATTTGTATACAGAGATTAAAGTTATTTTTGAATAATTATACCTTAGTTTGGTGAAAATATTACATTAAATTGTACTTAAAATTAGAATTTAAATAATTACCAATATAACACTGTTTTTTTTTGACCTGTTGTTGATCAGTTTTCAATGGCGCTTACAGCAGTGCCAATATATCTACGAAATCAAAACAATACACTGTAATTATCCCATTTCCAATGTTGTTAGCTACTTAATATTGTCTATAAAGAAAATTATTTGTCTGTTCTTAACGAATACATCTTCTAATTCTATTGTCGACTTTGATATTAGCCAACGTAGCTTTTATTTTACCGCTTTCAAACCACAAAGGTTTTATTCCGTTTCGATAGTTTTCCCGATATAAAAATAATCTAATTTATTGAAATTAGTTTTTACCTTCAAGAGATTTCGCTTTCTACCCGTGATATTTTATAAAATATATTTTTTATTTGTTATGTAATTTGTGATATGGCGATATGTCAGAGATTCCATTTTATTGAGATTTAATAACTTTATTAAGAACTACATATTTGATACTCGTACCAAATATTTTTCTGATAGACCACCTTTTCTTCAAGGAGAACAAATTATTTTGCCAAAACTAAAACTTGTTCTATTCATTTTTTTTTTTTTGTGTGTGTGTATGTTATTGTGACTGAACAAGCCCGAGGCCCACGTGATGTTAAGTGGTCTAACCTCTGCCTATAACAGACGCATTTCGTCAGCGACGAATTGCACTGTGCCCGTCACACTGAGACGTCCAGTTGTGACGTTTTAGTTTATTTATTTCATTTATTTTTGTAAATAACTAACAAATTTCATAAAAGGGTCACGAACATCCCGTTTATACGTTACATATTGTTCTCAGTAAGATATTATTTACAGTCTATATTTAACACAACAAATATTAAGATTACTTACACAAATCCCATGGTGGTCGTCCTTCACTATGTAAATGGTAGAGTAAATAGCAATGTATGCAATATAGCCTTGCATAGAATACGCCTTCTGGCGTTGTAGCGAGTCAACGGTAAAAATGTATTTATTATTCAAAGAATAATTGCGTGAGGTGCGCAGAGGGTGATAACGTGATTAGGTTTAACAAAATGTGGCGAAAAATCGCGACACCTTCAGTATTATTTAGTTTAGGAAATTTAGTTGCATCGCACCGTCTGCCAAATAAGAAACACGCCATAATGATAAAGACGCTTTGTTAATCGAAGACTATAACAGATAATTACAAGTATCTAAATTTTATGTGAAGTTTATTATCACTATCACTAAATAGTATAAACAAAGTCGCTTCTCGCTGTCTGTCTGTCCCTATGTATGCTTTGATCTTTAAAAATACGCAACAGATTTTGATGTATTATTTTTAATTGATAGAGTAATTCAAGAGAAAGGTTTATATGTATAATACATGCATAATATATTCGAGAAACACTGATAATTTTAGAGGTTTCTAATGTGATGTCGTAAATAAACACATTTTTGCGGTTACATTGCAAACGCTGACTGAACTCAAGAGATAGATCAAAATAATGTACTACAGAATTGTAAACATTAAAAAGGTCTACAAAAAAGTCTGCAATGGTATGCTCTTACGGATAACCCACAAAAATTTTATGTTCCAATCATTTGTAAATGTGATTTTCGCTTAGCACGCGACAGTGCTTGTAATCATATTTATAAACATGAATGCATCTAGGGGAACGAATTTCGTGATGGTAGAAATAAAAAGGACTACACTAGAAGAATAATACTTAGCGTAAGAAAATTATGAAATATATGTATTTTTTTTTTAATGTTATTCGGTGGCAAACAAGCAGACGGCCCACCTAGTGGTAAGCGGTTACCGTCGCCTATGGACATTTGCAACATCAGGGGCGTTACCAATGCGTTGCCGACCCTGTAGTATTCTTTTAACACCCGTTTTGAAGGAATCCATACTGGAGCTCTGCGGAAAAACGTTAAATGGAAGATCATTCTACATTTCGCAGGTATGCGGTAAGAAGGAACGCATAAATAGAGCTGTGTGAGACTTCGAGGTCTTCTTTACAGGGTCTCAAACATATCGTTACTTAATTGTCACCAATCAGGTAGCATAGCAGTTATAAAACTTATAAGAAATACACGAGTGCAATTTGTAACTTCCGAAAGAAATCCAAACATTTGCCAAGCAGCCCCGCCCAGTAATTAAGGCAGGCAACTGAACTTTGTGTGCACGGTTTATAGCGCAGAACGCTTTCTCTACACGACCTTGCATTGCACGGTTCCGCCATAGTAACATGACTCAGATCTGTCTCAAGATCAAATGTTTTGCACTCGCAATAACTAAATGGATACATTTACTTTGGAAATTGTAACAGCTTAGAACGGACACAAAGGTTTAATACTGTGCTGTATCAACAGGATTGTCCACTGCTTAAAACAGCCTCCCCCATTATAGGGAGTTTCCGGCTGATGTTCGATCTTCACCGCCAGCTTGAGCCTTACCGCATCGTGGAAGGGCATTTTGCGAATGCCTGGCTAGCTACCACCCTCAAGTAGAAAATCTGTTGCCAACCACCTAACAGTGTGTTTCGGCAGCAGTCCTTGAGAGCCAGTAATTCTAGGTTAAGCATGTTAACACCTTCGACCATATCATCAACTAACAATAGGTGAGATTGTGTTCAAAGGCTTACCTATTAGGAATAAAAAAGACACTGAAACTGTAATGTATTGGTATGACGCATTCCACCATGCGAGTGAAATGTTCGTCCCGTCAAAATAACACATTTGATGACACATTTTGAAGCAATGATGGCCAAGCGGTAATAGCTATGGACTGCCGCGCCGCAGGTCCCTGGTTCGATCCCAACCGCCGGCTTCAGCTTCCCGCATGGTGGAAGGACATTTTGCGATTGCCCGCCTGGCTAGCTACCACCCTCAAGTAGAAAATCTGTCACCAAGCACCTAACGGTGTGTTCCGGCAGCAGTCCTTGAGAGCCAGTGAAATTACAGGCACATGAGACTTACCAACTGCGTGTCAAAGTGACGGGCGCAGTGCAATTTATGACTTGTGATGAAATGCATCTGTTATAGGCAGAGACTTCACTTAACATCAGGGGGGCCTCGAGCTTGTTCCGTCACAATAACATAAAAATAAAAAAAAACATTAAAATAAGCAACTTTATTCCTTACATATTTCGGTAAAAATGTTACAACAATCCGCGTTCCGTAATTTTAAAACTTACACATACATTATTTTCTGTTCATTACACATCTTATAATGAATCATGCGCGCACGCAGCTTTCGCGCTCATCCATTTGTGTTACGTCACTGATATGATTCTGACACATTGAACAAAAAATTAATCAAATCTAACTGTACCTAGTTACATAATAACTAGTTCAGTCGACCGAGGACAACGACTAACGACTTGATACAATACTTATCGATGTTCTGCTTCCGTGTGGATATGATCTTAATTCTCTTTGTACCCCTATTCGACTTAATTAGGGTCGCTACAATAATGTTTTTAAATAAACAAGGCATGAAAAAACTAATTATCTCTAAGAGTACAAGAACATAACATGTATTGTATGAAGTTATTTTTTAACACCATAAGTAATATTTTCCGTATACTGGACTAGACATGCCTTAGGAATAATGATAATCTAAATGTTTGCATGGTGGAAGGGCATTTTACGAATGCCCGCCTGGCTAGCGACCACCCTCAAGTAGAAAATCTGTCGCCAAGCACCTAACGGTGTGTTCCGGCAGCAGTCCTTGAGAGCCAGAAAGATTACAGGCTAATGAGACCTAACAACTGGACGTCTCAGTGTGACGGGCACAGTGCAATTCGTCGTTGACGAAATGCGTCTGTTATAGGCAGAGGTTAGTCCACTTAACATCAGGTGGGCCTCGGGCTTGTTCCGTCACAATAACTTAAAAAAAAATATATGTAAAATAAAAACCGGGACCAAATTCCAATACTAAGTAAGTAAAAGTATGAAGTATCTTTTTGAAGTCGGTACAATGCTGATATCAAACACTGAGCTCACATAAGTTTACCTAACACAAAAAGTATCTACTCGTAGATTGGATGATCCAGTTAAAAGTTATGCCTGGGAATATATAAAAAAAACTTGTAATTTATTTGATAAGCAGTCATTTGACCTCAACTCACCTGACCTAATGGAAGAGACGACGCAGTTGATGGTAGAACATGCAGGCCTAGAAAAACTAAAGAGCCTTAACATACCTATCAGAACATATGTAGATTACGAGGCTCTGTTGACGATTTATATAATCGATAAAATCTTTATATTTTCGTCTTTACCTTCTACAGTACCTTAGTCTGTATAGGGTTAAATAGTATAAATATATCATCACCTAATCCTTCAGCTTTCGTAAAAAACAATTAAATTTTGTCCACTTGGCCAGGTTTCCGACAGTGTTTAAATCAAATCCCTAATCCAAATAAACGAGGTAATTATACAATAGAAGAAAGCCTGGAACTTCTATTTATTCAACCGAATAAGGTCACAACTCACAATCTATAAAATTTAAAAGTCAGCATCACTCATATATATAAGACAATAATTTGAGTATGAAGCTCAATAAGATGATACCTAAATTGAAGACAACCCTGACATTGCAGCTAAAGGCACGTCCACACGGAAGCAGTGGGACGTCAGTTATGTCGTCAAGCCACATTGTCACGCGCCAGTAGCTGCCCTCGCCCGACTGAACTAATTACCTAGTTACTTATCATTAATTCTCGCCTCTCAGATTAAAGTGGAAACTCGAGCCTGTGGCGAGGAATTCTAAATAATAAAAAATTTTATCCCCCTTGTAGCTAGGTTAGCTGAAAATCCTAAACTAACCATGATCGTCATTCAATAATAACAAATATTTTTAAAATATTTTATGAAAACATGAAATCAATATTTTAATAAAACACTTAAAAAATACATAAATATATCTAGTGACAATTCCGCCTAATTTTCCTGTTAAGCCGACGTGACGTCACAAACGCCACGCAGCCAAACCGGAAGAATTTTCGACGCGTATCGATTCTACACGAAGCTTCGTGTAGAAGCGACACGCGTCGAAAATTCTTCCTTTTCTATTTATAAAATGTTTTCATAAAATATTTTAAAAATATTTGTTATTATTAAATATGGATTTCCGCAAAGTAACGCCTGAATCTATGCATCATGAATATAATAATTTTTATTATCGTCATTCAATATTAATTTATCGAGTATTAAATAATATTGAATACCTACAAGCAATATCTTGAAATGTTGTTGAACACCAACGCATCCATGACTCCATAAGTTACCTTTAGGAGTTCGGAGTGTTTTCCATACAAACGCAGTTTCGTCATACTTTAAATAACAAGTGTTCAAATTCGGTGAAATTTTGAACGCATATTGCTGATCCTAATATGTTTGCCAGTTTTTAGATTTATTATTTATAATACCCCTAAATATCAAAATAACAATACCCATACAAAACGATAATACGAATTATTTTGGAAAATACTTTATTTTACGAAAATCTGGCAAACTAAAAAGATATTAGGCTCAAGGATATACTTGCAAAGTTTCACCGAGTTTGAACACTTAGTAGTTAAAATATGACAAAACTACCTTTGTATTGAAAGCGCTCCGTGAACTCTACTCTTAAAACCTTCATGAATATAAAAAAATGCTCTTACTCGTAACAAATTGAATCAATACTGTACTGTATCAGCCGGATTGTCCACTGCTGAACATAGCCTCCCCTATCCAGGGGGTTCGCTTGGCAAGCGTCTTGGAGATCGCAGTATCAGGTAACAGTTCCTTAGAAGGCGCTGCAACGGTCTGGTATTTTTCCCTTAGTCTCCTCTTAAAACACCCACGCGAAGAGCTGGGAGGTGACACTATATCCCGGTAACCCACGGATTAAAAAAAAAATATGTAAAAGAATGATTTAACGTGAGTAACCTCTTAGCGCCTGCAGTTCGTCGTCCATTTCTATTGTTATATTACGAGTATCTACGATGCGCAGGGATTATATGTTGCAATTGAACCGAATTTTTTAATCGTAATGCAGACGAATAACAACAAATAATGAAAACCATACAAATGCGGGTTGTATTCCAGCTATGGATCTCGAAGAATACGACAGCAAGATATATGGTAGATAGGTTTCCTGTGGGATGCCGGGTTAGAATTGCACCTCCCCATATCTTCTCGTGGTTGTCGTAAGAGGCGACTAAACGGAAAAATACTGAAAAGTGAGCAGCAGCGCCTTTTAAAGAACTCATATCTAACACTGCGATCTCCAAGACGCCTGCCAAGCGTGGGGATTATGGCTAATACCCCTATATAGGTGAGGCTGTGTTCAGCAGTGGATTATTCGACTGGTACAGTACAGTACATTCTGTGTTGTCAGAATCCTTGATGTGCCAGTCCATGTCGCTCTAGTCTTATTTTTTATATAAACCTAAGTTATTGTATTGCAGAAATCGATTGTTGTTTTATAAAATGTTGCATGCATAGTCTACAATGAAAAGAGGCATTAAAACCGTATTAAAACGTAAAACGTTCTTTGAGTGATAAAGATCTGGTCACACAATAGTATTCCCATACATGATACAATAGAGTCATTAACTTCTACAGACAGGCAAGACTTTTATGAAAATGCACATAATTTAGTTTATATAATTTCATTGCAAAAAAAAGTTTGCCAAATTTTTCTGAGTGACACGCAGTGTGTTACCTAACTTCGAAAAATGTAATTGAATACCAAGTCCCCGTGAGCTTACTAATATTAACATGTGCTAATGCTATTACTTATAAATTGTTATTACTAATAAAGTGTTATAAATTGTTATTGTTATTATACTTATAATTTGCTATAACTTAGAAATATAATACAACCGAAAAGTAGACTTATGAAAAAAAATAAAAGAAATTATGACAGTTACAAAGAAGACAAAAAAAATACCTGTATATCTATTAACTAATCGGGAAAAACTTTATATTGTTATGTTTGCAATAACGCCTGCTAGGCGAATTACATTACAAAATTACAAATATACGAGAGAAAAAATTATAATCATGTGCCGGATTCAAACCCGCGTCCTTCCACTACATCCAGGGTATGCTGTGACCACTTGAGCTAACATGACATGTAAGCTCAAGTGCACATGACTATAACTTTTTTTCTCGTAAATCAGTAATTTTGTAATATATTCGGACTGCCTCGTTGGTTCAGTTGTGTAAAGCGTCTCCTTGGAATTACGATGTTCTGTATTTGATAACCTGAGTTACAAAATCACAAAGAAAAATAACTATATCGTTGCAATTTTGTACAAAATCACAAACAAACATTTTGTAAGCTTAACTGCTTGGTAGGCGTTAGTGTAAATAATTATTATATTGAGATTTGACAAAGAAACTTTCTGCGCATATTTAGAGCCTCTGTATGCCGGTAGATGTCACTCTCAATTTTTAGACTGTAAATGTTTAAATCATCATCATCATCAGCCGGAAGACGTCCACTGTTGAACAAAGGCCTCCCCCATAGAACGCCACAAAGAACGGCAATTAGCCACTTGTAACCACTGGCCTTCGAGAAAGTAACCCGAAGAGACGCCATTCTATTAGCTTTGTAAGAAACAAATTTCTGTCAATTTTTCTCATATCGAAACACGCTCTAATTGGCTAAGCCACGACCACGTGATTTATAGTGATGGGACGGAATGAATGTGTAATTTTAATCGATATCGATATGGTGCATATTTAGAACATCAACGTGGTAATACATCTATAAACATCTTAAGCGTTGAGTGTGAATTCTATTTATGCTTGGCTCTAAGAAGTAGGTAAACAATGGAAACTACTGTGTAACAAAACCTAATGTTAGCAAATTACAACGTCAAATACACTTACAAACTGCTGTATTGGCAGGATTGTCCACTTCCGATCACATCCTCCACCATTTAGGGAGAGTTTGCCATAATTCCCACGCATGGCAGGCGTCTTGGGGATCGCAGTTTAAGATATCAGTTCCTCAGAAAGCACTGCTTCCCACCTTTCGGTATTTTACCTTTAGTTACCTCTTACAACACCAATGACACCGATAGCAATGGTGGAGTAAAATTCTAGCACGGTAACCCACGGGATACTTATCAATTAACACTTATAAATTAACATGAGTCACTCACCGTGTCTATTCTACTAAGTCTATTTTTAATGAAGTCAGCGCATTTTAGCTAATCCACATAATGTAAGTTAATATTTTAGTTTTTACAGCTATCAATAAGAGAAAATAAAATACAGAAGAAATATGAAGCAGTGATGGCTCAGTGCCATTGGCTATGGACTGCCGTGCCGCATGTCCATGGTTCGAATCCCGCCGCGGGCTTGAGCTTGAAAGCATGGTGGAAGGGCATATTGTGAATGCCAGCCTGGCTAGCGACCACCCTCAAGTAGAAAATCTGTCGCCAAGCACCTAACGGTGTGTTCCGGCAGCTGTCCTTGAGAGCCAGTAATTCTAGGTTAACCTGAACAACCTCTTCGACCACATCATCACTTACCAGCAGGTGAGATAGTAGTCAAAGGCTATGTAATTAACAACTATGTCTCAAGGTGACGGGCGCAGTGCAATTCGTGACTTGTAACGAAATGAATCTGTTATAGGCAGAGATTAGTCCGCTTAAAAAAAAACTAAAACAACGGAAAAAAAATTAAGTTAGAATACTCTTTCTAACTTATAATTTTACCAAACTCATTCTAGCTTACTAAATATTGTTTTATAAGCTTTAAGTTATATATATATATAGGTTATAAATAAAGTAATTACTATGATTAGCATCTCTTAAAATATTAAATAACCTAATCAAATATCAAACTACGACATTATTGAAAAAAATTAGATCGCTGAGTATTAAGAAATTCGGTATTTGAAAATATTAAAAATGGTTTATTATATAAGGCTTCCTTCGAAGTGTAACAGGTTTAGGTATAAAATAAGTATTTGAGTGTGTTTAGATATACATAAAACTAATTCAAACAAGTAAAATAAAGATCTTTTATACAATACATATAATAAATTGAATAATAATAATAATGGCTATATAATAAGTGTAGTAGATCTTTTACTAACTATGTAAGACAAAACTATATAGATAGAAATTAATAAGTTGTACGATATCTGTTTAAATTCCACTGTATCTTTTGAGAAGCAGTGATGGTCCAGATGACTATGAAATTCCGTGTAGAAATTCCATGGTTGGAATCAAAAATTTACCATAAGAAGGGTAACATAATATCGACAATTATCTATATAAAATCGATATACACCACCATAAGCATTGTAATCACAACACTAGGAGGAAGGATATTTTAAATTTGGAGTGTGTCTGATACAACACACTAGTTGCCAGATAGACCGAACCATGAATTCCACTCTCGAGGTTAGTTTCTCGATGCCACTGGCTACCCGCGACTTTCACGATGTCGTCCACCTGGTGCGGGGCCTACAAACTATACGTCTTCAGAAATGTTTAAATGCGTCAACTACAATTGGCTTTAAAAATAGTTCAATAAACCTGGAAGCCCACGCCGGAAAGGCGATACGTATAGTACTGACCTCCACCAAGGATTTCTACTTAAAGCATGACATTCAAACCAATACGGATGTATACAATGAACTGGTTTTACAGTTTACAGTTACTTTTGTTTATTTTTGGACACTAAAACCTTTCTGGTTCCGAGTTCCTATTTTTTTTTTAGTTGTTGTGACAGAACAATCTCGATGCCTACCTGTTGTTAAGTGGACTAACCTCTGCCTATAACAGATGCATTTCGCCAACGACGAATTGCACTGTGCCCGTCCCACTGAGACGTACAGTTGTTAGGTCTTATGTGCCTGAAATTTTACTGGCTCTCAAGGACGGCTGCCGGAACACACTGTTAGGTGCTTGACGACAGATTTTCATAAAGCATAATAATCAAGCCCTAATAGATTTTTGCCTTAATCTAGCATTGTCACTTAAATGGTATAGATATGTTTAAGAAGCTTATCATTAAACCATGTTTTTTATGTTTTGTGTTCCTATATATTTGGGCAACTCTGCAGGTGTCATGGTCACGGGGTTATTGAATATTTTTCAGCAACAATATTTGTTGCCCAAAAACGTCTTTATTATGAATCATTTCTTGCGACATATTTTTTAAACATTCAACAATAAATCGTTCCTACACAAAAAAAAATCGCCTCGTCCGGGTGTTAACACAAAATGTTGTTTCAGAAACACACACTGTTCATTTCGTACAAAATACACTTACTTAACGAAATATAAACAATATGTTATGGATGATCGCCTTAATAAATATGATTCTATGGATGATTATTCATAAGGTTATCAAACCTTTTATAAATTGCCGCATTAAGGGTGCTGGCATACACACAATATGTTTGCCAATATTCACAACAATGTCGTGCGTATGAGGACTGTACTGTCGTATTCTTTAATTAGAAAAACATCTTCAATTGTCATCTTCAACTTCACCGCAAAAGTTCATAACACCGTTGAACAATTTGCAACAGGTAAATTAGGCGGAATTGACACTAGATATATTTTTTAATAGTTTTATTATAATATTATTTTGGTTTTTTCTTAAAATATTTTAAAAATAAACTACCTCTCTAACCTCCTAACTAATTCTCGTGCATATATCAGTGAAGATAAATGCGAACATTCTTGCCTGTTTGTTAAGATCCTTTCGCGATAGATCGAATAAGATCTTTTTCGTAAGATTTTCTTAGAATGCGCTATTTCGAAATACTAGTTATACCATAGACCTAGGATTTTTTCGCTAAGCCTATGATTTATACATTCTATCTCAAGGAAAACACAAATATATCACTATAAAAAAATATTTCAAACAGACTGACAAACTTACTTTCTCATTTATTCGTATTAGTAGATTATGTAAACCTAATTCACTCGCGATTTAAGAATATCATATCATCGTACATTATGAATATCATCATAATATGACAATATTTCTCGGACAAACTTCGTCCAGGTAACATTTCTATTATATCTATACTAAATCAATTAAAACACACCCACTATCTCACGTGATGGTAGGTGATGATGTGGTCGAAGAAGTTGTTCAGGCTAACCTAGAAGTAGATAGACCTGCCGAAAAACATCTCGACAAGACATCAATCCCATAGTTTTATATGTCCTCGCATACACACATCATACATTATGCACCATCATACATCACACGGCCCACCATTGATCAAAGGATAAGGCATCCTTTCATTAGGAGGGGTTTGCTCTAATCCCTTGTAAAGTTTGCCATCGCTTGTAAACAAAACGTAACCAATTTCTCCATCTTTCCAGATTCACGAGCACATGACCCCAGACGAACTACGGAGCGTCTTCCACGTAGACCACCACACCCTCGTGCCTGAATACCACCTGGTCCAACTCATCCACCACCTGTCCAGGCGGCACATCCCCACCTCTCACAACACCAACTCAATACACCCCGGAAAGATACCCCACGAGAAGAAAACCAACAAATGGAAGACAGAAACCAGTCCACCATCTTTACTCAACGACGAAATGTTCCTAAAAGCTAAGGAGTCCATCAAAGATGTTGACATTTTCGGAGACTTGAACAATACAGTTAGTGTACAGTTCAGTGTGTCGAATTCCAGTGAGAGTGATAGTGAAGAGTTCAGTGATAGGGAACACCACACGGATGACGAGGAAGATGTGCATAGGATGGAGCTGGATGCCTTTGGGAGGCAGTTGAAGCTGGTCCTAAAGAAGCAAGAAGGGCTGGTGAAGAAGGATGGTTTGAAGATGTGGAGGGCGTTGCAGAATGAATCGCTTCCACATGGGGTGGATTATGAGGAGATGGTTTCGGTAAGTAATTCTTTAACATTGTTAACAGCTTGCTTTAGAATGCGACAGTGGTATGTCCTCTTTGGATGTTATACCAAGAGGAACACTAAGGAAAAGCCAACTTAAAGAAAATGGGCTAAATGAGTAGCGTGCACGTACCCATGAGTAGGGCTTGGCTGCACATTACATACATAACAGGTCACTTCACTATTTCAACGCCTTTTAAACCAACTGGTTTTTTTTTTATGTTATTGTGTCGGAAAAAGCACTAGTAAGCGGTATCCTCTGCCTATAACAGATGACGTACTGGACTGCGCCCGTCACCCTGAGACATACAGTTGTTAAGTCTCATCATATGCCTGTAATTTTACCGGCTCTCAAGGACTGCTGCCGGTGCTGTTAGGTGCTTGGCGACAGATTTTCTACTTGGTAGCAGATATAGTACCAAACAAGAGTATTCCTTAGGAAGGTTGTCATCAGGCAGGCGGCTGGCCATGAAACCGATGCCAAAACTTTATACTATATGGTCTTACTTTTTATGTTTGTAAAGCAAAGGTATGTTATACTAATAAGAAGAGCATTACTAAAAATTCCACAATTATATCATTTCGAATTTTGAGAGTTAATTTC
The DNA here is from genome assembly GCA_963890685.1 of Plagodis pulveraria. Classification (NCBI taxonomy): domain Eukaryota; kingdom Metazoa; phylum Arthropoda; class Insecta; order Lepidoptera; family Geometridae; genus Plagodis; species Plagodis pulveraria. Next base: position 11,569,711 of record OY982971.1, read on the forward strand.
TTCATTAGGTACCTTTGCAAACAAACTTTTGATTTTGCTAGAAAAATAGGAAAGCTCAACACTTACCCTGTACAGTAAAAAATTAGCCAACTGCGATTTGGACTATAATATAATCATAACTTTTTAAGGCTAGAATGCTCGTGGCGTTCTCTATACAAACGTAGTTTTGTCATATTTTAAATACTTACTGTACAAGCTCTGTGAAACTTTGCATGTATGTCCTTGCCTTATATCTTATCAAAAATAATTCAACAAATCGTTTTGTATGGGATCTGTAATTAACAATTCACATATACCAAACAGTTATTCGAATATTTTTTAAACAACTTAATTTTACGTAAATCTAGCAAACCAGAAGCATAGATCAGGCTCAAGGACCTACACACAAAGTTTCACCGAGTTTGAATTCTTAGTATTTAAAATATGACGAAATTACGTTTGTATGGAAAGCTACACGAGCACTGTAGCCTTAAGCCTGCACCGAGGTAATTGTGAAATATTTAAGTTCGTTTGATCCCTTTCTGTATCTTTATTTCTTAATTTTGAGTTATGCTATTAATATATACGATATTTAAGGATTCATTCAATAAATCGTACACTTTAGAAACACGATTGCTTAAAGTTTTCTCGTTAGAAAAAAATCCAAAGATATATCTAAACAATTAAAGAAACCCTTAGTACGGTGAAAATACTTCACGGAAAGTCATCAGTTTTTGAATAATAAAAAAACAACGGGTTTTCTATAACGTATACATATTACATTTTTCAAATAACTATTTGTTTTTATTATACACAGGAAATAGCTAAATTCACGCACGTTCCGCCCATTTTAGCCAGAGCCGCTATGTTTTCTCCCTGTCCCCTTTTAGTACAGCATCGGCCGTCGGACAGGGACGGATGCTGGCGGCGTGCCTTACTCACGCACACATACGCGAATACCTAAAAAGCTCGGTGTGCTCTTGAAGATTTCTATGATCAAAGAAAACAAGTTTCCATAGCTAATCGTATAGCACATTGTTAGACTATCAATATTACGTAACAAACTCGCTTCTATTAACATGCATATTAAAAAGTAGTGAAACAAGATCAATCGCTCTAGAAACCTAAATTCCCATCAAATTCAATGGAAAATAAATCTTAAGATGATACAAATAAGAAGGTATTATACTACGAATAAATAAAGTAAAGAAGTATAACTCTGATACAGTGAACGCTTTGATTTCGGCCTCATCGAATTCACAAGTAACAAAACACGCACTATTTTCCAAATTCAATTGGATTGGTTAATTGATTTGGCGCTTAGAAATGATCGCATCTGATTGGTCGCGTCAAAGTGATGTTGTCACTGCCGTCATTGCCTAAGGTCAAACCGCACTACTGCGGTACAGAGTGCGGCAGCGAAACGGCACGGCTCGGGAAATATTAATTTGTATGGATTTATAAATGGCGTAAACCGCACTATGAGGAGAGACGCGGTGCAGTAAATTATCTAGTTATTTCACGTTCAAACCACGTTTCAACAATTCATAAGACCTTACTTTAGGTTCTAAAATCTGTGTGAAATCGATCATTATCTCTGAAGAGTCGTAAAAAAGAGTTTTTCGAACGAGAATTTTGTTATATCTTGCACCCAAATATAACACATATTAATTTTTCAGCTAAATCTGCTTCTTTGCAAGCCACCACGATTATTTTACATCGGCGACTTCATACATTTCGAATTTTTGCCATTAGTTGGAAAAACCGTTCTGCTACGCCGTATTGCTATTGTCAACGAAAAAGTCGCGCCACTTAGCTGCAGCACTGCTCTGCACTCTCTGTAAATGCATATTAGGGGTGCTTACCATTTGAAGTTAGATTCGCTAAAATCGCTAAAAACGATCACACTCCCAAAAAGTTGTTCCACAGTTGGCGTTATTTTCGCCATAAACACTACATCTAATGTCAAAAGTGACAGAAGTGGCAAATTTTAGTGGCATTCTTAGCGTTCTTACCCTAAATGGAACAGGGGAGAGCAGTTACAAACAATCACAGTGATCACTACCATAGACGCAGAATGTGATCAAAATTATCGAAAATAACGTTATTAGCGTCAAATGGAATATACCCTAAGTAGTGACAGCCGCTTCGCGACGAAACGCTGTAGTGCGTTCCCAGCTTTAGATACGCGTGGATGGCGTTATGCTACAATATGTAAGCTTGTTTACGTACTCATTTTCTATTACAGGTTTTTTCAATAAAATATTTTAGGTTTTTCATGCAATTTATTTCAGTAGATTGGAATTACTATCTTGGAAATAATATTGTATTTTAACAAAACTCTGCAAACTATAATAAATACTTTTAACTACTACAACGAAAGCATTTAGTCAACCTAGCTGCCATTTCAGGCTTGCAGGCAGTCTAAGCACTCCAGCTGTCTACCAGTTGGCAGCGTGCCCAGCATACCCAGAAATATTTTTCTAGTATTCCATTGTACCAAATTAAGTAGATGGATTATATATATACCTATTGGAAGTAACAATACCGCAGCCATAGGTGTGACAACTGACAACTATCAACGTGGCAGTTGATGTAGTATTTATATGTTTTAATTTTATGTTTTAGGTACAAATTACATTATAGTTATCTAGGTATAGATCTCAAGCATGACAGCTGCCAAAATGACAGTTAATATCATATTTTACCGTTTATATTTCATATTTTGGATTAAAATGACATAAAAGTACCTAGAAATTACTCTTACGTATAATAGCTATAAGACCAAAAATCAATTTATTTGTAATTTTTATGTCCTTTGTATTCCAAAAATTAAATCAATACTGGGAAATACGACATCAACTGACACTTTGACAGTTGTCAGATCTAAGCCCTACTTCTAGGATATTTTTATGTCATTAGAAGCACAAATACTAAATTAGAAAATTGAGGACCTTTATCAAAGTTTTTCTATGACATTTGTAGTACATGTTTGACATAAAAAATCGAGAATACGAAAAAAAAAATTTGAATTGTTTGCACAAAAACAATTGTCAGACTCCATGTTCCGAAGTTATTTGACTTCATGTAAAATTCATGTTGCATAAAACTATCCAGGGTAGTCAAGTATGGCTTTCCAAAATATTGTTATTTACTCGTTTATACAAGTTATTCCCGATTCTTTTATATCCGTATGGCTTCTCCACCATTTTACTACATAGTATGGTATTTTTTCAGAATTAAACAACGTAGAAGAACATTGATAAATTCAGTTGAAAATTCCCGTGTTACAACCGCATGACTCGACCCCACGCGGCGAACTGACAGGGCCACGCGGTACACTTTTTAAGCCACGCCCGCTGCGGTATAGTTTGCGTTGTGTTGTTTTTGAGCATGAATTACATTTCTTTTCATTATTATTCGTAGGTATTATATGATAAGATGATTCAATACACTATAATTGCATTTGGATGTCCATAGAAAAGTAAACCCAACTCGTTTTAAGATAAAGGTGTTTATTGTACAGCTAAGTCTTTATGTAGTTATATATAACTTCCCATGAACCCAATTTTTTACAATATAACTTTTAATGCTTAGGTGATAAAGTTGAAAATTGCGTAGCTTGAAATTTAAAGTGCTAGTTTGCATGACTGAATACATATAATGAAAAGCTGAGAGTGAGTCGGAAACAATAGTGACAGTTTTCAATTTATATCGATCTTTTTAATACTTGAAGGCGTGAAAATTACGGTAGTGATGAGAAAGTCTGTAGTAAAAAATGAAACAACCGGCTTTCCATAAGTTTCTTGACTATGAACCATCACTATAAATGCCTCTGGTATAATTTGTGATACGTCACAATTTGTGATTATTAATTAATTAAAATAAGGGAAGCACCTACTACATGGGAACAAATCATATCTGACGAAATGTGCGTGTTTGAATCCTCTGCGTTCCCATTTATAGGTAAAAATTAAATATATTCAAGTAAATATACGTGGCGTAAATATATTTCACTTTAATTATTCTTTTCTCTTTGCGGGATACAAATCCGCCTTTACTCACATTAACTGCTTGGCCATCCAAACTGACTGGAGTGATGCGAATTTGTGCTATAACTTTATTATACAGGGCAGACGCGTCGACGGTGTCAACTGGACTTCATTTGACCAGTAGAAGTACTTTTTATTATTGCTACATAGGCATATATAATAGGCTAGCTTTTAACTACCATTATCTTCTGATGGTAAGTGATGATGCGGTCAAACATGTTGTTCAGGCTATCCTAGAATTACTGGCTCTCAATTTTTTTTAACCCCTACGCGAACATATTTGTGTACGTGTGTGTGTCTGTGTCATCGTAGCTCCCAAACGTTTGAACCGATTTTGATTAGGTTTTTTTCGATTGATAGGTAACCTAATCGAAAGTCTTGAAGCAATTGTGGCCGAGCGGTAATACCTATGGACTCGCCGCAGTACCCTGGTTCGATCCCCACCGCCGGCTTGAGCTTCACCGCATGGTGGAAGGGCATTTTGCGATTGCCCGCCTGGCTACCCACCACCCACAAGTAGAAAGTCTGTCGCCAAGCACCTAACGGTGTGTTCCGGCAGTAGTCCTTGAGAGCCAGTGAAATTACAGGCACAATGAGACTTAACAACTATGTCTCAATGTGACGGGCGCAGTGCAATTCGTGACTTGTGATGAAATACATCTGTTATAGGCAGAGGTTAGTCCACTTAACATCAGGTGGGCTTCGAGCTTGTTCGGTCACAAATAAGATTAAAGAAAATCTGTTCAGCTGTTTATTAAAGCAACTTGCTCAGGTATGGTGGATTCGAAATTTAGTATTCTGTCATTTTAAATAATGCAATAACATGACAACCTTCACTAAATCAATATACCTGATCTCTATGGTATACCTAACTCTTCAACAATGTAGAGCAGAGGTAATGTATTGAGGCTTGGAATTGTCTCAATGTAAGGATTATAGATGGATATATATAAAAGTTAGTACTACGTGTAGTACTACGTCTAGAGGACGGAGGATTTTTTAATTAGTACAAGATTGTATTTTATACAATAAATGGGGGAGACTGTGTTCAGTCCACTGGACAATCCGGCTGATACAGTAAACACGTAAGACTCGGAAAATAAAAAATAAAAAAAATGGAACCAACTTCAACACTCAAATGTGTGAAATAACTTGTCGAAGTTGGTACTATGCGCACAATATTGTGATAATAGGTGGTCTTAAACCATAATGGAACCGTAAAAAAAAAATTCACGCTTTTTAGTGACCCTTGCTACTTATGGGATCGATTGTCATTCACTGTCAATGACTATATCATCAAGATAGGAAAATACTTTTCGGTTAATAGAGAGTATAACTACAAAAACGGATTGACCGATTTTGATGAAATTTAAATGGGACCACACGGCAAGCATCAGCTTTCAAATACACTGCAAAGTCGGTTCACCCAGTCAAAAGTTCTGAAGTAATAAACAAAAAAAATATTAAATTGGTACATAATAACAAGATTTTAAGACAACATAAAATTTATATTAAAAAATCATTAAAAATAACCAATAAGAATTTTAGCTATGTAACGCCGGAATCTATTCATTAAATCGTAATACTACCTACCCTTCTAAATACGATTGAAAGCACTATTGATTAGCTTATGCTCAAAATCATGCTTAGAAATATATCATATTTTTATGCCTTTTTTCAAATTTTATACATATTAGCACCAGGGAATCATATTACAACGTTTCTACCAAATATTCTACTGATTAAAGACTGAGACAAGATAAGATTAACCAAGACTGGGTCGCATCACAACACTACGGATGATTGTCATTAAAGTTCGCGCAAAAACAGTACCACCTGTTGCCGTCAGTGAAAGCTGATGTTCCCACGAGATATAACTCTTATCTAATCGTGAAGTCATGGTGGTTACAATACCTACTTATGTACTATATAGATTAATTTACAACTTAGATTATACATTCCTATACCAATTGTTCCAATACAAAATACAGGTATGTAAAATTGAATATGATTTCAAAATAAAAAAAAAATTTTTAGCTGTAACTTAATTTTTAGACTTAGTCCAACTTAGGAGTAGAATTTTCCTTTTTTCTAGTTGAAAATGTTAACTTTTTACATACATTTATAAAACCGCACGCAATTACCTAAGAAGGACCTTTTATTTTGTCATTGTTAGTTTAAAACCTGTACCGCTATTTTATCTTTATTCCTAGTATTGTAATCGTGATTGTGTCACTGATTAATATAAATTTACAAAATTTTTTCGAACTTACATAATATTTTAAAACTCGGTAAAGTTAAAATATCAATTTCTTAAAAGATCTCTTATAGATTCCTTAGGATCCATTTCATATATGGCTCTTATTGCACGCTTTTGTAAGATAAATATAGTCTCTATCTCAGCAGCAGCTCCCCACAGCAAAGCATTGGAACAGCTAGCCAGTGTCCGTCTTTTCAGATGATTATGATGAGTCTTCAAGTCTAAAGTGACTGGTACCTATAAGGCAAGCATGCTCCATCTTCCACCACATACCTATTACTTTCAATCAGGTTAGATGGTGGTGAAATGCTTCTCTATTTTGCATAAAAAAGCAGCTTGGAAGTTACAGTACTGCTCTTTGGTCGCAAAATAAATAAAAAATCGAATGCATCCGCTGCCCACCCAGATCTTATATTACGCTATTGTTTATGTCTATAAATTAAATAAGTTACCTACAGCAAATACCACAAATGGAATCTTGTTTCACGATCTAGGTCATCTAGAATTAGTTCGTCGAAATAAGCACTAAAACACACATAAAAACCTAGATTAGAACAACGCCGACGCAAAGATTTTGTGTAAATCTTGCTGACCTTCAAAACTAAGTAAACTTATTTGAAATATTGAATGTTCAGAACAAAGTACAAGTTATGTAGATGTAAAAATTGTAATTGATATACAAGACTAGATCTTGAACGTTGAATTCTAGGGCAAATGCCATTTGCTTATTTGAGTGTAATAAACTAATGTGTTACTACTATCAACAATTTGGAACAATGGTGGCCGAGTGGTTAGCTATGGACTGCAGTGCCGCAGGTCCATGATTCGATCCTCTGGCTAGCTACCACCCTCAAGTATAAAACCTGTCGCCAAGCTCCTAACAGTGCGTTCCATCAGCAACCCTTGAGAGCCAGTAAAATTACAGGCACATGAAACTTGACAATTGTGTGTCTCAGGGTGAAGGGCGCTGTGTAATTCGACACTTCTACGATATGCATCTGTTATAGGCAGAGGTTACCGCTTAACATCAAGTGGTGGGCCTCGAGCTTGTTCTCGTCGAGAATTTTATTAAAGATTTTGTACAGTATCTGTTTTTTGATATACACACATTTATGATGTACATCCTGTACTTTGCTTTTAAACGTTTTATCGTTTCATTGAAATTAAAACTGCAAGTATATGATGACCTGGTAAGTGATGATGTGGTCGAATATGTTGTTCAGGCTAACCTTGAATTACTAGCTCTCAAGGACAGCTGTCATAACACACCGTTAGGTGCTTGACGACAGATTTTCTACTTGAGGGTGATAGCTAGCCAGGCGGGCATTCGCGAGATGCTCTACCACCATGCTATAACCGCTGCCATTTTAAGACGACAACCGGGTCCGACGGCTTAGCTCAGCTCAGTAGTAATGTCACTAGCGGTCACCCACCCAACTCATGACCGCGGCGGACGTTGCTTAACTTAGCTGATCGGTTAAGAACAGCTAAGCAGACTTCGCTACGAGCGCTTCAAAATGGCATAACGATGTCCTATACATTGAAATCGGTTAGAAATTATGTAGGAATAAATAAACTCACAAATATACATTAACCCTAAAAACTTAACACTCCGTTTTAGGACAGTGTCGTAAAAAAAATTTGAAGTGAATGTCAACCGGGCAATTTTTATAACGTCTAATTTGTTATACAAACCCATGTCACGACCGAAGTCTCAACGTTTAGTAAATCGGCATTTTGACGAATTATAGTCAATTTAAACGCAACAGCTGTAATTGGCAACACTACGCGTAACCATTTTGATTGTCACAGCAGACTTCTAAGACGTCTGAAGGTCGCTAGTATAGTGTTGTATATATATAGTGTCGTATAAATGTACTTCTCTAGTGTTTATAGTACATAGTTTATGAGTAGAGTTCTTGGAGCGCTTTCCATACAAACGCAGTTTCGTCATATTTTAAATACGTCATATAAAAGTGTTCAAACTCGGTGAAACTTTGCAAGTATATGTACTGTATCAGCCGGATTGTCCACTGCTGAACACAGCCTCCCCTATCAAGGGGGTATTTGCCATAATCCCCACGCTTGGCAGGCGGCTTGGGGATCGCAGTGTAAGATGACAGTTCTTTAGAAGGCGCTGCTGCCCACCTTCCAGTATTTTTCCCTTAGTCGCCTCTTACGACACCCACGGGATGATATGGGGAGGTGCAATTCTAACCCGGCACCCCACAGGGATGCAAGTATATACTTGAGCCTAATATCTATGCTTCTGGTTTGCTAGATTTTCGTGTAATTAAGTATTTTCAAAAATAATTCGAAAAATCATTTTGCATGGGAATTTTTGTTTTGGCATTTAGCGATATAATAAATAATACATCCTCAAACTGGCAAATCAGAAGCATATATATTAATCTCATCTATATGCGTATAAAATTTCACCGAGTTTGAACACTTGGTATTTAAAATATGACGAAACTACGTTTCTATGAAAAGCGCTCCGTGCTCTAACTCGTAACTAATACTCCTAACGTGACCAACTTAGATTTAGCGGTTGAAAAAAGCACACAGTTTTCGTCTCAAATGAAAAAAAATTCTAAGTGTGAGTCGGCGTTTAGGGTTACGCATTGCAACAGCTGTCATAAAGAATAATATAATTCGCGGTAAAAAAAATATAGTTCATATAAATGTATATATAGTTTATAGTATTTCGCTATTTTTCTATACAGATTTTCTATAGTATATAGGCATATACTATAGAAAATCTGTCATCAAGTCTTTATCGGTATTTTCCAGTAGCTGTCCTTAAGAGAAAGTACTTCCAGATTAACTGTCTTTATCATTCTCAGTATCTACCACTTACAGTCTGAAGCTATCCTAAAAGGTTTTGGAGAACTTTATAAAGAATACCATATAGGTGACAGCAAAATGCATACAAACAATGCTGCCTAAACTTATTTCACTTGGCAGTTGAAGGTGGGTCAAAGTAACAAATTGGGCACAAGCATACATTTTTAAGGTCTCGCCTCACTTACTCATTCAGTGATTACTAAATACCGTTTAGGAATGCAAATCTATGCATGACACAAGTCAAACTTGGCACTTGTCGATCTACCACCTAAATACTAAGCAGATACAGGTCCAAAGATAATTTGTTTCTTTTATTTGTACCTCCAGTTCTCAGCTTAAGGATTAAGGATAAGAGGATATAGAACAGTCCTTAAGAATGTAAGTAACGTGTGCTCTTCTTGGAGGCCGTTAAAGGCTATGGAAAAGATGCTCTTAAAAAGCAGGATGCCACCACACAATGAAGTGGGGTGTTGCTGAAAATTGTAACCATAACAGCCCTGTTACTTACCATAACGCCCTCATTATTCGTAGTCTTAGTATGGTAGGCATTATAGCATGGTGGTAGGGCATTTTGCGAATGCTCACCTTTCTGCGAATGGCTAGCGACCACCCTAAAGTAGAAAATCTGTCGCCAAGCACCTAACGGTGTGTTCCGGCAGCTATCTTTGAGAGCCAGTAATTCTAGGTTAAGTCTGTTAACACCTCGATCACATCATCACTTACGATCAGGTGAGATTGTGGTCAAAGGCTTACCTATCAATAGTAAAAAAAACTAATGGTAGCGGGTATACTCAATAGCGGTGATAATCGGATCGGTTGCCTCCTTTAAGCGCATAAAGATCACATCCCAAAGTGACCGTATCTAAATTGTCAGTTTTCCATGAAGTCCGATACTCCAAGGGCCTGTTTCAGAATGTTCGAGTAAGTTCCGGTTATACCACCCAGAACATAAAATAACTCAATGATAAAAATGACAGTTAACATGCAGCGCGTTTCAAGCTTTAACCGATGGATAGGCTAAATCCATCGAAGACTGTGAAACGCAAAGATAGTGTTTTATTTATAAAACAATTATATATATATATAGGTATATTAGTTTTTCAAATTGCCCATTTAACAGCGATCAAAGGTGAAATTACCCACACCCGAGCCCGTAAATTCCCTACTTCCACGCAGAACAATAAACTGTATTAGCAAATACTTTTAGTTACACACACAATAATATTACTTTGAATTTGCGTGATCATAAATTTGTTTATTAAAGAACTAATCATTTATATATAAGGTCAAATAAATGACAGAGCACGTGCTTTTTTTGAATATTCATGTTTTATATTCATATAAATGACCATTTAATTTAATCGTGATTGAAAATAAATTATATGGCTGACAACTTTGAAACTTCGATTTAAAAGCTATAAAATCTGTTTACCATTTTCTTTAAGTACCTACTTGTAGATGGATGTTTAGATATACTACTTATAGAGTTCCTTCAGAATTTACTAAATAGATTAAGAAAATGCATCCAATGTCACTTTCCGTCCCTATTTATATAAACAAGACGCACCTTGCTTATTGTAAGTAGAAGTAAAGTAAAGCTATGATGCGATCGAAGATCCCAGAATAACTGTCACTCAAGGACAAAATACCGTCAAATATTCTTTCGCCCATGCTATATTTGTAAGGAAATTTAAAAGGAAGGTTACAGTACTTACAGTTTTTTTTTAAGTACTGTACTGTATCGGCTGGATTGTCCACTACTCTATGCAGCTTCCCCCATTATGGGGGGTTTGCCATAATCCCGCAGCTTTAGATATCAGTTCCTCAGAAGGTGCTGCTGCCCACTTTCCGGTTGTTTTACCTTTAGTTGCCTATTACCACACCCACAGGTAGCAATGGGGGGTTTCACTACTTGCCCAGCGCCTCACGGGGCAGGAATTGGAGGATTGATGCCTGGCTTAAAAATTGGTGATTATTTAGAGGACTATACTACTGGACCACCACCTCTGCTAGTCCACCGTCAGTCAACTAATACTTAACCCATTGGCATCGGCGATAACGTTAACAATAGAATTTCATTCTAACTAGGACATAGTGGTCCTGACGATGCCAACTTATTAATAAATATAGTTTTTATTAATATTTCGAATATAAAAAGAAAATATAAAATTTCGAAGCGCTCATAGCGAAGTTTTCTTATCTGTTCTTAACCGATCAGCAAAGTTAAGCAACGTCCGCCGCGGTCATGACTTGGATGGCTGACAGCTAGTGACATTACTACTGAGCGCTTCCGTGCTTCGGTGGGCACGTTAAGGCGTCGGTCCTGGTTGTCGGATCTTAGGACGACAGTCGTTTTAGCATAGTGGTAGGGCATTTTGCGAAAGCCCGTCTGGCTAGCTACCACCCTCAAGTAGAAAATCTGTCGCCAAGCACCTAATGGTGTGTTCCGGTAGCTGTTTAAAATTGTGAAATAGTTGAGACATAAGTAATAAGAATAGCCGCGAGCTTCTTGCCCGTTCTAATGGCTCCTAGAACGGGGAAGATTAGACGGGATTCTACCAAAAAAGGGTATCCTTTTTGCTGAACGCAGCAATAGAATATTTTTATTGTAAAATTTTGTAATTGACGTTCACAAGAGCGTTGTGAACACCAAAATTGAATAACTAATTAATTTGGCTTTGATTTTGAGTTTGATCCCTCATTTACCAAAAGGCAGCGAATAGATTAAAAATTATAAAAGTAATACGTATTAGAAATGGCCCCGAGCTTCTTGACCGTTCTTCTTAAAATGGCTCTACACACATTTTGCTGGGCGCTTTAATCGAATATATTATAGTATTTTTTTTTAATTGACCATCCCAAAAGCTTCGTAAGCACTTAAATTGAATAATTAATCATTTTGGCTTTAACTGTGAATTTGATCTTAAAACCCCAATTTGCCCAAAGGCATAAAAAACTAATTTGCCAAAAGGGATCCGAGTATAACACCACTATAAGCATTCGTAAGAAGGGTAGATAAGCGTCGGGAGGGCTGCCGCTAATAACAACAAAAACAAATAATTGTACATTACCTACCTAACTACCTTCCATTTTGTCCCTTTGGTTCTTAGAAAATAAATATTGTATCGACCCTACATGTGTGGGACAAGAGAAGGAAGAGGATGATCTGTCAAAGAAATTTGGCATACTGCAGAATAATAATAATCAAGCCGCTTTATTTTCCTTAACTTACATAGTTTTAAACTAAATTAAGTTTTTAAGTTAAACATAGTGATAAATTATGCACAATTATATAGCTAAGCCTCCTGATGGGTATAGGCCTCCTCCAACAGTGTCCAGGTTTTTCTTGACTTTTCTTTCACTATCCAGTCTTTACCAGCATATGCTTCTATCCAGCGTTCCTTAGGACGGCCTCTAGCTCTCTTGCCACTTGGGCCTGCCCAAATTGTAGCCAAATGCGTCCATCTCTTATCTGACAGTCGTGCTACGTGTCCAGCCCACTTCCACTTGAGCTTCCTCATATGATGTAGAGCATCTATCAAATTGATTTTTTCCCTTATGGTTATTGATTTTATCATATGAGCTTTATATTCAAGATGCTCCTTTCCACAGCATACTGCATCTTTTGTATTCTGTCTGTCGCTTTTTGTTGTAGATCAAGATTTGTCATCCGTATAAGAGGCAGGGTAGTAAACATCCATCCTTGACTTGACATACTGTATACTAACCCCTTTATTCATAATCTCTCTATAACTTTATAATAGGTTTATCATACGTCATTAGTGCTGCGCAAAAGAAAAGTCTTCTGCGCAGTACTAATGACATTTTATAAACATACCATAAAGTGATGGAGCGATTATGAATAAAACCCTTACCCCCTTATTCATAATCTATCTATAACTGTATAATAGGTTTATCATACGTCATTAGTACTGCGCAAAAGAGTTTTAATTTTAAATTTAACTAATGACGTTTCATAAACCTTTAATAAAGTTATGGGACGATTATGAATAAGACCGTTAGTATATAACTTTGTACAACAATATACAGGGTTATTGGTAAAATGCTAACAACCTCTTAGGGTTGACTTCTGCTTGTCCTATGAAACATTTTGAGATAATTTTTTGGAATAGTTTTTTTTTTGTTTTTTTTTTAATATACTTTTGTTTGTTTTTATATGTTTCTGACTGAATAAGCACGAGGACCAGCTGATGTCAAAAGTCTCTTGTGCCTGTAATGTATTATTTCATATTTTTTACTACTTTGCTCAATGCACATATTCAAAACTCTATTCAAACGGGCCACGGTGCTCTTGGCTCGTAGTAGGCATTAAAACAAAAAAAAAGTCTCAAATTGTTTGTTAGGACTAGCAGAAGTCAACCCTAAGAGGTTGTTAGCATTTTACCAATAACCCTGTATATACCTACATGGTTAGAGTACATTTTCTATTGTATATAAGTTTACGAGCTAAAGACTTCTTTGTGATAATCCTTATTAGTATCACAAAAAAATAAGCCGATAAGCAATTCCAAGTATTTAAAGTTCCCTGGCGCCACCTAACGACGCGTCGAAGCTTTACATAATTAGGTTAGTTTAGTTTTTTTTTAATGTGATTAGGTTACGATACAACAAAGAAGCCCATCTGGTATTAAGCGGTAACCTCGCCCTATAACAGATGATTTTCGTCACAAGTGACTTACTGCACAGCGTCCATCACCCACAGACATAAAGTTAAATCTCATGTGCCTGTAATTTTTTCGGCGCCCACATCCTTCAAACCGGAACATAGTAATGGGAACATACTGCTTGGCGGTCGAAATAAGTACAGCAATATTCATGTATAAGCCACGAAGTTAAATAAGTTTAGTTGAAGATATTTGTTGAATGGACACCTTGCGAATTCTCGATGTTTTTAGGGCAGAGTTCAATATTTTGTTTATCGTTTCAACTTACAGCTACATTATAAAGATGAAAGTTTTGTATTTATTATTATAATTTTGTATTTTTGTGTGCAACGAATAAACTTAAAAACTACTGAAGCGATTTGGATGAAATTTGATATGGAAATAGTTTGAACCTCTGGGAAGGTCATAGGATAGTTTTTATCCAACTGCGCCAAAAGATAATGGTTTTGTGCGGTAACCGACATACGCGCGGGCGGAGCTAGAAAGCTAGTAATGTATAAAGTTTAGCTTTTTTTTTATTGCAAAACAACAGTGTCAGTATATGGACTTATTATTTAGGCATTATGAAATTTCAAGAAATATTTATTAATACCATTAAATAAACTGGGAGTCTAACCGGAACCGTATTTATTCGTAAAAGCGGTTGTCAAATATTTGACATATGTTTTGTAGATTTACTGATCTAATTAATTTATTTATGCAGGTTAGTTAAATATCCATTAGTGCCAGAACATGAAAATACTGGGGACATGGTGATCGATATTTCGATTAAGTTCAATGCTCACGTCATTAGGGTTTTTTCTATATATTTCATAATAAACAAATGATATTAAAAAAACGGCTAAGAGCGAGTCGGATTCACGCACCGAGGGTTCCGTACAAACCTGTAGTATATAAGTAAAAGTTATGGTACTGTTATAGCTAAATGAAATCATAACATTTTAAAATTGTAATAAATATTTTTATTATATGATGTGACCAAAAATGTATGCTGTTCGCAATTTTTCCTTTATCTGTCAAAGTCAAAATCATTTATTCAATTTAGGCGTCTACGACGCTCTTATGAAGGTCAATTACAAATTTTAGTATTGAAATATTCTACACTGTACTGCCACGTTCAGCAAATAAATTGCTCTATACAATTTATTTGCTGCTGCTGCCACTGCGAGAAGAACGAGAAACTCGGAGCCATTCTTTTAAACATCTTTTAACAATGTGTTACATACTTACTATATAATAAAGTTATTACAATATTTGTTTAAATTAAATATATAGGTGACAGGCAATAGCTTGGCAGAGGCGGAATTGTCTAGGCCTTATTGTCGTTTAAGTAATCAGAAACTGTGTAGTAGGATTTTTTAATCGATATGTTTTTCACGTGCAACTTGAATTTCCCTTCTGTGAGCGTTGTAATATGTTTGGGAACTTTATTATAAAACCGCACACAATTACTTGTGCTATGAGACGTTGTTTCGTACCAAATATCATGATTCTGAGTTGACGGGAAGTGTCCTATAGGTTTGGCTTCCCTTGCGAGTGTCGAAAATTTCCGGCATAAACGGCTGTATGTTTTGATTGGGTTGGCTTAGAAGTTTGATTTTTTCACAGCTCCAAAGGACAGTAGACCTAAGTAATTGATATGAATTTCATCTTGATACCTACACACGTTCTTGAGAAAAAGAGTCTTGACAGATAGAATGACTACAAAGTGGTTATATAAGGGTTCCGTTTTTTCCTTTTGAGGTACGAGACCCTATAAAACAGTCCTGTAATTCGATTATGACTGTGCCCGGTGCATTGTTGCCCAGCCCCTGATACTGGCAACATTTCCACGCTGGATTGCAATGGCGATCTTTTGCTCCAAAAGCGATCCGCAACGGGAGTCACCATTCCTACCTACCTCTAATCCAGCGCACTAACAGCCCATGATCTCCACGAAGTTGGGTTCAAATATTCAAGAAAGAAAGGAAATATGTTTATCTCTACAACACACAAAATCAAAACTCACATTAAAAATCCTTGCCTAGCTTTTACTGGCATGGTTGAAAGGAGATATTTAGGGGAGGCCTACGCCGTAGAGGCTACTACTACGGAGGAGCCAAACAACAAATAGAAACTGAAGAAAAAAAACCGACCACATAAAAAACAAAACTTTTATTTTAAACAATCAACACTCGCTCTATAGGTTGTGCATATTTCTTATGAACATCAGTAACTATCTTGTTATAGAAAATTAAAAAAGTACTTTCTCATTATTCGGCCTCTGGCATTCGGGTAACATCCTATGGACTTATGTTAGCCTGGTACATTATTGTTTAAATACCATTTAACCTACATGGTGGTATTATTAGGTTCATTTGCATTACACCAGTAGCACATAAATAGGTAGGTAGTTGAATGAACAAAGTACACACACACACACACACAAGACTTTACAATGTTGGCAAAGTGTTTGTCGATTCCTGGACATATTCGTAGCTAAATCGCCCATAGAAAATGGCTGTAACTCAGTGACAGTTAGATACATACATACATATAATCACGCCTGTATTCCTCGAAGGGGTAGGCAGAGGTGTGTAAATACACACGTCTCGCCAATTGGGCTTTGGTCGCGTGTAACAGGGGGCGAGCCTATTGCCATTCACCGGGCACTGTTTAAGAGTCACACAAAATATTTTCTCTAAAAAACTGAACGTAACACAAGAACATATTACGAATAATACGTTTACGCTAGCAACATAAGACACGAATACCAGAACATATTGTATGAAACCCTGGTAAGGCACTAAGACGGTACACAGCCCTATTGTGCGTCTAATGCACACAAAACCCTACACTCACATACACGTGAGAAATAGCATGCTGCACATTTAGCGCACCTTTCCCTTAGTCGCCTCTTACGACACCCACGGGAAAAAATGGGGAGGTGCCATTCTAGCCCACAGGTAAATAGCCCATAGAATCGGTGATGATAACTCAATTACAGAAAATTGTTATCGTCTTTTATTTGCTTATCTGGTACGTGAATAATTTAATATTTGTATGGCCGTGTGCTAAACGAATTTTTTTTTTTTATACCTGATAGGTTAGCCTTTGACCACTATCTCACCTGATGGTAAGTGATGATGTGGTCGAAGATGTTGTTCAGGCTAACCTAGAAGTACTGGCTCTCAAGGACAGCTGCCGAAACACACCGTTAGGTCCTTGGCGACAGATTTGCTACTTGAGGGTGTAGCTAGCCAGGCAGGCATTCGCAAAATGCCCTACCACCATGCTATAACGACTGCCATCCTAAGACAACAAACGGGACCGACGGCTTAACGTGCCCTCCAAAGCACGGAAACGCTCAGTAGTAATGTCACTAGCGGTCACCCATCGACTCATGACCGCGCGCGAGGTTGCTTAACTTTGCTGATCGGTTGAGAACAGCTAAGTAAACTTCGCTACGAGCGCTTCAAAATTTTCATTTCATCTCATCATCTCTCATTTAATTTCATCATCAAGGCGAGTGCGCAGCTGCGTCTGCGCGATAATGAGCATCTGATATGCTCGAAGCCCGGGTCGACGTATTCGATCCTCAACCTGAGTGTTTTTGCCAGTTTAATTTATAATATTTATATATAAATTTAATTTATTTTTCTGGCAAAATACTCTTTGTAACTCGTTAGCCCATGCATTTTTTGCTTAGAGCTTATACAAAATTCTTACATTAATTAAAATTTGATAATTAATGCCTACGATACATACTCAGAACTGGGTTTATTTCATAAATCTAAGGGCCTGTTTCAGAATGTTCGAGTAAGTTCCGGTTATACTACCCAGAACATATTTAATAAATAAAACAGTATCTTTGCGTTTCACAGTCATCGATTCAGCCTATACATAGGTTAAAGCTTGAAACGCGCTGCATGTTAACTGTCATTTTTATCATTCAGTTATTTTATGTTCTGGGTAGTATAACCGGAACTTACTCGAACATTCTGAAACAGGCCCTAAGTTTATTAAAACGAAGATTTGAAATACGAGTTCCAATGCTCATCAACAATGCTCAACGACTATTTATTTATTAATAATTAAATCACGCCCAAACCATGTTAAATTTGCGAATTAATTAGCTAACCTATACACCCTCTCTCAGACCCGTGGCAATAAAGAACCATATCACAATTAAAATATTCACATATACATATATCTTTCAAAGGATAGTTTAAATAATTGTTATGACAAGGACCGTTGTTGATGTAATGAATAGCTTTAATTTACGATTTAGATTATATACAGTATTGACTGGTCTTTTGTCTGCCTGTATTTAGAATAGATTAGCATCAACAGGTGCACTGATAAGTCGACATTTAAGTACCAAGTGGAGTTAATTGTGAGTTATGGCTAAGTTCTATGTCGTGTTGCGTATTTTTTTATACATTGCCTAATTAAGGCAACGAGCAACAAGGAGCTTAGATACTTGACAAATAATCCTTCAAAGGGTTTTTGTTTATGAAGATGTATTCTAGGAAGCGATGGCGTAGCCCGTAAATATCATGTCATGTCATGAATATCAATACTGACATACATACCACAGATTATTGGATTATTCGCATAATGTCAGTGACGCAAAATGTCAGATTTGCAAATAGAATAAAATATATATTAAATTTGGAGTAAGTCATTAATGCAGAATTACACATCGGAAACTTCTATATAGGGTTATTGGAAAAATGCTACCAACCTCTTTGATTATACTCTTCTGTTAGTCCTCTTCTGTTAGTCCTAAAAAACATTTTTAGTTAAATGTTTTTTTAATGTGTTTGTGACGGAAGAAGCACGAGCCCCACCTGATGTTAAGCGGACTGATCTCTGCCTATAAGACACGCATTTTGTCACAAGTGACGAATTGCACAGCGCCCGTCACTCTGAGACATAGTTGTTAAGTGTCGTATGCCTGTAATTTTATTGGATCTCCAAGACTGCTGCCGGAACACAGTGCTTGGTGACAGTTTTTCTATTTGAGGGTGGTATCTAGCCAGGCGAGTATTCGAAAATGTTCTTTCACCATGCGGTGGAGCTCAAGCTGGCGGCGTTGGGGATTTTGATCCCATGGTTTGCCATGGAGATGCGACACGGTAGTCTATAGCTGTTACCGCCGGCTATCACTGCTTCGAGCGCGCAGTGGAGCCACCGGCATGGATTTCGTTTATGAAATTGAAAACATTAGTGCTCTATTATTTATTTAATTATTTATTTTTAGTAAATAATACGGGATAACAAAAGTAAATAAGTCAGATAGCTCCGACTATAGTTTCAACCACATCCGGTGGTCTTTTTCAAGGAGAGCTCGGGACGCCCGCGTTGACTTCTCGCTGAGCACTGAGACTGAGACTTTTTATAACAAAATCTATTTATTTATGTACATAGCAGATGCTTACTGTGCTTACAGCTAGCCAACGCGCACAATAAGCTAATTAATTAAAACTTAAATATATGAGGCATAATTTTATAAAAACGTGAAATTTTATATAAAAAAATATCTATATTAGGATCCCATACAATCAGAGCGTTGAGCAGATGGAGGGCTTGAGCTGTAGGAGTTATTAGTACCCAAAAGGTCAAAAAACATGAAATTAGAGTACGGACCATGTTACTATCTTTTCCAATGGGCACTGTTAGAAAAGTAGAGTACGTACATTTGGTAAAACGTACACGAATGGCGATATTGACGGATTGCATATAAAGCGAACTGCTAACAAATCCACCGGGGACATAGCTTAGTTCGTACTCTACCTGGCTTCTACGCTGTACAATGAAGCGCTCGTAGCGAAGTTTACTTAGCTGATCTTAACCGATCAGCAAAGTTAAGCAACGTCGCCCGCCGTCATGAGTTGGATGGGTGACCGCTAGTGACATTACTACTGAGCGTTTCCGTGCTTCGGAGGGCACGTTAATCCCGGTTGTTGTCTTAGGATGGCAGTCGTTATAGCATGGTGGTAACATGGCAATATCTTCGACCACATCATCACTTACCATCAGGTGAGATAGTGGTCAAAGGCTAACCTATTATGCATAAAAAAAAAACACTCTACCCGAGGACGGTACATCTACCGAAACACACACTGTGAGACGTAAGCGACAGTTTTTCAATATGACATTAGGGAAAACCAAGATCAGCCAGATACTGATTTTATAATTATGTTTATATTCGTATTATTTTTCACAGAATTAATAAGTCAATTGATAATCTGACCACAGCTATGTTTTGCAATTCAAATTTATAAATTTTGTTATGAAGTGATATACCTACCGTTTATGTGCTCAGTAAGAGGACGCGTAATGTTTTTTTTATGCCTGATAGGTTAGCCTTTGACCACTATCTCACCTGATGGTAAGTGATGATGTGGTCGAAGATGTTGTTCAGGCTAACCTAGAAGTACTGGCTCTCATGTATTACTATAATTATATTTACACTTAAGAGGGGACCGTGTGGAGGGAATCATATTTTTTATAATTTCTAATCAATTTTGAAGCAGTGATGGCTCAGTGAGCTTCACATCATGGTGGAAAGGCATTTTGCGAATGCTCGCCTGGCTAGCTATCACCCTCAAGTAGATGATCTGTCGCCTAACGGTGTGTTCCGACAGCAGTCCTTGAGAGCCAGTGAAATTACAGGCACATGAGACTTAACAAATATGTCTCAAGGTGACGGGCCCAGTGCAATTCGTGACTTGTGATAAAATGCATCTGTTCTAGGCAGAGATTAGTCCGCTTAAGATCAGATGGGCACCAAGTTTGTGCGGTCACAATAACATAAAAAAAACACTCTAATATTACAATGACGGAAGTTTGTGAGTGTGTTTGTATGTTTGTTACTTATTAATGTTTTCGTTGTTCGTTTGTTACCTCTTCACGCTCAAACGACTGAACCAATTTGAATAAAATTAGGCATATGTCTGCCTTTATCTATATAGATAAAATACAACCTGAAATAGCACATTGGACAAATTGCATTCCGAAAACCCACTGGTAACACCGTGGTTCGCAGCTAGTAATATAATAAATACAACGTTTATTAGTGAGGATGTGAATGTGTATGTTTTTTAATAAATTTTCTCAAAGTTTCAATGATGAAAAGTGATGATTTAAGGTATCTAGTGTGTAAATCGAGTATATAAACTACATATCTATATTCCAAATTTCGTCCAAATCGGTTTAGCCGTTTGAGCGTGAAGTCAAACGGCTGAACCGATTTGGACGAAATTCGGAATATAGATAGTAATCATTGACATATTTCTTAGGTGGTAGGTACTTACAAAACATTAGGCTTTGGGCTGTACTATTTGTACAAATATGGACATGAAACATTTCTTAGTCAGATCGTTGATGCCTGTTGTAGTATTAAAACTGTAGTACAGACAACAACGCCCTCCGATTTTAGCAAGACATAACTAACTAAACTATAACTAGGGATTTCGGTATGTAAGTAAATAATATAATTATAGATATGTAGTCTATATACTGGATTAACCCACTAATTAAATTATCACTTTTCATCATTGAAACTGCGGGGCGCAACTAGTCCTATGAATCTAATATGAACAGACCGTGTTTTGTTGGATTTTTGTGCTCACCGACAATTAGCTAATAATTTGCCTGTTTGCACCTACAAATACGCGTCTTGTTAGCTATCACCCTCAAGTAAATTTTGATGAATATATAATCATCAAAATCGGTACAGCCTGTAAAGAGTTAGGTAACAAAAACAAAAAAGACAATTGAATTGAGTCAGTCACATTTGAAACAGTCGAGTGGAAGTCGATTAATAAAAATATTGAAGCAGTGATGGCTCAGTGGCATCGGCTATGGACTGCAGTGCAGCAGGTCCATGGTTCGAATCCCGCCCAGAGCTTGAGCTTCACCGCATGGTGGAAGTGCATTTCGTGAATGCCCGCCGAATGAGGGTGGTCGCTAGCCGACCACCCTCAAGTAGAAAATCTGTCGCCAAGCACCTAACAGTGTGTTCCGGCAGCAGTCCTTGAGAGCCAGAAAAATTACAGGCTAATGAGACCTAACAACTGGACGTCTCAGTGTGACGGGCACAGTGCAATTCGTCGCTGACGAAATGCGTCTGTTATAGGCAGAGGTTAGTCCACTTAATATCAGGTGGGCCTCGGGCTTGTTCACAATAACACAATAACATGTACTTAGTCACAATAACATAAAAAAAAAATTATGTGCTTATTCATTAAAATCAAAAACATTTCCAAGAAACTCACACCATACCTACGTTAATCATAAGACAACAGCTTGCAAAACAGAATCCTTTTAAAAGCTTTTAACTAAAAACATTTCGCCAAATAGCCATCTACAGCCGTCAGACAAGATTTTATTTCTACCTTACATTAATGAGTTTATTTTGACACAGATATATCCGTAAACTGATACAAACTTTATACATATGCGAATATATTCATAATAATCATTTAAAAATCACATTATACATATATATAGTTAGTTAACTGTCAATTAAGGTGATTTTTGCATATATTTTTGATGAATGAAGGAACACGTGCCGATTTCGTTAAGTGTTTTGTCTTTTTATGGTTCAAGTTTGTTAATCATCATGTTAGTTTAATCATTTTATTGTACAATTAGGTCTAAAGATTCTTATATTGCTTTAAGGTAAATTTAAAATGTAAACATTGTTATCGTGCTTGTAGATAGATTCGGTAACTATTCTACATGGTATTAGCCAGTTTCAAATAAAATTCCTCGTATTATTTTGAAAAAAATTGATTTAAATATTTTTTATGCCTGACAGGTTAGCCTTTGACCACAAAACGTGATTCCATGAGTTACTCCTAAAGACGTCATAGGATTTAAATATTACGTTTGAACCTGTAACTTATACAATTCAATGCGTAGGTACTTAAAAAATAAAATAATAAATATAAAATATATATATTTGCCATCCTAAGATAACAACCGGGACCGACTGCTTAACGTGCCCTCCGAAGCACGGAAGCAACCAGTAGTACCTAACTAGTCACCCATCCAACTCATGACCGCGGGGGACTTAGCTTAATTATGTCGATTGGTTAAGAACGGATAAGCAAACTTAGCTACGAGCTCATTAAAAGCATTAACTATTGATTTCTCCAAAATAACGCTGGAATCTATCGGTTATTGATAATTATTAAATTAATTATTGTTTTAATGATAAATCTTGATTTATTCAGGTACTAGCAAATTACGTTAAAGATAGTTGCGTATTGGTACTCTAATAATGATTTTAACTTACCAATTTGAAATAAGGCATTTTAAATCAGTCTCAATTTTTTTATCATCTTCATAACAATGAAATCAAATTGACATTATACAAGCTAGATAAGGTTACTGTGAAAAATGTATGTTCTTACGAAAATTCAATATTATTTTATTTTATTTTTTTTCTACCGGGGTATACCTTTATTAACAAAATACTACGAACTATATACAACACTACATCTACTACAATAAAAACATTTATCCCTATAAGTCATTGCAGACTCATAGGCAGTCCAAATGCCAGTTTACAGCGTGCCCAGCATGCTGGCAGCATTGCCCCGTTGAATTGCAATGCTTATTCTTTGAGCCAAATAGGTGCCAGCATTTTGATCATCATTTATAATTTAAATATATATAGGAAAGACAAACCATCTCACGTTTTCAGCTTATAACAAAAGTTTATCTTTTCGTAGACAAATGTTTATCCTTAATATCATTGTTCATAGAACTAAGACAAAGGATATTCACAAAGCACGTATACACCTAACTTAATCATAAGGGCGGCATCATAGCACGCGTAGTGTATACACACACACGTCTCACAGAAACATTAAATATATGAATAGAAAAAATAGTATTTTTTTCTAGTTTTCTGTCTGTCAGTAAACTGGTCACATAGTTAAAGAATAAGTTAGGATAAAAACATCGCAGATATCATGCGTGAATAAACATGTAACTTAAGTTATGTACTTGAACTGTACAATAAATAAGAGGAACTGTCCAAATTCCAACAATTAAGGCATTCCTAGTTAGGATAGATAGGGGGATAATCCTAGGGGTGGATAATCGCAGGTTTTTGTCCCACTCGTGTTTCAAATATTTCCTTTCGTTGTATTTTTGTAAGCTTATTCATAACACAGCACAATGGATTCATAAAATTGCGATAAATGATACGGAAATCATTTGGGCTACGTATAAAAGTTGAAATAAAAAACGTTCCTTCAATCTTTTTTTATGGATTAGGAAATCAATTGAGCAGGCAGCTCATCTGGTGGAAAGTGATCACCGTCTCCCACGGATAGCAATACCAGAGGTCTCAGGGTGAGTTGCCGGCCTTTGAGGAGGGAATATGCTCTCTTCAGCAGAAATAGAATCCGAGAGCAGGGTTTTCGCCCTCCAGAATATTATCGCGGGTGAATAAGCACATAACTTGAGTTTACAGTAAATTATTAAAACAGATAAACCATATCCAAAAATCCCAAATTTCTACAATGTCCACGGACATCTTTGGGTTAAAAACATATAGTTACCGACAGAGAATGCCTTCACGCAGTTATCGTGCGTGAATAAGCACATAACTAACGTCTGACTTGAGCTTTACAGAAAAATGTTAAGCTTCCAAGCGACGTGACCGCTGTAATCTGACTGTGGAGAGCGAAGCTTTTTGCAAGTGGCAATGACTAAGATAAATTATTAAAATTTGAGAATGTCTTGTACATTTTCGAAATTCAACAATGTTTTGTTCACAATTGCTTATTTGGAATATTCATGACGGAAATCCAGCTTTTTTAGAAATTAAAAGCATCATTTTGGCAATTCAGCATCTTCAAGAAACATCAGAGAATTGGAATTCTTATCATTCAACTTTTAGAATGGATTCCCCTTTTACAAATAGTTTACTTATGAATATAAATATTTTTAAAAGAAACCGTTTTCCCAAAATAAATAATACCTGGTAACTTTCTAAAAATACTAATATCTTAGTTATTTGTTCATCGATGTATAATGGGTTTAGTTAAAAATTGTGAGAAATAGGCCTGAGTAGGTTCTCACCGATTTTTTAACAATGTAGTCGTATTATTGCTTATTATATAATGTTAGATCTTAAAAGGCTCTGCTGCTCCCCTGGTTTGTGAACTCTGAAGATTTTTTTATTTCATGCTCCAATCGTATATCCAATCGTGAATATATTTTTTAATTAACGAATTCTAATATTATGTTATAATTTGATAGATTTTAATTAATTTCCAATTTTATTTTCCATGATTTGAAGCTGTTTATCCTTATTGACCCCATTCAGACTGGGAGCGTTAAATGTTTAGGTTTATAAATCTGAATATCTGAAGTACGGTGTGTCTGTTATGAAATAATTGTTTTCACTTCTCCGCGAAGATAAGATAGTAATATAACACTTTACAAAAATACCTAATAATGGAACTGACTTCAACACTCAAATGTGTGAAATAACTTGTTGAAGTCCGTTACCAATCATGTTCAAAAGTAACTGATATCACAATATTGTGCGCAAGCCTCATGTGCCTGTAATTTCACTGGCTCTAAAGGACAGCTGCCGGAACACACCTTTAAGTGCTTGGACTGATTTTCTACTTAAGGGTGGTAGCTAGCCAGGCGGGCAATCGCAAAATGCCCTTCTACCATGCGGTAAAGCTCAAGCCGGAGGTGGGAACCGTAACAAGGACCTGCGGCACGGCAGTCCATAGCTATTACCGTTCGGTTATCACAGTTTCAAAATAAAGTGTTAGATAATGTTTTGTTTTGTCTTAGTTTCGAGCTTCTAATTGAACTGAATGCAAGCTGAGGATCGTACTTAAGTCACATTTTTTATCGCTGTCATTGTCAGATTTTTCTCTAAGAATGATATAGTAAAAATTAAAAAGTAGGTTACATATTGTATAGTGTGCGTGTGTGTGTTTATGTATATAACATAGTATTGTTGTGTGTAAGTTTGTAAAGGTATATTGCTAGTTTTTAAGTAATTTCTGTTTGCTTTTGTATAGGAAAATATTTCTGTTTAAATTTTAAGTTAGCAGTCTGTTCAACTGGACTGTTAATATTAATTTAATGCAACCCCGTCTTATTACTCTATTTCCTCTCCATTCAAAGTTTGCCTGGAAGAGATGACTGTTGGTGATAAGGCCGCCCATTGTAACACTTGACTGTAATCCTTCGTATTTTGTTACATTGTAATGTAGTGGTGTGTACAATAAAGAGTTATCCATCTATCTACATTGCATGTTTATAGTAATCAGTAATTTTATGACAAATTCACTTGCGTGTCATAAAAATGATATTTCAATAAAATATCGGTTACGTTCAGTAGAGCGCTGGACTAATATATAATTACACTAATTATCTGGCTCAATGATCACTGTAATTGTGCAACGTCCACTGTTTCCCGGTCATTACATTGTAGAACTATGTGTTCATACATGACAATATATTGAACAACTAACAAATAAAATTGGTATCTATTTAAAGTAAATTGTACGATAATTTTAAAGAAGGATTAAAAGTGAATGTATAGTATTAATATTCAAATAATACAACAGGTGGTCCTCGTGCTTATTCCGTCAAAAACACATAAAAAACATATTCATCTTAAAAAATCTGCACGTCAGAAACGCCACGTAGTCTAGACGGAATAGTTTTCAACATGTTTCATACACGAATGTCATCGATCATGTGCTCGAAGAGTCAAGACCTCCCGAAAGTTCTTCGTGTGGAATCGAAACGCAAGTTACGTTGCCTTAGTTTAATGTTGTAATACGTTAAAACACAGGCAGTTTTTGTCTGTGATATTTTCAACTGGTTTCTTATGGCAACTCAAATGATAATCCCAAAACGAACGCGGACAGGAGGGTTGGTCCTGTTTTTCCGAAACACTAAAAAGAAACTCAGAAGATATAGTTAATTATTGAGCTTACATTATACAGTGGTTACCTAAACTAAGCCCCACAGGTCACCTCACACACAAGTCATACAACCCAACTTACAGCTGACTTTGTCTACACAATTTGCTTTACGCTTTTCCCACACCAATCATACGGCGGCGTGATGACAAAATTGCTGCATTCAATGTTGGTATTACAAAAAGTGTAAAGTTTACTAAGTACCCGTATTGTAGCCCAATCTCCATCGCTAATGACACGTAGTTACGTAATAACACAGATTTATAAAACGCTAAAGACGTTTTTTTTTTAAGCCTGATAGGTAGCCTTTTACTACACACTATTACACAAGATGTTGTACAAGCTAACCTAGAAGTACTGGCTCTCAACGTAGCGGTATTTGAAAAAAAAAATTTTTACTGAAAAGTATTTTCCTATGTCATTGACAGTGAATGAAAATCGATCCCATAAGAAGCAGGGGTCACTAAAAAGAGTGATAATTTTTTTTTACCATAAAATGGCACCGACTTCAACACTCAAATGTGTGAAATAACTTGTTGAATACGTCGGAATAAAAAATATCTATGGGGCGCCCAGTTACCTCCCAATATCTTCCTGTAGGAGGCGTAAGACGTGACCCTGGGCAACCTTCTAAGAACTGGCATCTTATACACTGTAATCCCCTAAAGACCTTTGAAGCGCTCGTAGCGAAGTTTACTTAGCTGCTCTCAACCGATCAGCAAAGTTAAGCAACGTCGCCCGCGGTCATGAGTTGGATGGGTGACCCCTAGTCACATTACTACTGAGCGTTTCCGTGCTTTGGAGGGCACGTTAAGCCGTCGGTCCTGGTTGTTGTCTTAGGATGGCAGTCGTTATAGCATGGTGGTAGGGTATTTTGCGAATGCCCGCCTGGCTAGCTACCACCCTCAAGTAGAAAATCTGTCGCCAAGAACCTAATGGTGTGTTCCGGCAGCTGTCCTTGAGAGCTAGTACTTCTAGGTTAGCCTAAACAATATCTTCGACCACATCATCACTTACCACCAGGTGAGATAGTGGTCAAAGGCTAACCTATCAGGCAAAAAAAAAAAACAAACCTGCCGAGCATGGCGATTATAGCACCCTTCGCACCCCAAAATGTGAGAGGCATTTTTTTCAGCGGTTGACGTTATTGATGTGTATGTGGTACCATATTCACTTTTTACCAACAAAAACTGAAAACGCTGATTTATAAAAAAATTACATATAATCATGCCTATATTCCCCGAAGGGGTAGGCAGAGGTGTGTAGCAGGGCAAACACCCACAATTCGCCAATTGGGTTTTGGTCTAATGTAATAGGGGCAAGCCTATTGCCATTCGCCGGGCATTGCTTCAGGGTCATATAACATGTTTTCTCTAAGAAACACAAGAACATATTACGAATAATATGTTTACGCTAAAAACATATTGTATGAAACCCTGGCAGGGCACTAAGATGGCATACAGCCCTGTTGTGCGGCTAATGCACACAACATCCTACTCACTCACGTGAGAAGTGGCATGCTGTTCATATGGCACTTTTTTCCCTTAGTCGCCTCTTACGACACCCACGGGAAGAAATGGGGAGGTGACATTCTAGGCACGCCACGGTTTTTTTTTACTGATCAAAACCTTTTTTATTTAAGGGTTATTGCAAAAGAGGTCCGACTTGCACTAGGCCTTTTTATTTAAAACCCAAACATGACACCTATAATCGAGGTCATAAAATTCAATTAAGTAACAGTTGACCGTACATGGGAGATTTTTGTCAAGCATCAAAAAAAACCTTCGACTTCTTCCGCCCATTGTATGACCAAATTAAAAAAAGTTGTCGTGAATTGTTTACGGTAAAATATGTGCAATTAAAATGTTCGACATTTTTGTGCGCTTGCCTTCGATCGCGAGATAAGTATGCCTGTAGTTATGTGTGACTCAAGCGTTTATTATAATGATAAAAATATAATATAACATGATTATATGAATGTAATTAGCTCCGACTTGTATTACGTTCTAAAGAAACTTCATAAGCTTCATAATTCATAATAACGAAAATATTTTTAAAATATTTTAAGAAAACATCAAATTAATTTTTGAATAAAACACACAAAAAATATAAATATATATCTAGTGACAATTCCGCCTAATTTTCCTGCTAAGCTGTCGTCAACAAACGCCACGCAGCCAAACCGGAAGAATTTACGCATTTGAATTTTCACTAGATATTTTTCTATATTTTTTAAGTGTTTTATTAAAATATTAATTTGATGTTTCCTTAAAATATTAAAAAAATATTTTTGTTATTAATAAATATGGATTTCCGCAAAGTAACGCCTGAATCTATTCATTTATAATTCATTTTAGAAACTTTTTCCTAAATAGCATTTCTGAGTCTGCCAACTGATTGGATGGTCTTCAATGGGAAATGTTCTTAGCATAATATGGTTTGCCAGACACACATTATACTGCCCAATGGACCAATGAGGACTCTAGTGGAAAACGGATTCAGAGCAAATCGTCCTAAATTTAAAAAGTCATAAAAGTAAATCACTTTTAAAACAAAATATGCCATGGGAGCAAATTTTCCTGAATGAATATTGGTGCATATTTCATCGATCATGTCAAATTCACGGATAACTAGAATATGTGCCGGTAGGTCAAAGTCAAAGTCAAAATCATTTATTAAATTTAGGCGTGTACGACGCTCTTATGAAGGTCAATTACAAATTTTAATATTGAAATATTCTAATATGTACTGCCACGGTCAGCAAATAAATTGTATAGAGCCACTGCTAGAAGAACGGGCAAGAAACTCGGGCCCATTCTTTTAAACTTCTTTTAAAAATGTGTTACATACTTACTATATAATGCAATTATTACAATATTTGTTTAAATTACGTAGATGACAGACAGCATTTTTGTCGTTTAAGTATACTTTAACGACAAAAATGCTCCCTGCAAGTGCGATTGCTTAAGTATACTTAAACGACAAAAATGCTGTCTGTCACCTACGTAATTTAAACAAATATTGTAATAATTGTATTATATAGTAAGTATGTAACACATTTTTCAAACTGTGTGGTAGGATATCTTAATCAATATTTTTTTCACGTGCAACTTGAATTTCCCTTCTGTGAGCGTTGTAATATGTTTGGGAACTTTATTATAAAACCGCACACAATTACCTAAGAAAGTCCTTTTCCAGGCTTTTGTCTTTGCTAATCTAAAACCTGGCACCGCTATTTTATTGTTATTCCTAGTATTATAATCGTGATGATCACTGTTTAATTAAAATTTACAAATTTTTTTCGAACACACATATTATTTTTAAATATATGACAGACTTGGTAACGTTAAAATATCATTTTTTTTAAAAAGATCGATCTCATTGTCAGAATGTGCTTGAGTTTTTCTGACAATGAAAATTTTAATGGCAGTCCGGTGGCCAATAAGCTGGCGTTGGGAAATACTAGCGTGTTTTAATGTTAACCATTTTAAACAGTTGAAGTAATAGAAGTATTGTTCACAGGAAGACGATGAGGAGTTCGGTGATCTGTACCAAGACGAGGAGAACGGCGCCGCTCTGTTGATCAGAAGGCATCCCAAGCATGGGAAACTGGTCGTGGTGAGCTAACTTTTATTTTTATCGTGATTAATTACAATTTACTGCTATTCTTTTTGGTTCTATATATAAAACAACAAATTTTTAGGTCAGATAGGCTGTTCCATAGATGTGCTTCGACTTAGGTAAATGAACAAGTGAATTCCTATCTCCTGTATAATATAAATAGCGACGTAATCCTTCATCGTGCGCTCAAAGACTCAGACCTTCTGATAGTGCAGACAAGCAGTGATGGCTCAGTGGCATTGGCTATGGACTGCCGTGCAGCATGTCCATGGTTCGAATCCTGCCGTGGGCTTGAGCTTCACCGCATGGTAGAAGGTCATTTTGCGAATGCCCGCCTGGCTAGCGACCACCCTCAAGTAGGCAAATCTGTCGCCAAGCAACTCTCAAGGACAGCTGCCGGTACACACCGTAAGGTGCTTGGCGACAGATTTTCTACCTTTTGAAGGGCTTTTAATATAAATAACTATACACATTTAAAGGATTGAGTTTTTGTTATTGAGTTTAACCAGACTGATGTTGACTGTAATTTGTATTATTTGAGTTCCACTTTTTAACCAATACATTTAAACTACAGTTTATCCATTATTTTGGATTTGGGGCTTATTTTACGATGGGATGTACCTTCCGGGATTTTATTTGCAGAAAAGTGCAGAAAATACTCCAAGAATTATCGATTATTTGGAAAATGATTGCATTAAAAGCTTTTTTCTGCATATCAGTTTTGTAGGAATAAAAAATTTACAAAACTGGCTTTTTAATTATGAGCTGCAAAAATACACGAAGTTAAGACTATAAAAAATAAAAACGTTAGATAATATATAAAATATAGAGAGATCGTGACAAATACATACAAACAAACAAACATGAACTACTTTTTCGATCCCCAAGACCGCTGAAAAGCGGTAGGGATTTAATTTCAAAATAATACGGACAGACAAAATGAAATTTCTGAAATATTCAACTTGCAACTAAAACTTCGCTTCGTCAACTCAACCAATATTACCTATTCCTAAGTACCAATTAACTTCGGTATGCCTAGCAACAATAGCGCTGTGAACAATAGCATGAAATTCCATGATGGCGTCGAGGTACAGTCACGTCCATACCTCGCTACTTTATGCCAACACCATACTTTGGAGACGTGTGGAAAATCAAGAATATCTGACATCCTGTCTAGCTCGGAGTTACTTATTCTATATATCGAAGAACTACCTGCGACTTTGTTCGTATCACTTGAGGTTGTAAAATACAGCTTCATGCCTTTGCCCCTAAGAATTAGGCTGAGGTCTCACAAGCACTTCCATTTTGCTAGACATTTTTTGACTCCATATTGTGGTAGGGGGCGGGTCTATACTCACCTACCGGGAAGGTCCAGACTCTGTACTGTACCTCAAAATTTCGTTAACAAAAAAAAACAATTATTAGTTCGATCTGGGGATCAAACCTTGAAGTTTCCAAAGCCGCGCTTTCAAAACAAAAAGGAGAGATACTCAGATGCATGTAATTTTACTGGATCTCAGGGACTGCTGCCGGGGACACTGTTAGGTGCTAGGTGACAGGTTTTCTACTTGAGATTGCTAGCTAGCCAGACGAGCATTCAGAAGATTCCATCTTGCATCATGCGGTGCAGCTCAAGCTGGCGGTTGAACCATGAACCTGCAGTAATACAGTCCATTGCTACGAGTTATCACCACTCGGTTATCATTACTTCAAATGAACTCATTTCACACGTGCATTATATATTTGCTTTGTCAATTGCTTGCGTCCATATACTAAAGTCATCATATCATTCACTTCACACTGCTTTCTTATAACGCATTTCTTCATTATGTGTTCACCTTGGGGTACCGGGCTAGAATGTGACCCCCCCATTGCAAACGTAAAAAGGTAACGTTAAAACGTTAAAATGCCAAGAGGTGGCCAGCAGCGCCTTCTGAAGAACTCATATCTTAAACTCCGATCCCCAATACGCCTGCCAAGCGTGGAGATTATGGCAAATCCCCCCTTAGAGAGGGAAGCTGTGTTCGGCAGTGGACAAGCTTTTTATGCCACCGTGATGAAACAAGCACGAGGCCCACCTGGTGTTAAGCGGTAACCTCTACCTATATCAGATTTGAGATCAGTTCGTCACAAGTGGCGAACTGCACCGCGTCCTGAAGACATAAAGGCCGTATTCCATTTGACGCCAATTTCGTTATTTTCGATAATTTTGACCATATTTTGTGTCTATGGTTCATATTAAATGTAAAAAACGCAAATGTGGTGAAAATTATCGAAAATAACGAATTTGGCGTCAAGTGGAATACGCCCAAAGTTGTTAAGTCTCATGTGCCTGTAATTTCACGGACCCTATAAACCGGAACACAGTAATGTGTTTTCTTTTATAATACTGCTTGTCGGTGTAATACATATGGTGGCCGTACTTCCCCGGACGACCACGCACAAAGAGTTCTACGCCTGCACCAGTTTGCAAGGTTCCCTTATTGGAATCAACAAATTCCTCCGATTCCGAGTAAGTAGGAAGCGCCATACCAAAGCGATCTGTAGCCAAACTATGTATAGTTATAAAGGTTGCCACACTATTTAAAACACTATAGAAGTATCTTATATAACATACGTATCTTATACAACGTATAACAGCTAATAGACTAGCTCTTGACCTCTCTTTAGGCTTTATATAGAGGATAGTAAACGGCTCTCAATGACTGCTGCCGGAACACACTGTTAGGTGCTTCGCGACAGATTTTCTACTTGAGGGTGATAGCATTCGCAAAATGCCCTGCACGGCAGTCCATGGCGTTTGGATATCACTGCTTCATTCTTATTTCTTTCCAAAATGTAGCACTTATTGTTGTCTATGGATGGTTCCGGCCTACATTTTAGAAAATGTATTAACTCTAAACTTGACCTTTTTAAATTATTGCATAATTTGTGCTTGCACTCTGTGCTTGTCGCAGCGGCCAGCAGATTCAATTACTTTTCTGTGAAATGCGATACAACAACATATATGCCTCGCCAAAGAATGCACAGTCAACACTCGTAAGAAGTTCTACTAAGCTATTCAACCAAACTAACCTATTCTAATACCTATTTCTAAGTACCACTAAACTTCGGTATGCCTAACCATGCCTGACAAATTGAATATCATTGCTTAGCAACAAAAGGCTGGTGTATATACCGTGAAATTCTAATAGCGTCATTGTGGAACGACATCCATACAACTTTATTTTATGGCAACACCATACTTTGCAGACGTGTGTAAAATTTATAATATATGGGGACCTGTCTGGCACTTTTTTTATTAATAACGTATAGTCACAGATTACATACATAGTAAATATAGGTAATAAGCAGGCTTATTATAAAATGTATATATTCAAGTATTACTGTGTAAAGCCAATTAAATTTAATAATAATAAATAAAAATAAAAAATAATATATTGATTATGAAGCGCTCTAAGCGAAGTTTGCTTAGCCATGCTTAACCGATTAGCTAAGTTAAGTAACGTCCGCCGAGGTCATGACTTGGATGGGTGACCGCTAGTGTCATTACTACTGAGCGCTTCAGTGCTTCCGAGGGCACGTTAAGCCGTCGGTCCCGGTTGTCGTTATAGCATGTTGGTAGGACATCTTGCGAATGCCCGCCTGGCTAGCTAACACCCTTAAAAAGATCGTTCCTTCATATAAATTTAGTTTTTTTTCAAATATTTTTCTTAAAATTTTAATATTCCTACGCAGTAATGTGTATAATTTTATGCTTACATTTCTAATGCATTCTAAGACATATTTGCTTAAAATTTATTGTTTTCTAACCATATGAATATGACTGTAGGCCTTAATAAACAACCTGGTCTCTACAAGACTACGTAATACCATTATTTTGCTTATAAGTTGCATAATACTAACACTTGCCTTGGTCATAATATGTTTATTTTTGACTAAACATTATCTAATGGTATCTGAATTAAGATGAGCTATATTACCCGCATGTTATTCAATTACTCTAATTTATATTACCAGTAAATCTGTATGTTTTACTGAATCCTAAATGATGAAACCTAAATATTAGTAATAATAGAGAGCCAGTACTTCTAGGTTAGCCTGAACAACATCTTCGACCACATCATCACTTACCATCAGGTGAGATAGTGGTCAAAAATAACCTATCAAGCATTAAAAAAAAAAATTTACAGCAACAAATTTCAATTTCAGTGTATCCATAAAAAAACATTAATGTTTAATAATCCAGTCTTCACTATCAGAACTGCACATCTTAGACTAAGCATATTCAATAGAGCCACTACATAAAGAGCAATGTAGAGTAAGGACACTTGCACAACTATACATTGTACTTCCTAAAAAAATGACACCGGTAGGTCGACGACGAACAATACATTTTGAAGCGCTCGTAGCGAAATTTACTTAGCTGTTCATGTCATGAGTTGGATGGGTGACCGCTAGTGACATTACTACTGAGCGCTTCCGTGCTTCGGATTGCACGTTAAGCCGTCGGTTCCGATTGTTGGCTTAGGATGGCTGTCGTTATAGCATGGTGATAGGGCATTTTGCGAAAGCGCTTGGCAATTTTTTTTATGTTATTGTGACGAATCAAGCACGAGGCCAAAAAAAAATTGTTCGGTTAATGTTTTATATTTTTTTTATCTGGTGATCCCAAAATCCCATGTCTTAAAATAATATGTATTAATTTGCAATAAATTCAGCTCATGGTAACAAGTTAATAAAGAATTAAAAAGCCATTTACACTGTTTTACCACTGTTTAAAAGCTTTGTGTACTTATGCATGTGTGTGTTTGTGTGTGTGTGTGTGTGTGTGTGTAAAGTAAAAGCACTGCTTTTCAATGTAGTGGTC
Organism: Plagodis pulveraria; assembly: GCA_963890685.1. NCBI lineage: Eukaryota > Metazoa > Arthropoda > Insecta > Lepidoptera > Geometridae > Plagodis > Plagodis pulveraria. The sequence goes on from OY982971.1 coordinate 11,604,990, forward strand.
CTAAGAGATCGAACACGTTATTGAGTTTTTCTTACACGGATATACAAAGTCTGGAACTGTGCCCGATAGATGACTGTAGGATCGACCCTATTACAGGGGAAAAATACCATGTATTACCTAGCAAAACGTGGTTCTTCATACACGCTTGCTTATCCTATTCATATAATACAGGTGTGACGATATGCTATGTAATTTCGAAGATTTGGCAGTAAAGACAGTGGTAGCCAAGTGAAGCATGATTAAGTACATATTCTTTCTATTTTTGTCACAGGAAGGCTCGATCGGTCACGACCTGGTGATCAGGCCGATACCGGACTCGATGAGTGCGCCGGCGACGGACGACGAAGCGTTCATGGATCCCCACAGCATGGCCGACATGGTCTCCATTGACACTGGACTGCCCATAGGTGAGTTACGGTCATTTCCAGGTCATAACTGTAAGTTTATACGATGACGATAGACGGCAAAGCTTTAATGTATCACTACAGCATCGAATTGGTCGCCAATGACTTTAAAAATGTTATAGGTGATAAATGTTCTGGGGTTGGATGGGAAAGAACGGCCTGGGGTGGCTTCCGGCCTTGGGCGAGACTAGAACTGTCTACTTTACAAGTAGGTCGTAAAAGCCTGGGTCCAGTCTGAGCGGAGCCCATACCTATCGCCTGGCTTGCGGAAAGCTCTAAAAGCCAGCAAGTCAGATCCATGCGGGGGCCGCGCAGTCTAGGACTCGGATGGCAAGCAAACGCCACCTTGAATTTATGGCCAGCCCAACGCTGGAACTATCATTGCATGGTTATATCCAGGTCATGACGACGAGCGAGAGCGACTGCGACGGTGTTAGACGCTGGAGCGTTGATGGATACTACTTTACAACATTACCGATACGTTGTTGAGTCTAGAGATCAATACTAAACATCAAATCATTTAGGTATTACCTAGAACTGCAGATTAAGTCAAGGATGAAATGGTATGTCTCCATGGACACCGTACTCTACATTGTTGAGATATAACTATAGAACATGTTTTTTTTTAATTGCTGATAGGTAAGTCTTTGGCCACAATCTCACCCGATGGTAAGTAATGTTGTGGTCGAAGGTGTTAACAGGCTTAAGCTAGAATTACTGGCTCTCAAGGACAGCTGCCGGAACTTTCCGTTAGGTGCTTGGCGACAGATTTTCTGCTTGAGTGGGGTCGCTAGCCAGGCGAGCATTCGCAAAATGCCCTACCACGGTGCGGTGAAGCTCAGGCCCGTGGCGGGATTCGAGCCATGGACCAGCTACGCGGCAGTCCATAGCCAATGCCACTGAGCCATCACTGCTTCTTTCGTCATGTCTACAATGACACGGTGTTAATCGCTGAACTGCCGTTCAACTCACCGATCAATCATTAATTGATCATATCCGGGTCCTAATAGTATGCAAGTGGTTACACCGGTTTTGACTTTACTGGACTGCTCATCGGTCAGTGATTGCCGTAACATGACTGTCATAGAATAAGCATAACTAACTAGCCGAATGAACCTCTAATAATAAACATGTTCCTTTATATTGTATCATGATTCACGAATGAAGTTTACAGGTTAAAATTATATTTGTTACAGTAAAAAGAAATAAGGAAGAACAAGACCGTCTAAAGCGGGCGTTGAGCGGTGCGCAGCACATCATCATCAGAAGAGAACCGGCCGAGGGTGACCACATGAATGATTACGGTAAGTCTACTCCAAGACTCCAAGGACCCGGGGGGTTACTTTCGTTCTAATCTGAATACTAATCACTGACCAATCGCTACCTAAATCAGCAATGTAATCAGGGGTAATCTTATGTCAGTGTTACTAGGATATTTCTTGACAAATTCAAAGTAGCATATTAAAATACTGTTGAATTAAGGTTCATATTAGCGCTGCTGTCGTTAGTAAAATTGCTACGTCAGAAATTCGCAAAAAATTGAGAAGATAGTTTTCCAATTTTTGGCGTAGTTCGTTTCTGAAATCGGATTCAAAATACTCAGTTTGTAAAACTAGTTTTGAAGTAAACGATGAAAGGAAATAAGAATTTGATGCGATAACCAATCAATAGTACATTTTTTATTATTAAAACTTACGCTCATATTTATATTTTATGTTTGAAAACACGGGTGTTTGAGCGTGAAACAACTTACTGTGAGTCGATATGACTATCGACAATGTTTCGGCTTCTACCGGAAGCCTTCCTCAGGAATAGTACATTTTAATAAAATAGTACATTTTAATAGAATTATTTCGCCTTAGCCTTTTAAGGCTGTTTTCTTCCCGTATTCCTAACCAATATAACTTATATTTGTTAGGAAAACGGGAAGAAAGGAGCCGGAATCGACGTTAAGAATGCCCAACAACTCCTTGTTAAACAACCGTTTAACAAAGAATGTTGTTAGCAATAAATACGTCGGTCAAACGCGAAGATGTCACGTTTACGTAACACAAACATGAGAATCGAATAATAAATAGCCGGTAGCACGCGGAACCGGTATCGCGACGTCAATTACCATAATCGATTCATCTCGATTACCGCGATGTGTAATCGAATAATCGTACGAGATGCACGTGACCTTATAATGCTTGTGTACATTGTACAATATGGCTTCATGGGTATATAAGAATGAATGGACTATATTAGGGACAATCCTAAATAAACTTGTATCTACACTAGGAAAAACAGGCCGCAGTGCAATTCGTCACTTGTGACGTACCGCATTTGTTAAAGGCAGAAGTCACCGCTGAGCCTCTTGCGTGTCTCATCATAATCCCATATAAAAAAAACTTAGATAGGAAGGATAGTGTAAAACTGCAAAAAAAGTTAAAGCCTCACTATATCATCTATTCGGGAGACTTGAGTGTACCCTGCTGTATAATACGCAGTAGTAATTCTTCTAATATAATAAATGCGAAAGTTTGTGAGTGTGTGCGTGGTGTTTGTATGTGCTTGTCTTATCAAGTTATCACTCACCTCTGCAGCGCCTAATTTATACCACTATTTACTTTAGTGGTTCCAGATCAAGCGTGATTACACATACTCCATACGCGTGTGAAGTCAGGGATAAAAACTTGTGCCGCTTTTTAAGTTAAGTAAGATACACCAGGATCACAAAATAAAAAGAACAGAAGGATCACTCCGGAAAGCCATTCCAATAGATAGGCGACTCTAGCTACAAAGTAATAAAGTGCAATTCAGCTCGCAAAACAAGGAGTACCTAATATTTACATTTACCTACAAGGCGTCTCTCTTTCTATCGCATAGCTCTGATCTCTTCTGTTCTGCACCGTAGAATACCCTGTCCGGACTGATACGCTTGTACTTGTAGCTTTGTACCTAAAGTACGGAATGATCCAGGGCTGCCAGGACGAGCGCAGCACGTGACAGTGCCGCTTAGAGATGTACCTATATTCATAGAGATGCACGTGAATCGATATGATCAAATCTTATGTGAACGTCAACGCCATAATGTCTTTGTTGATTTATTGCATAATAAAATGGACAACATTTATACGAGTTAATAATGTTGTGGCTGTGGAAATAGCAGGTTGTCAAGTGGCTGCGATAATTTTATTAATACTTTATCACCAACTTGACTTCTTCATATCAAAATATGCGTGATTAGTGTCTTAAACCTTTTTATAATACATAATACCTTATATATACACATAGGTTATGTAAATATGCTTACGGAGCTATCTATGTATATAAATCCGAGATTCTAGAAAATTTAATTGAGATGTAATGCCGAATGAGCAGCATTTCAATACTATCGTTGTGTGTAGTGTTTCTCTCGCAACAGGACTCTTTACCATCACGACGCTCTCAGACCGAAAGATAGTGTGTGCATTATAAACAAGATAACTCTCAAGGAGGTTGCTTTAGGCAAGCGACAAGCAGGCCAAAACCAAAACTTCATACAATATGTTTTTGAGTTGTTGTATTTTATTTTGATAGGGAATATGTGTTGTACCGACCTTAAAGAAGGTGGGACAATGGTGAGAAGATGATGACTAGCTGTGCTGAGCGTAACCCATTACTAGTCTAGAACCTTACGTGAATGAGCCGATGCAAAACAAAGCATCGCAACGGGATACAATACGTGCTGTATGTTATAAGGACAGCGTCCAACATGTTCGCGTCGCGTTCGCTTCACGTTGGCTCTCTGCGGTTCACCCCACAGATATCCTAGAGATATGCCGTCACCAGCTATTCACTACTTTCCGCGTTCCAGTATCGCCTCTTTTTCGTCACCTTATTTGTTCACACAAAAAAGTTTTAAGGTTTGTAGTGGTCGGCCGTATTTTGCAGACTTCCACTAACCTATTAAGCATTTTATTAAAGTATCTAAAACACGTAACGCATTTGGCATCTTTTATACAACTAAGCGGAGCGCCTAGCCGCCTTTCGTGTATAGGGTCAGTTTGACGACACGTGTCACGCTCATGACATATCCTCCGATATCCGTGGTAGGACCTCATCACGCAGGTAAACTTATAGCTCGAAGTCAGTCTGTAACTGTGCTGCTAATAACAGTGCTCCTCATTATTTTTATCACCAGATTACCTAAGTGAATAATTTTATTTGTAACACTGTAGATTTTTCGCTAGAAGCTGTATAAATGAAAAAAAATATCAACAATGTTTTCATGGGTGTCCGGGAAAAAAACGCAATTTCACCCCAATGTCCAGGTTTAAAAAAAAATTGTCCGGCATCACTGGTTTAGGTTATGGCAGCCCTAGTAACTGTCAACAATGTAATAATAGCAAATATTTCGAATATTGAAACGTGTTAGCTTGCAATCAAGTGATCGCGGGCTCAAATAACCAGTTTTGGTAACGTCACGCCAGCATGACAGTATTTGTACCAAACAAGAGTCGCGAAACGTGACCCCCGGCTGGGAGATGTTACGATCGGCTTCAGATTGTCCACTGAACGTGATCGAGGTCACGCTGGAGGTTGGAGATGATGCATTTTCTTGAGCAGATGTGCATGTTATAATTTTATGGTTTTATCATGCTTTACATGGCAGCATTCAGATTATTATTTGTTTTTGTACTTAAGCTATGTGAGTATGTTTTAAAAGTCGCCTTTGATTCGAAACGGTTTAAAGTAATGTGCTGGGTAACCGAACTTCAAGCTGTCGTTAGCCATAATAGCACAGAATAAAAAAATAATGGTGGTGATGTCTATGGACTGCCACCCAATTCTCGTGTTTCGAAACTTGCAGCTGGTTTTAAGCTTAACTGCGTGATGGTAGGAAATTCTGCGAATGAACACATGGCAACCCCTAGCACTTAATAGCGTGTGTTCGCCTATCCGTGGTAGCCTATTTCAATACTAGGCTGAGCCTGAAGAACATATTCGACTACCTAAATAATTACTTATACATACCAGTTGTCAAAGTATAATACCCTATGAGCAATAAAAAACTTTGGTTTAAAGAATTGTCGTTGATAGTAAAATTCCCATGCATGTATTCTTAATTTTACTGTCCTTTAAAATCTAATCTTGTAATACATAATACATACAATATTAACATACATACAAAGACGGAGGTATGCCAGAAAAGGTAATTAATAACCAATAAGTATCTCAATTCTCAGTGGCTGCTATTATTTCTCTATAATATCTGTACATGTCAAAAGTACAGGCACTGCTTAAATATCTCAATGTAACGTGTATAGTCTTCTCGTTAGTTACTCCATTTTAGCTTAATTAGTGTTAACCCCTAATTTGTATGTAAGGTATAAGTTCAGACAGGTTAAGTAAGGTTTACGTTTATGGATGATGTTCGGTTACATCACAGTTAAATAATTAACACCCTTGAGTCTTGATACTTTGACAGATCCACATACTAACATGACAACGGACAGACAAACGGGCGTCTTTTAATTACCACTAGTTAACATGCACGTACCTGCTTGAGAACAGTGCTAACATTTCCCGCTCGACGACATTTTGTATTAAAACCTGTTGGCAGCCATTTTGAAAATTATCTACTACAGATTAATAAACGCAGGTGGCTTTCTTAAGCACGTGATATGATTTTCTAGATTGATTATTATAATTAATGCGTGCAATACATAGATATACATAGTTCTAGATATGGTATTGATTTGTAGAATGTTACCGCGAAAATTTACTGAGAATTATTTTTTAACAGGCATAAAATCTCTGCTATGTATCTACTCTACATATTTATTACTAGGAGTTAAGTTTTTTTATATTGATACTGATAAGCTTGACTTGACCACTGTGTCACCTGATGGTATATGATGGTGTGTACGAAGAATCTATTTTGTAGAGTCATATAAAGTATGATAAGGACGATAAGGTAGAGTAACTCAACAACCTACCAGTGTGCAGATCACTTTTTACCAAGCGATAACGGTACCTTTTACTTGTGACCCGAGTCCCTCATACATCCAGGAGCGAAGTCAAGGAGGTCTGGTTATTTTTTTAACGAACTAAAAGGGTTATCCAAACACGCAAAACACTACTTCGCGGACTTTAGCAATCGGTAAGTCTCTTAAGATTGCGCCCGACTTCACGGGTATCACTACCGTGTCAGATGTTCTCCAAGCAGTACATGTATACAAGCACTACGACTGCTTTATGTAGTCTTAAGGAGCACTGTGGCAAGGGACATAATAGGATGTAAGAGATGTAACTTGTGTGTTCGAATGACGGAGAGCGTAAAGCCGTAAAGGCAGTTTCACGCAGTACTTTTTACTGATTTGGATGACACTGCAATAAGCATGGACAGGATCAAACGCTAGGCGACCAAGTTGTCCAACTAATTACTTTATAAGTATTCTATACTAAAAAGTACTTGTAATTTACCTACAAAAACTACCAATTAAATAGCGCTTAACATAATGTCTAGTCATTTCTAGAAGTTTTATAAACACATTATATTATATTTTATTCGCGTATTTGGCATTTAAACTCTAATGTTTATAGATTAACATGTATTATCTTTGTTTTAATGTCAACATATAGATAATTATTGTTTTGATCTGACAGCACCTAATATTTTAAATATTAAATTTTTGCAATAAATGTTTTCCGCTTGTAACATGTAATTAATTTTCTATATCATGTATGTTTATAACATTATAATTAGCATGTCAACACCTATCAATATATTTAGATTAAAATATTGAACATTGTGGAAAAATCACATTTGAATATAGATGTTTGTTAATAAAACAAAACGCTAAATGCTAGATTTAGTTGCTATTGTATGACTAGTTATGTAGAGTATATCAGGTTCACCTATTTTTTAAATATTTGTTTTTACTTTGTCACAATAAAAATATCATTAATTGATGTACAAAAACCATTTTCTTTTTCCTAAATTGACTGTGACAAAGTTCTTAACTGTGTCAAGAGGTTGATTGAATGGAATCGTGTTTTTTTTATTAATATTCGACTTTATTGCGTCTTGATGGCTGGGGTCATAAGGTCAAATTGAATTTATTACGTCATCTGTCTATTATTTTAAGTTCATGTTTATTTAAAAAAAACTTGATGATAATAATGTGAATCAAGAATAGTCTGTTTGGAAAACCCGATCTAAAATAAATTAAGTGTATCGTCCGATTACTTGGTAAAAATTTTAGTTTTTTTTTTTTGTAGAGAGGCAACTATTTATTGACATACCAAACAAAAAAATCTTCAGAAAGAATAAATACTTTTTAAGAAGGCTTAAACGGAATAGTGCCTGTGTGGACTTAGCATTATTCTGACTTTAAAATATACTTAACAAGTTCGTACACTATACTTTTCTCTTCACTTTCTCGGAACAAATAAAAAAAAAAAATCTAAGTAAATAATTAATAAGGATAAAATTAGCCTATTACTGTTCTGAGTCCCGATTTGGCTCTTAATAATTATGGTAGACTATTTATACATGAACTTATTACCGCTCCAAAACAAAGCATGGTGGTAGGGCATTTTGCGAATGCCCGCCTGGCTAGCTACCACCCTCAAGTAGAAAGTCTGTCGCCAAGCACCTAACGGTGTGTTCCGGCAGCTGTCCTTGAGAGCCAGTACTTCTAGGTTAGAATAGGTGTCTAGGTGTTCTTAGGAACAACACCTTCGACCACATCATCACTTACCATCAGGTGAGATAGTGGTCAAAGGCTAACCTATCAGAATAAAAAAAAACAGCAAAAATAAGATTAAGAATTCAATTTTTATGTTATTGTAACGGAACAAGCTCGATGCCCACCTGAAGTTAAGCGGACTAACCTCTGCCTAGAACAGCAGAGCGGCGCATGCATTTCATCACAAGTGACGAATTGCACTGCGCCCGTCACCTTGAGACACAGTTGTTAAGTCTCATATGCCTGTAAATTCACTGGCTCTCAAGGACTGCTGCGGAACAAACCGTGAGGTGCTTGGCGACATATTTTCTACTTGAGGGTGGTAGCTAGCCAAGCGGGCAATCGCAAAATACCCTCCACCATGCGGTGAAGCTCAAGTCGGCGGTGGGGATCGAACCAGGGACCTACGACACGGCAGTCCATGACCGCTCGGCCATCACTGCTTCATAATATACTAACATTTTCATTCTATAACAGTCTCTTTTGTTTGTTTACAGCGTTCATGGAGCCCGATCACCTCGGCAAGCGATTCCGGACGAAGCGTTCTACGGAGCACAGTCGGAGTAAACGCGAAGCGCCTTATGTCATATACCCTGAGATTCTGGTCATAGTCGATTACGATGGATATAGGTGAGCTCCCACAGTATTTTAATGCTATGTGCTGACGAGGATAGCAATGGCTTCAAAACTGTAATACAGTGTCAATGTTCAATACACTGAATCTTGATACCCTTGGGTCAAAATTCAGCTACTATGAGCTTTGGCAGTTCGCGAGTCAGCATAAACACAAAATCACTTAAAGGTGAACTCTTAGTGCCAATGTACGTCTTACATACATAATCGACCGAGGTCATTTAAGATGAAACTCCGGCAATATCCATATAGCTCACTATATTCCATGTACCAAAACGTCTGCACTGTACGAGAGATTACTCTATACTGCCATGTTCCCCATCCCAAGTAGCATCTTCCTCACAACTCCCGCCGAAAAGTGAAGTCAGTTTAGCTACTAATATAAATCGGAAATGGACTGCAGTCAATGACTACCACGCAAACATCAATGATGCGCCGTGGAAGTCAAATAAATTATTGTAATAAATCGGTAAGTTTTAGACTTGAGAACATATTGACAAATTATAAATTACATTAACAAAGCGGAGAATTAATTATAAAATAATACTTAATGATATCTTTATTGACTCTCTCTTTACGGTCGTTTCTTCATTGCTGAAGGTCGTCGTCACTCTTGGCTAAGTGGGATCGAACAAACTGTTTCCATTGATTTCGGTCAGTTGCCTTTATTAACTAAATTATCACAATAGCTAACACATATAAGCGCAGTGTATTCAACCAGGGGGACAAGTCTGCTAATTACATGTTCATATTCAGCATAGATTCATTCAAGATTCATACACTGAGAAAAATCTAAAGTCAAAAGCGCCCTAATGACGGCCAATTTATATGGTATAAGGCGAAAAACCGACCAAACGTAAATACGTACAAAAACGCCTTCCAACTAGAAGGCGTTAAACGAGGTCAGTGAAGGCGAATGTTTCTTTTCGTCTTCATTTAAGGTGTATTTTGTGGTCTTTCTTAAATATTGACTATTCGATGAGGCTGATTAAGTCGTAAGTACGTTATAGTGATAATCACCGTATATAAATCGCCGTAAAAGTAAGGTATATTTTATGGTCAATACTGCAATTATTATCGTATAACAAGTTCAATTCTGAAAATACTTTACGGTAGGCGTTTTTGACGGTTGTGTTTATTATAAAACATGGTAAATTTTTATTGATTGGTGAAAATCATATTAAGAGTTGTGAATTCATCTTATGTAGTTACAATTCAACGGTAAAAGGTCAAATTTGATTTAAGTCGTTTTTCTCAGTGTACAAGACAGAATCGGTAGTCTGCTGATCCCTTACGAATATATGAATCTAGGCAGGTTTGACGATATTGCCAACAAAAAATAAAAAGAGAAGAGTAAGGTATTGCATAAAACAATTTCGTTATTATTTATTAATATTTCGTTTCTATTTCATATGAAACCGAGATTGAATCAATATTGACTCAATATGAACGATATGAAGTTAGTAGACTACCAAAACTGTCAAAATTTACCAAGCCGAGTCCATTATAGATTCATATTGATTAGCAGACTTAACGCCCAGATCTGCAATTTGCGTGGTGTAGAGCAAACTAGACACGTAAAGTTGCGTTGAAGGCTACTCTTGGCGCAGCATTTTATAGGTAGTCGTGTGGGCTCAATAAAGCAAAATCCGCTTACTCCTATGAGAATATACTGTATCAGCCGGATCGTCCACTGCTGAACACAGCCTCCCCTGTTAAGAGGATATTTGCCATAATGCCCACGCTTGGCATGCGGCTTGGGGATCTATCGATACTGGGGATGGGGATAAGATGGCTGTTCTTTAGAAGGCGTTGCTTACTAGTATTTTTCCCTTAGTCGCCTCTTACGACACCCACGGGATGATATGTGGGGAGGTGCAATTCTAACCCGGCACCTCGGATTCCGGCACGGTGGAAATTTAGCAGTGTATGTTTATATCTTTTTATTTCTAGATTACACGGAGGCGACAACGTGCAGATAAAACGCTACTTCGTCTCTTTCTGGAATGGAGTAGACCTCCGTTACAAACTGCTGAAAGGGCCGCGCATACGGATCTCCATAGCTGGCATTATTATATCTAGGGTGAGTACTACCTGCTTACCTTTAGGCTATGGGCAAGCTTGTTATTTCTATAAGAAGCTATATTTTTTTAAGGGCGGCGATGATGATGATAAAAAATTATATTACTGTTTATCTGCACTGAGAAAAATCTAAAGTCAAAAGCGCCCTAATGAGGGCCAATTTATATGGTAAAAGCAAAAAACCGACCAAACGTAAATACGTACGAAAACGCCTTCCAACTAAAAGGCGTTAAACGAGGTCAGTGAAGGCGAATGTTTCTTTTCGTCTAAATTAACGGTGTATTTTGTGGTCTTTCTTAAATATTGACTTTTCGATGAGGCTAGGCGAGGAGATTAAGTCGTACGTTATAGTGATAATCACCGTATATAAACCGCCGTAAAAGTAAGGTATATTTTATGGTCAATACTGCAATTATTATCGTATAACAAGTTCAATTCTGAAAATACTTTACGGAAGGCGTTTTTGACGGTTGTGTTTATTATAAAACATGGTACATTTTTATTGATTGGTGAAAATCATCTTAAGAGTTGTGAATTCATCTTACGTAGTTACAATTCAACGGTAAAAGGTCAAATTTGAGTTAAGCCTTTAAGTCGTTTTTCTCAGTGTGACCTTAAATTTGAACCCTAGCATCACAGGGCTTTAATTTATGTCACTCCATCCACGAACTCTTAATATCAGTGCAGCAGAGCCCCGATAATTGAACGTAGGGTCGCCCTCTCTTACATGAGAACTAAACAAATCTTCAGAATAAAAAGAATTATTAAAACTGAGTTTAGTTTAGTCCAACAATACGCATCAAGTACAATGACACGGTGGTAGGAAAAACTTTTTGCGACTAAATCTGTCACCTCAAATGGTGTTTTTTCCATAGACTTAGGATCGAAAAAATCCTACGTCTATGGTTTTTTCAGTAGCTGTCGTAAGCTCCTTTTCTAGGTTAAGTTGTTAACTAATTCGGCCACATCATTACTTCCCATCACGTGAGATTGTGGTCAAAGGCTAACCTATTATCAATAAAGAAGTACGTAATTCATAAATTTGATTTTATTTTAGTCAATAACATTGCTAAGTGACTGTATCAAATTGGATTGTCAAAGTCAAAATCATTTATTGAATTTTAGCGTCTACGACATTCTTGTGAAGCTCGATTACACAATTTCACTAATAAATTATTCTTCTTCCGCGTTCAGCATAAAAGGTAATAGAGGCACTGCGAGAAGAACGTTCTAGAAATTTCTCATTATTATAAAATATTTAGCTACAAACATATTTTAGTATATAAATAAAAATTAACTATAATCACAATTTTTATTCAACAATGAAATTATTATCAATTTACAAAAACCTAACATAATAATAATAAATGCAGGTATTCAATTAGTCATCAGCTTGAAGCCGACTATTTCATCAGTTTCTATACAGAGTTCTTCTAGAAAGTCCTTCTTGGACTTCGGATATCCTTCTAATACCGCTTCCAGCATGTCGTTGCATATACGTTTTCTTTTCCTGTGAACAAAAAAGTTTCTACGTAATCAATAAAACACATCGAGTTAAGTGATGCAGAATGACCAAGACGCAATATGACTAATACGTAAGATAGATACGTAGCCAATACATGCCGAATGACCAATTCGAGTTTCGCAAAAGGACCTAATTCTATGTGTGTGCTACTTGGTCATGATCTTACGATGTTCTTACGAATCCAAAATTTAATTGTCATGCAAAGAATATCTAAATGTCAAGGCAAAATAGTGGACTTTTGCACCGACAATATTTCGTAAATAGGGTCACCTATTTACGAAATATTGTCGGTGCAAAAGCTTTCTGAGACGATAGACCCCTCCTTTCAGTCATGAAAGGAGGGGTCTATCGTCTCAGAAAGCGATCTATCGTCTTAGGGAAGCCAGTTCGTCAAGCCGTTCTAATTTGATAAACTATAGAATCCGATAGACGGATGATCTAACGTTTATACTCGTATTCGCTATCCAGTGTGTATCCACAATTAAAAGATAAAACAATGAGTTTAACCCTAAATTTTCCATTTCGCTACATAGAACTTGTAGATGCAGGTTTGATTCTCGCTTGAGGTGTAAGTTTTGGCTGTAAAATATTTTAAGAAAACATCAAATTAACATATTAACACGATCGAACTCGATCATGCGATATATTTTTTTTATATTATCATTTTATTTTATATACTTGTTTAAGTGTTGTATTTAATTATTTTTTTAATGCCTGATAGTTTAGCCCTTGACCACTATCTCACCTGATGGTAAGTGATGATGTGGTCGAAGATGTTGTTCAGGCTAACCTAGAAGTACTGGCTCTCAAGGACAGCTGCCGGAACACGTCGTTAGGTGCTTGGCGATAGATTTTTTACTTGAGGGTGGTAGCTAGACAGGCGGGCATTCGCAAAATACCCTACCACCATGCTATGACGACTGCCATCCTGAGCCAACAACCGGGACCGACGGCGTGCCCTCCGAAGCACGGAAACACTCAGTAGTAATGTCACTAGCGGTCACCCATCCAACTCATGACCGCGCGCGACGTTGCTTAACTTTGCTGATCGGTTAAGAACAGCTAAGTAAACTTCGCTACGAGCGCTTCAAATAAGTTAAGTAAAGAAAATATATATAATTAAAATAAGTAAAGAAAATTTGATGTTTTCTTAAAACATTTTTATCAATAAATATGCATTTCCGCAAAGTAATACCTGAATCTATTCATTATATTAAGCTTACCTATATTCCCTTAAATACTTGTCATGCTCCCCCATCATTTCTTTCTTTTCTTCTACACTGATAACTTCAGTAGAATTCCTCAAAACTTCTAGCTTGGTCTCGAGGCTGGCAACACTTGTTTGAACTTCTGCTATTGAGGTTTTAGCTGACTCTGTGGTAGGCGTGGAGGTAAGAACTTTGAGGTTCGTTTCAGATGTTTTAAGAACGGTTGTCTTTTCAGCCAGTGTTTGAGTCAAGTTCTTGAGTTGCGTGTCGTAATCTGTACAAGAAAATAAAATGTAAAGTGCGAATGTTGAAAAGCACATCAGTCCTTATACACCGTTAATCGATAATAGGATAATACGATAAACGATATTAAGGTATAACATTATAGTCTAAGCCATTCAAATCTGATAGGCCGTTGATATCAGAGAATGTCAAAACCAATATAAGTTTTCAAATTTGTAGGATATCTGTCAAGGATAAAAATCTCTTCGGTTGGCATGCTATATTAGTCGGATTGTCCACTGATGAACACAGCCACATCAAGGGAGGTTTGCCATAATCCGCAAGCTTGGCAGGCGTCTTGGGGATCGCAGTGTAAAATAGCAGTTCCTAAGAGGGCGCTGCTTCCCACCTTGTGATATGTTCCTCCCGGGTACAGAGATGGGGATTACAGTCTAGCCCGGCATAAAGGGTATTGGCTCAAACGACATATTTTAACAGCAGACGTAGAAATAGGTAGCGTGTTTTATAAGCTGTAGCAAAGTGGTCATATTTTTTAACCTGATTATGGACTTATTCCGCCAAATTTAAAGGAATACTTTTTTGTATTAGTTATTTTCCTTTGCTACTAGGTACTGCGCTGCCTACTTGATTTCAACTTTCATAAAATTCAATACCTCAAAGTACGGAATGTTGCAATAGTATCGTTACATATTACGTAATCACTGCAAAGGTGACCATTATAATTATTACCACCAGATATATTACCACAGACAATAAATATTATATGGTGTTATCTACAGTATCTACTTACCTACAGTCGCTCCGAACGGCCCGAATTTCGCGCGCAAACCTGCGATATGGCGAAAGGGTGTTGCATATCTCCTATAGCATAATTTCTTATCCTAGCTAGCCGCCGATTCAAGTTTTAGCTTTGTACATGCGTATTATTTGGCAACGCAACAAACGATACCTTATACATACAAAATACTAAAAATAAACCAACAAATTAAAAAAGCATACAAACACATAAACCAACAAATTAAAAAAGCACGTTAGAATAAATTAGTAAATATGAGCTCCGTACCTTCAATATCATCCTCTCCTGGATCTGTTTCTGGCTGAATAGCAGCATACACCTTCTGTTTCCCATACAGTTTGCACTTTATTTTACCGCCTTCGCTAAGCGCATCCAGAGCTTTTTGCACGGCACCTTTTGTAAATGCACCTCGCAAGTTCACTGTCACATCAGCGCACGAATACGGTCGATTTGTGTCCGACAAATATTTGAACACAGCTTCATTTGCCATTTTTTGATATCCTTATAATATCACAAAAAATTCAAACTCTTCCAATTTACCGCTATTGTTTTTTTTTTTTATTTGCGTGGTACAGTCTTCATGAACTTATTGCCTAGTCTGATGTTTTCCTTCTGTTCATTTTATTGACATTCATCAAGTACCTATAGGTAGGTGTTGCTATACAAGTTAATTCATAGATATAGTCATAGTCGTCTATGTAGTAAGTTATGTTTAGGCCCTATCACATTATAATATCATATATTTAAATTATCATATCCATAGACAAAATACATAGCCTGGGCAAACTGAGTCGTATGTGGCCACATGTTACACTAATTTATAACATGAGTACTTTTTTTTAAAGATTGTATGGAAAGATGGATTATTTCTTGTTTATGTAGGTACTATTTGCCAACGTTCGTGCACGTTCACGAACGCTTAACGGTTATTAATGCACCATTATTAATTATTAACACGCTAAAAAACACAAATTTTTGATAAGAGTACATATAAAGATATGAATAATATTTCCGATTTTCCCACCGAAACTGCCGCCACCGCTACTGCATAACTGCACATACATAGTTTTCACCATGACTTCCGTGTACGTCAAAAAATTTAGCTACCTAAAATGTTGTGTGACTGTGATATAATGTCATATAAAAATAATTGTACATCAAACCTTTTTTTACAAATATCATTGTTGACCTTAAAAAAAACTATAAAAATGCGTATTTGGAGTTGTGACATTACTAAGGTGAAAAAGAAAACGTTATAAGCATATTTTTTTACTATAATATTAACATCGTCTTTAATATCACGGTACCTAATAAATGCAATTGGTACACCGAGTGTGAGGTCGGGCATAACATACCCGCTGCATGTTTTTATTATATGTGCATTTTTCCTATCAGAAATGCCACAGCACTTTTTCAGTCGCTAATATTCAAACCTCGCATCCAAACTCCTCATCAATACTGATAGAGCCCCGTTCGTGGAATTGCGCAGTCGACAGATACTGCGTTTTTTAAACGGTCGGGTATGACACACCCTTCGTCCAAGAAGCTTTTAGAACATTCTCTACTTCTTTCGCAAAACTGGTCAGACTGTACCACAGAGAATAGAAAATTACGTTCCGTTGCACAAGACTGTGCCATGCACACATTTTCATAATATATAAGTACAAACACTCTACCCCGCTAAGCAATGAGAAGCGTTAGTAATAGAAAAAAAAACTTTTATTACATGAGTACAATAAAGACATGACTACAGGGGAAAGATTAGTAGGTACTTGTTTATAAACGTGAGGTAGATTTTAGCATGATATGTTGAATCAATTTGTATAAATTAGCAACACCTGCAATGTTAATAATATGAACGGTGATTATTTAATTACCATAGCATAAAATCGGCATTTATTGGAAAAATAAAAATACACGCTATAAAAACAAGTTTTATCGCAATATTGTGAAGTTAGCAGCTAATAAAAAAATAATAAAATTGTCATTTTGTTGCTGATTCAAGGTTAAGAAAGTCACTTTTGAACTTTATGCCCTAGACGCGCCACGTGACGCAAAATATAAAAGTTTCCTATGATCATAACATTAAATCATTTGAATATCATTATGAATGAATTTATATTTGATCGTATATCAATGGAACTGGTATCTGAGTTCATCAGTTCTGTGATAAAAACCGTTTTATAGAATTAATCTTTATTAGCAAGGTTCAAGGCCAATATCAGTCAGTCGCAGTGACTGTAAGAGTTAGATTCGAGTGTTTTTCTCTTGTGTTTTTATGTCATTCAACTTATAAATTGTAAATACATTTTCAATGGTATTCCAAAGCTGGCACAGATGTCAATAATTTTTTTTAATGTAATATTTACTTTTTTTCAGGGTAGAGACGCAACGCCGTACCTAGAAAGAAATCGAGTTGGCAGAGATGCCATTGACTCAGCAGCCGCGCTCACTGACATGGGCAAGTATCTGTTCAGAGAGCGGCGGTTGCCGGTCTACGACATCGCTGTCGCTATCACCAAGTAAGTTGTGGATTGTATCTGCACAATGATTTGCTCTACACTGATTTCTGTGAAGATTTCAAAACATTGCAACTGTAAAGTTGCAAAGTTTTCATCAAATTAATTAATTGTTTAATATTCGAATAAAATATCTTAACGTTTCCAGTCGCTGTTCGCTAATCAACATTATCTTTGGTGGTTTTAGGATCTAAATTTTAATAGGTAACCTACCTATTGACTTTAATTGTATGCTACTTATTGAAAATTAAAGTATGGGACATACTTTCTTTAAGTTTTGCACGCATAAATTATTTTATTTTTGTCTACCTTTTCAACAACTCTTCATATGCGCAGATTATTAACTACTTATGTACAATTTTTAATATCATTAGGAGTGTCAAAACAGTTCGCCATCCTAATTATATTCTACATTATTATGAAAATCCTATTTCAAAATTACAAGATTACAATATATCTTGAGGAATATGATAGTTATTCAAATTTTATTACACTAAAACACAATTTAAATATCAAGTTTATGCAAAGTGGAAGTTACAACACTTACTTTACCAGAACGAAACGTAAATTCTGATTAGTGTGAGCATGATAAAAGCGATGCATACAAATTCAAACCCATTTGTATGTTTTTATATGTTTCTTGGCCATGATCTTGATATAACCAGCTGATTTGCATATGCCCTTTTTATTGGTGGTCAGTTTGGAATGGTTCTAATAATATCGATTACGTTATTTTGCCTTAACTTTTCAACGATGAATCCTTTTTGAAGATGGTTTACGAACCTTTTTCATTATTTACCTAGCTATTTAGACTGCGTTTGCCGTCATGAAATTCATTTCGCATTAATATCTGATACGTTTGATTTTGTTCTTGCTTCAAGTCCAGGGGGTACAGGTAAGATCGTAAGTATGGTTAAGCTATAATTTAATTTAGCGCCATTATTCCAAGGTTTTTTTAAATTAACTAATAGGTTGCCAAATGGCAATGGTCAAAGATCAATGAAGGAACCACATCTGATTTGACCAACAGGTATGACATGTGCCGACGACGCAAGGGTGGTCGCTGCACAAAAGGCACAGCTGGTAAATTCGTTTTTAGACACCATCCATGGCGAGTGGTATCAGCATTAACAGATGCTTCAAAGTGAAACATTAATTTGGCTTGATAACTTTAATTCATTAAGGTAAAGGATTTGGTAATGGCGCTGAATATGTTTTACCCGATCAGCATTTACACAACACCATTTTTTTATAGCGCTTGCACAAGGCGAAGTAATCGACTGTTAGGAATTTAGGAATTATTCCATTTCGAAAACGGAATGTAATAAAAAATGAGATCTAGGTCGAGATGAAACTTTTTGGTGTATTATATTGAGTTTATGTTGTTTCCATACAATTTCAGACTAGACATGTGCAGAAGACAGTTTGCGAACGATGCGTGCAATAGAGGGACAGCAGGTAGGCGTGTTATAAAACTTGATACTTTTACAAAAGCACGCCTTTCTTCATCGTCCCTCACCTTTTATACACATTGGGACCACAATCCACTCGTTACCTTTATCCAATTCCGTAATATCATATTCGCACCTTGTGAATAATATTTCTGTCTTTTCCGCAATTATTATATTCTTCTAGATATTGCAAGTTTTTTTTTCAAAGAAAAACATCTTGTAAATAAAAATATTTCTTCATCTTTCGTAGTTTAGTCATTAAGTGTTGTGTATTTTATTCTCTTTCATGAATTCATTATACCTATTGCCTGTTTCATGATATTATTGAATGTTTTCTAGATATTTGAGATCAACGATTTTGTATGGTTTCACAATCATGTGAGAGATCTGAACATTTAAATTATTTATGGTAAAATGCATGCATCGCTTGATAATTATTTATATCTGTGTATTTATTGTTGTGGTATTAATATTTATGAGGCGACTAAAAGGTTTTTCTAACGTATTTAATAAGTAAATAAGGTGAGATGCCTCCTAATACATCGAAGTAAAGTTTTTTTTTTTAGACGAAGATATTACCAGCTCGTAACTACGTAATAGCAAAGTTACGCCTTTGGGTTTGGTCGCCATAAAATTTATATAATGACAATGTAAAAGATTACATTTAGTTCCGTGTGCAATTTTTTTTGACACACTTTTAACGGTATAATAATATTATTAAGTATTTTATAACTTAATTAATTTTTATTTTTTTATTTGGCTGAATGCATTTTGCACAGTATTTTTTTACCTACGTATAACGAAACGTAATGGCAAAGGTCGAAAACGCTGTGTCCGTTTTTCGATCTAATAGTACAGTAGCCCAAGCACAAACATTTCGATAGTCCGTAACGTTATCGTATCGAGTTCACCGCCCGTTTACGCAGGAGGAAATGGTTGACAGTACGCCGCATCGTTTGCTGGCTAACGTGAACTCGATAGGATTACAAAAGTGACGTCATCCAGCGTAAATCACAACAATCATACCTTTTTTCTAAGACCTAACAACTCATTCGAAAAGAGGTTTTAAGTCTTATTTTGCCTATAAAAGTTCCTCTCACTGAGCAAGTAATATTAAGAGTTGGCACGGACCTTGTTGCTTTGAAACTCAGATTTGAAGTTATTTTATACCAACCATTACAAATAAAAACTATATTTCCAACACAATAATAATGACATTTGTGAGTGTTGTACTACTGATTCCCTAAAATCGTTTAGTTACAATGAAATCGATTCCATTATAATCGATATAGGAAAAAATGGTAAGAAGGTTAGGTTTATAAAATATATGTTAAGGAAATATAAAATAAAACAAATATTTCACACAGATTTATTAATTTATTCAAAATCATCAAAATATTTTATCGTGCGATATATCTTTGCTAGTATCGAAAACCGTATTATTGGGGTATGTATACATAGTTCCAAAGTAATTTGTGTACTAGAACATCTTTACCATACATATTTTTCATTGTACATAACAGTTTTCAATATATAATACTTATTTTCTAACTGTCGTATATGTAAAAGTAAAAAATACTGGACGTAAGTTGCACTAGTAAACTTGTCATCAACTGTTAACAATTATTATTATTTGTAGTTCAATCATTAAATGTAGTATTTCTGACGCACCTTTTTTAATTATATATAGACTGTTGACTTTTAAAAACTTTTTTGGTGTAGGTAGTTGAATTATTTAGATATTTAATTTAATCTTGCAGCTGATCTATTTCATTTGTATTGCAAGAAGCTTCCTCTGCACTGATTTGTTTTATTTATCGATTCAATTAATATTTTTCTGCGTAACATGTGCATATCTGAAATTACAAAAATAGTTTATTTAACTGCACTCGAAAGTTGGTTAATTTTAAAATCAAACAATGTATAGTATTATAAGTATTTAAATAATTGGGATTGTATGTTGATACACATGTTGATTTTTATATAGTATTGAGGTGACATAGTACCTTAAATTCCATGCTATGGCTCTATCGATTCAGCATTTACTTTGAAAGTATATAAGCGACGGAGTTTTGTTTAAATGAACTGAAAAAAAACAACAAGATTATTATCACAAGCATAGATATGACGTTATTTACGCCATTTATTATTAATTGTATAATATTTAGGTCGGTTTTCATATGTTAGATAATAAATATTGCTCTAGCCGTTCAGTTAGCAAGTACTGTGCCAGTTATGTAGAGGAAAATTGATAATACCTCGTGTTTCAAAATGCTTTTGAGCTAAAGATGTAAATAACAGTCCTAAAATACACATGTTAAGTTTCGTGGCATAATAAAACATTCCGCGTGATGGTTTATGATCACCAGCTTCGAATATGATATTTCCTAACTTATTGACACTATGAAAAAGTATATGTACCCATACCACTGTCATTATAAAAAATCGATACTACAAAGGTATCGATACTTTCCTTGAGCAACACTAAACTTACTTTACGTTACGTAAATATTTGTAATTTATATACAAATATATGTAAGTACAGCAATTCGCATGATAACACATACCTACTTAAATTACAATAAAAACCAAGCGATCATTACGCTCTGAAACAATAATGTAATTTCAATGATATATTTTCATCAACTCACCGGTTCTGGATCTCATGGAAATCTATTGTTTAAACATTTTTATTTGTGTTTCGACACCACAGACTTCGCATTTTCTTTGCGATTTCCGTATTGTATTGATGTTCACTATGAAATATTAAAATTTTTGAATAAAATGTATTTGAGGTGATATATTTACTAAGTGCCATGACATACATTATGACATAGAGAAATGTAATATACCGGGAACAATATGATTAGTCTATAGCCATGACAGTCCAGTTGAGTTGTCAAGGTGACAATGACTCGTATCGTATTTGGTAATTTTGGACAGAAATCGGTACACCTGCAATACTTTACCTTATTTTAAGGTTGGTGACGCTGGACTGGTTCCTCTATAATTGATATTCGTCAAATTTAGCTTTTTATTTGGTGAAAACCAAACATATTTTTTTCCTGTATGTTGTTCTTACACGTATGCGTTACTTGCTCAGTGAACCAAATTTTATTGTAACATCATTAGAGGTATTAAAATAAAACATTATATAAATTATGACCTATAAATTCTCAAGCCAAGAATCTACGCCACTGATAATTTACTATATGAATTACAAACAACTACTATTACACCTTTAAACAGAGGAAGGAGTTTCAAGAAACCCTAAAGGGCCGCCAGCCGGATTGAAGTGTATTTTGTGCTAAATGTTATGGTGTTTCAGCAGAAAAATAGGCTATTGAGTTCAAGCAGTGCATTCTTTAAGTTCTAATTGTTCACTAAAGGTGATTCCCGACAGAACTTTCGTCTCCAGCGGTATTTTACCGTCTGTTCTGGGAAAGAAGAATGCTGTGAAAACCTGGAGTGCGTAGTAATGTACCTACCTAACAGTTTTGCAAAGACAAACCACGTAGCATTTCATGAATGCGCCGTTACTACAATTCGAGAGTGCTGTGACTTGTAACCGTCTAGGCTTAGTGTTGTTTTAAGTTCATATAAATTTTAGGATAATTAAAGCGTTTATTTGGTATTAGTCAGCTTATGGTTGGTTTTTTTTTTGGATTATGATTGTGTCTGTTATTACATTACCAAAAATAAAGAAATTACTTAACTGTTGGTGTAGTTTTGTCTTTTTATTCATCTACTTTCCTTTATTTTTAAGGAATAGTGTGGCAAACGAGCATTATATCGAACTTACCTAGCCTATAAGATCAGAGGGGGAAGAAAAATGCTTCTCACGGCCCTGCTATGAGTTCGCCACCCAATAGTCTTTTATGCGCCACCAATAGAAGCACACACTGATCCATCTCATCATCACTGTTGTATGCTCAATGCGTGGCAACATCCCACTCACACCGACCTTAGTAGTGGCATGCTGCCACGAATTTTGTCTTAGTCGCGTTTCACAACATCCAACGAGATATCCTATTATCCCTAACCCACGAACTGTTCGGTATATAGGTACCAATAAATGAAACGCACAATTGCACTTCGTTTATTTTTATTAAGAACCAAAAGTCCAATAACACAGCTTCTACGTTTCACATTAAAATCTTCTTCTTCGTAGTGGTTAGAATGTTGGCGTGAGCATGGTCATCACCTCAGAGTTCGTAGGTAGTTAGTCTGACAATCCGTTGGTATTCCTTTCGTGTCGCTGCCTGTGTTCTTCTGGTGCATTTGTTGACAGCTTTGGTTGATCTTGAAATCTTGAATGCATAGGTGATCTTCTTTGAGCCTTATTGTTTTCAATTTGACCATGCACAATGAAGAATGTCATAGCAACATTATTGCGCCGCAAGACATATCCAACGAGCGAAATTGGTGTAAATGTGGGCTGGAACGGTGGAATATGGACGCTGTTTGATGCAGAGTTTTGGAAAATGTCCTGAATTGGGTTCATCGTACATTTGCATCACTTCCCTCCAGTGCCATAAAATAATAAATACCTATTTTGCGCCTGGTAAACGACATGGTACAATACTACTTCTAATCTTGCTGCCATGTTTGTAACTCTTTTCATAGGTAAATTATGAATGAACAAACACAATAATAACATGAATTTTCAAAGTTTTACCACAATTGAATACGTTACGTCAGCCATCTGACTGAAAATTTCTCAGTGACATGACATTCATAGATTTTTGACAGATCCTCGACAGCCAGCCTTCGAGCTTACGTTAGAATTAGGTTCGTGCTCGCGATTTCATACAAAACTTTTTACGTGACAAAACATTCACGTTAAAATCTCGACACATTAGTTGTCAAAACCTTTTTTTCTGTCAAAATTTAGTTCCGTTTACGCACTGTAGAGGCGCTGATCAAATCCTATACAAAATAGTGACATTTCGATACGTTTACGAAACGGTTACGATTTCGCAAGTTATTCGTGCTTGGGGTACAGATCACAAATTAAATAGATTATGTCTAAAGAGTATACATAGATGCGCAGAATCCCGGATTCGATTTTTATAAATATAAAATTGCAAAGTAGGTAAAGCATATCTACCTCATTGTATATCTATACCTACTTTTATTTAATTACTATATCATGCATATTCGTAGAATTTATATTTATAACCAACTCATACTATATTTTTAACATTGTTCGTATTTGTTGTTTATTTCAGCAATGTTAACATTTTATAATACTGCTTAGCACAAAAACCAGAGCTTAATTTTGTGCTTTTGCATGTTCTAATTATTATGCATGGAAAATTGTTATCCTTTCATTGTAAGTATTATATTGATTTATTATTTATAAGTAGTCACCTTAACTTTCAATGAATATTTACATCTACATCTATCACCAAGCAGTATGTAAGTATATCCAATACCTAATATCCATGTTCTTTGACTATAATTTCCTTGACACATCTATGTTCCCAAAGATCCAATTTCATATTTTTCTCCTCAAACAACTCAACAAGCGTATCGACCAGAGACACAGATTACTATATATATATAATAAGGCTAGATATGTGCTAGGTCGATGAACAGTGTGCTAGGAAGTAATCCACCAATAAAATCGCTCCATTTTTCTAGCCTCGCTGAGCGCTGCTATCCTATTGGTGAAAAATGTACATCGCACATCGCTCATCTCCCTCGCACATACTCGTACCTGGCTGGTGGATACGCCATTATTGAAGTCATAATCATAATATTTTGGATGAACTTGTGAAAAATATTATTTTAAAAATACTTAAAAGGATATCAAATCTAGTTATTAAACAGGAATACTATGACAAAGAACTAACTTAGGCGTAACGTTACTATTGATATTAGATGCCAATCTTGAACAGAGTCGTACTACGAGTATATAGTGTCAATTGTTTTAAGTAATACACTTTGTCATATTATACCTTTTTTAACCATCCCTTGAACATTTTTTCCAACTACTTAATTTAGATAACAGATTGCAAATTATTTACTTACACTTTTATTTGGTTTTCATCGTTTGGCAAGACCCTTTTATGAGTAAGAACTAGATATGGCGCGTTGATCTGAAAGGCGGTTACGTATCTTGACATAGGTTGATCTATCAACTCGTACAATTTACAAATATTCACATAATATAATGGTAACAATTTAGAAAATCAATTGCCAGTGAATGTATCCCCCTAATGTAACCAAATGGGCAATATGTTATCCCAATTAAGATTGTTATATCGATAGAGATAAGAAAACTTTCTAAGACAGTGTTCAATATCAGGATTTGCGTACGTCGGCGGCGCGTGCGTTGTCAACAAACGATTGGAGAAGGTCAACTCGGTGGCCATCATTGAAGATACCGGTGGTTTCTCTGGAATCATCGTGGCGGCGCACGAAGTTGGACACTTGTAAGTTACCTATATTTTACGTTCCCAACCCGCCACGGTCCGAGAAAAAGGACTATCAAGGTTATACATAAATTATCAGGCAGTTACATTTAAAATTCGAAATTTCGGTTGAGAGAATCAAACATACAGTATGGTCTGGCTGATGATAGACTTCTGCCCAGCACCAGCACAAGATAACCTCACATGTGTTACTTTGTTACCTAGACGTAAGGCATAGGGGACAAAGAGACCATAGCATATCTCACTTGCTAAAATTTCCTGATTACATTCAGATTACATTCACGCACACTTGTCAAATTGTTGTATACTTGAACCAAGTCTGAGCAATCTAATATTGTGAAAAAAATTGAAGCAATGATGGCCTAGTGATCGTTTGTATGGACTGCCACAAAGGGACCATAGTTCAGTTCCTTAGTGCAAATTTAGGACTTTTGCGGCTGCTCGCCTATCTAGTAACGACGTCTTTACGAGAGAAAAATTACAGTCCTGTGCGGGTTCAGCAGCAGTATTTGAGAACCAGTTTCCATGCTAGGTTATCGTGAGGCATCATCCAACGACACCATCTCTTACCAACAGTGCAACAGGTGAGATATTGCTCTCCTGTTGGTAAGAGGTAGTGTGGTGTAAAAAGCTAGCAATTGTTTTTTTTCTAATTGCCCATGTATGTATAAGCCTGTAAAATTACACGCACATGAGACTTAACAACTTTGTCTTAAGAGTTATGGACGCAGTTCAATTCGTCGCTTGTGGCGAAATACACCTGTTATATGCCCAAGTTACCACTTGACACCTCGTGATTATTAACCACATAAATAAATAATCACCAATAACAATTGTCTCGTAAAGGAATTGGTCGTGTATACACTCGATGTTACTAATTTCCAGGTTAGGAGCAGTCCATGACGGAAGTCCCCCACCTTCGTACCTCGGAGGCCCTGGAGCCGAGAAGTGCCGATGGGAGGATGGCTTCATCATGTCCGATCTGAGGCATACGGAGAAGGGCTTCCGGTGGTCACCATGCTCTGTGCAGAGCTTCCATCACTTCCTGAAGTAAGTACCTATAGCAACTAAAGGATTATAGTTATTTGTAAGGCAGGTAATAATGCAAGGTTGTTATTTGGCGCGAGTACTTTTTATTGAAATCTAAGGAAGGTAAGGATGCTAAGATGAGCGAAGCGAGTGGTCTAAATATAGAACCCTGAGCGGAGCGACGGTTTCAAAGGAATGCGACGAATAATAACTTTGCTGCTTTAAAATGCGAGGTGAAATAAAAACAGCTTAAATAATAACATGGTAGATTAGTGTTTATTAATGTTTACTTCCTATAGATTACTAGTAGATATTAAAAATTTAAAAGAACTTTAGATTACTAAATTACCACAATTGGTAATATTAATAATTAATAATATTTTAATTTACACTTTGAATATTTTAGGAACTGTTTCTTATTCTAATTGGAGGCGATATGTCCTGCGCTGACGTCGCACTTGGGGTGTTTTGTACATATCCCCCGCCAGCTTTTGCCTGAGCCATCCCAACTCCTGAATGTAGCGCACACAGATTCCGAATAGTAAACAAGCCCTTTCCGAGCTTGAGAGATGAAATAGTTCTTTGTGATGCAAAGCAGTATTAGATATAATTTTGCTCGAGTACTTGCATTAAAACCTTAGGAAGCAAAAGACTAGGAATGAAGAAATGAAGCGGTGAACTTTTCTGACGATTCGCAAAATTCCCTTCCACCATGCGGTGAAGCTCAAGCCCGCGGCGGGATTCGAACCATGAACCTATGCGCGGCAGTCCATAGCCAATGCCATTGAGCCATCACTGCTTCTAAAATGGCCGATTGGTAATATCTATGGACTCCCTTGCCGCATTTCTATGGAATAATTAAGCTCATATTCCACCCCCGCCCGTGGGGTGCCGGGCTAGAATGTCACCCCCCCATCTCAACCCGTGGGTGTCGTAAGAGGCTACTAAGGGTAACACACCAGAAGGGCAGCAGCGCTTTCTGAGGAACTGATATCTCACACTGCGATCCCCAAGCCGCCTGCCAAGCGTGGGGATTATGGCATGGTAGAAGGGCACTTTGCGATTGCTCTCTTGGCTAGCTACCACCCTCAAGTAGAAAGCCTGTCGCACCTTACTGTGTGTTCCAGCAGCAGTGCTTGAGAGCCAGTAAAATGACAGGCACATGACACTTAACAACTGTATTTGTATTATTACAATTGTATGTCTCAGGGCGCAGTGCATTTCGACACTTGTGACAAACTGCATCTGTTATAGTCAATTAGTCCGCTTGACATCAGGTGGTCCTCGTGGTTGTTCCGTCACAACCACATAAAAAAAAATTCTTCATTGCACATACTTAACTATAATAAGATTTTTGCCCATTTTGATACTTATCTAAATCTCTTTAATGTTCCAGCGGTGACACAGCAACCTGCCTGTACAACTCGCCTCACGAAGATGACTCTCTGCCTCGTGTGCTGCCGGGAAGATTATTAACACTGGACGCACAGTGCCGGAAGGATAGAGGGACGAGGTAAGCAAATTATTCCTTCCTGATTAGAGGAGCAGTGATGGCCCTTGGACAGAGCTCGAGAACTATGGCTACAGCGCAGCATGTCCATGGTTTGCATCCCGCCGCGGGCTTAAGCTTCACTGCATAGTGAAGGGACATTTTGAGAATGTCTGCCTGGCTAATTACCAACTGCTCTCAAGAACATCTGTCGCCAAGCTCGTAACGGTGGGTTCTAGCAGCTGTCCATGAGAGCTAATTATTCTGGATTTAGCCTGTTAACCCTTTCGACCACATCATCACTTATCATCAGGTGAGATAGTTGTCAAAGGCTAACCTATCATAGAACATAACTTTAGAAGAATGCTTCTAAATTATCAGCATGAAATAAACCGTGTGGGAAAGGGGATAATTACGAATAAGTATACTTGAGACTTCCTCCCCCCATTGGTACCCGGTTAGTTCCCCGTGGGGTGCTGGGATAGAATGTCACCCTCCATCTTTTCCCGTGGGTGTCGTAAAAGGCGACTAAGGGAAAAATAACGGAAGTCAAGCAGCAGCGCCTTCTGAGGAATTGTTATCTTATACTGCGATCCCCAAGATGTCTGCCAAGCGTGGGGATCATGGCAAAACCCTACTTAATGGGGGAGGCTGTGTCCTGCAGTGGACAATCCGGCTGATACAGAACATCCTTGAGACTGATAGTCGTACTTATATCGACAAAACATCAGCAATAACCCCCATGTTCTGGAACGTTGTTTCTTCCTGATTAGTTAACAGATTGACGCTCATTGGTCACATATCGCGTCATAGAATACCATTAACCAATTAGATTACAGGATTTACCCCCAGATTCTGGAACTTTTATCAAAACCTTGATCAGTTAACAGAATGTATACTGATCGCTCATGGGTCACCTATCGCGTCATAACCTCTAACCAATCAGCGTACAGTATTTACCCCCAGTTTCTAGAATGTTTGTCAAAGCCTTGACCGGCTACCAGAATGTATGCTGAACACTCATTGGTCACCTACCGCGTCATACAATACCATTGACCAATCAGCTTACAATATTTGGTCTGTCAAGTAATGAAAGCTTTGACAACTGTTTCAGAAAATGGGGGGTGTTACTGGCGGTCGCTGTTATAGCTTGAGGTTCATCTCTAGCTCGTAGCCGGTTATTTCCCATCTCACAAAATCTTAATGTAATGTTGTGGTGTTTTTTTCAGTGCGTGTTTCAAAGACGAGCGAGTGTGCGCTCAGCTGTTCTGCTTCGATGCGGCGAGTGGGTACTGCGTCGCTTACCGCCCCGCCGCAGAAGGCTCCCCCTGCGGGGACTCACAGGTACTAACATAACATTAAATTATGATATCAGTACATTTAAGACTTTCCCGACTTGAACACATAGTTATGATATGGCCTCACTGTCGTGACCACGTTTGGACAGGCTGGTGACCACGATTGACGCAACTTGAACGAAATATCTAAGTTAATATTCAACAAGTTTTTATTTTAATGCAATCTCGTTGAAATACTTAAAAACTGGCGCCCGTCTTTGGGTGAATTTCACCTACACTTTTGTACTTAGTTTTGCCCGCCCAAGGGATCATATTTATCGCTACTGCACCCCGCGGTGTTACCCACGGGTTTTTCGAGATAAAATGAATCGTAGTTGTTAAGTGATATATTTTATTCCTTTTTCAGTACTGTATAAACGGTCGGTGTATAACCGAACACGAGAACATAATACCTGACTATTCACAACACACGCCGAGCTACGTGCGTCCAGAAACTAGTCCGTTCTTCGGTAATATCACCAGGTACGTGTGCGTTTCAATATGTTTGGGCTATTGAAATATGGATTGTTTTTGTGAGTTTGGATATATTCGTTGAATTTGAATATTTTTGTTGAGAGTTTGAATATTTTTGTTGAGAGTTTGGATATTTTTGTTGAGAGTTTGGATATTTTTATTGAGAGTTTGGATATTTTTGTTGAGAGTTTGTATATTCTTGTTGATAATTTGGATAGTTTTTTTGATAGTCCTCGCAGTTTCAATATTTATTTTCCAGAATATGATAATATATTTATTTTGTAATGCGATTTTTTTAGTTTACATTTCTATTTTATCACGTTTTTGGTTTGTGAGTTTACTGCTAATTATTGTAATAGAAAAATAATATCCTTTTTAATTATTTAGACTAAATCACAAGATACTTAGCTCGTTTATTATTAGGTTCAAGTAATATTTAAGCTCTTCAATACAAAATACAAGGAAAAGACGCATTAGGTAATTTGATTGTATACATTGCCTTATTCAAATAAGGCGATTTATACTGAGGAAACTTTAACATTATATCCCTTATGTAATTTACAGCCTTTAAATTTAAATAACCACACAATTGAGCATATCACAATGTTGGCAACATGGGTGAGAAAGCACACACTCTCATCTGACGTCAGCGTGTGTACAATCAAACACATCGCAAACAAATACTAATACATAATTTTTTTTCACACAAACACACAGTTTCGAAGGAACAACACAGCCATACGTAGCTAGCACGACAAAGCCCACGCAACAATATTTCCCATTCCAAAAGACAACACTGAAACCATTTACCACTTCAACAACAACAACAACTACAACGACAACGACGCCAAAACCAACAACAGAAAGCGTGTTCAAATTCTACCAGTTCACAACCAGAAAACCTTACGTGTTCACGGAAAAAACGACGTTAAAATCAAGCAGTACATACCCACCTTCTATTAACAAGTTCTCTATTACTTCGACGAAAAGCCCTTATGATTTCAAGGATTTCGCTACAAGGCCTTCCAAACCAACAGAGAGAACGTCCCAAACGAAAAGAGGGTACTTCGACAAAGATAAATTCGACAGCTTCTTTTCAAGGTCGACGACAAAAAGTCCGTATCAAGACAAAGGAATACAGCCAGTTTTCAAATTTGGAACGTATTACTCTCAACCTAAGGCAAACGACAATTCTATAAGACCCGATGCAAACTCGCAACAAGTACAAATAGAGCCAGCGAGATTAGTGTTCTCTTACCAAAGGAATTTGACAACAGGGGCCATACAACATTAGTGCCATGCAATTGTGACACTTATTGGTAAGATTGAAGGACGGCATTGGGGCCATTCTTTCGCATCGTCATTCACGGACATTCTTCAGCATCTCTCAATGGACCTCATGCATACATATCAGTTTCTTCCACTCAAATCTGAGGCTCAAACCCTTCGCTACGCTATTGAACAGTTCAGAATTGTATATAATTATATTTAGCGCTACTAATTATCCCTTTGAAATCCAGTTCTTATAAAATTATTGTTATTTATCTCTTGAGAAATAAGTGATCACGATCACGTTGTGTTAGGTCTAGGCAGACGGGCTGCATCCTTACTACGTATCTGCAGTCTATGTGCAGTTTTTGTGCAATCGAACTAACTGGAACTGGACAAAAACTATACCAAAACTGTAGCTTTACAGTAGGCGTGCAGGCCGTCTGTTTGGGTCCTCAGATTTCGTGCTTAAATTTATTGCAATTACCGTAAATTTACGTTATGAAATAGATACACGGTCTGAATCTCAGCTGCATATTTGCAGTTTAGGTGCCTTTTTGTGCAGTTCACATAACTGCATATATACTGCATAAAAACTACACCCCAAACTGCAATTTTGTAGCTTAGATAGGGATCTGTTTGGACTCTTGCTCAAGGCTAATTAATTATGCAAATTCAATCTCCCGAAATCCATATTCTAGCAACATTTTGTCAATTCTCGTCTTTTAAATGAAATGGTTTGGCCTCACTCGTCAGTTTTGCCGCACAAATACACGTCTCACATATACAACATGTACATAAATTCTTAGCCATTACTTCTACATACAAACATACTAGGCCCAATTTACATTAGCACAACAAATTTTGCAACAAAAGATGTTTCTCTAAAACAATATAATATTATATCGAAACGAGATTGTATATTAAATTTGTCGCGTATCGTTCGGGGTGTTATAGCCACGTTTTGTACCAAAATTTTGTCGTGCCGTAGGAATGTGAATTAGGCCTTATCCTTTCACAAGGTCAAAAACAATTACTTCATGATGTTATTCTTAATTTCTTGCCATGTTTCTTTTCAGCATGATCGTTGTAAATAACTTTCTCGTATACATATTGTAAATAATATTGTGAATATGTCATCTATCTGTTTGTTTAGTATATTTTTATCTTTACGTTTTATCGTTATCTAATTTGAAGATACAATGCATACACAGGTATATAATTATGTACTTTTCAAGTGCATGCTTTGCCAATCATCAAATGGTACATAGTCTATTTTTTCCATTTAGCGAGAAATTGATTCCACTACTACTCTCTTTCAAACATTGTCATTTTTCAAATATTGCACGTTTCTAGTTGATTCTCTATAATGCATTGATTGTCCCTAGTTACAATTTTTTAGAAGTTGCATTAATGTAGATTTTTACAAATTATTGAGTTTTTTTAAATATTTTTCTAATAAAGATTTCTCTAATTCACATTTTGATAAGTACTTCATATAAAATCAAGTCTTTATCAATCATAGTCACTTGTTATCTTAATTCCAAATGTGTAATTTATAGCAGTATGTATATCTATTAACTCATATATTTTTACAGCAGCCGCCACTAGTGAAACGAGCGGACCAATCCTTGAAGACTGCCGCTGGATCGACGTGACCCCTACTACCGACCAAAGACGACTGCAGTCATAAAGACGACTGCAAGACCGTACTCCACTGCAAAGTCGTCAGAGCGACTACTGAGTCGTGAAAACGACTGCAGTCGTCAGAATGACTGCCAAGTCGTCAAACTCGGCTCAGGTACAGGGCGGTCCTGTGTCCAGCTAAAAACTACAATACAGATTGTGTTGCACGTGTATTTCCCGTAACTATCAATATAAGAAGTATTACTATAAACATGGAATCATGGAAAGAAAACGACTTTTAAGTACACTAAATATGTATACAAAAAGCATATAAATAATATTACTATACACTCTTACACTACTTATTCCCGTTTGTGAGGTAATATTATTTATTGCTTTTAACAGTATAAAATGACCGTAATTAATGTTACTATAAAGTTTGAATATGGTGTCACTATAAAGTTTGAATAAGTGTCACTATAAAATTGGAATAAGTGCTATTCAATACAATAACTGCCTTTGTATACATATTTTTGAGCAACGAACAAACAAATAAAAGCAAGCAGATGATACTTTGCTTGTTTTTATTGTTAGAAAACGGGTATTTTTACGGGAATACGCGAATTGTGAATAGTGTATAATGTGTTTGAAGACAAACAGTGTCGGACACTAAATATGTGGGTGATATAAATGTGATTGTGTTTCATTATAAACATTAAGTACAGTTAGTATATAGTTAGTCTCATATAAATATCGGGTCGTCCTCTCGATAATGTCCTGTCGAGGTAAATCAGGATAAAAATACTCCTTTATGTAAAATTGTTGTAAAAATATAATTTCTAAGGTTACATTAGAGAAACTGCCACAATGTGCCTTTTTATACACTAATTAAGGAAATGTAAAATAAGTTTTATAGGTTTTTTTTTTCGTTTTTTAAAAGGCGACAGTCGCGACCGGTTCGCGAAATTTTGATCAAATTAGGTTTATCATTATTTTTAGTAATTAATTTCATTCTTTTTTTTGTTCTGTGCAAAATTTGATAATTTTGTTTATAATTTAAGCCTGTTTTTTATCTCTAAACTTATTTATGAAATAGTTCTTTAATTATAGTTACCAATATCTTAAAATTGATAAAAAAAATCGTTTGGATGTATTATGATACCCTTTTATGGGTTTACGATGGTGATATTTGTAATTGTAACTGATACATCACTTGCCGTTCATATTCTTATTTATTTTATTCAATATTTATGTAATGAAAGTTTATTTGTATTATTCTCCAAATTACCTAAATTGTAAGAGAAAAATATAGAAAATAACGAATTATAATGACTGTTGTTTTTATTATAGTTTCTTGATCACTACAGAATTCGTTTAAGATTGTAGTTCTGCAATAGAATTGTTACTAATGAAGTCCTCTAATCCGTCGCCTTCCTATAATCATATTATCTTTTTAATTTTTTTTACATTATTTTCTCCATCTCTTCGGTTAGTTTTGGTGTGTAGATTGATTAATAAATCGAATTAAAAAACAAAAAAGAAACAAGAGAAAATTGATTCCGTTATGTTAGAACTGTCCAGTAACAGCCGGATCATCCACTGCTGAACACAGCCATTAAGGAAGGATTTGCACCCTCGGCGGCTTAACTTGGCGATCGCAGTTCTTAAGTAGGGACTGCTGCCCACCTGGTATTTTTCCTTTAGTAGCCTCCTATATGAAGATAATGGGGGTGCATTTCTAGCCCGTCCCCCCACACGGGACTGTTTTTTACTAAGGCTATTATTAAAAAACTTTATGCGCACAATTAACCTAAAAAAAACTGACAAAGATCAGAGGGGCTATTCCTGTTGTCCCCCAGTTTTTAGCCCCCAGGGGTTTTGTCCACCAAGTGGTGTGGATTTTTCCTTTTCACCCCCATGGGGGCCAAAGGTAGTAAACGAGAGTTTTTGTTGTATATGTACGTTACGTATTACATAAAAACTATTGAACTAATTTGTATATAATGTTGCGTAGAGATAGGTTAGGAAGTTGACGCCATATTGGCCTAATGACAATGACTGTCACTAGGCCAATATGGCGATCGGGTAGGTGTAGGTCCTTATAAACAGCATATTGGTAAAGAAAATAGCAGTGGCCCGTGATCCTACCATTATTTCCTACTAGTGGGTCCACTGTATACCACCATGTAGTTACATCCAAGGACATCACTATGGGCTCATGGTCCAACTACACTAAAATTCCATAAAATAATCTGAGCTTGAAATAAAAAATTGCGTATCGCACACAGTTAAGGAATATACTCCAGTTTTAGAGGTTTTCCCGATTGCCACCAGCGGCAAGTATGTCAATATAGTTAGTACATATTACTGATTGCCACCAGCATGGTCTAAAAGTGGAAATAAATATTTGGGTAAGCCTCTGAAGGTATTTGACAGCTGGTAACTAAAACTATTTATCCCAATGAAGTTAATAAGTAGATTTCATGATAAAATCACGGGGAGACTATGTCGTGGGAAGTAGTGCGTACATACATTGGCTTGATCCACCCGAGATCTATTTATTACTAGATCAATGTTTGATCATTATTAATACAGGCTGTACCGATGTTTTTCAAATTTGTATTGTAGAAGATAAGATACTACCATATCTGCTTAATACAACATTTGAAATACATATCTACATAACGCGAGCTTGTTTTGGAGAGGTAGGCAGAGACCACGAAATTCCACTTACTGCGACCCTGACATACATCACTTGCTTCATTCACTCTTATAACGTATTTCATACGCGCTCGCTATACTACACTACTAAAAATGTTAAGTAAAATTTAATGAAACGTACATAGTTTACCAACACCAATTTATTTGTCAACTAGTAAAAAATTACATCACTTTTCCCTAAGCTATAAAATCAACAATATTATAAATTAAACATAACAAGTTCATTTAATGACATAAATGCAAATATTGTTGAAATGGGCATGTATAATAAATATACCTATTAGCTGCTTGTGCATATCATTTTTCAGAAGTTACATAAAGTATACAAAACTAGTTTCGTCATCTTTTCAAAACCAATTATTCAAACTCGTAGACAAATTGCATTCCTGTCCTGGAACCTAAAACCTATGCTTATGGTTTGCCACTTCTTCATTTTTCTATTAATTTATCTATAAATGAGAAAACACAAACACTCAAACAAAATCATTTTGGTAATAAACAATTATACGAAAAACTGATAAACTAGAAGCATAGATTTTAGACTCAAGGAAATTCATGCGAAATTTCAACGAGTTAAAACAGTTAGTACATAAAATATGGCGAAACTACGTTTGTATGGAACAACTAGCCTTATGTAACTTAAATCCTTACACCAAGGGATCATTGGCTATCCGACCAATTTACATAGTAGTGTCATGTTTTGAACCGATTAATAATCAAGCAATCACTTTATACAATCTTCAATTGCCAAAATAATATTGATTAAAATCAAATATTTCAGTAGCAATCAAGGTTTGTTTGCAACTAAAGCTGCCAACGTGATGATTACATTATCGTAGAACCATAATGATTATACTGTATCAGAGAATTGCCTGCCACAAGGTTACATAATCGAAAGGAAGTTGATTGAAGTTACATATAAGGCTGCGTATCTACCAGAAATGTGCAAGATGTGTGAGGAACCAAAGCACCAATAGAATCGCTCTGCTCAGCGAGGCTAGGTAAATAAAGCTCTCTTATTGATGGCTTTTTTCCTCTCCTTTTCCACGCTCATCTCCCTCGCACATATACGGTGAATACGCAACCTAAGGCTTGCACCATCTCTGGGGAACGTCAAACCGTTCGTTAGGTGAAATATTCCGTTGGAATAAGGTTGAGCTTAGAACGTTTCTCACTTTAACTTTAGTAAAATTTGGTAGAATCCAGCCTAAGAGAACTAATATTGAAATTTATCAGCGGTTCTTCAAGTACCTTCTTCTATCCACATCGATCAATTACATACGAAAAATATTTTGAATTCCATAGTCTTGTTATAATAATTAAACTAGACGTTGTTTTTAAACATTGGATCAGCGAAGACTAAATATGTAGCAAAGATACTCAATATAGTACAACTATAATGAATTGACAAAAATATTATATATGAAGTACCTACTCATTTTAGATGTTGCAAAAATGTTACATTCAGTTAATCGAAATTATCTTATTATTATTAATTATAGTTTTCCAAGTATTTTTCGCACTAATTACTGCGTTTTATTCAATATTAATTAGATTTCTTTAAAAAAAAACACAAAATACAAAAAAATATGCACTTTATCATTAAACAGGGCGAGAGCTCATATTCATGAACTTTGATTCCTGATTAGATAGGGAATCCGTAGTGTTTTAATTGTATATTAATTACGATTGTTCTTTCAATTAACGAACGCGATATATTATCGCTAAAGTTATCTAGTGATGTTAATCAGTGGTCGACCATGTACATAGTACATACACGTTACGCTTGTGTGCGTGCCTGCTGGAGCTTAGCACGCACACAAGCGCAATGTGTGTCTACATTATCGACCACAGATAAGGTACACGCGATCTCGTAAATTGTAAGACCAGCACACTGTAAGGAAGGAGGTAATTCAAAGCGTTTGTACTGATCAACATATGACAAAAGCCAACTTAGCTTCCTTTGATGGGCACAGGACTTGCGCCGACGTTTTTGAGCAACAACTTAGTCAGCATACCAGCGGATAGGACGAAGATTAGACCGGCCGGCATGAATTTATGGCTGTTGTAGAATCTGTAACAAATTTAAAATGTGTTAGTTTTCTCGCAGTTTTTGTTCTATCCTGCTAACTTCTGCTAAGGGACCTGCAGGTCAAGATATACTGGTTGTTATATTACATTAATTAAACCGCGAAGTTCCAGGCAGAACAGACATTGCAACGGTATTTGCAAAGGTCCATACCACCGCAGTGTTAGGTCGAGGCTGTGCTCAGCAGTGGACTTTCCGGCTGATACAGTACAGTACAGATTAAGTTTGAACTTAACCCTCTGCAACTGAGGTGACTTTTATTGTTAACATTTGACTGACGTGGAGTCTATCAGACGTTAGCTTTACTAGCATGAATTAACTGTATTTTGAAGTTTTACTAAACCTAACCTTCCAAATAAATAAGTATATATAATAAAACAATATTTTCATTATTGAAGAATTAATTTTATTAAGATAAATTTCTTAGACATTTGGTTACTAACCTTATAAAATATAAAAAAAAAACTTTATGTTAACGTTTATCAAATAAACTGAGTCTTAAATCAGCCTCAAAGTTCGCCCTAATTTTTACCTAAAACTTACAAGTCTTCGCGTATTTGTGCTGAGCAATATAAGAAAATTTACAAGTACAGCAGCGGAATCATGTCTGCCTTTTCAGTTTGCTGTGGCATATGCCACATAATCTTCTTGCTGATAGTCCTGGTTGAGGAGGAAGTTGAGGAGGGGGAGGCAAAACCTTACCTGGAACCTTTCTAATTGAAAATAGCATCTCTCTTGGCACTTATAAACGCACTCCTTTACACTGGGAAGTTCTAACTCTCTTGCTAAAGATAGTATAAGGTCGAATGTGCGCCTTTTGGCGCCCTGACAACCGTGGTACAAGACAAAAGAATTAGATCCAATATAATTCGAGTCAAATTATCCTTCGCGAGCTCATATATATAAAAAAAAATAACAATTTCATCGGCTCCCGCCTTGGTATGATTGTAATTAACAATCATAGTTGGTTTATCTGTACTTGGTGCGTGATGAGAAGAAGAAATCAAAATAACGGCCTTGTTTATCTTCGTCACATAAGATACAATTGTGTTGGGTCGAGAAACATGTTGGAATCCGACATACCATATAAAAAACGGTAATTTCAAAATAAACATTATTACAAAAATATAAACTAAGGTTACATAATTGGCATAGTGTCACTTATATTATGCGAGACACTACCAATTTACATATTTTACTGAGGTTACGAATGTCGGACACTATGGAACTACAGATGGTCTTTGTGAGGTGACGTCTACCAGAATCAGATCTTATTGCTGTACTTACGTCTGACGGACACCATAAGCTCGTAGCACTTGACGTGTTGACCGTGCAATCGCTCATGTTACACTACCCGCTGCCGCGAGCCAATGTAGGAAGGTACTGAGCGAAATAGAGCTACATCACGCGATATTGCGAATTTGCAACGTTGCAAATTCGCAATATCGTTGGTGTCTGATGGACTACCACCTCAGTTGCAGAGGGTTAAAGAAAACCCTTACCTAGTTTTGTGGGTAAATAAGACCACCTCACTTTCCAATATACATTCCATTCTAAAGTATGTAGATACAGGGAAAAAAGGCTCAAAAGGCAAATTTTGAACATGTATGAGTAAAATATATAATATTCTAGAGGATATGACAAATACGCTGTCTGATCCAAATAAGCGATTCCATCAATATGTCTCGAAACAAAATTAATAAATCTCTAAAATTTCGCTTAAGTTTTATGTCTACATAGTAAAGTTGTATCAATAAAAAAACGGGATTAAAAAGAAAACTAATTAATATACAGCAACCATGTGATGGTTAACCAAAAGATTTTATATATATTTAAAAAGCTCACATTGATATTAATTTATTTTAAAAATTCGCTCACGCTATTTCAATATTGCTTAGTTTTGGTTCAGTCACTCGCATGCGAAACGACGTCTCTCTCTCTCTCTGGCCATAAACCTGGAATGCGAAGTGGCTC
The DNA here is from genome assembly GCA_963890685.1 of Plagodis pulveraria. NCBI lineage: Eukaryota > Metazoa > Arthropoda > Insecta > Lepidoptera > Geometridae > Plagodis > Plagodis pulveraria. The sequence continues at coordinate 11,644,017 of OY982971.1, forward strand.
TCAAAGACAGCTGCCTGCGCTGCTGAACGCATCGTTAGATTCGCAGGTTCGAATCCGGCTGGGAATTCGAATTTTTCCATTCATCTTTATTGGCGTCAAAGCAAAAAAATACCATGTTAGAAACATCTAGATGCTTGGCGACAGACTTGATTAGAAAAAAAATGCCAACACGACCCAACGAGTACCCACCACAAAAATCCTTTGCCGTGGCGTGCAGTTTAGCACAAAGTTTCTGTTTTTTGTTTCTGTTTCTAGTACATAATTATTATTTTTTACCGAAAAATGGAACCGACTCCAACACCCAAATGTGAGAAATAACTTGTCTAAAGTCAGTACCATGATAGTTCAAAAGTACCTATTATCACAATACTGTGCGCATGGTACCGACTTCGACCAAGTTATTTCACACTTTTGAGAGTTGAAGTCACATCCAATATAAGGTAAAAAAAAACGACCTGTTTAGTGACCCTTGCCACTTACGGGATTGATTGTCATTCACTGTCAACCACTTTATCAACAAGATAGGAAAACAATTAACAGTTATTGGAGTGTAACTCATAAACGGCTAGACCAATTTTGATGAAATTTAAATGGGACCACAAGGGAAGCATCAGCTTTCATATAAAAGAGAATCATCAGAATCGTTTCAACCAGTTAAACATTCTGAGGTCATAAACATGAAAAGTATGTTGAATTGAGTACTTTCTCCTTTTTTTTAAGTCGGTCAACGAATTGCCGACGTACGATCCTAAAATCGACTTTCTAGGAGGTGAGTTATGACGCCTCCTTTTTAGAGTACCTATGAAAAAATATTTTCTACTTAATGAAACCTAATTGTATAGCTGAATAAATTTAGCGTTTAATACGATGCTATAACGACTGCCATACTAAGACAACAACTGGCAGCAACGGCTCAACGTGCCCTTCGAAGCAAGAAAGCGCTCAGTAAGTCAGTAGTAATGCTAAATTTAAATTGCAGTCATCCATTCAAGTCATGACCGCAGCGGACGTTGCTTAACTTAGTTGATTAGTATTGTCAACAAAGAAAACTTGGGTACTAGCGCTACAAAAAAAACAGTAATTGATTTGATTCAGGAATGAAAGATCATCAAACCTGCATTTCAAAAGGTTTTTTTTGTCTATAAAGTAATGAGACGAACTAGTCGTTGGCCTGATGGCTAACGTCACGCCTTCCAATAACAGCAGTGCAACTTAGAACTCAAAACTTGAAGGCTTTACGTGGCACTGCACTGGACTGCGCTGGTCACCCGGAGAAGCTATTTCCAAAGACTCATTCCCCAAGTAGGCTGGAAGGGAAAAAATAATTTCTTTTGTCCCCCATTAGGGGGTTGGGGGCAAAAATAGGGGATAACAGGAATAACCCCTTATTTCACTTGATACAGCGCTTTTCAAACCTAAACAGCAATGCTTTCACATTACTCTTTGGAGCAGTAATTCAAGTAAACTAGAACATCTAGCATTGTGGTGGTACCAACGATAACGGTATGTGCGGCTCCAGCAGGTCGTCAACCTACGCGTTTACGTTTGGACAATATCCAGCTATGGACAAAAAAAAATTAAAAAATATTACCTGTATCCCATTAGACCGCCAAGAGTAGTAGTTGTTCCAAGCATAAGAGTGTAGTTTGAAGGGTCTTGGCTCAGCTGGTAAGCTCCTACACCTGAAATTAGTATGATTAAGAAATTCACAATGGGAATTTTGATTGAAACCAGCTTGATCAACTTATTCTGTAGGCATGCAGTCAGTACTACTGGTATTTGGTTTCTTAAGAGATTATCTTTATGATGTAGGGGGATGAGAGGTACCTCACCCCCTACCTACTCCTCAATTTGCATTAACCTCTTGGAATCGGACTGGCCCAATATGGCCAATTTATGAATGAAATTCTATTGTTATAATTATCGCCGATATCAATGGGCTAAGCAATTAAAACAATTTAGCAATTCCTTTTCACTTACCTAGGATAGATCCAAATATTAAACCAGCACCAAGCGAAGGAATGGAACCTGAAAAACAATGTTGCATGTTGGTATTAGTTATATTCTTTTTTATAATCATTATAAAAATAAGTTGAAAACCAATTATGATAACCTGTATACTTATATATAGATAAACGGGTTATACTTTATCTGCTGTAATAAAATTTATATTTGAGCCAGAATAATCTTCTTACTGTGATTATTTTATGATTTTACTATTTTAGTACTAGGAGACCAGATATACTGAAGAGGTAAAGCTTATGTGGTATGTGAAACACTATACTGGTATGTTATCGTATCACAAAGCCTATACGGTAGAGACAGGTGGAACACTGAACCTATTCAAAAACTTATAACATGATATGAAAACAGAAAACAGTCTATTCTTATCCTAACACTATTGTAATTTGGACTGTTTTCTATGTATAGTTATGTATTATAAGATATAAACTTCCTATCCTACACATTGCTGTACGACCATGTATTTAGGTTAGGGTTTTTTTTCATAACCTTCAAACCTAGTGTGACAGAACAATGTGGAGTTTAGCCAGCCACAGTAGATGGATGAAAGGTGATTGACAAAGAGGTTGGAAGGGGAAGAACTGTAGTTCTGACCACATTGGAAACATACTGGATAACGGCCGTCATGAGTACCCTTAATGGATAGGTGTGTTCGATGAGAGAAATGTGAAGGAAGCAAGTACGATGCCAAGGTGCATTGTATTCCTTGGTCTCCCTTCAGGGGACTAGCTGTTATGTATGAATGTCTATAAATTTCAAAGTCAAGTTAAAAGGTTCTTATATGTATAGTAAGGTGCAGATAATAAAACTTCAGATAAGGTACAACATTCTTGAAATGTAGTGCAGTGGCCACAAACAAGTCTGGTGATTACATTAAAGAAACTGCAGCAAACCCTAAGATTGGCTTGCTTTGTTCTTCGATCAGTGGCTGTATAAAATCGAAACCATCAGCTGACGTTATCCTGGGTCTGACGCCACTGCAACTTCATACACAGCAAGAACCAATGACGGCAGCCCTATGGAGCAGCTACTTAAATATATGCTAGCTAAGACAATTGTAATCGGCCAAAAAATTTATTCTGCACTCACCTGCTTTAGCATAACCCATGATGCCACCGGCAGCAACTGTGGCCGCGTAAGCGAACCCAATAAAATCAACACCCATTATTTGAATTGAATCTTTTACGCCGCAACCGGTAATTAGGTAATAAGTGATAATTGAACTGAACCAAACAAACGATTATTTTCTGTGAAAGAAAACAGATAATAATATTTTTTTCGGTCAGACCATAAAGTAACTTTGTACATAAAGTAACTTTGTATGGTCAGACACAGACAGTGCTGCCAGATGCATTCAGTGTTGCCAGATCCATTGTTAAAAATTATCTGAGATTTAATGCAAAATTTTCGTGTTTTTATCGCAAGTCCTTCGCAACTAAGGGTGCATACCATTTGAAGTTAGATTCGCTAAAAAGGCTAAAAACGATCACATTCCCAAAAAGTTGTTCCACATGGGTCTTGGCGTTATTTTCGCCATAAACGCTATGAGGCTACTGGAACAGTTTGAATTCCCTACATCTAATGTCAAAAGTGGCAGAAGTGGCAAATTTTAGTGGCATTCTTAGCGTTCTTATCCTAAATGGAACAGGGGATGACAGTTACAAACGATCACAGTGATCACAACCACAGACGCAGAATGTGATCAAAATTATCGAAATTAACGTTCTTAGCGACTAATGGAACACGCCCCTAGTATAAGAAGACGATAGATTATACGGCTAAAATTTAGGGTGTAGCACTTTAACAGATAATGTTTGCTGTTCGAACACTACATCATGCTCGGTTTGGTATAAAATCGATTCAGCAGGTTGTTGCACTACTACTGTCTTAGCCTTCAACAGCCTGATGAGCAAAAACTATGCCTTAACAGTAGTTGTTTTGAGACGGTGTCAGCTTTTTTATAATTAAATTTAAGTATTTTGGATAAAAATCACATCACATTCCACATTTGATTGGAGTCTGGAATGCCATATATTATAGAAATAAATTTTTTTACCAATAAAATAGAACCGACTTCAACACTCAAATGTGTGAAATAACTTGTCGAAGTCGGTACCATGCGCACAATATTGTGATGATAGGTACTTTTGAACCGTCATGGTACCGACTTCAACAAGTTATTTCACACATTTGAGTGTTGAAGTCGGTTCTATTTTTTTGGTAAAAAATTTTATTCTACATCCGTTCGAAATATCTCCCATATACAGATTGCCCTTCAATACCAACAGATAAAATATCTTAATTAATTTATGCTAAGTACATGAAGTAGATAAAGTTATTTACATATTAATTGGTAAAGTCACTAGGGTTTATCGACTGGAAAATCGCAAATGTGTGCCATATTTAATAATGCGTACCCGAAAATGTCTAGCGAGAAGCGCTTGTTACTCATAGCGATTGTTTTCTCGTATTTCTTCGAGTTCTTCAGCAAATAAGTAATAATAATGGATAATGAAGGTACAAGAGTGAAGTAAAAAATTTTTACCAAAAAAATAGAACCGACTTCAACACTCAAATGTGTGAAATAACTTGTTGAAGTCGGTACCATGACGGTTCAAAAGTACCTATCATCACAATATTGTGCGCATGGTACCGACTTCGACAAGTTATTTCACACATTTGAGTGTTGAAGTCGGTTCTATTTTTTTGGTAAAAATATTTATTTCGCCCTTTTTAGTGACCCTTGCTACTTATGGGCTTATGTTTAACTTACTACCAGATATAGTTACATATAACAGACTAAAATTAACCCCCCCATTTTAATGTAAACTTAGAACCAAAGTTTTAAAATCTCGCTATCCTATTTAAGCAAAATTACTCTTAGTAAATCATTGTTAACCCAAAATATAGATAAATGATCACTGTTTAATATTGCCATATTAAATAAGTAAAGCTGTCTCACTCTCTCGTCGCACATCAATCAACGTGCCTATTACATAATTTATTTTGTAGGAACACTCCTACACAATAAATTAATAAAAAATAGTAATTAAGTGCTGTGTAACCCAAACTATGTTCAAAGGACACTACAAATATCAAGTCAGTTATTAAAGACTTTCATTTATAGCGAATACAACAGGATCCCTTAAATATTTAACAATCACCAAAAGTAGTAAATTATCATCAAAATTCAACTTGCTGTAATTCTTCTGGCGCATCGCCGGCCGCTGCCGCGGCACGCTCGCTATGCTCGCTCGGCTCGCGCGTTGTTGTGGTCGCAAGTAACCTAACGCTCCTCATCGCTTCGCTCGTCGTCGCACCTAAACATGGCTTTGAGATTTAGTGATAATTTACTACATTTGGTGTTCGATTACAATTTTTGGTAAAAGAACTAAGGGTATCCAAGCATTTTATGGTGATCATTATATTTAGTCCCCTACTTATGGGATCCATTGTCATTTACTGTTAATGACATACGGTTTCAGAACGATAGGAAAGATTTGAGTTATGACATCATGTCATGTTAGCTCAATTGGTTAGAGCATACCCCGGCTCAAGGGGTGGATGGACGCAGGTTCGAATCCCGCACATGACTGAAATTTTTCCTATCGTATATTTGTGATTTTGTAATGTAATCCGCATAGCAGGCGTTATTGCAAACCTAACAATATTAAAATTATACGGTTGCGTCATCATTTACAAGTATAAAACCAATTGCAAAATTGGTCTTGTTTGTAGTACAACGCAAGTGGCACTATAGATGTCGCTCCATCCCAATTCGATGGTTAAAGAACGATAGGAAAGATTTGAGCTATGACGTCATGTCACGTTAGCTCAATTGGTTAGACCATACCCCGGCTCAAAAGGTGGATGGACGCGGGTTCGAATCCCGCATATGACTTAAATTTTTCCCATCGTATATTTGTGATTTTGTAATGTAATCCGCATAGCAGGCGTTATTGCAAACCTAACAATATTAAAATAAGACTTTTTTTTAGTTTGCAGCATAATACACGTTTTATCTTCCTATCCAAAATTTTATTTCTATCTTATACCGTTGAGGAAATATTACTGTGCTATCACCAAATTTGAGCTTCGATGAGAATTCATCATGATAGGAAAATACTTTTCAGTTATTGGGTTGTAACTCAAAAACGGCTTGACCGATTTTGATGAAATTTAAATGGGACCACATGGCAAGCATCAGCTTTTAAATAAAAATAGAGCTATCAAAATCGGTTCACCCAGTCAAAAGTTCTAAGGTAACAAACATTGACTATAATATATGGACAGGAAAACACTTTTTCAGTTTTTGGAGTGTAACTCAAAAACGGCTAAATTGATATTGATGAAATTTCAATGGGACCACACGGCAAGCATCAGCTATCAAATAAAAAAAGAACTATTGAAATCAGTTCACCCAGTGAAAAGATATGAGGTAACAAACATAAAAAAAAAAAAAAAAAAAAATACAGACGAATTGAGTACCTCCTCCTTTTTTGAAGTCGGTAGAAAAATTACAAAGAGTTACGTTTCGTTACAGGGGGGCAATTCTCAAAATTGGGATAAATTTATCGATTCTCGATATTTATCCCGTGTCACCTATAGACTATTAATATCCCAAAAATATCGACTTTTCACAAAAATGCTATTCTCGCGAGTGGTAGATATAACAATATGTCCACAGATGAAGTTGTGTTCGTGTGTATAGAAAGTATAATGATAATCCCGATATCGCAATGTTGCGTGTCGATCGCTACGGCTTGATATTTATCGATAGTGATATTGCGAGAATAACACAAAACAACACGACTCGATATTCGCCATGTTTTGTCGATATTTATCTACTATGATATTCATATCACTGCACGAGAATCGCCGTCCTGAGATCTGAATTCATTACAAAAATATCGTGTATATGAAAAATATATCGTAGACCTTTGATAAACTATCATGCGATACGTACATATTATTTTTATCGCACGATACTCAAATATATCGTGGATCTAGGATAATTATCGCATGTCTGGCAGCACTGGATGCATTGAACCTTTTATCTGTAGTGGAGTGCGTCGTTTTTTGTGCGTTACATTGTGTGGCCCAGTGTTGGATTTCGTAGTATAATTATACTATTTATACCATTATTTCATGGTGTGTAATATGTAGTATAGGGATGTAACTATACTACGCGAAAGTACCATAGTTCTATATTCAGGTTGACCGACTTGTATTATTGGTGAGCTCTATTTAGTTTTTAATAGATATTAAAAAGTAATAACCTATTATATTGTAAAGGGCGAAACGAAGTGCTTAGTGTGATATCTGAAAAAGATTATTTTCAAAAATTCACAAATTTGATTGCCTGGTTTTACTTTACGCAAATGTTGATTGTGAAAAGTGTTCAGCAAAGTTAACATGGCGAAAAATTAACTAAGAAATAAACTTGCAACTAGTAGCGAGTTGCATTCACTGGCTTTTGATCTCTGCGATGGGTATTGTAAGAGAAAGTAAATCTAATAACTGCGTAGAATTTATACCGTTGACAACATTTAACGTCGTGTCAATTCTAAGGACCAAGTTCTGATTGATGAATTAGCTGAGATCAAAGTCAACCTAAACTTGGATTCCATGCAATTTTTATATCATATTAATAAAACAAAATATTATTTACGATTAACCAATGCATTTTTATTTAAATTCAAAACAAAAAACACCTAAATTCTAAAGGTATAGGTATAAGAAATAAAAAAAACATGTTAACTCAAACGTGGTATAATTTTATTTTCCATGTAGTATATTTTTTGTAGGGCCTGAATCCAACCCTGGTGTGGCCTCTAAAACGTGGGCTGGCAACTCAGAGTAATCAGTAACTAGTCTGGCTGCTGCTGGCAACATTTCCCAGATCAAACAACAGAATTTCTAAAAGTAAAATCAAAATTTTATTTGTATATTTATTATTTATCGAGTTTCTTAATACAGAGTATAAAGTTACAATTCCTTCATTATTGCTACCATTTTATTAATGATGATATCATCGCTTATCTAAAGTATTTCGTCACAATTTGTAATTGTAATACCTACCTACGTCATGCAAGTGGTGCTGCCTGTGTATTACTGCTTATTTAATTTGTATATAAAATTATGAGTTTCTTCGCTCAAGGCCAGTATTCAGTTGATCGGCACCAAGATCAACACGCTCGATAGCGCTTGCTGTTGTGTTCCCAATTCAAACTTAAGTAAGATTTTAGTTCCGCCGGTTAACCTTGGCCTAACTTAAAAACCTCAATAAAAAAAGGAATACTTCAATCTAAGCGGTCACGATGTCGAAAAGTGCGTCTAAAGTGACAATTAACACAGGAAATGTGCTCAACTTGATCGATATTAAGAAAAAAGCGGGACAAAACGTAACAGAAGAGGTTAGTAAACTTTATTTCTTGGACATGGTTAGCAGATGAAGTTTCTCATAAGTTAAATGCAGCACTTCATCAATAACTGCATAACTTATACCTGTATTCTGTTTATTTTATTTATGTATTGTAACATTGTTACAGTTTGATTATTACACCTTGTACTCCTAAATTAGTGGCTGACATGCATATTTACAAAATATACTTCATACATAAGAACATATTTAAGTAATCTATATCCAATCCCAAGGATTATTTAGTTTATAAGATTTGCCTTTATGAGATTTTTTATGCCTGATAGGTCGTAGCCTGTGACCACTATCCCACCTGATGGTCAGTGATGATGTGGTCGAAGATGTTGTTCAGGCTAACCTAGAAGTACTGGCTTTCAAGGACAGCTGCCGGTACACACCGTTAGGTGCTTGACGACAGATTTTCTACTTGAGGGCAGCTAGCCAGGCGGGCATTCGCAAAATTCCCTACCACCATGTTATAACGACGGCCATCCTAAGACAACAACCGGGACTGATGGCTTAACATGCCCTCCGAAGCACGGAAACACTCAGACTAGCAGTCAACCATCCAACAGTCAGTTTTGTCATCATAATACAAAATAAAACGAAATTTTCAGCAGCTTTTCTGCTACCATTTTTCATACATTTCATAATTTTTATTAGCTAGAAATACAAAGCTGTAACTTTTAGAAGAGTAGGTATTGTTGTGTGCAAAGCAATTGCAGCTTAGAATTTGTATCCATTTTCTCTGGACGTGAGTCGTTTTGTAATATGCTACTTTTAACTCCACAACTCAAAAATGGATCCACTATACTCAATGACGTTGACATTAGATGTAGGTACTATTAACTGTTCCGGTAGCTTCATAGCGTTTATGGCGAAAATAATGCCAAGACCCAAGTGCAAACACTTTTTTTTTTTTTATGCCTGATAGTTTAGCCTTTGACCACTATCTCACCTGATGGTAAGTGATGATGTGGTCGAAGATGTTGTTCAGACTAACCTAGAATTTTGAAACCACTTTTAGGAGTGTGATCGTTTTTGCCGAATTTAAATCCAAGTGGTATGCACTCATAGTTACTATTAATAAGTTGGCATCGTCAGGACCACTATGTCCTAGTTATGAATGACATTCTACTGTTATCATTATCGACTATGCCAGTTGGTTAAAGATAAAATTTCACCAAGAAACATTACTTCTTACACTCATCTGCCAAGATAGTTTTGAAATTATATTTAGTTAGGGTTATATACCTTATTACCTAGATTGAAAGTAAAAGACATGTTATAATTAATTTTTATAACTTTAACATCCATTGACTTTTTTTATGAAGTAACTATAAGCTTGCTAATTTATCTCTAAGTACCTTGTTCAAGACTTAGATTATGCAAATGGAATCCTGAGTAATAATTCGATGCACATTACCTCCCAAAATGAGGTGTTCTGACAAAAAAGTTTAAAAACAGATGAACATTTTTGTCAGTTAAAATCTTGCTTTATTTTGCTTCCATTTTGTAATTTTGTAATAATGGCACAGCAAGAAAAATTTCACCGTGGGGTGCCGGTCTAGAATGTCACCCCCCCATCTCTACCCATGGGTGTCCTTAGAAGCGACAAAGGGTAACACACCAGAAATTGGGCAGCAGTATTTTCTGAGGAACTGATATCTTACACTACAACCCTTCCCAATCGGAAACTTTGTTCAAAGAGCACTTTTTAGCTTAATAGATGAGATATGTAATGTGTGTTCCAGCAGCAGTCCTTGAGAGCTAGTAAAATTACACGCACATGATGAGACTTAACAACTGGATGTCTCAGGGTGATGGGCACAGTTGATTGATGAAGTTGATCACTTGTGACGAAATGCATCTGTTATAGGCAGAGGATACCGCTTAATATCAGTGTTCCATCACAATACATTTTATTACAGGCAGCAGCGTTTTCTGAGTAATCCTCAATACGCCTGCCTAGCGTGGCCAATGGCAAATTTTCCATAATGGGAGAGGCTTTGTTCAGCGGACAGCAGAGCATGTATACTATTAATATAATAATTAATGAAAATAATGCTAATTATTATATGTCTTTAACATTCATTGTATTGCCTGTAGACGAATTTTTAATCGGACGAAGTAAACCGACAGAACGAAATGTCACATTACAAAATAAAGTTGCCAACTTCAAATCATATGAGATGTTTCTAGTTCAGTTTTTATGAGCAGAACTATGAGTGTGTTGGACATATAATAATTGCCATCCCTAAATGGTATAATTTATTGCTGTGCTGCAATCTCATAAACAACCTATCTTATGGTAATATAAATCGCTTTTTTTTATGTTATTGTCACAATAACATAAAAAACAGCTTGATGCCCACCTGATGTTAAGCGGACTAACCTCTGCCTATAACAGATGCATTTCGTCACTAGTCTCGAATTACACTGCGCCCGTCACCTTGAGACATAGTTATTAAGTCTCATGTGCCTGTAATTTCACTGGCTCTCAAGGACTGCTGCCGGAACACACCGTTAGGTGCTTGGCGACAGATTTTCTACATGAGGGTGGTCGCTAGCCGGGTGGACATTCGCAAAATGCCCTTCCACCATGCTCCAAGCTCAAGCCCGCAGCGGGATTCGAACCATGGACCTGCTGCGCGGCAGTCCATAGCCAATGCCACTGAGCCATCACTGCTTCAAAAAATGTTTAAAATATTTTTGTTTTCAAAACAAAAAAAAATATCTCAGAATGTTTCTTAGGACTAGCAGAAGTCAAGCCTTAGAGGTTGTTAGCATTTTACCAATAACCCTGTATATATAACTAAAGTATCTGAATTTTAATTATATTTACTAAGAATTTTGTTTGCACTAAATTAGCATTACAATGTTTGAACCAGTTTATTGTTTTCATCATGTGAAGCGTCAACTAACATTTACTCGAATACAGATGTTATGGAGTGACCTCTGTATGAACTTTGTGGTGCTTGAATATAAACATTTTTAAGTGTATATGTTATAAAAACACAATATTATATATTACTAAACTATATCATAATAAACAATGCATAAGTGGAGTTCACGTTAATATAAATGAAATGAGGCTGGAACAGTGAAGAAACTGCTGTCATTTTGCGTTTCTGATTAGCTTACACATACCAATATCATATCTCACAAGTTTCACTTTATCATCTCCAGGAAGTCCTGTCACCTTACATCACTGATTAGACAACAGTATTCACTTTCAATGTTAACTGTCACAAGTTGCTCTTCAGCATGAGGAGGTGTTGACTGTTCGGCGGCTGGTACAAGACTGACGAGTCAACTGCAGTTTCTTGTGACGTAAGCTTCGAAGTCATAGTCTCTCCCCAGTCTTGTGGCAAACTCACTCCTCGCTTCCTGCTTGCGGATATGTTGCATCCTGTGCTGATGCTCTGACATGGCAATTCTGGCGTCTCACGACACATACTCTTGTGGTTATCTGAAAACAACAAAAACATTTTCCTAAACATCATACCTACTTGAATAATGATTTCTTTATTCTATGTAAATTAAAGAAGAAATTAGTGAGGAAAAATAAAGTGATTTTAAAATGGTCTTATAATACAAGGTTGTTGACTATTCACTTCAATTTAAATATCAATGCTGTTTATTTGAAAAAAATATTGATACAGATGAATATTTATAAAACGATTAACTTTTCATGGATTCACCGTGTGGGTGCCAGGTCCATAGCGTTGCAGAGGAAGAGGCCAGAGGGACCTGGGACTTGCAACCCAGGGAGTAGGGTTAATGGGCCCTTTTACGATGACATCAATGCTCCCCTTCACCACCCGAGTCGCCTCCTCTGCCTAACCAAATTTGTTAAGATTCCAAGGATTATTTAGTTTCAGGATGTTAGTTATCAAGGACGGAAGTTACGGTTGTTCTTGACAAGCCAAGGACTTTAAGTAGGTTATATAGCGATTTCGCTGGTATACCCCTTGCTCCAACTTCTACCGAATATAAATTAACCATATAACCGTTTTGGTTAATTCATTTGGTAGATCATAATACTTGTTTGTTTTTATTGCGTGGTCTTAGGTATGTGTTTTTCCCACGGCACAGTAAGTTCTATTAGTACTAAGTATGCATTTAATTTATTTTGGGTATAGAAATATGTCTGGTCTGGAAGACGAAACACCAACATTCTCAGGTATTTAGTAGTGTTTTTAATGTGTCCATCAAAAGAGTCCAATCGAGACCGCCTAAGATGTAGTAAGGTTTGGATTTAGATTTTGTAGATGACGCTTCTTTTACAAAATTGACGTGTCATTTGTTCGTAGTCAAACCTTTTTTTGCTCTAGCTACCGAGAGACTCGCCGATTCTCGTATGATTTCGAGGATTCTATCATGGCGACGTGACGTGAATAATGACCCATATCCAAGAGCACCTTGCATCCTACCAATCAGTGCCTTGCTGTACCTATCGCCTCCCTACAAATACCGGAAGACTTTTCGGTGGCTTTCCCCCATCTTTCTAAGTTTCTGGGAGGGTCATCTAGGCGTTTAGATAGAATTTTAATAAGGCAGGTGAGAAATCGTATATCAATGTGTGCCACTTTAAGGAGATGGATACAAAACTCGCCTATGCTATGGTTAGCCATTCGCTTTGCATTTCTAAGCTAATTGCATGCACTTTATAGCTATCATTTTGGTCTTGTTGTAGACAAGATTTTACATTTACACAGATATTTCTTTATCCTCAATTATCTTTTTTGATCCAAAACCGGCTTAGCTGGTCTGTGCACCTTTATGGAATTGAAGCCTCGAATCAATGTCGGAGGCACTTTTGTCTTTTAGTAGAGATGCGACTATATCGTCTTGAGATTTTAATGAGACGTGCGTTTTGGTAACTGACGTGTAAGCTCCGATGGTTTCTTTAATTTCATCCCAAAATTAGTTTGATCCCTAAACAAAAATTCTGCCGAAAGTGAGAGCCCCAACCATGTATTCAATGTCCTAATGACGTTTACATCCAGCTTTGTTAAAAGGGATTTGATACATTACTAAATCCCTTTTGACATTCTTCTCCTATCAACAGTCCCGGATCGTAAGAAGTAAATTTGGTATACCGTCTACCCAGACACAGACAGTGACATTTACTCAGCTTTGTTGCATAGTTTCCATGCACAGAACTCATCCACTTCTCGTAAAAGATTATTTCGTAAAAGTCAAAGACATTGTTTTGGATTATGTGTCAGTATTGCAGGGTCATCAGCAAAAGCTAAGATGGACTCCGTGTATCTGTTATTGATCTTAAACCGATAGCCCCACTTTTTTATGACTAATTAGCATGTCAATTAAGATATTAATTACTACATTAAATGCTATTGGTGACAAGCAGCAACCTTGGAACAAACCCATATTGCAATGTCTGTCCCTTTTTTTGAAGATATAACAAAATTTAATTGCGATGATGTCGCTGAACACAAGTGGAAAGTTATACCATTTCATTGCGAACAACATCAGTTTGTGCTGCACAAAACCAAACGCGTTCTCTAAGTCTATCCAGCACACCGTTATTTGTCTTTCCTATGTTCTGGCATCTTTTAAACTTTCCGCTAGTAAAGTATTGTGTTCCCGGCATCCAGAAATACCAGACAAAAACCTAAAAGGTAATATATCTAAACGTAAAAATTACATTGTATAATTTTAAAAACCTTCCTCAGATCTAAATTGAATAAATTTAACCAATGCCAACTATTCTTATAATATATAATCCATAGAATGCTAAGTAATTTGTCTCTTTGGTCGTAGGATGTACCTAGAATAGGACCTAGCTCTTATCGACAGCAGCCAGTACATAAGTTAATATTCTAGACGTAACCATACAAAATGCCTTCCAATCACACTGTTGTTGCTAGATGCATCGCCGAGCATTACTGATTGCACCATTGTTCAACTCTGTAATATAGCACTTTACAAGTCTATATACGTGTGACATGTTTTGACAACATTAAGGTAACTGAATTGTGTGTTAGTACTGTGAGTTGCCAGTTTATGTAACTCAAATGTCATCATTGTGCACTACGCAATTATATGGCACAGTAAAAACACGTCTTTAGTATTATATCCTGTAGCAGTATAGGTTCGTTCTAGAAAGTGGATAAGTCTCACCTTTAGAGGAATAACGCTATCCACCAAAGAAAAAAAATTGTATAGTAAAGAAGGACAACGAATTCCTACTCAAATCTTCGCAAGTACGAGTCGGGACTCTCGGAAAAACCTGAACTAATAACCGAGTATAGTTCGCAGAAATGAAATAAATTCTCGAAATGGTTCATAATTAACACTTAAGTATTTATGATTTTCTTTTCTCATCAACATTTTCTGTGCTTTTCTAATAAAAAGTTATCGAGATTTTTTTTTATCTTAAATAACAATTTAATAACTTTTCTTTCAATGTAACAAGTAAATAATTAGAAGATTTAGCTTAAATATTCACGTATAATAAAAATTTACAACGAAAATGAAAACTAACAAAATACTTTGTAACCAACTATAAGCATACATTCTAGCTGGGTTTCTAAACTTTCTAGACGGGCGCGGGTGTGAGAAGCTGTGCATGGGCAAGCGGGCAGCGCCGTCCCCAAGCCCCATACGCGTCACCTAAAATATAATTTCTGCGCAACCAGTAGCGCGATGTTCGGAGGGCTCATAAAGATTTGCGAGAACAAAACCTTCGTCGGTGTGTGAGTCCGACTCCCTCTTAGCCATTTTTTTACCCATCAGCTCTGTAACGGCTTAGATTAGGTAAAGTTTTGTGAGGAGATTGTAGATATCCTAGTATAAAATACCTACCTATTTATACTTTTTATCGCAGAACTCATGGGTAAAAACAAAGGTTATCCACCTACGATATATAGTAGGTGGATAAGGTATACCTACCGGGAAAAAGTAAATAATTCCAAACCTAAGTTGCGATAATATTAAGTACCTATCTATACTATCTATCTATACTCTCTAGCGAACGATATATCGTAGGTGGAAAACCTTTGTTTTTACCCATGAGTTCTGCGATAAAAAGTATATATAGGTATTTTATATAAGTGGGTTACACAATATTTTATATACTTACTCGTAATATAAGACAGTTAGGTACTTACTTGTAGTGGCCGCTAGTGAAAAATGCGCAAACTTAAGGGATACTTAGTTTTGGGCTCATCAATTCACTCAAGGATGGCGTAGTGATTATTCAATTCAATATAAATAGTCATTATAGGTTTTACTTACCTGCAATCATTTTTTTTAATCAATGGCTAGTTTAAACTAACTCGGGATTCTTTTAAATAAAAGCACTAAATGTCACCGCACTCCCAACCCAAACCAAATGAACGAGACTATTGGATTTTAGGTAACTATTTAATAACATGTTCTTTTCCCCAACTTTCAAATAAGACAACGCTACCTTTACGATCAACAACCCAAAGGATATGGTAACCCAGGGTTACCCACCACCAACCACAGGGTTTTTTAAAAGTTATAAATACCTCTTCATTCGAATACCCTAAGCAAAGGGTTACCCTATGGGGTAAAGGGTTATTGATACTTCTAGAAACAAAAGCCCAAACGAAAGGGTAACCCTACCCTATGGTAGGGTTACCCTTTGTAGTGTTATAGTTTCGTTTAACCCTATGGAATTACAGAAAGTTACAAATACGTCTTATATCGAAAACACTAGGCATAGGGTTACCTTATCGTTAGGTTGAAAGCAGGGTAAACTTTTCAATTGGTAACCTCATAGAAATGGTTTTCGATAAATGAAAAACCTCTCCGATATCCTTAACCGAAAACTGGGGTTGTGCGGTCCCTATATTTTGCGTCTATGGATCCACATTTTATATGAACTAGAGACACAAAATGTGATCAAAATAATCGAATAAAATGAAATTGGCGTCAAGTGGTATACGCCCTTAGTTAATCTTCTTAGGTCCAATTCAAACAGGAGTCGTATATGCGCTTCGAAGGGTTTCTGATCACAGTCACACTCATTCAAGTAAATATCTCAAACAGGAAAGTATCATAAATCAGATATCACGTTTTTATTCTAAGGATAACCTTGACATTTAAGCGTGAACTAGGTAGGCAGGTACATATTTATTACCTTGGCCGAACATACAATTTGGCTAAGTATTGATATTCTAGCTGTAAAATTAACAAAACTCAAACCGTGTTCAAATTAGGATCATCGATATTCCCTGAGCTCCATTGATGTGCGCGAGCTGATTGTCTTAGAAACTGCTAATCAGACTTTCGTGAAACTTGGCTAGTTAGTAGCACCGCAGTAATACCTGTTTTCGAGTTAGGTAATGCTGCTGTTTTGGAGCTACAAAAAAGGTTTCTTGCTCGCACTGATGCTTCACATACAAAGGTTTCGAAAGATAGACATCCTACTTTTACTTTTAGGTAAAAAATATAGATGCTAGGGAGTAAACTGGTTACAAAATTACATATTGATTCTGTTCTTCTGTGACGCAAGTGACTATATTACCCTGTTCTCTATAGTTCCTCTTGTTATCCGCGAAACTGTTATCACTTATCATTTTATTGAAGGTCATCCTCTCTTCCTATATCGATAAGGAAAACAATCAAAACTGGCTTATATCTATTGTAATATACTTATGAATAAGTATCCATATACACTTTTATCTTTTACTTCTCTATCGTATTATGATTATTATGTTTATGTCGCAGATAGATTGAAAAAGTCGTAGTGTATTAGAGAATAGGGGTCGATTCAGATCAATTAGGAGCTTGTAACGGAAAATGCAACATAAATTGAATTAAATAAAGTGCAATATCAATGCGCGCTGCACTTGGCGTTTACGACCTTTGGTTTGTCCGGAATGCGCGAAAGTAAGAGTAAATAAAATGATGAGTTTGTCCGATTTTCAACACGGTTTCGATAAGGATGTAATTGGCCACATTTTCGCGAAAGTTAGATGTGAAAATTCACATCTAATTCTGGGTAGTATAACCGGAACTTCTCGAACATTCTGAAAAAGGCCCTTACACTTCTTCACATATTTATTTGTAACCTTCGTATACATCTGAACCTTGATTTAGCCACCTTCAGTGTAATGCTGAGCTAATATTTTGTACAGATGTTCGAGTATGTAGATTAGATTGTGTGTATTTACCATTATGAATGCGGCACCCCGTTGGCGTCGCTTCCTATTGATAACATTCAAGTATGATGTCATTCTGCATGACATGGCTTTTTCGTATGCCGAACCGTAAATAACATTATTTCTTATAACATTCATTGACTGAGAACGCTAAAAGACTTGGTTTTTCAATCTGATGATAGTTACACTTTACTCGTTAAGGTTGAACTGGCCGGTCGCTTCTCCATACAAACGCCGTAGGATGATCACTTCCGTATTTGAGACTTTAGGTCCAGAATTAAGCATAATACCGATTGATCTCGTCATTATCTAGGCTTGTATGATGCCGAAATTTTAAAAAGATAATTAAGTTGAAAGTTATGAGCCTTGAAAATGTTTCGAAGCTCATAACTCTCAAGTTAATTATCTTATTAAAATTTCGGCATCATACAAGCCTAGGTAATGACGAGATCAATCGGTATTATGCTTTGTTTTGGACCTAAATCCGCAAATAAGGCAGTGATCACCCTACGGCTTTTGTATGGAGAACGGCCCCGGCCAGTTCACCCTTAAGGCGCTCCGCTCCACAGTAAATTGTAAGTAGGCCTCGTTTGGACACTACGTTATAGTGTGTGTAAATAATAGGGGTTAAAGTATGAAATTGTCGTTCTATTGTAATAGGTACTTCTAAATGACATAGAACCTTCATGGTTTGATATTTTTGAGTGAAACTTTTTTCACATGGTACCTATGAGGTTCTTCTTTTAAAAAATGTGCAACATTCGATTATCGACTATCAGTTGTTTTTATTATTCGGCTTATACAAGAAAGATGGATACGTCGACAATTCGAGTGATATTTGAATACGAGTTCCTACGCGGAACTAACGCGGCAGAAACAGCTCGCAATATCGATGTTGCGTTTGGAGAGGGGACTGCTAATGAACGCACCGTGCGATTTTGTTTTAAACGCTTTCGTGATGGAAACTTTGATTTGAAGAACGAACCACGTGGAAGACGTGGATGAATTGAAAGAGATGGTGGAAGCCGATCCTAGCCAAGCCACCCAGGAATTAGCGGCATGGTTTAACGTTACCTTACCAACAATATTGACTACATAGCGTCAGTAAAAAAAAAATTGTGCATGAAGCACTACTAAGGGTACGTACCATTTGAGTGAGATTCGCTAAAAACGCTAAAAACGATCACACTCCCAAAAAGTTTTCCAAATGGGTCTTGGCGTTATTTTCGCCTTAAACGCTACATCTAATGTCAAAAGTGACAGAAGTGGCAAATTTTAGTGGCATTCTTAGCGTTCTTATAAAAAAATGGAACGGGGATGACAGTTACAAACGATCACGTGATCACAACCACAGACGCAGAATGTGATCAAAATTATCGAAATTTACGTTCTTAGCGACTAATGGAACATACCCTAATACTAATGATACATACAGTAAAATAATAAAATATGATACTAAACTTAGGGCCTGTTTCAGAATGTTCGAGTAAGTTCCGGTTATACTACCCAGAACATAAAATAACTGAATGATAAAAATTACAACATGCAGCGCGTTTCAAGCTTTAAACGTTGGATAGGCTAAATCGATGACTGTGAAACGCAAAGATAGTGTTTTATTTATTAAATATGTTCTGGGTAGTATAACCTGAACTTATAGCATTCTGAAACAGGCCCTAAGAAATATTATAAAAGACGCGCTTTTGTTTCGTGAAAAGGTCTATTATACACAACTAATAGGTTAGTTGTAGCCTTTGACCACTATCTCACCTGATGATAAGTGATGATGATGTGGTCGAAGATGTTGTTCAGGCTAACCTAGAAGTACTGGCTCTCAAGGATAGCTGCCGGAACACACTGTTAGGTGCTTGGCGACAGATCTTCTACTTGAGGGTGGTAGCTAGCCAGGCGGGCATTCGCAAAATGCCCTACCACCATGCAAATTGTTATAAAGAAAAGATTGTTTGTTTTCGATTTGGTCGGTTAACCTTGTCTAATTGTAGAACATCATATGCATTTATTCATAAATCTAATATTGTAATAGATACAATAAGTTTTTAATATAACGTAATAAAATATCTCCCAACATCGCTTATGGAGTACAAAAGAAACACGACCTATAAATAAAACATAATAAATGTAGTATACATCGCCTGTCACACATGTCATAGTTCACAAACCTATGTCACAATGACGTCATTTTCAATGACTTAACAGTTTTTAAGCTTTGTCATATAAAATACAATAAGTTATTCATTCTACCGCAGTCATTAGTGTATGTATTTTCAATGACTTTTATATCTTTGAAGGCCAAATGTATGTCCTACTCATCATAGTGTAGTATGGTTTATTTTAGCGCTCGAGTCATTCGTATATTTTCTATAAGCTATGTCAATATATTATGTAGTGCCCGTAGGGTGTCGGGTTAGAATTGCACCTCCCCATGTCATCCCATGGGTGTCGTAAGAGGCGACTAAGGGAAAAATACTGGAAGGTGGGCAGCAGCGCATTCTAAAGAACTGCCACTTTACACTGCGGTCCCCAATCCGCCTGCCAAGCGTGGAGATTATGGCAAATACCCCCTTAATAGGGGAGGATGTGTTCAGCAGTGAACGATCTGGCTGATACAGTTTTTTTTATATGTTGGCTGATACAGTAAGTTTTATTATCAAACAATTCTATTGCAAAACAGTTTGTGGAAGTTATATCTAGAATATAATAGAGTTGTTTATTATTTGTTTATATTAATATATAATATAATAATAGACAAGTTAATTTACAGTATCATTAATAATAGCATATAAACAAAATAAAATTTGATGGGCAATACTGAATTAAAATGAAAATCAACAAGCTAAAATATGAAATAATAGGCATAAAATAAAGTTAGTAAGTGTTTTTTAAGATCATCTGTCGCCATATCATGTGTTCTGGCAGCTGTTCTTGCATTGCCGATTCTAATTCTAGATTGAACCAGTTCCTTCCATCTACCTTCAGGAAAGGTTTTATTCAAAGGCGAGCCCATCAGCAATAGTATACAATCTTTTTTCTTTAGCTTTCAGAAAGCATCAAGCTAACGTTATCAGAATGGGGCTCCCAAAATGGCCCTCCTATCCAAAACGGCAGAGCGTATCCAGAATTCCCGAAGACTTCCATCGAGCCTTCAGACTACATGGTAGTCCCCGCTTCATCAGCTCCGCAGGCAGTCCTGAACATCACCAGGCCTCATGATGACATCCAGAACAAAATGGCTGAGGAGGAACGGAAGAATCTAAAGATTGGAGTGAAGATATTTATCAATGAAGATAGTACTGCCGCTTTGACCGAGTGTTTGGAAAATGGTAAGTTAAAGACACCCTTCAGATATACAGGGTAATTGGTAAAATGCTAACAACCTCTTAGAGCTGACTTCTGCTAGTCCTAACAAACATTTTGAGTTTTTTTTTATAACCCGGTATAAATGCCTGCTATAAGTCTTGATCGCGTCATCACTTACCAACGCGTGAGATACAAATACAAATACAAATAACAAAATAATTTATTTATAGCTCCTTTGCTACACGTCAATATGTAAACATAGATCATTACTAACAATAATAATCAAAATAAAATAATAATAATAATTCAATTAATTAAATTGACATGTCTAATTTTAAATAATCGTTTATGTCATAGAACAGTTTATCCTGTAACCAGGTTTTAAGTCTATTTTTAAACGTCACGGTGGAAGGTGCATCTCGAACGGCTGCAGGTAAGCGGTTGTAAACAGCTGGGCCTAACACGTATACTGATCTCTCAGACTTAGCGAGGCGGTGCGCCGGCGTCACCCATTGATATTTCAACTTATTGCTGCGCATATTCCACTGACTATTTTCACCCTTTTGTTGAAAGACATCCAGGTGCGTGTGGGTAAATAAGGCTACTTGATAGATGAGTTCACAGGGCAATGGCAGTATCTTACTCTCCCGGAAAAGCTCTACGCATGAGGTGCCATCCTGGACTCCGCATATGGCGCGGATGGCTCGCTTCTGCATTGCAAAAGCCCTGTTCCGGTCGGCAGCACGGCCCCACAGCTCCAACCCGTACGTAAAGACGCTGTGGACGGTCGCGAAGTAACAGGATCGCACGACATCGCGGGTGGCGGTACTCGCGAGCCGGCGGAGTGCGAAGCACGAGCTCGAGAGCTTCCCGCATAACTCCTCTATGTGCGTCTCCCACGACAACGCGCCGTCAATGTGAAAACCTAACAGTTTCGTACATTGTACTTGTTGGAGCGCGGTATTGCCGACTGCTACCTGATATGTCTTTGTCATGTGACCGTTCAGGTTGAATGCCAGAAAGCAGGTCTTGTCCCTGTTCAATGCTAGCCCGTTCGACCTGAACCACCCATCGAGTTTGTTTGCCACCGAGTTCAGCTTCGACTCCAGCCGAACGTGCGTCGGCGCTGTGATCACCGCGGCAACGTCGTCCGCGTACATATATATCTCGGCTTCGTCGATGGCGTCGGGTAGGTCGTTCAGGAGAAGACTGAACAGGGAATTTGACAAACAGGAGCCCTGTGGAACACCCATGACATTTTCCATTTCAGAAGACATAACGCGGCCTTTGTCACCGACCACGACCTGTATCCGTTTGGACATAAACGAGGTTAGCAAAGCCAGCGCTGGACCTCGGATTCCGTAGAAACTCAGCTTGGCAGCGATGAGGCTATGATCAGCAGTATCGAAGGCGCGCGACAAGTCGCAACAAAGCAGCGCGACTTGCTGCTTCGCCTCGCGCGCGTCCAGCGCTCGCCGCACCACCTCCCGCACCAGGTCTGTAGTCGCGCGGCCGGCTCGGTACGCATACTGTCTCCGTGACAGTATGCCACGGTCAACTACAAAGTTAAGAAGTCTTCTGTTGAGACCGACCTCGAACACTTTGCTTACAGCAGGGACAAGGGATATTGGACGATAAGACTTAGGATCCGCTTTTTTTCCTTTCCCTTTGTATAGTGGGCAGATCTTCACTTTTTTAAGTGCCGCAGGGTATATGCCTTTCCGAGCGCAGGAACTGAATAGATGGCTCATGACGGACGCTATTGTCTCTATTGCAGGTTTTAAAATACAGGGCGAGAGGCCGTACAGATCTGCACTTTTTTTAGGAGCGATACGCTTGGTCACTATTGTTACTATCTCCCCGAAAGTAAATGGTTCCAACCTAATAGACACGTCGCTCGCGGTCTCCTCGTTTCCGAGCGTAGCCAGTGCACTGGCGTCATCCGCCGCGGGTGCTCCGCACCTACTTGCTGCCGTTACAAACTCAAAATTAAGCGCGTCAACTAGCTCTTTTTTCGTGCCGTATTTTTGACCATTCGCGTCTCGCACCACGTCTGTATAGTCGACACGCTCTCGGGTGCCGCGGCCTAGCTCGGTGTTGATGACTTGCCACATACGTTTCGGATTCGCTTGAATTATATTTGAGTAATAACCTACGCGTTTCTCTTTCAGTAGAGAATGATACCTAACCCAAAATTCATCACACTTAATACGCAAAGCGTCGTCTGCCGGGAAGGTTTTCTTCAATTTTACAGTCTCGTGCAACAAGTGTCTAAAGTTATGTATTTCATCGTCTACCCAGTGTCTATTGTGCGCGAGCTGTTTCTTGAATGGAAAACAAGCATTATACTTGTCAGACAATATTGTTACTATGCTCTTGGACAGTGCATCGCAACAGCCGCCAGATTTACAAATAATTGCGTCCCAGTCGACCGACCCGAGGGCGCATTGGAAGTTGTGCTCGTTGAGCGCAGAGAAGCTGCGGCACAATCGATGTGCAGGCGCGGGCGCGGCGGCGACGCTTTTAGAGAGTACGAGGCGTTGGGCGGTGTGGTCACTGAGCGGCCGGCTGTCGACGCACGAGATTCCGGTAACACGTCCCGCTGGCAAGTTAGTGTACACGTGGTCCAATAGTGACTTACGGCCGCCCATGTCCTCTCGCGTTGGGTGATCGACTAGCTGTGTGAAATTAAAACTCTCTAATATATCTACTAGCTGTTTTTGGATGCTAGAGGTCTCCAGTAGATCGATGTTAACGTCGCCCATAAAGACGCAATCGAGACCATCATCTGTAATCTTGCATAGGAGGGACTCAAAGTGTTCGAGGTAGTCGCTATGGCTGGTTCCGTTCGAGTGGTATACGCCGACAACAAGTATATTGTCGTCTAGCAGCTGAACGGCACAAACATCAAATATTTGTTCGCGCGAGAGGTCACAATAATCCTGCCTATTTACAACCATCATACCCGACCGCGCGTAGATACAACTCCCACCGTGTTCTACTTTTTCTCTACAACTAAAAGATATCAAGTCAAAATTACACATTGTAACTGATACTAGTTCGTGCTTTCGTAGCCAATGTTCTGTAATAACAATTAGGTCGCAGGAAAGTTCCTTTGTCATTAAAGCTTCAAGTTGCTTGGTCTTATTTGTAATGCAACGAATATTTTGGTGGCACATCGTCAAGGTCGTCGGTTTATTCTGCCGCGAATGACTCCCTCGAGGCGACCGTGGAGGAGCGATCGGCGTCGGCGCAGGATGCGGTCCCGCGGGCGGTGGCGGTAGCGGCGGAGAGGCGGCGGGGCGCGTGTCCCGCGCGCCCGCCGCTTCTACGAAACCACTCGCTGACCTGCGTGCTAGTCGGCCAATTCTCGGCGGACATGAAAAACTGAAAGTTGCTGTTTGGTACCGTGATGGAGAATGACGCGTAGAACGAGTGGGTCAGCCTCAATTTTTCGTCGTGATAGTGGTCGCACGGTTTCTTCCTCCTCATGTAGGATTTTATCGTTTCTGCCGTCGTCTCCGGCGCGAAGAAACACGCGTGTAATTTACGCGTTCGTTCGACTGTCTTGAGTTCGTCATCGCTCGCTCCGCTTCCCTTGATCACCGCCCGTCGCCGCTGGCCCCCTCTGCGACGCTTCTCTACTCTTTCCCATCCATCTTCGTCGACATGGGTACCGGTCACGGCCGTCATCGTTGTACTGTTCGCATGGTGGTCAATTGAGGGTGAGGCTCGGGCTGGCGGTTCGGTGCCTGCAGTGGTGCCGGGTAGTGTCGGCGTCTGCGCGGGTGGCGACGGGTTTTGCGCTCGGCCACGTCTCCAGGGTTTGGGCGCTACCGACGGGGCAGTTGAGCATGTCACTGGTGAAACATACTCCTTGGCTTCGATCGCGTTAGTAGTCGAGAGGCTAAGCTGCTCCGTAACCTCGGCCGCTACTTGTCGTGGCAGGGATGCCAGGCGGTTAATCTCAGTCATGCTCACCGGATGGTCCGTGATGGCTTGGAGGGTTGAACCACTATGGTCTTCATGTTGTGATAACACCCCGATGAGCTTTTCTATTTGACCGGCGTATTTATCTAGTTTAGTCTCGTGGCTGGCGATTGTAGTCATGGCCTCACACAGTTTTAGTTCGTACCTTTCGATGGTGAGAATAGATCGGCTCAGTTTGGTGTCATAACACGCTATCTCTTCACTGAACTGAGCTCTCATTGACGTCAATTCGTTGCGCATCTTGCACATCTCCTTCACGAGCGCTGCAGTGCTAATTGCGTTGACATCATTACCCACTGTGTGAGGCATCGGATCTGCTTTCTGCCTGGTGGTCACGTACGGATCTCGGGTTTTTTTCGAAGCACCTACCGGTGTTAAACTGTTGTCTCCTCCTCTTTTGGATGCGCAACGGCACTCGGGGCAGATCCAGCTATTTCGAGCTTCGAGTGTAAGGCATTTTTCACCTATACATAGCGTGTGATATTTTTTAAAGCAGGATTTTAAGCTACAGTTCACATAGTCCTCGGTTTCAATTATTATATTATTGCAGCATGCCGAGCAGTCCATCGCAAAACACCAAAAAGCGAGTACCTAATAAGCGCGCTAGCTCTTTGCTCGTGTAGTGATTAACACGGGTGGCTCAGTAGGGGCGTGCGGGGCGGCGCGGGCGCGGGGCGCAGGCAGGCAGGCAGCGAGCAGGGTGTATAAGTAGGTACGTACGCACTGGCAGCGGCCGGCGCTCGGCAGGTGCAGGGGCGGGTGCAGCGCGGTGCGGGCGGCGCGCCGAGGTGACTCACGCGCCGGACAATGGCAAGTGGACCCCGAGCGGTTACTTGAATGAGGGCCGTTAGCAAAAATTTTAAAATGATTTTGCTAATATCTCAGCAACCCAATGACTTTTCGTTCTACAACTTACGCACTGTAATCAGCTGGATTTTTTCCTTCACCGCAATCCACTTTCACTGCGTATTCGTCACTTTTTACCACTCTTAAAACAGAAATTTCGAGGAGCGAAATGAACGTGCTGTTGTCTGATCCGCGGCACAAGACGTACATAAACAAACCTATGAGTTATGAATTTGCAAACTTAGTTGGCGACTTTCTTCCTTCATCTAAAGTCATGAGTTTTGGATGAAATAACTTACTAGGGACGGCTGATAAGTTCGCGGCTTGAGGTACTTAATTTAAAAGAAAATTCTATTTCAATACTTTTTATTTTTCAGTGTAGTTTTATTCAAGGCTAATTCAACGTTTTTCAGATTTCGCATAAAACACTTTTATCTTTTATAAAAATATTCCTTGTCTTCAAGATAGTTTACTACAGCCGCCATCATCGTGTTATCATATGAAAATCAATGGCCCCGTTAAAAGGTAAAAGTCACTCTGCGAGCCAGGCTTGGATAGGATGAATGGTTGATTTCTGTAAACCCTGTGTTTTTGTAGGGATTCCCCCGCGTAGGTTGCCGGGTCTTCAAGGTTATCCTCACAGGTCTGACGCCCTTGTTGAAATCCGCGCACTTATTGAAGCAATGATGGCCGAGCGGTAATAGCTATGGACTGCCGTGCCGCAGTACCCTGTTTCGATCCCCACAGCGCGCCGGCTTGTGCTTCACCGCATGGTGGAAGAGCATTTTGCGATTGCCCGGCTGTCTAGCTACCACCCTTAAGTAGAAAATATGTCGCCAAGCCCCTAACCTAAGGTGTGTTCCGACAGCAGTTCTTGAGAGCCAGTGAAATCACAGACATGCACATATTGTTGTCTCATGTCTCAAGGTGCCGGCATTCGTCACTTGTGATGAAATGCATATGTTCTAGGCAGAGGTTAGTCCGCTTAGGTGGGCCTCGAGCTTGTTCCGTCACAATAACATTTAAATAAAGTAATAACTTACGAGGGGCGGCAGATAAATTCACGGCTTGAGGTACTTATTGGAGAAAACTTTATTTAACTACTTTTTATTTTTCTATATAGACTTCTTCAAGGCTTTCAGATTTTGATTTCACGCATTTCCAGGTGTGGACTGTAGGGTGAATCGTTAATTTCTGTAAATTCTGTGTACTTGGGATTCCCCGGCAACCATCGCGGGGGTTATCTGCACAGCTGTCTCGCCCTTATCGAAATCCGCGCACTATCTTTTTGACAGTGGTACAGGAAAGCCCAGAATCTTGTAGAACCAATGACATGTGATGTATCTCTTTCGGGGTTTTTCCTTCTTGACGAAGAATTTAATTACTTTGCGGTGTTCCGAATTACGAGTTTTTGCATTTTCAGCGGAGATCTTTATTCGACAGTATTATTGAATAAAATTAAATTACCAGGGTATATTTATACTCACACTGAGCACTTCAATTAGAGTAATAAGTAACGAGGTGATAAGTCAAATTCTAAGTGCTTGAGGCCGCGAATTTTTCAGCCGCACCTCGTGATGCAATACACTACTATATCATCAATTTATAACGCCTCATGATGCTGCAGCATGCCGCCATTACATCGAAGAGTTAACGAGAAGAGTGAGATAGCATCTAAGTTAGGAAGGCAAAGATAAACGTCACCTCTGCCCTCACCATAAAACATTATCAATTATTATATAAAAAGTAAAAAACCAAGTTAATGTGTAACTCTATTTGTACAGAGCTGCTTTAGGTATCTACTATTATAATAGATCCTCACAAACATTTTCCATTTACTTAGCGAAGCGAGCGACGTCTCCGTATAAAGTGTAGTCCAGTAATTTAAGCTTAAATTAGGTAAGAATCTCAGAATTCGAGATACCCAGCTGTAAGTCTGTAAATACTTGTATATTGACACCCTAAAAGTTGTCTTAAAACCTACATAATATGGTAGGGTGTACGCAAATATTAAATTTCAAGGACAAAGGTCACAAAAATCGTTTTATGTGCTTTTTTTGTAAATATCTCATTCCCCATGGGGTTTTTGCTATTTGTATTTATTAACTTATTTATTAACTACAATATTGATAGTTTCGAGTATAGTAGTAGTAGATCGTATAGTCGAGTAGATTTTCGAGATAGAGGGCAGAGAGCGCGCGGTCACAGGATCACTTCAGGTCAACCGGTGCCTCCGGTCGAAAACGCGCCATATATGGTTGATGAACTATCGATAAATCAATCATTATAAATATTTGTCAATTTTTATGAACTATTATATTATATTTTATCATTTTTTTCCTAACCTATCCACTTTTTATTCAGTATTAATTTATTTAACAACACTTACTTACCTGCCCATGTAATTTCAGAATTGTTAATGAAAATATAGGAATTATATTTGAATTTTAACCTAATTAATATTAATAACTTCTTACACGATGAAAAAAAAAACAAATAATCATGAATTAATCTTTTTATTAAAAAATATCATTCTCATTTTCGTCTATAATGACTGGAATAGTGTGGCCTGAGTATTTGTGTATTTGTGTGTTTATGTGTACAAATGCCCAGATATGCCATGATTAAATATGATTTTAAAAATCATAAACGAGCAGGCTCGGTTAAGAGGTTTCTGAGATCTCTTAAAAAAGTGTTAATATTTTCTGATTCACAAAAATAGGTTGTGTTTATTATCATATCGTATAAAAGGGCTTTATTTGCATGAGGGAGGGCTCGCGGCCAAATACTAGTATTTTTGTGGCTTAGGTATGTTAGGATTAAGTTCCTGGCGCTTAGTTGGTCTTTTTAATATTTCCAATAGGCAATTTTTTTTGGCTGATGGTAAGTGATGGTTTGGTCGAAGATTGTAAATAGACGTAACCTAGAAATGAAATTTTTTTTATGCTTGATTAGTTAGCCTTTGACCATTATCTCATGTGATGGTAAGTGATGATGTGGTCGAAGATGTTGCTCAGGCTAACCGAGAATTACTGGCTCTCAAGGACAGCTGCCGGAACACACCGTTGGGTGCTTGGCGAAATATTTTTACTTGAGGGTGGTAGCTAGCCAGGCGGGTATTCGCAAAATGGCCTACCACCATGCAAACTTTAGTTCCTTCTTTGGGGATATACAGGCATGCCCGGCAATAATAAAGATGTTTTTGTTTCAGTATTCACAGCCCTGCAAACAGACTACATTGACAACGTGACGTTGGCGTACAATCCAGACGTCGTACACAGGGATGAAGCGAACGACGAGAACAATCTCACGAACAACCACTCGACTAAAGCTTCGCCCATCTCGTTGAAAAGTAACCCAGGTAAACGAAGCATTATTTTTTTTAAATTTATATTATCTATACACTGTCTGTACATGTTTTTATCACAACGAAAAAACAACAACATGGCATCTTCAGACCAAATCCCTACAGCACTGGTTGGGATTACCTATCGGCACAGTTCCGGTGTGCAAAGCACCTCGAGGCCTGGACACCTCCTGCATCTGCTGCTGAGCATCTCCTTACCACTGGCACACCTGAAGATAAGTCCTTTAACAAGGGAGCCTACCATTGCCAGCAACCTGTCTGTAATCCACGACCCTTCTTCATTATCTATATCAGACCTTCTTATTTCTTTTATGGTCCCAACTATCCTAGCTAGGTAGGAAGGTTACACCAATATAATATACCTGATGATCTTTGGGCATTTTGCGAATGCCCGCCTGGCTAGCTACCACCCTCAAGTAGAAAATCTGTCGCCAAGCACCTACCGGTGTGTTCTGGCAGCTGTCCTTGAGAGCCAGTACTTCTAGGTTAGCCTGAACAACATCTTCGACCACATCATCACTTACCATCCGGTGGGATAGTGGTCAAAGGCGAACCTATCAGGCATTAAAAAAAAGAAGTTATCCCGTATTATTCATTTAAATTAGCGAAAACCACGTTAGTTTATATAATTCGCAGATTTAATAAAAAATAATTACAGTCTGGCATTACTGGCGAAAGAATACACTGTCATCCTGTAATTCCTTAGAGTAGTTTTACACACCCAGACACATGCTTCGCCAGTAATGCCCTAGACTGTATTTTTTTTTACAAAATCTTTAAATGTTGTGTATAAACTAACGTGGTTTTCACAAATTTTAGCGAATATTACTGGATAATGCACGTAAATAAGTCAGATAGCTCCGACTATAGTTTCAACTACATCGTTTTGTTTTATTTTCTAATAACTTTTCATGTGTATTGCAGTGCGCATGTCCAGTACAGAAATGGAGGCGGACAGTGAAGCAGACGCAAGGAAATGCGAAGCGATACTACCCGGGATCAAAGTGCTTTGGGCCGTCTTGGAGGACTATGTGAAGAAAAGTAAGTTGAAATTTTTTTATTTAAAATTAAACTATTTTTAGTAACTGATACTATTACAAAATTACAAATACACGAGAGAAAAAAATTACTTTTGTAATGTAAGTAAAATAGCAGGCGTTATTGCAAACATAACAATATTAAAAATTATAAAGTTGCGTCATCATTTACAAGTTTAAAACCAATTGCAAAATTGGTTTTGTTTGTAGTACACCGTAAGTTGAAACTATAGGTGTCGCTCCATCCCAATACGATGGTTAAATAAAGAACGAGAGGAAAAATTGGAGTCATGAGTAATTTTTTTTTAATGTTATTGTGACGGGACAAGCTCGAGGCCCACCTGATGTTAAGCGGACTAACCTCTGCCTATAACAGATGCATTTTGTCACAAGTCACGAATTGCACTGCGCCCGTCACCTTGAGACAGAGTTATTAAGTCTCATGTGCCTATAATTTCACTGGCTCTCAAGGACTGCTGCCGGAACACACCGTTAGGTGCTTGGCGACAGATTTTCTACTTCAGGGTGGTCGCTAGCCAGGCGGGAATTCGCAAAATGCCCTTCCACTATGCGGTGAAGGTCAAGCTCTGGGCGGGATTCGAACCATGGACCTGCTGCGCGGCAGTCCATAGCCAATGCCACTGAGCCATCACTGCTTCAAAAATCATTGTCATGTTAGCTCAAGTAGTCGGAGCATAACACGGCTATAGGGGTGGATGGACGCGGGTTCGAATCCCGCATATGACTATTATTTTTCCCTCGTAAATTTGTAATTATGTAATGTAATCCGCCGAACAGACGTAAATGCTAACATAACAATATTAAAACTGATACTATTTTAGTAACAGCAGTACAATGTAGAATATTGCAATAATAATAAGGGTGTATGTGGTATGGTTCCCAAAATAGATAATCATTTGCCAAGAATAATACTGGAATCGGAAAGTGTAATTATATTTAAGAGTAAATTGTTCAATTTTCTTATATTGAAGAGTTACTATACAATAAATGAATATTTGAATGATAAAATTTCAAACTTAACTGATGCTATATTATATGGTTATTGACATTATCTAAATATATCATATTTTCTATGTAAACTTGACATCATAACCTGACAATCATCTAATATTTAACTGTCATTAATTTAAAATTTATTATTATACCTGCTTAAAATATTGTATGTTCGCTGTGGACAAAGCTGTTGACACTAATAAATATAATTTAAGAACCCAATGTTACACAGCTTAACAATAAATGAATCTGTATCTGAACAATAAAATCTGTAATTGACCTTCATAAGAGCGTCGTAGACGCCTACATTGTATAAATGATTTTGCCTTTTGAACGGCGTTCACTGCCCTTTCGTCCTTCATTTAAAGTGATGTATCTTGTGAACTATTTAAGGTAGCTGGATGGAATTTTCGCGCAGTAAGGCTTAATTGACACAATTCACCGAATCAAGAAATTTCACTCAAAATATATCTTTAGTGGAATCATTTGACTATTAGTTATGGAGTAAAGAAGCGCTAAAGACCCTGTAAATGCACTAAATCTAACGCCAAAGTTGCCAATAAGTTACTGCCGCGCCGCAAGGCGGTAAAAGCGCCTACAAGCGGTCCATCACGTTTAGCAAATATAGGCACAGCCGTGATAGAAAAAAAATATTACGATAAACCCGGGGGGGGTTTATCACACCCCAACCAAAACTTATCAAAGAAATTCGTTTTTGGTTAATTCTTTTGTTAAGTCATAATACTTGTTTGTTTTTATTGTGTGGTCTTTAGGTATGTTTGTTCCCATGTATGTTTTTTTTTGCACAGTAAGTTCTATAATTACTATGCGCTTTAGATTTTTTGAGTATAGAAATATATTTGGTCTGGATGACGAAACACCAGCACCCTCAGGAATAGTGTTTTTCATACGTGTCTATCAAAAGAGTCCATTCGGGAGCTGCGCCTAAGATGACCCTTCTTTTACAAAAGCAACGTGTCGTTTGTTCGTGGTCAAACCTTTTTCTGCTCTAGCTACCGAGAGACTCGCCGCTTCTCGTATGATTTCGAGGATCATGACGAAGGGAATAATGACCCCTATCAAGGTACTACAATGTACTTACCGACCCCTGGTTAGGTTAGTACCTTGCATCCTACCAATAAGTCCTTGCTGTACCTATGGCCTCCCGACAAATACCGCAAGGCTTTACGGTGGCTTTCCCCCATGTTACTAAGTTACTTTGGTCTGGGAGGGTCATCTGAAGGTGTTCAGATATAATTTTAATAAGGCAGGTGACCAATTGTATATCAAGGTGCGTCACTTTAATGCCATTTCTTAAATTTTACCGTAATATTTTCAGATCGAGTTCACCAATTAGGCGTAGCGGACGTCGGCGGCGGGTGTCTCCGTAAACTGCACGCGTGGTCTCGTGTGAAACCTGCCATCGCCCAAATTAACTTGGCCTCTTGCTGCGTTGTCCCACCTTCACTGCAGGCCTTTTGTAGGGCTAATGATGTTCAGTTGCTCACACATGCTGATCCTCCAGGTAATAATCACTCTTATATAAAAAAAATACAATTTCTGCTAAGGACGAATGTATGACTGCATGTTATATTTAATTAAGGGAGTACCGATGCAACAGTCGGTGTATATGGGAATTATACAGGGTTATTGGAAAAATGCACAGACAAGGTGGACTGACGACATCGTGAAAGTCGCGGGTAGCCAGTGGTTACAAGTGGCTAATAGCCGTTCTTTGTGGTGTTATATGGGGGAGGCCTTTGTTCAACACTGGACGTCTTCCGGCTGATGATGATGATGATGAGGATGATGATTGGAAAAATGCTAACAACCTCTTAGGGTTAACTTCTGCTAGTCCTAACCTAACAAACATTTTGATTAATGATTTTTGTTTAAAAATGAAACTTCGTGAGTTTCACACATATTTAAATATTATAAAGTAAACCGGCATAAACACTCACGTTGGGGAGCATATCAGATGCTCGAAACCCTCAACGTGATTCGATCCTCAACGTGCTTTATGTCATGTTAGCTCAATTGGTTAGAGCATACCCCGGCTCAAGGGGTGGATGGACGCGGGTTCGAATCCCGCACATGACTTAAATTTTTCCTATCGTATATTTGTGACTGTTTTTGCCGGTTCAATTTGTAATATTTAAATATTTTTTGTTTTGTTTTTATTTAGGTTCATTTTTATATGTTTTTTTTTGTGTTTTTTGACAGAATAAGCACGAACACCACCAAGAGTAGGCATTGTCTTTTACCACGAGACTCAACACTTAAAACAATAAGTTTTGTAGTACTGTGTGACACTTTTAAGTTCTTCTCGTAGTAAAAGACAATGCCTACTCCGAGCTAAGAGCGCCCGCTGCCCAACACTGCACCGCGCCGCGCTCCCTTTGAATAGAGTTTTAAATATTTACATCGAGCAAAGTAATAAAAAATATAATATAATAAAATACAGTCAAAAGAGACTTTTAACATCAGATGGCCCTCGTGATTTACCCGTCAAAAACACATAAAAAAAAAACCTAAGAGGTTGTTAGCATTTTACAATAACCCTGTATACGTAAGATGTGGAAATCATGAGGGAGATGTTGAAAGGAAAGTGAATATATTTAACAAATTGGAGTACATCATTTTATGCCCAAGGCGGGAATCGAACCCGCGTCCTCCGATATCGCGTCGGATGCCTAAACCCGCTCGGCCACCTGGACACGGCATTGGTAGCCGAAATTACATATTCCAATCGTACTTTAACCGTCATAGGGGACGGTGCGCGGCCATCAACCAGACTACTAGACTTCATCTGATTGAAAGAAGTGTTTTTTCAAACACCTAACTCTCGGTATGATGTCGCTACCCTTCTATATTTCTAAATATTATTATTATTCCCGCCTTGGGCATAAAATTTTGTACTCCAATCATTTGTTAAATATATTTTCGCTTAGCACGCGATAGTGCTTGTAATAATATTTAGAAATAGGAAAGTGAACGTTGAAAATCAAATGAACAGACTCCTTTAATTTGGACACTTCACACTTGTAATGTCCAGCTGCAACATGTCGAAACAGGCAGGACAGTTAGTGCATAAAAGAGTGTTAGCGCGTATATTATTGAATGGTACTCAATCTTGGATATTTATCGAATCTAATTCAAATTTATTAATTGTGATAAAATATCACACCAATAAAATTTATCACACTCATAATGTAGTCCTAAATCATTAATTCCGAGAACCGTAAGGTGCAGATTCGATTCCAGCTCGATATGAATATTATGTTATATTACAAAATTACAAATATACGATAGGAAAAATTTAAGTCATGTGTGGGATTCGAACCCGCGCCCATCCACCCCTTTAGCGGGGGTATGAGCTCTAGTCAATTGACCTAACATGAGAATGACGTAATAACTCACATTTTTCCTATCGTTCTTAACCATCATATTGGGATGGAGTGACATCTATAGTACAACTTACGTGTTGCAACAAGGCCAATTTTGCAATTGGTTTTATACTTGTAAATGATGACGCAACCTTAAGTATATAATATATAAATCGTAAAGTAAGTAGGATAATTAAAGTCATGCGAGGGATTCGAACCCGCGAATAAAAAAACTATCGTAGATTTTTAATTTTGTAATGTAATCCGGATAGCAGGCGTTATTGCAAACATATGTTATGTTTACATTTACATTAAAATTATGTTATGTATTGAAGCAGTGATGGCCCAGTGGCATTGGCTATGGACTGCCGCGCACGAGATCCATGGTTCGAATCCCGCTGCGCGTTTGAGCTTCACCGCATGGTGGAAGGGCATTTTCTTCTGTCACCAAGCAACTAACTGTGTGTTCCGGCAGCTGTCCTTGAGAGCCAGTAATTCTATTAAGCCTGTTAACACCTTCGACCACATCATCACTTACCAACAGATGAGATTGTGGTCAAAAATTTGCCTATCAGCAATAAAAAAAATGTACTAAAGAAAAAGCGATTTCCGCTTAGTAGACTTGAAATAAAAAATATGTGAATATCTTTGGAAACTGATACTCAAAGTAGTTGCAGTTAGAATTAAAAATACGTCGTTTGCTTATTTGTTATGGAGGCGGTAACATAATCCTAATGTATTATTTCCTGTGACACACGCTAAAACACGCGTCGCTCATTACTTGTCTACAAATTCGCATCATATTTCATTGTAATTTAAATAGATAATTGAAGATTACTATGCGTTCATGTTCTGTTTAGTAAAACAGTTCCCAAGTGTATATTGTATATTTGGAAGTTACTTTTTTATGTTATTGAGACGGAACAAGCTCGAGGCCCACCTGATGTTAAGCTGACTAACCTCTGCCTATAACAGATGTATTTCGTCACATTTCACGAATTGCACTGCGCCCGTCATCTTTAGACATAGTTCTTAAGTCTCATGTGCCTGTAATTTCACTGGCTTTCAAGGACTGTGTCACAAGGTCAGGTGTTTGGCGACAGATTTTCTACTTGAGGGTGGTCACTAGCCAGGCGGGCATTCGCAAAATGCCCTTCCACCATGCGGTGAAGCTTAAGCCCGCGGCGGGATTCGAACCATGGATCTGCTGCGCGGCAGTCCATAGCCAATGCCACTGAGCCATCACTGCTTCAAAACCTACACGTTTTCCGTGAATTTTTGAAGGAACTTTCAATTCCAGTGGCTGATTTGAGGGCTGTTCATCTGATCAGTCGGTGTCCTGCAAGAGTATGTACTGCACCCCTCACCTTGAAACATAGTTGTTAAGTCGCATGTGCCTGTAATTGGTATTTCAAGTTACGCGTTATATCAGTTGTTATGAAATTTCTATTAAATCAACGGAGTATTACCGTCGTTTCAGACATTCAATCAAAAACGAAAAGTTATCTGTAGAAGAGTGCATTTCTTGAAAGTAAAGTTTGATTGATAGTTATGGTGCTAGTGACCAGGATAACTAGTTTTTCTAAAACTTTTATTGTAATCTTATTAAAATCATTATTTTTTTTTTCATTTAAGATAAAGTATCGAAGAAATAATATACGTGTTTGTGGTTTTGTGAAATAATATTATAAGCTTATTTATATTTCTCCTCTATCACACAACTTGTACATTTTGTGGCCTCTTTTACTGAAAACCTATCACGCCCATATATTTGTACTTTAACATAGTAATTTATCTTCATATGTAGATGTGTTATCTGTCAAAAAAAAAATATAACCATTAAACAAAATGAACATAAACAATTTTATATTCATTGGATATAATTTTATTGTACTACTAACGCCATCTGTTAGAAAACCAATGAGTTAACATCGCTACAACAGAACTCAAAACTTAAATGCATCGTAGTTAATCTACTCAATACTAGATGACACCACTAAAATCAGGTTGTAAAATAAATGCGAGCGGTCCCAAAGCTCAGCTTTTTGCTAGTATATGTTAATTCGAGTGCTTTACTTACATAAAGATTCGATATTTACGACTTTTGCCTCAGAAAGAAAGATCCTCAGAAAGTGCTGCTGCCCACCCACTGGTGTGTTTCCCTTGGTCGCCTTTGACGACGCCACGGGTAGAGATGAGGGGGTGACCTTCTGGCCCGGCAACCCACGGGCTTAAACTTCTTAGTCTTGATAAATGCTGCGCTGCCATTTTTATATTTAAACATTTTAATGTTAAGTATATAATCTAGTAAATTATGTTGAAAAACAAATAATGACAAATATTTTAAGAAATTTTAATAAAACACTTAAAAATATATCTAGTGATAATTCCGCCTAATTTTCCTGTTAATCCGACGTGACGTCACAAACGCCACGCAGCCAAACCGTAAGAATTTTCGACGCTTTTCGGTTCTACACGAAGCATCCTCAGGAGGTCTTGACTCTTTGAGCGCACTTTTCTCGATCGTGCGTGGCGTTGGTGACGTCGGCTTAACAGAAAAATTAGGCGGAACTGTCATTAGATATAATTTATAATTTTTTTTATAATCTTATTTGGTAATATTCTAATTATGAAATGAAATACAGACTTTTATTGGCATTCTTTATTTACATACTTCTTTAAGAAAATTCAAAAGTTAAATTAAAGCATTATTCTCCTAACAAAACAATGAGGTGTCCCGACCAAGGAGATTTCAATTCAATTTAAGTACACATTATCTGTGGTGAGCGCTGGTTCCGAGCCATAGACCAATAACAGGCTTTTCCATTTTGGCGCTATTTTGTACATACGAATTTGAGTAATATTTTGTTGGATAAAATTTTTATTTAATGTTAGCTACATAGCCTATAGTCATGACTCATGACTATAGGCTCATGAGATTAAATAAAGTAGTGTATGCAACTGCATATAATTAGGTATTAAAACACTCGTGTAATCTTATTTTGAAAAACTACACTTATGTTTTAATACCCTCTATTATATGACAGTTGCATAAACTACTATTTAAGGGTATTATTATATATTAATTTAATGTCTCTTTCAAAATATTTTTAAAATTTTATCATTATTAAATATGGATTACCACTAAGTAACGCCTGAATCTATTCATTATTAAACAACAAATTTAATGTCTCAGTTTGACGGGCACAGTGCAATTCGTCGTTGACGAAATGCATCTGTTATAGGCAGAGGTTAGTCCACTTAACATCATGTGGGCCTCGGGCTTGTTCCGTCACAATAACATAAAAAAAATTACAATATTGCAAGCCTAATTAACCGTTGCAGCAATTTAACCACACATGTGTGGTTGTATTGAAAGGTGCATAAAGTCAAAATGACCACACATGTGTGGTTTCATGCTCACCAATTGAATTTATATGTTTTGTTCAATTATACAACTAAATTGTGTGTTATTGTCTATGGACAAATTGTAGCGTGTGAAACGCGCTTTATTTTGACGGTTCAATGAGAACAAAATCTATTGTAGTCAGAGAGAACGAACTGTATGAATATGAAAACAAATTTATGTTTTCATTCGGTTTGCGCGCGAAAAACGAAATCTGAAAAAAAGTGTTATGGTGACAGTTTTACATAAATGTGCGTAAAATAATGTTTTGCGTAGTTCTATGGCTATTCATACAGTTAATAAATGCGTAAAAGAAATAACATAGTGCTAAATAAGTAACAGTTTTCGGTAAAAACAATAATTATTTACTTGACTAGCATTGTTGATTCGTGTTTCAACAGTGGCTGACATAGTGCCATTGATTGTTATAATTACGAGTATGTACCTAATTTATCCTTGTATGCGTTATTAATCTAACATTTGTCGTAAAGTTTGAGTTTTCATACTAAAATGCAAATTCGAAACGAGCCCATTTGCTATTGAGTTAGACGCCATATGCCAGTATAATTTTTGAAGAGCGCTGTGACATTGTCGATAATACTTTATCGATATTTACATTGATCGGTGAGTTTTAATGGCAATGTCATAACTATCTTTGGTTTTATGCTCTACCAACCACAAAGTTAGATTATTTTTGTAAAAACATATACTTTTATATATGTATGTATATATACACCGTGTCCCAAAATTCAACGATAAGCCGGCATCGGTGCATGGACCTACTCATGACTCCTCGGAAAAAAATAAAAAAAAATTATAACTGTTTTTTTTTATTAATTACAGAGATTTTATAAATTTCATCGATATTCGATACCCATTATGCTATTTTCAACTACCATGACCACAATTTTTGACATATTTTTGATATTTTTTGTGCATTAGCAACCTAAGAAAGACGGCTATCTACCACAATCCTTTAAAATTACAGAAAGTCTGTAGTTATTTTACAAAAATCAGTAAAAAAAAAAAATTTTCTTATAATTTTCATAGATTTTAACATTCTATGCACTTTCTATAGTCTGGGTTAAAAAAAAAAGTATGGACACTACCATGGCAAGTTTTATTAAAAGTTGGCGCAACTTTATAAAAGTCTCTGTAATTAAAAAAAAAAAGAGTTATAATTTATTTTTTATTTTTTCCCGAGTAGTCATGAGTAGGTCCATGCACCGATGCCGGCTTATCGTTGAATTTTGGGACACGGTGTATATATAATTTGTATATATAAATAATTAGTGTAGGTATTTTTACACCGAAAGCAGATCGGAAGACACGATTAATCGCTCTATAAATTTCTAAACGGGATGTTATTGCAAAGCTTGTGATAGTACTTACAATCGTAAAAAAAAATCTCTTAGTGTTATGCTATTTTCATAATAATTGACTTCTGTTTCAGAAGTTCCAATCTTCAACGTTTATCTTTCACTGTATCCACGTGACAATATGATATGGAGTCCAACCCGTATAATTTTAAGAGACGATGACTAAAACGTTGCGATGAACCTATTGATACACAGGTACCATATTTACAGGTAAATTTTTACTCTATCAAACTGCCAAATTGCCATAGAAAAATGAGCTGTAACGCAAGTTTGCGGTTATTTTTATACGATTTTGACACATTTTTTTTTGTCAAATGAAAAATGCTTCGTTAGGTTGAAGGTTTTTCTGGGTGATAATTATGCAAAATAAATTTTAATACCTATATACAGGGTTATTGGTAAAATGCTAACAACGTCTTGGGTTGACTTCTGCTAGTCCTAACAAACATTTAGTGAGGAAAAAAAAAATTTTTTTTTTTATATATGTATATGACGGAATAAGCACGAGGGCCACCTGATGTTAAAAGTCTCATGTGCCTGTAATGTATTATTTCATATTTTTTTTATTACTTTGCTTGATGTAAATATTCAAAACTCTATTCAAAGGTAGCCCGGCGCGGTCCAGTATTGCCGCGGCTACAGAACTTAAAAGTGTCGGACAGTAAAAAAATAGAGTTATGAGTCATTGTCATGTTAGCTCATTCGGCCAGAGCATACCCTAGCTATAGGGTAGATGACGCGGGTTCGAATCCCGCGCGCATGACTATAATTTTTCCTCACATTCATTTGTTTTTTTTTTTTTTTATTGCTGATAGGTTAGCCTTTGACCACTATCTCACCTGATAGTAAGTGATGATGTGGTCGAAGATGTTGTTCTGGCTAACCCAGAAGTACTGGCTCTCAAGGACAGCTGTCGGAACACACCGTTAGGTGCTTGGTGACAGATTTTCTACTTGAGGGTGGTAGCTAGCCAGGCAGGCATTCGCAAAATGCCCTACCACCATGCATTTGTAATCTTATAATGTTATAGCGTACTTGAGATATATAATACGAACTGTAAAACAACAGCTATCAAGGGTGTTAGATTTTCTATTTTTTCTTGTCATTTGTTGTGACAGTTAAGCCATAGAATTGAAAGTATGCCAATGCTTGGTCCAAAATGTGCTCAGAGCGTTTAATGACATGGAGTGCTCACGGTGCGCATCCGTGGGGCCGTGAGTACTGTCAGCGCTGAGTGGTGACGTCATCGATAATATCACACTTATCAGTCATGCAAATTTGGTTTGGGTTTGGTGCCCTTCGTACAAATCAGACCAGCTCTGAGCGTGCTATTGGTACGATTTGCACAAATTGAAACGCACTCCAAAATTGCTCTGCTAAAATTATTAATATAGAAATGAGTTTATCTGGTAATTCATTCCACTATTTGCCTGTTAGTAGTTTTTTGTACAAGGCTAGCCTTTAGTAGGATGATGAACAAGGGACACTTTATCGTGATATACCAGAATGGATTTCTGTATCCCGTTTCAGTAAAACATCACTTTGTTTTTTTTACTCAGTAGGATCAAGCTATATGCCTACTTGCTAGCTACTATGTGTACATATATGATTTTTATATTACAGATAACTTAGCGACCAAGAACATGAGAAGAAAGAAGATCATGAAAAAAATAAAAGTTTAAAGTTACCATTAAAGTTGTTAAATTACTAAGCAATAGTATTTTTGTGAGATAAGTGTTTGTTACTCGATTAAATTGTTTGCACGGGAAATGTTTTTGAATGCTTGAAAGGAAACAGTGCATCAAATGTACAAAAACATTATAAATATAACCATACAAAATGCGCGCATTATTCTCGAGAGGTTTTCAGACTCTCATTGATTATTTTGTGTTTCGGCTAAGCTTAGTGAAACCCATCATTGATAAGCACCATAATCTCAGCGTGAAGGTACCTATTTACGCATGCGTTCTCGTGCTAATCTGCTTCCTCTAGAGCGCCTCACGGGATGGCATTTTATTCACCGAATTGAAGTCACCGACGCGATTAGTGAAAAAGTTGCCCACAGAACGAACCTGGAATGACGAAAATGTATATGGTGTACACACTGGGGTTTAAGACCACATTGGTGTACGAAATACGAATGTCCGGACTGTTATGTTCCCTATATTTGTATTGGAGGTTGTTTCAAAGAGTACCATACCATGCAATCATAGCTTTCTTCTCCTAAAATACAACTGCAATTTCGAGTGTTGGTTGATATGCAAACGGACTATAAATGGAAAATACGCGAGAGCCGTTAACCTTGTCTCATTGTGTTGCCAGATGTATGTTTGATTGTATTAATTCCCTCTATATCTCTTAAGAATCTACCGTTGCAGGGCTGCGAAGCAGATTTCAGGAAACACACTTTTGTTATTGAACATGCTTGTACTTTTTTGGATTTGTCATGAAAGTACTAGGTTTTTTATTTATTGAATTAGATATCGTATGACGATTCAGAAAATTGTGATAGAACAGACAAAACCATTTAGTCAATATCAGATGGCGAATGGACACTTATCTTATATACTGTATCTCTTAATGCTGACTTGTATTAATATGCAAGTAGACAGGATTTCTGTTATATTTTATAATGCCAGCTAGAATAAAATTTACGCTAGTGCACAGAACTCAATGTATAGGTTTCAACATCACTCTACGCAGCATATAAAACCCCATTTATTATTTACATGTGTTTTACAAAACCATGTGATACAACCCTGACAATGTGATGGAGCTGAAGTAATAATGTCCAAAATACAGTTTGGGCTAATTTACGGTATCTGTGTTTTACCTAGATATACCTGAAATATATTTACATTTCAGATGACAATGTTTGTACGTCGTTGTTAACAACGTACAAACAGTGTTGGGATTACATGACTTTTGCGTACGGTGCGGTAAATGATAAAATAAGTATTTTTCTGTAACCCCCACTGCTTGTCTATAAATAAAACTTGTGCATGTATTATTGCATACATAGTTATAAGAAAAGAAAAAAAGTGTTTGCACGTCTGAACGTCATGCGAATGTTCCAAGTAGCAGAAAATCAATTTCGCAGAAGGTACAGATTACAATGTAAAGTCATATAAACAAAAAAAGGGTACACGGTCTATTTTACAAATGAAATTTGGAACAAAAAATTACAATACTCAGACATTTACTAAAAATTCAACTTGACCCTTTACGAATTCTGAAGTTTTACGCCTATATCAAATAAACTGACAAAATTGTATTGCTTCCAATGTAACACGTATTTTAACTTGCATGAAAAGAAAGCCTTTGATTACCATCACAGCTTTTTGGATCAATATCGATCGAATACGTTGTTCAGGCTAAGCCTATAATGGAAAATTGATCTTAAGGTCCACTGCCGGAACATTGTAATAGAATAGATTTTAGGTCTGGAGTTAGGTGCTTGGCGACAGATTTTCTACTACAGGATTGTAGTTAACCTTTCATAAAATGCCCTGCCACAATGCAGTGAAACTTAAAGCAACTCGCAGGGATATGAACCATGGTACTCCATGCGGTAGTCGATAACCATTACCGCTTAGCAATCATTGCTTCATAAGTCGAATTGACATGTAACTTAATTAATTAATTAATTAACTGTCAATCACATAATTTGCCACAAAAATAACTTTTATTGGCAATAAACGCTTACATAGTAGATACATCGGATTTTTTTATCGACAATGTAACCGATAACAGTAACATCACTATTAGTAATATAATTTTCATACAAATATTTGCAAGATTCTAAACAAATATTTTATTCCGTTTTTTACACTAAGGTAATTTAGTAAGAGATCTAGAAAGCAATAAATATAAGTTTCATAAGATTCCACTTGTTTTATTTGGTCAAAGGATGCCATTTTACTTCATAGTAGTACTTCCAATGTATGGTAAATACTAGTAGTCGTGATTATTGAATTTCTATATTATTTGATGAAATTTATGAGATCTAGTGAAAGTTTCAATGAAAGAAATAAATGTATTCATGAATAATACAGGCTTTTATTTCAAAATTCTTCAGGAGCATGTTTTTATCAGGTTATAAATTTACACGATCAGGTGAGCTTGAACATAATATACGTGTGCGCTAACAATGACTTAAATCCTATTTTATTAGAAAATGTTGAGTAAAACCAAGAAACTAAAGATGCAGTTTAGCAAAACGTATAGTCTCATTTATATAGATACAGGTACATTTATAAAATAACCATACATAAGTCGATTAGTTACACATTTTCTATGGTGAGTGCATATTTTTCATAGTGTCTTGGTTTTGGAGAGATATTTTCCTGTCATAGATAAAAAAGCTAAATCTTAGTATATATCATCGTGATAAAGTAATTATCAATTGATATTTTCCTCTTTGTTTTATTTGAATTGGTTTTGTGGATCAAAACATATGGCGTAGAATGTAAAACTAGATAATTTTATTTCTTGGTCCGCCATGACCTCTGGTGGCAAAGTGTCACATTGCATAATGACATAGCGCGAGCGAGAGGGTTAAACTATTTGTTTATTTTTTTACAGATCTACTGTCAATAGCAGCTGTCAAAACCTTATCAGACATCGGTGCATTCTGCGATTCCCTGGAATGGTGCGCTCGATACCAAGTTCACATAAAGTGCAGAGGAGTACTTGCTCTGAAAGGATATGTGTGTAAGGCCACAATGGGCAATAGAGACGAAATTAAGAAATAGAATATATAGTTTAAATTATGAAGAAAATAATTAGAAAAATTGTGTACAATTTTGATTTTAACAGGGAGTTAGTTAAATGTGGTAAAAATAATTTATTTCTGAATATAAA
Organism: Plagodis pulveraria; assembly: GCA_963890685.1. Classification (NCBI taxonomy): domain Eukaryota; kingdom Metazoa; phylum Arthropoda; class Insecta; order Lepidoptera; family Geometridae; genus Plagodis; species Plagodis pulveraria. The sequence goes on from OY982971.1 coordinate 11,688,224, forward strand.
CATCTAGACCGCATGCAACTTTTATCTACGTCGCCATGGTAATGTAAATAAATAATAGTTAAAGTAGTTAAATGTGATAAAAACGCTTCTAAATATAAACATCTGACCCTTTCGCAAAGTAATACCTTGACCACCGCATGCAACTTTTATTTACGTTGCCATGGTAATGTAAATAAATAATAGTTAAATTAGTTTAATGTGATAAAAACGCTTCAAAATTTAATAACCTGGCCCTTTTGCAAAAGTAATACCTTGACCACCGCATGCAACTTTTATCTACGTTGCCATGGTAATGTAAATAAATAATAGTTAAAGCCGTATTTTGGAATGACGTTGAATGGACTCGGCTTTAGAAGAAATTGAATTAAAATTTCCTATGACATTTTCTTTCAAATCTACACTCGTTTTACTTATGTTTTTAATAGCAGTTCACATTGGAATTAGACATAGATCGTAGGCATAAATATATAAGCTTTTCTTTGCCTTACCTTAGCTCGAAATTGGCTAAGCATTTACTAAGCATCTATGACAGAAAAAGTCTTATCTGTCTATCATAATCTTTCATCACAGATTTCAGTCTTAATGCTATTGAAATAAGATCTGCTCAGCGGAGTTTAGAATTTAAAACAGCGTTTGTGCAAAATATCTGCTTATAAATTTGCTTGTCTTAACGTTGTAAAGTAGATTATTGACATAATACAAGTGGCTTTATATACCTCCCTGTTAAAATCAAATGTTATAAAAGATGTAATGCAAAAGACAATGTATTAAATAACAAAATACTATTCCCGATAAAGAAGATCGTGCCTAGGAGCGAATGATTTGTTAAAACACTATTATCTGATTATATAAGGTTTCAGCAAGACTAGAAAGTATACTTTTCTACTGGTAAAATGACGCTTCAGTGCGGTCTATAGTACCACCAACTTAACTGTGCAGTTCGCGAGGGCGCTGCTGGTCAAGGAAATCAACTACAAACTGTCACAATTTGAAGGAATGTTGTAGTTCTTTTTTCTGCCGCCTGAACAGATAAGTTGGTGGGACTGTAAACACTTATATGGCGGCCATCTTGAATATGCCATCTTATTTTGGCAAATGTCATTAATGGATCTTGTAAAATTTATTATACAATTGCCTAAAAGTTGAGAAAAAAAAAATTATGGCTTGCTACAAGGTAAGGTGAACAAAGCTCTGTTATCAGCAATATTAAAATTAAATATATCAAGCCCCAATCTAGATGATGTCCATCTCTTTTGTACGATGGCTGTGATAGACAGCTATCACTGATAGCCTTAGTAAAAGTAATGAATGGGTAGGTATCTAAAAATACGATAATAACTAATTGTAAAATATGGTATATGGTAATATAGTTGGTTATAATGAAACTAAAAGATACAAAAAATACAGAAGCATGCATTTAAAATGTATATAATATAAAAATACATAAGAATGTTCCCCATAATCTAATATAATTTACAGATTATGTAGCTAAACGAGAAGTAATATTGAACATTATAACTTCAAATGTGTCTTAATGCTAGTGACTGTACTGACAGATGTTTTAAGGGTGAACTGGCTTTCACTTCTCCATACAATCGTAGGGTGATGACTCCCTTGTTTGATGATTTAGGTCTAAAACAATGCATGATATCTATTTATTATCTAGGCTTTTATTGTAACATTTTTTTTAATAAGACAATAACCTCGAGTTATGAGCTTCGAAACATTTTCATATAAAGGTTTCGAGGCTCATAGATTCAACAAAATTATCTTTTTAAATTTCGTTACGATACAAACCTAGATAATGACGAGATCAATCGATATTATGCTTAATTCGGGATCTAAATACATAAGGGAGTGATCACCCTACGTTTGTATGGAGAACTGATCGGTCAGTTCAACCTTAAAAACTCATTTTCAGCCACGGTTTAACAGCAGTTTTGTCATTTGAAAATTTATATGATTGAAGTATTATTTATTATACAAAATATCAATGCAAAAGAAAATAATAATGCATCAATTACTCTGAAATTTAATTCAGATGTAACTGTAATTTTATGCTCCAAGTGAAATATTAAAGCGCATTTTAGGTATACAACAATAAGGTAACATAAAAGTATAGTACATTATAGGCTCTGGGGACCAACTCCCATCTAAGAGATGGGAGTTGGTCCCCAACCAACCAACTCCCATCTCTTAATTCAGTCTTATTTTAACCTTACATTAACAACTTTAATTTGCACTACCACATGTCACTATAGTAAACTTACATTAGAACTTCAAAGTGAGAGCGGGCTGCATGTATTGAATCAAGACATTTGTGCGACAGAGATAGCGCTATATGAACATTATTATTTTGTGGCGGCCCTGGTACGAATCTATGTATCAATATTTTAAGTTTGAAATAATTACGTTGGTTTTCTATAATAGTTTTTAAAATGTGGGAGTTGGGCCCTTGGTTTCCAATCATGCCTTGGTTTTTCAATGATCATAGAAAACATATCAGACTGATATAGCATTAAGGATAGAGTGCACTGAGCGCTTTCTATACAGACGTAGTTTCGTCGTATTTGAAATCCCAAGTGTTCCAACTCGTTGAAATTTTGCATGCACGTCGCTGAGCCCAATATCTAAGCTTCTGTTGTGCCAGTTTCTCGATTTATTATTCATTGTATCCTTATATGTGAAAATAAGTATTCCTATACACAAGGATTATTCCGAAAAAAAATTAAAATACTAAAGGAAATCTGGCAAAACTCAAGCAATAGATATTAAGCTTATGGATCTAGGAAAAAGGAAATTTCACCGAGTTTGTAGACGATAATTAGTATGTATTATACCGAAAAAACTACTGTATGGAAAGCGCTACAAACACTCTAGCCTTAACCGACCAAATTTAAAACAATAAACTTTTCTTGTAAACAAATAACATTCGTTATTTTTATATAGGTTGTGTATACATATATATTCTTTTGAATGGTGACATTTCTTTGATTGAAAACCAGGCCTTGAATAGTATACTTAAATATAATTAATACTGAAATATGTGGACGGGTACTGATCGAGTCGAGAAAGATCAGTCAGATAATGTGGACCTTAAATTCTCATGCAAACTTGAAAATTGTTTCATCAAAGTTTGTATTAAAATTTTAGAGAGATTTGATAGAGTTTTGTGTGAGGTTATCTGCACGTTATTTGAATATTAGTACATTCTATTTTGGTACACTTGGTAGAATACATATATGATTAGGAAGTTCAATTTAAAAGTTCTTGGAATCCTAATATTTTATTATTTGGTCGAAGTTGAAATCATTATAAAAGTATAAAAAATATTCCTAAAAATTATAACTTTCGCTTAGCACTATCGCGGGCTAAGCGAAAAGCATATATACATATTATTGGGAGCGCATTGCCCTTGGCGGAAAATAGAAATTTTTGTCGCGCCCGCGTCCTCCGAGTTCTCGCCGGTTCCTGTTTCACTCGGCCACGGGAACATACTGCTTCGAGCCGAAACTATTATATTACTTTAATACTGTCACGTCCTCTGTGACGGTTAAAGTAACGATTGAGCATACAATTTTGGCTGGAACGATTATGTTCCAGTGGCCGAGTGGAATAAGCATCCGGCGCGAAATCGGAGGAAGCGGCGTGAGTTCGATTCCCGCCCAGGACATATTTTGAGCTCCAATAATTTTAAATTTGTAAAAGTATAAGAAAATTCAAACAACAACAAATTCAACATTAATATTTTGTTTTTCTATAAAATGAATTTACAAAACAGATTTACGTATATTCATAAGGTTTATATCACCTTCAATTGTGGGAATAACTGAAAATCGCTAAGGGCTAAGCAGAAATAAATATAAAACTACCCGCACTTATTAACACTTGTAGGTTCTTTTTGATCTACCCTCGTATTACATTCACCCATTATCTATTATTTTTATTTACTCGGTTACTTATCTACGAATAAATATGTAGTGAAGTGTATTTTTCATCAAGTTCACAATTAACAAAATATGCACAATGTTCCAAATTCAATTGGAAATTGATTTAGTGGTTAGATGATCGCATCCGATTGGTCGCGTCAAGGTAATTTTGCGCTGCTCGGTACACTTTTTAAACCACACCCGCTGAGGTTTGCGTTCTGCTGATTTTGAGATTGATTTACATTTCTTTGTATATTAATGCGTAGGTACGTATACTAAGTTAATTCCAGTTATAACTATTAACTAATCTTCTCGATCATAATGTAGGGCTCTAAGAAATATTAGATGTTTACTTAAATTATGTGATATATTTAGAATTTCTTGGTTCTAAAGCTTAGAATATAATTTGACGAGTGTTGTGTAAGCATACTTAAGTACTTATTTATTGTATGTTATAAACTATTTCTTTTCATATACCTATGGCTGATGCCATTTCGTTTTAGGTCAACTATACAGTAGGAACATTCTTTAAAAAAAAACGTTGTAATAGAAAAAAAAGTGGTTTTGTTCTTCTGACAGCAAAAAGTGACTGTATTAATATATTCATTCAGGATTAACATTAAAATATTCGTTCAAATTTAATGTTAACATATTGTTATTATTTTTTCAGTTATGTAATTTAATTAATTAATTATATTGACTTATAAAATAGGAATTGAGTTTAGAATAAATTGTAGGAATTTTTTGGTTTATCCATTGAGTTATTTTGTAATAGAGAATATATTATGTTATATTAATTTTAATATTTTAACGTAATTACTTTGGAGTATTGTAAAGGCCTGTAAAAGTTCAACTTACAATTAAAATATATTTTACAAAATACGAAAATTATAATAATATATTACAATATCAATACCATATTAAGAACTATTTTTAATTAATCATCATATTTGTTGTATATTAGCTGTTATAGGGACTACAAGGAACTGCACACTGCCATCACACGACTCCGTAGTCCTTTAAATCAGTTAGGGCCTGTTTCAGAATGTTCGAGTAAGTTACGGTTATACTACCTAGAACATAAAATAACTGAATGATAAAAATTAAAGCGTTAACATGCAGCGCGTTTCAAGCTTTAACCGATGGTTAGGCTTAATCGATGACTGTGGAACGCAAAGATATTGTTTTATTTATTAAATATGTTCTGGGTAGTATAACCGGAACTTTCCCGAACATTCTGAAACAGGCCCTTAGTCTCAAATTCATGGTAATAGCCGTGTAAAATAGAGAGGATAACAATTTCTATGAGATCTATTTTCTTCTTAAATTAAAAAGAAAAAGCGTATTTGTCTCTGACCTCCACTTAATGTAAAGAAAATTAAGTTAAAGTAAAGCTTATAAAATGTATTTTATGACGAAGGATGGAGATAAAATATGAATGGATTTGTAATCTCATTGAAATTGAAAAATAAAAGAAGGTACCAAAATTTCATGGATTTAATATATGGGAATAGTTTAATATCGATATTTCTTTTCGGATTGTATCTGTTTTTTGATGAAAAATTATTAATGTAAGTAAGATTAGTTTAGATTTGGGTGGAGTCTACCGGGTTTGATTCCAAGCGATTGACGCGTGACTACTGTACTAGATAAAATAATGATATTGCAGTTATGTAATGTTAATGTTTTCATATTAATTACATAATTATCTGCTTTAACGTAAAAAAATCTTTACGTTTTCACTTGTAATGTGTGAGTGTGTGACACGCAAAACATAAAAAATATAAGAATAAAAAAAGTAAAAACATTCCTAAAATTAATTAATGATGACCATAATTTGTATGTGAACATTATATAAATAAACTCATAAAATATATATGTATATTGAAATCTACAAATAATTAATAAAAATAATATAACAGAAAAGCGAAGAGTAGATTCAAGGATCTTCAGAGAGACATGATCAACCTCTAATCAGACGGCTAAGTCCGTTCTTCCTTTTTCTAAAGCCTCATTTGGTATTGCTGGTATCCTTCCACGAGGTGAACAAAAAGCCACAAATACATAGCATATGTTAACATATACTAAGCGAAAATTGTCGCGCCGAAATGTTGTTCAACATGTAGGTAAAGTTAGGTTTAGTTATGAACACTGAACTGAGAAAAACAACATGACGCGCTTCATCAGGCAATGTCGCGCGCTATTGTTGATCGCTGCTAAACATGTTGAGAATGGAATGCTGCGCGTCGATTGCTGCATATTGGTTGAGGCTTTAGAAAATTCAGGGATCTTTCGGTATGCCAAAAGACCACGGGTAACAAAGGGCGATTCAAATTAAAAGCCTTGAGCTCTCGAGTTTCGTAACTGATTCACCCATCAAATATATCTTGTACAGGAAGAATGGCTGTAGTAAGTACATTCGATTAATCTTCCAATGTAAATTATGAATTTGAAAAATATTGGCGCAGTCTGTAGGATCTCCTTGATTTTAAATTTTTAACTACGTGTCTGCGTATAGAACGTGTAAAGATTTTCGTACAAAGCTACATGTTTTTGGGTAGTAATATGTGTGAATTTATTTCTACCACTGTAACTTTCTGACATATTTAGCATTACTTGTATTAAGAATAGTTAATATTTATTTGGTGCTGTCCATGAAAAGGTAAATTAATATTATTTAAGTAAGGTACGCTTTTGTATCTATTAAAATGTTGAATACATAAATAATAATGCACATGTATTGTAAATGAATAGAAATATACAATTATCACGATTAAAGTGTTGATGAACATGTAAACGGAACATTATTTTAAATAAAAAAGTATTTATTGAAACAATTGTGTTGCATTTTATTTGGTGGATATTAATTACAAAAAGAATAACTACATTACTATCAACTGGTCATTTCAAAAGTCACAATCACTTATGGTATTTACCATAAGTATAATAACTGATAATGAACAAAAAATACTTATTAGGAATTATTACAGACAATGCTTTCAATATTTTATTATTATTGCATTAAAAGCCTCGTCAGGGACTAAACTACAATACTAACAGTAGAAGTCATGAAAACGTGTAGGGTTCACTCTTTCGACAAACAGCGAAACATTACATAGTTCTTGCCCCATCGACACCGCTGTTAACAAGGCAGTAGTAGTCCAGACGTGTTCTTTGCGTTCGAAATCTCATATGTACCTACACACCAGTGCTTGCGCAGCTGTATTATAGATGTGATGTCAGGAGCTTGACTTCGGTAAGGCCCCATGCTCCATGTACTGTAGAATGATAAAATTCTTGTAGATAAGCACCATCAGAGATATTTACCTATCACGTTCATAATAAAATTAACGAATTCAATACAATTTCTGCGGAGGGCATATTTTTTTCTGCTTTGAATAAAGACATATCAATCATATATACTCGTAGCTATGAATCTCATCTCTAAGTCTTATAGTTTTTAAGATGTGCCATCCAATTTTTACATGACAAAGAAGTCAATTTTTATATGTAAGATGAAGAGTCATATTGTACTTATTTTTTTTTATGTACATATGATTTAATATTCCTGATTAAATGCAATAGAAAGTAACGCTAGAAAAAATAACATAAACTTTCAAATTTAAATCTGAATGACATAGTTTACATCAGAAGAAAACAATAAAAGTAACCTAGTGAAATAAGAAGAGGTATACTTAATTTTAAGCACTGCGATTGCTAGGATTCGGTATCGCGATATTTAACATAGAGTTTTTTTTATGCATGATAGGCAAGGCAAGCATTTGGCCGCTATCTCACCTGATGGAAAGTGACGATGCGGTCGAAGATGTACTATACTTGCCTAGGAGATACCTATTCACTCTAGAGTTGATGACTTCCAAATTATACTGTTCTGGAAACAAAAACGCGGGCAATGAGTTCAACTCCTTCGCTGTACAGATGATAAATGTGGAAGCGAAACGCTTCGAGCGAACTGCATGGAGGAATGTCAACCATGAAAGGATGACGGCCGTCAGAGCCATGGAGGAATCAGACCGTGTAATTCCTGCGCACACTCCCCGAAATGTGTACGATAGAATACCGAAAGGCAAGCGACCCTGCGACGATGACCGAGACTGCAGTTTGGACTCAACCAGCTTATTATGGCCTATAAGTCTTGGCTCGTTGGTCAATAGAGTCTGCAGTTGCTATTTCGCGGATCCATCCCAGAGGTGGCTGCAGTACTCCATACAGGAACGGACTTGAGCTTGATATAAATTAAGAAGCTGCCGCACATTTGCGAGGATACCCAGCTTCTTAGCGGGCAGTTGTGCTCGGGCTTCGATGTAAGACCCAAAGTTTATATTAGAAGTTTAGGACACACCAAGTAGCTCTAACCGACTCGCCACCGGTATCGTTACATTTCGGGAAGTTAAAAGTAAAAGTTTTTTTTTAAGTTATGATTTTAGTATAAAATAGATCAAGAATACTTCATACCAACTCGATACCGATACATTTTTGTTACTCTAGTTAAAATTTTTGATATTGTCATATTTTTATCAATGCACAAGAATTGCCTTCCAGCCAATTGGCGTCCAGCCTTAGGTTAGCCCGTAGTCACTGAGCCCCACTGACCACAGATTAAATAATAGTTAAGGTCAACCGGGGCTAACGCGTCTATGGGGTTAAGGCATCTAATCCAATTATAATACGAAACACAAAATCTAGAACTACTTCCGCCATCTTTTGAACGTGTTTGATACTAAAACCACATTATTTGATCGGTAGAGGTCGCAAGAAGCCTCATTTTTGTATAAATTTCCGCCATCTTGAATATGACATTTTCTTCAGAACCTCACGTAAGTGACATGTGATATATAAATATCCTGAAATCCCAATGTTTTGAAGATGGTCGTTAATTTTTAACGGTAAATATTTTGTAATATGAATTTGTTTACGTGTTGTTTTAATTACTTTAAGGAAATTACTTAAGATTTGTAGTCCACGTGCAATAAAAATATTGTAGGTTATATTTTTGCATTGGGGCTATCGCGTCTGTCCCGTTGGGGTGATTGCGTCTTATGTAACGCAATAGCCCCATTGTCTGAGGTCCTAAACCTTTTAATTTTATGATAACAGTGATTGAGGTATATGTATGTATATCTATGCTGTATAGACAGATAGTGGAAAAAAAATGCGTGATATGCTGATTGCAGATTTAGGGCTAAAAGAATATATAGAGGTAGCGTCAATTTTGTATGTTTGTTGATTGATAATTTGAAAACTTCTTTCACTATTGAAAAAGTAACATTTTTGAAATGGTCTTACACTGTATATTAACCCTGATGAAGTCAGCCCGGATCGCTAATTATATTAGGGATACACTCGTTTTGCGGGAGGCTGGTAATTAATAATTCAAATAGTGGTGGATTTCTTATCGTAACATATTTTAATGTATTAAATTAATTGTTGTGATTTTTTTATGAAGTTAATGGAAGGTTTAATCGAAGCGTTGCAAAGTATATACTTTCTAAGACAATTATTATTATAGAGCCTTTTTTATGTTATTGTGGCGGAACAAGCTCGAGGCCCACCGCCCTAGTGCCTCATACTCCCGCATAAACTCTATATATTTTTCCCTCAGCACAAGGGCCCCTGTCCATACAAATTCTGGTAGCAGAGCGCGGTCGCTACTTACATCGTAGTTACATTTTGGCGGCAATTGGCAAGCGCGGACGCTTCATTACATTTTGCATAAGTACCAAACATTCTTAAACGCGGTCGTTTTAAAATAAAATAAATTAATTGGGCCCAGCAGATTATACAAAGTTATAAATAGGTAGGCAAACTATTTCACTGGGTTTTCTATTTGTTCGGAACTATTTGCATGACGCAACATTATGTGTTAACTAATCGCCTACCTTCGTACGATATTTAAGTTACGTTATTATTGACGAGTTTGGTTATCGGTTTAAAGGCTTGGAAACTCGTGTTTGTTTACCTTTGTTTGCCTTTGGAAGACTTGCGAACCAGGTTAGATTATTAACGTTTACTACTGTTTTTTTTTCTTTGTGTTTATTACGTCCTTAGGCCCCTGTCCATACACCTTATATAGTTAAAACATGTAAAAGGAAACACTATATCCTTATAAAATATTATTTACCTAATTTCAGTGTTGTTGGTAGTATGTTTTTATTAATTTCTATATTAACACATTGAACAGAGAATCTCTATTCCCACTATCAATTAATACTTAACCTTTGAGAAGAAAATTGTTTGTTACTCCTGGAATCTAGGATGGGGCGAATGCGTCTACAAGAGAAAGTATAAATTAGACGCTATAGCCCCGAACTTTTTTGTGTCACCCGTAATGAGAGATCATGCCCAGAATTTAGCTCATGATATAATAACTAACTTGATCTCTAGTGCTTTTACATAGTTTCGTGATTAACTTTGTTGATAACTCTTCCAGTTATGTGATGCTAAACAAAGACGCCATCGCCCCACGTGGGGCTATTGCATCTAAAAATCTCTGCTTTTAATAATTAATTATTTTCATACAACAAGGATTCAAAATGTCAAGAAATAAAATTAGAGTATAATATTAGATAAAATATTCTATTTTGTGTTGTAGGTTACAGTCTTATAAGTTCAACCATTAACTTGCTATAACCAGTTAAAAATGCCGTAAAAAGTATTGTAACGCAATAGCCCCGGTTGACCTTACTACGTAAACCTGACGGTGAATTAAGAAGAAAATGTTGTGCTCTAATTATATTATTTTTAACTGCCATTGTCATAGGAGAAGTTGCGGCCATCAACGAGACTACTGGACTTCGTCTGGCTGAAAGAAGTGCTGTTCATCTCAGGCGGGAATTTGATCAAAGGACTTAGGTATCTACATTCTAAGATCCAGAAGCAAATGTTATTAACACCTACCACTGATCGGATAAACAATAAATATCCTCACAAAAAATCGGACATCCCTAAATTATTCACCCCATAACTCGTGTGTAAATATTCAAGGACCACCCTCGCCCTGATTAACACCCTATTTATATTCGAGGACGAAATGAAGCGAATAACTTGAGAAATTGACGAAATGGATTCTCAAACTTTTTAGTCACTTTAGTCAATTCCAAAGCAGGAATCAAAGTATTAAAATCAGTTTGAAATGAAGAAATATAGACCTATAAAAACCTTGAATATGAACACATTACCTTGCCCTTTTTTACATTCAGGACTTCTGATTTTACTTACTGGTATCCATCTAGCTTTGAAAATGATTTATGGTTGTTTCAATAGAATAATCTATTTTCTTTTTCACATCGGCGATAATGATAACAACAGAATTTCATTCATAACTAGGACACAGTAGTCCTGATGATGCCAATTAATTAAATAATGAATAGGTATATCAGAGGGAGCCTGAAAGTAGCACAAGTGACAGAAATGAGGAAGGGGGTGGTTCAGAATAGGGAAAAAACTCTCTGTCCTGAGATGGGTGAAAAGGGCGATATCATGAAGAGGGATAAAAGGCTTAGGTACCTACCTAACGAAAAGGGTGTACGTATGAATATTAACTGATGTAGCAGTATAGTATAGAAAGGGAAACAAGAATATTTTTGCGAATGGTGGTAATAGTGGGACGACGGGCAACAGAACATAGTAGAGAAAACATAAGTGTGCCGAACCCAATTTTAGCGTAGAATACGGGCAGAAGAAGAAATGTTACTTTGTACCAATATCACACCCATTGACCACATACCCAGGACTGCTGGTTGAAGGGTGATAGTGATAGCTAACTTAACGAGCATTATAAAAATACTCTTTACCACGATTCTATGAACTTATCACTATGGTAACGCGCTTTCCGTTTAGAAAACAGCTACACAAATACCTACTGTAGTTTTGCATCGCATTATATGGTAAACAGTTATCATAATTTTCCCTCATGTACACCGCTCATCGATCGAAATAAAAAGTTGAAAAATACTTGTGTCTGTAATCATAAGGTCATCTTGACGCCAACAAACCTTGAACAATTACAAATTTTCGCCTCAAGCGGGATTGATCTCCCTTCCTTAACCGCTCAGCCATCACGACTAGCTGGACAGACACGAATTTTGCGCTCTAACTTTATTACTTTAATAGGGGACGATGCGCCATTAAACTGAATAAGCGGTCAAGCGCGTGTCAGGCCACGCGTAATGTAGGGTTCTGTTGTTCTTTTTCTTTTTATCTCTCTACCTATAACTTTCTAAGCAATTTGTTCTTTTGTTTATAAATTGTGATTGCTTGCACGTGTAGACTGTTGTTGACCGTGACTATTAAGTTGGAATATACGTTACTTAGTTCCTCACAAACTTTTTTCTTCTCTCCATTTAAGGACACCTCTCTATAACGCCATAAAATGCACAGTCCCTTGAGTTTACACGGTATATATATAGGTCCTTACATATGAAATTGGCGTTTTGTTTGGGAGGAACAAAAAGTCGAATATTTTTTAATATAATATATTTAATTAATCAAAGTATGAACCATTATTTTCTTTGCACTTTTGCCATCTCATAGGTAGTTCATTGATCCCTTTACAAAAAAACCAGTCGGACGGGAATCAATAAAATCTTTGAAGGCGATTTGGACTGCCCCATCGGAGTTGAATTTTTTCCCTTGCAAGAAGTTATCCAAATTTCGAAAAAAATGGTAATCTGTTGGAGCAAGGTCCGGGGAGTACGGAGGATGTCTTAGACTTTCCAATTGAAGCTCTTCTAATTTAGTAGCCGTCTGTAGCGCAGTGTGTGGTCTAGCGTTGTCGTGAAGCAGCAGTGGCGTGGAGCGATTGACCAGCCTAGGTTGTTTAGCCGCTAGCTTTTCCATCATGGTTTGCAATTCCTGACAATAGACATCAGCCGTAATAGTCTGGCCAGATTTGAAAAAACTGTAATGAACAATACCGGCACTAGTCCACCAAACGCTTACAAGTAACTTTTTTGGGGTTAATTTTCGCTTGGGGCAGGATTTGGCTGGCTGGCCAGGATCTAACCATTGCGCTGAGCGCTTCCGATTATCGTAAAGAACCCATTTTTCATCACAGGTAATGATTCGGTTTAAAATACCTTCATTATTGTGCCGGTTTAGTAATGTAACGCAGCAGTCGACGCGCGTTTGCCGGTTTGTTTCAGTCAATTCGTGAGGTACCCACCTTTCAAGCTTTTTAATCTTCCCAATTTGCTTCAAGTGAATTAAAACAGTTTTATCACTAACATTGCAGCCTGCAGCTAACTCGGACGTGGTTTGCGATGGATCCGCTTCCACAATAGCCTTCAACTCTTCATTATCAACTTGAGTCTCAGGCCGTCCACGGGGCTTGTTCTGCAGGTCGAAATTTCCAGAACGAAAACGTTGGAACCAAAAACGAACTGTGTTTTCTTTTGCAACACGACCGCCATACACATCATTCACCCTTCGAGTTGTTTCCGCAGCACTAGTGCCACGGCGGAACTCGTACTCGTAAATAATGCGATATTTAAGGTTTTCCATTTTGTAAAATGAGTGACGCAAACAGAAAAAAACAGAAGAAAAAAAACAAATGAATGACGATCATCGAAGCACAAATACATGAGTCTATAGCTGTACAAATTTGAATTTGGAATTCCTTACCAAAGAGGAGAAATTCGTGATTAAAGTGGCCAGTACGAAAAACGCCAATTTCATATGTAAGGACCTACTATATACATCTATATATAGTGTAAACTATATAACGACACTGAAGGACTGTGCATATATATATATATATATATATATTCATATATTATATATTCAAGAACCAACAAACAGAGTCACAATATTTTCCTAGTGAAAAATTATTCTTATTTATAATAATAATTATGAGACGGCAAGGATGAGGTCTAAAAAGTACCTTATACTCGTACCGAAGCTAATCGATCAACTCTGTACAGTCATATCTGTTATGACTTATGATATAGGTCATACAGAAGCATTATATCTAATTGTTGCCTTCTAGAGTTTAATTGCAATAATTTATATTTATTTAGCAGCTCTTCATAATGGTTTCATATTATGCAATAAATACGTTAATTCGTTATTGAAGTTACTAGATGACCTTATGACAAAATTAAATATTTTTAAACCACATGTTATTATTATATTTTGAATATTTACAAGAACGACTAATTTACTATCTAATATTATTACTTAATCTGTTATGATTTGAACTTCATCAAAGTTAGAATCCCATAACACATATGTAAAATTACACATTACAAATCGCATACCCTTCACGTGCACGTATACTCAAACATACAGAAACACGCACCGACACATACACCTTTCAAATTCCTTACAAACATTCACTTAAACTCGTACACCAATACTACACCACAGAATAATGACTACCTACACGTAAATATTAATTATTAAAAATATACAAAATGACGTTCATTTCGAATAAAAACATTTCGTTAAATATTTTTCCTATATGTATATATGTTTCAATGTATTGGTTCAATTTTGAATTGTTACTAAATAGTATATATAAAAGAAAATATATAGATGTGTTACAGATTCTCTAAAGCCAGGAAGAACCTGGCTCTTGAGATACAGGCAACCAGCCTAGTTTTAGAGTCATAGACTCATCATAAATGTTTCACAGTAAGGAAGAATAAAATTAATTTGTATTTGTAGTAAATTATTTGTTTTTCGTCTTAGAAGTAAAATTATATTTAATAAAATACACTAAAAATCTGCCCAGATCCTTTTGGAATTTTAAGTGGTCTTGATAAGTATTTATAGAATGATACATTTTCAGGTCATCGGCAAGTAATAGCAATTTAAAAAACTTAAAATATTTTTTAGTAAACACACTGTTTGTTTGTTTGTTATTGTCTACGTCTTAAATATATCAGTAAAGCTTCGATAAGGCGGGCAAAATTGAGATTGGGCGATAGTTTGCTACAACTTTTAATAATCCTTAGGTTGAATATATGCTGGACTGGAAAACAAATGGTGTCAGCGGTGTATTTAAGAACTTATGGTGAAACATTATTAACTCCAGCGCCCTTAGTTGGATCGAGCCTATGTAGTTCCGATTTGATAAACATTTGATTATGGTAAAACAAACATCACTGATAGTTAAATCTGGCTTGTGGTTCACGTGCATCATCTTCAGAAATATAAAATGTATTATCTGCATTATATCAGTCGGTAACAGTTGAGGGTTCAAATACTGATTGGAAGAGATTCGAGAAAATGTTACTAATATCTAATGGGTCACTTGCTGTTTTTGGAGCCCCCATCTTTGTAGCAGTCTTGTCTGCCCTACCCCTACAGTGTTTTTTATAAGCCAGAGACGCGGAGAGGGAGAGGATTAACTATTTTCATGAAGAAGAAGCTTATTTTGGGAAATTTCGTTAGTATTTAAAAAAACTATAGGTTTCTGTAACCCCCCCCTCCCATCAATGGGGAATATTCCGCCCTCACTCCCCCTCCCCATTGCACAAAATATATACATATACCATATCTAAAGTCCTTCCAATGTATGTAGATACACATATTTTTTTAATATTATTATTATTAAAAATTAATAGTTTCCGTAATCCCCGACCCCCCCGGGGGGATGCTACAACCCCCCCTCTCCCCCCTCCACCCCTTCCTATTGTACATAAGTATGTATATCGATTCTAAAGTCCTTCCACTACTTCATCTTAGTAACTTTAAAGGATTTATTCTAAGAATTTTGTATTTGGTACAAAATTATCTAACACCCAAGTTCAACGACTATTACTGCTAAAGTAATAAAGTTATCTTAATCGCTATAATTTTCCTTGAAAGTTCATGAACTGCACTATCATCATGAATTTTTTCAGATTTTTCAAGCCAGCAGTTTAGGTTTTAGAGGGGGGGGGGGGGGACGCCCTACTGGAACAAAAATTTGCACTTTAAAGTTGAATATTTCGTAAATGAAGCATTAAATCGTAAAATGGTATTAGCAACCCCTAAATCATTTCAAAATACCTATTCAATGATACCCCACTCGATGGGATAGACGACGAAAAAAAAATTCATAACCACATCACCTGTATGGGAGCTACACTAAAAAAAAAATTTTTTCAAAATTTTATTTTTTCACTTTGTCGGCGTGGTAAGTTTACATATTCGTACAAAATTTCAGCTTTCTAGTACAAACGGTCTCTTAGCAAAACCTCGGACAGACGGACAGACAGACGGACATGACGAAACTATAAGGGTTCCTTGTAGGTACTACGGAACCCTAAAAAGTGCCTATCAAACACTTAACTCTCGTAATTATGTTGCATTATCTCTATATATCTAAATATTATAATTCTCTTACATATTATGCCTACAGCTAAGAAGAGCTCGTAATATGGTAGAGGCTCACTACCATCTTTGTAGGCACTGCAACACCACAAAATAAAAATCCCTACGCCAATAAAGGTGCGTTAGTGAAAAGTTTAAGAATCTCTGGTTGAAGAAATAAAAAGGGGTTAAACGGAAACGGATATTGCCTTCCGTGCTACCGTCGAGACAGGCTCGGATGAACTCGCAATGTTTCACAAATAGACAATAGAGGAAACTTAGTCATAAACTTGGGGCTTTTATAAGTCTAGACTAGATTATGTACCTATATGGCTACCGGCCAAGTGTAAGTCGGACCCGCAATTCGAGGGCTCCCTATCAAAGTCTAATATTATATCGTTTATCTAACTGTTCCACGATGCGGGCCAAGCCTAGTTTGGGACCGCTGTTCATAAAAATCTAGATATTCTAATATGAACTTGTTAATTATATCTACTTCATACAGAACTTCTTCGAGCGCACGATTGAGATATATACAGATATTATTTTTTTATGCCTGATAGGTTAGCCTTTGACCACTATCTCACCTGATGGTAAGTGATGATGTGGTCGAAGACGTTGTACAGGCTAACCTAGAAGTACTGGCTCTCAAGGACAGCTGCCGGAACACACCGTTAGGTGCTTGGCGGCAGATTTTCTACTTGAGGGTTGTAGCTAGCATTTGCAAATTGCCCTACCACCATGCTGTAACGACTGCCATCCTAAGACAACAACCGGGACCGACGGCTTAACGTGCCCTCCGAAGCACGGAAGCGCTCAGTAGTAATGTCACTACCGGTCACCCATCCAACTCATAACCGCGGGCGACGTTGCTTAACTTTTCTGATCGGTTAAGAACAGCTAAGTAAACTTCGCTACGAGCGCTTAAAAAAAAAATATTCATGTGCCTTCATATTTTGGTACTTTTTTATTTACGATACCTATTTTCAAAATACTTTTATTAAATTCAAGCAAAAACTACAAGGAATTAAAGCATTTAAGCTCGATGTTTAAGTATTAAAGAAAACATGAACTTAAATTAGACTGTGTTTCTATAAAGCGACTCCAGTGGCGACTGTTTTTGCCATATACACTGGCGTGATCGCGTTTTATGCATATTTGATTAAATAAGAAAATACATACGAATATAATTTATTCGTAGGAAAATATTTATTGGAATAAAATAACAAGTTTAGTATAAAAGTAATTTTATATCGAATCCGTATCAGACAAATTTCACTGCATACATTACCTATAAGTAGTGAACTCTAGGGATTCGATCTAATAATAACTTTAGCGACGTCAGATAGGTAAAATAAAATAATTTTGTATTATTTTACTCTTTCATATAAAACTTAATTGTATTAACAATTTGTAATAGTAATGGTCTTTAACAAACTCTAGTAGTGTTATAAGGCCCAACTAAGTCCAGTTATGCCTAAGAAACAAAGTAATTGGCCTTTCTAAAAACACTGAAGCCTTGCAGCTCAACCAACGGCTTTCAATTTAATCGAAATAAAATCGAAGGAAAATGATAGAATAAAATATCAATTCTACTTTCGACTAGAAACTTGTAATATAAACAAGTGAAAACTTACGTTTTGTGGCAGAGAAAAATGGACGGAACGACCTTCATAGCTACTGTAAAAATATAAAATTGACTGCGAAGTTTTAAGGTGATAAAATATTTTCTGCGTGTTTTGGAAATGAGGCTCATTACGTAATTAAGCAATGCCAGGTTATAGTAATCACTAATCCTTGACTTAGCTTGAACAAAATTTATTATTTATTGTAGAACCTGTCACATTTGACAACTAGCCAAGATTTGGCGGATTCAAAAGGTACCTAGTAAAACTATTGCTAGACAGAGCTTAATTAGCTCGCCCTAGTCTCCCTTAGGTGATAAAATATTTTCTACATGTTTTGGAAATGGGGCTAATTACTTAATTAAGCAATGGTATCACTGTAATCAACAACCCTTCGCTGAGCTTGTACAAACATTATTATTTACTATACAATCTGTCACTTTTGACAGCTAGGCAAGGTTTGACCGATTCAAAAGGTACCTAGTAAAACTATTGCTAGACAGAGCATAATAAAATTATAGCTCTGTTAGGTCGCCCGGAACGGGTATAATCAAATCTTGTCTGGATCAAATTAAGCTCCATAGGAGTGCTGGAACGGCGTGTATCTGCGAAATATAGATATATAGACCAAAATTTGTCTTGGTCGAAGGCTTGCAGGACTGCACTCCAGGTGTCACTGACAATCAGGCGGTTGCAAGCCGTGTGCAGTCACGTTCCTGCGTTCTTATTGGTCCGTGCATTGCATAAAAGGAATATCGCACGAATCAAACGTATTGTAATCCTCCTAATCAGTATCGTAAGAAATTACTAAAGAAAAATAATGTCAAACTGCCGTCAAAGTGGGGTATTGCTGCGCTGCGCATTAAGCAAACAACTGCAGAGCTCATTGACAATTTTCACGCCCTTATTGGGTGTCTGGTACCTACGAGCTACTACTTTTTGCTTTGGATTTGGATTTGGTAGCATCCATCAGTAGCTCCAATTCAAGTCCTGCTTACTGCTACAATCTTCGAACACATCTTTACTTACCAACAGGTGAGACTTTGGTACCTAGTAGTCAAAAGCTCTGTTATGAAAAAGAATTAAATCTACCCACTTTTACTCCTGAACTTATTTACTTAACTGTATTAGGTAATATGGTTCAAGTGGCCTTGGGGGTTCTTCATAACCCTACGCTTGGCAAGCGTCTTAGGGATCACAGTGTATTATGCCTGTTCTACAGAAGTTGGTGCTGCCTACTTTGGGGTATTTTTACCCTTCGTCTTCCGCCCACAGAAAGATATGGGTGGGGAGGGAGAGTGTAATTTTAACCCAGCACACCACGGGTAGCCCGGCACCCCCCTGGCCTCCTGTATCTATGTATCTAGTAACTAATATTTTAATGAAAATAATATGCTAAGCTCTGTGTTCTATAGACATTTAATGGTAGAAAACAGAGCTCAGGTTACTGTCCCAGGTATAGGGTCAAGTCAAAGTCAAAGTCAAAATCATTTATTCAATTTAGGCGTCTACGACGCTCTTATGAAGGTCAATTACAAATTTTAGTATTGAAATATTCTACATTGTACTGCCACGTTCAGCAAATAAATTGTATAGAGCCACTGCGAGAAGAACGGGCAAGAAACTCGGGGCCATTCTTTTAAACATCTTTTAACAATGTGTTACATACTTACTATATAATAGAGTTATTG
Organism: Plagodis pulveraria; assembly: GCA_963890685.1. Classification (NCBI taxonomy): domain Eukaryota; kingdom Metazoa; phylum Arthropoda; class Insecta; order Lepidoptera; family Geometridae; genus Plagodis; species Plagodis pulveraria. The sequence continues at coordinate 11,707,787 of OY982971.1, forward strand.
CAATATTTGTTTAAATTATGTAGGTGACAGGCAATAGCTTGGCGGAGGCGGAATTGTCCAGGCATTTTTGTCGTTTATGTAATCAGAAACTGTGTAGTAGGAATTTTTAATCAATATGTTTTTCACATGCAACTTGAATTTCCCTTATGTGAGCGTTGTAATATGTTTGGGAACTTTATTATAAAACCGCACACAATTACCTAAGAAGAACCTTTTATTTGTCTTTGCTAATCTAAAACCTGGCACCGCTATTTTATCTTTATTCCTAGTATTGTAATCGTGATTGTCACTGTTTAATTTAAATTTACTCAAATTTTTACGAACATACATAATATTTTCAAATATATACAGACTTGGTAAAGTTTTGTTGTCGCTCTCGGGTTTTCGAACGAAATCGGACGTGACGTCGGCAACGTGCAACAACTTCACAGCGAACTTCACGTCGTGGTGGCGTCAAAATGGCGGCAAAGGGAAGGCTGTGGAACTCACTTTTGCTCGAGCCTTCGTAATAACAAGTAGTCTCTTACTATTATATAATTTATAGATACTTATGTAGTGTAAATATTATAATACAAGCTATTCTAGATTTGCTAAGAGTTAAAAATAAAGTTACCTGATTTAAATAGATTCAAAGCTTAAAGTAAAATCAGATAGTCTTAACGGTTTTTTGTTAAGATATTTGTGTAACATTAAAAAAATAGTTGAGGTTACTCTGTGTACTCGTATAAAGATAATAAAGTGATTTACTAATACTGGTTCTTCTCTTAGTTTAAATATCAATTTCTTTAAAAAAGATCCCTTACAGATTCCCTAGGACCCATTTTAAATATGGCTCGAATTGCACGCTTTTGTATGATAAAGATTGTCTCTATCTCAGCAGCAGTTCCCCACAGCAATACACCATACGACATAATACTGTGGAAGTACGCGAAATAAACTAGGCGAGCAGTAGCTACGTCTGTTAACTGTCTTATCCTAAGAACTGCACATGCAGCAGAACTAAGTCTTCCGGAGAGATCATGTATATTTGGATCCCATTGTAAAGTGGAATCCATTTTGATTCCCAGGAAGACTGTCGCTTTGTCAATAACTGTACTGGGTACCCAAAAGCCTGGCTACATTGCCCCGTAAAGGGGCTGACAAGTGCCAAATAGCTTTACTCGAACAGATTTATTGCAAAGTGTACTTAGTTTGCAGCAGTAAGAAAATTATATGTTAATCTTGTTTACATTTTCTAGAGCCGAAACAAATCCGAAACACGCATCCTTAAAAAAAATTCGACAAAATAAAATTGCAAAGTTGACCCTAAATTACGCTTGGAACGTAAATATCTTTATTATCCGTGTTTGTGTATAAAATTATAACTATAAAATTGCAAAAACACATGAGAGACAAGTTACATTTCGGTTTGAGTTACAAGTTTTTTATAAGCCATTCTTCTTTGTCGAAACGGATCGCGATTTCATTTTCACCATAGCAGCCTCTCTTTCACTCCCATGCAGACCAATAGTGACAGAATTGCAGTAAAAGCTAATTCCCTTACCAAGGAGCCAGGGTTTTGTTAGTTTGTTTTCCTTTTTAGGGTTCGTACCTCAAAAGGAAAACGGAACCCTTAAAGGATCACTTTGTTGTCCGTCTGTCTTTCTGTCAAGACCCTTTTTCTCAGGAACGCGTGGAGGTATAAAGCAGAAATTCATATCAAATACTCAGGTATACTGTCAGGTACTCCTGACCATCTGTTTTAGAACAACGTCTTCAATCTGATTTCGGAACGTTCGCCTAGGTCTTACCCTTCCAACACTTCCGTTCACTTGTCCCACGTGCACCTGTTTAGTCAATCTCATTACATTCATGATCTCTACATGTCCAAACCATCATTTTTTTTTATGCCTGATAGGTTAGCCTTTGACCACTATCTCACCTGATGGTAAGTGATGATGTGGTCGAAGATGTTGTTCAGGCTAACCTAGAAGTACTGGCTCTCAAGGACAGCTGCCGGAACACACCGTTAGGTGCTTGGTGACAGATTTTCTACTTGAGGGTGGTAGCTAGCCAGGCGGGCATTCGCAAAATGCCCTACCACCATGCTATAACGACTGCCATCCTAAGACAACAACCGGGACCGACGGCTTAACGTGCCCTCCGAAGCACGGAAGCGCTCAGTAGTAATGTCACTAGCGGTCACCCATCCAACTCATGACCGCGCGCGACGTTGCTTAACTTTGCTGATCGGTTGGGAACAGCTAAGTAAACTTCGCTACGAGCGCTTCAAAATCTTAACATAATCCCGATTTTTGACACTATTCCTTATCCTGTCACTCCGTTTGAATCAATCATGCTTCTCAATGCTCTCATCTCCACTGCATTTGTTCTACTTTCACGCTTTTTCTGCCATACCCAACTTTAACTATTACCATACATTAGTGTCGGAACCAACTCTCTATACACCTATACTCTGTATACCTACTTATTTAGGTTAATATGTCTTTCATAGGTATATATCCTTATTAAGGTTGAACTGGCCGGTCGCTTTTCCATACAAACGCCGTAGGGTGATCACTCCCGTATTTGAGACTTTAGGTCCAGAATTAAGCATAATACCGATTGATCTCGTCATTATCTAGGCTTGTATGATGCCGAAATTTTAAAAACATAAGTAAGTTGAAAGTTATGAGCCTTGAAAATGTTATATGAAAATGTTTCGAAGCTCATAACTCGCAAGTTAATTATCTTATTAAAATTTCGGCATCATACAAGCCTAGGTAATGACGAGATCAATCGGTATTATGCTTTGTTTTGGACCTAAATCCGCAAATAAGGCAGTGATCACCCTACGGCGTTTGTATGGAGAACGGCCCGGCCAGTTCACCCTTGAGGTTTGGATTTGTTCAAGTTTATGAACTCCTAATATGGACAAGTTAGTATACAATACGATTACCTATATAATAGTTCTCATCGTATATAGGTTGACATTAATTGGAATTACCCATTGTTGCGTACTTTGGAAATCAATTTATAAGTTATTTCCTACTTCTTACTCATTATAATCACCTTAACTGCCCTTATCCTTATTATTTGCGGTTGGTCTTTGTTTAACAAGAATAAATATTTGAATACATTAAAAATAATAACACAATAATGATTTAATAACTATCTATTTTTACCTGTGTGCCCGTCTCGATGGGTACTACAGCATTGTCAGATAGTATGGCTCGAAACAGTAGTGTGCAAACACTACTGTATATGGACGTGAAGGTCATTGTACCAAGTGGAATTGCTGGACAACGAGATATAGAAACAATCGCTTCGGAGTGACGAGTGCAGGGCAGTGTCTGGTGTGTGTGGTGGTGTGGATGGTGACACTGCACCTGTAATGCACAGGCGCACGCTTAACATCAGACGGACGACTTGTTCGCTTCATCTCCTCACTAACACAAAAACCGGCCAAGTGCGAATCGGACTCACGCACCGGGGTTCCGTACAAATCTGTAGGTATATACGTAAAAGTTATGGTATTTTTATTGCTAAATGAAATCCATAACATTTTAAAATTATTAAAAATATTTTTACTATATGTTGTAACTAAAAATGTATGTCTTTCGAAATTTTTCCTTTATCTGTGCTATAAGAAGTTGCTTCGTACGAAAATTCAAGATTCTGAGTTCACGGGAAGTAACCAGTAGGTTGGAACTCTCGCGATTGTCGAAAATTCGCTGCACACACGGCTGTATCTTTAGATTGCGTTGGCTTATAAGTTTGATTTTATCACAGCAGTAAAGGCATTTTTACTAATTTTAGTTCATTTTATTTTATTTGCTCATTACTTTGGATTCACCTTGCCTTCTATAGACAAAGGAAATGCTTAGCCCACCACCAAATAACAAGTTCAATCGAAAACATGTATCAAAATAATTTATAGAGGTAACATTTCGGAAAAGATAAGAAAATTATGAAGAAAGAAAGAAAGAAAATGAAAGAAAATATATTTATTTGACACAAACAACTTAAAAAATTTACAATGTATGCAGTTTGTAAGTACGTACAATGCAGTAATAAGGTTAGGATTTAGCAACATACATAGACATCCAACATATTTATGCGTGTCAAATGGGATCCATCTCAGCATAATGCCGAGTGCACTGAGCACGCGACGCTGGTTTTCAGATGAATCCCTGACGCGGTCGACGTTATGAAGTCCTTACATTCTATTTTAACAATATTTAATTACAAATTAATACTTCGGATTCAGAAGGAGAATCAATATTAAATATCAATATAAAAAAAAAACATAAAAACATTGTGAACAATTAGGGCCTTCTACTTCAATTTGTGTTTTACAAATAGGTCTACTTAAACGCCCACGAGTTTGTGTAACTTTTCTCTAAACTTCCTGTGTATACCAATTGTCAACCTAAAGCAGGGTTTTAGTTTGACAATTGGTATTTTGTATAAGTATAACACTTGACTGGTTGATTTTTTATCATATGTCATAGAACAGCCAGGTAGGTCACACTAAGTAGGTCCCTATGTAAGTTTATAAAACGTACACGCAAAGGATCAACAAAATAACATATCAACACTTGTATTGGTCCCAAATACCCCCTAAGGGCGAGCCTATGGCCTCTACCGGGGACAGTTCCAGACTCCAAACTGGTACTGAACACTTCCTAATATTCCTTCTGACCAGGAGATCCAACCCAGGACCTCAAGAAATCAATTTGGTCATTCGACGTTTTTAATAGAAGAGCAATTTGTATCAAACAAGTACGAAGCGTAGAGCGATTTGCTACGAATAAAAATGTACATTATTCGTATGCGTTTTTAAAATATTATTTTATATTTTTCTAGATTTGAAGATAACTTTCACATAACAGAATACTACTCGTTCACGATTTTAAATTATATAATATAATTTTTTACTATTTTTGTGTTCCTTTTTAAGAGAGAGAGGATAGGTCTTATTTTATTTACCTCTATGTCCAACATAACATAACTTATCCATGTTATGTTAGGCTTTATCATTTTCGTGATGATCTATTTTTGAAATATAACGCGTTTTCCTTAGCGGGTTTTCTCTATACCGCGGCGTCCCTTAGATTCCTTAGCAGTAGCAAAGGAATCTCTAAGGAATCAGTAGTAACTGATCAGGGGATTCACCACCGTATGTGATATTTTCAAGCAGATGGTGTAAAAAGGAAATAATGCGTTGAATGAGCAGCGAGTAGGGTAGATATTGCTTCGTATATGGTGCACACTTTCCCATCACCCTAATACTTAGTATATAATAGGAATAAAACGGAATGGTATACTACCGATAAGAAAATCTGATCAAAAGGCGTCAGGCATGCAGGCAGCCATAAAACCGAAGCCATACTTTTCTTGAATATGTATGATCTTGTGTCGCCCTTTATGTTGCTAGAGAATACATATTGTATCGACGCAACACGAGCGGAGTAAGGGAAGGATGATGATAATCATCTGCAATCATCATTTTTCCCCGATAAAGTTTTTCGAAGCGCTCGTAGCGAAGTATGCTTAGCTGTTCTTAACCGATCAGCAAAGTTAAGCAACGTCAGCCGCGGTCATGAGTTGGATGGGTGACCGCTAGTGACATTACTGAGCGCTTCCATGCTTCGGAGGGCACGTTAAGTCGTCGGTCCCAGGTGTCGTCTTAGGATGGCAGTCGTTATAGCACCCTGGCTACCACCCTCAAGTAGAAAGTCGCCAAGCACCTAACGGTGTGTTCCGGCAGCTGTCCTTGAGAGCCAGTAATTCTAGGTTAGCCTGAATAACATCTTCGACCACATTATCACTTTCTATCAGGTGAGAAAAAAATAAAAAAAAGTGCCAGTTTGCCCTATCAGCGTCCTGAAGCATTCTTCCTATAAGTGCCACAAAGATATTGAATTGAAGTATTTTATTGACGTTATCAGGGCAAGTGGTCCCTATAAGGTTCGCCACGGTTAGATAACAGAATTACCGAATGCTTACACAATGAAGACAATATGGAAAGCCGCGGCAAATTGTGCGGAGACAATTTTGGTGAGATCTCTTGGCATGCATCACCTCACTACGGTACGGTGCGCATACGCAGCCAGCACCAGTGCGAGAAATTCATTATGAGACACAATTGTACCTGAATAAGACTATAAAAGCAATTAAATAAGTGATTTAGGTGTTACTTCGGTGACTGGCAAAGTAACACCGTATGTTAAAAAAACAAAATAAATTAAAACTTAAGAAAAGTAGTTTAAAGTGTCGTAGACAATTGTTTTAAACTCTATCGGGCAAAAAAATATGTTTTACGCTCATTTTGCTACTGGATTATAGGACAATTTGGACCCATTTTGGTTCTACCTGTGGATATAAAGATATAAAGAAGTTTTATTAGCCCTTCAGTAAATTTTTTTACAGGCAAGCCCAAATTATATTTAACACATATAACTACCTCAATAATTCTAATCAGGTCTATGTAAATAATTGATAAAAATTTTATAATCGTAATATTTTTACACTTGATATAGTTAAATAATGATAGGAGACTTGTAAATGACTCTTTTAATTAAAGACGTTTTTTTATCAAGGTTTAGTAATAAGTCGATAGTCTTCCTAATATGTAATAAATACATTTATATGGGTATGCCAGTCACCTTCCCACTGCAACATAAAGGTAAAAATTATACACGGTTCTCAGCGAGAAGAACTGTCTTTTGCGTGAAGAACCGTCTTCTTCCGTGGTACCTTCTTTTAGTTGACTCCTTTTCTTAATGGCTACCTGTGGAGCGTGGTTAATTTTTTAACTGTGGTAGGGATGCCTCTACCAAGTAGTAAGTTGTGTTTCACTGTCTTATATTTGGGTAGACTAAACCAGAAGTATTTTCTTTTTGATACTTTTAAAGGGCCATATTGATCTATATAAAATGAACAATGTATTTAAGGTACTTCATTTGATAAGGATTAATGCTGTATTGCTTAAAATCGCTTCGTAAATAAGCCATTATATCTCGTAAAAAGTAAAGATTAAAAAGTGGTTATCGTGTGTTATCCCTAAGAGATAGACAGACACCATTGCAGACTTTGTAGACCCTGTTTGTTTAAGGTGTACAATACTGTAGTACATTATTTTGATCTATCTCGTAGTGTTCAGTCAGCGTTTGCAATATAAGCGCAACAAAAATGTTTAATTTTGACACTACATTAGAAACCTTTAAAATAAACAGTGTTTCTCTATAATATTATACATGTATTATACATGTAAACCTTCCTCTTGAATCACTCTATCTATTAAAAAAACTGCATCAAAATCCGTTGCGTAGTTTTAAAGATCTAAGCATACATAGGGACAGACAGACGGCGGGAAGTGGTTATGTTTTATACTATGTAGTGATAGTGATTGTTTTGTTTTTATGTTATTGCGACAGAACAAGCTCGAGGTCCACCTGATGTTAAACGGACTAACCTCTGCCTATAACTGATGCATTTAATCACAAGTGACGAATTGCAATGCGCCCGTCGCCTTGATACATAGTTGTTAAGTCTCATGTGTCTGTAATTTCACTGGCTCTCAACGACTGCTGCCGGAACACACCGTTAGGTGCTTGGCGACAGATTTTCTACTTGAGGGTGGTAGCTAGCCAGGATAGCAATCGCAAAATGCCCTTCCACCATGCGGTGAAGCTCAAGCCGGCAGTGGGGATCGAACCAGGCACGGCAGTCCATAGCTATTACCGCTCGGCCATGATTGTGATGATGCAACTCGACTTAGTCCTTGTACATTATCAGTAATATACAAGGAAAAAAAAGGTATCTCCATACAACACAACGGTAAAATTATCCTCCCTTTCCATCCTTGCGTAAACTCTATAGGAGTAGGTACTTTTTACGTACTCTTTAACCTGATGGCGGTGTACAAATTTCACGGCTCCAATTCGATGTTTCCTCTGCAATTTCCTGGCACGCTTTCGCGATTATAAGTTGTACATAATAGCTGGGATTTTTAGCTGGGTACAATTCAACTAGTTAGGTTAGAAAGCTGAATGAAAATTACTTATTAATTACATAATGATATGTGTATGAGCGTAGTACTGATTTTAGCAGTTACGTGCAAATAAGTTAACTGAACGCGTCCTGTGTTGCTGAGAACAATTTTACCAAAAAATAATAAGCTTGTAACACTTAAATAATTATATGGCCCCAAACCAGTGGCATAAATGTGGGCCAGGCCTATGTATTGGCGATACAAAGAAGGTAAAAAGGTGTGATTCAATCGAGGACCTTTAATTGGCCAATGGTGCTTATTTTTAAAATACTATACTGTAAACGAAAGCTCCGTCGCTTTCGTCTTCCTATAAATAAATAAATATTGTATAAAACTTGTCACCTTTATACAGTGTGATCATAGACCTTATTGTGATCTGCAGATGAGTTGTAAATCGTTACAACTGATCTGCAGATCAGTCTCACAGTTTCACCCTATAATTGAATATGTAAAGAAGTAACTCTCATACAGTTATCGCTCTGATTTCGGACTAATCCAATTCTTCAATTAATAAAACACGCACAATCTTTCCAATTCAATTGGATTGGTTAATTGATTTGGCGCTTAGAAATGAACGCATCTGATTGGTCGTGTCAAGGTTGCGCCGCACGGTACACTTTTTAAACTACGCCCGCCGCGGTAAGGTTTACGTTCTGCTGTTTTTGAGCTTGACTTACTTTTCCTTACATATTCATTCGTAGGTTACATCATTAATAGGTATTGTTGACAGAAATGACATAACGACACTGAAGTTACGTTTGATGAGTTGTATTTGTGTGGTATTCTTAACAAACTCGTCTAAGAATCACGAGAGTCTGGAGAGGCTATCTTTGGAGAATACTAAAGTTCCGATATAATTAGCTGTTACAACGCAACTAGCAGTTGAAGTGGCAATACATAGGCTGGTCATATCACATTGCTCGACTTACCGATAACCGATTCATCGGGAAGGTTTTGGAATGGTGATTGTGAACCTAAATAGTCTAGTGATACGACTAGAAAGATAGATGAAAACATGAGAGACGCAGGTACAGAAAAATAAAAATATTATAATTTTTTTTATGTAGTGATATTAAAAAGCTTCAAGTTTAGGCACACCGACGTTAGTGGGAGAAAGACGCTTTGATTTGGATTGCAAATGCATTGAAAATCGTGTATTTTCGCTTTTTTCCCTCGAATCATTGTCACCTTTTATCGAAGAGATAAAAGCTTCGCTATAGTAGCGGGAAAAATCGCCATGATAAATGAATTAATGATATATGTTAGTCATGATTTGGTGAACCCAAACGACGACGCGAACTGTTTTCTACCAATTTTATTAAGCGCAACGGAATTTAATTTTACAATATTATTTTTTTATACGGACAAGTATCGCAAAATAAAAATCTATTTGGAAAAGTTTTAGTCTGGGACAATAAGATGAAAATTCTCTATTAAGTATATCGCAAGTCATCTAATAGTGATGACTTGCGCATCGCGTCCTAAGGTCCATTATCCAAGCACCAAAAGTTAAGTTTTGATTGGAGACGTTGAATTATTGCGAAGTGCGAAGAAATGCGAAGGCTTAATACAGCTGGACCAAATGAATGAATGAATCATTTAGCATTCACGGAAGAAAAAGTATTAACTGATTTTGGTAGGTTAATTTTCACGGTTTGTCGTACCATTGCCAAGAAAAGGATATTTATCCGGAATTGTATCTTTCTCTTCATTCAAAAGAGTGCTTCTCCCGATACCGATCTATACCGATTTAAAAGCATATTTGACATCCAACTTCAAAAGCACTATCAATAAAATTATTATAATTTATCCAACGATTTACAAAAAAAAAGAGACAGGGTACGCCCTAATATCACGATAATATAATGTGGACAACATATAATGCATACAGCTGCACTTCCAATGTATATGACACGTTTTAATGAATGACAAAGATACGAAAACGAGCATGGAGTAGACCATACGGACACTACTAAGACTAAATGAGGAGATGTTGCCAGATTTGACATTGTCATGTTCGAGGTACGGATGCAATTTCTACTGTTTTTTTTATAAGTTCAATAAATATTTTAAACTCTATCTACCAGGAGACAATCACAGGAGCTCTGGTTACTGTCCACGGGTACTACAGAGTTCTATTGTCTATTATATTGTTTATTTCTAAATAGGATTATAAGCACTGTCGCGTGCTAAGCTAAAATCATATTTCACAATATGTAGTTACATTCCCGCCCGGAGCATAAAAAATACATTGTGCTCCAACAATTTGTAAAAATATTATTTTAGCTTAGCACGCCATAGTGCTTGTAATCATATATTGTAGAAACATAGAAGGGTAGCGACATCATTCCGAGAGTAAAGTTGAAAAAGCACTTCTTTCGATCAGATGAAGTCTAGTAGTCTGGTTGATGGCCGCGCACCGTCCCCTATAAAGGTTAAAATAATACAATTGGAGCACGAAATTTCGGCTAGAAATAGAGTGCCCAGGTGGCCGAGTGGTTAGGCATTCGGCACGAAACCGGAGGATGCGGGTTCGATCCCCGCCCGGGGCGTAACATTTTGTGCTCCAATAATTTAATTAAAATACTTATTATATTGTTGTTTTCGTGTATATACCATCAGTACCATATCTCCGTGGCAAGTTCAGTGCGCGTCGCAAGCGTGAAATTGTCTCACTCTTACTTTCCAGATATAACGTCCTTCCTTTCGCTTTAATTGCATGCGACAAATTGTCGTGTCTATGACCTCATAGTTTAATGACATCAGTATCTTAAACGACATCAACACCGTAGATCAGTCGTTAGTCATTCTACCTGAGACACTTGCAGACCAGGTGAAGACGTGGTGGAAGTAACTTTTATATATTACTGATACTGACTAGGTTTGACCACCAAATATAAATAGCTCTTAGTTAGGATTGATTGAAGTTATTTTATTTAAAATACGCTTAATAACGAATGGCTACTGACTGACGAAGATAGCTGCTGAAACACGCGGTAAGGTGCTTGGCGAGAGATTTTTTACTTGAGCCTGGCGAACTTTCGTTCTTTGCATAATGCCCTATCCACATTTCAGGCCTCCTAAAAGGCTTAACGACTTCCATCCTTAAACAAAAAGCGCTCGTATTGAAGTTTGCTTAGCCGTTCTTAACCGATCAGCAAAGTTAAGCAACGTCCGCCGCGCTCATGACTTGGATGGGTGACCGCTAGTGACATTACTACTGAACGCTTCCGTCCTTCGGAGGGCACTTATACGGATATCATCGCGCCTGTCCCGGTTGTTGTCTTAGGATGGCAGTCGTTATAGCATAGTGGTATGGCATTTTGTGAATGCCCGCCTAGCTATCTACCACCCTCAAGTACCACTATCTCACCTGATGGTAAGTGATGATGTGGTTGAAGATGCTGTTCAGCCTAACCTAGAATTACCGGCTCTCAAGGACAGCTGCCGGAACTCACCGTTACGTGCTTGGCAATAGATTTCTACTTGAGGGTGATAGCTTAAAGGTGAACTGGCCGGCCCGTTCTCCATACAAACGTGGTAGGGTGATCACTCCCTTATTTGAAGATTTAGGTCCAAAATAAAGCATAATACCGATTGATATCGTCATTATCTAGGCTTGTATCATGGCGAAATTTTAATAAAATAATTAACTTGAGAATTATGAGCCTCGAAATATTTTCATATAAAGTTTTCGAGGCTCATAACTTACAACTTAATTATCTTTTTAAAACTTTGGCATGATACAAGCCTAGATAATGACGATATCAATCAGTATTATGCTTAAGTCTGGACTTAAAATCTCAAATAAGGGAGAGATCACCCTACGACGTTTGTATCGAGAAGTGACCGGCCAGTTCAACCTTAACAGGTGGGCATTCACAAAATGCCCTACCACCATGCTATATCGACTACCATCCTAAGACAACAACCGGGACCGATGGTCCTCCGAAGCATGGGAGCGCTCAGTAGTAATGTCACTAGCGGTCACCCATCCAAGTCAAGGCCGCGGCGGACGTTGCCTAACTTAGCTGATCGGTTAAGAACGGCTAAGCAAACTTCGCCATGAGCGCTTCACATGTATGCATGTATATGGACAGTAATAATATATAAAATGAGGTGATGTTTGTTCCTTTTGGGGTCGCAACGCTGGGACCGTGGGGACCGAGTGCCAAATTATTATTCAAAGACGTCTCAAAACGTCTGGTCGACGCTACTTGTGACCAAAATACTGGCATATACTTTGCACAGAGGATAAGCATTGCCATACAACGTGGCAATGCGGCCAGCATTTTGGGGACACTGCCTAATGGTAGCGGAACATTGGATTAGTTTCTTTTTTTTTTTTTTAGCTAATTTTAAGTTTTTTTTAGTTATGTTAATCCGTAAAATTTTGTTATATTGAATTGATATAAAAGTTATCTTATTAAAATCGATAGGTGTATCAAAATAGTGTGTATCAAAATGTAATTTTCAGTTTTAATTTCAATAAAACGCTAAACGAAAATAAATAATTTGTTAAAAAAAATGTGGTGATAAATTGCTGTTAGAGGATGACTTCGTGACACACCAGCACTGAGCGAAGCTAGCCTACACAAAAGAAGTCGAGTACATAACCTACCAATATAAGTGCTTACCGTAAAACGGTTGAGAAAAGCACGCGTGCTCACAGAGGTCGTGAAAGTGGAAAATCGACTGTAATCGTCGCTTCCATGTCAATAACATCATACAATAAGTAAATAGAAAGGTAGCAGGGCTGTGCAGTATGTAGCCAAGTCATTTTACTGCGAAATTGAAGTCTTTAACGAGGTAAAGGTAAATTTTACTACCTAAATGACATAACCCATATGGAGAAAAGGCTTTGAACTTCATATTATTTCCTTCCATATACTGATTCTTACTACCTGCGTATCTCTAAGGAAATATATCATTATGGATATGCTGGTGTTTTTATTTATAGCTAATTGGCTAGCCACTAGATAGTCGACTCTCTGATGGTGATGATCTCTCGTAAATTTGTAATTTTGTAATGTAATTCGCAAAGCAGGCGTTATTGCTAACATAACAATATTAAAATTATAAGGTTGCGTCATCATTTGCAAGTTTAACCCCTAGGTCAAAATTGGTCTTATTTGTAGTACAACGCAAGTTGAACTATAGGTGTCGCTCCATCCCGATACGATGCACAGTGTGGTATTCAACCTCAAAAGCTGGCCAAAAATGATTTTTTTAATACCTGGTTCCTACCCCTTTTTGCCATTTCTTCGAAAAGTCAGGTACCTGCTGCAACAAAAGACGAACCCTAAAAAGTGCTAGCATAATTGAGCACGCCTCACTCTCAGTCGCAAGTTACCGTTCGCTTAGAGTGTCGTGTTATTTGTCGATGTGCTCAGATTTTAGTGTTTCTCTATAAATTCCTGTGATTTCGTGCATAAGCAATTTACTGTTTTTTTGTGCTGGATTATTCTGACCCAGGTATGTACTTTATGTAACACTACTTTTTTTTAATGAAAATTCAACCAATTTTACTCAGTATGGCTGACAACTTAGGTGTGTTCAACTGTTTGATATATGTGTAATTTAAAATATTTACTAAGAGTTTTGTTATACTTCTGAACATTTCTAAGCTATGAAAACTATTGTATTACATGAAGCAATTAGTACGTAACCCATTTATAAAAAAAATAGCCGCCCGAAACCGCCCCCTTTTTTTTAACGATTTTTTTTAATGTACTCTGTATGTATGATGTTTCTTTTATATTTAGTTTTTGTTGTATTGTCTTATTAACAGGGCCTTCTGGATTGAGGTCTATGACTCGAAATCAATTATATACCATCATGCAAAACTCAAATGAAGCAACATTTGAAGGAAAACTTAAATTTATGGAGCAAGATGTATTAAATAATTATGCTGAAAATGAACCAATGCTCCCTGATGTGAAGCAAAAGCTCTCCATTATAAAACATCAATTCAAAGAAAAATGGTTAGCTGCACGAAAAACAAAAGCAAGGTTTGAAGAAAACAATGCTGATTGGCTAAACGGAACTATCTGCTTACCTGGTACAGGTACGTAAAAACAATGAAGGCAAACCCCTATTATTCTTTTGCATTTTTATGTGTTTTTGTACTTAGTGCAAAGACACTTAACTTTTTGTGATTATGACAGTTATGTATATATTATGTTTATTGTTATAGGACTCAGTCCTGGTCGTCCTCAGAAGTCTTTTATAGACTCAAGTGAAAGAAGCAAAAGACGGAAAACCCAAGAGCTTCGATCAAAAGACGTGGAAGAGTTGACCTATGCTACACAAATGAAATTGCGAGAGTCAGGCAAGGTCGATGCTTCAAAAGTGGTAAGGGACCTTACAAAAAGTCCTAGAAGAGCAACAAAATATGTAAACGCGATGAAAAAAAGTTTTGAAGAACAAAAGCAACCTCATCACTTGTCGCCTTTACGTGCTTTGTGTATGTTCACGGAAGCAGGACTTACTAAAGCGCAATATGAAATAATAAGAGAAACGAACATAAGCTTTTTCCCATGTTATTCTGTCCTCCAGAAAGAAAAAAAAAATTGTTACCCTGAACTTCACAGAGTTACCGAAACATGTGCGGAAATACAAGTGCAAAAGTTGATGGATCACACGGTAACACGACTAATCGAACATCTTAGAGAAGCTGTAGAAGTTTTAAGTGAAGAAGAAAAACAAACTTTAACTTTAATCAGTAAATGGGGTTGTGACGGCTCGCAGCAAATGCAGTATAAAATGAAATTTGAAAATGAAGCTGATTCTGATGCAAATGTGTTTCAAAGCTCTGTAGTTCCACTTCAATTAATTTACGGACAGGAAAATAAAATACTGTGGCAAAATCCAACTCCATCATCACCTCGCTACTGTCGACCTATTAGAATAAGGTTTGTGAAAGAGACAACTGATATAACTAATGAAGAAATAAATTATATTAAATCACAGATCACAGCACTTTCCAGCACTGAAATCGACAATATGTCCATAAAACATAAAATGTGTTTTACTATGGTAGACGGAAAGGTATGCAATGCCGCTACGCATACCAAATCCACGATGAGGTGCTATTTATGTGATGCCACTTCAAAGAAATTCGAACCCCGCATGAACATGACTATAATTTTTTCTCTCGTAAATTTGTAATTTTGTACTGTAATTTGCCAAGCATGCGTTATTGCAAACATAACATTATTAAAACTATATATATCTACTTAAATAAAGTTTAAAACACTTATCTTTATGAAATTAAAGGGTCATATATTATACCTAAATATACTAAATCTCAGTCACTTTCTACCTTATTCTAATGAAGGTAGAAATAAGATGATGAGACTATAGTCTGTGAAGTTATGTAAATATATTTTTATCACATCTATTCGAAAAAAGCTAGTTTATTCCTCTTAAACAAGGACTAAAATAGCTTTTTAATCCCTGAGGGACAAAAAGAGATTTGAATTTAGAACGTGGATATTTTTAGTAAAAGTTCCAATCGCCAAAGAGATCAATCACAAACATTGTAAGAACAAGTTGCGGGCTGTTTCTTTTAGTATTTTAGTTACTGTCGGCTTACAAGTTTGATATTTTTACAGCTCCAAGGAACAGTCGACCTGAGTATTTGACATGAACTTCAGCTTGAAACCTACCTCCACGCGTTCCTGAGAAAAAGCGTCTTGACAGACGGACAATGAAGTGATCCTATAAGGGTTCCATTATTTCCTTTTAAGATACAGAACCCTAAAAATTTAAGTAAACTTTCTAAAATTGGTTATATTGAAAGTAAGTATCTTTTCTGGAAATATTATCAAGGTTCGGATATTTTTTTATTTATACACTCGCGTTTAAAAATCACTTTTTCACGCAGTTTTCGAATGACACAACACTTTTCCAAGCTCGGGAGGTGTAAATAACAATTTGGTATGTTGCCATTCAACACGTCATATTGTACCGACTTGACGTCAGTGGGATAAGTTAAGAAGATGATGATAAAGCGTAATAAAATAGCGTGTGCTACGAGAAATGTCGTCGACAATCAAGATCCTATCTGGGGCGTGCACCTCATAACTCGACAAGTTTCACATTCGCCACCACTTGCATGAAAGTTTACCATTATTTGCTTACGAACGGATCTCGGTGACATTTCCCGCGCGAAATATATTTCAAATCAAAAATTAAATTATTTACTGCTTTTTTATGCTAAGCGATGGGAACAAACACGTTGTATTAGGTAAGCGATAACTTCTGCCTGTAACAGGTGCAGTTCGCCACTTTTTATGCTTGGTAGCTTAGCCTTTGACCACTATCTCACCTGATGGTAAGTGAAGATGTGATCGTAGATGTTGTTCAGGCTTACCTAGGATTACTGGCTCTCAAGGAAATGTGCCGGAACACACCGTTAGGTGCTTTGCGACAGATTTCTACTTGATTGGTAGCTAGCCAGGCGGACATTCGCAAAATGCCCTACCACTATGCTATAACGATGCCATCTTAAGACGACAACCTGGACCGATGGCTTAGCATGCCCTCCGAAGCACGGAAGCGCTCAGTAGTGACGTCACTAGCGGTCAAACTCATGACCGCGGCGGACGTTGCTTATCTTTGCTGATGGGTTAAGAACAGCTAGGCAAACTTTGCTACGAGCGCTTCACTTGTGACGAACTGCACTGCACCAATCGCCGTGAGACATTACAAAAAACAAAGTTGTTAAGTTTTATGTGCCTGTAATTATATAAGTAGATAGATTTGTACAAAAACCAAAGACGTTATACCAATTCATAAAAGTACTCAGTATGAGCTTAGTTTAAAATGTGTATTGAGTAAAGTAAATCCTATTATGAGCAGCAATTAAAAACTCGTGCCCAATAAAAAAAACATTCTGAACTGCAAATGAAGCTGTCAATGAAAAACTGGCAGCGAGGAACTTCTCTTTAACGCTTAATAAATAACATAAAAAATCCGGCCGCTATGTAAAACTGTTTGTAACAGACAATTTCCTCCTACCTACGAAAATTAACCGATCTGGGAAGATCCCATTAAAGCCACGTCTCCGATTCGGTCCATACAGATGTAAACATAATACCGTCTCACTCTATTTTATTTAAGGACGCCACAGTAGAAAGAGACAGGGCACGCAGATTCAGCCTCGCAACTAATCAAACGTGTCCACTGTCCGGCTGCGCCTACGCATCTCATACCAAAATTATCTCAAAAAGCTCTACGCACGGTTTATTTAATATTTAAAAATATCCAATCTATGTAATGGAATACTGTTTAATCATTCTATTGTTAGTAACATGGGAAAAATGTTCATAAAATTTGCATAATTTTCAAATTATCCGCTTACTTCAAACTGTAAAATTTGAGATAAGTACTTTAAAAAACACAACTTAGGACTTTTATAACAAAGTTGAGATTCATTTCATATGTTCTCATATAACTTATGACTTTTTAGTATTAAATCAATTAATCAAGGTCCATGTGAGATCAAGTAGAACACTATTGCCGTCTTTTTCTAGTGCCTGGTACATTGCAACGTGCTCGATAAAGACAAGCATATATTTCTTCAAATCCCAAAGGCTTTTGGCTCGACAATCGCTGACTTAACAGGTTTCGCCAGAGGTCGTAGACATCAGGTAAAATGTTATCAAATCACTTTATTTTAGTAATTATGTAAACTAAATTTATGTAAATATTACTATTACTTACTGTGAGAAAAGAAAGTCTTCGGTAGTTGCATTAAAAAAAACTAAATTTTGTTTTACTAAATATTACTGCATCATTACACTAATAACACCTAATCAATACGGAAATATATTTTATATATCATACTCGTAGTAACCATAAGATATAAAGTAAAAAAAATCTTATAAAGTTAGAATATAAGTATGTTCAAAACGTAGATTATTTTTTCTTTTCAAACAAAAGCTTATTAATATTACACTAAGCTACTAACTACTTAATAATTAATTTACTTACTAATTTGTATCACTAACGAAATAGGTAGGTAATTCAAACGAAATCTTTACAATCCATAGATTTCATGGTTCATAAATTCACCATGTAATTAGAAGTCTGACAACAGGAAAAAGGTTGACGACGTCTCCCCTCAGCACAGGCCCAGTCGGAGGTGCGCGCGCGCCGCCAGTCGATCGTGCTCATCCAACAGCGCTCAATCGCGCTGCGTTCCATTTTCAAATTTAAATTACGAACTTTCAACGTAACCGCGTGACTTTCGACCATAGACACCTAAATACCGTGAAAGTGTCAAAGTGCAAAGTTCCACAAGTCGTGATTTCAAATTTTATTCCATATGTGTAATATATTAAAGTTTTGTGACAACTTGCGGTTAAAGTTCGCTTGCGTGCGCTAGTGGATATTTTAATGAATATATTTTTGTATTAGTGGTACAATTATCAAGTTTTAAGATATACTTTGTGTTAAGACATTACTAAAATAACTCATTGTGGTAGTGTGCAATATTTCGTTTTATTGAACAGGTGTGTATTACTGATATTTACTTAAGTGTAAGATAATGGTGGAAGAGTAGGTGATTATTTATATATAGTATATATACAAGTCCTTGAGTGTCATATACGTACCTAGGTATCACCATTAGGAAGTATTAAAGTAAATTATTTAATTAAAAATAACTTTAATGGATACTATTCTTACTAGGTAGGGTAAGGTTGGTTGGTTACACGTCCAAAGTATTTTAAAAATAAATAAATAGTTATTAAATATATTACTATAACTAGATATATATAATCAAAAATCGACGCATATATAACATTTTGTAAAAGAAAATAAATGTGTGATTTGTAATTAATACTAAGTGTAGAAAAATGTTGTAATTCAAGGTATTACTAGTTTTAAATTACAATAATAAAATAATCATTATGAGTGAAATTATATTTATTTGTACTTGCTAGTCTTCCGTTGTTATAAAGAAAAGCGCTAAAACTGTTATACGGGTATATTTTTTTAAATGTTCAAATTGGTATTGCTATTTTAAATATTTTTTCACACATTTATTTTAAAACTCTTACATACTCAATCTTCGTTTTACTCTATAATAAATAGGTATATGATTTGTCAACCACTTAATACGCGTTTATTCATTTACGCATTAAAAAAACCAAATGATACAAGAAGTTACATATGCAATTTATTTTAGTTACATATGAAGTAATAATTATTAAAATTATTACTTTATAAGCTCTAGTATCCTATTAAAAAAGTATTTGATTAGCGGTATCCTTGTATTTTACAATTAATTTATAGCAATATGTATAATACCTAACCTACTGTACATACAATTACGTACGCTTATAAATACCCACCTAAACTAATAAGTGTGCAATCTATATTTACAAAACGATAAATAATCCGCGATGATAAATATTTCTAATTCAAATCAAAACTAAATATGTCAAAATCAGTAATCACACAAATAAAATTTGTTTTTCAGTTTTAACTATAGGCAAGGATAAGGGTTCTTAACATATTCAACCTTTTGAACTCTATTTGAATATGCATTGGTAAGACGCCCGTAGGTTGAATAAACTTAAAAGAAAATATGTGACAAATGTTTAAAACAAAATGTTGTCGCCATGCATGATTTTTATACTTCATTTTATTTAATCTTGGTAAGACACATTAATGCTGATACGCATATGTTTTCTAATGGTATATTATTATTATCTTTTTTATTAACTATTACATAAATTAAACTTCGTTCGCCCAACGACATGATTTGCAAAAAAATTTCATTTAAGTAGAAGCAATGCCTTCTTACTTACCCGGTGATCGATTCGGGACATCGCCATTCGTACGTGGCACCAATGTCACTAGACTTGAAAAACGAAGTAGGTATTTTACTTAATAAAAAAGTATTTATCGTCATATATCACTGCGTAGTTTTGCAAGATGATAGGGCATTTTCTGAAGGAACGTGGTGTGATCCGGTAGCTGTTCTTATGAGCCAGTAATTCTAGGTTATCCTGAACAATTGTCAACAATTTCGATTGCAATATCACTTACTGTCAGGTCAGATATGGGATATAATATGTGCAGTGATAAAAAGCAAGGCTGTCAGTGACTTAAAAAAAACGTAAAGGTGGTTTCTACAAAAATAAGTAATCAACATTATTTAGCAGTTATAGACATAGTCAGAAATGTAAATTTAAAACAAAGTAGACTGTTAGCTACTCGGTTAGCTGATTGTCAACATGTCATTATTTTTTATTGGCAGAC
This sequence comes from Plagodis pulveraria, assembly GCA_963890685.1. Lineage (NCBI taxonomy): Eukaryota > Metazoa > Arthropoda > Insecta > Lepidoptera > Geometridae > Plagodis > Plagodis pulveraria. Next base: position 11,728,101 of record OY982971.1, read on the forward strand.
TGACGGACAAACCTTTAGATTTGAAATGGATGTAATAAGCAACTATAAATCATGTTTATGAACTATTTAGTTATGAAACATGGTGGTAGTGCATTTTGTAAATGCCCGCCTGGCTAGCTACCACCCTCAAGTAGAAAATCTTTCGCCAATCACCTAACGGTGTGTTCCGACAGCTATCCTTGAGAGCCAGTATTTCTAGATTAGCCTGAACAACATCTTCGACCACATCATCACTTACCATCAGGTGAGATGTCAAAGGCTTACCTATCAAGCATAAAAAATACCGATATATATATATAATAAATACCTTGATTGATTGATAATTGTTATTGTATATCTTAATTTAAATCATCATGTCAGCTCATTATAAAAAAAGTACTCATGAGACCTAGTTTGTTAGGTTAGACGTATGTTTTAAATATTTTTTTAGTGACTTTTCTGCTCAATCATATGTATGTTAGAATTTATACTATAAAATATCACTGGAAAAAAATATGAAAAATAAGACTTATAAATTTTTTCGTTAAGCCGCAATAATCGTTTCTAGATGTTCTTATAATCGTATAACATGTTCTTTGATGGGTCACAGGCCTTCTTCCCCTAGGCCGTACGATATGGCCCAGGAATAGAAGGTATGTCTGCTGCAAAGATTAATTAAAAAAAATTATCTACAATATTGAGAAGATATGTATCTCTCATTTTTATACAAGAATATAAATGAAGTAGATATATTATATTTTTCTCTGAAAAGAAACTCTAATTTTTTTATTCTACTACTCTAACTTCATTATTGATTGAGTGAAGAGTCCTTATATATTTGCGCCTAAAACTCAGATCAAATATTATAAATAAACTAATAGGAAGATACGGTTATAAGAAATATCTTATAATTTATTAATAAATCTCCCTTCGCCCCTAATTAAGGGAGGTTGTTATGATTTATTAAATATAATAACAAGTGGATCTTTACATATATTATGCTTTATACTTTGTCGAAGAGCTCGCGACTGATGTAAATTATATTTTGAAATTCAATATCCTGTTCCAAAAACTGAATCGACATGAAAAACCCATATAATTATCGAACAAGCCAAACCTGCCAACCCAATTGCCTCTTTGGTCCTATATGTACTGTACTGTACCAGCCGGACTGTCCACTGCTAATCACAGCCTTCCCCCGTTTAAGGGGAATAAATGCTTGCCATAAATGCTCCCCACACTTTGCAGGCGTCTTGGGGATCACAGTAGAAGTTGCCATACCTCCAGGGGGCTGCTTCCCACCTTGCGGTATTTCTTCCCTTAGTCGCCAATTACGACACCCATGGGAAGAAATGGGGGGACATTCTAACCCGCCACCCCATGTAGCGTGATAGCGTCATCTTGTTCAACAACGGACGTTCTGGTTGACGTGATGATAAGTTATATGTTAATCAAAACGTAGAAATACGTTCTGATGTTAAATGACATTTGAAGATTTTCAGCTAAATAAAAATATGTAGAGCTTCTACATTCCAATACGGCACTTTTGTGTACACACCTTATGCTTCCCGCGTGCTCAGTCATAACACAGGCAGTATAATGCAATTTCAGTTCATATCAAAATAGGCGGTAAGAGCTTAGCCTCGTCCCAATATGATGGTTAAAATAATATAATAATAGCACAAAATTTGCATCTTGGCCAGTCAGTTTCGATGGCCTAGTGGTAGGCCACGCGTAGGTGCGTACAACAGGATACGTTTGCACTCGAGATAAAATTATAATGCTGTAAAAATTGTAAATGCGAAATTCAGTCTTCTTAACGTCTACAAATTTTGCAATGAATAGAAATACTGAAAACTAATTTACTAGGTATTTATTTTACAACGACCATACGTTTGTACGGATATAAAATATAATATTAAATGGCTGACGTGACGTCACATCGCCATAAAATATAAGGTTTATCTTTGAACTTATGATGAGTTATTTAAAAGTGGTTTTCCTTACATCTCACGTGTGGAGATTTGTAAATCAATTTATAGGTTTAACCTTGATAATGACATATATCTTTAGTCTTTAATTCATCACCTTACCCTTGTCTCAGTTACTTAGGTTCGGTATAATGTTTACTAGAAGAACAATTCAATTAGAAGAATCAAGAAGAAGAATCAAATTCGCCTTATAAATGTCTGACAACAGTTTTATGACTAGTTATTTCCTTGACGCTAAACTTCTTTGAAAATCCTCGTTGGCAGATATCCGCTTCCTCTTGGCTAATAAAGGAGTTCTGATTATGATAGTAAAGACCTTTGTTGTGCGTCTAAACAGCAGCAACAACACACAGGCGCCGAAGTGGACTAGCTTCAACTATTTTTTTTTTTATTTTTTTTTTTTTAATGAGACAGCACAGACTCCAGGGTCCGTGCCTTTTTTTTAATTGTGACATTTATTTTTATTATTACTAGAAAAAAGAAATAGAAAACATACAACATTCTAAGAGGGGACAGTGCTACTAGAAAAGTTTTTTTTTCTGTCATTGGCACTAGCATTCAGAGCAGACCGGTGTTCTCTAGCAGCACCCGTTTACGAGTTGACGCATGTGCCAGCCATCGCCTTACAACTTAGCTACAACTTAAGTAGAAAATCTGCAGCCAAGCACCTAACCTAATATTCCAGTAGCTTTTCTTGGGAGACAGTAATTCTATATTAGCTTGAATGGATAAAAATGCGAGGCCTAGTGGTTTTATGCACATTCGAGAGACAAAATTATCTACACAGGCAAATAAAGCTATTTCCTTTTGACTTCTGTTCAAATATGTCTCCGTTGTAAAGCATTTAAACAGACAGACCGTGGATAAAAGAGTGTTCCTTGTCCCTAGGAGGTGGGTATATAATTACTAATTGAATAATAAAATCTTCGATGGTATCAGCGCTTACCATCAAGTAAGATAGCACTCAAAGACTAGGTCCATCATTCATGCTTTTTTCTTTAGTCTCTTATTACTATTCTTTAGTCTCTTATATGTATTGGGATGAAATAATCATGATTTTTAAAAGCCGAAATATTAATATACATTGTCGACATGTAAAATTCGACTACTAAATGATAATAAGATATTTTAAATTAAAAATGGAATAAAAAAACATTTACAGAAAATGTATAACTCTTGTTTGTCCATATATTTTTTTGTATCAGTGATAGCCGATCGGTAATAGCTATGGACTGCCGTGCCGCAGGTCCTTGGTTCGATCCCCACCACACCGGCTGGATCATCCCCGCATGGTGGCACAGCATCTTTGCGAATGCTCGCCTGGCTAGATTCACCCTAAAGTTGAAAATCTGTCGCCAAGCACCTTTAAAAGTGTGTTCCAGCAGCAGAGCAACACTTGCTGGGTTCCAACATTTTTACCTCGTGTTTACCCCTTTTGGGGTTCAATTTCTGACTTTATTGTCATGAGATTTGAAAATCAATATACATTTAGCCAGGCGGGTAATCGCAAAATGCCCTTCCACCATGCAGTGAAGCTCAAGCCGGTGGTGGGGATCGGAACAGGGACCTGCGGCACGGCAGTACTTAGATATTACCGCTCGGCCATCATTGCTTCGAGAGCTTGGGGATTATCCTTAACTTGACGCCTCTGTTCAATGAGCGAACGTCATGGGTGTAGATGATCTTGAAGCAGTGATGGCTCAGTGGCATTGGCTATGGACTGCCGTGCCGCAGGTCCATGGTTCGAATCCCGCCGCGGCATCGGGCTACACCGCATTGTGGAAGGGCATTTCGCGAATGCCCGCCTGGCTAGCGACCACCCTCAAGTAGAAAATCTGTCGCCAAGCACCTAACGGTGTGTTCCGGCAGCAGTCCTTGAGAGCCAGCGCAATTACAGGCACATGAGACTTAACAACTATGTCTCAAGGTGACGGGCTCAGTGCAATTCGTGACTTGACTAAATGCATCTGTATAGGAGGTTAGTCCTCTTAACATCAGGTGGGCCTCGTGCTTGATCCGTGACAATGAAATAAAAAAAAAATTACGATGAGAACTTGTAGGTAGATCTATTTTATAAAACTCATAAATTTATACGAATATCTAAAGTAAATTGTTTAACTAATAAATACTAGCATGGATTGCACCAACACACGAATATATTATAATCACAAGTCTCGATCGTGCGCTGAAAGAGTCAAGACCTGAGGATGCTTCGTGTAGAAGCTAGACGCGTCGAAAATTCTTCCGGTTTGGCTGCGTGGCGTTTGTGACGTCACGGCGGCTTAGCAGGAAAATTAAGCGGAATTGTCACTAGATATTTTTTTAATATTTCTAAGTGGTTTTATTAATATATAAAGAATATTTATTTCATACAGGGTTACAATAATTCTATAATCATAAAATATAATGTATTAATACTTGTCAAATATCGTCTTAAGATTTACAAGATCTTAGTAATAATAATACATTACAAAATTTCAAATATACGAGAGGAAAAAGAAGTTATGTGCGGTATTCGAACACGCGTCTATCCACCCCTTTAGCCGGGGTATGCTCTAACCAACCGGGGTATGCCAATACCAAAATACCAATAGAGCTAACATGACAATTTTTAATAATGATACATCTTAGTTAGTCCCCGTAATATGTAGTTTTAAACTGTTTTTTAGGATTAAAGGGTACGGATTCAATTCTAGTTACGCAGAGAAAAAAATAGTAAACAATAAAATTTTATAATTCAACGTCCTTTTAAATGAAACTGCAACTAATATACTATGACAGCTAAATCGATCAACAACCGCATCAAAAATAAAATTCATGATAAACATTTTTCCTGTACAAGGACAACTCTTCGGTAAATAACAAACATTTTGGTAAAAACCTATAAAATCAGTAACTAAATATAACTACGTACTTAAATATATTTACGGAAAAATGCATATAATATATTACCACATATTCAATAATATATTTTACCGTGCCTAACATTACAGTAGGTATAGCTACCTGTGAGGGACTTAGTAAAATATTGATCCAGGAGTATACTTATTACACGACTGTCCATAAAAGGAGTGTTTTGTTTTCATAGTTCATGTGAGTTTCTTCCACCATAACTTCTAAACGGCTTAACCGATATTAATGTATGAGGTATCTTTAGATACGTCTTGACAGCGCAAGTGGCACTACGTACATTAAAAGAATAATAAAAAAAACTGCCAGATTTTAAACACCATATTGTGAGAAAATATTGTTTTCTTCCAAACCCAAAAAGTTCGATATCAAAATGTAGGGCTTTAAAAAACGATTCCAAAAATATATATCGCTTGCAGTTTTAATTTCAATGGAATGATCAAACGCTTAACGAAAATAATTTGCAGTCGGGGTTTTTACTTTTTAATTATTTTGTAGAAGTAAAAGATGACACCGTGATCTTCATTTTAGATGGGAGCTTGATCTTATAATAGTTGTAACTCGGAAACTATAATTCCTCGTTACAAAAACATAACAATATTAAAAAAATATAATAATAATAAATAATAAATGTTTATTAACACAAAAGAATTTTTAACTTATTACACTTTTCATTATCCATAGATGACAAGATTTTTACAGATTGAAGGTACAAGTGAGCCCCAAACTAAGCGTCAGCCTGTATCTTGGGGCTCTGAGTTGCTATTTTACAAAACTAGAATTATTAATTTTTACTTAATTTTGTAATACTTAGGTGTAATAAATATGATAGGTATGTGGGCGTAGCACACTCGTTAACAATACAAAAGTCCCTACAGATAAATTTTCATGTGAATCATAAGATATAAATAGACCTAAAAAAAAATTATGGGTAATCGAATGAACAACTTACATAGTTGTAAGTTGTTCATTCGATACTGTACTGCCTATTCAGAGTTTACTTATGTTTAAAAGAAACATATCAAGAATTATGTCTACAATCATAAATACATTTATTGTGATTTGGTACGAGTATGTGTTTTACACAAAAGGGTAGAAGGTGAGTGAGTCAAAGTATTTTTGTGTGTGTATGTGTATTTTTTTTTTATTATTCCTCTTCACGACATTTTTTTCAAAAGTAAGTGGCCAGTGTTAACTTTGTACAAATACTCAATACTTATTTATTGCATTCATAGGTACATACAAATGTGGATTACATGAGTTATATATATACAAACCAAAGTTAGGTTTAATGGTACATAATGACCCTGATAAAGTTAGCATCATGTACATGGCGGCATCATAGCTTGTACCAAATTTATGGACTTTTGTTTTTGAAATACGCCATATGCAGCATATTGAAGCGCTCGTAGCGAAGTTTGCTTATAGCCGTTCCTCATCAGCAAAGCTAAGCAACGTCCGCCGCGGTCATTAGTTGGATGGGTGACCGCCACAAGTAGAAAATCTGTAGCCAAAAACTTAACGGTGTATTCCGGTAGCTGTCCTTGAGAGCCAATCATTCTAGGTTAGCCTGAACTACATCTTCGACCACATCATCACTTACCATCAGTTGAGATAGTGGTCATAGGCTAACGCTTTTTATGCTTGATAAGCATAAAAAAATCATAGCTTGTACCAAATTTCTATGGACATTTTGTTTTTGAAATATGCCAAATATACACTGTACTAAACTGTTTTAATAACAGAATTCTTAAAGTAAATGGTTCAAGATCTGCTAGCGCCACATGGCAGTTGTGCTCAGACCCCATTACTTGTTTTCAGATGACAGCTGTCAAACTTAAAGAGCTTTCGGAAACTATTGATCCTAGACTAGTAATTTCTATACATACATTACATCTATTACCGAAATATTATTATAGTGGGTATTGTAAACGCAAATAGGTACTTATTTACAAGCTTATATTTGTGGGTACAGTCATGTTCAGATAGACCACCGCACACGATAAACAAAAAAAAATGTGCTCCTATCATACTGTCCCTTTCACGCTCCACGAGTTTGCCACACTGTTGAAAAGGATAGCATGATATTTTTTTATTTTTTTTTATGCCTGATGAGGTTAGCCTTTGACCACTATCTCACGTCATGGTAAGTGATGATGTGGTCAAAGATGTTGTACAGGCTAACCTAGAAGTACTGGCACTCAAGAACAGCTGCCGGAACACACCGTTAGGTGCTTGTCGACAGATTTTCTACTTGAAGGTGGTAGCTAGCCAGGCGGGCATTCCCAAAATGCCCTACCACCATGCTGTAACGACTGCCATCCTAAGACAACAACCGGGACCGACGGTTTAACGTGCCCTCCGAAGCACGGAAGCGCTCAGTAATAATGTCACTAGCGGTCACCCATTCAACTCAAGACCGCGGGCGACGTTGCTTAACTTTGCTGATCGGTTAAGAACAACTTCGCTACGAGCGCTTCAATATGATAGGAGTTTATTTCCGTATGTGCACCATGCTTTATATAAATTTCTTTACTTTTCTGAGGGGGCAACATTTTATCGAAAGTTAAATGTAAAAATTTATTTATTAATTCGTGGTAATAGACTAACCTATCCGCAATAATAACATGATCACTGAGATGAAGCAGAAAAAAGGTGGCGAGAGCAAGGACTTGCAGGACACCAGCATTAATGGCTGATCAGATAAACAGCCCTCAACGCAACTCAAATTGATAGTTCCTTCAATAACACGTGTAGGGTAAAAGCTTTGAGATTAATAAAGAAACCAAGGAAGATGTTCGTCGACAGCATCACTCTAGATGTTTTTGCAGCAAGAAGATCTGTTGTAGATAAATTTTGGAGAAATCAGTATTGCTAATCACTTAGGAATAAGGTCATTTAGGTAACTAGTAGTACTTCCAACTGTAAGGTATGCCAGGGGCATTTTTATCAGGGTACTTGCAGAGTAGGGATGGTAACGAATACATTTTTGGACAAAGAAGGCTTACTAGCCAGCTTGTGAACTTTTGGCAATGTGCAGATGCTTAGTATAAGAGGCTAAGATATGACAGCATCGGAAAAAACTTGTTCATAAGTTTTCAGTACTGTAAATAGAATACCATCCCGTCCACTGGCTTTAGTTACACGTTTAAATAACTTAGCGTTATTCTAACCCTAATTTAATTTATATGAATATCTCACAAAAGCACCGGGCATCTACCGTGACGAGCTCTGGAGTAACGACATCAGCATCTAGGCAGAAGGACTCCGCTAATAGAGGAAAATAAATTCACTTTCTATACAGCAATGTGGGTCAGGGATTAGAAAAGCCAGGAGGAACAAAAGGGGCCTGTAGAAAAATAAATCTAGCTATATACCAAGACCTAGGGTAATAGGATCGCGAAATAAAAAAAAAACAAATGCGAAATATAAAACTTCAAAAATATGCACAGAATTTGTTACGTTCATATACTCCTGCCTATACCTACCATGTCACAGACTATTTAAATAAATATTTTGACAGGAAAGGCGCATACATTGGATTTAAAATGTATATGATATTCATTATAAACTATTAAGTTACACGTGCTAGACCAAACTTAAAAAAAAAAACAAACAGTGGTATAGGTAGAAAGAAAGCGTTACCTAAGTTTTTAAACGCATTAGTGACTGAGGCGCAGGCGCGGCATGGACGCGTCGCAGTGCCGCCAACATTGACAGCTGTCAATCACATTCAATATGGCGGCTGAGCCGGTTCCGACGCGGACGCAGCGACTTGCTATCTGAAAATCTGAGACCACTGCTCGATGTTTTTAGATTATGCTTGACCTATTTTTATGTTTTGTTGAAGATACTTGATTTGCTAAGGTAGTGGTGTTCTTAGAGGTAGGAATATTCGTATATAGTTAGCATTTAGAAGTACTTCACAGCTTTCATCTATTTCTTAAAGTGCTGATACTTAAATAAAATAAAGGTTAAAGTAAAAGGTGCCTTTACAAATTTAAAGAGATTAGATACCTCCACAACATTTTGTAATCTGTAGTAATTAAACAACTTTAAACGGTTTAAATGGCGTATATTTGCCATTATTTTTGTCCAGACGTTTCAAACACATTGATTAAACCAATTGATTAAACACAAACGCAGTGATTAAAAAAAATAATTAAACCTTTTAAAGTTGTTTAATTACTGTGTGTAATAATCGCGAAACATTTTGTAATCTCTTTTACTTAGAATGTTGGTGTAAATTACGACTAAAAGTTTAAATATTTTAATTGCAAAATGCAATGCTGTTGTCGTCAAATTTTGTATTTAAGCAGATTTGTTTGACATTGACGTATATGTACGTTCTTACCAACTACGTGTAATTACAAAGTCCGATCTTCATTATAATTTCGAAGCATTATTTTTTTTATTTCTTCAATCACTACTGTATCTCCTACCAGTGTTAAGCTAAAACACCCTTATACTATATAACGTTCTTCTTTCTTTTCCAGATAATGACTAAATAACTCAAATAGTGATGTTCCTGGGCATACAAAACCGCGTTCCGGCGCTAGACTCTAAAAGTGTGTTGTGAACAATCGATCGATTACAAAAGGCATCGATTATAGTAACTATTGTGCCGAATGAACACCCTGATGCTGACGACCGGCGGAGCGGTAGAAGACCAGCCCTGTGTGGACAGCAATATGGCTTTTTCTTCTTATAAGTAAGTGCATGTTTATTTAACATTAACCTGTTTTATTATGTTATTATAGCCTACGGATTAATGTGAGCTATGTTGGCTTCTAGTACCTCGGAATTTAAAATTATGTACAGACCATTCCACTCAATACCCATCCATATTTTTTAGAGTGTAGTTTCAACTATTACTACCTGCCCCAGCGATATTTTGTACTGTATGACCTGCTATGTATGCTGTGGATGTAAATGCTAATGCATTAACATCCATACTATAAGGCATAGTACGTACAAACGAGACTTTACTGTGGAGGAGCACACCTTCGTAAATGAACAGGTTCTCTAAGGGAAAACAAATGAGTGTCAATGAGTAACCACAAAAGTGTTTGAGCATTACTTATGTCTTTAAAAACAGTGTCGTATATATATTTATTTTTTTCAACTTAGGCGTCTACGACGCTCTTATGAAGGTAAATTACAACATACATAAAATTTTTGCAAATATATACAGACTTGGTAAAGTTAAAATATCAATTTCTTTAAAAAGATCCCATAAGAGATTCTCTAGGATCCATTTCATACATGGCTCGAATTGCACGCTTTTGTAAGATCACTTTCAGCTGCTCACCAAGTATACAATACACCATACGACAATATTATACTGTGGAAGTACGCGAAATAAACTATGCGAGCAGTAGCTACGTCTGTTAACTGTCTTATCTTACGAACTGCATATGCAGCAGAACTAAGTCTTCCGGATAGATCATGTATATGTGGATCCCACTGTAAAGTTGAATCCATTTTGATTCCTAGGAAGACTTTCACTCAGAAAACCAAATAATGTTTCTAAATAACTATGCTAAATAAGCATACATTCTTCGGTTGTGTACATCCACCAACTTCGTTCCGAGAGTATAATTTCTTAACACTTTTATTTCTCGTAGTCACCAGATAAATGGACGCAAAACAATACGTTTACCATTTATACGCTGAACATTTAAGTTCTACTTGTGTTTCAATTCTACTAAAAAGTTGTTGTTTTCTAGCATGTTTGACACGTAATAAATAATGCAAACATTACTTTACAAGTTATAATTACAGCTCGCATCTCCATTCCACTGCCTCAATTGGCCATCACTTTGCGCACAAAATATCTCTTATCATTTTTTCATATTGACATAATGAAATTATCGTCATGAAATACGTAAAAAGCCGTCATAACCATAAGTTGGAGACAGTGACAGCGTCCCGTTGTGAGTGAGATGAAGCCATTTATCCAAAAACTGCACATCTCGTCTTCAATCGCATACAGAATTCTGATGGCAAGATTACTTATACTTGGAAATCGAACTGAAGTTTTCGATGCATCATTAACGACATTACTCGAATTAATTATTTACTTTTTCCACTGGCAATCTCTAAATGTACTCAGTGTTGTATACAGACATGCAAAAACATCGAGCGACTTCGACAAATCGATTGTATAACACTCGTAATCGATATTTCGCTTTTTGCTATGTTCAAGGCGAAACTTTATTTGCGGTTTGACAGTAAATTTTATTTATTACGATGCATAAAATATAGTCGTGGTATAGGTACATGTACTATAATTGTACAGATTCTAAGAACTTATGAAGAGGTCACCATTTGCATGTTGAAAATCATCATAACCTATTTAAAGTAAATACAGCAATTACGGAACGCAAAAAGCCGTTGACCAATGAATTCGTCAGGCGGTTACAGTCCTCAATCGGGCACCTTTCATTTAAAAAAAGAACCATACGCCATTTCATGTCAATTTTTGAATTATTCATTGTGCGAATGCGCGAGCGCATCGATTGATGCAAACAAAAAGCGCGCGCTGGCTAATCTTCGCCCTTTTTCGCGTTGCTTCGGCCTTCCTCGGGCTCCACTGCTGCCAACCGAGGCACTTATTATTCAACTAGTTTTTGCAGTCACGCTGCGCAAAGACATTACAGAGAATGCATTCATTTGATAAATGATGTTTTTTTCTCCTAAAATCTTAAACTTGAATATTTTTTGAGTAATTTTTCGGTGTCAATATTGGAACACTCTTTTGTTGTAGTGGCACCTTCATTCACTGGATATTTTATAAATAAAATGAAACTTTATGCTGCGTCATATAATCCGTGGCGTTCTCATAACAATGTTCTGAGAAGTTGATCGTATGGTATTAATTTTATACTTCTCATATTGATTTGACAAGATTAACTACTGAGTTTTTTGTACCGTACATTCTAGCTGGTATAAGATATACGATGTAGTCGTGATAACATCTGGCGCGTGTACTTATCTACCGATGATTGATGGATATTGGAACCTATTTCATCTAAAGTGCTAATTTCTGGTGCAGCAAGAGTAATGCACCATTAATAATTAATGACATTCTAAATTCGTTATCATTGGCCGTCAAGCCAATTACAAGTAACATTGCAATGCTTTAGTGCAGAAAAAAATATACTATTCGAATTTCCGAGCGTTCATCCCCCGCGCCCGCACGTCCGCCGCGCCTCGACGCCGCGTCTCGACTGTACGTGATTGGTTTATTAATTAGGCGAATCATCGTCGGGTTCCATTTTTAAAAATAGGCGGGATTCTTTCTGTGGGACTTTTTTTTTAATTTCGGCCGGCGTTGATCGCAATTAGAGGTTGCCTGCATTGCTTTTTGTCATAATCTCCGTGCGGTGATAAAAGTTGGTTTTAAATGTTGTCTCGGACTCTTAATTAATGAGCCAATCCAATTATACCCTTTTTAAATTGTATGATAGGTACTGACATTCTTATTGTGTTTCACTTCTGACTAGACAACTAATGTTGATAAGTTATCAATATTATCATTTCCTGACTACGTAAATGCTATTTTCAAATGTTTTTGATATTTTATTAGCATATATGATAGGACCCAGTTCCAGAGTAACAGAGACATCAATTCACATTCTTACTATCGAAGCCCTAAATATATTACTTGATTATGAATAAATACTATAAGTCTTAAATACTATATATGATTGATAATGACGTAAGGTTTTTATAGGTATGAACAAGGCATTAAGCTTCTTAATTAAGTACAAAAAAGCAACTCTGAAGTTTGTTATGTATAGAATTGTAGAATATTATATAGAACACATAGTGTCTAGAAGCCGGCGATCAGTGTTCCCTGCCAAGTTAGTTGTACCAATCTATACTGCAAACCCTTATAGACGCCTGTCAAGTGCACCAAGCGCAACATGAATGTTTGTTGGATATTTTTAAAACCAGAAGAATTTTTTTCCATAACATTGCTGACAAGTTTTACTGCAAGTAAGGTTATTAATAGTATTATATCCTTTTTGTTAGTCATACTAAATAGTGTTTGTCTAATACCCTTAGACCCCAGTGTTCACCCAGAACCAGAACGATCTCGGTAATACCTATAATTATCTTTCTCGAACCCAATTTGCTTATTATCCCCATAAATCAAGAACGCGTTTCCGGAATGTTTATAGTAAAATAATTGAGTCTATGTTTTACTTATTTTAACGCAAATACATATATTTCTACACTTATATTATAAACAGGAAAATTTGTATTTTTGTATGTAACGAATAAACTTAAAAAATACTTGACTGATTTCAAAAATTCTTTCATGATTAGAATTCTTCATTATCCCTGATGAACAGTCTATGGATAGAATGAATAGATTCAGGCGTTACTTAGCGGAAATCCATATTTAGTAATAATGTCAATGAATGATTTAATAATAATGACTTCGCACGATCGAGAAAATCTTCTCGATCGTGCGCTCGTAGAGTCAAGACCTCCTGAGGATGCTTCGTGTAGAAGCGAACGCGTCGAAAATTCTTCCGGTTTGGCTGCGTGCGTTTGTGACGTCACTTTGCAACAGGAAAATTAGGCGGAATTGTCATGAGATTATTTATTAAAATATTAATTTAATATTTTCTTTAAATAAAATATTTGTTATTATTATAGGTAGAATATATATATATATATATATATATATTTTATTTTTTTTAATACGAGAGGGCCGCTGTCCTCGATCGTTTCCGGTTTTTTTGAGTGCGATCGGATTAGTAGTTTTAGTTTTATTAGCATATTTCTGGAATTTCAATACTTCAAAGTTCATGCACCTTAGGTGTACCATACCTCCATACATTGCGTGAACGGCAAAGTCCAATCTACAACGTAATATAGGGTATTACCCATCAAAATTTGCTCCGCTAGCGCTGTACGACTAACCAATAATAATTGACACGCTCTATACAAAAAAAATTACATCCGACACCAAAAACCTGAATTTTCTTCAAAATCACTGTTGATTTTCGCTCTGGAGCCGGCCGCTAGTATATCATATAATCTCTAATATATAAAATTCTCGTGTCACAGTTTTCGTTGCCATACTCCTCCGAAACAGCTTGACCGATTTTGATGAAATTTTTTGTGCTTATCCGGTATCTATGAGAATCGGCCAACATCTATTTTTCATCCCCCTAAATGTTAGGGGTAGTCCACCCCTAAATTTTATTTTTAATTTTTTACATAAAATTTTTAATTTCTATTTTTTTTATGATACAACATACAAAAAAACATACAATCCTCAATTTTCACCCTTCTACGATCAACCCTTATATGGCAAAACAACGTTTGCCGGGTCAGCTAGTACTAATATAAAAAAAGCACGAGGAACATAAATTAATAGGCATTTCAATAGCACGGAAAAACAAAATATGCCAATCACTATCTATGTCAAATAAAAAAAAAAAACAACGTTTTGTGTAAAATAATATTCGTAAAACAAACAAAAGGCTTTTATTTTCACAACGTTTTGCGTCTACGACGCTCTTATAAAGGTCAATTATAAAATTTTAGAATAATATTTTCTACCGTCGCGTTCAGCAAAAAGAGTATAGATATCGGACGTCTCCCCATAACTACTGTAAATACCTAACAATTATAAACTATAGGAGCACGCTTACGTGAACTTTAAAAAGTCAAAAGTTTTGGTAGGACTAACGACGCAGTATGTATCATATATGAATATATATATTTATAATTATATACAAGTATGCTAACCTCAGTATGGGTTACATATTTGAGCCGTTTGGTGTAGAGACGTTGGGTCCGTGTGGACCGGGAGCTCATCGTATTTTCCGAAACTTATCAGAGCGCTTGGTCGATGCGATGCGTGATCAAAATGCTGGCACCTATTTGGCTCAAAGAATAAGCATTGCCATTCAACGGGGCAATGCTGCCAGTATGCTGGGCACGCTGCCAACTGGTAGCGGACTAGAGCATTTGGACTGCCTATGAGTCTGCAATGACTTATAGGGATCTAAATGCTTTTATAGTAGTAGTTGTAGTGTTGTATATAGTTCGAAGTATTTTGTTACTAAATGCATTATATATTTATATTATACAGCACAGTTAGATGTATAGTTAGTATGATATAATACCGCCCGCGTTTATTTCGGGTATCGCGCAACATCATTAACCCCTTTTTGCGCTGTTGGTAAAAGTATCCTATGTCCTTCCCCGGGTCTCAAACTATTCCCTTACCCAGTTTCATCTAAATCAGTCTAGTAGTTTTTAAGTTTATTTGTGTCATACAACAATCCAAATCTTTCCTCTTTATAATATAAGTATAGATATTCATCTACCTGTGCTAGTTTATTTTAGTTTAAAGTACTTATAATAATTTTCCTTGAAGTAATGCAGAATCTATGAAATTCTCTTCTCGAATATCGATTTTAAAAACAAGGTTTCGAAAATCGATTTGGTCACTGAGATCACCAGAAAAATAACTAAAAAAGCTTATCGGCCGTCCGCCGAAGTTATGTCTCCTCTGGAATACCGTTAGGATGCCTTCCAACTTTAAAAAGTAAGAAAAAATATTGAAACTATGCCAATTGGCAGTATTCGGAATCCGTTTTGTCTGGAGTAGTGTTTTGAAGAGGTTTTTTGTGTATTTTAACGTAGGTAGGTACCTAGTGTATATTACCTATATGAAACCTTGATATTAGTCAAACTGTGTATACTGTTATATAAAAAAAAACGGAAATCATAGTATCACTTCTGCAGTATTTTTATGTTTCATAGCTTTGCCTTTGACCACTATCTCACCTGATAGTAAGTGATGATGTGATCGAAGATGTTGTTCAGGCTAACCTAGAATTACTGGCTCTCAAGGACAGCTGCCCGAACACACCGTTAGGTGCTTGGCGACAGAGTTTCTACTTGAGGGTGGTAGCTAGCCAGACGGGCATTCGCAAAATGCCCTACCACCGTGCTATAACGACTGCCATCGTAAGACGACAACCGGGATAGATGGCTTAACGATGCCCTCCGAAGCACGGAAGCGCTCAGTAGTAATATCACTAGTGATCATACCCATCCAACTCTTGACCGCGGCGGACGTTGCTTAACTTAGCTGATCGGTTAAGAACAGCTAAGCAAACTTCGCTACGAGCGCTTCAAAGTAAGTATATAAATATACGTACATGGTGACAACGTAACTATAGTGGTTACGTATATACCTATGCATTTAATAAGTATGTAGGTAATAAGTGCATACGTAGAAAGTGTGTAAATACTTACTACATAATACTTTGTGCAGAAGCAGTGAGTAAGTTGTAGCAGTGATGGCTCATTAGCATTGGCTATGGACTGCCGCACAGCAGGTCCATAGTTTGATACCTGCCGCGGGCTTGAGCTTCACTGCATGGTGGAAGGGCATTTGCGAATGCCCGCCTGGCTAGCGACCACCATCAAGTAGAAAATCTGTCACCAAGCCCATAACGGTGTGTTCCGGCAGCTGTCCTTAGAGCCAGTAATTCTAGGTTAGGCCTGTTAACACCGTCAACCATCGTCACTTACCACCAGAGATTGTGGTCAAAGACTCGAAAAAATAATTGGGTATATGATACCTAACTATACCTACCTACGACTTCATCTTCTTTGATAGTGACGTAAAACGTGAACAGACTACCTTTCAATTAAAAAAAAAAATATTACCTACTTATATGTTTTTTTGCGTTCAATGCAGAAAGTGTTTAAAATTATTTAAAAAAATATTTTATTTCAAAAGTTGCGGTGACTTAATAGAATAAGAATAATAATAATCATTTAATACAGATAAAATCCATATCACTTACATAGTATAATAACATGTTACTCAGAAAAAGAAAATCTAAAATTACAAAAATAGACTTTGACTACTATCTAACCCGATTATAAGTAATGTTGTGGTCTAAGATGTTATTCAGACTAACCTAGAATTACTGGCTCTCAATGACAGCAGGTCACACCATTAGTTGCTTGGCGACAGATTTTCTACTTGAGAGTGGTAGCTAGCCAGGCGGGCATTCGCAAAACGCCCTACCACCATGCTATAACGATTGCCATCCTAAAACAACAACCGGGATCGACGGCTTAACGTTTCCACCGAAGCACGGAAGCGCTCAGTAGTAATGTCACTAGCGGTTACCCATCCAACTCACGACCGCGGCAGTCGTTGCTTAACTTTGCTGATCGGTTAAAAACGGCTTAGCAAACTTCGCTAAGAGCGCTTCAGACAGTACACATTAGCATGTCATAATTTGTGATTTATTCTTCCCAAACATAAGGATTAAAAAAAGAACTTAACCTTATCCTGACCACGCTGAGTAGGCAAAACAAACAAACGGACATACAAATTTACAAACGTATAAAGAAATTGAAAGGTACCGGCGGGCGGCGGGCGATGGTATCGAGAAATTATTTCCAATTTCACCATTTTGCGTCTTGGACGTGGACATCGAGATTTGTCTTTGGAGTTCCGCTGGATGCTAATATAAAACCGTTTTTATATTCTAGTGACCCACCCCGGCTTCGCATGGGTGAAATGCTGATAGATACTTAATAATCCGTAATACCCTTTTTTTGCATAGTGGAAGGGCATTTTGCGAATGCCCGCCTGGCTAGCGACCACCCTCAAGTAGAAAATCTGTCACCAAGCACCTAACGGTGTGTTCCGGCAGCAGTCCTTGAGAGCCAGTGAAATTACAGGCACGTGAGACTTAACAGCTATGTCCAAGGTGACAGGCGCAGCGCAATTCGTGACTTGTGACAAAATGCATCTGTTATAGGCAGAGATTAGTCCGCTTAACATCAGGTGGGCCTCGAGCTTATTCTGGCACAATAACATAAAAAAGAACGGCAGTCCATAGCTCGGCTATCATTGTTATTTGTGTCGTCAACTCATTTCTTTATACGAAAGGTGACAAGCAAGTAGACGGTCGGATGGTAAGTGGCCACCGCTTGCTACGAACACCTGTAATACCCGCGTCATTACTGGTGCGGTACCAACCATTGAGAAAAAAAGACTCTATTCACTCCTCTTTTGAAGCAGTTCAGACTTTTAACCTGAGAAAAAACCAACACATCAATTCAAAGCCAAAGTCAAAATCATTTAATCCATTTAGGCGGCTACGACGCTCTTATGAAGGTCAATTACAAATTTTAGTATTGAAATATTCTATATAGTACTGCTACGTTCAGCCAAAAAATTGTATAGAGCGCTGCGAGAAGAACGGGCAAGAAACTCGGGGTCATTCTTTTAAACTTCTTTTAACGATGTGTTACTTACTTTAAAATAAATTTATTATAATATTTGTTATATCATGTAGGTGACAGGCGATAGCTTGGCAGAGGCGGAATTGTCCAGGCACTTTTGTCGTTTAAGTAATCACAAACTGTGTAGTAGGATTTCTTAAACGGTATGTTTTTAGCGTGCAACTTGAATTTCCCTTCTGTGAGCGCACTGCAGTAAGCAAAAAAATCACTTCAGTCCTATCAACTAACCTTGATAGCCAGTTCCAATTCTAAGCTGAATCTGCCACTATCATAGACAACATCGTTGGCTGCAGTTGAGATGGTGAGTAGAGGCCTAGAGCATCAGTGATGAAAAAATAACTACCTACACAACTTCTATACGGAACCTATAACTCCCGGAGTGGTCAATCTTGTCCACTTTTATTTGGTTTCACTGGGCGCGCGGGGCCGGCCCATAAATTATAGTTCGGTAGCTACGTTAAAGGGGTTTCGGTATTATTTTTATTTTGCTTAGCCCATTGAAGAATTTATGTCCCCGTCTTACTTAGTAGTGGCGGTCAGTCGGCCTGTCTGTCTGTGCAGTTGTGCGAATTTTTGTAGGATTTTTGTATGTTTGTTGGATTATGACGGGTGTTTCTAGAATGTTCCATAGGTTAAATGGTAGTGCCTGAGAAGTTCTGGGTCCCAGGTTTGAATCCTAGAATAAATGTTTCACGGGTGTATTTACTCGTGGAAGACGTAGTAAGTAAGTAGTTTGAAACTTTGCAAAATAAAAAAATAAACATACTCATGTCTACCTTTGAAGGGTTAAGTAGGTGTTTAAGCATCCGTTCAACGTTTTACCATAGATGTTCTTTTGGGTTCCGTATATTGTAGGCGAACCTGTTGTCATCTAGCAGGACAGTAAGTCTCCAGTCTGTTACTGAAAACTTCCTGTAGGAAGAATCAATAACACTTGAATGAACCGAGGATCAAACCTTACAATTGGACGTGACGCTTGTGCTGCTGTATCAAAGACAGTTGCTAAGGTCAGGATCAATCCAAATAGGCTAGCGGAGTCTTCGTTTACGATTGCCTCTTCATACTTATAACTAAATAGGTTATGGAGGATTTTTGGTATTCATATTCACATCACAGCCATAACGACCACCGTCGTACTAATTCCTCCCCTATATCGGGGTTTGCCATAATCCTCTCGCTTGGCAGGCGTCTAGGGGATCGCTTTGTAAGACAGCGTTTCTTCAGAAGCCGCGGCTGCTCCACCTCTGGTACTTTTCCATTCGTCGCTTTTTATGACTCCCACAGGAAAATGTGAGGGGTTCAGGTCTACCACGGTAACCCACGAGGATCTCTATTAATAGCAATTTAATGCTAGCTAATTTGTACTAGACAACTAAATTTGAATAATTCAAGTATAATACAGAATATCTAAAGCATCAAAGCTCTAAATTGTAAATGCGGAGTCCGGTAAATTATCGTTCAACGGCCAGTCACGACTGACGGTGGCACGTGGGCCTGCTTCCGTAGATACGAACTACAGTGTGGGGCACAGACGGGCAGCTTTTCGCTGCTTCGTACATAGCAAGTCTGCATAGTACGGGGCACTTATTGATTCACTGTTGGGACTTTTTTTTTGCGACGTGCCGACAGACTATTTTTTTATGCCTTATAGGTTAGCCTTTCACCACTATCTATAAGTGATGATGTAGTTGAAGAAGTTGTACAGGCTTACCTAGAATTTCTGGCTCTCAAGGACAGCTGCCGGAGCACACTGTTAGTTGCTTGGCGACAGATTTTCTACTTGAGGGCAGCTAGCCAAGCGGGCATTCGCAAAATAACTTACCACCATGGTATAACGACTGCCATCCTAAGACGACAACCGGGACCGATGGCTTAACGTGCACTCCGAAGCACGAAAGCGCTCAGTATAATGTCATAGCGGTCACCCATCCAACTCATCACCGCAGCGGACGTTGCTCAAATTTGCTGATCGCTTAAGAACTAGTCATTTACAACTATAAGTATGCAAACTTCGGTAAATGTCTAGTCACGGCTAATTTCATGCGCCAGTAGGCACGTGTGCTTGCTTCCGTAGATACTAACTATCGTGTGGCACACGGATTGATTGCTTTTCGTTGCTTCTGTCCCTGGCAAGTCTTAATAAAACTTATTGATTCACTATTGGGACTTTTATTGATATTATTCGCTACGTGTCGAGAGACGGGCTACTTACAATAAGTATGCAGATTTCCTTCTCCTGAGCCTTCTTAATCGAATAAAAAATAATATATTTCATAAAACTCGTGTAGGATATAGATATTTAGCATTAGTAACTTGAATTCATTATTATCTAGCATTTAGTTTGTTTTAAGGTTGACGCAGGTAGAGCGATGGCACGGCGATCTTTGTTTAGTGATAAGGACTGCATTTGATAAGGATTTTCTAGTGCAATTTGTAGATATGATTAGATTTCTGATTTCTTCATTATATTTACTACTAGAGAATTTACTTAATGAGTTGACTGTTTAACTAAAACAACAAACATCGATTTCAATTAACATATTTCTTTAATAACAAGTACCTACCTAACTTCACAAACCTGTAATTATTCACAATTATTACTCATACTTCACAATTATTGCAGACTTTAATATAAGCTCCTAAAGAACACGTCTTGACATATACCATTGAAGACCATCCGATCCGTAATCTATCAATCTTCAATCCTCAATGGAAATGAAATGTAATAACTTTTATATCTCAGAAAGTATATTGGCACCCCTGTATTTCCCTGAAGGGGTTGGCAGACGTAATAAAGTATTCTTTAAGTATTGTTATAATATTATATTAAGAATAGGATATTCTTCATCCCGATTAACTGATACTTTATGAAACAAAATTTTACATTGATGAAATCGCGATCAATAATCATTTCTTATATTACCTTATCAATGTAAGATTATTTTAAAACGTGCAAAAAATTATAATTTTTTTTTTTTTTTTTTATGCTCGATATAATAGCCTTTGACCACTATCTCACCTGATGGTAAGTGATGATGTGGTCGAAGATGTTGTTCAGGCTAACCTAGAAGTACTGGCTCTCAAGGACAGCTGCCGGAACACACCGTTAGGTGCTTGGCGACAGATTTTCTACTTGAGGGTGGTAGCTAGCCAGGCGGGCATTCGCAAAATGCCCTACCACCATGCTATAACGACTGCCATCCTAAGACAACAACCGGGACCGACGGCTTAACGTGCCCTCCGAAGCACGGAAGCGCTCAGTAGTAATGTCACTAGCGGTCACCCATCCAACTCCTGACCGCGCGCGACGTTGCTTAACTTTGCTGATCGGTTGAGAACAGCCAAGTAGACTTCGCTACGAGCGCTTCAAATAATAACTAAGGTTTGATAATTCAGTACCTACTTTTCAAATAAACAGCTATGTTTCGTCAGACTTGTTTTGGACCCATTTAATAGGAGGCGAGAATGTACAAAATTACAAATATACGATAGAAAACATTTAAGTCATGTTCGGGATTCGAACCCCGATTCCCGATACGATGCGGGGTGGATTAACGCGGGTTCGAATTCCGCACATGACTTAAATTTTTTCTATCAATATTAAAATTATACACTTATCACAATATTATATATAAGTCATCCATCATACACAAATGATGACTTATAAAAGAAGAGTATACGTGGCAAAGATTTGAATGGTACTATCAGTATTAAATGTATTTTGAGCCTTCGCGATTGGAAAAGTCAGTACATTGTTTCTGTCAATATCCTATAAGATTCTCACCATGATAAGACAGGCGTAGTTTACATCGCGGCTGCACATTGTGATCGTTCGGTAAAGCAAAACAAACAATACTGGGGAGTTGCAGCACAACAAGCGGTTCGGAGAAGTCGACCGGTGGAATCTAGTTAATCTGCTACATACCTAATGCTAGGGAAAGCTTAGCAACTAGTTTTGAAGCAGTGATGGCTGAGTGGCATTGGCGATGGACTGCAGCGCAGCAAGTCCATCATTCGAATCCCGGCGCGCTTCACCTTGAGCTTCACCGTATGGTGGAAGGGCATTTTGCGAATGTTCGCCTGGCTAGCGACCACCCAAGTAGAAAATCTGTCGCCAAGCGCCTAATGGTGTGTTACGGTAGCAGTCCATGAGTGCCAGTGAAATTACACGCACATGAGACTTAACAAATATGTCTCAAGATGACGGCGCAGTGCAATTTGTCACTCGTGATGAAATGCATCTGTTCTAGAGGTTAGTCCGCTTAACATCAGGTGAGCCTCGAGCTTGTGCCGTCACAATAACACAAAAAAAATGATCAGCCGGAAAATACGCCAAAATTTTGATATAGCCTTTAAAATATCTGGGTATACATGAGTTTCTCGCTTAATTGCTGAACAGTTTGTCTTTTGTTATTAACTTTAGAATGAGCCAAATGCTTAGAAATAAGATAAAATCAGATGGACAATCCCAGACAAGCGTCAGTCGTGACAGGCCCAGCTACCGGCATCACTAGATAATCTTCACCATCGAGTAACAAGATCAAACCAGTTACTGTTGTGACCAAATACTTTCGCGTGTGCTGTGACGTCTGTTTGACGTTTGTTTTGACTTTTGTGGTGATAGCTGGAAAACTACTTTATTGTTACGGTATCAGCTGCGCCTGTTTCTGGTGTAAGCGTGTTGTTGGCCTAATAGTAAGCTATCGTGAGTATTTTATAACCGCACTCACCTCAGAAACGACAAATGGATTTTGATTTTACGACTCAAGCGGCGCAAGTATGCTAACCTCGGTATGGGTTACATATTTGAGCCGTTTGGTGTAGAGACGTTGGGTCCGTGGGGACCGGGAGCTCATCGTATTTTCTGAAACTTATCAGAGCGCTTGGTCGATGCGACGCGTGATCAAAATACTGGCACCTATTTGGCTCTAAGAATAAGCGTTGCAATTCAACGGGGCAATGCTGCCAGCATGCTGGGCACGGTGCCAACTGGTAGTGGGCTAGAGCATTTGGACTGCCCATGAGTCTGCAATGACTTATAGGGATCTAAATTATTTTATTGTAGTAGCTGTAGTGTTGTATATAGTTCTTAGTATTTTGTTATTAAAGGAATACCGGCGGTAAAAAAAAATGATTAGATTGGATGGGTACGTAAAATTACATAGGGCACAATTAATATTTTCGTTTTTAGCGATCTCTTCCAGGCAACCTTAAGATCTATGAAAAAATATTATTCGTAGCTTAAGATGGATAAATTTAAAATTGTCTATACATCCAGGCAAAAGCAAGATGCTGCGCAAAGGGATATTAGGAATGGCATCCAATATTTATAATAAAGTACCAAAATATATTAGACACATGAATCATAATTTATTTAAAAGGACATTGTAAAATAAACTGACTGGAAAATGCTACTACACAACAAATGACTTTATAAATGATACATTTTGACATATTATTATTATTTTCTATTTTTATTTCATTGACATAATATCACAATCTTCTTATTTAATTATTTATTGTTATTTTCACATATAATTTCAGTTAATATTGTATAATATCAAAAATATGATATGTAGCACACCTTGATGGTATACCACAGCGCTAACCCAATTTATAAAAACATATTTGTATATAACCTGTCATAAATAAAATTGCAAATAAAATTGAATTTAAATTTGAAGAATGACTTGTTTTTGAAAATATCAACCCATAAAATCAAGGTAATGTATATGTAGGTACTTTAGGCATACATTAAAGAACATAAAGCTAACATGTTGATATCTAAAACTATTTGACATTAAGTGGGTGCTCGGTCCATTGCGTCCGTGATAACAATCGCTTATCACTGATAACTTATCAGTGCATACTGCGCGTGCGCATTGCACCCGCACGGATTCATGCAGTCTCAGATCTGTCTTTTACAACTAATAGGCTAACCTTTGAGTCGCTCTCTTACCTGATATAATTTTAAACTTAATTCGCTGCTTGCTGCTTGTTTTTCCAAAATTTTCTGCAGTTGTTTTAATTTATATTAGAAGTTGCATGGTGGTTAGGGCATTTTGCGAATGCCCGCTTGGATAGCTACCACCCTCAAGTAGAAAATCTGTCGCCAAGCACCTAACGGTGAGCTCCGGCAGCTGTACTTGATAGCCAGTAATTGTAGGTTAGTCTGAACAACATCTTCGACCAACATTTACTTACCATCAGGCGAGATAGAGGCCGAAGGACTTAAAAAAAAATGTTTACCGTATGTTCGTGCATTTTGTTGTTTTGTTTAAGTATTGTTATTTATTAGTATTTGCAACAAAACTGGAACTATTGCTTCTCGTTTTGCCCTTTGTGCAGTATTTTTAAAGTTGAGTTGGTAATGTAAATGTTATAGGTAGATAACTTGTGGAACAGTGATTTACAGCTATGAAAACTCCTTGTTTAATCTTATACATCCTCTTTGGATAATGCTGGCTACTGTACTGTATCAGCCGGATCGTCCACTGCTGAACACAGCCTCCCCTATTAAGGGGGTATTTGCCAAAATCCCCACGCTTGGCAGGCGGCTTGGGATCGCAGTGTAAGATAGTAGTTCTTTAGAAGGTGCTGCTGCCCACCTTCCAGTATAATTATTCCCTTAGTCGCCTCTTACGACACCCGCGGGATGATATGGGGAGATGCAATTCTAACCCGGCACCCCACGGGGAAATGCTGGCTACTGCGCCTGTAAATAAGCAAGATGACAGCCGTTTGAACGTCTGTCAAATTTGTATTTAAAATAAGAATTGATTTAAACTATAAAATGGAATATCAAGCGCCTGCTTCCATAGATAAGGTAGTAATGGGATTGGATAGCTTCCGGGGTTCAAAGATTACAGAAGCGGGATTTAAGTAGTAGGCTAGAATTAATATCTTGATATCCTATGAATAGCGTTCATCACTTTAGGTGTTATATTTTTAGTCTTATGTCTTACTTTTACGGTCATATAACCTCGAAGGGCTAGGCAAAGGCCCAATCATCGCTATAGTACTTACAAGCATCATGTGATAGGAGCCAAACTTATTGCCATAAACTGGACACAGTTCAGTTTCACTCTTCGAACGTTTACTAACAAACATAACACATTTTTGTGCTCTATTACTAGACTTGTTGCGGGTATACTATCAAAGAGAATTTTCAAGAACGGTGCTGACATCTGACAAGCGACCAACTGAAAACAAAACTTAACAGTATGTATATACATGTACTTCCAACACCTGATAAAACGATAATGGCAGTAGATGACGGTCATAGTATATAAAACCCTTGGACGAAACATAAAACCTAAAATACCAGTCGGTACTTAAGACGGTACGGTCACTTAAGAAAATAAAAGTAGGAAAATTATGTTCACAGTATAATCTGAAAAGATATAGTAGGATATGTCGTAACAGCGACAATATCACCCCCGACGTGATTAATGCAAGCCTCGGAAGGGTGATACCCAGTAACCAGTGGCCGCTTTATTTTCAAACAAGCCGAGACAATGGCTTTTGTTGTCAAAACGATCAGTCAGCCATCGGAGATATAAAACTGCGAAGTCGCATTCAATTCTTCTCGTTTGAATCGGTTTGGATCAGCGAATTCTCAGGGAAATTTTGGGTAAGCTGTTTAGTTAAACGGATTTTGGTAAGGATTTTTCTGACGTGATTCATTTAGTTAATGTTGAAGTATCGCTACTTCTCATGTTTATATTCTGTGTCGAGGTACTGGTCAGAGTGTATTCGTAGGATCACATAAAATGATGAAAAGTGAAAAAGTAATGTAGTTCCCGGGAGCAGCTTCCGTCCGCAGCTTTGCCCGGATGGGAATATCATTTAGGAATCACTGAATATGTCGGGAAAAATATCCTATGAGTCAATCTAAGCAGCTTCGGTTACTTTTTCTTTATCGAGTTATGCCTTTATCAACAAAATACTACGAACTATTGTACTATTTTTAAGATATGTTTTAATCTTGTAACTAGTATTAATAATTTTAAAAGTGCAGTAAAGAGTTATCTTTCTATCTATCTATCTAACTATATGAACACTACAGCTACAACAATAAAAGCTCTTAGACAACCTATAAGTCATTGCAGACTCACAGGCAGTCTAAATGCTCCAGCCCACTACCAGTTGGCAGCGTGTCCAGCATGCTGGCAGCAATGCTTATTCGAAAAGTAAATTGATTGAATGAAATTGGTGATGCCGTTGGGAAATCATCACAAATCAAGTGAGCAAAAATTATCTCATCTAGGAATCTATGTACCAAAAGTCAAAGTCCTTTCAGCCGTTTCAGAAATCAGCGGTATAAAACTCACATGTAAACAAAATTAAATTTTGAAGCACTCGTAGCGAAGTTTACTTAGCTGTTCTTAAACGATCAGCAAAGTTAAGCAACGTCGCCGCCCGCGGTCATGAGTTGGATGGGTGACCGCTAGTGACATTACTACTGAGCGCTTCCGTGCTTTGGAGGGCACGTTAAGCCGTCGGTCCCGGTTTGGCAGGCCCTAAGAATAGCAATCGTTATAACATGGTGGTAGGGCATTTTGCGAATGCCCGCCTGGCTAGCTACCACCCTCAAGTAGAATATCTGCCGCCAAGCACCTAATAGTGTGTTCCGGCAGCTGTCCTTGAGAGCCAGTACTTCTAGGTTAGCCTGAACAATGACTTCGACCACATCATCACTTACCAACAGGTGAGATAGTGGTCAAAGGCTATCAGGCAGAAAAAAAAAAGTCATCCAGTAAAGTCCCACTTTAGGTGTCCTTATTAACCATAAAACGTCTGATCTGTTTCGTGCAACAGCTACAATCTTGGCACATCTCTATTCCTTATTCTACCCTCTTTAATAGAGAAAAGAGATCACTTGCGAGCGAAGTCCATAGTATAGTACCACCAACTTAACTGTGCAGTTCTCGAGGGCGCTATTGGTCAAGGAAATCAACTACAAACTGTCACAATTTGAGGGAATTTTGTAGTTCTTTTTTCTGCCGCCTGAACAGATAAGTTGGTCGAACTGTTGTCAAAGATAGGTGTCTTTCACCATTAATAATTACTCTTTAACAGGTAGAATTCTGGTAAAAGCTTGTCTACTCGTATCAGCATAAAAAATCTTTTGGTAAACGTGACTCATTTAGCGTCTTGTTTTAGTGAAATTTGACGACGCGTAGTGATTCATGAATCATGATTTACAAGTAATGCGTTCAGCTTACGAGTAACTTACTTCAAACAAAGTTCAACCGCTAAGTAGGTAAAGTTAAGATGGGCAAAAATGTAGGTACTGACATGGTCATAACTTTATATTCAGGTTGTGAAATCAGAACGAAAAATTAAGGTAGAATATTGATTTAAATAAATTTACAGGTTGTTTAGAGGTAGAGGATAACTGAAGAAGGTATTAGATAGACTTGGTAAAGAAAGACTATGCAGTGGCTTAAAATAGGGTACAGCACCACTCAAATTTATTGTACCACGGAATAAAGTGACTCGGTAAAGTGGTCGGTTGGGACTCAGAAGGAAGTCTTTCAATCGGATATAAGGGCAAAGGTGTCTCCATAATTAGAGAATACAACGCACCAATCCTGGAGCAATAAAAAATGAGAAAAGTGACTAGAGATCACTCACATATACGGGTAGGTACATAGGTACATATATACCAGTACTTATATACATTTATTTCATACTCCTCCTCATATATTTCTTTCAAAAGCTCTGATATTCCGACTCAAACCTCGTATTTCAAAAACGATTTAGCTTAACTACGTAGCATGTACTACAATTTATGATATTCGCCAAGATCCCGTGCTACACGATGCCTGAATATTTAGAAAATGGATGACGAAATTTTCCTCAAACACGGCCAAAAATCATACTATTGTCTACTCGAATAAAAAATCTGCATCGAAAACATTTAATCCATCGAGGAGCTGCGATGCCTCGATTCTGACATACATATACATTAGTATGTATATGTGGCTTCAAAATTATAGTATTCCAGTTTTCATTATTATTTATAGTGTTGGTTCCGACACTAATCTATGGAGGTGAAAGTTAGGGATGATAGAAAAAGCAAGAAAGTAGAATAAATGCAGTGGAGATGAGAGCATTGAGAAGCATGATTGGAGTCAAACGGAGTGACAGGATAAGGAATATTAATATAGTGTGATAAGGGAACGATGTGGTGTGAATGGAGATGTAGTGACAAAAATCGAGAAAGGTATGTTAAGATGATTTAGACATGTGGAGAGAATTAATTAAATGAGAATGACTAAACAGATATACATGGGACAAGTGAACGGAAGTGTTAGAAGGAGAAGACCTAGGCGAACGTTCCGAAATCAGATTTAAGACGTTCTGACAAAATACCATGTCCGGAGTACATAAACCGACGCTCATTTATGAAAGGATTGATGAGTGTGGTCGAAGCGAAAGAGATACGTAAGGATCGTAGTAAGTGGAAATCTGGTGTCTCTGCCTACCACAACGGGGAAAGGGCGTGAATTAATGTATGTATGTACTCTTCTGCCATCATGGCCGTTAGGTAAATATCTAATTGACAGGCGGTAGCACGCTACGCGAGCACTCAAGAGAAGAAGGTGCCCTTCTACTATGCTATACAAGCGCTTGTAAGATTTCACCACAGATCAAAAAACCAGTAGTCTTTGCATTTCACCCACATACCCCGTGTACGGCAATCAATATTCAACAGTACCTTATTATCTAAATGCTTGTTATATTTTGTTATGATTATGATATATTCCGCCAATGGCAGATAAATGTCACATCATTAGACATTTGTTTAGATAAAAGGAATGCAGTTTTCTAATAGACATCTTGTTTGTTGTATTATGTTTGCGGCAGAACAGTGAAAAACAATAGAAAATAACGCAGAATAGTGTTTAATGTTTACATTTAGAATATTCCTCCGATGATGGAAGTATACCTCATCGTAGCATTCTTTGAATGTGATATTTTTTATGTGAAATTAGATAACATGCACGTGTGTCATCGAATATGTTTTGCATTCGTCTCTTACGTCAAATATTCAAAGATAATAACAAATATTTACAAATATTTTAAGAAAACCTTAAATTAATATTTTAATAAAACACTCAATTAATATATTTCTAAAAAAACTAGTTACAATTCCACCTAATTTTCCTGTTAAGCCGACGTGACGTAACATATTTTTTAAATATTTGTTATTATTAAATATGGATTTCCGCAAAGTAACGCCTGAATCTATTAATTATATTCAATGGTAATTTTACTAGGTTCTTTTTTAATACAAATACACCTGATGCTAAGTGATGCGCTCGTAGGTAGACAATCTTAACCTAGCATAGGAACTATCTCTAAAGGACTGCTACCGGAAACACGTTAGGTGTTTGGCGGTAGATTTTATACTTGATACAATACAATACAATACAAATACTCTTTATTGAACACCAATTTTTACAATATAATTATGTAACATAGAGACATAAGCTAAAGGATGTACAATGGGCGGCCTTATCGCTAAGTGCAATTTCTTACAGGCAACCTTGATGGTGGTAGCAAGGCGGGCATTCGCAAATACCCTACCAACATGCAAATGACTTTCGTCTCTTTGGCAACAGCTCCGCTTTATACTTTAGATAACTGGTTCTGGTACCACTACAGTGTTAAATCTTCTCGAAGCTGTTGGGTGCAAATAATGTGTTTAGGCATGAAGGGCAGCCTATAGCTAGTGAAGTTACTTAGTGAACGGGACATAACAACGAACGTCGTGGAGTGACGGGCACAGTGCAGTGTTACAGAATGAGGATGATGCTACTCCAACTGTCATGTATAGTACCACCAACTTAACTGTGCAGTTCTCGAGGGCGCTATTGGTCAAGGAAATCAACTACAAACTGTCACAATTTGAGGGAATTTTGAGGTTCTTTTTTCTGCCGCCTGAACAGATAAGTTGGTGGGTCTGTACAGGGAATGGCGTTTATCAATAGGTGTGCGACATATGTCTCCTAACTTCATGATATAAAAAACATCTCGATAAGCTGTGATCGAAATTTCGAGTTTCCATAGTTCCTATTTTGATTTTAAATTATGTGAATGCTGTACTGTACTGTACTGTAACAGCCGACTCGTCCACTGCTGAACACAGCCTCCCCTATTAAGGGGGTATTTGCCATAATCCCCACGCTTGGCAGGCGGCTTGGGGACCGCAGTGTAAGAGTACATTTCTTTAGAAGGTGCTGCTGCCCACCTTCCAGTATTTGTCCCTTAGTCGCCTCTTACAACACCCACGGGATGATATGGGGAGGTGCAATTCTAACCCGGCACCCCACGGGGGATGGAAGTGTTATTTAGAAACATGAGTTTATGACATGTGTCAAATGTATAATCGTGTGAAATTCAGTGACATATTAATAGAATGGGACAATTACATTACGCCCTCTGACGTAATAATATTTACAAAGCTGTATGACGTTGCTCATAGTTTAAAGTTCTTATGTACGTAGTCATACTTACATAACGTTCAGTAGCATAGTGTGACCAACTCAACAGCATAGTTAATGAAGGCCCTGTTAATAAAGGAAAACTAATCGGTCACATCCATGACTTCAATGGAAATAATAGTTATTTTCTGCCACACGCACAGATAAATTTGTGGTTTTAAACACATCATTGATACTGAATGACGTAGTAGGAAATTATTTCCGAATATTAAATTATTGAGAATACTTGTGTTAGGTCTCATCAGCAAGAGTCCATCTTGGTGGGCACCACGACAGTGTCAGATATTCTGCCACGATGCATTAATGTGCAAACACTAATGTCTAGTCGTAAAGGGCATTCTAGCAAGTGAATATACTGGGAAAATGAGACATAAGAACTAACGTCTCGACCTGACGAGCGCAGTGCACCGACTTGCTGAACGAAGATGAAACTGAAACTATAATGGACAGACGTGACACTTACCATCAGACGAGCGATTTATACAACCCATAAAAAAACACCTTTTTTCATTGCTGATCCACACCACAATCTTACCTCATGGTAAATGATGAGGTGGCCGAAGGTATTAACAGGCTTAACCTAGAATTACTGATTCTCAAGTTAACAACAAAAGACAACTGTTTTTTTTTATGTTATTATGACGGAACAAGCTAGAAGCCCACCTGATGAAGATGTTAAGCGGACTAGCCTCTGCCTAGAGCAGATGCATTTCATCACGAGTGACAAATTGCACTGCGCCCGTAACCTTGATACATAGTTGGTTAATCTCATGTGCCTGTTATTCCAATGGGTCTCAAGAACAGCTCCGGGACACACCGTTAGGTGCTTAGCGACAGACTTTCTACTTGAGGGTGGTCGCTAGCCAGGCGGGTATTCGCAAGATGCCCTTCCACTATGCGGTGAAGCTCAAGCCCGCGACGGGATTTGAACCTGCTGCGCGGCAGCAGCGCTCGTAGCGAAGTTTACTTAGCTGGCTAGCTACCACCCTCAAGTAGAAAATCTGTCGCCAAGCACCTACCGGTGTGTTCCGGCAGCTGTTCTTGAGTGCCAGTACTTCTAGGTTAGCCTGAACAACATCTTCGCCCACATCATCACGTACCATCAGGTGAGATAGTGGTCAAAGGCTAACCTATCAGGCATAAAAAAAAAGTCCATTGCCAATGCCACTGAGCCATCACTGCTTCAAACCCTCCCTTAAGTGGGGCCGGAGCCTCCATAGATGGTTTCTCTAACAGCGCTTCAGTTTGCCTTCAATTTTATGGCTAGCCTTCTTTGAAACTGTTACTGGTAGTATACCCACTACCGAATTTTAAACGCAGATAGGACGCAGATTTTTAATGAGCCCTGTTATTAGCCGTTTTTCAAAGCTATTGACACATCTAAGTCAGTAGTACCGTGCTACTCATTCGGGAAATCCAAATGGGTAGATATGGAACATTCCTGATTATTTCTCCGAGAAGTACTATTACGCAATCATTCAAATACCAGAAACGCTTCCTTAGTGTATCCGATACCATATGACCTAACTGTAACCAAAGACATATTATGTAGTAGAATGAGAAGCAGTAAAATAATAATGTATCTATGTAAATATAAGTACTGTTGTGCGTAGCGGGAAGCTGTTTGTCTGAGAACCTACTGCGAGTTATATTTCCTTGGTATCTGTTGGCATCTTTGAATGCTAAGTAAAGATGTTTACGGTACCTTGTCGAAGGTTATTTGACACGTTGGCGATGTGTGGTGTTTTTTTTTGTATTGTGACGGAAGAAGCTGGAAGCCCATCTGATATTTAGAGGTAACTTGCCTGTAATATCAGTTCGTCACTTGTGACTTGTGACTATAACCCTGAGCCATAAGTTAAGTCGCAAGTGCCAATTATAGTAGCAGCAGTATCCTGGATGAAATCGTACGCAAAGAGTTCTACCTGGTATTAAAAAGGATTTCTAATTTTTAATATGTATTCAAGGTTGGTTTACCTAGGTTAAAACGGAGACCTATTAATGTCAGTCAGCGGTCTTGTCTGGTTGTCACGGGTCCCTAGCTCATAAACGCTATGAGTGACAAACCTGCAGTTTAGATTTTATAATATAGTTGCATAATTATAAACTTAATGATTTTAGTTTTCTGAGTACAGTACATAAAAAGGCAGTTGAACAAGCCACTATGTTTAAACATATGAAAAACGACTGCCCTACCCAAAAATTTATACTCTGTTTGACTCAATAATATACTGACTCGTTCACTCAATACAGACATCCAAATCTGTTCAGGCATTAAAATTTGGTGGAATAAAGAAATTAAAACTCTAACAACATAACACTCTTTCTGGGCTCGTGTAAATTATATCGTCATCTTATATACAGCATTATAAGATACAGCTTTTTGGTTATAATACAAATAAATAGCTGTAATAATAATTATTATATTTTAAGAAATAAAGTTTTTTTACTACCGGCGGTATGCCCATATTAACAAAATACTACGTAACAACACTACAGCTACTACAATAAAATATAATAAAATTTACATAGGTACCCATAAGTCGTTGCAGACTCACTGACAGTCCAAATGCTCCAGCCAAAATGAAGTTAGTTCGACATTTTCTTTTTCGTGGTTTGTCTCTAGATATTTTGTTGTTTCAGGTGTTTGTTCATGTCTATGCAAAATTCCCTACCACCATGTACTACAGTTGAAGCATACTCCATAGCGGTATTAGAGACATTGCACTAGATTGCTCGGTCGTTTGTCGTGTCAAAGATGAAAGAATCAAGTGAAATCAGTATCACAATGGCGGCGGTTCCCACACCGGCGCTTGCGTTCCGAGAAGGCGCGGTGTCGAGACAGACTTTCCTTTAAATTCGGAATTACTCATTTAGATCAAGTAACATTAGCGTGCATGTAACGTTGGTTAAACCTGTGTATGTTTGGAATCTATTAGGTTTATATACTATGAAACTATGTAGCTGTATATGGTTTAGTAAGCAGATAAGCATACACATCCTCACGCAGAAACTTTCATATACTTACAATTAAAATATTGGGATGTTCAGTAGAAGTGTGCTGATATATGTATGCTGCTGGTTTCAACTCATATGTTCCACTTACAAGTGTATTTTTCCGTTCTTGGTACAAAATATATCCCGTTTTCAAGCCTTTGAAAAACGTTCCTTTTTGATAACCAATGAAAAGGTGCAAGATTTTAGAGAGTTTATATTGAAATAGGCTTTCAAATAGAGTGAGAATAGCTTAGTGAGTAATGAGTTACTAGCACCAAAACTAAGTTGCAGGTAAAATGTATTGCATTTTTTACTAATCGCATATGATTGTGATTTGTAATAGCTGTGAAGCTATTCAAAACTGATTCAACAAGAGTAAAATAATACGACTATCAGATGTACTATATATTGAACTCAATCCAATTCGTATTTCATACAGATTAGTGACATTGTGATGACTCTGAAATAACTAGGTCTATATTCTAAA
This sequence comes from Plagodis pulveraria, assembly GCA_963890685.1. Lineage (NCBI taxonomy): Eukaryota > Metazoa > Arthropoda > Insecta > Lepidoptera > Geometridae > Plagodis > Plagodis pulveraria. Next base: position 11,762,291 of record OY982971.1, read on the forward strand.
ATTCAGAAGAAGGGCTGGAATCAGGCGTATAGATATTATGTGTATAGTAATAATGTAGTTTAGTTGTTATAAAAAAGATATAAACTTATTAAGCCGACCTCACATAAGTAGGATAAGGGTATATGAAGATGACAACGACTGTATCCTAAATTAAAAGAAATATTACCGGATGCATCGAAGTTTGCTATCCACCACGTGGCCCATTAGTTCGTTTATGATACGAGTTAGCAAGAGCTATCTTTTGCAGACACAATTGATTTTCACTTTCTCATAAAGACGGGCTGATGTGGCGCTCAGTGCCTCTTTTCACTTTGAAAAACTAGCATACATTTTGAAGCAGTGATGACTCAGTGGCATTTTCTATGGACTGCCGTGCCGCGGTCCATGGTTCGAATCCCACCGCGGGCTTGAGCTTCACCGAATGGTGGAAGGGCATTTTGCGAATACCCGCCTGGCTAGCGACCACCCTCAAGTAGAAAATCGGTCGCCAAGCACCTAACAGTGTGTTCCGGCAGCAGTCCTTGAGAGCCAGTGAAATTACAGGCACATGAGACTTAACAACTATATATGTCTCAAGGCGACGGGTGCAATGCAATTCGTGCCTTATGACGAAATGTTTCTGTTATAGGCAGAGGTTAGTCCGCTTAACATCAGGATCAGGCACGAGGCCTCGTGCTTGATCCGTCACAATAACATTAAAATAAAACATTTTTCTTTTTCATATATGAAGTTTTGCTACTAGGCTTTTAAGCAGCGGTCATTAGGAAAACCAAGGGCGTTTTGCATTGCATTCTAATTCCTCTTGGATAGTAACCAATCAAAGAGCATTTGGGTAGCAACCAATACTTCAGTACCACGGCAAACGAACCGTCTGGAGTCCAGACGGGGGGTTACCTTACGCCGCCGTTGATGGCCCATTACTTGATGATTCGGATCACCTTACCCAGTTTCCTGGCATCGTGTGTTCGCACTAAACGGTAGCCGACACCCGGTGGATTTTTCGAATTCCGTGTAAACGATCAAGGTGCTTCCAAGAGTCAGGTTGCGTGGGGCTTATCGGTTTTGTAGGCAAGCCTCAAGTGCGTATGTACCTGTGTGATTACAGTGGCTGTTATAGGTGTCGTATATCTGTAATATTAGAAGTAGGTATAGCTGGCTACATCTATTGTATATAACAGTTTGTTATCTGAACAGGTACGTTCAAAGAAGGGTGATTAGGAATAACATATTTTTAGAGTACAATTTTTTAGTAACATCTCGGGCAGGAATAGAAGCCACCACTGCATAGCTGTAATGTACGCATTACTGTAGTCGTGTTTGAAGAGTATGGGTGCAAAAGAAATTACTTTACAACTTTATGCCTTTGGGTGATGGACGAAGTGCAGTTCGTAACTTGTGACTAACTGTATATATCTATTATAGACAGAGGTTACCAGTCAACTGGCCAAGGTGGACCTCGTCTTTGCATATAAAACAAACTGTGAACGACACCAGTGCAGTGGTATCGTCAACAATATATGATATTTGATAACCGAGCGGTTATGGGTATGGACTGCCATGCCGCACGTCCATGGTTCGATCCCAACGCCGGTTTTAGCTACCACCCTCAAGAGGAAAATCTGTCGCCAAGCACTTAACAATGTGTTTCACATGCAGTCCTTGAGAGCTAGTAAAATTACTTACATGAGACGGGTGAATCTGTTATAGGCAGAGCTATCGCTTAACATCAGGCGGGCATGGTGCTTGTTACCAACCCCAGAGTACCTCATGGTGCATATCCAATTATGCTTTGGAAGCGGGTGCTAGACCATCTAACTTTTAAAATCCATCCGTTTGAATGCACATCGTTTTGACGTTATATAGCGACATCTACCTAAATAGCGTGAGACTATTTGCTTAGGCTGGTAGGTTGATATACAATCAACACTTAACACCAAATCGACACACCAAATGTATAAATTGACTGGTATTCTGGGATTGCGGATTCAAATCTTGCTGGAAGTTATCTTTTGTCGTTCGATATAAAATAAAAGTATCCAATGTGACATTTTAGTGATATCTTATAGAAATCCGCTTATTTGCTTCAGGTTGAAGAAACGACATATCGTCATAGAAAAACTTATTTTAGAATTCAGCATGCTTCGGTAGAATATTGTGCGTTTTATCGGAACGTTTACTCTTTTGACCTCAAGATATGGGAATGACTTTCTACAAACAAAAAGCTCATAATTATCTTCAAATTTACTTTTATTTAAAATAATAATAGTATTTTTTATTTCAGCAAATAAACATACAAATGATATATTAAGGACAATTTAATTATAACTTCAGAAATTATGTTTAATATTTGCACGTCTGCTTGCAGGCTGAATGGTGTATCTACTTGACAAATTGTTAATGTATGATACTGTACTGTATTCTTACAAATAAAATATTGATTGGATTTGATACAAGCCATAGTACTCACAGGCACTTCAAATACTCCAGTACCTATATTGAGTTGAGGTTTCATTTATACGAATACAATTCAGATCAGTCTACTTTCACTAGACAAGAGGCCGTCTTGGTGAGTACCTCTGTATGGCCAGATACTATATGAAATTACTGGGTGAACGAGACACAAGAAATAATGTCTTGGAGTGTTGAGTGCAGTGTGGTAGTAGGTACGCAGCATATTGCAGTAGGGTAGTAGTATTACACTGCAACTGTAAAGGGCAGGCGTGGCGCTTATAGCAATCGGTCTACTTGTCCGTTTCGTCTTTCCATATCTAAAAAAGTACTTGCAAATATTATTATACAGTAAATTCTCTTATTGCTTATTTGTACTGTACTAGCCGGATTTTCCACTGCTGAACACAGCCTCCCATTATGGAGGGTTTTCCCATAATGCACACGCTGGGCAGGCGTCTTGGTGATCGCAGTGTGAGATATCAGTTCCTCCGGTGTGTTAACCTTAGTCACCTCTTACGACACCCAAGAGTAGAAATGAGGGGGGTGGTGACATTCTAGCCCCGCGGGCGTAATTGTATATCTTTTTATTTACATTTTCGTTTCTTTCACAGCATGATGGACTCAGGAGGCGCTGGATTAGAATCACCACCGACTTACCACAGAACCTACGAACAATACGTGCAAGGGGCAGTAGAAAACGGTGGAGATTCCGCCCAAGACCAGACCAGCCCAGAACTAGTCGTCTGGTCCACGTTGCCCTATAGCCTTGACTATAGAGCGCAGTACGACTACAGAAACCCCTATGAGAACAGGGATTATTCTCCTCAGCAGTACGGAAGGGCGCCATTTGCAACGAAAATGGGACAAGCCAAAGCGCTGAAGGAAGCCAGGATACGAAGACCCATGAACGCCTTCATGGTGTGGGCTAAGGTAGAGAGGAAGAAACTGGCTGATGAGAATCCAGATCTCCATAATGCTGACTTGAGTAAAATGCTAGGTAAGTTGTCTTTATTATTTTATATTCAGTTTTAACATTGTATGAATGTCTGTTTTTAGTATTATGTTTTTCCTGTGATAGCTTTGTTGTGTATTTCAGGTGATATTACAAATAACTATTTGTTGTACGAGTCTTTAGTACCATTGTCTACATGCAAAAAGTAAAAGTGTATCCCCTGTAAAACTTGAAACTTTTCCTTTCAGGAAAATATTGTTGTGAACCTTTGAGTGTTGTTTTGGAGGTACTACATGGATATTCTGTATATTACTCCTTATAATTACTATAAAATAACGAAAATAAATCGTAATTAAACTTCCAAAATATTATTCACTTAACCATATAATATTTCAAGCCAATATATTTTAGTATTACATATTTCCAGCCCTCTTGTTGAATAGATGTTGAGAATTGTGGACATTTTACTCCTATGACATTTTACATTACATATGTTTTATTTTGAATGAGAGTACCTTTTTTTAAAAGTAAGGACGTTATACTCTCATCGCGTTTAACGTAACGGTATATTGTTCAACAAAAGATATAAGTCAGTTTCATTCAAGTACTACATGTTTACAGAACACAAATCATAAAAATTAAAACCACAGAAATTAGTGACTTTGCCCACTACAAAACCAATACGTTGTCAATTTAATTTTTTCAAAGATTATTGATTGATGTAACTGATTAAAACACTTAAATCTGTTTGGTTTGATAAGCTAAACAATTATAAATAACTTTATTTTTTATTTATTTAATACTTAATTGCACAAAAAAAAAATTACAAAAGGAGGACTTAATGCTAAGGCATTGTCTACCAGTCATCCAGCGAGGGTGTTTGAGAAGGTGTATGTGCATCAAGGGGTGAATAAATAGGTTAAGTATGCAAAAAGGAAACTACAAGAAGTACAGAAGAAAAAAAAAAAAAGAAAGAAATAAGTTGTTATGATAACTGTAACTACATATAATAAATAAATGCATAGTGCTTTAAGCTGTTTAAAAATCTAATTTAAATTAAACTAAGACCAAAAAGCCTCTAAACGAAAAATCAGCTTAAAAAACCAAGCCGCGATGACTCAGCGCGAAAGGCAATCTTTACTGACAACATTTGAAATTCAAATTTTCTAACTTGAGCTGTCTGAAACTCGTTTAGTTACAAAGTAACTTATTCCAACTGGATATTCATAAATATTTTGTATATGTATATATGTATATATTAGGTATATGTGCTATGTAGAGCTGTATACTGAGTGCACACCAATCAGCATACGATTATCAAATGTTGGTGACAATAACATAGTATTCGGTATCTAAAGAAAATCTAAGCCTATCGGGTACTTTTTGATTCGCCCAACCTAGGCTTGCCCTACAAAAAACCTCTTTAGGCACGAGGTTTCTGCTATTATTTGGCCACGCTCCAAAATATATGTCACAGTGTTCCTAGAGTATAATAAACATAGTCTAAAAAGTATAAGAATAAGCTTCGTAGTAAAATTATATATGAATCTTCTTTAACTTAATGTGAAAATTGGATCCCGCCGGGCGCCAATGACAGCCATGTATGAACTTCACATACTCTGATTAGAAGTCTTTTTCTCTTAGGTGTCCCATTATTTCTTTCGGGTCGGTTCCTGCATGTAAACCTCTTAGAACTGGCCGGCCCGTTTTCCATACAAACGTCGTAGGGTGATCACTCCCTTATTTGAGGATTTAGGTCCAAAATAAAGAATAATACCGATTGATATCGTCATTATCTAGGCTTGTATGATGCTGACATTTTAATAAAATAATTAACTTGAGAATTATGAACCTCGAAATATTTTCATATAAAGTCTTCGAGGCCCATAAATAACAACTTTATTTACTTTTAAAATTTTGGTATCATACAAGCCTAGATAATGACGATATCAATCGGTATTATGCTTAAGTCTGGACTTAAAATCTTAAATAAGGGAGTGATCACCCTACGACGTTTGTATGGAGAAGTGACCGGCCAGTTCAACCTTAATGCCACTTTTAGGCTTTTCTCAGCTGGGAGCGAAAAGAAAACCAGCTGTTTTCTTCTTTTTCGAATTGGCACAAGTACGATTGTGTCGCTCTGTACTCATTCTCATCTTGTGGATTGAAGCGGAAAGCATGTGCTTAGTGTGAACAGAGGACGGAAGATCCCTATCTATAGTAGATTCCTCATAATCATAGAAGACCCCTATCTACATAGTAGATAGGGACCTAGTAATAGACTGTCAACGTACTTTTAAATTTCAGAAATGTACATTAATTACAAAACAAACAAATTTTTTGGACTGCCTGAAGTTCTTAGCGTAAATCATTTGTTGCATTGATGTAAATGGATCTTATACTCTGACAGGTATTTTATATAATTTTATTTTTTATTTTTATCATTTGGAAGACGTCACTGTAGAATAAAGCCTCCCCCTTGGGATTTGCCTTGGTAGGCGTCTTGGGGATCACAGTAACAGGTGTAAAAATCTCAGAAGGCCCTGCTGTCTACATTCCGAAATTTTACCCTTAGTCGCCCCTTACGACATCCACGGGAAGAAATCGGGTGTGAGATTCTAGCCCATGGGATTTTTATTCTTAATAATGTCTCTCACTAAAAGTAGTGTTAATTAAAGATTCTTTACTATCTATACTGTTAGAATACTAGCGGAATCTGAAAACGCAATCACAGATATCAGCTCTATTGCTGTACTCCTAAGCTATAAGCCCCCGTCAGTAACCTCATATTTTTCCACTATACGAGTATTGCTGACTGTTTTTTTCCAACTGGCATTGCTGCGTAACTACTTCTCAATGCAAAGATTTTTCTACGCAATCTAAATGAAGACCTAAGGCCGCATATTTCTGACATAAAAGGTGCACAAAGGCGAATAGAATGTAATACTTATGTCTCAATTAAAACTAGATAGTGATTATTAATTACTAGAAGATTTTATGTGCTGTTTTTATCAAAGGTTCTGATAAGTTGATGAGTGAGCTCATCGCGTAATAGAAACAATGTAATACTTCCTTCCTATACACAAGAATTTCGTATGGAAAGGGCGACTTAAAGCGCGAAGCAGTTGTAAGTTTAAATAAGGAGCTCATTATAATTTTGCATTCATCATTCATCAACAGCTATGACGTTTACCGTTGAACAAATGCAACCCCCATTAGGGCTAGAATGTCCCCTCCTCATCACTAAGCCAGTGTCTTCTAGGAACTGCTATCTTACAATGTGATTCTCAAGATAAGGGCTAGCGTGGGGATCATGTCAAACCCTCCCTTAATCAGAGAGTTTGTCCAGTCTCTCTGATTCAGTACGGACAACAACATCTCTTGCAAAAATTTCACTCTAAACAGTCCATCAAAACAGTCACTGGGGTAATGAATTTAAATGAAGTAATAATAATAAAAGTAATAACTCAAGAAGATTATGCGGAAGTAACAAAAAAAAACAATAATTTTTAAATCTTTTTGTATTAATTATATAATAATTATAGTAATATACAGAATCCTCTATATCTCTTCTTGCAGTCATCTGTTGAATGGTCTAGACCGCACTTAGCACATCTAGCAGGTCTGTAGCAATTCTTCGATGGGTGTCCAAATCCATGACAATGGTTACACTGTTCTGTATATACTTGAATCTCTACAACACAGTCTGAAATATACTTTATACGTTTAAATTCATTCATATTCACCCAAAGCGGTAGTTGAACGAGTAATGGAGGACATTCAGTAAAGTTACTCTTTAGTTCTGTAAAGGTGATCCCCTCAAAGCCCAATATAGCAAGTTCTTCTGATAGACGTCTACGTACATATTCAGGTACTCCAATTATTACTGCTTTGGGATGTGCTTTGACTTGACTCGACTTTCTTCTTGGTTGTGAAAATGATACTGTAGATCCTGCTTCGATAGGCAAACGGCTGAATTGATTATTCAGTACTATGCCATTACTTTTTGGTGCATATTTGACGGCGTCCAAGTTTTTTTGCTTTTGGTAGCCTGTTGAACTTCTTCTACGGTTCTTCTCTGACAAGTTTTGGTTAGATGAACGTCTGTTGGAGTTTGTACTTACAGAATTAGTTTCTTCATTGTCTGTTGAATATTTTCTAGATGTTTTTTTTACCAATGTTGGATGAGATGATTGCCCTTTTGAGTTGAAATCTCTGGTATCGTAGATAGCTTCAGCTGTTACAGTAGAAATTAGTCGTTTGTTTCGTGAAGAACACTTTGTAGGACTCTTCAATATAGGGCTATGCGAAAGTTCACTAACGTCTTTGTGCATATCTTCTTGATTGCTGTAACAAACTGTAGACGTTTGCGGTAAGGATTCACTCAATAAACACAATTAATTGATTGAACTCGTGCGGAGAGAACCAAAGCGAGAAATATACTGATTAACAACACTTGTTTCCGTTTTGCTCGGTACAAGATCGTGAAACACAACTGTAATGTAGATATTATTACATAATATGTTGAACTTAACTGCTATTTTATATTAACCTTGTTTATAATAATCATTATCCTCCTTGTTCCAACTATGTACCTACATTTCAATGAAACAGTATGTCAGTCTAGTCTAGTCTATAGTCATCTGCTTCGAGAAATTGAGGATATATATTATTTTAAGTTTTATTAACAAAATACTACGAACTATATACAACACTACAGCTACTACAATAAAAGTATTTGGACTCATAGGCAGTCCAAATGCTCTAGCCCACTACCAGTTGGCAGCGTGCCCAGCATGCTGGCAGCATTGCCCCGTTGAAAGTAAAGTTTAGTTAAGGTTTATCGATATCAATACAGTCAATGTACATCTTGCTGGATGCTGTTTTAGGGTTCCATACCCAAATGACAACTCGGGGCCCTATTAATGAGAATCCGCTATCTGTCTGTCCGTCTGGCCGAGTATGACACGCGTCTCCAGCTTGTAAATGGACTGAGTTACACACCTGCAATTTAGACATGACGTATAAAACGTTACCCCAAAGACGAATATTAATCTAGACTATAAGCTCAATTACATTAATAATAACAAATATTTTTAAATATTGTAAGAATAAATTAAATTAATATTTTAAAAAATATATCTAGTCTCAATTCCGCCTAATTTACCTGCTAAGCCGACGTAACGTCACAAACGCCACGCATCTAAACTGGAAGAATTTTCGACGCGTTTTGCTTCTACACGAAGCATCCTCAGGAGGTCTTGACTCTACGAGCGCAAGATTCTCTATCGTGAGCTAAGTCAAGAAAAAATAAAACACACCGTTGGGGATTGGTGAGAGATTTTATACATGAGTACCACCTCATGTATAAAATCTCTCTAGATAAAAAATCGTAACATTAAACTCGTTGAAAGGCTTTAAGCTTCATTGTAAGTCAAAGTATTGCTAAATTATTGCACTCTCTTTTTCAATTCAGTTTAGGATGCCCGTTGTGCTCCAAAGTGGTTTGGTTTTATTGTAAGTCAAGGTAATCATCTATATATTGCTACAATATTAAATTGTACAAGTATGTATATACACAATATACAAATTGTCAAGTCAGTTTAAGTCTCCTTACAAATTATGAATTAGTTGGGCTTTATTGTAAGTCAAAAATTACTTGCTCAGTGAGTCAATATAACTATCTACGTATTTCCCAGTTGTTACACAAAGGTTGTCAGCCTGTCACCATTCGCTCAGTTGTCAAAGCTGCTTGGATTTCGGCGTACTATTATAATTACAGCGACCTCTACTTTCTCTCTAGATAAGAGCTACGTGAACCCGGTACAGCCGCCGTAACCGAGTACTGTTGGCCGCAAAAGTGTTTTAAAATTCAAGAGCTAAGGACTTAGGATCGAACTGACGTAGATCGTCCTATAGTTTATATTCCTATGATGAACATAAGAGTAAAATAAGTATATAATGTAAAAGTAATACACATACTCTAGAATCAAGCAAGTGAAAATATGCCAAATTTATGGGTGTTTCCATCCGATTCCACTTGATATTTCTTGCAATGGGACCCACATATTATAAAAAGTACGGTGAGTATAAGTAAAATGGGAATCCATCTCAAAAAAAATAATGAAGTAAGTAAAAAATCAACCAAAGTCATTTTAAATTCTATCGTACCCTGGTTTAGTACACTTAATTTTACACTGGGCTTTCGTTCACCGCTGCACATCCCCTGTTGAAACTAATTTTCGAGTTCTCTATAACATGATCAAGTCTTGGTTTATAATCAACAAGTTTATAGTGGCACTTAATTTGATGTATAAATAAATAAAATAAAAAACGTGTTTATGTAATACGTGTTATGAGAACAGTTTATGTTACGTTTCTATAATATAATCATAACGGCTCGGTGTGGAGAAACTTTTTTTGAGACATACCTACCTATATGATAAATCTAACATTATTCTTTGGTACTTGGACTTTCAATAATAATATCCTCGACCCGTTTCCTAGATATTTGTAACATTAATGTACAAAAAATAAGTTATAATTAATGCAAATGCGACATTTTTAGTTTGTTCAGCATAGAAATATTTGCTTTCAGAAGAACTACGACGTCTGTCAATCTAAGAGTTCTAAGCTCGCTTAAGAATGACTTTAGCTTGGCTACGTGTGCTTCAACAGGTCCATTCCATTGATCTACATAAGTCCAGTGGCACTTAAACTGACTCATAACCCATATAGTTTTATATTCACATTAATAGATCAAGTAGCACTTCTATCGCCGCCATTACAGCCATAGCTCAGATATGGCAAGTCATTATTGCGCCGCGTGGGTGGTGCGATCCTATCTCGTTTAATGAAATAAACTTATAAAAAATAGAAGCAATGCCTTTTGGGATCTAGTATGTATGACAAACTTACAGTTTTGTAACTTTTTTTGGATTGTGACGGAACAAGCGCGAGGCCCTTCTGATGTTTAGGTAACCTTTGCCTATAACTGTATTTCGTTACAAGTGAAGAACTGTAATATAGCACACGATCGAGAAATTCTCGATCGTGCGCTCGTGGAGTCAAGCCCTCCTGAAGATGCTTCGTGTAGAAGCGACGCGTCGAAAGTTCTTCCGGTTTGGCTGCGTGGCGTTTGTGACGTCACGTCGGCTTAGCAGGAAAATTGGGCGAAATTGTCACTAGATATATTTTAATATTTTTTAAGTGTTTTATTAAAATATTAATTTAATGTTATCTTAAAATATTTTACAAATATTTGTAATTATTTAATATGGATTTCCGCAAAGAAACGCCTGAATCTATTCATTATCTATGTTACTGCTGCCGGAACATAATGTTAAGTGCTTAGTGACAGATTTTCTGTAGGTAGGTAGCCAGGTGAGCATTCGCAAAATGCCCTTCCACCATGCGGTAAGCCTCAAGCCGTGGGGGAACGAATCATGGACCTGCAGCACGGCAGTCCAGCTATTACCACTCTGCTATCATTGCTTCAATGGCTTATACAGTGTTAAGTAAACATTTATTATACTTAAGTTATTATTAGAAACGGGGTCTTTACCGTGTTTTTGATTGTTTTTGATATTTTGGCGCTGTTCCAAGCGCCATGATCACGAGTAAACTTGTTTATCAAGGCATTGAAGAGTTAATTCCCTGTAATTGTAAAATCAATAAGGGCAACCCTACTTTAAGCGTATGCCTCAGTGGCAGCTAAGGTATCTCGATATTCATATAGTTGTATGTTAGACGATATTTTTTACAGTTTTTTAAGGTATTCTTTATGATTGGCAGGAATTCATGTATACTTTAAATATCCTTCATAGGAAAGTACGTGAGCATTTCAATAACAATTATTGCATAATAAAACACCTAAAATATATCTAGTGACAACTTCGCCTAATTTTCCTGTTAATCCGACGTGACTTATTTTTTATATATGTGTTATCATTAATTATGGATTTCCGCAAAGTAACGCCTGAATATATTCATTTACTTTGACAGTTGTCACATCCAAAACCTTCCGGGCCATTATTGATATGACAGCTGTCACATTGTAAGCTGTAATATTCCGGCAGTACGCCTGTTGAAAAATATTATACGCTGTTGAAATACTGGGATAAAACTTTCACTAGTTCAACTCTTAAAAACACATACCTACGCAGTTGAACTACCAAAATCCTACTAGTTCAACGGTTGAACCAATTGGTGGTACTAGTAGTTACTCTCATTTACCTTCGCCAAAAATTATGTGTCGTTTTTATACTTATTACTAATTTTTATATATTTATTGACATTTACACAAATTATTGGAGCACGAAACTTTACTCTCGGGCGGGAATAGAACCAGTGTCCCTCGATTTCTTGCCGGGAACATTAACCATTCCGCCAACGGAACATGCTCGACTGAGCCGAATCTTGTATTCTGATTTTATTATTTTTTGTCCCCTTAAAATTGTTAAAAATAGATTAAAATATTTTTATTAGATACTTGATGTAACTAGAAGTTTATGGTTTTCGCAATTTTTTCTTTATCTGTGCTATTAGACGTTGCTTCGTACCAAATTTCAAGATTCTGAGTTCACGGGAAGTACCCTGTAGGTTTTGAATCCCTTGCGAGTGTCGATAATTTGCGGCATAAACGACTGTATCTTTTGATTGCATTTTCTTAGAAGTTTGATTTTTTTCACAGCTCCAAGGAACAGTAGACTTATTTATTTGATATAAATTTCAGCTTCAGATCTCTACGCGTCCCTGAGAAAAAGGGGTCTTGACAGACAGACAGACGGACCAAGTGATCCTATAGGTAAGGGTTCCGTTTTTTACGTATTGAGGTACGGAACCCGTATATCAGTGTTTAAAAAGGTCAAAGTGAAAATAGTAAGTCGGGTAGGATCAGCAAGAATTTCAAGTTCACGAGAGAGTTTTCTAGAAGTAGGTACGTATCTACTAAAAATATAAGTATACTAAAATGACGTGTTTTACGACGTCACCATTGATGTGACATTTACATAACATAGCTTAACATTTAACTTAAACTCTGCACAGGAGTAGGCAGAGTTGTTTTATCACGCGCTTTTCGTGAAACACGTTTTGATCTTACGTCATAGAAGACGAGCCTACAATCAGGCATTGTTACAACTTCGTATTGCTTAGTTTCTGCTAAGCACACTAAATGTCCGACGTAGGTTAGCCTGAACAACATCTTCGACCACATCATCACTTACCATCAAGTGAGATAGTGGTCAGAGGCTAACCTATTAACCATAAAAAAAAGACATGAGAACGAACTCAGGACCAACGTTTTAGTTTAACCAAAAATATTTAAAGCAACTAAATTTATTTTATCCTTAGAACTTTTTGTTTGGTATGACAAATTAATATATGAATTGAATCAATAAAGTTCTGTCCGCCTGGCTAGCAACCACCCTCAAGTAGAAAATCTGTCGCCAAGCACCTAACGGTGTGTTCCGGCAGCAGTCCTTGAGAGCCAGTGAAATTACAGGCACAATGAGAGACTTAATAACTATGTCTCAAGGGGACAGGCGCATTGCAATTCGTGACTTGTGACGAAATGCATCTGTTTTAGGCAGAGGTTAGTCCGCTTAACATCAGGTGGGCCTCAAGCTTGTGCTGTCAGGGAAACATAAAAAATAAGTTGCACGTTACTACAAAAATTAAGAATTGCGCAGTACTAAATGATTCTTGATAATGTTATGGAACGATTTTTAGTTTGGGAATACCAACGTAATCGCATAAACAATTTCCAGGAATAACCGAGCAGCTGAGATATATACCTAAATCATTTTTATTTAACTCTGTTTTATGGAAATATACCTAAATTTATACATGTTTGTTGACTGTATGTATATAATTCCTAATGTGGGTATTTATTTATTTATTCGGGAAATCCAAGAGCTGAAGTTACTCAATATATAATTCTATAGTAACAGAATGCTAATTATAGGTTTTATGTGTAGTGACAACATATAAACAAAATGTGGGAATAACAATATCGCATATGAAATACATTTATGTAAAAAGTATCTTAAATACATTGAAAAAAGTATGAATAACTAAAAATATCATGTTTTTTTATGTAATTGTGACGGATCAAGCTCGAGGCCCACCTGATATTAAGCAGATTAAGCTCTGCCTATAACAGATGCATTTCAACACAAGTCACGAATTGCACGGCGCCAGTCACTTTGAGACATAGTTTTTAAGTCTCATGTGCCTGTAATTTCACTGGCTCTCAAGGACAGCTGCCGGAACACACCGTGCTTGGCGACAGATTTTCTACTTGAGGGTGGTTGCTAGCCAGGCCGGCATTCGCAAAATGCCCTTCCACCTTGCGGTGAAGCTCAAGCCCGCGGCGGGATTCGACCCATGGACCTGCTGCGCGGCAGTACATAGCCAATGGCACTGAGCCATCACTCCTTCGAAATTGTCTTACAATCAAGTTTAAACATGATAGTCGAGCGGTAGCAGCTATAAGCACTACTGTGTTTAGGCACTGTAGCAGAGACTGCAGCAAGTGAAATTACTGGGTGAACTTGACATAAGAACGTCTCGGAGTTATGAGCGCAGTGTAGTGTCAAACGGAACGTGACAGTTGACACTGCAACTGGAATGGTCAGGCGTGACGCTTACCACCACGCAGGTAAATTGTTTGACTCAACACTCGCCCACATAAAAAAGAATACGGGCAGGCCTTTAAATTAACATCATATAATTTCCATTGCAATATTATATTAATTTGTGTGCATAAACCTGTACTTACGCACAAAAATGAATTAAACTTATTCTACAGTTGTAGAATAAGCTTTGTTACAAGTCCTCCGGTTGTATGTCGTCAAAATGGGCCTATTTAGAAGCTCGCGTTGATATATTTACAGGTGGTATGCCTTTATTAAGATTGAACTGGCCGGTCAGTTTTCCATACAAATGTTGTTGGGTGATCACTCCCTTATTTGAGATTTTAGGTCCAGATTTATGCATAATATAGTATTGACCATAAAATATACCTTACTTTTACGGCGGTTTATATACGGTGATTATCACTATAACGTACGACTTAATCAGCCTTATCAAAAGTCAATATTTAAGTAAGACCACAAAATACACCTTAAATGAAGACGAAAAGAAACATTCGCTTTCACTGACCTCGTTTAACGCCTTCTAGTTGGAAGGCGTTTTTGTACATATTTACGTTTGGTCGGTTTTTCGCCTAATACCATATCAATTGGCCGTCATTAGGGCGCTTTTGACTTTAGATTTTTCTCAGTGTATCCTAACGAAATTTTAAAAAGAAAATTAAATTGAAAGTTATAGACCTTGAAAACTTTATATGAAAATGTTTCGAGGCTCATAACTCTCAACTTAATTATATTTTAAAATATCGTTACGATACAAACCTAGATAATGACGAGTTCAATCAATATCATGCTTTATTTTGGACCTAGATCCTCAAATGAGGGATTGATCACTCTACGACGTTTGTATGGAGAACTGACCGGCCAGTTCACCCTTAACAAAATACTACGAACTATTTTAAATAATACCACAGCTACTACAATGACAGCATTTATATAACCTGCAAGTCATTGCAGACTCACAGGCAGTCTAAATGCTTCAGTCCAGTACCAGTGGACAGCCTGCCTAGCATGCTCGCAGCATTGCCCCGTTTTGGATTGCAAGTTGATAGTCGGATTTTACTGTTGCTGCACATTGGGGAGCACAACAAGACTTTAACTATACGGTAGCGGTATTTAAAGCGCTGTCAAATACTGAATTTTTCACTATCGGACTACGTAGGAGTGAAAGAGAGGCAGCGATGTCGAAATCACGATCAGTTTAGGTAAAATCCGAAAGAAAGCTTGATAACACAAAACTATAAACGTAAATCGAAAATATAACTTTTCTTGTCCTTCTAGATAAAGTTTTGCTATTTAATTAATATAGTTTCATACACATTCATACGTAAATAATTAAGATATTTACGTTACAAGTTTAATTTAGAGTCAACTTTGCAATTTTATTCTATCGAGAAAATTTAAAGGAAACATGTTTCGGACCTTTCTTGGCCTTAGATAATGTGATCAAGATTAATATCTAATTTTCTTCCTGCTACAAACTAAACACCTTTTGCTAAAAATCTGTTCAAGTAAAGCTATTTAGCACTTGTCAGCGCCTTACGATAAAATTCAAGGATCATCTTCACTTCACATGACAGCTGTCAAACTTTAAAAAGAACGAAAATAAACTAAATATTTCGCCATGAATGGTGTAACGTACAATCAATTAATAAATTACTCATACTTAGCATACCTAAATATCGTATATTGACCGTTATGGAAGGGTTTTCCCATATTGTTTTATCAAACTTGACACACTCGAATTGTAGGCATAACTAAACTAGCCATAATCCCATATGAATGTAATTACGAGTTCATAACAATATATACATCATAAATCCCTATATTAACTACTTAAAGACCTTGGCATGTCAAGATCAACAGTAACTTCAACCATCTAGATCCATCTTCATTCCATCCTGGAACGTGTAACTAAGGGTGCATTGCATTTGAAGTTTAATTCGCCAAAAACGCTAAAAACGATCACACTCTCAAAAAGTTGTTCCAGATGGGTCTTGGCATTATTTTCGCCATAAACGCTATGAAGCTACTGGAACAGTTAGAATTACCTACATCCAATGTCAAATGTGACAGAAGTGGCATATTTTAGTGGCATTATCAGCGTTCTTATCCTAAATGGAACAGGGGAGAACAGTTACAAACGCTCACAGTGATCACAACCATAGACGCAGAATGTGATCAAAATTATCGAAAATAACGTTATAAGCGTCAAATGGAATATACCCTTAGGCGGCATTTGTAGGACCCTACCCAATTTGGTTAGGCAAGGGAGGAGGCTCGTGCGGTGAAGGGGAGCATTGATGACATCGTAAAGGGGCCCCTTAACCCTACTCCCTGGGTTGCAAGTCCCAGGCCCCTCTAACCTCTGCAACGCTATACACCCGACACCCGCACGGTGAATCCATGGTGCAATGCTAAGTAATTTGTCTCTCAACAGTTAAGTTATTTATTATGCAATGCTGGATTGTCAGTGAAGTAGCAAGCTAAAATGTCATGCCTTCATCTCTTCCCGTGGCTGTCGTAAGAGGCGACTAAGGATAAAATATTGGAAGGTGGGCAGCAGCGTCTTCTAAGAAACGACTATATGCTGTGATGTCCAAGACGGCTGCAAAGGGTGGGGATTAAACTAACTTAACGCCTCCTTAATAGGGAAGGCTCTTTTCAACAGTGGACAATCGAGCTGATATATATTACTTGTATTGAAACCTGAGGAAGCGATGTATTCTAGAATTGTTTCGAAGATACGAGACGCAAACACAATTTTTCACCGCACTACAGCAAGTAAATGCTAGGTGCAAGAACCAGCGTAAATAAATTAGAATATTTGTATTTCATTCCATTAAAAATATAAAGGGAAATAAATATAATCGTTAGTATTGAAAACTGTTTTGTTTTTTAACTTTTTTAGTGGGTCAAATTTTCGAAAGCTTTTCCATGCTAGCGGATATTAAGGGTTATGCACGCATATATCGAATTATTTACAACACCTTTTTGACTTTGTGAGGTGAAAAAATATATCGTAAAGGCTGTATTCTTCAAAAGGATTACTGAATGACGTTTCGTGGTAATATGTAACAGGGGCAAACCTATTCCGAGTGGATGTGTGAGAGTGTTTCGGTGTGAGAGAGAGTCCCCCTCAATCACTTAATCTCACACCGAAAAGGTAGTCAATCATGCAAAGCCCTAGAAAATTAAAAAGCGTGTTCTTGTCCATTTCTTCTCCTGGGGTTAAAGTCATGTATCATGTCTGGGAAGAAGTGATGTATGCGAAAAATTTCAAGACCTTCGACGCACCACGTCTCCCCCATTACCTGCTTGACCTTGGGCTACCATACCAATCAGCTAAATTGCTTACCATCTACGGCAGACCCTTGCTGTGATAATGACATCCTTGTCACTATCTACATACTTATGGCTCTTAATTAAATGGTCGAACCATAACTTACGTAGACACTAGCAGATAATCTGTGACATAACCTAGGATTGAGTCAGTGGTGTGATTTGAATAGGATTTTGTATTCTAATTGTTTCGGGAATTAGTTTAATTTTGCTATGAGGCCTGAAAGGTGACGCCAGAGTCTTGCCATTTTTTTTTATGTACAAGTATATGGTAGCTGACTGTTTGTAATGTATTTTAGAATATTATTTTTATCGAACTATATACTTGCTGTCCTACATAACCTTGTAGCAATTAGACACTCGTAGCTATCAAATATTTATAGCAATCAATATTTCGGTATTATGTATATATTGTATTTATGTAGGTTAATACAGGGTGTCCCACGGATATGGGAAAATTATTTTCAAGTGGGTTTATTTATTAGTAATGGTTAGTATGATAATGTCAGTTGTATGTCCTTACCGGCATTGTCAGTTTTTAATTTTTGAGAACAAAATTGCACATCAAATGTTAAAATTCATGGTCTTTCTTTTATTTCTGACCCTATATTTAGCAAAAAATATCCTTGTGGTGAAATCTTTCGATCGGTATGATAAAACTACAGATGATTTTTTTAATCGTGTAACGGGTTCGATTCCCGATTCAACCATGTAATTATTAGGTCCTTACATATGAAATTGGCGTTTTTCGTACTGGCCACTTTAATCACGAATTTCTCCTCTTTGGTAAGGAATTCCAAATTCAAATTTGTACAGCTATAGACTCATGTATTTGTGCTTCGATGATCGTCATTCATTTGTTTTTTTTCTTCTGTTTTTTTCTGTTTGCGTCACTCATTTAACAAAATGGAAAACCTTAAATATCGCATTATTTACGAGTACGAGTTCCGCCGTGGCACTAGTGCTGCGGAAACAACTCGAAGGGTGAATGATGTGTATGGCGGTCGTGTTGCAAAAGAAAACACAGTTCGTTTTTGGTTCCAACGTTTTCGTTCTGGAAATTTCGACCTGCAGAACAAGCCCCGTGGACGGCCTGAGACTCAAGTTGATAATGAAGAGTTGAAGGCTATTGTGGAAGCGGATCCATCGCAAACCACGTCCGAGTTAGCTGCAGGCTGCGATGTTAGTGATAAAACTGTTTTAATTCACTTGAAGCAAATTGGGAAGATTAAAAAGCTTGAAAGGTGGGTACCTCACAGCTCCTGACTTTTCTCCTTTTGTATTTAGTCAATTCACCGTCTGTGATGTTAAGAAGAGCGTACTTTCCATTTCTTCGAACGCTGTTGGTGCGGATGGAATCAGTCGTAACATGCTGATTCCCATTCTTGATTTCATTCTCCCTGTTCTTTGCTATATACTAAATTTTTCTATTACAAATGGCGTATATCCATCTTTATGGAAGGAAGCCCATGTTATTCCTCTTCCTAAAAAATCTAATCCAAAATCTTTTGCAGATTACCGTCCCATAAGTATCCTACCTTTTCTATCAAAAGTACTAGAACGACTTGCCCATAATCAATTGAATTATTTTCTAACAAATAACGATCTATTGAATCCCTTTCAATCCGGCTTTCGTCCAGGACACAGCACAGTTACTGCACTTGTTAAAATCACTGACGATATACGCCTAGGGATGGACAACGGTCAGCTAACTGTGCTGACACTCTTAGATTTTAGCAACGCTTTTAACACTGTTGACTTTGACATCCTTCTTTCAATTCTTCGCTCTAACAACATATCTCCAACGGTGATTGACTGGTTTCATTCTTACCTGTACGGTCGCCAGCAGCGAGTTCACCTCGATGATTCTTATTCTTCTTGGTGTGGCACGTCAGCTGGTGTACCTCAGGGTGGCGTCTTATCTCCTCTTCTTTTCGCTATTTTTATTAATTCCATATCAAAAAACATATCTTCTTCCTACCACCTCTACGCAGATGATTTTCAATTATATTGCCAAGCACCTCTCCTCAAATTGTCTGAAGCAGTAGCAGCTATAAATAAAGATCTCCTTCAAATATCAGATTGGAGTAAAGCTTATGGGCTTCATGTCAACCCATTAAAAACACAAGTCATTGTTGTTGGCAGTTCACGTATGATTAGCAGAATCGATTGGGATGTATTGCCGAAGGTGACGTTGGACGGGGTTACTGTTCCATATAGTGCCACAGTAAAAAATCTTGGCATAATTATTGACAATTGCTTAACGTGGGGACCGCAGCTAGCTGAAACCAGTCGCAAGATATTTGCTTCTGCAGGTGCCTTACGTAGACTTCGCAATTTTCTACCAACTACCACTAAGATTGCGCTTGCACAGTCTCTCTTACTTCCTATTATTGATTATGCTGATGTCTGCTACCTCGACCTCACAGAGGATATGCTAGATAAACTTGAGCGCCTCCAAAACTTTTGTATTAGGTTCATATTTGGCTTGCGCAAATATGACCATGTCTCCGAATTCCGCACTAAGCTCAAGTGGCTCCCTATTCGCCTTCGTCGGAATGCTCATATTTTGTCCCTACTTTACAGTATTCTGTTTAATCCTTCTTCACCGCGCTACCTCAAGGAACGTTTTAGTTTCCTTTCCAGCACTCATTTATGTTCTTTACGGTCGTCAAATAATCTGACACTTGAAATACCTGAGCACAGGACAAAGTTCTATGACGAATCATTTTCCACTGAAGCTGTACGTTTATGGAACTCGTTGCCGATCGAAATAAAACGTGCACCCTCTGTATATGTATTCAAAAACCTGGTTAAAACTCACTACCTTTCTTGATAACTATCACGCTGCTACTACTATTGTAAAACTAATTCCATTGTTTTGTGTGTTTAGACTCAAGTCACTGCAAATATTGTAATAATGTAACATTATATAATGTACGTATATCTGATGTTTTATGTATGAATAGTTATACTTAAATATATATTTATTTATTACATTATACATTTTACTTTTTTAATATATATATATATATATATATATATATATACATATACATATTTATTTATATATTATTATATTTATTTTAAGATACTTTGGTTTGTGAAATTATAATTTTTATGATGTAGGTAATTTACGTCTTAATTAATTTATTGTCCGATTCTTGTGTTGGAAATTATTGTTTAATTTTTATTATTATCAGTATTGTTAAAGATATACCTCCGTGCATATATATATTTATAAATATCCCTTTGTATAGGGTTGTCTGGAAGAGATCGCTCTCAGCGATAAGACCGCCCATTGTCACACCTACTCTTACTTATTGTTTTAAGTTATAAATTTTAATGTGTCAATAAAGTGTTATCTATCTATCTATCTACCTCACGAATTGACTGAAACAAACCGGCAAACGCGCGTCGACTGCTGCGTTACATTACTAAACCGGCACAATAATGAAGGTATTTTAAACCGAATCATTACCTGTGATGAAAAATGGGTTCTTTACGATAATCGGAAGCGCTCAGCGCAATGGTTAGATCCTGGCCAGCCAGCCAAATCCTGCCCCAAGCGAAAATTAACCCCAAAAAAGTTACTTGTAAGCGTTTGGTGGACTAGTGCCGGTATTGTTCATTACAGTTTTTTCATCTGGCCAGACTATTACGGCTGATGTCTATTGTCAGGAATTGCAAACCATGATGGAAAAGCTAGCGGCTAAACAACCTAGGCTGGTCAATCGCTCCACGCCACTGCTGCTTCACGACAACGCTAGACCACACACTGCGCTACAGACGGCTACTAAATTAGAAGAGCTTCAATTGGAAAGTCTAAGACATCCTCCGTACTCCCCGGACCTTGCTCCAACAGATTACCATTTTTTTCGAAATTTGGATAACTTCTTGCAAGGGAAAAAATTCAACTCCGATGGGGCAGTCCAAATCGCCTTCAAAGATTTTATTGATTCCCGTCCGACTGGTTTTTTTAGTAAAGGGATCAATGAACCTATGAGATGGCAAAAGTGCATAGAAAATAATGGTTCATACTTTGATTAATTAAATATATTATATTAAAAAATATTCGACTTTTTGTTCTTCCCATACAAAACGCCAATTTCATATGTAAGGACCTAATATTGAAATATCTATGAATGCAGTTTAAATTGTTTTTAAATTTAAATAATGTCTTCTTTCAGTGAAATGTTCTATCTAAAATATTCAAGGTACTTTCCCTCCATGTGGCATCGCCGTGGAACGCCCTGTATATAAGTCGATGCATATGAATTTGTCAACGATTACTGTGACGTGTTGTTGTTACAATTTTCTGCATATGATATAATTACGAAGCAATGTCATATTTATTTAAAATTCTTTGACATAAATAATAAATATTAATAAAATATGGAGATGGTTTGTTATGAAGCGATGATTTATTTTTCCTTTTATGGTTATCGGATAAATTATAGTTTATTTTTTCCTGATTGAGATATGTGTCAGTTACTGTGGTATTAATGTGGACGAGATGTTTGACATGACTTTTTTTAATAGAAATAGGTAAGTACATATATTTCACGGTATACTATTACTATTTATACAGGGTTATTGGTAAAATGCTAGCAACCTCTTAGGGTTGACTTCTGCTAGTCCCAAGAAACATTTTGTTAGGGCATTATTTTTTTTTATTTTTTTAATTTTAATACATACTCCGCCAAGCCAAGAACGCCCACCGCAGCAATACCGGACCGCGCCGTGGTCCATTTGAATAGAGTTTTGAATATTCACATCTAATAATAATAACAGTGACTTATTCCTTGTAGAGAGAGTTCCTTGAAATTAATTTTAAAAATCTTTTTTTATGTTCTTGTGACGGAACAAGTACGAGTTCCACCTGATGTTAAGCGGTTACCTTACCACTGCCTATAACAGATGCATTTCATCACAAGTGACGAACTGCACTGCGCCCGTCACCCCAAGATATACAGTTGTGTAGTCTGTAATATTACTGGCTCTCAAGGACTGCTGCCGGAACACACTGTTAGGTCCTTGGCGACAGATTTTCTACTTCTCTCAAGCACATCTCAAGGTTGAGTTTTTGGTTGATTACGCCTCGCTAATATTTGACCATAAAAATATGTTGCGTTCCAGGGTGTAGTTTAACGATAGAAAAAAAAGTGGAAAGTGTGAATCGGGCCTTACTATTTTAGGGTACCGCATCTTAGCAGCCTGTATATAGAAAAAAAAACTGTTTGTTGGTTTTGATCACGACCAGGCTCACACCGCATTTAAGGTACAAAGGTATATGAGAAAAAATTATAACTTTAGGTACTTTGTAGCTTTGTACCTTAAGTTATAAGTTTTTTCTCATGGCATGGCTAAATACACGATTTACGGATTAAAATATGAGTAAAACATGATTCAATAAAACGCAAGTTTATTTATTATTAATTAAATAAATAGATACGGATGGACTGAAGTAAACGAGATAGTAAATCTCACAAACAGTTTCATCTTGAAGGAAACTTGTATAAATTTATAATTATTATGTCGTGAAATTGTTTAATTCATTTAGTACAGCAGAATTTTAAAGAGCGGCAACATAATTTTCTAATAACATTTATGTTACATAACCTAACTTCACTATACTGGTCGATGGTTTCTTCTTCTTCGGTCACGCCAATCCTTATCAGTTTACAGACTTAACTACAAACCCACCAACTTATCTGTTCAGATGGCAGAAAAAAGAACTACAACATTCCTTCAAATTGTGACAGTTTGTAGTTGATATCCTTGATCAGCAGCGCCCTCGCCAACTGCACAGTTAAGTTGGTCGTACTATATTCACTTGCAAAGGTGCGCCCCTCCATACTTTTTGGGTGTAGTTACCTACATCACAGATTCACAGATCAGAGAAACAAGGGAGATTTGCGTACACATGCAAAAATGGGTTTCACTTCAGCCTGTAGCTACGGTCACTAGTTACACACACATATACAGCTATTAATGCACTGATCCATTACGTTATCGGAAGAACTGATTCGTTTGTTGATTTGTACTAAGCGCGCAAAGTATTTCTTACAAGCAAGCCTGATTTAGGCTTCCTTGGCAGTCGGGTAATAAATAATAAACAGTAATTGTGTACTAGCCTTTACTTATTAACTATATACTTGGTAGATACGCAAGCCTCCCTTTCACTTATCCACACATATACAAATACCTAATTAAGCATTAGTAAGCTTAGATTACTCCCGTCTGGCATATCTGAGACATTTGCCTTAAAGCCTCCGGTTTTTGGCCATATCTGGGACAGTTACGGCCATTTTTGGCATGTGGCCAGTTTTTACACCGTCCCATATAGGGCATCCAGTCGTTAATGGTAATATTAATCTTGATGTTTGTATAATACTGTATAATGTATTAGCTGCTAAATTATACGCAGAATTTTAAACTTTACGTGACATTTGTAAAGTTCAAATTAGTTTGACACAATGGTCTCTGTAAGGATTCAATAGTCAGGGCAAAAAAGGGGGTAGTTATCAAAATGGTATTATCTTAATATATTTTTGGCCATTTCAGGGTTGTGTCATTAATGTAAAAATATCTGATGTTCAGTAGTTAAAATTTGAGTGATATGCTATCGATGGATGGGTACCGTAGATAGTCTATGGATCTTTTTAAAATTTTAGGTGAAGGACAAAAAAACTATCATTAAAAACTACATGGAGTCAAAACGGAACTTTTTTTTAGTAATTGCAAAATTTGAAGCTTTGGGTTGTTGCTATGGGGTTTTAAAGATTTCGAGTTGAGTCTATTCAATTTTCAAATGAGCGATAATAAGAGTTACTGTCAATATTATTACTTAAATAGCTGTGGATTACCTAGTAGATGAGATAAAGTTATTTGTTGTTTTATGAGAAAAAGTTTTTTCTTTCATTGTTACTTTCTTTTAGGGTTGATGTAACAAAATAATATTTATATCAAATATTAGACATATAAATGATTACCGTGAAATGGACTCAGAATTTAGGTAACTATTTATTTAGGATACAAAATTAATATAAATAGAAAAAGCATGAAATATATTTAGAATTATAGAAATATAACGACCGCACTGTCTCCTATGAAGGTTAGAATATCAAAATTAGAGCATGAAATATGTGTTTCATCCAGCAGCTTCGATGGCTAAGCAGTTGTGGCGTCAGGTGTGTAGAACCGCGGAAGCGGGTTCAAATCTCACTCGAATTCAAAATCGTGCGATCGAAAGATAAAAAGACTTCTAGGTTAGCCTGAACAACATCTTCGACCACATCATCACTTACAATCAGATAAGATAGTGGTCAAAGGCTAACTTACCAGGTATGAAAAAAACAATAAATAAAGATTTGTGGGTAGTACAAAGTTAGTGTTTATATTTAAGCTACACAAAACTCGTCTTAGACAAACATAACTATTAAAAAAATTCTGTGCACAGGGCGCATCTTTACAAAGAAGGTAAGTCTGTATCAACCATGTTGTAATGAAACTTTTTCTACATTATTTCGATAAAAACAATTATTTCGATAGAACCATTTCGAAAGGGAAAAGATAACTTCCAGCGGGACTTGAACACGCACGCCAGAAAACCGTCCTGATGCATTTCCAATTATGCAATGGAAGCGGGTGCTAGACTATCGAATTTTTCCATCCCTTTCAATGCACTTCTTTTTGGTTTTGGCGACATCTACCTAAATAGCACAAGACTATTTACTTACGCTCGCTAGTTACTTACGGCTGGTACGTTGTTATACGACCAGCAGTTTATAGTACTACCAACTTAACTGTGCAGTTTTCGAGGGCGCTACTGGTCAAGGAAATCAACTACAAACTGTCACAATTTGAATGAATGTTGTAGTTCTTTTTTTTGCCGCCTGAACAGATAAGTTGGTGGGACTATACACCAAATCGATGAAAGAGCATTGATGCATGCTTAGCGAATGCTAAGCACATTTCGGGTGGAAAAAGATAACTTCCAGCGGGACTTGAAACAGTATTCAACAACAAAAATACAATATTTCTCTTGGCAGAACATATCTTAATACAGAATGGTAGACATGGTTCCATATCACGTGCCAAGGCGCCTCGCCTTATTTAGTCAAGCTAATTGTCAGTCACATTGATGACGGTATGAGCTCCATTTGACAGTTATTAGGTAAGTATACAGTTGGTACAGTCACTAATTCACGTCCAGGTACAACAAGAAACTACACAAGCAATTTTAACAAAAGAACAACCGACTTCGACCATTATTATAGGCATAACTCAAATACTACTGGTGAGATCTCACTCAAATTTCCATGGGACAACATATTGTGACGGAACAAGCTCGAGGCCCACCTGTTGTTAAGTGGACTAACCTCTGCCTATAACAGTTGCAATTCATCACAACTCACGAATTGCACTGCGCCCGTCACATTGAGACATAGTTGTTAAGTCTCATTGTGCCTGTAATTTCACTGGCTCTCAAGGACTACTGCCGGAACACACCGTTCGGTGCTTGGTGACAGACTTTCTACTTGAGGGTGGTAGCTAGCCAGGCGGGCAATCGCAAAATGCCCTTCCACCATGCGGTGAAGCTCAAGCCGGCGGTGGGGATCGAACCAGGGTACTGCGGCACGGCAGTCCATAGCTAGGTATTACCGCTCGGCCATCATTGCTTGATGACAAGCACCAGCTTTCAAATAAAAAAATCTTCAAAACCGGTACAGCCTCTAAGGAGTTATGAGGTTACTGACAAAAAAATGCAGTCGAATTGAAAATCTCCTCCTATTTTAGAAGTCTGTTAAAAACACCTTGTGACCTGTACAGTCCTTTTCACTCAGAAAAGCGCGCCACTCTTTATTTTTGGAGGGTAGTTGCAACTTCTACTGCCTACCCAAGTGACCTATTATACATTTTTGCCTTTGACAGTGCACACAGACAGATTGTGCAGTCGTGACGTGGTGTAGCTAAAGCGCTCGTATCGTAGCTGTCTTAGTAGTTATTATCCGATCAACTAAATTAATCAATGTCAGCTGCGCTCATTAGTTGGATAGGTGGCCGTTAGCAGCATTACTAATATGCGCTTTCGTGCTTCGGAGGGCACGTTAAGACATCGTTTCCAGTTGTTGTCTTAGGATGGCAGACGTTATGGCATTTAGCGAATGTCCGCCTAGCTGATTACCTCAAGTAGAAAATCTGTTGCCAAGCTCTTAACGGTATGTTCTGGCAGCTGTCCTAGAGAGCCGGTAATTCTAGTTTATCCTGCTGATAACAGCTTCAACCACATCATCACTTACCTTCAGGTAAGACAGTGGTCAAAGGCTAGACTATCAGCTATAACTTAAATGATGTAACCTTGTATAGTAGGAAATCAGATCTGCGCACCTCCTGATTTCCCCCAGGACTGCTTGATGCCTCCCATATAGGCTTCACCATTAAGGTCCTACTTACGATCAACCAATTTACCACCCAACACTGAAACATGCAATTGTGACACTTAAATCTCAAGTTATAGAGATGTTATCAGCGGCGTGTTAAAGTTTGCGGCATTATTTATCAGATGTGACAAACTGAATTAATTGTATTATTATTGGTAACGTGGCCTGAATAGTTAATGCAGTATATAGACAGTATGGACAGTAAGATCTTTTTATAAAACTCAGCAGTGACTATGATTCTGATAGCGGCTGAATTCAAAACCATTTTCGCTCATAATTTATTTTTTAGCTTGTTTCACAATTATTTCAGTGGCGATCTTTAGTTAAATTCAACTTAGTTGTAGGCTATTATTCAAAGTCAAAGTCAAAGTCAAAATCATTTATTCAATTTAGGCGTCGACGACGCTCTTATGAAGGTCAATTACAAATTTTAGTATTGATATATTCTACATTGTACTGCCACGTTCAGCAAATAAATTGTATAAAGCCACTGCGAGAAGAACGGGCAATATGATGTTATATAATGTTGTAAATAAATAAATTAGTAGCATGGTTTGATGATTAGGGGATAATTTTGATTAGTTGCCTATCTAATACCATAGGCATCCTATATTCTTCTTTCTATATAAATAAATATATTACGACGGTCATGAATTTTATTTCATACTTTGTTTGTGGTGGAAACGGTTTTATTTACGTTTTTGAAGTGTCATGTTATATATAGTGAGCCACGACTTCATAAATTCACAGATAACGACAAACAGATCCATCAACTTATCTATTCAGGTGGCAGAAAAAAGAACTACCAAACCTCTAATATTATGAAAAATTATCATGACTAGCAGTGCCCTCATGAAATGAAAAATTAAGTTGGTGGCAATAGAAACATGTTCTACTAGTAAATCTGTGTCCATAGTCCATACTGTATTTCTAAGGTTACCATGAAGCACGCCGTAGTCGGTGCTTTTGGTTTAGGTTTCCTAGAATAGTTTTGTGTGTATTCTACGCGTTGCCGAAATGCTACCTTCGAGGAATCGGTCGCTCGTGATGTATTGTCTAGTTCCTACGAGTTTTAGGACGATCTATGCATTTTACATGAAATGTGTGAAACTGGGAAAAGGTGCTACGGGCTGCACAGATTGCCACATACACTTGATATTTAGGGTTCTGTACTATAAAACAGGACCTTATTACTAAGCCTCGTCTGTCCGTCCGTCTGTCCAACCTTTGACCTTTTGAAATCAAGTTTGAGGCTAGCGATTGTGATTTTTATTTTTTCCATGATTGCAAAAGGTTGATAAGCTTTATCTTAGGAATGGTAATAAGTATCTGATTGATATTTTCACAGATTAGGTGTTAGTACAGTGTATTTCCTAATAAATAATATTACTAACAAAGTCGAAAATTAAAGGGTACCCCCAGACAAAAACGTGTTTATATAAACGTTTTTTTTCTTCTTGCCTGTATTTATTACCGTTTTAACGATAGTAATACATACAGGCGTCAGACTTGGTGTGATTATAGTCCAATATCTAACGTAAAACAAGAATTACTAAAAACGGAGCGATCGTAGCGAAGTTTGCTTAGCTGTTCTTAACCGATCAGCAAAGTAACGCAACGTCAGCCACGGTCATGACTTGGATGGGTGACCGCTAGTGACATTACTACTGAGCGCTTCCGTGCTTCAGAGGGCACGTTAAGCCGTCGTCTTCGAATGGCAGTCGTTATAGCATGGTGGTATGGCATTTTGCGAATGCCCGCCTGGCTAGCTACCAACCTCAAGTAGATCGAATCTGTCGCCATGCACCTAACGGTGTGACCCGGCAGCTGAACAACATCTTCGAGCACATCATCACTTACCATCAGGTGAGATAGTGGTCAAAGACTAACCTACCAAGAATAATAAAAAAGGGCTAAGTGCAGGTTTGATTGCCGCTTTGGATCTCGATTCGTATGAAAAATATGATGGATTTATCTGTGTAGGATTTGAGAGACCAACTAGACAAGTCTATAGTAAATGCCTTTTGAGTATGGTTCTTGCTATATTTTAAGCATTTTGTATGCAAATTAATTTATATATGGATTTTGTATAATATTGCCCCCTAAAACCGGTATAACTGGGTCTCAATTAGAACTAGTAATTACAGAAACGGCTGAGTTACCACTTGGAGCCCACGCGGGCATAATGCGCTCGTTACTTATGCAAGCCTTTGAAATCCTGTAGAAGCTTTATATTGGGCCTATATCGTTAGATATTGTTTGTGCATAAAGGTCAGTTTTGCCAAACTTGGGTATCACTATGCTAGAATGGCTTTAACCTCTTTAACCCACAAAAAATATGGACCTTTTTCACCATAGAAGACCAATGATGTTGCAGTATGTCAAAATTGTTGTGTTATTAAACTCATCCTAGTCATCCTCGTGTAATAATTTTGTGACTAAAGCTAAAATACCAGAAGTTGGGCAGCAGCGACATCTGAGGAACTGATATCTTTTAACTCACGCGTCGCATCGACCAACTGTTCAATCTGTTTGGAAAATTTAAAAATGGTTCAGCATCTCATACAGAACAGAAGTACAAGACCAACAGTTATACTGACTGATTAATCTTTCGTTATATGGAGTATTACCAATGTTTTTATCAGCTAGTCCACCTAAAAGCTTCCTACATGAAAGTAGAACCTAATATAACAGTTCACCTGTGCTTTCCACTGTTACCAACCTAAATATCCAAAACCGACTGCATGCCTTATCGTTCCGAGCCGAATGCGAATTCGAATAAATTCGAAATTTGAAACGTCAATGCGCCGCGTGCGCACGCGCCGCGGTCATGACTCATGCGCCAATAGGGTCACGGCACTGTAGAATAGGCAATAGTCACTAGGTTCTACGCCAGGCTTTTATGTAGATTAGGCAAGAGTTGGTGAAGCATGTTGTATAGATTAAACTGTAGTTTGTACTACCAAGCCACTACGTAGGTAACTAAATGAGGCAATAGTTACTTGGCACAAGGCAGACCATCGATGAGTACAAAACTCTATGCCGGTTATCAAGTTTTGATTGCATTTCTTGATGTCTGCTGAACGCTTTATAGTCTTGATATTTGTTTTATAATTTAGGATACCTATATTTTGTTATAGTTTTATTTTAATTTTCTATTGTGAAGAACGAGTTTCTCGGTGGTTTTGTGTGTATTAGCTCTATATATATGTAAGTATAAATATAATTTTTAGCGGTGGTATGCCTTTATTAACAAAATACTACGAACTATATACAACACTACATCTACTACAATAAAAGCATTTAGATAACCTAAAGTCATTGCATACTCATAGGCAGTCCAAATGCTCCAGCCCACTACCAGTTGGCAGCGTGCCCAGCATGCTGGCTGCATTGCCCCGTTGAATTGAAATGCTTATGCGTTGAGCCAATTAGGTGCCAGCATTTTGATCACGCGTCGCATCGACTAAGCGCTCCGATAAGATTAAAAATAATATTATGTATACCTATAGTAAAATACAGACTCAAGATTTAAAGAAGTATTTAAATACAGCACATGTTAGTGTTTCACACAATATACGAGTACTCCCTTATGACTGATAAACTAGCCTTTTGATCAGCACCTACGGTGATTTCGCTATTTTAACGTCCACTTCAAGTTACCGTCTATTGGAGGATCAAGCGTAGAATGGTATTTCAGAATTATATTGAGCGAAATGTAGGTACTATGGCACTTCTTAATCGTCTTTTTAGTTAAACAAAATCATTGCAAATTGACGCATTGTTTTCAACCAGTCAAATGCTGCAGAAGTTCGGAAAAAAATTATCGAAGCAACTCTTGAAGACATTACTTTGGGTTTTAGTAAATTTCTGTACTCTAACTTATTTGTAAGATTAAAACTAGATAATTGTATGGTTTAAAAAGTATAATTTTAGTAAACGATTCTAAGGATATGATTTTTCTAAAATGTCAGTCGACGTCCGCCCAGACGTAAACAGATACATACTTGTCAGATGTGTACTAAATTCTTGATTAGCGAGTTTTGTAAAATGTCAATCTGTTATAATTCTACCTCAAATGGCTACTTTACGGTTTAAAATTTTCGTCTACTATGAGCTATATCACAAAAATGCCAAAAATTGGCACAGCTATTGGCAAATTGCCATTTGCTGTGCCAAATGGGGCTCACAGGACCGAAAGATAGGGGAAACCTACCAACGAGAGGATCCACCAAGGAGGGTTGGTCTATAATACCGAATGTTGCATGTGGAGCCATATTGTACCGACACCTGGCAATTTCACTTGCGAGACAGTGCTCTTCAAACCTTAACAAAGCAGTGTTTGCAAACCACTGCTTGGAGGTTGAATCTAACACTGCGATGGTATCGACGAAGACGCTTTCTTGCTTAAGCGGTAGTCTCCTGATTGGCAGCACCCAGGGACCACTAAAATGTTGTAAATAATATTTTATTTTCTTGGTCCGGTTTTCTTTCAGTTGTTCTGAAACACTGAAGTTTTATTTCACAACAAAAAAAGTATGACGATCTGATCAAACTTTGACTTCAAGTATCAAATTCCCCTTTCGCGCTACACGCGCCTACATCGCCTCCACTACGTAGGTTCTCGTGTCGAATACATTATTTTAACTCAGGTAGGCGCGTAGATATGACTCGACGACAAATTGTTATTACGAATTAATCGATACCACAATATCGATTGTTCGTTAGACATTATCGATTTGTCGGGAAACGAGTTTCTTCGAAGATTAATTTGTTGATGCAGTCTGGCAACACTTGGCAATTTTAAGAACTAATTAGATCTTCAACAATTTTCGATTCGGCAATCCAACAACTATTCAGTTTGTTTATTTAGCATATGATTTAGCTGTTGTATGTACAACACACATAAAATCACGCCTCTTACCCGTAGGGGTAGGTAGAAACCACAGATTTCCACTTGCTACATTAATCAATCTTTTCATACATAAGCGTCGGTTTAGGGTACTCCAGACATGGCCATTTTTCAGAACACTTCAATCTGATTTCGGAACGTCCGCCTAGTTCTTCCCCTTCCAACACTTCCGTTCACTTGTCCCATGTACCTATACCTGCTTAGTCAGTCTCATTTTATTCATTCTCTCTACACATCCAAACCTTTATATAGTCCCACCAACTTATCTGTTCAGGCGGCAAAAAAAAGAACTACAACATTCCTTCAAATTGTGACAGTTTGTAATTGATTTCCTTGACCAGTAGCGCCCTCGAAAACTGCACAGTTAAGTTGGTGGTACTATAACTACATCCTCGTTCACATCACATCTTTTTCTTATCACGCTATTTTATTAGTTGTTGTTTTTGTGTCAACTTGTATCTAATAAGCAAGCAAAGCAAGCATTTGACCGAAGTTTCACCTGATAGAAAGAGACTACGCAGTCGACGGTGAACATGCTTGTCTAGAAGATTCCTTTTTACTCTGTACTTGAAGACTTCCAGATTATATCTATCGGGAAATAGAGACGCTTGTAGGGTATTCCAAACTTCGGCCGGCAAAGATTTATGTATTTTTATTTTTTTAATATTGTTATGTTTGCAATAACGCTGGCTCGACAGGTTAGATTACAAAATTACAAAGTTACTCGAAAAAAATAAAGTCATGTGCGGGATTCGAACCCGCCTCCATCAACCCCTATAGCCGGGGTATGCTCTGACCGCTTGAGCTAACATGACAATGACTCACATGAAAATATTTTTTTTTCTCTTCAATTTGTAATTTTGTAATTTATTTATTCATGTTTGAAATGAAGTACTATTTTAGCATAGCTAAGGTATCATTATCGGATCAATTTGTAGTCACCTACATTATGAAACTGCATATTAGCTACCTACCACTTACCACTGCACTAGGTCACGAAAGATATCTTGTCTCGTTTGTTCATTCCACTGAATGTATGAAAGAAATGGAACCGCCTTCTCAATATTTATTTTTTCTAATAGGGTGCAACTTGTATTGGAAAAAACACTAGTTGGTCCAGTCTAGTGTCAAAGAGGTACGTTTAGATCCCGAGGACAGGGTTTCATGTGTGTCAGATAAGTTTTGTGATATTAGTTCTGAAAATCTCAGAATGGCCAGGGTATGGAACTTTGGTAAGAACGTTATACCGTTCTTGTAGCTAATAACTGCTGAAATGTGGTCATATATACACTTATGTCTAAATTGTCTATAGAGGCATAATGTTGATGTCTTATATAAAACACGCAAATTTTTAAAACATTGATAAACCTATTTTGTGGAGCACGGTGGTGTGTATATTAAAACTCGCCGGGGAATTTGGAGGTTATTTTAACTATACGATTCCGAAGTTTTGAACTGTGCCTAGTAGATGGCAATATGAACTCCTTAATGTATGAGACCAAAACATGCTAGATCTATGATGGGTCTTTAAACACCTCTGCCCTTCGAGATAAATAGACGTGATGATATTGTCGTTATTGTTTATAAATTTAGTTTTAAAGATGGTTAGGGCCATAGTTTCATATCTTACGATACCTACTGATTTTTTGAGAACTTACTCGTATTAACTGACCCACATGGCTTTTCTAACAAACTGTTGGTGTTCTGTGGTTCAGTTAACACTTCAACCTTAATTGATTATTCTTGGTAAATAGAAGGATGAGGACTTTTTTCAAAACTATTCATTTAATCACGGTTCGTTCCTAACTGTTAATAGAGCTATTTTTTCGAAATTATCTACTCAGAAGGTGATTAAGTTTTTGTCTGTAATGAGCAAAATGCTTGTTAGATACTCTTCACCCTGACCTGATAGTTAGTAATTTGCCTATAATTCTTACCTTCAATTATCATCCTATCGTTTTTTTTATAGATTGGCGAGCTCAAATCTCTTGCGATTCTCTTCTGCGAATTTTAAGCTACATTCATCAAACTTTCAAATTCAAATCATTTATTTGCCATAATGTAGGTACAGTACAGGTCTTAACTAAAATAATATGTGACTCTACATTTAAACCTTAAAGGCGTGCAAAATTACTATGTTCATCTAAATTAATTTAACAAATTATAATTACAATGTCATTTCATTTACTTACAAAAATATATTATTCATGTCAATCATTAATTTATAATTTATCTGTGAGAAATTCATCAATAGTATAATAAACCTTAACTTAATTGAAAACATTGCTTCTAATACTGTTTTATGATAGTAATGATTTGGCCGGTCGCACTTCGGATAACTAGCTTTATCGAACGAAAATAACTAGTACGACTAACGTACGATTACGCACGAAATTTTAAGGCTCTTGAAGTAAGTCCTACAGGAGCTCACAGTCTGGGTACGAGACCAAATCATATACGAATTTCTATCGTACGATTTATGTAAGATGTAATTGAGTGAGTAAATAGTGGGTGCGTTATAAGCCCGTAAAATCTTTGACAAAAGTAAAATTTTACTTATTTCGCGGAAATGGTCGTTCAGACGCTGCTGACAAGTGCTTAATAAATTTATATAGACAGATTTTTAGCATTTTTTTTAGTTAGTAGCAGTAAAATATCTTGATCACATTATCGCAGGCCAAGAAAAGTCCGAAACAGGTTTCTTTAACATTTTCTCTATTGAAAAAAACTGCAAAGTTGACTCTAAATTACGCTTGTAAAGTAAATATCTTAATTATTTACGTAAGTATTAATGTCTATGAAAATATATTTATAAAATAGTAAAACTTTATCAAGAGGGATAAGAAAAGTAACATTTTCGAGTTATGTTACCATTTTCGTGTTATTAAAGGTGAACTGGCCGGCCCGTTCTCCATACAAACGTGGTAGGGTGATCACTCCCTTATATGAGGATTTAGGTCTAAAACATAGCATAACACCGATTGATTTCGTTATTATCTAGGCTTGTATGATGCCGAAATTTTAATAAGATAATTCACTTGAGAGTTATGAGTTTCGAAACATTTTCATACAACATTTTCGAGACTCATAACTTTCAACTTCATTATCTTTTTAAAATTTCGGCATCATACAAGCCTAGATAATGACGAGATGAATCGGTATTATGCTTCATTCTGGACCTAAAATCTCAAATAAGGGAGTGATCACCCTACGACGTTTGTATGGAGAAGTGATCGGCCAGTTCAACCTTAGCTTATTTTAATAGGGAATTCCCGGTTTCTTGGAAAGTTTCCATATTAACAGCATGGTCTGTTATCTGATTGATAACGAACGAGTATCACTCTGAGCTTACAATAGCTTCTGTCTGAAGCTGCTTGAATAGCATCACGCAAGTATCCTACATGTGTCATCTCTGTCTAAGTTATAACATAAACAAAACCAGGTTCGATGTCCTAGCTTACCTAACGTGTAGGTAATAGTTACTTGATACACGATAGATTATTTTTTATATAACTAAGCAGTTTGAAAATTGTCAAGATTCAGGAGGAGACAATTGAAGTCTAGAATAAAAATATTTTGACACATTGGTCGGTGATCTCACTAATAAATTACGATTCGATAAACGTTTTCATTTTTCCAGCCAGCCAGCCTAGCCTGTAGACGCATCTGCATACCATAAAACAATTGCACCTCTTTATTTGCTAACATTGTTTGCAATGAAATTACTCGCAAGTTAATGCCCTAGCTCACGTACACACTACATGAGTCAAAAGATATAAAATCAGTAATAACGAATTGACTTGACGATTCACCGATTGTCTTGCGGCGCGTGCCAAACCTATGCTATACGCGACCGCATACGATTAATTTATTTATTGAAATCAATACTAATATCTGCCAACACAATAGCCCCAAATGAAAATGCGTACACGCTTATGGCATGTTGGAATGCTAAACGAAGCGGCGTCATTATTCAATACGCCATTTTGCATTCGATTTTGAGGTTATTAGATGCAATCGGAATGCGTGCGGCCATATTTGATTCCCTTCGGCTATATTCGGCAGTGTTCGGCTTCTGTCGGCAGTTATATGGTGACAATTGACGTATGTAATGGCGGTGTCATAGATTTCCAAGAAGATAATGTTGATAAGCATTATTCATGGGGAAATTAGTTTTAAAGAACGCCGAAATACGAAGCCTGTTTTGGGTGGCTTGATGGTTATGTTTACAACCTTTGGCCCCGTGTCGAGTCATTGGTTTTTATGAGCTGATTGTCAATGCTAAATGTCATCGCGTGACTGACAAGCATTTTTTCTTATGGCAAGGCTTAGCAGCTGTCTCCATTTTGTCAGTGTCAAGGTAGATCGTGCTTTTTAGAACTTTGATAATGGCTAAAGAAAATAATCACTATAGTTAAAAGAAAGAAGACGCTGGAAGATACATAGGTATTTACTGGAGGATGCGCCTAGAATATTTTAAAGAACTAGTTAATGCACCCATCTTCATGTTTCTCCTCTCACACTTATATTTTAAATTTTTCAATTAAAACATAATTGCAAATTAATGCTAAACATAGAATCTAATATGGCTATCCTAAAGAAACAGACAGAAAACATATTTTATTTGACGTATAGGCCACATTTTATTACTTCAAGGCATATTATTATCATTTCAAACTTCATTGTGTATGTAGGTAGTAGTATGAAGGTAGGTTGAAGAAGATGAAGAAATCTTATTACTGTACGTATGGCAAAAAAATAATTAAATGGGTTTCATGTAACTATGTATCGTTTAAAATATCTTCTTACTTGGTTTTTTAACTTTAATAACAAAGTATTTTGTACTTTATTTTTCTGATCTTTTCTTTCTGAAACCTATCATTATCAATGTCATTCGTAACATAGTTTATAAAAGTCTTTAATCAAGAATACCTAATAAAATTATGTTGTCAAGTCATTTGTCTTGTAGGTACCTAACTAAATATATTAATCAATGTTAATTCTAGGGTATTGAAGCGTCATTTGAATCGCAAATAGGTGCTGACTTTAATAACTTCGTGTGATTTATGAAGACATTATTTTAAGAGAACATATTTTAGTACAAGGTTCTCGGGGTTCGAAAATGTTTTAATAATATTAAAACGTTCCTTTTTTGAATGTTTGGTATAAAAGTTACCAGAAGCTTCAATTATGTAACAAAAAGGTATTAGAGATGAACTTATTTTTTTACTAAAATCACAATATTATTAAATATAAGATAATGTTAGCACTGATTCAGTTAAACTTCCTAGTTTAACTGAATCAGCGTCTTATCTTATCGATTATCATTTTCTAACTTCATTGAAACAATGCTAATAAAATCAGACAGGTTAGGTTTATTTGTCTACCTATTAACAATTTAACTATAAAATTAATTTACTATGAGGATAACCCAATTGAATATATATGAAAATGTGGTACACATGTGGCTCATATTGAAAAATTGCACATAGTTCTGAAAACTCAAAATATAAATAATGCTATAGTCCAACACGGCAAATTATAGGCATTTGAAAGAGAGCGGCTTCACACTATCTGCCTAACCTGGGACCTTATTATATAATTTGAATTGAAATGAAAATGATCTAGTTACTATAGTTCGTTACACTATAGTTAGTTATACTATAGTTAAATACTCTATAGTTAGTTATACTATAGTTCGCATTTCGCTCGTAAGGGAAAAACAGCATTTAAATAAGGTTCAATATATTGCGAGCTGTAACGTGTCGTGGATGTCCAAAATGCACAAAAAATAGAGAACAGATTTGTTGAGGACATTTCTACTTGTTCGCATTTTAGTGAAATTTATTTGCAAAATATCGTAGTCCTTGAAGAGTAGTTCCAAAATATTATTTGCAAAACGGCTTCAGTTTACATATATAATCATACAAATTTAATGGCAAATAAAATAATCCTAAGCTCTGGTCTGTTATTAATATAAACAATACATATTTTATTCTCTGACAGAAAAAATCCGTTATGAAAGAGTACTCTTCTAAAGTACCTAAATCAGAGGAGCTGGGCCTTAAAGAGGCGTTCAAACGAGATATGGGCATTCGGAGTCATTGCGGTCTCCCGAAGACCGAGTTAGTTCTTAGTAGGCCTACCCTACTGAAGCAGAATAATAATTTACAAAGCTAACAGATAACAACGAAAAGAAATATTTGAATTACGAACGGGATGAAGCAAGAATAAGATGATTTATGAAAGAGTATGTGCAAACACTGTAATGGGTAGGATATGGCAATTTGTCTAGTACGCGCAATACGTCTGTAACGGCAACTTTGAGAAGTTATTAACAAATCAGTGGGCGTGCGACAGACAATGCGGTTGGTCCGACCTATGTGGTCTGTTGGTTGGCCGTTGACCAACAATTATTCCACCACCTGTGATGTGTCAGACTACTAATCAAATAATTGATTTTGTTATTGTTATACTTAGAACTTACACATTACTAATTCCTTTCGACCAATCGATTTGAACGCGACGGGATGTCTGGACTTTTTAGCAATTGTTTAGTTGCACTTCTCACTACACGCAATGCCAGAAATGATACACAAAGTATTTTTTTGTGAGTTACACTACATTAAAAGCTCGTCAGTTGACGTGTGTCGATTCCGGAATGTATGGATACAGTACGTATCCATACTATATTGCTGGGTGGTTTATGATAGTCAAGCTTTTTTCTTTATTGTGGCATCTACGCAGCTTTTATGAAGGCCACTTAGTATAATATTTGGTAAAACTCTACCGCCGTGTTTAGCAAATAAAATTGTATTATTTTAGATTAGGCAAAATTTCTCTGTATTTGCAATTTTTAACATGAGTCTATTCTAATTATTACAATATTTATTTACATTGCATAATATGTTGCAGGCGGTGATTTTGATTTCCAAGCATCTAGCTTGTCGTCTAAATAATCACAGTACCTATAGTAGGCATTTTCAAATCATCTATTTTATATATTGATATTTCATTAGCTCTGTAATAATAATTAAAAACTCTATTATAGAAACATTTCTCAGATTTTTTAAGTCATTTTACCACTATTTTATCTTCACTTCTAGTATTGTAATCGTGGTTATCGCCAGCTTATTTAAATTTCTTATTTTTTATTATTATTTTATTATCGATTTAATTACATCATACCTTAGAATGATCACTCTGTTTCTCCACAATACGCTCCATAGCAGGAATCTGGCAAGTAACACATCTGGGGTTTATTTTAGATTTTATTTCCAAGTGACAGGCCGTGGCCTGTGCCGGAGAGGACTCATGGCCAAAGTCGATGCAACTCGATCGAAACGTTAAATTTAGACATATACAAATAATGATATTAATTAGTGCGTGAACAGACTTGTTGTGTAAGTTAATATAACCTTTGAACCATGAAACCAGCAGGAAAATCCTGTAGGTAGACAGGTAGACGTTAGTTCTTCTGTCATCAACTACCTACCAATATTCAGTGTGGCTAATTACGTGTCAAAGTTATAAAGAGGTGTTGTTGATCAGTTTATATATATATACTGGTACCTATATATATATTTTTATTGCTGAAAGGTACGCCTTTTACCACAATCTCACCTGATGGTAAGTGATGTTGTGGTCGAAGATGTTAATAATAATTAATTCTAGTTTATGTGATGGCTCAGTTGCATTGGCTATGGACTGCCGCGCAGCAGGTCCATGGTCTGTATCCAGCCAATTAAGTTCAAGCCCGGCTTAAACAAATACCTTTTAAAGTTATGAACACCAATGCACACAATTCCAATTGCTAAAACACCCTCTAAAGTGACGGAAGCCCGCTCTGGCCAAAGTGTCATTGTTATCTCATTGATACAATTTCACAGCTTTTTTTTTATGCCTGATTGGTTAGCCTTTGACCACTATCTCACCTGATGGTAAGTGATGATGTGGTCGAAGATGTTGTTCAGGCTAACCTAGAAGTACTGGCTTATACACATTCAGCTGACGAGATAGTATAGTAGGCACATTATTATTTGAAGGCGGTATAATTGACACTAAGAGGGCTTGGAGAATGAAGAATCAGCTCAAAAGGAACCTTTTGAGCTAGCGCGCCGAAGAGTGTTCCGGTTGTCTTGCCCAACGTTTCATCGTTATTGTAAATACAGTAAAGCCGGCTAATATCTTCACGTTTGTTACAATTTTCAGCATGATACGCCTGCAAGAAGCGGCATATTTAAAAAATTCTGTTACTTTTATTATTATTTACCCATGAGTACTTCTTTCTACCACTTTCCAACGGGAGGATACCATATATATAACTAATTATCCTCAAACAATTTCCCCATTACTGAGGAGTAATCGGTAACATACTTTTCTATTTTCCCAGCCCCATAAATACCCAGTTAAGTAAACATTTGCGCAGTTAATCAATCGATTTATAGTTTGCATCGATACATTAATTAACCGAGGTTGCGGTAATCGCTACATCGTTCTGCACTTAACAGATGCTGTGATCACTATCGGTACATGTTATTATCTTTTGATGTTGCTTCTTGAATTAGCTTTGTTGTTGCCGACCATCTAGCTACTGGTATTTATTGTTCCTATTTGTTGTATTGTCAAATCTGAAGTCATAAGATTTTGTTCTTGTAATTGGTTTTATTTTATTATTAGAAACATCTTAAGAGTCCAGGCGACGAAGACAGACTGGGGCTTGTGTACCAAATTAACAACCTCGCAGAATGAAGATGTTTTAGTGGGTTTCGCAATGTTCAAGTTATGGTCAAAATAAAAACATGCCAAGACGATATCCCTACCCATTACCTACCTAGGTTTAAGCCTACGTACATTTTAAAGACTTGTGGTATATTTTAATATGAAAATAAACAGATTTTACTAAAGAGGAGAAACATCAAAAACTAGCTCTAGTAAGCTATAGCATAAATACGACAGATATAATGGAAGCTTGATGGTCAGAAAAGTAAAATAGCATGGTGGTAGGGCATTTTGCGAATGCCCGCCTGGCTAGCTACCACCCTCAAGCAGAAAATCTGTCGCCAAGCACCTAACGGTGTGTTCCGGCAGCTGTCCTTGAGAGCCAGTACTTCTAGGTTAGCCTGAACAACATCTTCGACCACATAATCACTTACCATCAGGTGAGATAGTGGTCAAAGGCTAATCTATCAGGCATAAAAAAAAAAAGCCACAATTTTTTCAGATTTTCTTTTGGTATTTATTTAGCCTAGTATGTATGTCCAAGCCATGTCCTCGCTTAGACTGTTAATAAAAACTAGCTATAAACAATTACTAAAAATGTATAATGCTGAGCGAGGTTGAAGCTCGGAAATATTGGTCCTTACATATGAAATTGGCGTTTTGTATGGGAGGAACAAAAAGTCGAATATTTTTTAATATAATATATTTAATTAATCAAAGTATGAACCATTATTTTCTATGCACTTTTGCCATCTCATAGGTAGTTCATTGATCCCTTTACTAAAAAAACCAGTCGGACGGGAATCAATAAAATCTTTGAAGGCGATTTGGACTGCCCCATCGGAGTTGAATTTTTTCCCTTGCAAGAAGTTATCCAAATTTCGAAAAAAATGGTAATCTGTTGGAGCAAGGTCCGGGGAGTACGGAGGATGTCTTAGACTTTCCAATTGAAGCTCTTCT
Source organism: Plagodis pulveraria (assembly GCA_963890685.1). Lineage (NCBI taxonomy): Eukaryota > Metazoa > Arthropoda > Insecta > Lepidoptera > Geometridae > Plagodis > Plagodis pulveraria. The sequence continues at coordinate 11,803,730 of OY982971.1, forward strand.
AATTTAGTAGCCGTCTGTAGCGCAGTGTGTGGTCTAGCGTTGTCGTGAAGCAGCAGTGGCGTGGAGCGATTGACCAGCCTAGGTTGTTTAGCCGCTAGCTTTTCCATCATGGTTTGCAATTCCTGACAATAGACATCAGCCGTAATAGTCTGGCCAGATTTGAAAAAACTGTAATGAACAATACCGGCACTAGTCCACCAAACGCTTACAAGTAACTTTTTTGGGGTTAATTTTCGCTTGGGGCAGGATTTGGCTGGCTGGCCAGGATCTAACCATTGCGCTGAGCGCTTCCGATTATCGTAAAGAACCCATTTTTCATCACAGGTAATGATTCGGTTTAAAATACCTTCATTATTGTGCCGGTTTAGTAATGTAACGCAGCAGTCGACGCGCGTTTGCCGGTTTGTTTCAGTCAATTCGTGAGGTACCCACCTTTCAAGCTTTTTAATCTTCCCAATTTGCTTCAAGTGAATTAAAACAGTTTTATCACTAACATTGCAGCCTGCAGCTAACTCGGACGTGGTTTGCGATGGATCCGCTTCCACAATAGCCTTCAACTCTTCATTATCAACTTGAGTCTCAGGCCGTCCACGGGGCTTGTTCTGCAGGTCGAAATTTCCAGAACGAAAACGTTGGAACCAAAAACGAACTGTGTTTTCTTTTGCAACACGACCGCCATACACATCATTCACCCTTCGAGTTGTTTCCGCAGCACTAGTGCCACGGCGGAACTCGTACTCGTAAATAATGCGATATTTAAGGTTTTCCATTTTGTAAAATGAGTGACGCAAACAGAAAAAAACAGAAGAAAAAAAACAAATGAATGACGATCATCGAAGCACAAATACATGAGTCTATAGCTGTACAAATTTGAATTTGGAATTCCTTACCAAAGAGGAGAAATTCGTGATTAAAGTGGCCAGTACGAAAAACGCCAATTTCATATGTAAGGACCTAATATAAAATTACAGCTTCCTTCAGTCCAGGGATTTTTATACCTAATGACTCTTTTTCAATGGTTCCGAAATACTTCAAGGTTTTAGCTTATTTTGGTCGCATGCATACTTCACTTTCGTCTGGGGAAAACTAATGGATATATTGACAGGAAAAGTTTTATTTGCATACATAAGTAATATATAAGTTATACTCACGTCTTGTACATTTCTGAACAAGACGTGATAGAAACAACTTACGTACTATTTTAGTACTATGCCTTTTACATAATAATATATAGGAAGGAAGTAAGGAAAATATTAAAGGCACCAGTAACTATCATAATGGCAATGTTTAATTTTCGTCCGTTTCTTGGAAATTTCACTGAGGGATTATAAAAATATAAAAGCTTTTGAATAATAATCCTAGTTTCAAATTCACACAAATATATAAAAAGAATAGATATAGACCGAAAGCATAATCTTCTCTTATGCCATGTTTCCGTTTCAGAAGCATATACCAAATCCAAATGTTTCAAAATCTGAGCACTTTATCGTCTAATCGAATGATAAGGAGAAATATATTCATTTTGGAATTCGTGCCTCCTTAGTGGACATCGTTGTCAAAGAACAATGTCAATATTAAGTTTATCTCCATTACCATTTCTGTATTTATGTGACACTTAATTGTTTATGCAAAATTTTTAGAGAATGAGTTTAGTTGACATTAATTTTTTTGGAATGGAAATTTATTGCAATGAAGATCCAAAATCTTATAAATATTCGTAATAACACAGTTTTACAATATAACAATGTTTCTTATAGTAAGAAATAATTTACTAAAAGGTACTGAAAGAGAAAAAATTAAATATTTTTAAATGGTTTTCATATTAATATTTTCTGAGTGTTTAATTTTTAGATTTTTTCGTTTCGTGTCAATAATGGGATCTTATAAACCAACGCTGTCCGCCCGTCCTACCTTTTATAGGGATGCATTTTTTTAAAGATAAAACTTAGGTGGACGATTGTAATTTTTATAGAGAATGGGTTATTATGGAGCATTAACACATAAAATAATAAATCCAAGGAGTTCGACGATTCGATAATAAAAAAAAATCAAAATTGAGTACTAGGCACGCAGCAATGGAGAAGAGATGCCGTAAAGTCCAAGCATTTCGCATTAAATCCATATTCATAGAGTGACCAAGAGCATCGTCGCGGACACCTGTCACGGGCAGCCTCCGCGGACGCCGCCTCTCGTCTTTGAGCTCGCCGCCGCCAGTGGCCAACCAATGGCGACCAGCGCCGGCCGCCTGCGCCGACCAATGGCCAACGTGCGCGCACGCAGAATACAGCGCTACTTTATTGATAGGGTTGGGAGATGCAGTCTAAATTGTCTAGTATTAAAGCTGGGAAATGTTAAAGTACTCAGTGAAATTATGAGCAAGCAGGGTCGTAAAGGGGCGCCACATTTGGCGCGCGTCAGTTTTGTGGTAAGGGGCTATAAAACGCACTCCACATGTCTCCCACAATTTAATTAAGAATTAATAGGGAAGAATGTTATAGATATTCCAATAGCTAGTTTGATATGAATTTGGGTGCACTTAAGCCAAGAGCCAACCTAGAAGATCAGATAAGGTCAGCGTCTTGAGTCGGTGTTAGGTCTTGATTTCCACATACCAAATAAAACCATAACCAATCAGATTTCACAGCTAATTATTTATAAGTCCAAATTCCTAGTAATAGGAATAGAAAGAGGAATAGTTACCTATAATAATATTGCTCCTAAAACGTTTCATTGTATCTCCCGATCCATAAACAAAGTCTTCAGATAGCCCGTATTTGCATGTGCACTTTTTCGCCGCTGGTATATCGATAGGGCACAATTAGTGTCGGGACTGTCGGCAAGTCGGCCAGTTTATCGATAAACTGTCGATATAATGCCGACAGTGGTCGACAAAACGCGATGCTATCTCGCAGATAAAGGTTACTTTTTGTATTCTTTGGTTATTTTGACAGTGCGATGCGGTGGTTGTGCTCTTGACAGCGCTTGGTTAGAAAATGGAATGCGCTGCCGTTGGCCTGAGAAGATAAGGTTGAAATGTGAAATTGTCGTTTCTTCTCTATCTTTGCCTGTGGCGGCATGAGGTAGTAGATTGGGTTCCTTTTTCCTGCACTGCCTGGCGCGGCAAGGTACGGATAGGGTTCCTTTATTCACTTATCCCTCGTTAGGTGGGTTCAGCACCATTTACTGTGGCAGCATGGCAATAGACCTTTTTTCTTTGAATATTCCCCGCTAGACTCACTTTATTCCTGTAATTATTCCTAGATCTAGATCCCAATCAACGCCATTGCCTGTGGTTTTTTTTTAATGTTATTTTGACGGAACAAGCCCGAGGCCCACCTGATGTTAAGTGGACTATCCTCTGCCTATAACAGACGCATTTCGTCAACGACGAATTGCACTGTGCCCGTCACAATGAGACGTCCAGTTGGTAGGTCTCATTAGCCTGTAATTTTTGTGGTGGCATGATAGCTGTTGCAATTCGCGAAGTGGAATCATCACAACATGTATTCCTATTCCACTGTTGTGTTAAATTACTTGTCATGTCAGTACTCATAACTTTTATAGATATATTATTCTTCACAAAGTCCCTCCGAACGTTCTTCGGCCTTTCTATGCCCCGAATTTCCGATTCCTCGTAATGACATGTACTTACTTATGCCAAACCAATCTAATACTCTACAACTTTCCTCACAATGGTGACACTTTTGCGCTTTTTAAAATGTACTGTACTGTATCAGCCGGATCGTCCACTGCTGAACACAGCCTCCTCTATTAAGGGGGTATTTGCCATAATCCCCACGCTTGGCAGGCGGCTTGGGGATCGAAGTGTAAGATAGTTTCTTTAGAAAGCGCTGCTGCCCACCTTCCAGAATAATGATTCCCTTAGTCGCCTTTTACGACACCCACAGAATGATATGGGGAGGTGTAATTCTAACCCGGCACCCCACGGGGGTTTTAAAATGTACTTATTGCCAATCTTACATTGTGTTTTATTAACCCCCTTGAGCTGAAGATTTATTCCGGAAAATTAATATAATTTCTTTTTTTTTTGATTACGTTACTGAGTCGTTTAACTATTGTAAGTTGTTGATGACACACGAGATCCAGAGAAGACTTTCACGATATTTTTTAAGATTTATTGAATTGATTACTACTTCTTAAGTTACGGGTAAACGTGATTTATAATTGACGTTTTTAGAGGTAATATTATTTTAAACTTGTGAATAGCATGATCATGTGGATTTTACTAAACCTATAGCTTATAATATATGACATGTATAAGTTTTGATAATAATATCACTGTCTTGATCGTTTATTTACGACGAATCAATGTTTTGTGGTATAAGGTATCAAATACTTTATACCACAAAACATTGATTTGAGTCGTAATGTGGAAGACAAACCGGGCAATAACAAAATAAAATATTCAAGAAAAGAATATGGCATTTGTAATGCCTACTTGATTTCCGGCGACGTCATCCACCCTGCATCTTTTGAATTGCAAATGCGTTCGAAGTTTAAATTTCGAACGCCTCTTGCGTGGGCGTGCGTGAGTAACGAGTATGTGTGAGTGACTGTTTTTTAGAGTGAAAAATTGGGCATCGGTTTACGGCAGCAAAAAAACAAAGAATGTTGTACAACAAATCTAGTTCTTTGTTGCTCTCAATGCAACAAAAAAGTTTTGAGTAAAATTTTCCTTTCTTTCGACTACACCGCGAGAAAAGTTGATAAGAAATAAACATCATGATTAAATAATTAAAAAAAAAATGTTTAAACCAGTTGATAATTCAAAAAATATGGAAAATATTCCATATTTTTTAAATTATCAACGCTTTCACTCACTATATAAACTATATTTCAAGATTAATGCTCTGGATTAATGGAAACTTTTTGGTAATAATGCAGAAATAAATTTGTTTCTTTATCATTGTTTTTTTTTCGATTTTATACCTGACGTCACAATGGTAAAATAATAATTTTACAAAAGTTATAGAATACTAGTTTAAATAACATGGGTAAAATTATAGGGTAATCTCAATTTGGGTTTCAAGCCGAGATGTAATGTGTTTTCATTAAATCTTTTCTTACCAACCTAGGGACAAACGGGAGGATTTTTCTGGTAGGCAAACCAAGTGGGGCCTACCAAGAAGATTCTTGTTAGTTACTCAAGATAAAATGTCATGTTATAAAATAAGCTTACCTAATTGTTTCCGAGCGGGTGTCGATTTAATATTACGGTTTTTTCTCTCACGCCTATGCAATCACTTTTCAATAACGAAAAACAAGTGAAACACATTTTTTTAAATATTGGTAGAAGCGACATCTACATTCCTTTCTAATTCTTGCGAATTTGATACGAAGGCACCGCATATTTTTTACTAGGAATAATCAAATGAAGCAATTACAAGATTATCCAATGACAACGGTAACTGGCCTCCTATCACTTGATAGGTGAATCCTTACGTTTTTTAACAAACAGCCTCGAGTGCATTGACGAATGTTAAATTCCTGACATAGGGTACATTTTATATTTCGAACGCAGTAATGTCGTTGAAGTCGTGTTTTGTTTCTCCAATAGACATTTGGTCTCTAGTACAAAAAAAGCATTCCAAATGCGCCTATATTGCGTACATAATTTAAATTATTCTCATGCTCATGCGTTTAAGACTGAATTATTTATTCCATAAACAGTGTGCCAATCAGTCAACGATAGATAATTTATACCCCCAATTAAACTTATAGCTCCACCATTTTGGGTAATGGCAGTATTTCATAATGCCAGGCGGGTGCACGTCTAGCGTATTGTTTTTATTAGTTTGTATCAAATTACTAAAACAAATTAAAGTGTTTAAAGAAATTCGTGTATACATAATATGTAGCTAATAGATAAATATAGGTAGGGTATGTAGCTAGATAGGTAAGTAGTATTTTGAATGCTTACAAACCTCAACTAAGCCACCGTTAAACCTCAGGGTTTTGTACATAGTAGCAAAAATTAAAAATCTCATATAAATTGTTATTTCTTATTTTTATGAGGATAAGTACTTCAGAAATTTATTAATTGATCTTGGTATCTGTGATTATTATTATAATATACTATATTATTATTTATTATCTTATGATTTTGGTTGTTTCTTAGAAGATTTACATTAAACAATGATTACCGAATTTGGGAAACGTTTTCATAATTGGATACCGGATGTATGTACTTTGTCCCTATCGAACACGGACACGAAAGATATACTTCCGGTCATATACAGTCCTCTAATATAATAATAGTTGTTGCAGTAGGTACAAGCAATATATTTATTGAGAATCCTAGCTCCTCGGTATGTAGGAATAGTTTTCAGTACATACCTAACTGTCCCATGGGGTGCCGGGCTAGAATGTCACCCCCCATTGTTACCTATGAATGTCATAAGAGGCGACCAAAGGTAAAATTTGGAGGTGGGCAGCAGTACCTTCTGAGGAACTGACGTCTTTAACTGCGATTCCCAAGACGCCTGCCAAGCGTAGGGATTAGATTCAGCAGTGGACAATCCGGATGCTACAGTATAAAATGGAGACAGGAAAAATGCAACTCATCTAAAAGCTATATTATTTTTACTGTGTTGCACCTACATGTACTTACCCGCTTTCATGAAGCGGTATCATCGATATGTATATATTTCAAAAGTAAATAAGCCTTTATCTTCTCTAGGTACTAAAATACTCATGGAACGGTTTCCATAGTAATCAATCCAGCCTATGTACAGTTTCGAAATAAAAATCATTACATTCGAATGAAAAAAAATACAGTGGACTGGATCCTGACATCTGTTAGTATTTCTATTTCCAAGTTTTCCAGTTAGTAGTATCTACATTTTAATTATTTATAATTATTGCAATTATTTTCTTGCTTTAATCCAAAGGTTTCTTATACGTAAGTGTTAAATTAATCACAGTCATTACTTTTTTTGCTGTAACATAAATTGTATTTATACTGATTGGGAAAAAGGGAAACAAATGAAAGGCTACCTGGTTCAGCTCGCCCGCGTGCTAGATGTTACACGACACGTAGTTGTTGATTCTTTTTCCCTCGCATTCAACGCTGATTTTCTTGCAAGAGATGAACGATGATTTTCTATGCGCGATGGTCGCGGCTGATGTTGAGTAACTGTCGTTTAGGCAATATTTCGAGGAAAGTTTACGGAGCTCTCACTCGATCGCGTGCCGGTTAGACGTCAACAACGTTATTTAATTACCCCCAGGTTAGCCAAGGAAAGTCAAGGAAAGGATGAAGGTAGTAAAATAATGGTTTCGTTTAGGAATATTGAATAAAGTTGCGTTCTAAAATTGCGACCCACCAATGTTGCTAACATTAACCAACATATACTTTGAAATAAAACGGAATTTTATCTATTTCATTTTAATGCATACGTAATGTAAAAAAGAACGCTCGTTCAAGTTTTCACAGGAGCTGTCATCGAGAAAATAAAGCAATGGAAATAGTATAAAGCTGTTATTAACTGATGGACTTCAATAAACAGCTTCAGTTAGTACCAAAAGTGAATAAGTAAACGTGAAACCGTCATTTTCTATAATTTCAATCAGATTTTGTTACTAACAAATTATATATATTGCTATATATAAACAGATTTTATCGGCTATATTACATGGATACCTTGTTAAAAGGTTCTTAAAAACTTTAATGAATTTCTATATCAACATTAGTTTAGGGTTAATATTCTGCCCAGAATCCAAATATTGTATATATTTCGTAATTATGTTTATACTTGATTAAGTGAACAAGCTAGCGTCGCGTATGATACAGACGGTCAGACAGAAAAATCGATATTTCATGATTTCTATGATTAAAAGGGCTCCGTTTTACCCTTTGGGTATGGAACTCTAATACAGCAATGTGTACGCCCATATTAAAACACGTGTACACACGTCAGATCAGATCATGAATATAAAAGCTCCGTTATTCGCGAGTGGGAGGACCGTGAATGGGCAGCTTTTGACGTCCCATATCGCTTAATGCCAGATCGGAGCTTTGATCGACATTGTGAAGAATCGTACGGTACAATAATTATTATTTATTGAAAAATTTCCAGTGGAGATATATTTTGGGTGTGCTCCGACTATGTGTGGGTAAATTTATATTTAAATACACGTGTGATATGGATTCAATGTAACATTACACAGGTTGTTATTATTATACAGTTCACTTGTATAATAACAAGTACCTATAAATTAATAAAAAATGTAAGAAATCTGACTGCAAATTATTTAAGCGTTTTATTTTTCCATTGAAATTAAAATTGCAAGATAAATATGTTATTGAAATCATTTTTTTAGCCTTTTATTTTGGTACCACATTCGATGGGTATAAAAGAAAAAATATTTTTTCTAACAATTAACGTCTAAAATACGCCAGTTTCTTTTTATGTGTCACTTGCGATATCAAGACAAATCTAATGATATCTCATACATTAAACTCAGTTAAGCCGTTTAGAAGTTATGGTAGAATAAAGAAACTCCCTAAATAAGGGGGGTTTTGCCATAATCCCTACACTTGGCATGTGTCTTGGGGATCGCAGTTTAAGATATCAGTTTAAAGAATGTCAGTTGCCCACCTTCCGGTATTTTACCTTTAGTCGCCTCTTACTACAACCACAGGTAGCAATAGAAGGGAGTTACATTCTAGCCCGGAACCCCACGGGCAACACTTTATGATTTACATTTCATATTGGCTCATTTTCTTCGTTTCAAATAAAACACAATAAAGACTTATACATATTTAAACAGTTTAAATCGCGTTTATTTAACGTTTATTTATCAAAGTTACAAATACTCTCGAGTTACCACGGTCTCAGGTTTCAGTTGTTTAATTACTAGGTATAAAAAAGTAAGAAATTCATGTTTAAATTACACTTTCAGGTCTATTCGCGAATCGTGTGAAATTGTTATTTAAACATGATTTTAGTTAGCAAACGTATAATAAATACCATATAAGAAATTGTTATTGAATATAATAATAATAATAATAATAGCTGTTTTTCTCATGTCCGTGTAAAACATCAATAAAATTTAATTATGATAAAATGTAAGTACTTACTTAATTAAATTAAATTTATTTTTGCATGCATTATAATTTATAATACAAAATTAATAGATTTATTTCCATAAATTGTTTTGTTTAATGTTATTGTGAAGGAACAAGCCCGAGGCCCACCTGATATTAAGTGGACTAACCTCTGCCTATAACAGATGCATTTCTATAACACGAATTGCATTGTGCCTGTAACACTGAGGCGTACAGTTGTTAGGTCTCATGTGCCTGTAATTTTACTGGCTCTCAAGGACTGCTGCCGGAACACACTGTTAAGTGCTTGGCGACAGTTTTTCTACGTGAGGGTGTTCTCTAGCCAAGCGGGCATTCCCAAAATGCCCTTCCACCATGTCATTTTTAAGATTCATTTTGGGATGTCCATTGTTGTGAACATAGGCCTCCTCCATCTTGCTCCATTCGTTCCTATCATTTAATATAAAACTTACTAGCCGATTTGGCTGTATCACGTGAAATAAAAAATCCATAAAACGCATTTTTATCCACATTAAAAAAGCCTCTTTTATTACAATGTTTTTTATTTACGTAGGCGTGTATATTCACTAATGATTTTTTTCTTTGTTTCAGGTAATTTTTTAATATGGATTATTATGTGTAAGTCTTAATTATTTAAATTGGAAGCAAATTCAATCGAATTTATAAAACAGGTTCTACCTGTACGCATTTAAGTATAATATTTACCATATATTTAAGTATCATATGACGTTATTTTAACTCAAATTTGCATAAGTACTTAGACCCGATAACAATCAAATTTTAATTACTTACGCAGACACTAACATTAAAAATATGTTTAAATTTTACCTAACTACCTATCTTGTAAGCCATAAAACAAATGTACAAAAAAACTAACCTGAAAAAAGTAATTACGATTAACTAGTTATAAATAAATATCTCTGCATTGTGTCATTGTAGATAGATAGATAATTCTTTATTGTACACCACTAAATTACAAATTAATAAAATACGAAGGCGTACACTCAAGTGTTACAATGGCCTTATCACTAACAGCGATCTCTTCCAGTCAACCTTGGAACGGAGAGGAAATACAGGAATAATAAGACAAGTTTTCTGAAGTGCTCGTAGCGAAGTTTACTTAGCTGTTTTCAACCGATCAGCAAAGTTAAGCAACGTCGCCTGCGGTCATGAGTTGGATGGGTGACCGCTAGTGACATTACTACTGAGCGTTTCCGTGCTTCGGATGGCACGTTAAGCCGTCGGTCCCGGTTGTCGTCTTAGGATGGCAGTCGTTACAGCATGGTGGGAGGGCATTTTGCGAATGCCCGCCTGGCTAGCTCAAGTAGAAAATCTGTCGCCAAGCACTTAACGGTGTGTTCCGGCAGCTGTCCTTGAGAGCCAGTACTTCTAGGTTAGCTTGAACAACATCTTCGACCACATCATCACTTACCATCACCTGAGATAGTGGTCAAAGGCTAAACTATCAGGTATAAAAAAATGAAAAAAAAATATGGTTAAACAAACTATGCTAATCTAAAATTTAAGCAAAAATATTTTTCTGATATTATACAAAAACAAGAATTGTAATTAATTAAAATAATAAAATAAATTACCTTCTACATTAAAATCAAAGACAAATTGGTTAATTGATCGTAAACCTCAACACAAATAACAGTTTCCTTGACTGAAAACTTGATTAGAATCATGAACTTGTGACTCAACCTTAGATACTGAATAAAGGTAAGATAAAGGATTTGATTTGCGTGTCTAGGTCATCTAGGAGCTATAGGTAGTTGCCCAAGGTTGTATCGCTTTGCCTATAAACTAGAATTAAAAGTACATGTAATCATGAGCCATGACGTTGGCAGTCATTAGACGATGAGTTTATTAAGTCAGTTATTTTGTTCCTATGTTGCTGTAATGTTGAAACGGGTAATAATAATAATAATACAGGTGTCGTACCCAAAAGCCTACTCACGAATCTTGAGATACTTGACATAGATACGCATATAAACTTCTTCAAAAGGCAGTCATATTAAACACATGTAGAATGTTAGGAAATTTTTATAAATGCACTTGGCTTTGGCCCGTGCCAAAATTACCTCTGGGACACAGAGAGAACACAAAAGTGTAACCAAAAATAATAATAATAATAGTAATAATACACCCATAGACACAATCAAGTAGCTTATATAATCCACCAAAAATTGGCAATCAAACATAAACTAAATGAAAATCTTACGAAACCCTATTACCAATACGCCCCTAAACCTGTGCTTGAAGGCTCTACCCACAAGATATACTTTGATAGAGCTATATTAACAGATAAAACAATACATAACAATAGACCAGACATAACTGTAATAGATAAATTAAATAAATGTGTATATCTAATTGACATAGCCGTTCCTAACATCTACAAAGAACAATCACTGAACAAATACATAAATATACAGAGCTGAAAGAAATAACTAGAATTTGGAAAATGAACAAAGTGTATATTGTGCCGATGGTGTTTTCGAGTTGAAGTTGAAGCGCTCGTAGCGAAGTCTTCTGAAGTGCTCGTAGCGAAGTTTATTTAGCTGTTCACAACCGATCAGCAAAGTTAAGCAACGTCGCGCGAGGTCATGAGTTGGATGGGCGACCGCTAGTGACATTACTACTGAGCGCTTCCGTGCTTCGGAGGGCACGTTAAGCCGTCGGTCCCGGTTGTCGTCTTAGGATAGCAGTCGTTATAGCACGATGGTAGGGCATTTTGCGAATGCTCGCCTGGCTAGCTACCCTCAAGTAGAAAATCTATCGCCAAGCACCTAACGGTGTGTTGCGGCAGCTGTCCTTGAGAGCCAGTAATTCTTGGTGAGCCTGAACATCATCTTCGACCACGTCATTACTTACCATCAGGTGAGATGGTCAAAGGCTAACCTATCATAAAAAAAGTCGTCTATGAAATTGTGAGTAACATCACGGGCTATCATATTTTTGGCATAGGTCGTTGAGAAATTATATTGAACATATCGCACACGCTTCTATTGTTACAATATAACATAATTAAAACCCAGGTGGTGGCCATGTCGTACATAGCCTTACAAAGCCGTAGGAGAGCTGTCGACCACTGCTGTACAAGAAAACAAAGGCTGGCATTCACGACGCGACGCGCGACGTCCGACACGACACGCGTCATGACCTGTCGGGTGATGAATGGGACGCCTATGATAATACGTCTGACTGAATGACATTAGTGTTACTACACTTTTTAATTATTTATTTACATTACAAAATTGCAAATATACGATAGAAAAAATGTAAGTCATGTGCGGGATTCGAACCAGCATCCATGGTGCTAAAGAGCTAACATGACATTACGTCATAACTCAAATCTTTCCTATCGTTCTTTAACTATCATATTGGGATGGCGCATAGCAGGCGTTATTGCAAACATAACAATATTAAAATATTTATTTACATACTAAAAAGTTAGGGTTTAGAGTGGAAGAGCAGGACGTTGTGGTTTTTAAGGGTTTTTTAAAACTATTTTATTTATAATCATTTAAGTAACTATAGTAAAAACTAACGTGGTTTTCACACATTTTAGTAAATAATGATACGTCACGCCGTCATGATAGAGTCCTTGAAATCATACGAGAAGCAGCGAGTTTCTCGGTAGCTAGAGCAAAACAAGGTTTGACCACGAACAAACGACAGGTTGCTTTTGTAAAAGAAGGGTCATCTACAAAATCGAAATCCTAGCCTTACTCCATCTTAGGCGCAGCTCCCGAATGGACTCTATTGATAGACACGTATGAAAAACACTACAAAATTCCTGAGGATGTCGGTGTTTCGTCATCCAGACCAGGTATATTTCCATACTCAAAAAAACTGAAACGCATAGTACTTTTAGTACTTACTGTGCCGTTGGAAACATAGCTAAGGTCCACACAATAAAAACTAACAAATATTATGACTTTTAGTGTGTTACGCTTAGTAAAACCATTTAAACCATTTATTGCTGTCATAATTGCAGGTACATTAGATGTAATACATAAATGAGTTTCCGAGTACAATTTACTCTTACGAGTGTTCAGCTTAATTATTTATAGAGTTAAATATCAAAATCCACATGCATTACTACAATTCAATGTTATAATTATTACGGAAATATTCTTGTTAATTTCATTTATTATAAATGTCACAAAATAATAAGTCAATTACATAAACTAAAAATAAGTACATTAAAATAAAAATTGTATATTATGAGATGTCAAAGTATGATTAGTATTATATTTCATTACATATTCATAAAAAACTCTTTTATATCGTAAAAACTTTTCCCCAAAATCCATGAAAACAACTGTTTTTTTTAATTTTGGTAAAGGTAGCTGGGTTATCTCTGTAGGAAGGTTGTTATACACTCTCACAGACATGCTGAAAATGCTTCCCATGCCCATGTTGCTTAATAGTCTAAACTTAGGGGTAATAAGTTTATGCCTGAATCGTTCTCTTAGTCTTTCACTGTGAGTCTCTGGCATTTCATTAAAGAAGCACATGTGTTTTTTCAAAAATAAACAAATTTCATATATGTATAACGAACAAAGTGGTAGTATTTTCAGTTCTTTAAATAGTGGATGACATGACACAGTTTGGTCGTTAATATTGCACAGAGCTCTTATGCACTTTTTTTGAACAATAAATACTGACTCTACCTCGCTTGAGTTTCCCCATAAAATAATACCATAGCGAAGATTGGACTGCACATAGCCATGATACGCTGTTTTCCCGCATAGTAGCATCTTCTCTCACAGCCACGGGTAGAGATGGGGGGGTTACATTCCCAGCACCCCACGGGCCCCGGCACCACATGTAGCAAAACTTATATAAACATTGATAACAACCTAAATATCATTATAACTCACATCAAAGCGGTACATATCCTCACTAAACAAGGACCTGAATAATTCCATGCATTTATATGCACAGTGCATAGAACATGCATGCATGCGCGCGACGACAAACGGTCGTAAGCGAAAAATAATGCAGATATACAATAAGCGATCGAATTAAATTCATCAGTCTCAAATTGGTAACACTTGCTGCATTTAGAGCGGAAAATCACAGCCTTTGATTATGAAAATGCAATATTTAAATGTAAATAATTTATAGGTATGCATTTGGACTGCCTGTAGTAGCTTAGCTTGAAATGGCTTGTTGGTTGTCTATATTATGCTTTCGTTGTATTATCTGTAGTGCGGTATTAGGCCGTATTCTATTTGAGTTATTTTCGATAATTTTGACCACATTTGCGTCTATGGATCCACATTTCATATGAACCATAGACACAAAATGTGATCAAAATTATCGAAAATAACGAATTTGGCGTCAAATGGTATACGCCCGTAGATAGTTCGTTGTATTTTGTTGAGACGGTGACAAGTTCTGAAATTCTGTCACTATCGGATTGCGTAGGAGTGAAAGAGACAGCGGTGGTGAAATCGTGATCAATTTGGGTGAAAAACGAAAGCATATTCACATAAAACTTGTAACTGTACACGAAAATTTTACTTAACTTTTGATAAGGTTGTGCTATTTTACTATCACCAGCTTAAAAAAAAGGAGGAGGTACTCAATTCTTGTGTATAATTTTTGTATGTGTGTTTCTTAATCGTTACAAGTGTAATTCAAAGTATAAGTTGTACTTTTATTCTATCGAAAAAAAATATCAAGAAATGTGTTTTGGAATTAACTTGGCTTTTCATAATATGATCAAGATTAACGTACCTACTTATTATTTTTTTATGCTACAAATTTATATTTCACTAAAAACCTGTTCAAGTAAAGCTATTTATGGAAAAAACGGTCGCCAGTATGAAAACAGTTCGTTTTTAATAATAATGTGCTCAGATCATCAAATCAACCGTAACATCCCCTATCGAAATAGGTCTCCCCCATTGGGGGGATTTGCCATAATCCTCACGCTTGCCAGGCGTCTTGGTGATCGCAGTAAAGTTGTCAGTTCTTCAGAAGGCGCTGCTTCCCACCTTCTGGTATTACCCCCTTGTCGCCTCTTACGAAACCCAGGGGAAGAAATGGGAGGTTGACATTCTAACCTGGCACCCCACAGGTTCCACTTGACTGTTATTTTAATAGAGAGAATTAAAAATAGGTCGTGACCCTTTGAATATGAAAATAAAGTATAAAACAAGCCAAACGAGTTGTAACTAAATCGAAAAAACGGAATTTCACGGAGGCACACATTTAACAGCAAATTAACTTGTATTCTATTAAAATTAACTCTAAGAGCAAAGCCTGCAAGATACTAAATGGCAGTTTTTTCTGAAGCTGTTATTGACCGTGTGAAACAAATGTATTTTAGTAGCTTGGAAGTTTGGCAAGAAAGATAGAAGGAGGATGGTCTATGGGTATTGACAAAATTAAATCTTTACGATTCAATTCGGACCATTACAATTTTCGTTTACATACATACATAAAATCACGCCTCTTTCCCGTAGGGGTAGGCAGAGACCACGGATTTCCACTTACTACGATCTTTTCATATCTCTTTCGTTTCATCTACACTCATCAATCCTTTCATACATAAGCGTCGGTTTAGGGTACTCTTGACCTGGCCTTTTTTCTGTAAATTTTCGTTTAGTCCGTATTTATATATAAACTTATTTATGCATCCGTATTGTAACTGTTCCAATAACACAGGTAGTTCAAATCGATAAGTAAAGTACCGTCAGAAATTATACCAACCGTCTAATATCGATTAAAAAGCGTAGAACGTATCATGCGTTTATCTTAATATTGTGTGTAATTTTATAAGATTATGCGTTAAAACTTAATTCTTTCGATAGTTTAGTCGACATGGCAATATGATCGAGGTAATTCACATTGTAAAATTTAGTTTTTCCGATTTAGTTCCTCAAAGTACACAGTAGACTCACAGAATTGCAGAGGCAAAGACTTGAGAGAGTTGGTCTAAAATTGAGCAGAACCTATACCTTTTGACATATCAGCGTTCTTTCTGGTCTTGAGCATATAGCTATCGCAAGAATAGCCTTACCAGTCATCTCCGACTTTGAGTACCTAGGGTCGAAGGACTCTGTTTTTAAATGTTGATAAGTTCGTAGTAGAGCATATAGTTTAAGCAACGGTTCTTTTCTTAAGATGGCAGTCGTTATAGCATAGTGGTATGGCATTTTATAAATGCCCGCCTGGTTAGCTATCACCCTCAAGTAATTTAAGGATAGTACACAGTACACAACTATTCTTCTAATATTAAGATAAAATCAGGTAAATTTCGGTAGCATTATCGATTACGTAGGTATCGATTCGACATTCACGACTCGAGTCAGGTTACAGTCATTCATCGGGATCAGTCTAAACACGGGCTCGGGTTGCCCGTTCATGTTTTACCTTATAGTTTAATAAACATACGCCTTGATATTAAAATATGACCGTGAGAAGGCATAAGAAAACTCGCCGGTGATTGTATAACTGCTATAATAATAATTTTATTATGCTACGGAAGCTGAAACTTAAATATGAATCATTAAGTGTTCATTCAAAATTGTTTTGAGGAGTGAAAAATTGCGGATGCAGGCTTCCTTAGCTAATGTTTTTCAGTAAGCCTGCCAGGGGCCCAACTCCTACCTTTTCAAAACTATTATGAAAAACCACCATCACTAATTCAAACTTAAAACATTGATACTAAGAATCGTACCACGGCCATCACGAAACAATAATGTTCATACAGCGCTATCTCTATCGTAGAAATGACTTGAGTGCATGCAGCCCGCTCTCACGTTGAAGTTGTGAAACTAATGTAAGTTCACTATAGTGACAAAATTAAAATTGTTAATGTAAGGTTAAAATAAGACTGAATTAAGAGATGGGAGTTGGCCCCAAGGAGTTTATAGCAATCTAGCCCTCCTGTATCTTTTTGAGTTGTATGGATTTGAATGCTTGGCTTATCGACGAAACCTATTCTATTATGTGGACTAGAACGCAGTAGTCTTTAAAAATGTAAGGCTGAGGGCGTAGGACGGACAGACCTTGTTTTCCATGTGAGCGAGCGAAACATTGTACTATTCTGGCATTCGTCTATTATCATCAACTAATATTTCAGTAGTGGTATTAGTTCACTGACCTCTGTAAGTACTCGTACGCTGGGGTGGCGTTTGGCAAATTGTGATTACGCCTGAAGGATCTAAGTTTGCTATAGTTAGGCATTATTATACGTTCTGGAACTATCCATGCATCCTTCAGCGAATAAGTCAAAGTGGAGTCAAATTAATGTTAAATCTATACTGCATACAAAAATTCGTGTTGGTTTAAAAGTGCCGATCCTCGGGTCGAATAAATTGTTTTCCTGACAAAGAAATTTTTCTTTCGGCATCTGGAACTATCCCGGTAATAGCTATAAGTTCGCCCCTGGTTATATGGGTACAAAAACATGTGTGGCCAAATGTGTGTGTGTGTGTAGACCTCTGCGTACCATTTCAGGGAACACAAATTATATTATTTAGTTTCTGGACGTTCAGTTATAGTAATTTTCTTGCTATTCCAGTGGTCATTCTGACAGACCAGCTAGGCATTGGATTTCCATCAGAAACTGTTACAAGATCACCCTGCTGTGTCCGAAGTTTTCAGGGTTTAGAGAGTGTAGTTGTATGGCTGTTTTTTTTAACTTATATGTACGTCATAAATGTATCGAATGACACAGATGTTTTGTGGAATTTTTTGGTGTTTGTTATTTTTTTCTTTTTTGGCTGGGCAGTAGCAAAAATATACATATAAGGTATTTGAAAGCGTTAACTGCCATTGCATGCCTGAGATATGAATTTGAGTGCCTAATTTTTTTTTTTTTATTGGGAGTTGACAAGCATTGACCGCAGTCTCACCTGATGGTAAGTGACGACGCGGTCGACAGTGAAGCATGCTTGAAAACTGTGCAAAGTCTTGTCAGGTGCGGTTGCAACCTTTAACGACTGATTTTGATAGTTGAAAAGTTGCAACGATCAGAGGCTCAGAACGATCCAGTTGTATACAACCTAACATAATTTTCTAAGGTTATGAATGACGTTAGGGTGAATAGTTGCACTCCGAGTACGTGCTAGCTTAGATCCAGAACCCACCACAGTGAACGAGTTTAGTTTCTGTCAAAACGTACTTATGTCAACTGCAGCTACATTTCAAAGCTCTGCATTCCAGTCATCCCAAACGAAAGAATTTCATCGAGACGAATTGCTTGGACGTGCTCGGAGGAGCCATAAATGCCATAACTTACCTAGTAACTGTTGTAGAATCTGTGTCATAACTGCAAAAAGGGGTCGAATGGAGCTCAGACCCGCAAATGACCAGTCGTGCCGGTGTTAAATTAACGTTCAGCATTTTCGAAAACGGCGTCATGTTTCACCATGTTTATTACGAGATTCTGAGCATACCTACTGCGGTGTAGTTGGTAGAACACTCTCCCAACAATGTCATCCAACGTATTGTTGGGGGACGCATTTGGCAAATGGTTTGTAGAAGAAGATACATCGTTCATCAGGACTTTAGGTTGATTGTTAGGGATCTGAAGTAATTATAAACGGAGTATTAAAGGCCGGCAACGCATCCTTGAGGCTTCTAGAGTTGTGGATGTCCATGAGCGACGGTGACAGCGTTCCACCAGGTCAGCCGCCTGCTTGTTTGCCCTTCTATCAAGTTTTAGGTCTTTTTCACTCGAGTACGAGGTCCATTGGTACGCGTAGCAAAAGACATAGAAAGAGGGTAGACTGTTTTATGTTCTTGATTTTTGTCAACCGCTCGTTTCTCCAGTCACACCGCGATCATGATGCATGCAAGTGCGTCGAAATATCGGGAGTGCAAAAAAACACCTCGGTACAAATCCCGTAAGGAATAATATTTTTTATCTAGTAAACCGTGATAGTTTAAAAAAAGTGTTTTAGGTCTTTGTTATTATAAAAAATATCAAAGACCTAAAACTTGTATTATTTTTCTGTTTAATTTTGTTTAGTTAATACATAGAGATAAAAAACAGATTTATGAGATTCCTAAATTGTTTATTTTTTAAATAAGTCCTGGTACACAATAGATGTATGGCACAAGCTTTAGATACTTAGTTAAAATTGCTTTGCGTATGACCCATATATCTTTATATATATTATTATTATTTCTTTGTTAATGGCTTCTGCGGTTTAATGTCTTTATATATATATATCTTTATCAATCTTACATATATCTGTCAAGTTTGACACAACATATCAAAATATTTTTTTTTGTCATACGGACAAATATACAGACAGAATTATTTAAATATGCTATGTTTTGCTTTTTAGGTACAGAAATTTAAAAGTATGTTTTAAGCGCAAATGATTTACCAAAATATGTGACTTTATTCAGTGCCTAATGTTACTTTGAGATCAAATTCTGTGAGTAACAATTTCAAAATGTGATTTACAAGAAATCTCAAGTAGTCATAACCTTTGTAATTGATTCCCGAAAAGTTAAATCCTTTTCGAAGGATCCCAATTTCTTGGAAACCATCGAATTATCCCCGGATGGTGTTATGTGGTGCGTTTACGAGCGCAACAGTGTTGCTAGCGTGGATATATGATTTATTGGAACTTTGATGGGTAAACGGTGGTGCCCGGAATGGCAACACTTTAGCGATTTTCTTTTTAATATTGTTTTTGATACCCGTATAATGCATTTCGCTTTGAACACAGTAAAAATTGTTAGTGAACGGATTCTGTGTGAATTAGTTATGATAAGTATAAATTATATATATAAAGACTACCTCGTTGATGTGTATGCAGAACATATGTTTAACGTACACAATAGTATATATTGGCGTGACTTTTTTTTTAAATCTTATTGTGACGGAATAAGCTCAAGGCCCACTTGATGTTAAGCGGTTTAACCTCTGCCTATAACAGATGCATTTCGTCACAAGTCACGAATTGCATTGCGCCCGTCACCTTGAGACATATTTCTTAAGTCTCATGTGCCTGTAATTTAACTGGCTCTCAAGGACTGCTGCCGGAACACACCGTTAGGTGCATGGCGACAGATTTTCTATTTGAGAGTGTCGCTAGCCAGGCGAGCATTCGCAAAATGCCGTTCCACCATGCGGTGAAGCTCAAGCCCGCGGCGGGATTCGAACCATGAACCTGCTGCGCGGCAGTCCATAGCCAATACCACTGAGCCATCACTGATTAAAAAAAAAATATATTAAGTTATACAATACGTTGTAAAATTTACCTAAAAAAAGGAGGGGGCTCTTAATACGACTGTATATTTTTTGTGTTTTACCTCATAACTCTTTATAGGCTGTACCAATTTTGATGATTTTTTTACCTTCGAAAGCTGATGCGTGTTTAAATTTGAGTGAGACACGATTAGTAGTGAGTTATCCTTAATAATGTGTATTTTATGTTTGAAGATTTTTTGGTTAACATTTTTAATACTGTTTTGTTTACTTCAAGTCGAAAGTATAAGAATCATTTACCATTTTATACCATAGGTCAGGTTCCTTAACACAAGAGTTCAAGGTATATTTATAAGTATTATAAGAGTTTAGTAAAATTGGAATCTTGTATAATGATCATAGAATTTGAAGAAGGAATACGGTTAATAGGTATATTCTGCATCAACAAGAGATTACAAGCAATTTGAGGTTACGTGAAATAAAAGAAATGGATATTCCAAACACTTTTCGTACTTAAAAGTTACAAAGTCTCGGACTTATTACTTGAAGCCATTCCGAATCCGTTTTGGTAATAACTTACATTTCTGACTTACATCTCACACCCCTCGTAAAATAAACTCCAGGATTTACTCCAAGTAGCTGTCAATATCAACAATTTATAGATGTACATGTCAGTGTCAATTTATATTTTGTAAATGTCAATGTCTATATAATTTATGTTTACGCTAATCTCGAACTGAGGTCATTGGAAATACCGTAAAGTGCTAAAATATTACAGGTAAATAATTATTATGGTTGCTATAGGTATACCTGTATAGTAGTGTGCGTAAGTACCTACACAAAAGTGATTTATTGTAAGCATGATTAATACTGACTACTTTTATGCTATGCTTTTATTTTATGCTATGCATGTAGAAAAAAACGACAGAATCCAAATTTTGATACAAATTTAAAAGCAGATATATTTTTATGTGACGTAACGGAATGCACACTACTGCTTTCAACTGTTCCCTATTTCAAAGAAATTTACATAATAATATTCAAACTATGACCCCAACCTAGGAGTAAGGAACTGCACTGTATCAGCCGGACTGTCCACTGCTGAACACAATCTCCCCCGATAAGGAGGATTTGCTATAATCCCCACACTTGGCAGGCGTCTTGGGGATCGCAGTTTAAGATAGCAGTTCTTCAGAAGGCACTGCTGCCTCCCGGTATATTCCCTTAGTCGTCTCTTGCGACACCGATGGGTAGATATGGGGAGGGGGACATTCTAGTCCGGCACCCCCCGGACAGTCAGAAAAATACCTTTTATTGTTCAGTGCCTCTCTACTAATGGAGATGGACTGCCTTTCTCTCTCTAGCAAAGCCATAAAGGTATATTAGTCTCAATTGGCCAAAATAGCAGTGCTGCGGCGGGCTGGTTTACTGTCAAGCCATTTTCGACATTGTATCTACAATACATGCGTTGTTTCGGTCGAGTTGTATAAGTGATCACAAGCGACCCATCACTGTGAAGTGTTTACATACTATAGTATACATTATAATGATAGCGACAAAGTTGTAAATTGTTTAATAGTTAAACTGCTTGCCGCTGCCAATTCGGTCTGAATGGAACCTTATGCACGATGAATATTCTTTTCAACGGTGGCGATTCCAGGGCACTGTTAGAAATTCCCAAGTCAGAACAGTCTCCTCCTTCCATAATGTTTTCTCATTATGGCTTGAAGATGTTGGTAGGTACATAATAGTCCAACTCGAGACATCATCAGGTGCTTTGGTAATGTGACATATTATATATTGTTTTTTTTTAAGATGATAGGCTAGCCTTTTACCACTATCTCTCCTGATTGTAAGTAATAATGTAGTCGAAGTTGTTGTTCAGGCTAACCTAGAATTACTGGCTGGACAACTGCCGGAACACACGGTTAGTTGCTTGGCGACAGATTTCCTAGTTGAGGGTGGTATCTAGACAGGCGGGCATTCGCAAAATGCCCTACCACCATGCTATAACGACTGCCATCCTAAGACAACAACTGAAACCGACGGTTTAACGTGGCCTCCGAAGCAGGGAAGCGCTCAGTAGTAATGCCACTAGTGCTCACCCATTCAAGTCATGACCGTGGCGGACGTTTCTTAACTTAGCTGATCGGTTAAGAGCGGCTAAGAAAACTGCGTTACGAGCGCTTCAAATTCTCGACTAGAAGGTGAAACGAGTGCAAACCGAAATTATTTACGAGCATTCCCAAAATGTAACGAGCTCAAGCCAGTGACATTAACCCTGTACCATAGATGACAAAATAACTGGTACTGCTCCGCAGCAGGCTGTTGCCATTACTACTTCAAAAACTACTACATTTACGACAATTTAAATTATTTACAAACTGCTACCTGAACATACGGTAAGTCTGCATCTAGGTCAAAAAGTCACCTGCGTCAAAGTTTTAAAGGTCGTGATTGGTTATTGAGGACACTACTTTATTACTGTTGTCTATTCTATATACTGAATGTTCTGTTGTTGCCAGTGGTTGGTAGCTAACTTCGAGAAAGTAAGTTTCTCGATGGTAGCTAATAATTAAAATTATTTACGTATATATAAATATGTACCTAGTCATACTAACGTAACTTAATTTTATGCTTAAAATGTTTAGTAAAAACTATTAATTGATACCTTTATTCAAATTCCTTTAATGTATATCGAAAAGTTAAAATATGCTTGACGTTTTTAAAGACATATCAGAATTTTTATTCTAAAGTTTTAGTATCTAGAACTCTAGTATATATTGTAGAAGTTGTTGACGCGATGAAAATTTATGCTTGACGTTTTTAAAGACATATCAGAATTTTTATTCTAAAGTTTTAGTATCTAGAACTCTAGTATATATTGTAGAAGTTGTTGACGCGATGAAAAGGTGTTTAATAGTCCCCAAATAAGGAATGAGCTGGCAGCCAGTGTAAAAATAAAACAAAGCGTCCGAAACAAAATTTTAACATAAATTTTATTTATTTGTATATCATAACAAGCTGCAGCCACTTGCAACGTGGTGGATATGACAATTGAAAGTAATAGTTTTCACATTTTTTATTATATTTTACAGTCATATGTAGGTACCGGCAGCTCAAATTGACAGAGCACGTCTTGGATCCAAGGATGTTCACGGGTTCGATACCTTTATTGTTATTTTTTTCCGTCTTTGTAAAATTTTAATTCTATATACCTACCGTTTAAACATACATAATATTCATTTGTGTTATCAGCTGAGAAGTTTTATGAAGAAAGTCGTTGTCGTGCGAAAAATAAATTCGAATTTTAAATAGTGACAGCAAAAATGCACTGGCAGCTTTTAAATAGCGTCGAAAAATGCGATTCCGATTTCAAATGGCCAATTATCGCCATCTACGCCGGGCGAATCTCTAGAGCTCGAGCGTGGACAATGCCGCATTGTGTAGCGACCACGTGCCTATGTTTACCAATTGTTCTTATCTGGCATCGTCCTTGCTCACGATTGTGACGGCTTCCGAGATAGTCGTGTGGACGTGTGCAGCCTCTTCGGTGACAAATCTATGATATTGCCGCGAATGTTTGACGTCGTCTGCCATTTTGTTATTGTTGTCATGGCAACGGTACATGTCAAAAAGGGCAAATCTAATAAAATATCGACGGAAGAACTAAGTTTAATGTAGGTTCTTACTACCACTACTTATTGAAGACATCTGACCTCCATTTTTTAATATGTTAGGTTTGCAATAACGCCTGCTATGCGGATTACATTACAAAATCACAAATATACGATAGGAAAAATTTAAGTGCACATGACTTAAATTTTTCCTATCGTATATTTGTGATTTTGTAATCTGACCTCCATGTTAAGACGAATGCTGAATGTGAGTCGATGGAGGGAAATTCTAATTTTTTTTTGTTTCTATTGCTAGTTTGTCTGACTGTACTATATCACGTAATATGCGAATTTCGGAAAAGATTATGTATGATATCTAATGTATTATCATGTATTATGATAATACATTAGATATCATACATAATCTTTTCCGAAATTCGCATATTACGTGATATAGTACAGTCAGACAAACTAGCAATAGAAACAAAAAAAAATTAGAATTTCCCTCCATCGACTCACATTCAGCATTCGTCTTAACATGGAGGTCAGATTACAAAATCACAAATATATGATATTGCCGCGAATGTTTGACGTCGTCTGCCATTTTGTTATTGTTGTCATGGCAACGGTACATGTCAAAAAGGGCAAATCTAATAAAATATCGACGGAAGAACTAAGTTTAATGTAGGTTCTTACTACCACTACTTATTGAAGACATCTGACCTCCATTTTTTAATATGTTAGGTTTGCAATAACGCCTGCTATGCGGATTACATTACAAAATCACAAATATACGATAGGAAAAATTTAAGTGCACATGACTTAAATTTTTCCTATCGTATATTTGTGATTTTGTAATCTGACCTCCATGTTAAGACGAATGCTGAATGTGAGTCGATGGAGGGAAATTCTAATTTTTTTTTGTTTCTATTGCTAGTTTGTCTGACTGTACTATATCACGTAATATGCGAATTTCGGAAAAGATTATGTATGATATCTAATGTATTATCATAATACTTATTGAATTGGTTACATTTGCTACGGATATATGAATTTTTTACCTTTTTTTACGGTTTTAGCGGTATATTATGGAACTGTCTGCATTGGTGTTCAATAACCTTTGATAACAACACGTACAATATTATATTAAATAAATATCATGATCGCGTAGCAAAGTTATCAAACCTAGCTACAAGCGTGATAAAACTGATAAAATGTTGTATTTCCCGCATCATACGTCAGTTTCCACTTTAAGAAAAATAAGTAGTTATACATTTATAATCCAAAAAAAAACTATTCATAACGCTTACTTACATATGAATATGCACCTCATATTCGATCATTTCTGTACTGTATACTGTAACAGCCAACTCGTCCACTGCTGAACACAGCCTCCCCTAATAAGCGGGTATTTGCCATAATCCCCACGCTTGGCAGGCGTGTTGGGGATCGCAGTGTAAGATGGCAGTTCTTCCGAAGGTGATTCGATCATTACATTATTTCAAAATATTAGATTTAACTGAAAAATATAAGCAAAATTATCATATATAAACAATTTTAAATTAAATTTCAAATGTTACTACTTGGGTACGTAAGTACACCAAAGTAATTAGCATATAAACTGATTTATAACTAAACTCTTGATAAATAGATAAAATTTTGACAAGAAAATTGGCAATGCAAAAATATCCCGCGCAAATAAACGCTTGCGTCACACCATCAATTTAGGATCAGAAAAAATAGGTAATTATACAGTGCAGGAGGCGGTCGTCATTTTTCCCACAAAAAGTGACCTGATCCCACGACTGGCGTACCAGCTGATCGCCGTATTTCGGCCACCACTGACCCATATTCCAACCTATGACGTCGCCGACAACAATAGGGCATTGTTCTTTTATATTTGCGTGAACATCAGGAGTTCCTCAAGGCGGCCCGTTCATTCACATATAGCCTCTTTAAATAGGTTCATTTGTTTTTCGTCATTGTTTCGATCAGCTGTTTTCACGAGATTCCTATCTCGTGTACCATTGATCAGTGAAAGAGAAGGTGTTACAATGAACCTAGCATTGTCTCTCGTTGTTATATTGTTTTAAGTTGACGAGTATTAAATTGTATTGTTCCTGTGTGTGATATAACAAGTCTAGTTCTCAATCAGTTGTCGGACAGATTTGGTTTTGTTTTGTTTGAGGTTATTACAAGGTTAATGACATCTTTATTTTGTCCATCTGAATAAAGATGTTTGTTTCGATCCCTACACTTATAACTAACTTGACACTGCTTTATAACTCAACATAATATGTTTAGTTTGTTTTCTCAACAACGAAATTAAATTTTTGATTTCAACAAATACAGCCCTAAAGCTAGGAACATAAATAAGTTATATACATAATCGACACGTGCATTTAGTCGTAGATAAACATGCACAAAGCAAAATAGAATCACTACATAAACACTCTTATTAAAAATCTAAATAGAAGATAAACAAAAGCGCGCGTAAATTCCCACTTAACTTTTTAAAAACAAAAGCTGTCAACGACCACTCGATCAGGTGATCCAAGGAGGTCGCGTTCGTACGTACTTACCTCATCAATCCTAGAGCGAACGGTAGTGAAGAAAATAAACAAAAGCAAGGAGTGAATGATAAATAGTTGTAGTTAATCCGTTCTTATCGCCTGCCGGCCGCATCCCGTGCGGTCTAAAAATGAGAGATGGACCGAGTCAACTAGATAACACTTCTTGGTACCGGTCAGAGAAAGTGGAGAGGTCTATGTATGGATTAAAATTAAAAGGCATTTTTTTTTACCAACATTAAAGTAAAATCTGTGACTTTCTTGTGACAGAGAGACACATATATTACCTATCCAATATGATATCGATGCGTTAGGTTTTAGGTTTAAAGATATTTATTCCCAATAAGACAATACTTGAGAACAGTGCTTAAACATACATTAAAACTATACAATCGTCATGCTGTCTGTCACAATTAATACTATAGTAGCCACCCATCCAATGCATTATTACTTTATTACTTTAACCAATGTGGTATTGTATATCTGCTTCTCTTTTCTCATCTTGATACTTAAAAAAACACACGGCTAATGTATTTCAATGTCTTTGTTTATTAATTGCTTATATATACAAGCAATACCTAAGTTTATAGCTCTACTAAAATAGCGTCGTCGGTTTAAAACTTTACAGTTTTAGTTTGTAATAATAGGAATTCTTCCCTAAAAGATTTCTCTTTGTCACTGCATTGGTAAAGTCACAAGTTATACCGTAGTTTTAGTTTAATTTCAAACTTACTGTCTTATACAACAGATTAAATAATTACTTTTCATAGGTAGACAACATAATTACATAGTACTTGTAATGCATGTTTTGATATTTAATTTAACATCTTAAAAAACTGACAGTCTAAGTAAGCGTCTAATGCGTTGTAAAAACATAATTTTGCGAATGAGTTATACAAACATAACTGATAATATTGGCAGCTAAGGTTACTGACTTACGAGTACAAGTAAATATCTTAAGAAGTCTTAATTAGTGGAATCCCACGCCCATCAAAATAATTTGGAATGATTACATGTCGAAAAAGTAACTGATGTCTTAACTAACATTTTATTCCATGCTGATGGCGAAATAAAGTTTACCTATTTGTGGCTTTATTTGACGGCTATCTTTTTCGTTTTCGTACCTAAGTGACGATTGTGTTCTTTAAAGACTGGCTTTTAAGGACATTTGACAATGCTCAAGTGTGTCCAGTTTAATATGTAGTTATGTAGACTTTATTTAAAACTCCTTAGTTGACGATTTTTTACTAAAATATCATCGTCACTACATCGATTGCAACGTCCACCGTTGAAAACGGTCTCTATTGAGGGGATTTGCCATAATCTCCACGCTTCGCTGGCTTCCTGGGGATCGCAGTAGATGTTATCAGTTCTTCAGAAGGCGCTGTTTCCCACCTTCCAGGTAGGGTAGGTAGTGACATTCTAAACCGGCGGGGAATCAAAACTATATCGCAAAGTATTTTAAATAGGACACAATGAAAACAAAATTAATTAAATATTAGTCGTATAGAAAACATTTTACTCTGAATCCAGACTAGAAATAATGTACTTAGGAAGATAATCTACGATATTCCAACATCTTCTGTGAATTTTTATTTTCAATTACGCTTTCGAAGCGTATTTTTATAATAGGTTAACATATATATTCAACCATAACATATTTAACCATAGTTTGAGACTGTTTTTAAAAACTTTGAACGCGGTGACTTAAAAAAAAATTAGATAAAATTATTACAAAATCTCAAATATAGAATAGGAAAAATTTAAATCATGTGCGGGATGTTTTTCCTATCGTATATTTGTGATTTTGTAATGTAATCTGCATAGCAGGCGTTATTGCAAACCTAAAAATATTAGATAAAATTATTATAAAAGTACGGCATCTCCACAGTTTCCATTTCTACGACGCGTTACCTATGACAAATGTTGAGTTAGCGCTGCCCCACCGATGTATCGATATCAACTAATTGTGTCGGTATGTCGAGGGTAGTGAGGAGATCAATATATCGATATTTTTATTTTGTGAAAAAACAGACTTGTCTCACGTAGATTCCATTAACGCGTTGATGTCTTTTGTAGGGAAAAACGGAGATCTACGAGTAAAATGAGTAGATTTTTGACAAAATCATTTTCTTTTTTGGATATTTAATGTTGCGTAAATGAGAAGTTTAAAAGGGTATAATAAATATAAGATTGATATATTTATCACTCGTTATCTCAAATCTAAATATGTAGGTATTTATATATATTAAATCGAATATTATTTTCTTTCCCATGTTTTTATATATCTAAAGTAAGGGAATGTGGAACATTACTGAAGGTATAATAATTAATGGTAACAACCTATAGATATCCGTTGTTAACTGTAAGATTATAGTGTAATGTTAATATTACAAAAATAAATAAACTTTTTTAATATTTTCTCCACTTCACAACTACATTACTCTTTTGATAATGCGCCTCTAGGACTATACATCCATCGTTTTAGCGAAGTTAGTGATCTAAGATATATTTTCTTATAGGAAGACAATTTGTGAATATTTTACGATTAAAACGGTGCTAAATTTTCTTCTCTTTCTAAAATGAGTGAAAACCAAGTTATTTTAATAACAATATAGTATGTATATTTTTTCCCATCACTACGTTATTTGTCGAGTTGACCGCCACGTATCCATCATGTGGTCCACAGAGCCATAGCTGGACTATGGATAGTTAATAAGATAAACGCGCTACCTTATTAACTGTACTGTTCCATCATTTGTAATAATATCGATTACAAAAGGAATGCGATTTAGTTGTGTAATAGTAAATCGATACAATTGTTACCAAGCA
The DNA here is from genome assembly GCA_963890685.1 of Plagodis pulveraria. Lineage (NCBI taxonomy): Eukaryota > Metazoa > Arthropoda > Insecta > Lepidoptera > Geometridae > Plagodis > Plagodis pulveraria. The sequence continues at coordinate 11,833,034 of OY982971.1, forward strand.
GGTGTTACTTAAAAATACAAATGCCTGGACAATTGCGCCTCTGCCAAGCTATTGCCTGTCACCTACATAATTTAAACAAATATTGTAATAACTCTATTATATAGTAAGTATGTACCACATTGTTAAAAGATGTTTAAAAGAATGGCCCCTAGTTTCTTGCCCGTTCTTCTCGCAGTGGCTCTATACAATTTATTTGCTGTACGTGGCAATACAATGTAGAATATTTCAATACTAACATTTTTAATTGACCTTCATAAGAGCGTCGTAGACGCCTAAATTGAATAAATGATTTTGACTTTGAATTTGAAAATTGTGCAGAGTAAGTCTCTAATATGAAATATCTGTTGCTGCTAAGATTTAGTATGCGTCTTCTGGTCCCCAGGGATGTTTTTACTTTTATAAAAGCGTCTTATACTTCTGGGACAGCCTAAAAAAACTGTCGTTCGCAAGCGAATACGAATTTGAATTTGAATGGTATAAGTACTTCCATATATAATTTCATTCGCAAGCGTTGTACGAATTTAGATATAAGCATACACAGAATAAGAAATTAGTACAGCCTCCCATATCAAGGGGGTATTTGCCATAATTCCTACGCTTCGAAGGCGGTTTGGAGATCGCAATGTAAGATGGTAATTCTTTAGAAGACGCTGCTGCCCACCTTCCAGTATTTTTCCCTTAGTCGCTTCTTACGACATCCACGGGATAATATGGGGAGGTGCAATTCTAACCCGGCACCCACGGGGGAAAGAAATTAGTAACATCTGGAAGCAGTGATGGCTCAGTGGCATTGGCTATGGACAGCCGTGCCGCAGGTCCATGGTTCGAATCCCGCCGCGGGCTTGAGCTTCAAAGCATGGTGGAAGGGCATTTTGCGAATACCCGCCTGGCTAGTGACCACCCTCAAGTAGAAAATCTGTCGCCAAGCACCTAACGGTGTTTTCCGACGGCAGTCCTTGAGAGCCAGTGAAATTACAGGCACATAAGACCTAACAACTATGTCTCAAGGTGACGGGCGCAGTGCAATTCGTGACTTGTGACGAAATGCATCTGTTATAGGCAGAGGTTAATCCGCTTAACATCAGGTGGACCTCGTGCTTGATCCGTCACAATTACATTAAAAAAAAAATTAGAGAATTTTAAGTTTATTACAAAATGCATATTACGAGTATCTTCGGTAAAGGAGATATCAGGTTAAGACTGCTTGTCGAATCCAGGGTTGGAAAAGTTAAGGCTCATTATGATCAAGGCTCGTTACGTTCGAATCAGAGTAACACATTTCTAAAATAATGATTAACCTAGTTTCATCACCGTGTTCCAAACTGACAATGTTGCCAGCGCGCAATCGACTGCGTAACAAACTGACTCATATATAGTCTACGTTCTAATCATTAGTGTTGCTTTTGCCAACGTATGAATATGCTTCCAAAAAGGCAAGTATACATTAATTAAAAAAAAACCCGACTGCAAATAATTTATTTTCGTTAAGCGTTTTTTCGTTCCATTGGAATTTAACCTGCAAGTAATATATTTATGAAATCGTTTCTTTTAAGGGCTTTAGCCCTTCACTTTAGTAACACTATCGATGGATTCGGGAGAAAACATTTTTTTTCTCACAATATGGCGTCTAAGTTCCGCCTACTTGTTTTTTCAATTGTTTTATATACTTAGGGCCTGTTTCAGAATGTTCGCGTAAGTTCCGGTTATATTACCCAGAATATAAAATAACTGAATGATAAAAATGAAAGTTAACATGCAGCGCGATTCAAGCTTTAACCTATGTATTGGCTGAATCGATGACTGTGAAATGCAAAGATAGTGTTTTATTTATTAAATATGTTCTGGGTAGTATAACCGGAACTTACTCGAACATTCTGAAACAGGCCCTTAGACTAACCTCTAGGAGTATTTATCATTCATGAAATAAAAACTGAACTTAACTTTGTAAACGACATACTTTTAATTCCATGCAGTTCAATTTGGTTTTATAAAACGAAATATCAATAGTAAAACTCGAAAAATAAAACCAAGTCAGATCGACAGATCATTAAACAATTTCACCTAATTATTAACATAACAAAGAGCGTCTTGAAAAAAGTTAATTCTAAAAATCGATACGTCATTGAAGATATTATAGAACCTTCACAATCTTTGATTTAAATAATCGTCAAGTCATAGTAGAGGTCTATGGTAAACGCCGCGTTCGTCAGTTTTGTCAAGATTATTTGAATAATATTTGTGAAGGTGTTGTGATGCTAGAATGGATTGGTACTTTGGTACCTATTGTTTTTTATTTACACCAAAATACTTAATAGTAGAGTTCACGGCGCGCTTTCCAAACTAACTTATAACCAAGTTTTCAATTTTGTGAAATTTTGTATGCATATTACTGAGCCTTATTATGCTTCTGGTTTGCTCGTTTTTCGATTTATTATTTATTTTATCCCTAAATGTCAAAATAACAATTCCTATTTCAAAAATATTTTACGAATTATTTTTTAAAATACTTAATTTTCGTATATATGGCAAACTAGAAGCATATATATTAGGCTCAAAGACATACATGCAAAGTTTCACCGAGTTTGAACACTTAGTATTTAAGATATAACGAAGTGTCGTTATATTTTACGTAGTTACGTTTGTGTAGAAGCGCCACGAGCACTCTAGCCTTAAAGTTATAAATATATCAAAACTCTATCACTATTAAAGAAATGTACTCATAATTTCGATATCAAATTAAGATCCCCAAGACGCCTGCCAAGCGTGGGGATTATGGCAAATACCCCCTTAATAGGGGAGGCTGTGTTCAGCAGTGGACGATCCGGCTGATACAGTACTTATAATTAAGGCAAAAAAATATAATTACCGTTTATTTATACTTGATAAGCTTATCCTTTGACTACTATCTGACCTGATGGTAAGTGATGATGTGGTCGAAGATGTTGTGTTGACTTGAGGGTGGTAGCTAACCAGGCATGCCCTACCTCGTAACGACTGTCATCGTAAGACTACAACCGGGACCAATAGAAGTTAAGCCCTCCGAAGCACGGAAGCCGCCTTGTAGTAATGTCAATAGCGGTCACCCATCCAAGTCATGACCGCGCTGCACATTGCATTTGCTTTTAACTCGGTAAAGAACGGCATTTTTTTGCATCTATAGCCATGTTGTTTAAGGCAGTTATTACAATTTTTGCTTTGGATATAGTAATATTAATCAACTTATAGCATCATACATACAAACTTGTTTTTGAAGCGCTCGTAGCGAAGTTTGCTTAGCTGTTCTTAACCGATCAGCAAAGTTAAGCAACGTCGCCCGCGGTCATGAGTTGGATGGGTGACCGCTAGTGACATTACTACTGAGCGCTTCCGTGCTTCGGTGGGCATGTTAAGCCGTCGGTCCCGGTTGTCGTCTTAGGGTGGCAGTCGTTACAGCATGGTGATAGGGTATTTTGCGAATGCCCGCCTGGCTAGCTACCACCCTCAAGTAGAAAATGTGTCGCCAAGCACCTAACGGTGTGTTCCGGCAGCTGTCCTTGAGAGCCAGTAATTCTAGGTTAGCCTCAACAACATCTTCGACCACATCATCACTTACCATCAGGAGAGATAGTGGTCAAAGGCTACCCTATCAGCAATAAAAAAACTCGTAAATGACACAAGTTTAGTTAAAATATAAATACCACCTACGTGTGGATAATGTACAAAAAAATTGTTTGAATTTCTGATGTTATTATGGATAAGTTATTATAAAGTAAAATGTTAGGTGTTAAAAATATATTTATAACTATTTTGCCGTAAAAATGTACTAAAGTCAATTGAGCACTAAACCCATTACTGTATAGCTATCAATTAAGGTCTTCACGATACAGCTTTGTGAATACCACCGGCAATATAAAAACTATGAAAAGTCAGAGTCAAAGTTAAAATAATTTATTTAATTTAACCGTCTACGACGCTCTTATGAAGGTCAATTAAAAATTTTAGTATTGAAATATTCTACATTGTTCTGCCACGTTCAGCAAATAAATTGTATAGAGCCACTGCGAGAAGAACGCGCAAGAAACTCGGGGCCATTATTTTAAAACATCTTTTAACAATGTGTTACATACTTACAATAATAGAGTTATTACAATATTTGTTTAAATTATGTAGGTGACAGGCAATAGCTTGGCAGAGGCGGCATTGTCCAGGCAATTTTATCGTTTAAGTAAACAGAAACTGTGTAGTAGAATTTTTTAATCAATATGTTTTTCACGTGCAACTTGAATTTCCCTTCTGTGAGCGTTGTAATATGTTTGGGAACTTTATTATAAAACCGTACACAATTACCTAATAAAAAAAAATACGACACTTTTGGCTTAATGGCTCATATACACATTTTTATTATTATTTTAATGATATGTAATTATATACTAAAGTTACGATAAGGGTAATGAACGCATATTTTTTTAACCATTTCCTTTTTCTTTATTACTGAAACCAAAAAGCATCCAATGTGAATGTAAAACTTTAGCGAATGAAACAAGTTTGGGCCGTGCTCCGGTTTCATTGCTGTTTTACTTAACTCTAACTTGCTGAAGTACAGACGGTAACGCAAGTGCAAAGAAAGATTCTGAGACTGAAATGTATGAACGGTACTCAAACTTGTATATCTTAGCTAAGATGAAAACATAGGAATAAAATGTATACTAAGCATTAGTAATCAGAGTGCTGAAAAGATTGCTCAAAAGGCTAGCTCGTTATGATTTCATATACCAAATTTATTTATTTATTTACCCATTGGCATCGGTGATAATGATAACAATAGAATTTCATTCATAACTAGGACATAGTGGTTGCCATGCCAACTTATTAAGAATCGAGCAAAAGTATAGTAGGAGGGTAAGCAGAGGAGGATTAAAAATCTTATTTCTAGACATTACTGTTATAGATTTAAAATGTATATATAAGTAATGTAATTATAAGTTATCAATGAAATATTACTTACTTAACTCATTTTCGTTCATTTGTGTACACATACCGTCCAAAAAGAATTTATGATAAACATGTGCATGCTTTCAATTAAAATTTATTATAAAGGTATTTTAAAGGTTACATCTATTTTAATCCAAAATGAGAAATGAGCGAGCTTGTGAGCTACTTTTTACGGTAAATTACATGTCATGGCGGTGTTTTTTTATCGAAGTTACTCAAACCTTTTTGACAGGTCCTAGAAAATATTTTTTTTACAATTTTACCAGTAGTGGCAACTACACTTTTAATTTTGAATGCAATTTAACACTGATTTTCTATTATTATTAATGCTAATCTCTGCATTTTCCTCACTGGAGAAAGGGTGAAAAATGGTGTTCAGCAGCAAAGTTATTTTGCGTCTCGTATCTTTGAAACCTCGCTTACGATTCTATTTTAGAAGCACAAGCGTCGCTCATGATTCAATTCTAGAATCTTTCACTTCCTCAGGTTTCAATAAATGCACTCGCACCAAATAACAACTTTGCGGCCTTGCATAACAACTATTTTCTGATTCACATATCGTGGTCTGATATTCCCCAAGCGTGAAGTAGGTTTTGAATCATATTTTTAAAAGGAGCTAATGTTTAAGTTTGAATCGATGTTATTTCAACATGCGACTACATTTACCAAACAATATTTTCAGTGAAACAAAAATAAAAATCGAGTAACTTATGCGCTCGGCTGTACCTCATAAGACTCGGAGGCTATGGCGGTGGAAAAATCGTTAAGGTGCAAGCGTAACCGCAAGCGAATATAAGCGAACATCGTGTACCGATAGCAGCAACATTGGGTACCATTAAATAACATTTTAAAAAGAAAGAAATAAACTTAATTTGTGATTTTACGAACCCCCTACGTTATATTAGTGCCATCTTGATAGTTAAATTTATTGTTAGTCGAAAAAAAAGAGACAGTTAAATGCGTTCATGCTTGTCAAGAAAAGATAGTCAATTATGCTTATCAAAATTATATTCGTTCATTCATTCTATATAATATATATATCTCTCAATATGTATCGTGTAGTCTGTACTTTGGAAATTTCAATTAAGAAGCCGTTTCAGGTTGCTAACCAAAACATAAAATAACTGAATGATAAAAATGACAGTTAACATGCATAATTATGCAACGCGTTTCAAGCTTTAACCGATGGATAGGCTAAATCGATGACTGTGAAACGCAAAGATCGTGTTTTATTTATTAAATAAGTTCTGGGTAGTATAACCGGAACTTACTCGAACATTCTGAACCAGGCCCAAATCTTACACCAATCTTACATATCTAATTACTCTAATTCTGCCACGTAGACAGGGCCGTACAACGAATGATACCTAGCTTGTTCTAAGTCTAGAACACCATTTTTCACATAACCAAGCATCGTTGGCCAATGCTCAAAACTGCAATGGTCCCGGATGAAAATAAAAACATTTTCTTGTGAAAAAGAGACGGTTAAGTGCGCTGTTGCTATCCTTACCCGGAGCGTTGCCGCAATAAACTTGAGTGAAGTCGCATAAAACCTTTATGTGATTTACTATGTATTTAATACGACCACATGTAGTAGTCCGTATGTACAGGCACAGGCGTCGGGTGAAGAAATCGTATGCGCATAATACCTATTACAGTTTACATCTCAATTTTTGATAGCGAATTCCTTTGCGCTTTCTTCGTATCTTGGAGAAAATATTATACAGTAATATAGGAACGTAGGATTCCGGGTTCAATCAACAGGTCGGCAAAGAATTATTGGGTTTGACTGTAGGAAATTCTTAGTACCGGTGTGGCACGGTAGATGGCACGATATTAAAATAGCTTAAGTGTCTTCTTATATATTCTTATTGTTGCGCTTTCCTTACAAACGAAGTTTCGTTATATATTTGACCAAGAGTTTCTAAATCAGTAAAACTTTGCTTGTATGGCCATAAGCCTAGTATTTATGCTTCTGGTTTGCGAGTTTTACGTTTTATTATATATTTCATACCTATATGTGAAAATAAGAATACCCATACAAATAGAGTTTTCTGAAAAAAATTGTAATACACACATGTCCAAACCATCTTAACATACCTTTCTCGATTTTTGACACTACATCCTCATTCACATATCTCATTTCTCATAAAATCTAACATCAGGCCCCTTACATTTCCTTTTTTTAGCTATTAATTATTCTAAAGAAAATATGACCCTGAACATCACTAAAATTGCCCCGTTTTGCTGCCACGATCAGACGACCAACGTAGTCAAATTAGAAAAGTGCTAAGTTAAGCAAAATGATAGGACCCTACATTTAGGGCCTGTTTCAGAATGTTTGAGTAAGTTCCGGTTATACTACCCACAACATATTTAATAAATAAAATACTATCTTTGCGTTTCACAGTCATCGATTTAGCCTATCCATCGGTTAAAGCTTGAAACGCGCTGCATGTTAACTGTCATTTTTATCATTCAGTTTTTTTATGTTCTGGGTAGTATAACCGGAACTTAGTCGAACATTCTGAAACAGGCCCTTACTCTTTCTTAAAAACTTTATGCCAAAATATAGTTGTCTCAGTTTTAGAGGAGAGCATACAAAAAGTCGATCTGGTGTATATTCACCCTAATCCATGCAGGTCTCTAACCCTATTAAATATTAAGATATATTTAATTCCTTACAAGCGTACCATTCACAAATTAGGCAGGTAATTTAAACGCATAATATATCTGACAGTCAATCTGTACAGACGCCCACATCGCGATGATTCGTGCTTTTCTCTATGTTATATTATAATCGCAGGAAATTGGTACAACTGTTGGTACAAATTGGTACCAATGTTTGGTATATCTTTAGTCTTGGAGCGCGTGAACTATAAGGTATATTTTGGTATCTTGGCGATGACTCGGCCAGTGCCACGTTTCGAACTGTGCGCCTTACGTGTACGTCATTTCAAAGAATGCGTAGTAATTTTATACAAATATTTTTCCTACCATTATCCCACTCATGTAGAGTCGGTGGTATAGGTCATCTAATAAAAACACTATAATATATAATTTAGAAAAAAATTTTTCGCTAACAACACGTTTATGGCCAGCCTGACATCAAATGTCTTTGGGAATGACAAACTACCAGGTGGTAGGTCTCTTTAACAAGAATCCGTCTTGGTGAGTACCACCGTGGTGGCGTATATTCTGTCTCGAAGCAGTGTGCAACAACTGTGCTTAGGCGTGTAGGACATTGTTGCAAGTCAAATTACTGAGCATTTCAGGCCTAAGAGCCAACGTCTTGGAGTGAGGACCGCAGTGTCCAGTACGGTGACACTGCATCTGTAATGGATAGGCGTGAAGCTTAATATCAAGCGGCGAATTGCCAGTCTAGTACTTTGGTCTTCTAAGGTCCCACTCTCATCGAAAGGTCGTAAATAAAGGCAGCTGAGTTTAATATTTTTGCTACAGGTCTCCCCCAATGGGTAATTGCCTTAATCCCCACGCATAGAAGGCGTCTTGTGGAGCGCCGTATTAGATGCCAGTTCTTCAGAAAGCGTTAATGCCCTCCGTTTAGTAACTTTCTGCGGTGCAAAACCCTACGAGGTTGAATTTCACTCCATTTTGCGCACCCATTGCGTGAATAATTTTAATAAATGAAATAATTAATTAACTGAGCTCCGGAGAGGATATAATAAAAACAAAACCGTTTTAAAAAAATTTGAAAATCTGAAATTGCGTTTTTCAGTCCGTAAAAAACAGAATTAGGCTTATTCGTACGCGTCACATAACTAGTGTGAATGAAATCGAGCGGTACTTTTTAAACCAACTTATTTATGTCACTCAAGTAGTACGTCGACTTTCGAATGTAGGCTTTATTGAATCGATTTAGGAGCTAAGAATGATGTCAGAAGTATCAAATGAGCTGTAATGCATGTTGGTTAGTGTATAATTGTGTGGAACCAGTCGATCACCTATCGATATAAATGATAAATGATGGCGAGTCACAACAGAATTGTGCTTCGGTGGTCGTAATCGGGGTTGGCACCTTTAAATATTCCTAGTATAGCTCTTGATTTCAATTAAAGTTGTCAATAAATTAATAAGAACAATTTATTAGCAGTTTATGTTAAAAAATATGAAATGAAACTTTAGTTTTTCTCTTAACTTCAGATCTTTAGCTTAATTATATTCTCTATATCTAGTTCACATTTCCAAAATGGGTTCCAAACTAGGCTGTTTCTTCATCTTGGCAGCCCTATAAATGGCTCAGTTGTTTTAAGTTTTTACGTAATCTTCAGCAGCGGCCTGGAGTCTGGATCTGTGGCTGGTAGAGCGCAATAGGCTCGCCTTCCATGATTAGGGAGAAAAACGTTTCTGGTGAAACGTCAGTGCTTAGAAACGTATGCCTTCTACTTAGTGAATAGAGTAGTGATGCCGACGATTCCTGGTGTTTCGCCTTCCACTCGATAGGTACTTTTAACTTACTTTCTCGAAGTGTAACATTCAGACGGTGTAGTTCATCAAAATATATCCCCCGTTATATCACACAATACTTTGATACTGGGTATTACCCTTTTGTCCCCATTGCAGTAGAGGCCATGGATTCGTGGGGTACTGAGGTCAAAAACTTATTTTGTGGGACTGGGCGCAGGTTAAGACAAAAAACTGGTGACTCCCGCTCCAGCTCGTTCCTGGTGCAGAGGATGGCCATTGCCATTCAGGGCGGAAACGCTGCAAGTGTTATGGGCACCTTTGCACCGGGAGCGATCAGGGGTGGGTTGTTTGATAAAGCTAGTTTTGAGTTTGACTTAATTGTTTTATTATTAAATTTGTAATCATATTAACATGTAAACATTGACTAAAGAATGTTTTTGTAACAAAATATTTCAAATTGTTTATTGACATAAAAACGAATGACACATTTACATTTATGTCACAAAAAATAATTTTATAATAAATTAAGTCTAATTTCTAATTGCACAAAATATTAATAATATATTAAATTACAAATACAATAATCAATGAATTCCAAAATTAATACTTTTTCAAAAATGTTTATTAATTAATAAAAATAATAAGTTACAAATCAATTAAAATATCATCAAGTCAATTGAGTTATCATGTTCCTTGCACATGTCCCATTGATCATTTAAACTTTCACAATATGTCAAAAATTGTTCTACAGTTATTTTCCAGTTGTCAAATAAAATAACAAAATCAGTGTTAGCGGAATATTATATCAAGTATTGTAAATAATTTCAAGATGACAGCCCTAATCCTAGAAACTAGTTTGTATAAGCCAAATGTTGTACAGTTCATTCACATGAGTCGTGATTGGATCCGTATCATTGGGCTTAAGTAGACGTACCTAGTATCGCTACTCTGTGACATTTAGCGTAACGAAGCTTAACTGAGAAACCTCATTAAAACTTTAAAAGCTCTTAGGTATACATGTATATATAAAGTTATACATTGTTATTACAGCGCTCTCGAAAACTTTGAGAAAATTACCAAAAAAAAAATACCGTATCTGTACCGTATGTCATCGTCTATGCTTCTGTGTAAAAAGCAGACTGAAAGTTAATGAATAGATTCAGGCGTTACGTTGTAAAAATCCGTATGTAATAATAACAAATATTTTTTAAATATTTTAAGAAAACACCAAATTAATATTTTTATAAAACGCTTAAAAATTTATGGTAAGTTCATTTTTGCATTTATACTTATTTTACACTCATATTTTATATACTATCTAGTGGGGATTGGTCGAGCAAAATTGCGTAGTGAAAACTTCGGCTATGTGTTTCTACCCCTTGGAGTTCTGGGCTAGAATGTAGCGGCCCCGATTTCTTCCCGTGGTTGTCGTAAGAGATGACCAAGGGGAAAATACCAGATGGACTTAAGCAGAGCTTTCTGAACTGGCCACTTCTACTGTGATGTTCAAGATGCCTGCCAACCGTGGGGATTATGTCAAAACCTCTCAGTGGAGGAGACCTTGTTCAACGTTGGACATTCCAGTTGATGTGATGATGATGATGTGTTTATCAGAAGATATGCAACTAATGGTTAAGCTGAACTAGCAGAAGGCAAAAGGCGCAAATATAGTAATCTCAGTAGTTGCTACATGTTTGTGCCTTTTGGGGTCGAAACGCTGGGACGGTGGGGACCGAGCGCCAAATTATTATTCAAAGACATCTCAAAACGTCTGGTCGACGCTACTTGTGACCAAAATGCTGGCATATACTTTGCACAGAGGATAAGCATTGACATACCACGTGGCAATGCGGCCAGCATTTTGGGAACACTGCCTAACAGTAGCGGAATTTTGGATTACATTTGTAGTAAGTTTAAGTTTTTTAGTTAAATATGGTTATATTAATCATTAAAGTGATCAATTGACTAATGGTCATAAGAGATTAGTTTTGGAAGTCCATCATAATGTTTTACTAGCTTAGGGATGTGGGTGAATACCCATCAGTATCAGGATAAAGAAAATAGCTGAAAAATTGTCATTGTAAATCACGGGTTCGGAATAAACAAAAATAATTAATACTTATCATAGGGGATGGTGTGGCCATCACATGCTAGACTTCGTCTGAAAGAGGTCTGAAGAAAGAGGTATTATTGCTTACACTGACTCTCGTATTTATATCGCTAACCTTCGTATTTCTCTTAATACTATTAACACAACTATTTTCCATAACATGCTAATCGACAGACACTTTCTTACCGCATACCTGCAAAATGTGGAATGATCTTCTATGTAACGTTTTTCCGCAGAGCTACAGTATGGATTCCTTCAAAAAGGGTGTTAAAAGAGTACTACAGGGTCGGCAACGCATTGTTAACGCCCCTGGTGTTGCAAATGTCCATAGGCGACGGTAACCACTTACCATCAGGTGGGCCGTCTACTTGTTTGCCAATCCATAACATAAAAAAAAAAACATTTTTAGAGCCCAAACCGACACGAAAATGTTCTTTTCTGATTTCTAAACACGATAGTTGAATTAGTAAGTGTCTTCGCAGACTCGTGTTAATGACACCTCGATTAATAGAATGCAGGATTTTTGTTGGACTGGACAAAGTCAAATGAGTTTACTTGCTACTACTGGGTAGTTACTGAATTTAAATCCAGAATTACTTAACATATAAATCTACATAAAAGTTCTTGGATGAAAAAAATGGTTAAGTAATGAAATTATATATAAATATTAGACTCATAGAAATAAAACCTGAATTATTTAACGTTATTGTATAGTTCTTTGTGAAATAAGAACTCATTGGACCTTGTCCAGTCAAATCAAGGTAGGGACAGATTTGACACATTACATATGGAAACGGAGGGGCCCGTGGGTTTCCCATAAATTAGTATTATTGCTGTGCCCTTGAAGTTCTCGGTTCATTTCACACATTATGGAATCACGTCAGTTTGAGCTAAAATACAGGACGTTCAAAACTTTTAGACTTATTTCGATTTGAATGGGTATAATGATGCTCGGAAAGTTTAGTTTCATTTTCGTTATAAAGTACACTCCTATCTAGGGTATGATAAAGTGCGGAACGTTAAATAAAATTTCTATATAAAAAAATGACAATAATAATATCTTGGGTATTTTTTTAAAGATTTCAATGCCGGTTCTTAGAGTCAAATAGGTGCCAGCATCACGCATCGCATCGACCAAGCGGTTTGATATTTTTTGCTAAATTCGATGAGCTCCGGGCCGGAGCCTCGAACTTGGCTGGTCCCACAATAAAAATGTTATATATAAATGAAGAGAACTGAGTAACCAAGACATTACATTTCTGTCTGCCGATTCAGGCACTCTATAGACATAGGTAATAGTGACTAAGAACAGCGGCTTTGTTGATCTATGTCGGACACAAGCACTAACTTACACAAAACTAATGTTTTGAACGCTGATGAAACATAGCGTCAATTATAGTATAGGCAAACATACATCGTGATGTGCTTCATCACTAAGACACTCCAGCTCTTCGAGCTAAACTAAAACTAAACTAAAGTCCTGTATAAATAATGTGACAAAAGACAATTTTTTTATTTCACGTTTCACACAAAAACCACAGAAGGTGCTTGTCATCTAATAATAACTTGATAATGTGTTGAACGCTGAAATACTTAGAGTACCAATTGAAATAAAGGTAGGCACATTATGTAATCTTTAAGCCAAACTTGGACACCCTGTACACGTATGGGCAGTAGTGTGACAGAGGATCGGCTTCGTCGAGCCGTGTCGGACACAAGCATGACCTTCCAAAATGTGCTTCTAACTGCTTTATAATATAAATATATTTAACGCAAAACCATAGGTTTGAAACTGCTCGAAAAACACTGTTTTCGCCCCTTAGATTTCCGTGTACTTTTTACAAACAATCTGCAATATTATTAACTATTATACCGGCTAGCACTCACGGTGTTTGGTTGTAATCTCCGACCGGTGTTCGAGCAGTAAAGATGCTCATTCTCAAGGAATGCGGGCAGATTTATTTTTTATGAAAATATATCTGCAATATATACATATCAGTCTGCGTGCCGTACATATACACATCTACATTCTACACTTATATTATAAAGATGAAATATTTGTATTTTATATTTTTGTCACACGAATAAACTTAAAAACTACTGGACCGATTTTGATGACATTTTGTATGGAAACAGTTTGAGACCCAGGGAAGGACATATTATACAGGATACAAGTATACTTTTTATTCAACGGTGTAAAAAGAGATTTTGCGTGATAACCGAAATAAACGCGGGCGCAGCTGCGGCCGGAAAGCTGGTACTTCATAATTCAATTCAAATTCTACTTTAGAAGACAAGCGTTTTGTCTCTGCAATAGAAAATATCGCAGTAGTAGCTTTAAACTGTCGCGATTCGATATTCAATATGGACTTCTCTTTCTGTATGCTAATACACAATATATCATATATTAGAATGCCCATATATCTCTAACGGAGTTCAGAAAAAGTGTCTAAAATCAGTGAAATGAAATGAAAAATGAAAATGTCCTTTAGATCTGTAGCCAAGATTAACTAAAATTAAGGTAGGTTGAGACCTTCTAGTAAGTTTAAAAATACTTGTGTCAGAAGATCTCGCTCTTCCATATCCATTCCATAACTATATATCACAAAACAACAACAAATATATATTTTTATTGACATACATTGATTACAGTACTTATTAATGAACCCATAGGTTCCCGAACTAGTGTATAACTGTGTTTCAGGAAGCAGTGGCTTTTCCCATTTTTAACTTCTTAACAATATACATTTTATCATATCAAGTAAGATAGTTAATACCAAAATAAATAAATATTACATGGAAAATTAAATAAATAAAAACGGTATGTGTTGTGAGTGTAGAGTGTAGATTGAAGCGTAGTGAATGTATGTTTTGAGGTGTGAGTAGTTTTTGAATGTATGGTTACAAAGTTATTAAAGTTATATACTTATTTATACTTAGGTAATATACACTTTATAGGTAGGTGCATATTATTCTAGATAAAGTTTATTGTATTAGAATACAATACACTTTATCTAGGTGCGTAGGTATGTGGAATGAAAAATGATTAACGAGATATATTTATTTTGGTCCCATGTAATAGAATGAGCAGTATTGCCATATACCGGGTACAGCTGAATCAGATTCCGGACTCATAAAAAAAACAATAACTTTACAGACCGGAGAAACACAAATTATGAATCTGGAAGTTCCAAAGAATGCGATACGGCACTCGACCTACCACAGAACAAGAGTAGATATTTGTATATTCTTCCTATCCAATTTTCCAAAGCTATTCGTTCCGTTTGAACTTCTGTACAGAGCGGAATAGTAAGGAAATGGGCGAAAGGGGGAATTACTATATTTAATGCACGCCATGACCCGTGGCAACAGTTAGCTGGCTGACCTCTCACGGTGTGTGGACTGGACTTCCGTATAGGTTCGCATGGATTTACTAAACGATTCAATAGCGAGGCACTTCGGATCACTTTGGACTTTGGATTACTTAAGGCTTTGGCTCGTATATCCAGTTTAAAAGCCTGGTTCAATAAAATGTGAAGCAATGTTGGTAAGCAATGTTGCTGGTAATAGGTCCCTGGTTCGAACCCCATGGCGGCTTGAGCTTCACCGCATGGTGGAAGGGCATTAAGCGATTGCCCGCCTGGTTAGCTACCAGAAAATCTGTCGCCTAGAACCAAATGGTGTGTTCCGGCAGCAGTCTTTGAGAAATTACAGGCACATGAGACTAAACCACTTTGTCTCAAGGTGACGGGCGCAGTGCAATTCGTGACTTGTGATGAAATGCATCTGTTATAGGCAGAGGTTAGTCCGCTTAACATCAGGTGGGCTTCGAGCATGTCCCGTCACAATAACATAAAAAAACTAATTTTCGTTATACCCTCAAAAGCATCCTTTTTTTGTCTTTGCTCACCGAATCATGCATAGAGTTGCACATGTTGATAGCGGCGATAGCTAAAATAAATAGTCTGTATTGTATCTGTATTACAAGTGTATCACTTCCGGCTTAAGTGTCCAAAATTGCCAATTTTTTTTTTTTTTAATTTAACCAATAAGCCTGGCCTCTGTCTCACGTGTTAGTGACGGCGCGTTCGAAGATATTGTTCGGACTTATCTAGAATTACTGTATCTCAAGGATAACTACCGGAATACGCTGTTAGGTGCTTGACGACCGTTTGTCTACTTGAAGGTGGTAGCTAGCCAGATGGGCATTCGCAAAATGCTACACCACCACATATTCATGTCTATTAGCTGATCACAAAATATGATTAAGAGAGGAGAGAAAATAATCCGAATGAGTACTTAAGATTTTGCTGCATAAAAAGCTGGTCTCCACCATCCAAAATTCGTAAATTTTTGTCTCCAAAACCCATCAGAAACACAAATTTTGAGACCTTTAGTCATAAAACCCGTCGGAAACACAAAAATTGACAATTATTGTTTGGTGGAGATCCAGCTTTGCAAACACATTGTCTTTGATTTGGCAACATGTATTATGTTGCCAAATCAAAGATGGCCAACATGTGCTGTTGCAGCAGATATACTACCAACGAAAGTCTTGCCAAGCATGGTTAGGGTCAAAACAAACACTGTTATGTTTAACCCCATCTTAGTTGCGGAATAAGGATAGATGATGATTGGAATGATATCTTTAAACACCCCTTTTAAAACTGATATGTCCTCAAGACTTCATTTCATTTAACATCGAAATCAAAGCCGAACGCCTGTGTGATCAGACTACGAAGCGAGCGGGTCGGCTGACGCGGGCGCCGCCGCCACGGGTGGCTGCGCGGGCTAATTGCGCGCCGCGACCCGTGAAGACAGTTATACGCCCCAAGACGCGTATCTTGGGATTCTAGTGCACTACACGTCTTCTACTTTGATCAACTAAACGCAACTTATACCACATCAGATTTCCATACAGTTTCAGCCTACAAAATGCATGCAGAAGAAATGCAGGGACACTTCGCTTCCTTCTATTGGATAGACATAAGAGTGACTAAAGGAAAAACATGTTTTTATAGCTGATAGGCTAGCCTTGACCACTATCTCACCTGATGGTTAGTAATGATGTGGTCGAAGATGTTGTTCAGGCTAACCTTGAATTACCAGCTCTCAAGGACCACTGTCAGAACACACCCTTAAATGGTGTTTTGTGGCAGATATTATATTTGAGGGTGGCAGCTAGCCAGGCTTACATTCGCAAAATGTCTTACCACCATGCTCTAACGACTGCCATCCTCAGACAACAACCGGGACCAAAGGTGCCTTCCAAAGTACGGAAACGCTCAGTAGTAATGCCGCTTGCGGTTACCCATCCAACTCATGACCGCAGTGGACGTGGCTAATAAGTTGGCATCGTCAAGACCACTATGTCCTAGTTATGAATGAAATTCTATTGTTACAATTATCGCCGATGCCAATGGGTTAACTTAGCTGATCAAATGCGTCTCATGAGCAGCATTTCACCACTGACGTTAATGTGAGTGGAATGTTGCTGTACTTTATGCGCATAATAGAGCCCTTTACACCCTGATGGCTCCATGGTGGTTTTCCCTAGTTTTCTCGATTGTCCCGAAATTACTGACGCTTGGCTAAGTAACTAACATTTTTTATTATATTTTATTGTGACGGAACTAGCTCGAGGCCCACCTGATGTTAAGCGGACTAACCTCTGCCTATAACAGATGCATTTCGTCACAAGTCACGAATTGTACTGCGCCCGTCACCTTGAGACATAATTGTTAGGTCTCATATGCCGGTAATTTCACTGGCTCTCTGACTACTGCCGAAACACACCGTTAGGTGCTAGGCGACAGACTTTCTACTTCAGGGTTAGCCAGGCGGGCAATCGCAAAAAGCCCTTCCACCATGTGGTGAAGCTCAAGCCGGCGGAGGGATCGAACCAGTGTACTGCGGCGTGGCTGTCCATAGGTATTACCGCTCGGCCATCATTGCTTCGAAACAACAGGCTACTTTACTTGTATAAGTAAAGATACTGTGCGGACGAAATTGAACAGGTACGAGTAAACCCTCGAATGTGTAAGTGACTCGACCTGGTGAGATAAATTTTTGGCATCGGAAAAATAGATTTAATAAGTAGAAATAAACGGCTTCCTATTATTGTGGTAATAAAATTCATACAGGAAATAACTATAAAAAGAGACCAAAGGTACTCAAATAAAAAGCAAGGTTCTTTGATAACTTAACGCTCAAAAGAAAGACGATACGCGCTTGTACCGAAAATCCCTTTTTTTAACCGACCAGCAAGTTAAGACCAGTTTCAGTTAAGCATTCCACTGCGGTCATAACTACCACCCTCAAGTGGTCTGTCATGAACGTGTTTCAGCAGCTCTCCTTGAGAGCTAGTAATTTCAGGTTAACTTGAACAACATCTTCGACTACATCATCACTTACCATCAGCAAGAGAAATAGTGGTCAAAGGCCTTTAGCTCTGATTAGCTTATTTTATAATCAACTTATTTTATTATGTTTATTTTAACATTAACTTATTTATTCCAATTATGACAATTTTCTTTTATGTGGTTTAAAACATTAACAATTTGATTGAAATTGTGAATTGTATTTAGTTTGATTGTAATTTTAATTTAATATTGTGTTTATTGTAATTTTATTGTAAAACATATATGGGTGCAATTTACCTGAAATAAATAAATTTTGAATTTTTGAAGTAATATATTATTAGACTAGTTGATAAGCAGATAGGCCCCTGTATACTATAAATAAATAAAAAATTAAGATTCCCGCACGCGTCGATAACACCGCAATTTTGATGTTTTGGTTTGAAGATGCTTTAGAATGACTTCACAATATACTGCAGCAGTTTAACCTCTAAACATCGGGATTGCGCGGTAGATGCGGTATTAGATGCATATGCAACAGGTATGCGAATTCACGCAGCCAATCTTTAGCGTACCTAGGTAATCAGTAAGATTTCTGTTTTTTTTTTTATGCCTTATAGGTTAGCCTTTGACCACTATCTCACCTGATGGTAAGTGATGATGTGGTCAAAGACGTTGTTCAGGCTAACCTAGAAGTACTGGCTCTCAAGGACAGCTGCCGGAACACACCGTCAGGTGCTTGGCGGCAGATTTTCTACTTGAAGGTGGTTGCTAGCCAGGCGGGCATTCGCAAAATGCCCTACCACCATGCTATAACGACTGCCATCCTAAGATAACATCCGGGACCGACGGCTTAACGTGCCCTCCGAAGCACGGAAACGCTCAGTAGTAATGTCACTAGCGGTCACCCATCCAACTCATGACCGCGCGCGACGTTGCTTAACTTTGCTGATCGGTTGAGAACAGCTAAGTAAACTTAGCTACGAGCGCTTCAAAAACGTACATATACTTTTTGTGTTCAGAACGTTCCCTTAGCTATAATTGTAGTATGGCCCTTATCAGATATCCCACCACCAATCACCCGATGCCTGTAACTGGTGTTACATCTGCAGTTGCCAGGTAAAGGTGTATCAATTTGTAGAAATTTCTGGGGTTCGAAAGGGAGTTGGTAGGTTTACCTCAAGTTCAAATTTAAATAAATCTACTGTACTGACAAATTATATACATATAAATATTGGTTAAATTTAGTGGTTTCATACATAGGAATAAACATATTTATTTGAGACAAAGATATATAACTTATTACCTAAATTAGGTAATAAGTTGATATAACTTAAACTTAAAACAAAATTGAGCCCCTCTTTAAGGCTAACTCTTACCTAACAAATTATGAAACTTTGGATCAACATTATAGAAAAATCTCCAACCTTATAATAGACCTTATACCATTGAAATCACACACACGGCCGGCATGCGCAGTGCGGAGCATAGAGTTGGTGTCTGTATGTTTGTGAAAAATACCGGGACAGTAGACGGACATTACTGGATACTGGACAAGACACCCAATTCCGGGACTATCCTGGATTTCCCGGACGTCTGGCAACACTATTACAATCTAATGAAAATGACGAAACATTATCCAATGTAATGTTAAGATTAGGTATTTGGTTTAAACGCTGCAGTAAATAGTTAATAAATAAATAATTTAACCAACTAAACAACTAAAAAAGTTTCTATTTCAATCAACCAATCAACAGCCACAGTTACCAAACCGTATCCCCGTTCGGAATTTGAATTAGTAACGTTCAGCACCAACGCCTCCGTCCGTTTGGCGCGAACTTGCGAAATTGGAACGGATATCTCTCGTTCCTCTCGCTTGTTCGAAATTTGAATTTTGCCGGTTAACTGGGCCCGTCCGGCCTCTTTACCATAGATATTAAACTCTTTACAGCGCTTTGTTCTTTTGGTGTAAACTATTAGGTGTTCGTTTTTACGGTATAATTGTCTTCCAGAATTGCTTTTTACCGTTTATATTATTATACCCGTCATTCAACAATAAAGTTCTTTTTATACACGAGTCACGCTTCGGGTAATCACATCGAAAGTATGTATTAAGTGAAAATTAAAAATTTTATTTTCGATGTATATATAAACAGAAACATTATGCATCTATCAGAATGTCATTTAATCTGGCTGATTCAATTCAATTCTGATCAAGAGTTCCAAAATATTTCAAAGGCCGGCAACGCATCCTCGATACCTCTGGTGTTGCGGATGTTCGTGGGCGACGGTGATCACTTACCACCAGGTGAGCCGCCTGCTCGTTTGCCTTCCAATCCCATAAAAAAGTCTCTATAGAAAATTCCTCAGACTCAAAAGAATTGTCTAAGCCCTAAAGGTCACGTTTATCTCAACCAGGGTGAAGTTTAAGTAGGTTGATTTAATACTGGACCTGGCAATGTGCCTTTGAGTTAATTATTAGAAACAATTTTAATCACTCCTACAAAGAATATTTGAAAATAACAACAATGTAAAAAGCGGCAGTTTTATCCAACGATAATTATGATTTTCCTTAAAATTACATTTGACATTAAAACCTACTTCCAACTTATTGGTATAGGTAAAGTTTTGTTTGTGGAAAGTTACCTGAGACTATTACTAGAATCAATTTCAATATGACCCCTACAATGAATAATTGCAAACAGCAATGATGTAAAAGCGGCAGTTTTTTCCTACGATAATTATGATTTTCCTTAAAATTACGTTTGACATTAAAACCTAATTTCATTCCACCTAACCTAATTGTATAGGTATCATTTTTATGGAGGTAAAATAACCCTTTTAATCGTAATTATATTATAAGAGAGCAGTACCATAGTACGATACCTTTTTTTTCACGTCTTGGTATTTAAATTAAAACAGAATATTCTAAAAAAATGGACGGAAAATTTTCCATGAATGTGTAATCTTATGAGTGTGGCGGGAAATTCATATTAAAAGGTTTTTCGCGTTCATTGCTAATGTTGGTAAGCATTTGACATGGTCATGATATAGGTGAGTTTAAAACAATATTGCTTGTGTTATCTTGCAAAGGTGTTTAACATGAGACAAGACGAATCACTTAGCATTCCATGGATTCACCGTGCGGGTGCCGGGTCCATAGCGTTGCAGAGGACGAGGCTAGAGGGGCCTGGGACTTGCAACCCAGGGAGTATGGTTAAAGGCCCCTTGACGACGTTATCAATGCTCCTTTTCACCGCTCGAGCCTCCTCCCCTACCTAACCAAATTTGGTGAGATCCTACATTAGTAGGATCGCCGCCTTAGATACACGTTCTAGAACCAATTAAGAAAATATATAATGAAACATGATTCCGTTAATTACCTCTAACATTAACTATCCTAAGAAATAAGACGTGTTTTGAGACAGATGTAAATTTGGGACACACTGATTATTTTTCTAACTATGCCTTGTTTGTTTCAGGTAAGCTTAAACTTCACATCTCTGGACGCATTTAGATAAGTACTCAAATATCTGCTTTAATACATGTTACCTACGATACTTTTTGCCACCGTCACAGGATTTTGGCCATAGAGGGGTATTACTGAGGAGCTTGAATCGTCATGATATGAATAAGGAGCCATTATTTCCAAGTGTAAAGTTCTTCTTTATTTATTCTTTGTCCCGAAGGATGGATGCTTTCTCTTTACGAGATCAGTTTCTTATCTTGGTTAGAAAGAGATAAATCTTTATACGTTACAGCATCAAATACAGGGAAACAATTATGAAAAAGTAGTACATTTACGTTTAGGGAATTACTTCAATTATGATATGGCGACTACTGCAAACCAATTCTCTCTTGTCTGTGGTGAAGACTCTAAATTGTATGTACGTAAACTCACTAGGTGGTGAGCCTCGCTTGAGCTAGTCTTGGTCGGTACCACCACAGTGTCAGATATTCTGCCTTCAAGCAGTATGCAAGTAAAATTAATGAACAAACTAAACATAAAAACTGTCTTGGAATAACTAGTGCAGTGTCATAAGTCACGTAGAGCTCTTTTGATAGGTAAGCCTTTGACCACAATCTCACCTGATGGTAAGTGATGATGTGATCGAAGGTACTAACAGACTTATCCTAGAATTACTGGCTCTCAAGAACAGCTGCCGGAACACACCGTTAGGTGCTTGGCGACCGATTTTCAACTTGGGTGGTCGCTAGCCAGGCGGGCAGTCACAAAATGCCGTACCACCATGCAGTGAAGCTCAGTTCTACGTGACGTATGACACTGCGCTCGATAATTTATATCTCTGGATAATTCTGCAACTGTGATAGGTGGACGTGAAATATTAGGCGGCGTATTTGGATTAAATTATCTACGAAGTTTAATTCGGAAACACTGGTACCATCTGTATTTAAATGTGTAAATACCACCTAAATTAGCCGCAACCTCTCGCAAAGTAATAAAATGTGAACGAAACGAAATATCCGAGAGAAAATCACCCCGCTTAGGACGTCTGTACACGAACCGCTAGTTACGCGAGTTTTTTGACAGTTAAAGAGTTGTGATTGACGACATAAACTTTGACAAATTATTTCTTTTAATTTTAATGTTTTTGTTTTCAAGGATGTTAAAAAGCGGATACACGAAATAATTTATTTGTAGGATGGGAATTGAAAGATTAAGATGTAAGAAAAACGTTAAAATACTTGTTATTAAAACTACTTCTACTTTATCTTTATTTACTTACTTTTACAATTTCATTACAGTTAATACCAATGCGACTATGTAAATAAACTTAATAACAACACCCCTGTATGTAATAAAAAGTTTTTTTTTATTGTTTCAATTTCACAAATAGAAATATCTACTTCCCTGTTTTCTTCATAAATGTTATTAAGTTTCACCAATTCTTATATTTCAACATATAGTTATAAAACCTTCATCAATAACAATTGATCCTACAATATTACATTGCATTGGAAGGGAAATGTTCATGCTTGCATTGCTTTTTAACTGCCCTTAAGTAGAAATACTGTCGCCACGCTCATATTTATGCTGATTGCACTCCTTGAAAGATAGTTCTTATTTTATTCTAATTCTAGCTGAATACCGTCTTTGTCAACATTATTACTGAGCATCAGATGTAGTTGTCAAAAGTTAGCATATAAAAAAACTGCGCGTTCTGAACGCCAAGTGTAGAACCCCCCTGTTCCTCCTTCGCCGTTCACTGCGAGATGGCGCGATAGTAGCTCCAATGGCGTACACAATTAATACAGCACTTATCTCGCTAATTAACGATTGCAGGCCGACCTAGAATCTTTAATGAGGCTGTGGCAAGATCCGCCCGGCTGAGATCAACTCAGTGTTACGCATGGGTAGGTTGGCAGCATTGACTGACTTTGTTTAGGATAAGCAGACAGGAGTTGGTGGGCCTGATAGCGAGAGAGAACTTACACGTGTCTGTCTTAGTTCAAGAGATAAGTCCTAAGATAAAGAATAGACTATCGAAACTCAAATAGGGTGTTTTTTTATTACCGTCGCAACTTTTTTCTATCACATTATCACAGTGTAGATAACATTTATTTCAAATATTATTTATATATTCAGTTTTAGCAAGTCGTAAAGTATGGAGGACCAGCGACGTCACGTCGCTGGTCCTCGTAAACTCACGAAACTTAAAATTCGCGATATTTAGTTTCGATAGTATACGTAGGGACAGTTTATATCAAGTGACAATTCCGCCTAATTTCCTGTTAAGCCGACGTGACATCACAAACGCCACGCAGCCAAACCGAAAGAGTATTCGACGCGTTTCGCTTCTAAACAAAGCATCCTCAGGAGGTCTAGAAGTGATACGCGTCGAATACTCTTCCGGAATTGTCACATGATATATATAATTTTTAAAAAGATATCATACTCCAATCAATTTCATCATAATGCTATTTAAGAGGCAACAGCTAAAAGACGTAGTTTTTTGCTCAATTGATTGAACTATTAGAAAATTACGATGATGTTGATGATCGCATGTCATTCTTTGATTTACAAAGGTTCGCAGTGCAAAAGAAAATGACTAAATTGTGTAGAAAAATGGATAGAGAGTTCAGTACTGCATACACATTAGTATATATGGATTTGCGAGAAGAAGTTTTGTTTTTGATAATGCTTTTGTTTTGCTTTTTAAACTACTACTGCATACTACAATTTTATACTTGTTTACCCTACTGTTTATATTGCACAAGCGTGAACTGAAAAGTATCCAACAGTGTGTACCGGCAACAGTCCTTGAGAGCCAGTGAAATTACAGGCACATGGGACTTAACAACTATGTCTCAAGGTGACGGGCGCAGTGCAATTCGTGGCTTATGATGAAATACATCTGTTCTAGGCAGAGGTTATTCCGATTAACATTAGGTGGGCCTCGAGTTTGTTCCGTCACAATAAGATTGCTAGGTTCTGTACGGATCTCCGAAAGGCTTGCTACGCAGCGTCTACGCTACGGCGTAGCGGTGATTTTCCGTTTTTCCTTATTGCCCGTAATTACGTCGCGATTCACTCAGACATCTCGTTATGCTAATTCTGTAATTGTTTTGCTAACGGGAGGACGCGAATTATGTCATTAGCTTAGTAAAAAAAATACCTAATTAAATTGATTTGTTTTCATGTACGTCCAGTTTTTATCGTATCTCCTTGTCTGATGACGAGATAAAAATATTTAAATAAAGGGCGAATAAAATAACTAAAAATTGCTTATCACCATTTTATAGTCATAATATTAAATGATGTCATTATTGCAATTCAACGGGGCAATGATGCCAGCATGCTAGGCACGCTTCCAACTGGTAGTGGGCTGGAGCATTTGGACTGCCTATGAGTCTGCAATGACTTATAGGGATCAAAATGCTTTTATTGTAGTAACTGTAGTGTTGTATATAATTCGTAGTATTCTGTTAATAAAGGCATATGTCATTAATATATATGTAACCAGAACAGAATATGAAAGTAGCACAAAATTACCTACCATTCGTGAAAGTGAACAAAACATTTTGGATTCACTTTTATAAGTAATGTTTTCGACCAAATATAGATGGCAATCGTTGTGCCCTGTTATCTGGTCATAGTATGGTACATAATTATCTGGTCATGGTGAGTATTGACACATACTTACCATGACCAGATAATCACGGGATGATGTATTAAAAGTAAATTAAAAGTATACTTACGTTGTCTTTGTATGTAAAGCATTTGAGTATGACTTATCAATTATTATTTTTTATTTATAGCTGTTTGTAAGTGATGATGTGGTCGCAGATGTAGTTTAGGCAAACCTATAATTACTGGCTCTCAAGGACAGCTGCCGGATACACAGTCAGGTGCTTAGCGACAGAATTTCTACTTGAGAGTGGTAGCTACCCACGCCATCACCTACCACCATGCTATATCGACTGCCATCGTAAGACAACAACCGGGATCGACAGCGAACGTGCCCTCCGCAGCACGGAAGCACTCAGTAGTAAGTTCACTAGTGGCCACCAATTCAACTTACGACCGCGGCGGACATTGCTTAAATTAGCTGATCAATTAAGAACGGCAAGCAATCTTCGCAAAGAGCGCTTCAAATTACAACGCTTTTGTGTGTAATTTTTTAAGAATATGTAGGTAACCTCCGGACTGAAGCGTAGTCGGTTAAACCTATCTCCTTCAAAGTCTTGCAGTCTTGTACAAAATAATCACTAAGTTATCTGAGCAGAAAAAGAAACTATTAAAACCCCGTACTTTTTGACAATTTTTAATTTATTTTCCTTGTTCTAGGGTTCGGTACCCCAAAATGAAAAATACGGTACCCCTATAGGATCATTTTGTTGTCCATCTATCTATCAAACCTTTTTGTCAGGAACGCGTGGAGGGGAGGTATCAATCTGAAATTCAAATCAAATACTCAAGTCTACTGTTCCTTGGAGCTGTGAAAAAAACAAACATCTAAGGCAACGCAATCAAAAGATACAGCTGATTATGCCATACATTTCTTCCCGTGAAATCAGAATCTTGACATTTAGGACGAAGTTACGTCTTCTAGCACAGATAAAGGAAAAATTGCGAAAAGCATACATTTTTAGTTACATCATATAATAAAAATATTTTTAATAATTTTAAAATGTTATGGATTTCATTTATCAATAGTAGGTAATACCATAGCTTTTACTTATATACGTAAAGGTTTGTACGGAACCCTCGGTGCGGGAGTCCGACTCGCACTTAACCGATTTTTTTATATACCAGCACCGCTCTCAGTACTTGTACAGTTAAGTTGGTAGCTGTAGTTACATACCGCACGCAATGCCATGTCACAACAAGTTGCAACACGTACACGTTTAATTTCCCTTTTTTCGTGGGAAAAATACATGTTTTCTCTACTACACCTTTACAATCAAGCGTAAAATATATGTACGCTTTTGTACCTTGTCACTATAAAAAGTTGAGTAGTTATTATGATAGTTGGAAACTGAAATGCATTTCAGATGGTATTGCTATTGATACAAAGTTCTTTGCGGTTTTTCTATCACATATTAGAGTAGCTAGGTTATAGACAATTCAAGGCACCAATGTACAGACTGGGACAACTTTAAAGCCTGGGGTGTAGGAGCTATTTTGCTTTGTTTAAGTGATTGCAGATTTTAATATGAATAATTCTTTGAACTATGAACTTACTTATTACAGTTTTGTCTACACTTTATCTCGTGTAAAATAGACATATCGCACTATGTCTACGAGTGTTAACATGGCAGGGGAAAGAACTCGTCATTGTTTAACTGTATTTTGGCTACCCGTGGCTACTTGTCGACCAACACTAACATATGCGTTTAATCGATTTTGACACTTATCTGAGAGTATTTGCATGAATTTTCTCTTCCTACTTTTTGAGGACAAGATAAATCTGTAGTCTATCTCGCGCGTCCCAGTATAATGGGGGCGATCGACGATTTAGTACAAATTTACTTTCCGTCCAGTGTTAGCAGACCCGTAATATTTGGGTGTGCAATCAATACAATAACGAAAATTGAATTTGAAAACAACTCACGAACTCTTTTGCATAGCTTAAATTCAATATCTTTGAATAAAACGGTAGGTAGTATTTTCAACTATTTTCTACCGACTTCAAAAAAAGGATGAGGTACTCAATTCGTCGGTATTTTTTTTTTAAATTTTATATACTATATGATGCCGATTACTAAAAAAGAACAGTTATATGTAAGTAAATCAGTAAAAAAATATTAAAATTTTAATGAAATTCAAATGAATAACTACTTTTAGTGTTCTGTACCCAATATGTTGCTATAAAATATTAATAGGTACTTATATTGTTTAATAAAAAGAAAAAAAGATAAGCTGTTTTTATTGGTGACGAATGCTAAGTAGGGAAAAAAAGTTTTTATCACAGCTACTGAACTAGTTTTTAGGGTCCCATTTATTTGTTCTTTATTAAACAATATATATAAGTAATAATATTTTAATAAATAGATTCAGACGTTACTTTGCGGAAATCCATATTTCATACTTACAAATATTTTATGAAAACATCAAATTAATATTTTTATAAAACACTTAAAAAATAAAAAAAAATATCTAGTGACAATTTTGCCTAATTTTCCTGTTAAGCCGACGTGAAATCACAAACGCCACGCAGCCAAACCGGAAGAATTTTCGACGCGTTTCGCTTCTACACGAAGCATCCTCAGGAGGTCTTGACTCTACGAGCGCACGATCGAGAAAATTCTTCTTAAAAATTTCTTGTTCGTGCGCTCGTAGAGTCAAGACCAAGAATATACAAAAATAATGATAAATATACGCGATTGAAACCGTTTAAAGTTGTTTAATTACTATGTGTAATAATCGCGAAAACCTAAGACAATATTATAACTTTGATAGCTTATAAGTAATTAATAATACGGACCAATCAACATATTCATATGAAAGAGGAACGCCCACTATACACTGCCAGACGTATTGTATTGCCACATCACAAAATTAAATTCGTTTTCTTCACAGTGATACCATCTTCAAGGCAAAAGCCAGTCTATTCATTGCAATGGTTAATGACCCGAAGATTTAATTCAATTACACGTTCTACGGCTAATTGAATAAACATATTCATTTTAATTTCCGTCTATATGTTAAAATCTGATTGCATTATACAAAAGTAATACTAAAATATCTTGAGATTTGATTCTCAGTAATTCTACAAATATCTAGAAGAATGAAAGTTTTACATGAAACCTTATTTTCATCAATCTATTTTAACGTCACCGGCAATGTAAAATAATAATACAAATATACAATGACATGAAAAATTTTCCCCGTGTGGTGCCCGGAATAGAATGTTACCCCCATTTCTTCCCGTGGATGTCGTAAGAGGCGACTAAGGGAAAAATACCTGAAGGGGGGAAGGGGCGCTTTCTGAAGAATTTACATCTTCTACTGCGATCCCCAAAACGCCTGCCCAACGTGGGGATCATGGCAAATCCCCCCTCGTTCAACGGTGGACGTTATATATTGTTTACGTTTTGATTAATAAAATAGGGAAAATTACTATTTGTAAATTACTAATTAATGGGTGAATTATTTTCTAAAAAGCAGTGTTGTCTTTGTGAACTTTCGCGAATGCCTAAAAATCTTATGCCGTCGTTGCAGTACCAGTTGTTGTCTTAGGATGGCATTGGTTTAGAATGGCTGTAGGGCACTTTGCGAAAGCCCTCCTATTATTATCACTATTAATGCCCTCTGTAGCATAAAAGTGCTCTGTAGGACAGCCATCCAAGTCATGACCGCAGCTTGTCTAAACCTGGTTAAACCTAGTTTAGACAAGCCCCGGTTGTCTTAATTATATTGTACGTATTTATTTTGTCAGTGACAAAAACAGGTACCATATTATTTATAATTTGTTTATGTTTTCAACACATTTTTGTATTCACTTGTGTTTTAATTTAACTTATTTAAATTTTAAACACGAATCCTTGACACATAAATACATACAAACAGGTTAAATTATTGGAATAATTAATGTACCTATTTAACTAGTGCCCTTATAGCCTCAATTATTATGATAATTGTATTTAAAAACATAGCCTACATAAAAACTGAATTTTTCGTACGTAGTTATTATTCTCATTATATTATTTTTTACTAAAAAACTACGCGGAAATTAATCCATATAATTAATTTTATACGAGTAAATATGCAAAGTAAATATTTAAGTTATTGCTTACCTAATTCCAACATTGAACCTTTTAAATCGTGGAATTTGTATGAGCACCGGTTGGGTGCTGGGCTAGAATGTCACCACCCCCCTCCCCATCTCTACCCGTGGGTGTCGTAGGAGACGACTAACACACCAGAACACACCAGAAGGTGGGCAGCAGCACTTTTTAAGGAACTAATATCTCACACTGCGATCCCCAAGCCGCCTGCAACGCGTGAGGATTATGGCAGACCTTCCCATATTGTTTCCTTCGCATATTGGTTTTGTTCAGGAGTGGACTATCCGGCTGATACAGTATGAGCTAAGTGCAAACATCTATCAAACAAGCTTTTCTCTTTGAAAAAACTTTTTAAAAACAAACTTTAATGTTGTTCGTGTTAGTAAAAAGTGCTAAAATTCAAAAAATACTCTTCAAGACGTTTCAAATGAGCCCAAACTCGATGAGGTTGTGTCGTTTCATTGCGAAGTTCCTTTGGCCACCTTCCAGCTCCATCATCAGATCAGCACCATGTCATCATAATATTGCATTGACACGCGATTTACACATGCATGCAAAATTTCAGCACAATCGGTAACCGGGAAGTGGATCAAATTTAATTTGCAAGATTTGATGACAAACATCGGGAAAGGTGATAAATAAAAGCTTGTAAAATATTTGTTTTTTGTTTGGCGCTTGGCATATGAAAATGTTGTAGTACTCGTAATGCACAGTATCATTATTATTTTGATTCCTTGTAACTAATTATAATATTTTTATTGCCATAAAAATGATACCACCATATCCAAACTAACTGGAATCCATCAGCTGATAGTCCAACGGCTGTGTGCGGCGGAAGTGACGTCATGTGCGCGTGCGTCCTAATTCGTATTCAGGATGTGTACGCGCGGCCTTAGCTTTTACCGATGCTTCGTGAATATGGTATTTTTATAACTTAGCAAAGTTTTAATATTGAATGGTATTTTTATGAATTGGCAACTGACTTTGAGGTTAAGATTATTTTTTATAATACATGATTGAAAATGTTGTGCTAAACACTTATTTTTATATATTATGTATGTATTAATCTTTTACACCAGTAAATTTCTAGTACTGAGTTCCGAAAAAGTATAATTTTGTGGTGAAAGAAAAACAAAATCATCACGGATATACTCAAACGGGGGAGTGTTAGATCGCTTTGAGCGATAACACACGATACTATATCACACGGATTGTCCAGTGCTGAAAAAAGCCTCTCGTATTAAGGGAAACAAGCAAACCCCCCGGTTGGCCATAATACCCACGCTTGGCAGGCGACTTGCAAATCGATTCACATCTTATGCTTCATACAGGACCATCTGTTAAGGGTTCTATTGACCAGGCCCCATTTTCGAAAACGTCTCCAATCTTGTCAGATTACATACGCCGAAGTCTTCTACTTTCACAAGCATTTGTATCAGCTGGATTGTGACTGCTGAACGGCTCCGCATTAGAGGAGGTTTGCCAAAATATCCATGTTTGCATTGGGGACCGTAGTGTAGGATAGCATTTCCTCAGAAGGTGCTGTTGCCGACCTCTGAGTATTTTACCATAGCCACCTCTTCCGGCACCCACGGGAAGAGATGGGAGGATGACATTCTAAGATACATAGCATGTTTTTACTGAGTACTACAATCGATCAAAATATACTATCATAAAATGAATTTTTGGTGCGTCCTATGGTGGAGTTCTTTAATAAACCGAGTCAATGATTTATTCAATTACTAATCATATATAGACTTTGTCCAAACTGAGTCCAAAACCAACTAATACATTGTACTAATTAACAATATTAGTACTAGGTATTTTCGGGAGCGGTGGCCGCCAGTCAAGGATGACTGCGCAAGAGTGGCGCAACGCTGTCGCAAACGTATTAATTGCTTCACTGCTCTGATACAGGGCGATGTTATTGCGCTCGTTAGTTCTCTTCAGTTTTATGACAGCCTAGTACCTGACGCAATCAAAACTTATAATTTTCCTTTCTTATCAAATTTGTGGGGTGGGGTCGGTATAATATGATTTTTGGTAACCACACAGCTACCCGCCTTCTTGACGCAACCCTTTTTGGGAATGCTCTCGTTGATAGTACACGTTTCAGATTTTCATAATTATTTTTTTTGTAGTAACGCAAACTATACCACTGTCTCAATTGTAAATACCAACTAATAGCAATTCTAACCCGGCAGCGCACGGGATGTTCTCAGTTCGGAAGTGGGCTTTTTATAGTAATTGATACTGATAGTTTTAGCTATGAGAGTCACTGCTAGGTGACTTCCATGCTCAATTGATCAAGTCTCTTCAGTTATTTTTTGATAGGTATGTCTAGTTTTGAGGATAAAATTGTATCGTATTTTAGGCGCACTATATTTCTGACAAATTTTACTTATTGAAATGCCGCTATTGCTTACGCATATCTTTTGTAATCTTGACCAAAAATTTGGCTTGTTTTCTAGACGATTTTAATTTCGTCTTGTAGATTTGTCTTCTGAAGAAAATCTTTTGCTACCTTGGTTTTAAAATAGATTAGTTAAAATATGATCTTTTGCATTAGTAGGACTGTTCCTTGTAATTTTCCATGATGCCTTTATGTTCGGAGATACCAAGATCTAAACCTACATCTCAACTCCTAAGCACCTTTAATACTCCGTAGCGAAATTCAAACAGCCTGTGTAAGTACAGTTAGCGCTAACCGTGCGAAAATCAGATAAAATGTTTTATATACCTATTAAAGATATATTTTTTCCGAAACAATAGCCACGAAGTGTGTACACAGCCCATATGCACCGCGGTTTTTATAAACTTAATTAGTATTTTGCCTTTCTAAAGACGAGGTCAGGTGCAATCAAATTTAGATGAGGCTCTTGTTAAGTTCAGATGGTAATTTTTGGGTAAAATATAGACTGAAGTTTCGGGTAACGGTAAAAGTAGGTAATAAAGTTAATTGTATTTCATTATTAGGTCGTTTTATTAGACATATTTTATTCAAGTTTCACATTGATGTGGTTTGTGGAGAGGGATATGATTTTGAAACAAAATGGATGAGGATTTTCCGAAATTTTATTCAAATGTCTTCATTTATATCATGACTATTGTTTAACAGCAGTAATGCATATAAAATAAGATCGAATGGAGAGATCAATATCATTAAATTTTTGTCACTTCAGTTCCATAGTAGTTTCCTTGGATCTGTGGTATTCTATGGTTATGACTACATTTTACGCGCTTGAATACATGTATTCTTTCAACAGAATTTTTCAATCGTTTTGTCCTATATTTTATACCTTTTCCTGAATTCAAGGACTAGACACCATCGTGGTTTCGCAACAAATTATCGTCCAATCTAAGGCGTTGCTCACACATTCATAAATCGCCGTTTCTTGACAATGAAACTGGCGGTAATAAGAAGTGTTTTCGCACGAACGTTGCACCCGTCTGGCGAACTGTTGCGCAAAAAATCGCAGGTTGCGCCACAGTGCCAGCGAAGGGCGATGTATTGTGAACGTGTATGCAGCTTTTCATAGGGTGTGGGTAGAGTGGCAGCGGTGTTCGAGGTCAAATGTCATGTTAAATAAAGCACCGCAAATTTAACGCCAATATAAGTATTATATTTCTTTGAATATTCTTTTTTAATCCGAATATTGATTTGCATTAGAACTCTTTGTGAGCGAGTTCGTCGGGGGAAGGAGTGTTTCTACCGCTAAGCTGTTCGTTTTGAATGGTATGCAGGTAAAATTACAGGTACATGAAAATTAGCAACTTTTTGTCCAAGGATGATGAGCGCAGTACTGTTGGTTACTTATAACGTAATGCATCTGTTACAGGCAGAGGTTACCGCCTAACACTATGGGGATATCGCGCTTGTGCCTTCACAATGACATATAAAATATATCATATCATAGACGATTATTTTGTTGCCATCGTTTCAAAGTAAGAACAACCAACAACAGACAAAACAGAGACAATTTGTATGCGTACTTACTTTAGTTTTAAGGGTTTGCACTAAAATACTATTTACTTATTTTATATTATTGTAACCTAGCTACTATAGGCGTCAAGCATATCTAACATCAAATATAATTTAGTACCCAGCTGTTAGATGGTAAATCTATAAATCACGGTAAGTTGTGAAAGGCTTTGAAAATAAGACGATGTAGGATACTTGCTATATTTCGTGATATTGATTATTTTGTAGACCATCCGCTTTCCGCTTTATCAAACGCTAACGCTGACGCTTTATCAAACGCTTTACAACTCCCACCAATCCCTTCCCGCGAGTTTTGTGCAATACGGTCCTTTGTCGAATAATTATGTCTAATGTTATAGAATCGGTTTTTGTTGTCCGACATTATGTCTAAACCATGTCCCTTGTCGCATAATCAGTAAGCAAACGGAATTATGGTAAAAAGTTTCTATTGTACGGGGAATTGTATAATGAGAGTCAGCCTTGGTTGTCATATATAAGACAGTTTTATGTTTTTAGTCCAATGATTATATTTAGCGCTTGATTTGTGATACATATTACATTTAAAATGAGGTATATATGATACATTACGCGATCTAAACGAAGCAATTACTATCGATACCTACGTTAAAAATCGCCTTTGCTTGGCCGCGTACTCTGTCGCAACACTTGAAGCGCAGTTGTGTTAACATAGATATCTCTCTTACTCCCGTACTTTTCATATCTGTCCTGTCACTTCCTGTCACACTCATCGGTGAAATTTTGTATACGTACACGATAGATTGGGGCTGTATTCAGAATGCCATTTTCATAGCAGTAACAAATAGCTGACTTTACTTATCCCCACAGAGACAGAATAGTGGATAAATTTCCACTTTTTAAAGAGTAATTTGAACAAATGTGATTTATTTCTTTAGTTCTGCTACATTACGATTATTATAAATAAATTATAGGTGTAACGTTGGATCTATCCGTTTATATCCAATGCTATTCTTACTCATACCTAAGAATAAGTCATCAGCCAAATATTTAGAAGTGCCGAGCCGTGGCGGAGGGTACACCGAGCACCACACTCGAAGTGCATAATCATAAAAACGTTTTTCCCGATAAGTTTTGGCCCAATGTAATAGCGCTGTACCAGTTTTTTTATTATTTACATTATCTATTGTACCGTAGATTGATACTCTTTAATATTCCACTAAAAGTCTTTACGTAACTCGATTAATGTTTTTTTTATAGCTGATAGACTAGCCTTTGACCACTATCTCACCTGAGAGTAAGTGATAACGTGTTCGAAGATGTTGTTCAGGCTAGCCTAGAATTAGCTTTTGGCGATATATATCACATCCCTCAGTGTTTTGTAGCAGTGATTGCCGAGTGGTAATAGCCCCATAGCTATTACTTATAACTCATACTCCGTGCCGCAGACCCATGGTTCGCCCATCGGCTTGAGCTTCACTGCAACGTGGAAGAGCTTTTTGCGGATGTTCGCCTGACTAGCTACCACTCTCAAGTAGAACATCTGTCACACTTACCAAAGGTGAGAGTGAAAAGATTCAGTCGTTACTTTGCGGAAATCCATATTTAATAATAAACAATATTTTAGAAATGTTTTCGAAGAGTCAAGACCTGAGGATGCTTCGTAGAATCGAAACGTGTCGACAATTCTTCCGGTTTTTTGGTGCGTGGCGTTTGTGACGTCACGTCAGCGAACTGTAAAATTAGGCGGAACTGTTACTAGATATATTTTTGTATATTTTATAAGTGTTTTATTAAAATATTAATTTAATGTTTTCTTAAAACATATTTAAAATATTTGTTATGATTAGGTGAGGTAGTGGTCAAGAGCTAGTTTATCAACAAAAAATTATAATTTCCTACCCGGTACCTTTCGGGTAAACAGGGTGTTAATATGATAAGCAGCTTAACTATAAAACTAAATATCTTAAACGTGAGTGGTAGCGTGCTGCACATTATGCGCATTCTTTCCCTTATTTGAATGTTACAACATTCAACAGGAGAAATAGTCGGTATATTCTTCAGCCAGGAAGTGACTAACACCAAAATTTAAACTTAAAATTATAATTTCTTCCGCAACAGCGGTAGGTGGTACGTTGTGGGCGGGCCTAGTTGAGTTATAGCAGATATCCGTTATGTACTAGTGTATAGAGAAACTAGAAACTGTGTAACACGGAACACATGCTGCTAAAGGTTGTTACGAGTCGAGGATTGAACTTCTCTTTGTTGGACTCCTTGCATATTCAATTGTAGCTTGTAATTTATAAACAAATCATATTTGGGAATGTAAATGTATAAAGACGAGATCGAACCCGCGTCTTTTCAAGTTTTGCTTCCGGAACCAAGAAAAAAAATTACTTAAGATTTTATAGTCAAATAGTTTTATCATTGTTATATACTTACATACTTTAGATTGTTATTAAATTTTTCTTACCCAGATCGTTTGAGCCTAGTGACCTAGGCTAGTAGTACTTTTGTCTTCTACAACAATTTTATTGTAACTACCGTATAACTCAGTTTTTGATATGTTTTTCAAATGTTTTTTTTATTGTTAAGCTGCAACTACTAAAGTACTGCCTTTTGCAACACAGTATTTACTAACTCAAAAGAGTTTCAACAACTTATATGCTATGTAAGTTTTTCAATAAATATATTATTATTATTAAAGTGACTTGTTATCGTTTAGACTGACAATATGCAAAGACACGAATTTTGGGGACTAAATTATCTGTAAGGATTGTTTACAAAAAAAATTGATGTGTATTGTACTTTCACGTTTAAATATTTTGACGGACAGGATGCTGTTTTCTGCTATCGTCAATTTTAGCTCTACTATTGTATGTTTTTCTACGTTGGACGAGGGCTACCCTGTCTTCATAAAGTATTTATAAATCTGATTTTTAATGCTTTAAAATAAAATAAGACAAGAACTAAGCTTCTTATGAAGATTCCCTCTCTAATCAGCGAAGTACGCTTCGCTCAGCCGAAAATAAAAACAATTGTTACACACCTTATTTCTGTAAATGAGTCAGCTTATTTAATTAATATACATATATAAGTATGTTTTCGTCCGTCAAATAGGCCGGGTGACGACCTATGCTAAGCGTTGCCCAATCTAGAGCCCGTCGCGTTGGTGTCGTCAAATGCCCTGAATTACTATACATAAGTCTTTTAACGTTTGTCATCAAAACTGACATTCAATTAAATCTATTACACATTAAAGTTAATTTAAACTTTAAAGTCACTTTTCAGTTTAAAGTATGAGAATCCTCAGGAGGTCACGATCGAGAATCGTGCGCTCGTAGAGTCAAGACCTCCTGAGGATGCTTCGTGTAGTAGCGAAACGCGTCGAAAATTCTTCAGTTTGGCTGCGTGGCGTTTGTGACGGCACGTCGGCTTAACAGGAAAATTAGGCGGAATTGTCACTAGATATATTTTTATATTTTTTAAGTGATTTATTAAAATATTAATTTGATGTTTTCTTAAAATATTTTAAAAATATTTGTTATAATTTGACATTAAAATATCGTCACAACTATTTTCCCCAAAAGAGTTCCATAAGCACCAAGCCCCGAAGTTTCATCAGACACGTTTTGGTGCTTTACAAAATTTCAAATATACGAGAGGAATTTTTTTTAAGACATTTGCCGTATTGTATTTTAATTATGTAATGTAATTCGCATAGCAGACGTTAATGCGTTATATTTACTAAATAAAAATGCTGCTACTTAAGGTGAACCTATTGCCGTCCAACAGGCACAATTCTAACAGTAGTGGGCTGGAGCATTTGGACTGCATGTGAGTCTGCAATGACTTGTAGGTTGTCTAAATGCTTTTATTGTAGTAGTTGTAGTGTTGTATATAGTTCGTAGTATATTGTACATTGGACTGTTACTGAAATTTAATATTTTAGATGAACCAGCAACTAACTTAACCTAAAATCTCCAATCCAGGATTGAACTAAGGACCTCGAGATTGCAACGTGACAATTTTAACAACACAGCAACGAGGTAGTATTTGTTGTCGTATTTTTCCACTTCACTTGGGTTAAATATACCTCAGTCTTTCCCGATGAATACAATATGGGTGTCTTCAACTCGAGAGTAAATAGGTTTCTTCTAGGTAAGTGTGGTCCATCTTAGATCACAACAATGCTTAACATCAGGCAGGGTGTGGTCAAACGCAAACCTATTTCGAATTTTAATAAAAACTACCTCTAAATTGAGAAAGAAAAACCTCTAAATTATTAACTCAAGAATGTTTGAATCAGGATGATACAGACTTCAGAAAGTTTTTTTTAATGTTTTTGTGACGGATCAAGCACGATGTGGGCCTGATGTTAAGCGGACTCACCTCTGCCGATAACAGATGCATTTCGTCACAAGTCACGAATTGCACTGCACCCGTCACCTTGAGACATAGTTGTTAAGTCTCATGTGCCTGTAATTTCTGGCTCTCAAGGACTGCTGCCGGAACACACCGTTAGGTACTTGGCGACAGATTTTCTACTTGAGGGTGGTCGCTAGCCAGACGGGCATTCGCAAAATGCCCTTCCACCATGCGGTGAAGCTCCAGCCCGCGGCGAGATTCGAACCATGGACCTGCGGCACGGCAGTCCATAGTCAATGCCACAGAGCCATCACTGCTTCGTTATAAGTTACTGCTTCGTCGTAAGTTGTTTTATAAACTTTACTTTTCAGTGTTGACAGTGGATTCAGATTATTTTTTAATTATCTATCTAATCAATTTATTATTATCGCGTGCCGTAGTGAATTTTGCCGTGCAGTCATGCAGTGGGAAAAACTATTGATTTCATTGTAGCGGCTCTCAATTCAAATAGCTATTTGCATCCAAGAATGTTTATTCTAATGACGAATAAAATAATTATTCATCACTTAGCACTTAGGCCGCGATATCTGATGAGTTTGTGAGAATATAGATAGATTGCATCAAATAAAAAGCAATATCTAATATGCAAAACTATCAGGGTCCCAATTCTCTTAGCTATTGAACAAACGCCATACTACTGCGATGCTTCTGCGATCGAACTGCTGTTAATGTCAAATTCGGTAGTTTGCTAATTCTAGCTCCTAATCGCAGTTGTATAGCAATCGCATCGCTATCGTATGGTTGTGCAAATGTTGCCACTGAGATAATAATGAAAACATCTATCAATCAAGCATCAGTCAAAACATTAATACAGTGGTTTTCTAGCAAACAATACATAAAATAAATATATTTAAATCATTTAGGTATTTTTCTATCTAAAATCCTCCAAAATATTGTATGCTACTGTAGCAACGCAATCGCAACAAAATAGCTTACAGCATACCAAATATGTCAAAAACTATTGATAGCCACTGACTTGCGATCGAACCTAAATAGCTTACAGCTTACCAAATATGTCAAAAACTATTGATAGCCACTGACTTGCGATCGAACCTAAATGGCGGGCAGACTACGGATACTGTCAAAAACTACAGTTTTTATGCAATTAAGTTGCGTTAACGCCGTTCAATAACTAAGAGAATCGAGCCCCAGCAAAAGTGTCATCATTATTACTAATACAAATATTGTAATGATTTCATCCTAACCAACTAATTATTTTCGATCTGAGAAAAGTATCCACGTCGTTTCCTGGATGGTTTATTTATAATTTTTTTATTATGCTATCGAGATGGAACAAGCACGCGGCCCATCTGCTGTTAATTGGTAAGCTCTGCCTATAACAAATGCAGTTCGTCACAAGTGGCGAAGTGCATTGCTGCATCACCCTAAGACATAAAGTTGTTAAGTCTCATGTCCTTTGAGAACTATTGTGTGAATCGGGATAAAATGTATCGTGTATCCAAGACTTAAGGAGTTTACGTACCTACCAAGTTTCATTAAAATTGCCAATCATTTATTCATAGAACAAAAATATGTATGCGTTTACTGCCCGTGGTACTACCAATAACAGTAACACGGGTATTTTTCTTACCCATCGTTCTACCAACCACTTTGATAGTACGATGGTGGTTTCTTGCTTCCATTATACTACTACAGGAAATAGAAATCATGCGCACATTTTTTAATGATAGTAATAAAAACCACGCACCTCAGAATGTGTCTTAGTTCTGACAGCTGTCACATCTGCGAATTATTATTACGTAAATATTCATCCAAATACGAAATAAGTGTTGATTAATACACATCAACTGTCACTTTGACAGCTGTCACATTTGAAACCGAATTTCAAAGTCTGTTACTACCAAAATGTGAAATAACAATTGATAAATATGACTTCAACCATCATTTTGACTGCTGACGGAACTAAGACACATTGTTTGGTATATTGTTTTATATAAATCATTAAAAAAATTCACACAATATTTTTATTAGTAGTAATAGTAAGATGGGCACAAAAAATGTGGTTGACATTACGACGGGTAAAAAATGTGTGAAATAACTTTTTGAAGTCGGTACCATGATGCTTTGAAAATACCTACTATCACAATATTGTGCGCATGGTACCGACTTCGACCACTTATTTCACACATTTGAGTGTTGAAGTCGGTTCCATTTTTGCAAAAAAAAACACCCTTTTTAGTGCCCATTGCAATTTATGGGATCGATTGTCATTCACTGTCAATGACTATATCATCAAGATAGAAAAATACTTTTCAGTTATTGTAGTATAACTCAAAAAACGGCTTGATCAATGTTGATGAAATTTAAATGGTACACACGGCAAGCATCAGCTTTCAAATAAAAAAGGAATCAACAAAATCGGGTCACCAGTTCTGAGGTAACAAACATAAAAAATACTTACAGACGAATTGAGTACCTCCTCCTTTTGTTGAAGTTGGTAAAAATATAAAATATAAAACCCCCGTACACACTGTCGCATTTTCTTTATATTAGTGTGATGGTAAACTTCTCAAGTAGACTTCAAAGCATCAGATCATAACGACTCCGATTCTACGACGGTTTCTCCAAGGCCCGCGCGCATGCGTTGTTCTTTCACCTTTGCTCCACTTGCCGACTCAGCCACCCGTGACAGTACGCACCATCGCCCCGACCCATACCTCCCACTCAGAACTGGGATGGACTCTACCCCTACGAGATAAGTCTTAGTATTGCTTAACAAAGGGGTGAGCTACATCGTCTTTATACCTCGTAAATAACTGCTTCCTCTTTGAATTTTAATGGCACGAACAAATTGGTTTGAGATTTGTATGTAAAACAGCTGTAATTAAAAGGGACTTAGATTGTGCTCAGATTTTACAAGTTAAATTGTCTCGATGACAAATTGATTTTGAGATTTTTAGTTCAACATCAGCACATTTAATTCAACTAAAATAGTCTCAGAGATAAGGACGTCTAAAGTGACTTGAATTGTTTCGTGTACTTGCGCATGCGTGCGCTTACATTTTGAATATCCCTTGTATCACTGACTTGAGTAACATCGATTAATTCTCGAACCTGATTACCTACACCCTATATAAAATACTAGATTAGTTTTACAAAATTCCTCTGGGAATTATCGGTTGTGACATACCTATTACTGTCTCAGCTGACTTGTCCACTGCTAAACACAGCCTCCCCCATTGAGGGCCATAATCCCCAAGCTTCGCAGGTGTGCTTTGAGGACATTGCAGTATCTGATAACAGTTCCTCAGAATGTGCTGCCCATCTATATATAGTATTACACATATGTATGGTATTTTTCCCTTCGTCGCTTCTTACAACACCTACAGGAAGAGGTGGAGGGGGTGACATTCTTTCCCAGCACCCCACAGTGATATACCTATTACAGATAGTAGTGAACATTTTGGTGCCCAGTTTTGATATGCAGCATCAGCTAATTGACACGAGGACAATTTGTTACTTACTACTAACAAATTGCTTATTAGGCGCATTTTTTGATACCTCAGTTGCCCTCAACACTAATCTAAAGAAAAGTATTTGAAACGTTGTTTTTTAAGACTGGACCAGTATACGATACCACATATTTTAAAAGCAATTATGTTCAGCTCGTCTCGAAATACATACGATGTTTCGATGATTTTATACGTAGAGTGTAAATTCAAGCTAACTCCAAACTGAAACCTTTAAAGTGCCTTATTTATATATAAAACTTATAAAACATTTTCATGAACCCGTAACGTGCGCATCTCTTATTTCTAAACAGAGACCGTGATCCACAAACCCAATGTAGGTGACACGAGACGCAGCTGCCGCCGCCCGTGGGATTCTCGCACAATTGTTTAACACTCTTGACTTTCACGAATATCTTAATTAATCGTGTCACCAATTTAATTTAATCTAATTGCTGTAATATAGCGGGCTGTTGGCTCTTGGCATAGTTTCGCTTAATTGGGAGTGTTGTGATTTTTCGGATGGCAACATTTTTGTACGATTTTTTGTGTTAATAAGTAAGCTCTTGTTGCACTTGAATCAATTTTAATCAACATATAGTACCACCAACTTAACTGTGCAGTTTTCGAGGGCGCTACTGGTCATGGAAATCAACTACAAACTGTCACAATTTGAAGGAATGTTGTAGTTCTTTTTTCTGCCACTGAACAGATAAGTTGGTGGGTCTGTATATCTAATTATAACTAAACCTACCACGTATACAAGTTTATATTAAATGATGAAATAATATTGAATCATTCCAATATTTTATCAAACTAAAATGCCTCATAGATGCCAGGTTTACATAGTGCATAAAAATATTATGACAAACTCATAGATCGTCAGGATATTATTAAACATTAATATTTACAAAACAAACATATAAGTATAGATAAACTATCATCACCGTACCGTGAAGTATCAAAGAGTTTACACGCCTCTTAATCCAAGGAACTGTTCATTAGGAATAACTGCCCATTGCATTGGTCAATGACAAATTAAAATCAATTCTAATATCATTATTATAAAGTTCAATTTGTATCGAACTGTTCCGGGCAGAATGCATCAATTAAAAACCATATAGCTCCCCATTGCTAACAAATTTCAAGCAAGAATGGTTTTTATTTCTAGATGTTTTAAGTTTGAAATGGGTTGTCGTTTTTATCTTTTTTGTACCTGACCGTTCATAAAATTAGTCGCTAGAGTATCAGTGGTGTTAAATGGATGATATGTAGACCTATTATGTTAAAATGTTGTGATATGTTAATTTTAATCTATGGTTATGGGTGTTGTAATTTTTACGGCATCTTAATTATGTGTGTTTTATTAAATTAAATATAAAGTAGCCAACTAGCCACATTGAATAATGAAAACTCTTTTAAACGTTTTTATTAAATGCTAATAAAAAAAATATCTTCTTTCATTTTCATTCAAAAGTATTATGATCAGTTATCAAGAATGTTATAGCCATGTACTTTTGTCAAATAGTTTATTGAAGTTTTAAAATCAATCGAATGCTGAAGCCTAATTCACATAACATATGTATTTTTCCTGAGAAATAAAATTTCTGTGAAATGTTAATTAAAGTTGCCAATGTTATATATAAAGTATATATACAGGATTATTGGTAAAATGCTATAAACCTCTTAAGGTTGACTTCTGCTAGTGGTAACAAACATATTAAGACTATTTTTTTTAGTTTTGAAAATAAAATAAAAAGAAATCTTTTATTTGTTTTATGCTTTTAACTGAATACGCAGGAGGACCACCTGATGTCAAAAGTCTCATGTGCCTGTAATGTATTATTTCATATTTTTCATTACTTTGCTCTATGTAAATATTCAAAACTTTTACACGATACAACATATTTTAATAAACGGACCACGGCGCGGTTGCCGTGGTGGGCGCTCAAAGCTCGGAGTAAGCATTAAAACACACAAAAAAATTCAAAAAACAATTGTTGATTTTCTTCCTTTGAAATACGTGACGAAAAACGTGTTTTCCCGCTATTTTCTGACCAGTTTGAAGACAATCTTGAGGGGCAGGGGTGTTTGAAACATGCTATGAGAGGGAAGGAAGTGAGTCAATAAAGCTAGTAGAAATCAGTGGTCTTTGCCTAACCCACATGTCATGGATAGCAGGCATGACGTCTTGAAATGTAAATTATGTAGTACTAGCTTCACCTGCGTAGACAATGTTGAAAAGTATCCTATCAGTTTATTCAAGACCTAAACTATCTAAGTATATTCTAAGTTTCATACCAAATCGGTTCAGCCATTTCAGCGTGGAAGGAATAACAAATAACATAGGTACACACTCACATCCTCAATCTGGCGGATTTTCGCATTGATATTATTAATTTCAAAACGAACGATAAGTATTTTTACCCTTATCCCACATCATGTCGGGTTGGTACAACACGCCTCTGTAATAATACAAAGTACCGGTCGAGATCGAGCTACTCGACTGATTTAACGTAAGTGAGATCGGTGTCAAAATTGTAAAAACAAAGGACAACGCAAGAACCTCTTTTCTAACAGCACAACTAAAAGGTTTTAGCTTCGATCGCTATTTTTGCCACTTTTAGGGAATGAGGATGTTAAAAAGAAGTGATCCTTGAAAAGACAGACTTAGGGTATAAGACGGAGAGACCTCGGTTCACGAGCGAGTGAGCGAAAAAGAAATACGCAGTAGCCTTAGCGATTTTTTTTTAATAATTTCCATTCATATAAATGCTCAGAGAAATGAATAAGAAAGAGGGAGTCTAATGAAAATCAAAAATGAAGCATCAAATTCGGCCAATTTTATGTAAGACACAACTCACTCACAAACTTTTATACATATATTCTTCTATTTTGTCAGAGTATAAATGTATAAAAGTGAGCCTTTTTAACAACGGAAAAAAAACTTTCAGTTGCTGTTTCTTTTGGTTGGTACATGATAAATAAAAATGAAAATTGTATGGATAGGACTTACTACTTAGACACAAAACTTGATTAACCGAAATTTTAGAGATGTATTCATATATTTATTTCTATCGAGATATGGAATCGTGTTCTCGAATCAGGCATAGTACTGGTAATTCATTTTTTTTTACCGGCGGTATACCCTTATTAACAATATAATACGAACTATATACAACACTACAGCTACTATAATAAAAGCATTTAGTCGTTGCAGACTTATAGGCAGTTCAAATGCTCTAGCCCACTACCAGTTGGCAGCGTGCCCAGCATGCTGTTATTCCTTGACATAGAATAGGTATTGATTCTTAAATATATCTACCACAATAGGTACACGGTTGTCTGGAAGAGATCGCTTCTTAGCTATGAGACCGCACATTATACAACATTATATTTAAGCTAATATTAAGCTCACGCTTTTCTTACATTTATTGTAAGTACCTACAATAAAGTGTTATATATCTATACACGCAATAAAATAACTCAGAGTCAATTAGAAGTGATATCGTTTATGCTAATCCAATATCGATAGCATGATGCCTTACCATCAATCAGATTCACAATACGATGACAAAGATCAAATCGCAATCAGCCGCGCACTCTGCAAAACGGAAGATTTTTCACGCACCGCTAGCGTTCAGATCCTGAGCTAACTCTATGCATAAATGTATAAGATTGTATGTATAATTGTAAATGCCGATGTATAATTGTATAATTATGGCTATAAAGAAGCGTATTTATGGCGAAGTAGTGCAATATGTATGAGGGGCGCTTTCCC
Organism: Plagodis pulveraria; assembly: GCA_963890685.1. Classification (NCBI taxonomy): domain Eukaryota; kingdom Metazoa; phylum Arthropoda; class Insecta; order Lepidoptera; family Geometridae; genus Plagodis; species Plagodis pulveraria. The sequence continues at coordinate 11,877,792 of OY982971.1, forward strand.
ATGACGGTCGGTATACATAACAGTACCGCTGTGATTGAGCTTCATATTTATAACATTTTTTGCGCTAATTGCCGAGGGTCAGTTAACTTTGAACCGATTTGTTTTACTGTCGGAAAAAAGAATGCTTAGAATATATGTTAACTTACTAAGAGAAAATAGGATCCTAAAAACCTATTCAGTATTCTGTCATCTGTGCCGTCGGCAATTTTCCAAACTTTTTAAAAGCCTGAAATGTCTTCATAATATTTTTTATTATGGCAGATATCCTAACAAATAAAAACTTTTTGGACTATTTGGTCTTGATAGAAATATTTAAAACGTATTCATACCTTTCAACTCACGACGGCGCGCACCTCCATCTTTTTGAGTGTAGTTGTAACTAAATACCTACTGCCAACCAAAGCTATATAAAATATATATATATAAAATACTTTATTCTAGTTACTTTATATAGTAATCTCAGTAGTTGTTACATGTTTGTGCCTTTTGGGGTCGAAACGCTGGGACCGTGGGGACCGAGCGCCAAATTATTATTCAAAGACGTCTCAAAACGTCTGGTCGACGCTACTTGTGCCCAAAATGCTGGCATATACTTTGCACAGAGGATAAGCATTGCCATACAACGTGGCAATGCGGCCAGCATTTTGGGGACACTGCCTAATGGTAGCGGAACATTGGATTAGTTTCTTTTTTTTTAACTAATTTTAAGTTTATTAAGTTAAATATGTTAATTTATACTTAATAAAATGTCTTTATTCTCATTCTGTATGGACCATTTGCATTTGCACTTACACTAAGACGTAGTGTACAAACGAATATTTCGCACCACCAAATATAATTAAAGTAATCATACATTAGGACTTCAACATTAGGGCGGGCTAAACGCTTTGAATCAAGTCATTTGTGTGATAGAGGTCACACAAATGACTTGATATCTCTTTAAGGACATTATTGCTTCATGACGGCCATGATACGGATGGCCTTAATAATAATATATTTAGCTTGAAATAATGACGTTTGTTTTTTGTAATATATAGTTCAGTATTCAAGAGAAAGATCCGAAATTGGATGATAATATGTTTTATTTTATGCATGCATATTACTGACCATAAAGGGTACATATCATGTGTTGGTAGGCCTGGCTTGATTTTTTATTCCGAGATTGTAAATTTAGTTAAATGTGTGATTTTATAGTATCTTTATACTAGTTTCTCTGAACCCTATATGCTATAACTGCCATAGCTTCAAAAATAAAAAATAAAAGCAAGAAACCTTCGATCCCCTCGATGAACTCTCTCAGCAATCCACTTAATTACCATAGACGAAAGTCAATTCCCTTACCTTTGTCATCAAGGGTCTCATAGACAATTAGAAGCAAATTGAAGATAATCACTGGACAGGGGGAAGCTGGCCGTGACGGGTGACCTTCCGGGTGACTCTTCGGTTCGTTCACATGTCGTGTGAGAGAATAAGACAAATATTGTGTTTATAACTGATCAGCTCGCGTCTACCATACCACTACCATAAGTAACGGTACCAGAATTTTAAATACCTCTAAAGGACATCTTCCTGGGATACTTCTTTTGATGCCTGGTTATGGATAATTACTTGATAACGACAAATATACAAACGTACAGAATTGAAGCACCATTTGATTAACTTTTCAAGTCAATACCCTGGCGATCTATGCCTCACACAAATGACCTAAATCGGAAGGGCCTCAAGATGGTTCCAAATTATTTTCTTACAATTTGTAAGTACTGCGTATAATAGACAAGTACCGCAGTAATGTTATTATAGAAATTTGCCATATCCTTAATATTCTTTGGTCTCTTTACTTTGCCGGGAGGGGAAGATCGGGACCGTGACCTATCATCCAAATTATGATTTAAAACCAAAACTTAGGTATAATTCACTAAATCGTCCAATCCAAATTTTTTTTTTTATTAGTAACATTTGAAACGAGGAACCGTATCTTTTAATAATATTACGATTTTAGTGGTAATTTATGAGAGATAATGCGAGCAACTTTATTTATGCTCGCGAATACCGTGAACGTGTTTAATATGATTACCAGACATAGATGCAAGTGCAAAAGAAAGACAAAAATGGAAACCCGCCACAGAGGAGAAATTCCACTTTAAAACCTAGGCCTAAAAACCCTGGTCATCTTTCATTGACAGCACTTGCTGTATTGTAGTTTTTTCTATACGGCGATTTAGTATCACTAATACTGTGTATAGGAAAACTACAGTACAGACTTACTTTTAAAAAAGGAATACTACAGTGTATTGATGTGGGTAACGTAGCCAAGCACAGGCTGGTCTTTAATTATTCAAGGTCTGTAGTTAGCCGAGTAACTGTGAACCAGCCTGTGACGTCCTTCCGGGTGAGAGTTCACACGCTGCCCGGTGATTAGTAACAAATGATGAACAACGCTTCAAGATCGTTCAGATTGTGAAAGTTGTACAAATAGACAAACATTGACAATTGTTTGAAATTACTTTACCGAGGTATTCCTTTTGAAGCGCTCGTAGCGAAGTTTACTTAGCTGTACTCAACCGATCTGCAAAGTTATGCAAAGTCGCGCGCGGTCATGAGTTAGATGGGTGACCGCTAGTGACATTACTACTGAGTGCTTCTGTGCTTCGGAGGGCACGTTAAGCCGTCGATCCCGGTTGTTGTCTTAGGATGGCAGTCGTTATAGCATGGTGGTAGGGCATTTTGCGAATACTACCACCCTCAAGTAGAAAATCTAACTAACGGTGTGTTCCGGCAGCTGTCCTTGAGAGCCAGTACTTCTAGGTTAGCCTGAACAACATCTTCGACCACATCATCACTTACCATCAGGTGAGATAGTGGTCAAAGGCTAAACTATCCTACAGAGGTAGAAGGCTTCACGCCTTCTGCGCTTTTTCACTTGAAGAGAGTGATGAAGGCATTCATCACTCACCTCCTCCAAAGTTATTATAGGTAGACCCTCGACCAATGACCCGTGGAATTATACTGTTGCAATAAACAGAATGTTCTCGTAAGTCCCTTCCATAAGAAGGTTGGTTACTTTGTCAGTATCTTTTGGTTTGATAGGCTAGACTTGACCCCTCAGCTGGTGTTAGTGCAGTCGAAGATATTTAAAACGCAAATGGGAAGTTGGGAACGTGCCCTCAAGGAGAGCTGCCGGTATACCGGTAGTTGATTAGCTACAGATTTGCTATTGATTGTTGAATAGCTAGCTTAGCCAGGTAAGGTTTTGAAAAATCTCTGCTAACATATGGTTAGTCTGCCTGCAGCGGTACTCGGATCATAGACTTCATTTTTGGCAGTCTTAACTCACCCACTGCCACTAGGCCATCTTAGTTTCATATGTATAATATATAATAATACCCTCAATGATATTATTCTGATCTCTTTTACGATAAAAGAAAAGATACTTGATTTTATTTATATACTTTTTAATAAATGCTCTGATGATCATGATCTATTGATATTAAAAATTAAAAAGCAACTTATGTATCCCATCCAAATTTTTTTTCTTGCCCATAGACTACAATTTGACCATAATCTTACCTGATGATAACTGATAATGTGGAAGTCGATAAATAGGTTTAATGTAGAATGAGAAATGGATCTGACGTACAGCTACTGGATACACGGTCAGGTGCTTGGTGACAGGTTTTTTGCTTGGTGACAGGTTTTTTACTTGAAGCTACCAAGATAGCCAGACCAGCATTCGCAAATTTCAGCTTGCCTACCACTGAAGACCTTTTAAATAGACTTACGACTACCATTTTATAGCAACAACTACTTGCCCTCCAAAGCACGGAATTGTTCAGTAGTAAGTACCACATAGTGGTCACCCATCCAAGTAGGGACTGCTTGTGTTTGTTTTTTAATTGTAATTAACTTTGACTAGAAGACAGCGTATTTGAGTACTAAAAGTTACCTTGTTATCGTGTAAGAAATAGATAGCTTCCATATTAACGTAAAAAATTTAAACTCCACGTCATAATACAAAATTTAAAAATCGAACTCCGCCAAGCGTTAAATGAACGTCGATTGTCGTTCTAAAATACACCGATCAATTTCCTGTGCCGTTCACGAATTAAGAAAAAAAAGGCGTGTATAAAAGGCAAAGTTCGCTTGTTGGAACCCATTTCTTTGGGGTCATAGCACCTAACAGGAAGTGCGGTCGCGGGTCGCCGCGCGCGTACTCTTACGAAAAATAATTCTTTTCTAGTATAACACATAGCCAGTCACTTGAGTAAGCGGGACTAAAGAGTTTTTATGCCGAGTTCGTTTCGTGTACGTGATATGATGTAGGCGAGGTATCAACCTGGCGAATAATAAACAATTTCTGTATAATTATGATGTATAGGTATAATAACAGGTTTGTGTCTGTATGCTGTAGATATTTTCAAAAAAAGAACGTAAAGTTCTTCCTTCTGCGATGATATGTAAAAATTGAGATTAGGTAAAGCGTTGTTTTGGAATCTCAAAGTTCCGGGTTCGATACCCATGTCAGATTAGTCTTTAACCACCTTCTCGCGTGTTGGTAAGTGATGACGTGGTAAAGGATGGTGAATGTGTTTTACCTGCTGTAGGAACTGACTAGATCTCAAGGACAGCTGCCGTAAGATTCCGTTGCCTGGAGACACGTTTTCTCCTTGAGGGTGTTAGCTAGTCAGGGGAGTATTCGCAAAATACCCTACCTTGAGCATCTTCCAATCATATTTTATTTAAAAAAAAACAGTACGTAATATCGTAGCGTCTCAATATCCTCTATGGGGATTTAGTATCCACGTTTTACCAGGCCTATTGAACAAGAGTGCGTCTTGATGGGTACTACTGTAGTGTCAAATATTATGCCTCGAAGAAGAAGTGTTTAGGCGAGTGGGTCAAAATGCGGGGCCCAAAATTTTAATCGGTAATAGACCTTAGCATATGTGTTAAGGGCTCTGTAGCAAGTCAAAATTACTTGGCAAACACGACAAGAACCAAAGTCCCGGATTGACGAGCGCAGACCAGTATCATGCAGAACGAGGAAGGTGTCAATGCAAATGTAATAGAGAAGCGTGACGCTGACCATCAGTTAGGACTTAGGGGACTTCTTCGTCTCCTCACTTCATGACACAAAAAAAAAGTTTTGCACCGATGTAAGGGTGAGCCCATTTCCATCTAACAATTACGATTCCAAATTCAAAAACTATTACTCAAAATGTAACTGTCAGAAAAGTCCCACAGCTGTCTAACCCGGGGACCGAACCCAGAACTTCAAGCACAAAGTGTCTTACACCACTCCACCATAGGGGCATTCAGTATAAGGACTATATTATTATTTTTTTGTATTGTAACGGAATAATCTCGTAGTCCACCTGATGTTAAGCGTACTAAGTATTCTGTATCTCTACCTCTGCCTATAACAGATGCATTTTATCACAAGTGAAGAACAAGAACAAAACGGAAAAGAAACAGCTGCCCCGCCACCCTGAGACATACAGCTGTTGAGTTTCATGTGCCTGTAACTGGCTCTCAGGTACTACTGTCGGAACCCTCTGTTATGTGCTTCGTGATTTTCTGCTTGAGGATCATAGCCAGCCAAGCGAGCATTCCCATAATGCCCTTCCAACATGGTGTAAAGCTCAAGCCAGTAGTGGTGAACGAACCATGGATATGCGGCACTGCAGTCCATAGCTATTACCGCTCGGCCATCATTGCTGTTACTTGGATATTTCTAGACGGGTAGAGTCACTGGCGGCAGTGTTGTGATTCAAAACGTTGGTTTATTGTTAATTTATGCCGATGTGGTCAAGGTAGACGGAAATGCTTTTTATGTTCATTTATTTGTCCGGAATTTGCATACGACGAGAGGTTTAACCGTCTGGCAAATTATAAACTGCTAGCCTTTCGTATTGTGGAATTATTTTTAGCCTACGAGGTTTTAATATCTGAATTTGTTGTACAGACCTGTTCAATCACGAAGGCGTGCCACTCCACAGTAACTTATTGATGTAATTTGTACGGGTAGGCCTTGTTTGAATACGACTTCTTAGTGTTGGTTAAATGTGGTACATACAGTAAAAAAATAAAATGTCAATAATATGAAAAAATTACGGAATTGACTTCTTGAATTGGAAAGTATGTATATATCTGATGCTCGCTTAAAATACTGCTCACCATCAACAAGAAATACAATTACCATTAAATCATACAGCTACGCAAATAATTATTCATTTCATTGACTATAGCCTTAGAACTACTTAACTGATTTTGATGAAATTGCAATATAACCAACTTTCAATTGGCGGAGTAACCGCATAACAAACATACAAAAAATACTGTCGAATTGAGAACCCCTCCTTTTTTCAAGTGGGTTAAACATATAATCGCTTGGTAGTGCAAATACACCCGAAAAATGTAGAGGACCTTCGTGAGTAGAAAGGTCTGTATTGTGAATTAAACTTACAATAATATACTGTGCTATCTTTCTCACAAACTTTCTTCATTATACTGAAAACGTCGAATTGTATTTTTTTATAATAAATATCGGTAAGTACACCCATCTGGCTAGATACCAGCCTCAAGTAGAAAATCTGTTGCAAAGCACCTAAAGGTGTGTTCCGGCACTGTCATTGAGAGCCAGTATTTCTAGGTTACCCTGAACAACATCTTCGACCACATCATCAATTACCATCAGGTGAGATAGTGGTCAAAGGCTAGCCTATCAGCTATAGATAAAATATGTATACATACGAGTATGCGGGAAGTTTAAGTCTTAGGCGTAATTTGAACTTTAAACTCTGCAGTTCTTTATACATTATTACAGTACTTTGAATTGATGAATGCGTAGGAGTAAGCTGGGGTACAAAGATTCCACAATAAACATACAAAAGCTATATTTCCATTTTCATTTCTTTCTCTGTGCAATTTTCACCTACTTAAGTCATTCCACATTTCTTACAAAAGAAAGTTGACCTGCAAACGATTTTCCCATACCCCCACTACTAGAGGAATCGATAAATACATCTTAATAGCGTTTTTTGTTCCGTTTAATTGCCAGTGTAGCGGCTTCCGTGTGTTTTTTATCGATTATGTTATAATTGATTATAATCATCGGTTCGTTGAATCGATTATACTGAGGTCAGTGGCGATTTCATGAAGTTTTAATACATTATTAATCTTTATTGATATGTATTTACACTTCATGATTATGCAATGTTGTTTTTAATAAAATTATATAATAATATTGTCTTAGGTTTTCGCGATTATTACACATAGTAATTAAACAACTTTAAATGGTTTAAATCGCGTTTGTAATAATTGTTTGAAACGTCGGGACAAAAATAATGATAAATATACGCGATTTAAACCGTTTAAAGTTGTTTAAAAACTATATAATATTTGGTTACCTTAATTTTATAGCTCGTTTGTTTTGAACGAAGAAATATAAACCCTTTAAACCGTATTTGAATACGAACAATTGTTTTCGAAATAAAAAAATATTAACGATTTTTTAGTTTAAAACAGTTAAGTATAAATGACATTTTTAAAACACCTTTGTATTGTAATACCTTGTTGGATGTAATTTATTTCAGCGACTTCAGCAATTAAAAAAGTTGTTTTATCTACAGGGGAAATTTAATATGTTAACATATGTTTGTTTCTTTTCTTGCTATGTAGTCTAATTGTTGTATATGATCACATACTATTTGAGATTTAGAGATCATGTTTACGACTTCTAACATTTAACATGTTTTAACAAACCCTGGTGCGGTACACATTTACGCGTGAAAGAGGCATAGTGAAGTTAGTTTGAAATGAATAGACAAATATTTTAAATAAAATCAGAAACGCAATCACAATATAACATTTATGATTTCACGGAAAAGCTACAACACGGAATCAATAAATATAAAAAGGTAAAAATTCACGTTGCCAATGTGATATAAATAAATATGCTCGTGTATACACTTAATAAACAAAATATAATACTTGTCCTTTATTTTTTTCGTTAAAGATGATGTGATAGCCTTTGATCACAATCACAGTAAGTGCTTTTTTGTAAACAGACTTAACCTTATATAGGAATGAGCTTTCAATAATAGCTGCCGTAACAAACCGTTAGGTGCTTGGCGACAGATTTTTATAACTGAAAGTTCCTCCAAAATTGGAACGGGATCTCAAGGACAGCTGCCGGAACAAACAGTTAAGTGCTTAGCGATGAATTTTTATAACAATTTTAAACTTCCACGCATCCTCACCGACGTATGATTAATTTATTGCCTCCTTTATGCAGTTATATCCGTAATACCTCACAACACATTTATATAAATTTATCGTTTATTTATTTGACAGTGGCCGCAAACAGCTCATTATAAAGCTATAAATATAATTAACGCGCTTTCAACGCGTTGAATATGTGACATCGGATTAACTTCGGTTATTTTGTACTCCGTAAATCTTGTCCGGTTAACTTTTTTATTTGACAAAGTGACGGACTGACCGGTGATCAGTTTTTTGCTGTTTTAAACAAAACACAGTGGTCGTTTCTTTTTTAGAGATCTGAACCCAAAAGGTAAAACTGAGCTCTAATAATGACACTCCAGTGTTTGTCTATTTGTCGGTATGTCACGAATCTCTAGGTAGAAAACGGAAAAGTTACTAACCTGACATTTACATATTGTGTGTAGAACGTTGACTCAAGGACGATATTTGACAAAAAAATATTTTTAAAGAGGCTCCATTACAGGAAAACGTATACTTAACTTTTATCGCACCATAGCATGTAGGGTGGAATCATAAACTGCGCATTGATTAGAGTGAAAATATATTACCTAAAATATATAATCATATGAAAAAATGGGGAGGCCCTCAAAATAGTCAGTTTTAGACCATTTTGTATAAGGTCCATCGCAATAACTAAACTAGATAGGAATCTGAAATTACGGTATTTTATGGGTATATTTTAAACAAGAAGGTTTAGTTTAAGCTGCTATCAAACACAACTTACATGTTTTTTTTCTTTTACTGGTTGTTTCAATACGGAACCTTTAAAGAGCGAGGCCTGACTAGCACTTTTTTATTATGTTACCTTTCTTGCTAAGGAAGTAGGTCGTATATCTATCGAAATGTTGATAGATTATTCTCTTTTTGCCCCTAGAAGAAAATGGCGAGAGGAAATTTCTTGTGCATTGGCTAGTGTCGTATTATTTGTGTGTTGGGCTCAACTGGGACATGAAAAACGATGTTTAAAGGTTTACAAATACTGGACTTAGACACGACTTTGACTAATACATATGACTCTAACATGACTTGACTCTGATTACTTTATTATAAAATTCACTTGTATAGCAAAATATCTACTTGACAGATGTCAAATGTACAAAACTTTTACGTGTCCCTTAACTAAATAAAAAAAATTTAAGGTTTAAATCGATATGCAATTTAGAGCAATAGTTTGAGTTACTTCCGCGCATTAGTAATGAAAGTAGAATGTTTATTTGAGTGTCACTTATCAATTATACCGGTTATATTTAGTTGAAAGTCAACTTACCTCCCCTGTTTAACAATCTACAATAATGTTATCTTTTTTACCTCCATAAAATTAACTAGTAAAGCTACCACGCTGCTTCTTGCTTATAGTATATTTAGTTGTCAAAATAATTGCTATTTTAGTAAGTTACTAAGATTTATACTTTGACATACATATAACTATGGAAATGTTGGTGTCTCTATTCACCTCATTCTAGGTAGAGTTATACAGATGAAGCAATTGATACTTTATTTCATAATAAAATAAGGACATACCCATTTGAATACTGATTGAATATATTTTTGTCTAGTAAGTTAATAGTCAAAATATTTCTGGCCAAACCAAAATGTGAAACATTTTAGAAAACATTAAATCAAATTATTGATTTCAAAACTGACGACAGCACAGCACAATAATTCTTAATATTGAAATAGCCAAATCATAAGTTAGGCATAATAACATGCAATCAATGCCACGATTCATTATTAAGAAAATATCATTGTCGCACGTTCGCGCCAACTCGTAATTTCATATTTTGAACACCCACATCGATTCGTTTCGTTCCTGCCTTTTCTCCACACGTGGACGTAATCAGAACTTGGCTGTAGAGAAGTTTTGGGGCAAAATCTGACAAAAATGTTCTCTAAGTTCCAATAAAAAAAGCACCTTAAATAAATGTGGTACACTCACAACAACTGTCCCAAGCTAGATTGCGTCTAAATTGCGACAAAATGCATAACTTTATGTTTTAAAAATGGTTACTAACATTTTTTTTATGACCCCCCCGAGACCAAGTTCTGGCTACGCCCATTCACGCACATATAATTAGGAGAAACGATCACGGACTTTATGCACGACAGGCGTCGAAAAGGCGAACCTCCCTGCAAATATATGACTTTTATTATACCTCTAATAAATGAACTCATAAAATCGAGGACCATATTTTAATAATAACACCTAATAGAACGATCTTTATTATGATATATTGTCAATATTTTCGCTGTGGACATGAATGAGTCAGGTTCATTCATCGCGTCCGCAATCATTATAATAGCATAGAATTTATTTTAATATTGATATTCAATTATTCTTAGAAATTCGACCACACGCAATCATGGACGAAATCGATCGATTTATCGATATGAAACGAAACGGTTCCAAATTTCAAACCGGCATATTCTCCTCTCTAATTCCGTTTCCCCGCCTATAATTGACACTGCCGCGCCATGTTTTGTCACTTTCTAACTTACAACGACAGCATCTTTGCATCTCTTTCTCTTGGGATGTCACGTGCGGCTGTCATCGGAGTGACTATTTTGACAATTATGTCATTTGGCCGTTACGGGCGTGTCATTTGGGCGACGAACGCTTGCTGGCCTGTAATTTTGTATGGAATTGTGGAATTTTCGGGGTCGTTGACTCTGACAGTGTGTATGATGTATGGGAACATCTGGACAGTGGGGAGAGCAGCGCGACAGTCATTTGACGTAGGCCTTCAAGTTTTTGATAGTGAACCTACTTAGCATTACATGTTTGTAAACCATTCCTATTCAGAGATAATATCAAGTTACAGGCAAATTTTACAAATAATATGTAGAGTGGACGCATTGCAATCGTGCTCTTTTATACTGGAACATTTCCTATTGATAGAGTAAATGCATAGGAGGGGCAGTTACAGTATCCACTAACACAAGATTTAACTTACCAATAACGATAAAGTTTATCATAATATTGGTGCTGCTACGTCAAAATTCATATCCCGTCTCTTTTTTTTCGAAGTTCACATTACTTAGGTCATTGAATCGTTTCGCCATTTTACGTGATAAACATAATTTCAAAATCATGACCATATACCAATTACCTATCAATGCCAGAGGTATGATCTTTGAGGATCATGGGGGAAGTAAGAAAAAAAATCTGTTGGTGTCGTGTCATGCATCGCAGGCATCGCAGCCCGCGCGGATTCATAGCTTAAAAGTACCATATTAAATTAAAATCGATCCAACTAACCTCGATATTAAATCGTACTGTTCGTCATATTTGACACTATTTCCATAACGTTATAAGTACTTATTGTACTAAGATTGGATTATAACATCTAAATCTAGTATGTTATGACACTGGCTTTGTTAATTGAAAATAAATAAGACCATTAAAGAAATATATTCCCCTATAAAACCAACACATCGCCATAATCTGAAAGACATACATTGAACGTGCGCCGGCGTCGGCAACGGCGGCAGACGCGCGACTCAAAGCGAGGACACGACACGTCGTCGGGCCGACGCGCGACCGGCATGCACAAAGGACACCGCCAACTTGCAACAGTAGCCTTCTCTATGCAGACTTTAATTCACTAACAATACTTGAATACCACCCAGTTTGATAAAATTCTCTCCATTTATTGTACGCTAGTCAGATCTGGCTTAATAATTTCACTTCACTATTATTCCTATATGAACTATATATACTGCTATATGAGCTGTTGATGATTGATCATCAACAGCTGGTAGAGGTCCACCGTTGACCAATGCCTCCCTAATTAGCAGGAAACGATTTGCAGGCGTCTTAGGGAATATTGCTCTATTAAGCTGTTAACAGTTCTTCTTTTTTTATGCTTGATAGGTTTGCCTTTGACCACTATCTCACCTGATGGTTGGAGATGATGTTGTTCAAGCTAACCTAGAGTTGCTGCCTCTCAAGGACAGCTACCGGAACACACCGTTAGGTGCTTGGTGACAGATTTTCTACTGGAGGGTGGTAGCTATATATAGCCAGGCGATCATTCTCAAAATGCTCTACCACCATGCTATAACGACTGCCATCCTAAGACAACCGGGACCGATTGCTTCGCGTGCCCTCCGAAGCACGGAAGCGCTCAGTAGTAATGTCACTAACGATCACCCATCCAACTCAGACCGCGGCGGACGTCGCTTATCTATACTGATCGGTTAAGAACAGCTAAGCAAACTTCGCTACGAGCGCTCCAAATTCGCATCTTCTTCCTAATATTAAAAATTCCAGTGAAAGTCTCCAACTTGTTTCCTTTCCACTGTTTTACTCCTCTTCGTCACAAGGAAGAACTGCACTGCGCCCATCACCATGAGATATAAAGTTGTTAAGTCTCATGTGTCTGTAATTTCACAGTAATGCGAACATTACTGCTTGGCCCTGTGAACTGTTGAAATTGGTGGTAGTACTTCTTCGAACGAACTCGTTTTCAAAGAGTTCAAATGTAATACTACTTGCTCAGTGTTCAAGTGCTGCCAGTACCTATAGCTGACTTACCCAATCTCGCATTTTCTATCACGTTATCAATGCAAATATTAACCCCAACTTCACCTCAGCTTAGTATCTCATATATTATTCATTTTCAAACCACATCTCAATTCCTATAAGCTAGGACAGGTTAACTTGGTAAAATGGTCAGTCACGAACGATAGATTTCTACATTATAAATATCAAATTTTCTACTAGGGTTATAAGGAAATGTCTCGTTGGAAGCTTTTTATTTGCTGTATATGAGATAAGGCGGTTTTGTTTGTCTGCTTGATTTTGAATTATACCTAATTTAGTATTCTAATTTATCCAGCAGGATCAGTTGTTTTTTTAATAACACTGTGGTATGTAAAAGTTATTAGATAAATGTTATGTTAAATAATACTTTTTTTACAGAATTACAAATATACGATAGGAAAAATTTAAATCATGTGCAAGAAAAAAAAAACCTATCGTATATTTATGATTTTGTAATGTAATCTGCATAGCAGGCGTTATTGCAAACCTAACAATATTAAAAAAATACTTGTTTTTTTCTTCTGAGATTTTGTTGATGACTACAGGCTAAATTCAAAGAACCCTTAACATTTTTACACTACTTCTGTTCGTCGTAATCTTAGTTTATATACGTTTTTTTAACACAAATTGGAAATTGTCTTAAAATTCAATAAAACACATGAACACTGGTAGGAAAACTTGTTGTGACCTCGTGTAGCAATTGGTATTGAATACTTTGTTTTATTTTCATCAAATCTACACGAAAATTATAGCTATAAAATTTACGTTAACTTAAGAGCAATTGACGTTACCACCACGTTGTGGTGCAGGATATTGTAAGCCTAATTTTGACCGCATTTAATTTGTTTTTTGTACTCAACAGCGACGAGCTGCTAATTTTGTCCTTAAACATTATACCTAATAGTTTAAAATTGAAAATACAGAAGTAGTCCAATCTGAATCTGAAACATGATATAAATATAACATTTAAGTACATTTAAAAAGATTTTTATTTCTTTTAAATGCTATATCACTTGAAGTTGGTAAAGATAATCGGCAAATCTGTGTCATAGAAAACGCTCATACAAAAGAATTCAACGCGCGCGCTTCCCAATTTTGTTCCTACTGTTTGTGTTATCATTTCATATTGTTATAACTATATTTATTACCAAAGCATATGCTGCTGATTTTCACCTTCATGAAAATCCTTTGTAGAAAATAAAACTAATACAATTTGCAATCTATCTACCATACACAAATACATACAAAATATATTTTTGCCTGCATTACAAATGAAAATAAAAATGCCAAACTATCATTGTATTTCATTCAGTTCATAAGACTTTACACGTAGTTAACTTGCACTTGTCTGCTTTTAATTTTTGTTGTTTATTTTTACTCGTATTTCAAGTATATACGAAAATTAGTATTAGTAACAAAAACGTGATATATATATATTTGATTAAGTAAGTTTCTTATTTTTTAAATATTTTATAGAAAATGAATTCAATAGTGGACATAATAACTAATAACACAAATTCTGTGAAAATTACAACTAACTGGTAGCTAGTAGTAGCTGTACCTTTTGAATCCTAATAGGTACCTTTACAAGGGTTCAAAAGGTACAGCCCTAAGGGAAGGACGGACAAAAGGAAGGAGAGTGTAAGCTTCTCGACTTTTCTAACTTCTGGACTTTTTAACAATAATTGTGATCACATAAAGATTCTTACATACATATTTACTGTATTTGAATACAGGAATATTCAGGTTTTTATTATATTATTGATGTATAACATATATTCTCTTAAACATAGTATATCACTGGCAGCCAAGGGCCCAAGTTACCCAATACTTTGTAACGAATAAATGTAAACATTTATCCTAATCAAAGATATCGTCACTAAAATATACGTGAACATTTTACAAAAGGAAATAATATAATTCGACTAGCATTGCCAGAATAAGTACATCCTTTTTTTAATCTCTACAAAACTTTGTTGCACTCTAAGAGCCAGTACTTCTAGGTTATCCTGAACGACATCATCGACCACATCATCACTTAGCATCAGGTGACATAGTGGTCAAATGCTAACCTATCAGGCATAAAAAAAACTCTGCATTACCTTCAAGAACGTTGTGCGTAATGCAGTGCCTCTTATGTGCGTGTTAAAATTATCGTAATAGGAGAAAATAGTACACAGAAATAGGTCTGACAAAAATCACGGAAGGCTAGTTACAAATTCCAAAGAATCTACGAATAACTTTTTTTCTTATAAAATATCGAATCCTGACCACGTCAAGTACATCCTGCAAACGGAGGCATTTCGCTGAACTAACTAAAAGTCCTTGTAGTCAGTACACGTAATAACGCGTTAACGTTAATAATAACTAACTGAACTAATAATAACGTAACTTGAGGAGTAAACGCGAACCGTACCGCAATATTCTATGCGAGTGTTTTCGTTGTTGTGATACGATATAACGTTAAATTGATAACCGTTTAATTTGAAAGCGTTACGCAGCTTTCTGTTTGATGAAGCTGGCAGCATCGGCGTGTAGTGACATGGAACATATAATAATATGGTAGTGATAAAAGTCGCGTATCCTTATGTACTGCTGTCCTACGTTAGAATAGAGCATACACATACATTTTTCACTGTGCCGTAAGGCTTCCATGAAGATTATTTTTATTTTATTTTGTATATTCAAATTCATTAACCTCGAGAGAAGTTTGATATATTACAGAAGAAAGTTCTATATTATGATTTTTATTATAGCTTAATAACAAATTAACTATAGTACAGAATAAAAAGGACTATAGGAAATAGTGGGTTGGTTGAGCTTGTTTATTGCAACAAATAAGTATTATAAGGATTATAATAAAAGTTATTTTCTATAAACAACTCCAAAATTTACTTTCTGCTACTCATGCAGAACATGTTGATGTATATGTACGCCGATATCAATCGAAAAATGTTATGGTTAAACAATGTTTGTAATTGATGATTTGAACATCGTTATTTGATATTTTTTAATCTTGACTAAAACAAATATATAAATATACACACACGACGACAGTTATTATTTTAATATTACTTTATTTAGCAAACTTGTTATTACTGTCAAAGTGCCATAAAATATATTATAACAGATGATTACATGTAATATTATAAACGAGGCCGTAAATTACAATTACTTTTATACCTATATTTTGTATTATAATGTTGACAAGTATGACGTACAACAATGCGAACAAGCTATGGCGGCGCGGGCGCGTGCTAGCGACGTGACTGTGCGCGTCACGCGTCGCGAATAAACGCGTCAGTAATGAGCACGTGTGCCGCCACCTTTATTTAACCTTCGACGCGAAGACACCTCGAATTTGTCATACTATAATATTTCAGTTTTACTTGTTTTTGAAGCAGTGATGGCTCAGTGGCATTGGCTATGGACTGCCGTGCAGCAGGTCCATGGCTCAAATTCCGCCGCGAGCTTGAGCTTCACCGCATGCTGGAAGGGCATTTCACTGGGTGGCGGCGTGACTCGCGCTAACATCCGCAGCCCCCATCGATCTAACAAATATCCTACTACAAGAACAGTCAAGCATTTGACACTCGGTCGTTCTGATAATCGTACCTACCTTATGACCAAATGCGCATATAAACACACGCATTGTTTTTCTTAGGCTCTCTTTTAGATCCCGGTACCGTCAGTAAAGTCAAACGCACATACAACAATACTTATAACACATCTATAGTGAATACAACTTCATGTCGCCCCGTGTATAATTTCATGACCTATTCTATACTATCTGTTCTTGTGCGTTAGTTGTTTTTTTTTATTCGCGATTTTCTTCGGCAAATGGATATGAGCTGGAGCTGTAACTATGAGCTAGATAAGCCTCGTTACGAAGAAGAAAAAGCACTATTCTTCATCTCGCCCTAATCACCACGCGTAGCGGATCTCCACTATACGCCTTCATCTATAAATGACATGTAGTAGAGCGGGCTTAACTACATGTAATTTTAATTTAGCGTTGACATATTCACATTCCGTACAAAACTTCCTTTGCTTTATAATTTTCTTTTCGTCACTGTCTTTTTATTTCATGAATAAAACGCTCAGTCGTAAAAGCCCAGAACCTTTTTATTACTCCCCTATTAATGCTCCATTTAACAGAACGGAAATCAAACAGACTAGAAGTCAACAATCACTGATTTTATGCTTTTTCTTGTACCCGAAAAAATAAACCAAAACCCGGCACGCGCGGGCCTTTTTGCGTACGCGCAGAGCCTTTTAACATGGCAAACAGAGATAGCCAGATCTACTATGTACGCGTAAGAACGAGATGGTTCTATGATTAATGACCACGACCCTTGGTGGAAGAAATGCAGTCAAATTAGGAGAAAATAAATATCGTCGGTGACACGATTCGAAATTACTGATTACGGAACGAATGTTTATGAACTGGCATGGAATGAATCAGAGTTTATTAAGTGAATGTACTTTATGCGACAAGGATCCAGGGCGGTATTTCTTATAAAATATTTACATAATATTTGTGATTGCTGAGTATATTTGCCTTTGGAAATAAGTTAAGCTTTAGAATAAGTTACTTTTAAAGCAATATTTGGCTATACACGGGGATTGTCTATTTGAACAGCCTAGCCTATTTTACAATGTATGGCCTAGATACTTATATATATTACTTACTTTTCTGCACAAACTACGGATATACTTTACTATACAGTATAAAAATGTAAAATTACTATTTATTGACATTAGCGTTAAAAATGTGCTATTATAATAATGAATATGCATGTGTTGTTTTAATTTTCTAAATAAAGTTATTAAACAAAAAATCTTTACATTATGTAGCAACTTAGCAAGGAGTAAACACCTTCCTCAGATATTTTATACCCATATTCAACTATGCGGGTAGTCGTAACATTAATAGATTACAAAATGGCAGCTGTAAGGTAGAGGGCGGCACCGGCATTAGGCTGAGTAGGCACAAAGAGCCTCGAGTGCCTAGAGCTAAGCATTTATTGGACACTACAAAACTTTATTACGTTGTATAGGACTTGAAGAGTATTAAGTTAAAGGCAGAAGCGGATGAGATAAATTTAGATACGTTTTTGAAATTCTTATTTAACGCCTTTTTATTTATGTTACATGTTAAAGTAGTTAACTTCCAGTTAAAATAAAATAGTTGTCATGCAAGGCTGAAAAGATGTTATTTTGCGCGAGTATACTTTATTGAAACCTGAGGAAGCGATGGATTCTAGATTGTAAAGTTTTAAAGGTACCTGACGCAAAATAACTTTGCTGTGAGCGAAACACACAAGTTTTCGCCTCACTCTAAGGAGCAAAACGCTAAACTATATAGTCAATTAGTGTTTACATTTATATCAAAAATTAAAATTACTATAGTTGGTTATATTGGAGGTAAATTTACTTTACAAGATCTTTTAGAAAAGTTTTAATTTTAAAAACTTATTCCACGCTCGTGGATATAAAGCATTTTTCCAAGAAAATTCCGGGACAAGGGATTTTTTTTGTGTTCGACTCGTGAAATACATTTACTTACATAATGTGTGTAATTTTGAAGTTTCATACTCGTACCTGTATGTTTATATTCTTATTTTTTACCAACTGACTTTGTCAATATAATAATACAAATAAATCTAGTTAATATATTCCCAAACAAAGCGGTGACAAGAACTGTTTCTTAAGATTACTTGGGCTAGAATTTGTACTTTTAATAGTATTAGCAGATTGCAATATCCTTGAAATATTTTGTATCCCATGATGATTTTAATTAAATAAAAATCTTACTTTATTAAAAAAAAACTCAAAATGGAAGGACTTCAACACTCAAAAGTGTGAAATAACTTGTTGAATTCGGTACCATGATAGTTCAGAAGTAAATATTATCACGATCTTGTGCGCTTGGTACCGACTACGACAAGTTCTTTCACACTTTTGAGTGTTGAAATCGGTTCCATTCTGGGGTAAACAAATGTTTACACCCTTTTTAGTGGCCTTTGCTACTTAGGGGATCAATTGTCATTTGTATGTTCATCACTAAACACTTTTCAGTTATTGGAGTGTACTCAAAAATGACTTGATTGATTTTAATGAAATTGAAATGGAACCACATGGGAAGCACCAGCTTTCAAATAAAGAAATAAACATCAGAATCGGTGCGCCCAGTCGACAGTTATGATGAAACAAACATAAAAAATACAGTCGTATTGAGAATCTACTCCTTTTTTTGAAGTCGGTTAGAAACAGAATTTTAATTCAATAGTTTGACTGGACTGTACAACTCCCAAGACTTTGTCATTTCACCTTATGATAAGTGTTGAAATTACACGCATAACTTTTCACAAAATTCTCCTTTTGGGTCATGAAAAATAACAAACCGCTGCATCTCCAGCTTGTACCACACAACAAAAGTGCGAACCATTCGTTTCCGCGGCTGTCTCGAGTCGAAGCCGAATAAAGCCCAGCTTTATGGTTTTCGGCAGCAACAGCATACGTTCATCTGACATTTCGGAGAATCGCAGAACCGACTAAAGAGAAAAACCGTTTCGACGACAGAGAAAAAAGGACCCGCGCCGTCGGAATGCCACAGTCTCAGAACATTGAAATATCTGTAGACACTACTGTTTTTGCATTCTTCGAGAATATTTCACTAGTTTTATGTAATATTCGAGTTTTATAGATGGAAATTGTGCGCGTACAATAGACTGTATAAGGTAAACGGCTTAAAGATGTGTGGTACTAATAAACATTACGAGTTTAGTGCCCAATAAAATTACGTGCTGTCGTACTTGGAGAAGAAGCTATGATTTTTATCGAATCTTTATAATAGACATTATTACTAGAAGACATGTAATTAGTATGTTATGTAATTAGTACCTATAATTCCAAAGGACTTTATGTTGTACGTTACTTTCACCACAATTTTCAATACGTAAGTATTACAGAAGTTATACTTGTGGTATTTCTTGATTTTTACAAAATGTTTGTCCTAATTTGAGCAAGTTGATGTATGAGGGAGATGAACTGATATCAGTCTTCATTGTCCTACCCCTATCCAACACATATGAGGGTCAGTACAATATGTATTTTTTAATAACACAAGAACATAATTTTAAAAAATATTTGGCTTCTGTTTTACGCCTGCCCGCCTGCCAGACGTCGACCCGCCTTAGCAATATCTTCGTTGGTAGTATACCTACCTGCTACCATTTGGATAATTAAGACGTTTGCGATTTTGGGTGATAAGAAACCACAAACAACTTTTATGACATCCAACAGGCGGAATAGTGTTCGGCTCATATCATCGATAGTTAGATAAAAGTATTTATAAATTTCTAGAAATGTATAAGTAGCTCCTCAATTCCAAAACCGTTTTTAATGTTATCAAAAATCCTTAGTTCACGGGCGGCGACCTCAAATGCGAGCCTACATAGCGAGCGAGCCAAAATCGTAAAATAACCCGATTTTAAAGCAATAAAACAATGCCAGCCACTGTCCACCGCACAACTATAAGACAGGCCACTTTAAAAAAACGAAATTGACCACGCACTCGGAATCGAAATGCAAAAAAAATATTTTGCTGAAACGAGACAGCCTTATAAACTCTGTTCTAGATAGAAAGGAATGGCATAAATGTCGAATTTAGAATGCAACTCGTGCGCTTCGACATCCGTCGCAGCAAAAAAATCTAAACTGCCATCTAGCGGGTGAACGCGACACTACTGGCTGGTTCAATCGAGTTGGAAAAAGAGCAGATTTTTGTACGTTTGATTAAGCGATACTGCGAGATTGAGATAATGAATTATGCAAGAATAACGACTACTTAGCTCCTCCTGAATGCCGAAGTGAAGGCTAATTGAATGTTAAGTCAATGAAACAAAGAAAAAGCACAAAGCAGATAAATACCTTCATTAAATAAACATAAACCAAAAATATGTTTACCATAACCATATTACATTCGAGAACACTCTTTTTTTAATTAATCTTTGTACTTTTTATGAAAAAAAACTTGGTAATTAAATAAAACCTTATTTAAGATCGACAGATAAGATAAATCGATTAGATTTAACGATCAGACGCATCATGAACAATGATGATCGATTAAAATATTTGAAAGTCCTTCGAACTATCATAAAATTTGATTGAGACTTTTTATCTGTCGCCATTTTTACTTTCTTTCTGAGGAGTCTTTTAATATAATTTATTTCTCTGGATATTTCCCGAAGTCCTTTTTTACACGAATGCAGATAGTAGGTAAGTATATGTATTTTATTTATTTACAATCATGAATAATCTACTATAACATTCTTTTAAATCCGTGGCTTCGCTTGAATGAAATCTGGTTATTCTACGCTCTCTTGATATTTAATATCATAATATTTCCAGTTTCTATTTTACATTAACTTGTTTAATCTTCGACCACATCCCCACTTGTCAACATGTTACATAGCAGTTGAAAGTATATCAATAGTAAAAAAGAGGAAATAAAGTATATCTTCTCTTCGTTGATATTATAAGTATCAAGCAAGATGAATACAAAATGTTGTACTAACCTGAACACTCAATAATGGCTGAAATTAAATAATTTACTTACCTAACGTACACTTGATAACTTCCAACCATATCAACTAAAACTAAACAACTATTAAAAATTAAAAAAGGGTTATATACAGGGCTATTTAATAGAAATAATAGTTTTAACTTATACATAGAAACATAACTTTATTGTACCGCGGCGGGCACTCTAGGCTCGATGTAGCAATTAAAAACAAAAAAAAAACAACCAATTTTTTTTTATCTCATAATGTTTCTTAGGACTAAAAGAAGTCAACCCTAAGAGGTTGTTAGCATTTTATCAATAACCGTGTATATGGCAGAATTTTATAAAGCATTATAATGAATAGGATAAAGATTTAATTAGAACAATAAAGTTGTTTCTATGTATAAGTTAAAAAAAATATTGTTATTCTCTGACATGATACCTTAGCAATAAACATTTGCGTGTAAAATTGTGCTCCATGATAAACCAAAGTTGTAATTCCAAAAAAGTTCCAATTAAAACCGAAGCGCGTCGATTATTTATAATCGAATGATTATCATTAATCGATCTAATTAATGATAGGGCCGGACCACCGAGTCATAACACGGATGATCGATTGGACCATTATAGTGTTGTCATTAGTCTGCTTCTGCTTGCTTTACTTTTTGTGGAAATGTAGCTTCTGGACGTATGTAGAAGCGGAACTGGTTTTTTCAGCCATTTGGTTGCGCCTACCTCTTCTCCCGCGTCGAAAACCGATTAATTGCGCTCCTTCAAGAAATATTCAGTTGTGTTTTTTCGACAGTACATAAATGACTTATTATAACATATCATACCTTGATCCATCAAAATAGGAGGTGGGTGGCAAAATACACACATATGTACACACTTTCGCATTAACAGCGATATTACAGTGTGGCTGATAGTGTGATAACGCACTAGTTAGGATTCTTAGTGAGAAAGATGTCTAGATGGGTAGATTACTTAGTTCATAATTACAGTTCCAATCAGTAAAACATACAAATAAATTAAGAACATGGTCCCAGGGTTTGAAGGACTCGTAGCGAAGTTTGCTTAGCCATTCTAAACCGATCAGCAAAGTTAAGCAATGTCCAACGCGGTCATGAGATGGATGTGTGACCACTAGTGACATTACAACTGAACGCTTCCATGCTTCGGAGGGCACGGTAAGCCGTCGGTCCCGGTTGTTGTCTTAGGATGGCAGTCGTTATAGCATGGTGGTAGGGCATTTTGCGAATGCCCGCCTGGCTAGCTACCAACTTCATGTAGAAAATCTGTCGCCAAGCACCTAACGGTGTGTTCCGGCAGCTGTCTTTGAGAGCCAGTTATTCTAAGTTAGCTTGAACAACATCTTCGACCACATCATCACTTACCATCAGGTGAGATAATGATCAAAAGCTAATTTATGAGGCATAAAAAAGGGAAATTACAGGCTAATCAGAGGTAAGATGTACTGTAGTGGGCAACAGGTACTAATACTATAGTTCTACATATATGTATTCCTTACTGCGACATCATGTAAAATGTATTTCTTGAAATAAAATTAAATATTATTATTATTAATATAAAGGAGGACCACGAATGTAGAAATATCTATTGAAAACCCAAAAAGTTATCTGTCTTCGAAACTAATAAATCTAGCTGAATTTTTTATAGTTTTTCTTTACTTATATAAGATTCATTCAATAAGAATCCTAAGAAACAAATTTCAAATTTTATCACCCCTTATCAATCAGTTTACGTTTCTAGAAAACCACCCAAAAGTCAAAATATCTTATCATTATAAATGACGAGTCATTAACTGGGTTAAGCTCCACCAACTTAACTGATGAACTGATGAGAGGCGCTGCTGGTAAGGACAAACCAATCAATAGCTGTGAGAACGTATAGGGTATAGTAGTTCCTATATCTACCACCCGCATAAATAAGTTGGTGAATCTGTAGGCAGGGAAGGCTTTCGTATTAGTATAAACGTCAGGTGGCCTTTGGGGAGATCTGGTGCATGGCAGACATCAATCAGCTTGTATTTGTGGCAGGTAGAGAATGGTCGTGTTTGGAGAATATTTTCTGCTATTTTAATATTTATGAGACTACTGCTATTATACAAAAGAATATCATGATGATAAAATAGCAAACATGTCATTTTTATATATTTTTAAACCGTAGTATGACATTTTTATAATATTTTAACAGTATTGAATGACATTTTTATTTTTTGTTTGTACTTTTGTGAACTAATTTACACGCGTTAAAAAGTAACTGAAGTTATTTTATTACGTACTTGACTTGCATGATAATTATTAACTTTTGGTTGGGTGATATGATTTTCTAGGATGTAATTAAAGTTGAATTCGGAAAATCCCGCTGATACAGGACATAATTTTTTGTTGTAAAATAAATCCATCGACTACCACGTGGTAAGGAAATAGCTACCAAAGTACACGATCAAATTATACCTATAAGGATTCTAAGATACTCAGGTAATTTTTAATTGACTTCGACCTGCGGCACCGCAGTCCATAGCTATTACCGCTCGGCCATCATTGCTTCAAAACATAACAAAAAACAATTGACAAATTGACTTTTAGATGTAGAATTCTTTGTTACCTAATAAGAACACAAAATTAAAGTCAAGGATCTGATTAATACTTGCTTAATTAAAATTGTGTACAATTTTAACTTTCACAAGAGTCCATGTGGACTCTTGTGAAAGAAGATAGGTTATAAAGTCGAATCCTGTTCTAATTTAGACATTGCGCGCATCTCAATAGTAACAAGTAAAATTTTAACAAAAACAACCGACACATGAAATACGCATCAAATACTACTTGTCAGATCTCACTCAAATTTAAATGCGACCAAATGACAAGCACCAGCTTACTAATGTAAAAAAACATCAAAACCGACACACTTTGTTTGAAGTAACAAAAAAAATACAGTCGTGTTGGAAACCTCCTCCTATTTAATAATAACAAATATTTTTGAAATATTTTATGAAAACATAAACATAACGTCGCGCGCGGTCATGAGTTGGATGGGTGACCGCTAGTGACATTACTACTGAGCGTTTCCGTGCTTCGGACGGCACGTTAAGCCGTCGGTCCCGGCTGTTGTCTTAGGATGGCAGTCGTTATAGCATGGTGGTAGGGCATTTTGCGGATGCCAACCTGGCTAGCTACCACCCTCAAGTTGAAAGATCTCTCGCCAAGCACCTAACGGTGTGTTCCGGCAGCTGTCCTTGAGAGCCAGTACTAGGTTAGCCTGAACAACATCTTCGACCACATCATCACTTACCATCAGGTGAGAAAGTGGTCAAAGGCTAACCTATCTAGAATAAAATAAAAAAAAAACAAATTAATATTTAATCCTCCTTTTTTTAAGTCCGTTATATATGTGTTGTGTACCTTGGTGGAGTAAGTTCATTGTCTCTAAAACGTAATACCTGCCTACTTATACATATAGCTAGCCCCAATGGCTCCTAGAAGCCATAATTCTCAATTGACAACTGTAGTGGCTAGGCACGCGTCGATTATCAATTCTGATAGCTGATATCTTATACTGATAGTGTGATAACGGTTGGCGTCAGGTTGCTATACCGGTGGTCCATTATGATAATGGTCATAGTTTAGAAGTTAGAACCTATATTAAACCTCAGACCTTAATTATATCAGATGGTTTCATACCATTTTCTCCTCAATATCTCAAGAAATTTTAAAACTGTACTCGTTTTAAGTTTAAAATACATTATCATTAATTATGGGCCGTATTTTTTAATAAATAAACAAAATAAAGCCTAGGCTGAACTTTTGTTTATTTTTTGGTAAACTATTAGGTATAAATTATTTAATCAATGTCTACTTACCTCCAAACAAAAAAAAATTAAGGTTTGTTTGATGCATCCACCCACTATTACCAACATATTTTGTAACAAAATTTACTGTTTTTATATGTTTTTGTCGTCAGAATCACCCCGTGACCACGATCACTGCAAAGTGTTTGAAACGTCGGGACAAAAATAATGATAAATATACGCGATTTAAACCGTTTAAAGTTGTTTAATTACTATGTGTAATATTCGTGAAAACCTAAGACAACATTATTTTACAATTCTAAAGTAATCTGTGAATAATGTGGTTGGCTGCACATTCACTAATTCATGTTATAATCTTTAATTTAAATGATTGAAGATTATTATTACTTTATGTACCTATGATTAATGTTAGTTATCCCTCAATAAACAAAATAAAATAAAAATAACATAATTTGCTGCAAGATATATTAAAACAAAGTTTTTAGTAATTTTATTTTATTTATTTTTGTATTTTATTGTACTTACTTGGTTTATCTATTATATAGTTTATTTATATTATATAGATATTTATTAACGTATGTTTTATATAGTTTAATTATTTTGAGTAGTAATAACTATGATTTATACATAATGCACTTTAGCCTATACCTCCATCTAAATTAATATGTTTCAATTCAGCCTACGGTTGCCTGGAAAAGATTGCTGCCTAGCAATAAGGCCGCCGATTGTACTATTTTTAAGAGATTTTTAATCTTGTAAGTAGTATTAATAATTTTAAAAGTGCAATAAAGAGTTATCTATCTATTAAATCAAAGTTGTCGCTCGAGAATAAATCTACAATTTGACGTCCAATTCTGACTAAATCATGTCAAATTCGTCCCAAACAGATCCTTGATAGATTTTGAGATGCACTCTACTTTGAAGTGTTTGGCTTCAAAGGCAAAGTTTTATATTTCACAACAGTTTTTGGCAAATTCACGTCAATTAGCCGATTCGTTATCAGATTTCGTTCCGTTATGGGAATGCCGAAGTGATGCATTTCATACATAGCTGTAAGCATTCTAGTGTTAAAGAAAGCTCATGGAGAACAACTGACAACTTTTGGCACTTTATTAGAAAATTTGTATAGTTATAGTAAATGTTTATTTCTTGTTTGTGCTGTTCCTTTCTGTAGCGTGTAACAGTAAGTATCAAGTAAAAAATAATTGCCAGGACGTAAAATTTTATTCGCAGCTGCACTCTTCACGAAAATGGAATGGACCACCGACGAACGATATGCTTCTAATTATATTTGCACTCTTTTTGAGGTAACATTAAGCTGTTATTATTTATACGGTCACAGGACCGTCATAGTAAACAGAACATGATATTATTTTACTTCTTCCTACCCAGATCCCACGCTAAGTAGAGTCGGCTCAACGTGTATTTTCTTCTATTCTATTCTGTTGCTTATAACTAACTAGTCGTCATACTTTTTGCACTCATACCCTCAGGCACCATCCATAATTTCTTTGGCCATCCTCTACGTACTCGTATATATCCTTCCACATACAGCATATTTAGAAATATCTATAAACACATAACAAATCATTACGTCTTTATATATACAGGCGTTGGCAGAGGTGTCTTACCCACGTTTCGCCAAATAAACTTTGCTCCCATGAAAAAGGGGTTCGAGTAAGAGTCGAGTAGGTAGTAGCTATCATGGGGCACAGTTGCAAACTCTGGCATGCCATTGAAAATGAATTTGTCCTATCGTTCGGAACCTAGGACTGAACCTAGGTCCTTGTTGCATCGAAGCAAGGCTTTACGCCAGTCATCCAAAGATGCAAGTAAAATCCTGGCAACACCGTTCACAATTTCGTTAATTGACATTCCCTGTCCAAGAAATGCCCACGACAAAGCTCCTACGTAATAATACTCTAAAAGCTTTATTAGACGCTCTTGGTAAAATATTTCCAGCAAAATGTAAGTACTGGTGGAGTCTAAAGTAGATAATTATAGGTGCTTGAGCGATCAACTTGATTTGTAAAAGAAAAAAATCAATTTGATTGCGTTTACAAAGTATAGATTTTGTTTGTGAAGGGAGACCTGCCTAAGGTTGTCTTATTTTTTTTATAAAAACGTATGTAACTTATTCAGGTATAGTAGAATAAATAGTCTTTCGACAAAAATGGCAATACTTATCACAAGTCCGGGATATATTGAAGAGTTCTTGCCCTGCCGTAGGATGAGCAACAGAAATCAAGATTTTATACGTATTTAAAAAGTACAAAATACTTTTTTTCCCAACAGTACGTAGTGGTAGTGAGGTGACAGCGCGATGGCATCCGGTAGTCAAATGTCGATTGTAATCTGGACAAAATGACTAATTCGAACAAAAAATATCACTTCACGGGGTACTTGACCGTGAATGTTGGTAACACGGACGCATTGTTACTTAAATTAAATTGTAGCTATCTTAAAATAAAATAAAGTGCTAAGTGACTATATATTATTTAATGAGAAGTTTGCGAACTTAATAATTTCATCAGTTTCTAAGTATAAACTTCGCTGTACTTATATATAGGACATTAATCAGAATGCCTACTTAGGTTTAGTATTATTAACCACTAAAGCGGCTGGATAATAAAAAGTATATGAGACAATAAAAATGAAATTATTAAAAATGAATAATAAAGGTATGAAAACATACAGTTTTGATGTTTTAGGTTTTCGCGATTATTACACATAGTAATTAAACAACTTTAAACGGTTTAAATCGCGTATATTTATCATTATTTGGTGGTCGTGGTCACGGGGTGACGATCACTGCAAAGTGTTTGAAACGTTGGGACAAAAATAATGATAAATATACGCGATTCAAAACCGTTTAAAGTTGTTTTTTTACTATACAGTTTTGATTTATAAACTTTGAAACTGTTGGGGTTTACATTGATGATTTCTAAGTTTTCGAACTTGGATAATTCTATTCAATCTGTAAGTGGGCGTACTGAGCATATATGTGAAAATTGCGTTAAATTGGAACTTAAGGAGTCATGAAAACGGGCAAGCTGCAGAAATTATGATAATGATAAATGACAATAGATTTCAGATTCACTTTAGTATCACGTCAAACCATAAATATCTCATTCATATAAATTGTCATTTAACAAACCGTGTTGTTTTTATTTCATCCTGCAAAAGTACACAGCTGCCGAGATACCAAACGAATTAACTACAAAAAATATATGAAATCCCCGCTGACATGACAACCGCTCTTAATCTCTGAGATAGTCCAACTAATCATTAATTATAATTATCGATAAATAAAACATCGATAATTCGGTAACCCTCACTAATGGACGTGGACGGCGGGCACTACAGGAAGCCCCTTCCCGTCATTTGTCAAGTTGACATTTGACATCACTCAAACAGGTACGAGTTGATATCAAGACGGAGTGACGTTTTTGTTTGAGATATTGTTTCTTTTATTAGGGAATTATTATAGGTTACATAAAAATTTTATTGTGCACATTTTCATAAAAGTATTTACTTTTCTACAATCATTACTTGTACTCTAAAGAGCCTGAGGTCTCAAAAGGATATTTTAGTTGAAGAAATAATAGAAGTTGTAATAGTAAGTAGACTGTCATGTACGTAGAGTAGCGTAGAGCGGTGCTTTAGAATTCGGATGTCCTGATTTTGATCAGTAATTCGGTTTTTCTGGTTGGCACTGTGCCACGTAGAATGCAATACCCCCCTTGGGGGTATAAAAACTTGCTAATATGAATTGCAATACGAGTTTATGGTCTAATTGACCCATCTTTTAGAATTCACGATTTGGAATGAGAAGTGACGAAATTTGCATATTTTGGGAACAAATCTGAGTCAGATATATATTTTTTTTCTTTTTGTTCTTTTCTTTTATTTCCACGGTTGTAGTTTTATTAAGTGCTCTTCTTATCAAATTAAATCATAATAACTAAACAATTCACAGTTTACAATTAAATTATTGTAGATACGCAAAAGGAATGCAAATTGTTAATGCGCAACTAGCATTTGCGTAACAAGATTTATTACTTCAAATCGTAGGCACTATTCATTCGTGCACCCCTAAAGCGATTTATGGGGCACATACACTATTTCAGTTTTATCGATAAATTTCATCATATATAAAAAGCATCGAATATAGAATTGATATCGATGTTTCACCTCACTAAAAGTGAAGTTGTTTGTTTTGCCGGTAGCAAGTAGTGTCGCGTTGATAAATATCCTTAAAGATGGTTCAAGTTCCCTCGATAATTTCTCTCGGAAACCTCACACTTGACTCTACAAAGAGATTCAAACTCTATGTAGAACTAAATAAGGTTTACTTTTAATATTAAGCATGATGGTTGTTGTTCGAATGTGGTATGAAGTTATTTATGAGACGGTCAAAGTACGTGTTTTATAGTTATTTGATAAAACACTATCGTGATTATTTTAGCTTCACTGTGACAGAAGCGTCTATTTTATTTATTTAACATACCTCTAATATTACTCTCGGCCACGTTATCTAGATATTCATAAAGCAATATTCATAAACATGGTATTACGTTACATTATATCTGAGTTTGATAAATGGTTGGTGGTAAAAAGTATCGTAATATGTTGTAGACATTCATGGCGCGCCGATTTTCTCCGTAGGTAGCTGTGTAAAAACGTGTAACGCGCGTTGTGAAGTTGAACACAATGAGCTCATGTATGTGTTTTTCGTTTTACAGGTAAAAAATGGCGGTCGCTTACACCGCAAGACCGGCGGCCGTTCGTCGAAGAAGCCGAGCGGCTGAGGGTCATACACATGACGGAGCATCCGAACTACAAGTACAGGCCGAGACGGCGGAAGCAGAACAAGGCTCGTCCCAACCAGCCACCGACTCCGTCTAGCGCTCCTCCTACGGCTTCAACAGCTTTAGGATCTCCTTACGCCACTAACACAGGCTCCCCCGACCGTTTCACTCACAATCCAGGCGCTGGCTTTTCCCCATATAGAACCTCGCCTCTAGCATCAGACTTCCAAGGAAATCAATTTAACGGACACGTTCAAACACCAGAATCTTCGCCAGCTCGGTCTCCCGAGCCCCAAGGCAGGAGAAGTGCCCCGGCTGAGGCGCCACTGCCAACACCTGATGCATCTCCAGTTGAAAATGAAAAGGAGAACTTTTACGAAGAGAGACGACGAGCAATCAATTCTTCATTATCCGATTCCTATTCTCCGTACAAAACATACAGGACGACGCCAGGGTCGTATTCACCAGCGCCTGTCGCTGCTATGGGAATGGCTAATGGTATGTACGTCATGTGCACTCAGAGGACACTGTCGGAACAGCCTCCGCTTGTGACTGGGACTTTCTTCCCCCCAGTAGCGACCTCTCAAGATCAACAAACGCTTGGAACTTCAGCTCCTAGGGTGACATCCGCATTGAGCGGTTCAGTCCCGTCGGAATACAGTATCCAGTACCATCCGTATGAACATTACGAACATATGTATAAAACTGAGGACACATACGTATCTCACTACCCAGAACAGCCGAAGACTGAGTATGACACTGGTGGCTCGTACTTTTCAGAGGAGCCTCCGAATCAAGCTCAGGAATCAGAGCAGGGGTATATGAATCAGCGTCCAGAGATCAGGACTGGATCTCCAGAATCGGATGTAGACGCTCGGGAGTTTGATAAGTATCTGGACTATGCTCAAGAAGGTTCTATGGAACAGCATCAGCAACAGCAATATAGATATGAGCAGCAGCAGCAGCAGCAGGGTTACAGGCCTCCGTATTGCGGAGAACAGCCTCCAGGCCCAGAATACTGCTCAGAAAGAATGTACCCTTCACCATATGCTTCAGTGATTGCCGGAACGCCTCCTGCCACCTTCGCCCCTGCCACCCCTGGAGCCGAAGTCAGACCCGAAGATGAATTCAGCGTCATCTTAGCTGGAGTGAGGCAGACTTGCTATAGCAATTGACTAAGGACTGACATGGGATAGGAAAGTGATCTTCCTAAATTATAGTCCAAAGAGTTTCTTAGGCTTCTACTTAGATTGGATTTTTTCTCTTGTATAGTGTGAATATGTGATATTGAGCGTAGTTTCCCCATCTGTTTATGAAAACTATGTGATCAGCAGTAAAGGGATAGCGAAACACATAAAAATATGATATTATCTAGGACATACAGAGTTTTAACATAATGTGTGAATCGTGTAGCTTTTTGTTTTAAGCTGTTAACCGGTACATAAAGGGCAATAAAGAATCTAGAGGTGGAACTGACGTCTATGGCGGAATTTACGAAATTTTATTAGTATTATCATGCTTGTAATTAGGTATTGTATCTGTTCTTCACGATCATAGTATTCACAGGTTTTATATAATATTGTACGTATTATCTTCAAAACTTATTGTACACCAATGCATACAATTCTATAATTTAACCCAGGAACCGTAAATTAAAAAAAAAATACGTTTACCCGTAACTAATGTTACCAATTTTATTATAAAAACTAACGTGGTTTTCACTCATTTTAGTAAATAATACGGGATATCTCACATGAATAACTCAGATAGCACCGACTATAGTTTCAACCACATTCGGTGGTCTTTTTCAAGGAGAGCTGGGGACGCCCGCGTTGACGTCTCGCTTAACACTGAGTTGAAACTATATTCGGAGCTATCTGAATTATTCATGTGAGTTATTCCGTATTATTTACTAATAATGTTACCAATTAAATGAGTATTATAATATTTTTTGTTACCACTGGGATGGCTTTTTAATTAAATACTACAAACTATATACAACACTAAAGCTTCTACAATAAATCATTTAGAAAACCTATTAGTCACTGCAGACTGACAGGCAGACTAAATGCTCCAGTCTTCTAGCAGTTGACAGCCTGCCCAGGATGCTGGCAGCATTGCCCCGTTGAAATGCAAATATTTATAATAATATATTAGATATCATAAATAATCTTCACCGAACCTCGCGTAGAACGTGATACAGTGCAATAGTCAGACGAACTTACAACATAACCAAGAATATATTAAATTTTGAATTTCCCGCTATACACATCAGCGTTTGCCTTAGGTCCTGTTTCAGAATGTTCGAGTAAGTTCCGGTTATACTACCCAGGACATAAAATAACTGAATGATAAAAATGATAGTTAACATGCAGCGCGTTTCAAGCTTTAACCGATGGATATGCTAAATCGATGACTGTGAAACGCAAATATAGTATTTTATTTATTAAATATGTTCGGGGTAGTATAACCGGAACCTACACGAACATTCTAAAACAGGCCCTTAAAGTAATTTCCCGGTCCCCATGTATTATTTTTAAAGAATAGCATAGGCACTTACTGTACTTCAATATCGATGATGAATCAGCTTACTCTATATTGTACCTACATTTTAGTAAATTGGTATTTACTTGCTTTTAGAAATAAATATACAAATGATTTGAGAGACAATGGAGCGAAATGGTATAACTCAAATTTTGAATTTTTCCAGCAAAATATATTTTTGTGTAATATTTTAAGTAATGTTAATGTGTGTTAAAATATTATGTGACTTATCGATTCTGCCAGTTAGGTTCCTATGTAAAAAAAAAACAATAAAAACTATTGTTAAAAATTAAATGTTAATCACAACGTATGGGACTGATCAATAGAAAAAAAAGTAAATGTAAAAAAAATATAAACTAATTTTAATGTTAAATAAAGCGTACCAATTACTTAAATAGTTGAAGACTTAAAATGATATAATTATAAGGCTGTATAAATGAATTGGTGCTATGTTAAGAAGGTCCTATGCAAAAAAACACTATTTTTATATTATTACGATTTCGTCCAAAACCGTATACCATAGAGGTAGCGAATACGATTCCTAATGTAAAAGATTATTTATTTGTAATTATTTTTTGTATATTTCGTGTCCTAGTGAAAATTATTATAAAATAATTTTAATTAATTCCATTCATTTGTTCTTCCAATAAGTCTGTAGATATTATTATAATTAAGTATGTTATAATTTAATTTGTATAAGTTTGTTTTTAATCTTTTATTTGTATAAATTGTAAGAACATGAATAATGAATATATCTCATAGGATTATAACTGTATACTAAAATTATAGGTAAAATTTAACTGTAGATTATTTTGCAATTTTTTTTTAAATTTGACACTCGCACTGCGAAATTAAGTTCTAATTACATTTAAGAAAATTTATAAGAAGCAATAAAATTTATATTCAAAAACTGGTATTTATTACATGATTTCTCTATACCTCTTATATAGTAAGTTATTTGACATTAGTAGACAAAATATTCTGGTATAAAATAGCATCACAGATATTTATTGTTAAATAGTTTTTTTTTTTGTATCGGTTAGAATTACATTTAATTACAGCGTCACTTAGATATCAAAAATTGTGAAAGTGGTTAAAAGCTCTATATTAATTACTCGAAATCCTTATTAACTTAAATATATAGTGAAAAACTAATTTACAATATGGATCCACTAAAATTTACATGTTCTGACATAACATGCAACCCCAAGTATTAAGTTCTTGGTAACATTTGCCTTTGCTTTCTCTCGAAGCAAATTCAACACCTTGAGCACCTATGGTACGATACTTTCCTTCAGCACATAGAACAAGCAATGTATTTGCATTCAAATTTATAACGAATAGTCAACTTCAATATGTTTAAGGACATAACAAAGCTTTAGAAGAAATAGTATTGTATACTCGTATATTATACGGTCGTTTCAAAATCTGACTTGTTATTTTGACTAATAATTTCAACCGTAGTCACATATTTTTATTTAATGGGACTTCTTTTTGCTTCTTTCGATGCTTCAAGAATGCTCCATATACCTATTATGGCAAACAAAGCCAGGTTGTTATTTTAATATCAAATGGTAGTAGGCATACTACCAACAAGAGCATTTCTAAGAGGTAGGGATTGATATGTTTTCAAGAAACAGACACACACAAATTAATTGCATCATTGAAAAAAATGTTTGCCTCAAAATTATCCGTCGAAGTTAATTGATGACTATTTATTAATTATGCTTATATATATAATTAATATAGGTTTGTTGTTCGTTTGGTAGAGTGTTCATATAGTGAGTCAATAAGCTAAAGTACAAACTTACTTGTACCTATATTTATTTTAGAGTAGGTATTTTATTTACTTACATTATTTTTGTCTAAGTTAGACTGTATAATTCTTAGGTAGTTTACATTGTGGCCTGGAAAGACTTGGTCGAATTCGAGAAGAACAGGATCATATATACCTTTACAGATATACATTTGAAAATAATATGACATCGGTAGGTAAACTACAAAATGATAAACAAAGAAAAATCTTTACAAAATTACAAATTTACGAGAGAATAAATTATAGGCTTGTGTGGGATTCGAATCGTCCATCGATCCCTATAGCCGGGGTATGTATTGACCGCTTGAGCTAACATGACAATGACTCATAACTCCAATTTTTCCTCTCGTTCTTTGTTTAACCATCGTATTGGTTTTTTTTTTTTTAATTTTTAGTTTTATTATGTAATCCGCCGAGCAGGTGTTATTGCAAACAGAACAATGTTAAGAGAAAAATCTATTAACTATTATTATAAGTTGTTATATTCACCAATATGAAAAAACTTAATCACATTAAACACATTTTTATCTCAATAATCAACCCACAAACTGCTCATTTAGTCCGCGATACCATCAACGCATTATCAGAATAAAATTATTAATCATTTATTTTCTTAACACCAAATTCATACACACTTCCTTTTTAAAGAAAACCCTCGACGCCCAGAACAGAAAGCATGTAAGTACAAATAAAAATAAAATGGCTAAATAATTTGCTCGCTCGCGGGGCAGGGGTGCACATATATCGGCCCGCGGCTCCGCTTGCCTGTAATTACCATTGCGGCCCGCCTGAACACGCCCCTGCCGCGCGCCTCGCTCGATTTTGATGCATTGATGTTTGAGAAAAACAACATGTTTAAAAAACATTTTAGATATCGAAATCAATTGAGTTATCATGGATTTATTCGCAAGGACTGTGCCAAATGATATTTACATTTAAAAACCCAATAATTAGGTTTTATGCGTGACAAATAAATATTATAGGCTATATGTCGTTAGTGCTAATGTCGGTATATTCTTTTGAAGCAGTGATGGCTCAGTAGCATTGGCTATGGACTTCCGTTCAGCAGGTCTATGGTTCGAATCCCGTCGCGGGCTTGAGCCTCACCGCATAGTGGAAGGGCATTTTGCGAATGCCCGCCTGGCTAGCGATCACCCTCAAGTAGGAAATCTGTCGCCAAGCACCTAACGTTGTGTTCCGGCAGCAGTCCTTGAGAGCCAGTGAAATTACAGGCACAGGAGACTTAAGAACTATGTCTCAAGGTAACCGGCGCAGTGCAATTCGTGACTTGTGACGAAATCCATCTGTTATAGGCAGATATTATAGGTCCGCTTAACATCAGGTGGGCCTCGCGCTTGTTCCGTCACAATAACATAAAAAAACACAAGGAGCGTCAACTGTAACTTCAATGAAAGATTTCATTTTGATAATTTTCCTTTATCAGTTTAGAAGAATGCAAGTCATAGAAGAAAATATAAGGAAAGATACCTTAATCATAATTACTGAAATTATTTTCAATTGCCACCCTTACATACCAACATTGGTTACTGTACTGTACTGTATCAGCCTGATTGTCCACTGCTGAACACAGCCTCCCCTATGAAGGGGGTATTTGCCATAATCCCCACGCTTGGCAGGCGGCTTGGGGATCGCAGTGTAAGATGGCAGTTCTTTAGAAGGCGCTGCTGCCTACCTTCCAGTATTTTTCCCTTAGTCGCCTCTTACGACACCCACGCGATGATATGGGGAGGTGCAATTCTAACCCGGCACCCCACGGGGGTGCAAATAATCTACTATAACATTGGTTACAGTAGATTATTTGTAAGCAATAGTAACCACACAACTAATTATAATATTATTATTTGTAGTACGAATGATTATCCATCTAAAAATTCATAAAATGTATGATTTGGTTAGTAATGTTTTAAAACCTTAGTTATCTCTCTTTAGTAGAGTTTACATAAATTACAAATAATTATAATAAATATAATAACGAATACGTCGCAATGGCTCGTTTTAGTTATACATAATTTAATGAAAATACACAAAAGGAAGTTAATTATAATAACTTAGAGATAAGAAAATATGACGCCTACTATAACAAACAAAAAGTTTGAGTTACAGAGTTTTGGCGTTGAATGATAAGGCGCAAAATGCTTTACAATTAGCAAACCAGCAATTGTATAAATTTACACGAATATGCTCTGTCGATTTCGATAAAATTCTCTAGGGTTTTCGGAGGGTGAACAATCGATCGAGCTGGATTCACACAGTAAAATATTGTGAACACTGGTTTTAAATCGGTAGCATCGGTTGTTAGCGATGCTAGATTACCAATTAAGTCTGTTTTACAAAACTTGTTTTTGACTACATAACATTGCAAAAAGACCAGGAAAGTTAGGACGTTCAACTGGCCCATGCCTTCTCCATACAAACGTCGAAGGGTGATCTTCTCTTTTTTGAGGTTTAAGGTCCAGAACTAGGCATGATGTCGATTATTTACTCATTATTTAGGTTTGTATTGCATCGATTTTTTTAAAGATAATTAGATTGAAAGTTACGAGCTTCTAAATATGTATATGAAAATGTTACAAGGCTTAAAGATTGTTTAGTACCCATCAATTTGGTATGTTATTATTCAGTTTTTTTTGTGAAATAAACATTATTACATAGCTCAATGTTATGTATATTTTTAAAAATGTGTGACGATACAAGCCTAGATAATGAAAAGACCAACGGATATCATTCTTAGTTCAAGACCTAAAACCTCAAATAAGGGAGCAGTTACCTTCCACGTTTGTAGGGAGAAGTGACCGGCCAGTTTATCCTCAACTAAAACAAAAAGCATAGTTGTATTTTTTGGTATAAAGTTTCCGTGGATCTTAGAAGAATCTCCTCAAAAGTCACAAAGTAGGGATCATAATTATCGTAATCGGCAGACCATCATAATTACCGCTCGTCTATCGCTGCTTCAATACGAATTACTTAGTTCACGAAGCTGTAGAAAACTTTTATCATGTAAAATTTGCTAGCGTCGATATGCCAAGAACAACATTGATACGAAAGTCAAATATAATAGATAATCCCAAGCTTGTCAAGCATCTTGGATCGAAATGTAAGATAGTAGTTCTTCAGAAGGCGCTGCTGCCCACCACCGATATTTTACCATTAGTCACCCCTTATGACACCCATGGAAAGAAACGACTGGGTGACATTCTTATTCTATTCAAGATGGTAGTATCATCTGACTCAGAAAAGACTGTATATCCATCTCATGATCGCAGATCTCCTTTTTCTATTCTGTATCCAAACAGCAACACTACCTCAGCACGTGAAGCGTCTAAAAAAGCACACGCAGAATTTGATACTGACACTACAGGAATCTCTATTATGAATGAAGCAATAGACACAGAACTTAATAAGAGAAGCAACAGACCTAAGCAAAAGATTTTAGAGGTTCTGCTCAAACAAAAAAGTTTAGAGGAGCTGCGCTCTTTAAGACGAGTAGGGTCAGGGAGGTATCCACAGGCAATATTTATGTTCCCTTCAGTAAAAAAAAACTCCCATAGCGGAGCTTACCTATAATCACTCTGCAGCGACCAATGTTGTTAAGCAATGTACTCTGCAGTCACTTCTTGGACGAGTAACCGCTAATGTCAATTAGTACTGAGCGCATCTGTACTTCGTTGGCTATATTCTGACACTTTTCATGGCGGTTGAGCATTTTTCTTATTTCCATTTTACCTGATCAGCTGTCCTTCAGAGCCAGTTTCTGTTCTAGGTATAGCCTGTTTACCATGATTTACCACATCGTCACTTACCATCATGTGAAATTTTTGTGAAATACTAACGTTTTGGCATTCAAAAAACATGCCTCCTGGTTGCAAGGAGCCTCGAACCTGGAAATGTCTAAACAGGCTTAGCACAGGTGGTCGAAGTAAGTAGAACTTGAGCAGATGCAAATATAGAGAACCCTTGCAGACTATGTCATGACCATCTATCGATATAAAAATGAATCTATGCATGTAAACTATTCTCGTTGTTAATTAAAATGTCGTTTTGTGGGTGTTTGATTGAGGTGTTCTCGCGGACCTACGAATATGACCTTAGTAGGACCTCGACGGAGACCATTTTATTTTTTTTATTTAATTCCTGTTTACATAAAATCTGACGACAACGGAAAACGCCAGTTTTTAACTATAAATTAATGATTTTGAACTAAAAAGTACCAGGCCAACATAAGGCAAAAAGATAACTAAATGCACGTTATCTAAACTTGTTACACCTCAGATACTGGACATGAGAGAATGCGTGACGTACTTAAACAAATTCGCAGTCAGCATCTTCTGTCAGAACCTTGCCTGAAAGCTAAATAGGTATCTATCGCTAAATACATTACTATAACATGTAGACGAGAAGAGTTTACAAAAATAGCACCATTGCGACTCAGTGTAGCCGCTTGAAGTCTAATGAAATACTAAAGCTGACCATATATTTACGCTTTACATCCAGTGAAAGCTTGCATCAAATAATATGTATTATTTTTAAAAACAGTGATTAGTCGAAATCACTTCACCTCGCCTTATGAAAAGCGTAGATGGAATCGAGAATCGATGACCATCAATGCAGCCGGAAGCTACGCTAATTGCCATCCCTATGATGAGCAGAATTCGAGGACATGGGGCAATGTAACCAGTATATAGCCACGCTACCAACTGGTAGTGAGCTGGAGCTGCCGAAGTTTAGGTGCCATGCAACAGATTTTCTACTTTACGGTGATAGTTACCAATTTTATACATAGTACTGCCACGTTTAGCAAAAAAAAAATGTATAAAGCCACTGCGAGAAGAACGGGCAAGAAACTCGGGCCCATTCTTTTAAACTTCTTTTCACAATGTGTTACATACTATAATAATAATATTTTGAAGCAGTGATGGCTCAGTGGGCTATGGACTGCCGCGCAGCATGTCTATGGGTCGAATCCCGCCGTGGGCTTGAGCTTCACCACATGGTGGAAGGCATTTTGTGAATTTCCATCTGGCTAGCGACCACCCTCAAGTAGAAAATCTGTCGCCAACCACCCAACGGTGTGTTCTAGCAGCAGTCCTTGAGAGCCAGTGAAATTACAGGCACATAAGACTCAACAACTATGTCGAGGTTGTTCTGTCACAACAACATAAAAAAAAATACTATATTTGTTTTAATTACATAGATGACAGGAGATAGCTTGGTGGAGGCGGAATCGTCCAAGCATTTTTGGCGTTTATGTAATCACAATCTGTGCAGTAGGATTTCTTAATCAAAATGTTTTTCACGTGCAACTTAGATTTTCCTTCTGTGAGCGTTGTCATATGTCTGGGAACTTTATTATAAAACCGCACACAATTACCTAAGAAGGTCCTTTTATTTGTCTTTGCTAATCTAAAACCTGGCACAGCTATTTTATATTTATTCCTAACGTTGTAATCGTGATTGTCACTGTTAATTTAATTACATTTGTTTTCCCGAGAGTATGCCTTTATTAACAAAATACTACGAACTATATAGTACATTTAAATTTAATTTTTTTTTTTACGAACATGCATAATATTTGCATTTGCAAGCATGCTGCGCACCATGTACCCACGGCAGATTATGGAATGTCCAAAGCCAACGCCCCTGAGTATCATTGTTTCAGATTCATTCAATTTATAAATGATTCAAAACTAATTATTATTAGCAGGATAATTTTTAAGCAATATCATGGGATTTCTAATTGACGCAGGCACTTCCTTTAGTGTATGAATTACAGTGATGAGTATTAGTGTATGAAATATAGTTCAGTGATGAGTAACTTACATGTGTGACAGTCATACATAACTATTGTATTATATACACCTTCAGATGTGGTGAACTACGTAATATAATTATCTATTGAACCATATATGGTCATTAGAATAGCAGTAAATCTTGAACTTTAATTATGAAACAATTATTATAATTATCCCTGTATTTTGATACAGTTTATTTGCTGAATTTGTGGTTTAATTTTTCTACCTAAGTATATTAATCATTACCTTGCGTAGTAACGATTATAAAAAAAATGGTTTGAACTAAAAATGGACACGCACCTTAAAAATAAAATAAATTTTGTTGATGTACTATTACTGGATTGAATTTTTACACCAAACTTTTTTTATTTTTAACATATCACACAGCCTTTGACCACAAGCTCACCAGATGGTAATTTATGACCTATATACATAAGTGTTCAAACTCGTTGATCCTAATATCTATGCTTCTGGTTTACCAGATTTCCGTAAACTTAAATATTTTCAAAAATGAACGCCGCCGGCTTGATGACGCCGTTGTAAAATTGCCTTAGTATTATTATACAGTATTGATGCATGCTAAGAGAAAACAAAAATATGTCCACTGAAAGTTCTCCTAAAATGTTTTTCAATCCGATATATTTCTAAATTGATAAAAGAGCTTATGTATCTCTCCTTACAACTTATATCTTGCAGTATAGCACGACCCTCGTATTCGCGGCTGCCGCGGCGCGGGCGCAGCGAGATTTCCCTTTGTAGATAGCCGATACATTTATTGTAGGTACCCGTTTGCATACGGGTGGGTTTGCCGACCGATCCACTGACTGGGGGCGCGTATCGCTGTCACTGAAAGAACCTTGGGAAAGATAATATAAGAAGTCTGTCCAAAGAGGAAGAAAATGTTTTTTTATGCCATATGTGGACAAGATGCAAACAGATCTGATGGAACGCGATCACCGTCGTCTATGGATATATGTATCACCCGCGGTATCACAAATACGTTTCCGATCTTTTAATGACCCTGTAGATTCACCTTTTGAAAACCTCCATGTTGCAGCTGCTCGGAAATACCGTGAGTGGAACTGTCATTCTACATTCTGCAGCTGTAAAGTACACGAGAATCGCACTGTATGTGATCTCCACGTGGCTATGATATGGATGAGCCTTCTGGCGATAGCGAATAGTGTGGTGATAAAACAGCGACGCCGATAATTCTTCGGAATACTCCCCATATAAATACG
Organism: Plagodis pulveraria; assembly: GCA_963890685.1. Lineage (NCBI taxonomy): Eukaryota > Metazoa > Arthropoda > Insecta > Lepidoptera > Geometridae > Plagodis > Plagodis pulveraria. The sequence continues at coordinate 11,919,241 of OY982971.1, forward strand.
ATTTAACATACAAAGAGATCCCAAGTCTCTACGCATATTGAGGAGCTCCAGGTGTTCGGAATGCTTAATAAATGTTCTTAGTACCTACTAGGTTGCTGGTACCAAGCTGTTCAACGACTTTAGGCGGTCCAAGCTGAGGTTCGTACCACAATGGTAGCCTTGAGTCAGTCGGCAAATCCTCATATTGCAGCGGTGCGTTTCTAGCTCACTGAAGAGGCGCGCTAACCTCAGTTAGAATACCTTCAATAGTCATCTCTTGTGTTATTGTGGGCCTCGCAAGCCCTAGTATATAGTCCAGTGGAGCAGCGAATTCTGGCTTGTGACAACCTGCATCTAATCCTTCGCCTTCAAACAGTCAAAAACCTTTAGACTTTAGTCCACTCTCTCTTTTCCTTATCTAAACCGACCTTTTTCCCCGCCTTGACATGATAGCTACTTTTGCTTTTGTTTTTAACTTGGCTCATGTAGATCATTCGTGAGCTTCGTCTTCTTCTTTTTTCTAGCGCTCATATAAATGGTCTAAAGGAAATCGCTATATTAGGTAGATATTTACATTTAGGCAGTGCGGCATACCACGTGCGCTATCGCAAGATGTCCTTTTTACCCAGTTTCTGGAACCAAAACATTTTTAACGAGCCATTGTTGCTACGTAATACGGTTGCTTTCAAAACACGCGATAGAAAATAGAAGATATCAAACGATAGCCGATAAGTAAAACCTACCTCCTGTCGAATAGCTTCGACAAAACTGCTTGAATGATTTCATTGATGGAAAATTGTGTTAATGATATGTGAATATTTAGTACTTTCTGTCTATGTATTTATATTTACGAGTGTTTTAACACCTTAAACCATTTGACTATAATCGTTATGAGATGTTTTGTACCTAATAGTGCAGCAGATGTTTCAAATTATATAAATCCTTTTATATATCCCTTTATTAATAAATAACAAAATGATTCATGGAACACAATCTCTCATCTCAGTTCCACTTTTAAACAGACGTAAAAACCAAACAATTCGTAGGTATACTTTGAATATTAGAATATTTTTTATCCACGTTGGTAGATCGCACAACCACGAACATGCACTGACTGGATTTAACGCACACTCAAAGTGTGTAAGTTAACATGAGCAAAATTTCGTAGAATTACGATCAATTTTTTAGATATCAATTTAATTACTTGGTACATTAGAACTGTCGACCTCCATCGTGACCTGAACATGGATGTCGTTGTCGATATAATAAAAAAACACGCAGAAGCTCACGAACATAGACTTCATAGATCATAGAGCAATCCAGCTCCTTGACAACACAGACATAGTGAGAAGGCTAAAAAGGACAAAACCTTTTGAGTTAGTGTAGTTGAGTGTCAGTGATAAGTAGTGAAGTGAGTGCTACATATAAAGAACAAAAGAACACATAGTGTCTTCCCCTTAATAGAGACAATAAGATAGGTGTTAATGGACACATCCTTAACTTTATTCTATTTAGCAGTTTAAGTCAAGCTAAAATTACTCATTAGTCCGTATTGTTGACTAGATTGTAATATAATGAAGTTCTAAGTACATCATTAGAAAAAAAAAAATTACTCAGACTTCTGCCGGAACACTCGGATCCTTGGCGCCAGAGTTTACTTTTGAAGCTTACAGCTTACCCAGGCTGCCTCTTAATATGCCCTACCGCAACGCTATGAAGCAGTTTTTGATTGAAAGATTCAGTACTCTCGTGATACAAATTCTTCGAGATCATTTTAAATATTAGTATTATTTGTAAGGTTGTAATTTTAATATTGTTAGGTTTGTAATAACGCCTGCTATGCGGATTACATTACAAAATCACAAATATACGATAGGAAATTTTATTTCCCGCACATGACTTAAATTTTTCTTATCGTATATTTGTGATTTTGTTGTAATTTTAGTTAGATATATGACTACTCACTACGGACAGTGGAGTTTGCCCTCAAAATGCAGGAATCACTCTAATATTATAAATAAATATTAAATACAAACGTTTGAGTGAGTGTATGTTTGTTACTCTTAATCGATTTGGATGTTTGGAATATAATTGTAAAGGTTCTGTATTATTGTATTCTTCTAACATAAACTACGCATTATTAGGCATTACTCAAATACTACTCATATATTTCAATCAAATGTAAACAGGACCACATGAAAATCCAGCCAGACCAGCTTTCGCATGTAAAAAAAGATATCAAAATATGTAAGTACACCCTGTAATGAGTCATGAGGTAACAACACAAAAAAAATAGTCAAAATGTGAACCTTGACCTTTTTTGAAGTTGGATAAAAATATAAGGCATCCGCTATACATATACAAAAAATACAGGCTAATGAGACCTAACAACTGGACGTCTAAGTGTATACAATTTATTAGCTGAACGTGGCAGTCAATGTAGAATATTTCAACACTAAAATTTGTAATTGACCTTCATAAGAGCGTCGTAGACGCCTAAATTGCATAAATGACTTTGACTTTGACGGGCACAGTGCAATTCGTCGTTGTCGAAATGCGTCTGTTTTAGGCAGAGGTTAGTCCACTTAACATCAGGTGGGCCTCGGGCTTGTTCCGTCACAATAACAAAAAAAAATGTATTAAAATTTCAAGGCTTAATAATATGCCATTTTCAGATTCGGTACCCTAAACCAGACTTCAGTCCTGACCATAAGTGACAATGCTCAGTGTATGTCAGTAACTAAGTTCATAAGTGCCCATTGTGGATCGACGTATTTGTGTTGAAACTAAAATACGTTTTTACTGTGAAATATTTTAATTATGCGTTGTACCGAAATAAGCAAGCAGTGTTAAACTAGATCTATCATTATGTAGAAATAGAATAGATAACGATCTTTCAAAAACATTGACCTTAAGGTTGGAGTGCACGTAGCGCTTTCCATACAAAAGTATTTTTTTATTGGTTTGTAACAGAAGAAATACGAGACCCACCCGATTGTTAAGCGGTTACAACCTCTGCTCACAAGAGAGGCATTTCTTCACAAGCGATGAGTTGTACTGCGTCCGTCACCCTGAGACTTGCAGTAGTTAGGTCTCTTGTGCCTGTAGTTTCACTGGCTCTTAAGAACTGCTGCCCGAGCACACTGTATGGTGATTGGTGACAGATTGCCTACCTAATAAGGTAGCTATCCAGGCGAGCATTCGCAAAATGACCCTCCACCAAGCAGTGACGCTCAAGCCAGCATCTGGGAATGAAAATTTCAATACTAAACGATTTGACTGAATAATTTTATAAATACATAATTTTACGGAAAACTCACTAATAAGAAGTATAGATATTCAGCTGAAGGAGACACATGCAAAATTTCATCGTTATTGATAACTTGATGATTTAAATATGACAAAACAGCGTTTGTATGAAATGCGCTACATGTAACGCTTCCCTTATATATGATGTGGTCCAAAGATACAAGTTAAACATCCCAAAGCTCTATCAGATCTCCAACACCCACCAATTTAAATAAACAGCATCATTTCAGCTGACTCACTGCCACATCCTGCGTACTGGCTGAGCAATTTAAGCTCAAATAATAACATGCTATTTTGCATGGACATACCAAACTATACAATGAAATTTGGCTGAAGAATTGGTTCTAATTCATGTGGAAAACATCAGTATGCACGTACTGTATCAGCCGGATAGTCCACTGCTGAACACAGCCTCCCCTAATATGAAAGGGTTTTGCCATAATCCCCACGCTTGGCAGGCGGCTTGGTATGCACGTGTTCTTATTAAATTGTTTTCATATTCTAACCTAACCCTAGACCTAAACACAGACCTAACACAGATACTAAAGACGCTGACAAGTGCCAAATAGCTTTACTTGAACGCCTAGTTTGAAGCAGTAAGAAAATTGCAAAGTTGACTCGAAATTACTATCTTAATTATTTACTGAATGTTCATGAAAATATATTAATAAAATAGCAAAACCTTATCAAGAGGGATAAGATAAGTTACATTTTTAATTTACGTTAATAGTTTTGTGTTATTAAGCTTACTTTCGGATTTTACCTAAACTGATCGCGATTTCACCATCGTTGCGTCTCTTTCACTCTTACGCAGTCTGATAATTGACAACATTTCAGCATATGACAGCGATTTAAGACTTAAGAATATATGAACATACATGTGTTTATTCAACTATCTAGCCTCACGTATACACAACCGTAATAATGTTAATGAGGTCTAGTGCAATTTGGAGTTCGACGTTAAATTGACATACTGTTCTTTAATAAATAGTAAAAATATCTTGATCAGTGAATGTAACTATAGGCATCATCAGCTGGAAGACTTTTGAACAAAATCCTCTCCCGTATAGCCACAAACAACGGCTATTTGCCCCTTGAAACCGTTGGCTACCCGCAACTTTTACGATGTTGTCAGTCTACCTAGTGGTACCTAGCCTACAGTTCGTCGAGCAATGTGATTCGCTATTGCCACTTCAACTTGCAAATTTTGAAAGCTTTGTCAGTGACTTTGGTTCTTCGGCGAATATCCTTGTTCCGGATTTTATCGCGCATTAAAACTCCGAGCATAACTCTCTCCAAAGCTTACTGCGCGACTCTTAGTTTGTCCATAAGGGCTACAACGGCCATGTCTCAGAGCCTGAAGTCATCACTGGAAATACATTCCACTCCACTCCACGGGATGTTCTATGAGAAGGTGTCACGTAACTTCCCGAACGCTGCCTTTCCGAGTTGGATTCTTTAGGCAACAACTTCATTGTAGTTGGACTTACCTAACTGGACAGTCTATCCTAGGTATACATAATAATAGTCGATAATTCGAGCGTATCGTTCCCAACATCTTCTGGTATGGTGGCAACATGGATATTAGACATAATCTTCGTCTTGTAGCACTTATCCATAGAATCAAAATCAGTATACACAAGCGAAGCAGTAATCATCATTCTATATTTAACATTCAATATCTAAAATAAAAGTTTAAAATCGATAAGTTTTAAGTCGGGTGCTTAGTAAATTTTTTACAGCGCACAATTTACACATCACAGTTCAGGAGTTTGTGTGGCTATATCCTTGTATAATACATCTCTACAACTTACCATTTAATGTTGACGTTTCGGGGGTCTCATTAACATAGAGGTTGGTTGTATACCTATTATACAAAACAATTATGAGGAAAAGTGTGACTTTATTCATTCAATTATTTAAACCATACATTACGCCTATGTAGGTATGTATATGATTAATTATAAATATCGTAATATACCGCTTTATGACGAATCGATCTGTGCTCTTTCAACCAAACTAAGTAGGTAACCAATAGACGTCAGTTTCGCTTTCAAAGGTAGAAGAAAAAAAAACAAAAGCTACTTGTTAAGGCTGTCGTTCTAAATCTGAAAGCGGTTGTAAAGTTCCAGCTGAAAGCTTTCGGGGTTTTAGATTGGAGCAACGCTAGGGCGGAGCAGAGTTTATCAGAGGCGACCTCTCAAGTTTAACATATTCAATGTGTAATGCAAACTTTATCAAGTCTGTATATCTTTGAAAATGTATGTGTGCTCGTAAAAACTTGAGTCAATTAAAATTAAACAGTTAGTATCACGATTATTAGATATTAATAAAAAAAAAAACGATTTCAACACTCAATTGTGTGAAATAACTTGTTGAAGTCGGTCCATGAAGGTTCAAAAGTATCTTTACTCAATATTGTGCGCATGGTACAGACTTCGACAAGTTATTTCACACATTTGAGTGTTAAAGACAGTTCCATACTTTGGTAAAAAAAAAAAACCCATTTAAGTGACCCTTACTACTTATGGAATCGATTGTCGTTCACTGTCAATGATTATGTCATCAAGATCAGAAAATACTTTTCAGTTACTAGGGTGTAACTCAAAAACGGCTTGACTGATTTTGATGAAATTTAAATGGAACCACGCAGGCAATCATCAGCTTATGAAAAGTAAATCAAAATCGGTTCACCCAGTCAAAAGTTCTGAGGTAACAAACATAAAAAAACGCGAATTGATTAAGTGCTCCTCCTTTTGATGTTGAAGTCGGTTAATAAAGATAAAAAGGTGGTGGTACACGTCATACATACATTACGCCTATGTAGGTATGTATATGATTAATTATAAATATCGTAATTTACCGCTGGATGACGAATCAATCTATCAACCAAGCTAAGTAGGTAATAAATGGTTTCAGTTTCATGCTCAAAAGTATATGAACCAAAAGAACAACAATAGCTACATATTAACGAGGATTCTTCCCCTTTTTATTAAGGAAGAGTAAAATTTATTTTACCAATATATTTATTTCCACGCATCTTTTCATTGAATCATCTGATCTTAATGATTATGTAGGTCTTAGATAAAATATTATATTTCAATCCCTCTTATTCACCCTCCCATTGGATCTCACGGACAGCCGCGATGAATCCAAATGTTCTCATTGAGAAGTGCTAGGTTCTGCTCTATACGAGCATTCTCTCGAGTTTTAACACGATCTCGAGTATCAATGTGGTTTTTCTTTTTTTTGCTAACAGAAAATCTCCTTAACATCTGTCGTAAAATGATGTGCTCAATGATGTAGGCTAGGCAGATCTGTGGAAGGCTTGTTCAGCGTTAAACGAATGCTAACTGCAATGTAGTAATTACTGTGGTAGCTAAGACATAAAATCTTTCTATTATTACAAGCACTATCGCGTGCTAAGCGCAAATTATATATTACAAAATATTGGAGCACAAAACGTTGTTACCCGGGCGGGAATCAATCCCGCGTCCTCCGATTTCGCGCCAGATGCCTAAACCACTTGGCCACCTGGGCACGCTCTTTCGATGCGAAATTTCGTGCTCCAATTGTATTACTTTAAAAGAAGAAAACTTGTTATTATTTATATAACATTTCATGATTTCATTGAAATATACTAAATAATGTTAGATATTGCTTGCCCAGTGTCAATGATTCACCGCCAGTCCATGTTTCGAATCCCGTAGAGAGCTTGAGTCGCATTTAATGCCCTATTACCATGCGGCAACGCATGGTGATAGGGCCTTAAATACAAATAATATCCTGGCTAGAACTACCACCTACAATTAGAAAATCTGTATCCAAACACCTAACGGTGTGTTCTCACTGCTATTCTTAAAATAAAGTTTGCTACTAGGTTACACCTGTTTTTCATCCTCGTTCACTACATCAATTACCAACAGGTTACATTAACCTCAAAGGCTCACTTTTAAAATCTGTAAAAAAGGATGACGCTAAAAATAGTTATTAGCATAACTTAACCTCTATGAATAAACTTACGTTAAGAAGGATGACGTCTACGCATCCAGACGCATCACGATTACTATTCATAAATCGACATGTCTCCTTCACTTCATAAATAAATTAGAAATTCATAAAAAAAAACACCTCGTCAGACCACCCCTAGCTTACAAGTCATATTCACATACTCATCACGATCTTTAAACCTCATTTATATGCAACCTTTTTACAGAAATAAAACCTTATACTCTTCGGCACAGATTATATTCTTTGCTGCCAGTCATATTCTGGCTGTGTAGATAACATTGTCAATAGTAAAACCTCATTGGAGAAAAATATAAAATGTTTTTTATTTATTTCTAAACACGTGCCACGAGATCGTAATTCTTGGATGTACCATGTGAATAGTTTCCTTCTGATTTGCATTGAGATAATATTCGGAAGTGACCAACTGTTTTGTACATTTGTCATTAATATCGTAATATAACTTAGCTTTAGGTGCTATTGATTCATATCATTTTTATTAAGTCCGCCTTCATAATTTTTTATGTCATTGTGACGGAACAAGCACAAGGCCCACCTGATTTAAAGCGGATTAACCTCTGCCTATAACAGATGCATTTCGTCATGTGACGAATTGCACTGCGCCACTGAAACATACAGTTGTGAACTCTCAGAGACTGCTGCCGGAACACACTGTTAGGTGCTTGGTGACAGATTTTCTGCTTGAGGGTGGTAGCTAGCCAGGCGGCGGTGGGGATAGGAAGTAGGGACGTGCGGCACGGCAGTCCATGGCTATTACTGTTCGGCCATCATTGCTTCAAAAAATCAAGCATATAAAAAAAATACCAAGAAATCCGACTTCAAACAGAAAAAAACATTAAAGTGCAAGTATACCAAATCATCCTATACATTTTCTTGTTCATTTTACATCGATTAGTGAAAATGAGAACATCATCAATGTAGTCGAAGCCAATTCAATACGCATTATTAGTTATAACTCAAATACTACTCATCAGATCTTACTGAAACTTAAATGGGACCACATGAGAAGCACCAGCTTCCTTCTATACACATAAAAGTAGAGAATCTATCGCCAAGCACCTAACGGTGTGTTCCGGCAGCTGTCCTTGAGAGCGAGTAATTCTAGGTGAGCTTGAACAACATCTTCGACCACATCACTAACCATCAGGTGAGATCGTGGTCAAAGGCTAATCAGTATAAAAATCAGACGTTTTCGATACGTGTGCGTATTACTGCTTCTGATGCCGTGATGTACATGGTCGTAAGTAAGTATAAGTTGATGTCATAGGCTGTGACGTTGGGTTGAGTTCAGCTGGCGGTCAAGTTACGTGGTTTTCAGCTTGTGGTGAGTGGTGACTCAGTAAGCTAGGCACTATTGTCGCTGAACTACAGTGGCGATATTTGTTGTCAAGTGCGCTTCGAGGTGTATTACCTTTTTTCAGACTTTTTTTAGACGAACTTTCTTCCTCAGCTGAGCAACTCTCTACTCTAACTGGAGAGCAAATGTTCTTAATATTATACTTTAGTATAAGGGTGTTCTTTTGCAGAACTAGGATGGACTTGAGATAAGAAAATTATCTCCCAATTTTACTTACTGATTTTATGTAGGTACATTCGAGAGACAAATGTACAGAGGCAAGTAAATTATCTCCTCTTGACTTTGTCCGTGGAAATAATATTTCTCCGTTCTAAAGAAACATAGAACGTTTAAAAATAGTCCCTGTCTGACATAAGTAAGGGAGATGTTATCATTGTTCTTAGGAGGTAGGTAATGGAATAACATAATGTCGGGTGCGTGTGGCAATTTGAACTATAAGTAAATCTTGTGTAACACCTATAGCTGACAAGAACTAACCCAACGCAATAAGCCATTTAAATATGAATATATTGATAAATTCTAGGTACAAATATACGATAGAATAAATTTAAGTCATGTGCGGGATAAAAAATTTCTATCGTATATTTGTAATTTTGTAATGTAATCCGCATAGCAGGCGTTATTGCAAACATAACAATATTAAAAAAAACTAGGTAGTTTTAATTTACATTACTTAAGTGTATGCCGATAACTATGAGAAAATATTTATCCACCGTGGATAAATATTCTCTGTCACGCACACGCTCGGAAAGTATTAAAAGAATTCAAAGTTGAGAAGGCTTTTATCATTTTGCTGGGGAGATAAGGTCCGTCCAGAGACTACTGGCATCAATGTGGACGAAACTAATGCTTGGAATCACCAGAGATTCTGTAATACGAAGGTGGGCAGGTTATATTATAAATTTTGCCTTAACACTCGGAAAATCTCGTAGTTTTTTTTTACCATGGCCGTCCCCCTGTCTTACTGTTACACTAACACTGGTCACAGCAGTATCGTATTGGCAATAATTTCTGCCTTTGCAAAATGGGATGAACAGATCTGCTCCAGGTTAACTACATCCATCACATCCAGTTTTTGCTGGATGAAGCCAAGTGCTTCATGAACGATGAATAGTGTCCGAACCTTTTGATTGCGCCATTTCTAAATCATTTCAACATGTATACAAAAACGGGGTCAGGGACAGAAAAGTCATTGTATGTGACCACTCTAGCCGGCTGTAGAAACGACACAAGCCAATGGACGCAGGTTTGAATCCTGCTCAGAATAAGATTTTGCGGTCTAAAAATAATAAATGCGATAAAGTGTGTTACAGCCATTAAAAAACTTCATTCCTTAAAACTATTAACATTATATAATACAATAATACATGTTATACACACACACCATTTAAAAAATACTAGTACTGAGCCATAATTAAAAGATGGCAAATATACAGGAAAGCTTTTAGTATAACATTCGAGTAATGTAGTATTGGGCATCCCTCCTATGTTAATGGCAGGATTCCTCCGAGTGGCTAATTTAAACTGGATAGTGTCCAGTACAGACGCAAACAAAATGATATTCCATGCTTTTCCGTCTTCTATATTATATATAACATCCTCCTACTCATACACCACCTGTGTGGGGTTGGCATATGCTGTACCTGTCTGTACATTTTCTCTTACAACACAAGAGATTTCATAAGAACGTTTAATAATGTTTGGTAAGGTTGTGGCTTCTATTTGATGGCCAGTGCCCAATAATTTAACTCCTTTAACGGGATAGCTCTTGTTGATAGTATAATTTCCCGCTTCCTAAAAGGTTCTTTAGACTCATATTAGGATTTGTTTTTTCAAAAGTTTCCATTTCAGTTTTACTAACTTCTATCAAGTATTTTGTAAATTACACGCAATTTACTAGAATTAGCATATATTATGACGTATACTGAATTACAAACTCTTGCGAATGGTGACCAGTATTATGGGCGAGTGGCATAGTCGTCCGTGTAATAATAATTATAATAAGCCTATGTTTCTTAATTTCTTCAAATAACAGTTTATATTGTTAGTCTGTATTAGATGCTAAATAATATCCCTAAATTCAGAGCGCCTTTTGACAAAAGACTTATTTTTGCCTTAGTTTTTGCATATATGCTTCTGATAATCTCAATATACACTGGGTTGATACTGATGTCATCAGTATCTATAAAAGCGCTAGGATTGTTGCTTATGACGAAATCAATTTCATTTTTGTATGCACCTCCTATTGAAATCAAAGTCCACTTATCACAGGGATTTTTCTTGAACATTGTGATGAAAATTTTCATGTTATTTTCTAGTAGAAAGTCAATAAGTCTTTTCCCATGTCCAAATTTTTCCATGACAAATTCTCTGTTATTTTGTTTAGTTCCAATTTGTGCATTAACATCTCCCATTATTATAATGTTTATTTTGATATTTTTCTTCAACTTGGTTTCAGCTTGTTCTGTCGGATCATTAACTTGAATTACTGCCCAATCTTTCTTGTAGTTTGGAAATAATATAACGACTCCCAAGACAAAAAAGTATTAAATAAATTGCTGTAATCGGTACCATACATACATAATATTCTAAGCTCACATTTTCGTGGCCCAACGTATTTGTCCTCAAGATGTTTCATACTCTTCGTATTGATAGTCGGTTTCTTTATATGTTTTTCAACACACTTGCTCGTACAGTCCGGCAAGTATAACTTGGCGCGGCTGTGCGCCACTGTGTTCAATGTCAGTGTTGCCACTGCACAGAAGATTACGCGAAAATTGGGAAAAAAATTAAATTTAGTTCAATGATTTACGGATTTACTTGAGGAGAAATATTATGATAACAGACCGAGAGCCCATGGACGCCAAACCTTCGTCATTTTATTATTAGTAGTATTTATTTAATTTACTTGCATGTCTTTGTATTAACAGAAATATTAAAACATAGATGAATACTGATATGTTTTAAACTAAGTTAGAATTAGAGGTGAGTGTGTTGGGGTTCGACCAAAACATAACAGTTTTTGTTAGTTAGTTAGTTAGTACATCATTTATTACTAGAATATGTGTGAATATGTGATCTAATAAATGATCTTCTAGATCTTCCAAGTCCGTCGCAGAACTGTAAGATGTGTGCTGACTGTCGCTAGCAAGACATATGTTAAAACTTTCTAAGTTGACATCATCATTGTGATATTCATCTTCTAAACGCAATTTTGAAGCAATGATAGCCGAGCGGTAATAGCTATGGACTGCCGTGCCGCAGTACCCTGGTTCGATCCCCACCGTCAGCTTGAGCTTCACCGCATGGTGGAAGGGCTTTTTGCGATTGCCCGCCTGGCTAGCTACCACCCTCAAGTAGAAAGTCTGTCGCCAAGCACTTAACGATGTGTTCCGGCAGTAGTCCTTGAGAGCCAGTGAAATTACAGGCACAATGAGACTTAACAACTATGTCTCAATGTGACGGGCGCAGTGCAATTCGTGACTTGTGATGAATTGCAACTGTTATAGGCAGAGGTTAGTCCACTTAACATCAGGTGGGCCTCGAGCTAGTTCCGTCACAATAACATTAAAAAAACCTGAAACAAAATATGTATAAATGTAACTATGAAATTAGAGTAGGTAGGTAAATTTATAAAGTTTGCACAGCATTATAATTATAATTCATCATTACCTATACACAACCACATTTTATTTAACCACATATTAGACATAAACATTTCGTTATACCCACGGCTAATATTTACGTGTAATGTTGACAACACTCACCAGTCATTGCCGCCACCCTTGCATTTACGGATTTTAATGGTATAATCGGTTCGTTCTTTTCACATTCTTGTGTACAAAACGAATGTACTTTTATAACTGCTTCTCTTGTACCACTTTATATCACTTTAGGCATGATGATAGCACAGTAGTTAACAAAATATTCGCACCGATGATGTTTACTACGAACTCGGAAGTGTAAAAGTGAATTTTCAAGATGGCCGTTTTAGTTCCTCAAATCGCCACCGCCAACTTATACTTGTGGGACTGTGACTGGCCTTTTGTTGTACCGATTTTAGTGTCAAAATGTGGTATACCTACTTATTACGCATGCGTGCTTTTTTCTACTTTACCGCATTTGTGTTTTATAAAAGAAGAAAACTTTACCGCACTAGTCACCAATGAGATTGTTATTTGTTTCAATCGTTTTCCTTATTAAAACAAACCAAATAGTGTTTACTTACTGAGGTAAAACTTTATACAAATTTTATAATAACCGCCTTTTATCAATGATTAATATTGCTATCAAAATCTAATTTAGTATATTGCGATTCTTTTGTATTGTCCCCGTATTGTATATAATACCATTTAACAATAAGTTGAGTATGGATAAATTATTCAGTTAATTAAAATTTAAGGTTGCTTGGTGTTATCGTCAGCGCCACCTGTACACGGTAATATAACTCAACCACAGACAGCGCGCGAAAATAGAAATTAGCGCGCCATTTTAAAATAAACAGTTTTTTAACTTGGTGTAGTTGTGTATTGTGATAATTTACATAAATGTCGTCTGCAAGTAACAAAGAAATATACATTCGACGGCGCCGGGAAATTGTGGACATGCCAACAAAACCGGTTGAGTATCACGTTAAATTATAGCAGTATTAGGTATACTGCTATAATTTAACGTGATACTCAACCGATTTTGTTAATAGCTAAGTACTGCTACAATTATTGATGTATCGCTCTAATGTAGTGACGTTCTTCGTCACATTGGCGCACTATGATTTAATTTTGTTAATGCTATGAAATGTTAAGAATTCAAATTACAGATACAGTAATGTCAACATCGTCGTTCTGCTGCATCTGCATCCATGCTACATGTATGCACTGCGTAGAGTAACTCTGAGACTAGTTAAAAGAGGCCGCATTTTGTCACGTATGGCAACCTTAAATTGCCTTAAACTGAACTTTTCAACTACTATGTGTTATATTATTATCAGTATTGGTTTATACCAAACCAATATTTTGTACAATATGCAATTAAGTTGACCAATGTCCTTCTTCTTCTCAACCTCTTTTCTCTCAAGTGTACCCGTCAATATTTTATTTATCGGTGGCCAGTATCTGCGATATCGGCGGCGATAGTGCGCGGCAGGTAAATGAGGCCCTGCAGTGGCCACGGGACGCTGCTGCCACTAGCGGCTCGGTGATTTATCGCGCATGGCAACATTCAACTATTTTCATTATAAGCTTCCAGAAAAATTGTCTGATAAATATTGTGTGGGTTTAAAAAAATGGCGTAACCACGAACTATGTTATTGCCTCAGAAGAGAAGGGCAAGCATTTTGAAGCGCTCGTAGCGAAGTTTACTTAGCTGTTCTCAACTGATCAGAAAAGTTAAGCAACGTCGCGCGCGGTCATGAGTTGGATGGGTACCGCTAGTGACATTACTACTGAGCGTTTCCGTGCTTCGGAGGGCACGTTAAGCCGTCGGTCCCGGTTGTTGTCATAGGATGGCAATCGTTATAGCATGGTGGTAGGGCATTTTGCGAATGCCCGCCTGGCTAGCTACCACCCTCAAGTAGAAAATCTGTCGCCAAGCACCTAACGGTGTGTTCCGGCAGCTGTCCTTGAGAGCCAGTACTTCTAGGTTAGCCTGAACAACATCTTCGACCACATCATCACTTACCATCAGGTGAGATAGCGGTCAAAGGTAAACTAATGAAGCATAAAAAAAAAAAAACTCATCTAAGAAAAAATATTTTATTTAAAAAACCTAAGTGACTTCAAGTGACTACCAAGTTTTCAACAGCAAAAAGTATGAAATAACTTGTTGTAGTCGGTACCAGTAAGTTATATAAAACTTTTTAGTGTTGGAAACTAGGAAGTCGGTTATTTTTTTTTATTTTTTTTTTCACTCCTATTAATTATCTCTGCATCCACCCAAAATACCGGCCAGCCCGTTGTTAAGCCGGGCAAGCAGGTTAGATTCCCGCTCTGAAGATAATTAATTGTGACATGGTTCTAGGTTCTAGGTAACCTTCTGGTTTTACGTACCCGGTGCTTTAACTTTTTGACCATCGATACTAATGGAGAAGATGCAAGTTTTGTGCTCTAATTCCTTGTCCTTCTAAGTGAACGATGCGGCCATCACTCAGACTACTGGCTTTGTCTTACAGTAAAGCAAAAGAAATTTAACAATTCGTATTTTTGCAGTTTATTTTGCATCATAATCTAAAGTAAATGGAATGGAAATACAAAACTTTTTTTTTATCACGCTACAGCCCAAATTGTTTTCGCACATCGTCCACCGTTGAACAAAGATCTCCCCTATTAGAGCGTTTTGTCATAATCCCTAAGCTTGGCAGGCGTCTTGGGGATCGCAGATCTTCAGGAGTTGCTGCTCACCTTCCGGTATTTTTCCCTTCTTATACGAGTATACATTTACTTTATAATTAATTTAGCAACGCAATTTCATACAAAATTTTCGTATATTAATTCAGCGTAAAACAGAATAAGATCTTTGGTACTTAAGGCGAAGTCTTTGAAAAATGTAAGACTGAGGGCGTAGGACGTTGAGACCTCGTTTGCATGCGTTTGAGCGAAACAGAACTACGCAGTATTTAAATAGCATAAGCGAATTTTTCAAAATAATCCATGTAAAAGTAAGTATTTAAAACACGGAAAATTAGTTTAGGTACCAACTGACATGGTTGCTGCATAATAACTAGAAATATTTTTTTGTACTGATACGATTAACTATATAATATATCTGACTAGACTTCTTCTGTTTCTTAAAACATTTTGAGATGGTTTTTTTTGGCTTGAAAAAAAAAAATTTTTTTTGTTGTTTTTTTTTTATATTTTTGTTGTCTTTTTAATGTCTACTGCGAGCTAAGAGCTCCCGCCCCAGCAACAATGGACCGCGTCGTGGTCCCTTTGAAATTCAAAGTAAATATTCAAAACACTTCAAAGTTTCAATAGAGTTTTGAGTATTTACATCGAGCAAATTAATAAAAAATATGTAATAATACATTACAGGCAAAAGAGTCTTTTGACATCAGGTGGTACTCGTACCTATTCAGTGAAAACAAATAAAAAAAAAAAAGTATAAAATAATTATAAATACACATTTTTTTTTTCAAAACAAGAATAGTAATCTCAAAATGTTAATTCGGACGATAGTCCCCCTACAGAAGTCAACCCTACAACAATACTAACAACCTCGTAAGGTTGTTAGCATTGTACCAATAATTTTTATATTGTTATGATTGCAATAACGCCTGCTATGCGGATCCCGCACATGACTTAAATTATCAACGGGTATTATATATATTCCTATCGTATATTTGTAATTTTGTATTGTATCAATAACCCTGTATATATAGACACAAAGCTTGATTTAGCGAAATTTTAGACCTGTATCCATTTATCGAGAGAAATATACTTTGGTATCGTATTTTCGGATCAGGCATTTGTCATATCCTCTAGTTTAGAATATTATTATTTTATTCATATCTGTAAGGGGTAGTCTTTCTAAGAAACATGTACAAGATTTATTTGAGACTCACTTCACCTTAACCACAGCCTTAACTAAATAGGTCATTGTGATTTCTTTCTGATTTAGTTGTAAGTTTTTATTTCGTAAGAGGTGTACAGAGAAGTTTAATATATGCAATAACAACCCGAAAAAAACTTAAAAAATTACCAGCCCACTTGAAAACGTTTAACTCACATCAGCAGACCACAGCAGATTGCTATTGTGCCGCTATCGGAGCAATCTACAGTTTGATACCTCCTCGATCCGATCCGATCCGATCCGATTTCATGTGATTGACGGCCCCAATCACAGCACAATTAATTAGGCGGAACACAGTGGGCGATCCGATACGATAGACGACAATGTGACTGATATACTGATCATTATATAGTACCTACTACATATACAATTTATTAGATTGCAATTTATTTTTGCACTTTGATAATTTAGTCTTGTTGGCGAAGGATGGAAAGGCGCGGGTTCGAACCCCGCCGGAGATGAAAGATTTAATGAAGCTATTCTAATCTCTAGTTTATATCCATCTGTACAATCACTTGGCAAACCTATCGTTTCTGACAGGCAGCACGGTTTTGTTAAAAATAGATCGCTAAGCATGCAAACTCTTGGAAAATCATATGAAAATAAATACTCATTCAACTTGAAGGTAGCTAGCCAGGCAGGCGTTCACAAAATGAATCTCACAAACATACATACATATATGAACCCTGAAAACATAACACTCCCTTTTTGGGCAGTCGTGTAAAATTTAGATTATACATGAACATAAGTGAAGAAAATGAGCCAATAAAAAAATCCAAGCCAGCACATCAGCAGCTAATTCTAACACAGACAAACGCTTCAAATACAATTCTTACGCATGGCCATCTGGACATGATGCTGGTGTAACTCCCCACTTTTCCCCGCTGAATGTCAATTACAATATCCTCCACCTACTTACTCCTGCGTTGTTTATAGAGTGCGTACCCTATAAAACAACTAGATGGATTGTTTTATTACAATGGGTACGTAAGAAGCCGGCAGCCTGTCCACTCGTCGCTTTGTGGACGCCGCGCTTCGTAAAGCGTACCTATGGCGACGAAGGTACCTCGTCGCTCGTATACCTATATAGATACATACTGACTGCCACTGTACTTATTCGATTATCAGTTTGATGGTGGTCATTTTGAATTCGTATAAGTTGAAAATAAAGTTATAATGTTCTTGTCGGTAATTTAAGGATAAAGATAGAGATTCTTAAGGGTGAACTGGCCGAACCGTTCTCCATACAAATGTCGTAGGGTGATCATTTAAGAATTTAGGTCCAAAATAAAGCATAATACCGATTGATCTCGTCATTGTCTAGGCGTGTATGGTGCCGACATTTTAATAAAATAATGAACTTGAGAATTATGAGCCGAGAAACATTTTCATGTAAAGTTTTTGAGGCTCATAACTTACAACTTAATAATCTTTTAAAATTTTTGGCAACATACAAGCCTAGATAATGACGATACAATCGATATTATGCTTAAGTCTGGACTTAAAATCTCAAATAAGGGAGTTATCACCCTACGACGTTTGTATGGAGAAGTGTTGGGCCAGTTGAGTGTAGCAACCTTAATGAATAGATTCAGGCGTTACTTTGCCGAAATCCATATTTCATACATACAAATATTTTAAGAAAACATCAAATTAATATTTTAATAAAACACTTAAAAAATATCAAAATATATCTAGTGACAATTCCGCCTAATTTTCCTGTTAAGCCCACGTGACGTCACAAACGCCACGCAGCCAAACCGGAAGAATTTTCGACGCGTTGACTCTACGAGCGCACGATCGAGAATTATTCCATTAGAATATATAACATGGTATAAAGTTGTTATTATAAAATAAAGGTGCTCATGTTTTTCTAGTATTAGAGTAGCATGCAAATTAATACTACATGAACTTAGTACATTATTAAATTATTTAGGGAAATCTTTAACATCATAAATGTTTTTATCCTGCAACTATTTACACATTTTATTTTTAAATTATGTTTATATTTAGATTTTTAAATTGATTTGGTAACTTATTGAATATTTTAACATACATAGGTAAGCAGTTTTTAGAATTATTCGCTGATTTTGGTATAACATTATAAACTAGTCTATACGGGTTGCTTTGTACTCTATTATTGACAGCAAATGCATTTGTAAATAAATACTTATGCTGCGTTACAAATATACATGTTTCATAAATATTATGGGCAGGTAGCGGTAACAAGTCAAGAATCCCAAACAGTGTTTTACAAGATTCGTCTGATGGGATTCCACATATTGTTCTAACGCATTTTTTCTGTGCAATGAATGCTCTATTTGTGTCGGTACTATTTCTCCACATTACGACTCCATATCGCAGTATTGATTCTAAATAGGCACGGTAAGATGTAATGACTGTCTTTCTATTTGTTACGTTTTTTATTCGACTGAGTGAATATAGTAATATTTGTTTGGTGGAAATCTTTGTACTCTTAAAATCACTGATGCCCATCTTTGCGTCATTGTTATTTTTATACGCAGTCTTAGGTTTGGCACAATAAATCTGCCACTAAGCACCTAACGGTGTGTTCCAGCAGCAGTCCTTGAGAGCTAGTGAAATTACAGGCACATGAGACTTAACAACTATGTCTCAAGGTGACGGGTGCAGTGCAATTCGTGACTTGTGATGAAATCAGAGCATCTGTGATAAGCAGAGGTTAGTCCGCTTAACATCAGGTGGGCCTCAAGCTTGTTCCGCTACAATAACATAAAAAGAAACCTAGGCAGATACCCTCATTCCACTTTTCTTACCTCAAAGAAATCCAGTATCCATACCTAATCCTTCAGATGTCTGCTTATACAATATAACGAGATCGCAGCGTATCTTGCTTAGGCGTGCTGAACTGCACATCCGCTGCGATCATGACTTAAACGGGTGTGTGAACTTCGTGCTTTGGAGGGCACGTTAATCCGTGGATGGCAGTCATTATAGCGGCATTTTGAGAATACCTGCATGGCTAACTACCATCCCCAAGTAGAAAATCTGTTGCCAAGCACCAAACGGTATCTTCCAGCCGAAGAACCAGTAGTTCTAAGTTAGACGAACAACATCTTCGACCACACCATCAGATAAGATAGTGGACAAAGGCTAACCTATCAGCGATAAATAATAAACAGAAGGTTAGTGGCCGACTTTACGTAATTGCATGTACTTTATTTCACAGTAGTAGTGCTATAATGTTCTTGCTGCCTACTTATAAGAGCCAAGTATAAGATTTTGCACTTGGCACATTAAGTATATATTCTTGCTCAAAAGATTACGTTACGTAAAAAGGTTTCAACTCAATACTCATACATTATATGCTCATAACTTCCATAAGCAGTCCATACATGCTTTTTTCCATTAACATTAGTATCACGTATATAAAATATGTACTTTTATAGAAAAAAATATTTAAAAAAGTGGAATCAATTTCCATCACTGAAAAGTATGAAATAACTTCACTTCGAAAACTATCGCGAGTTTTATCCATATCAACTTATAAGGAACCGGCTAGGACCCGCGTTATATTAGATTCCGACCAGTTTCGAAAGGTTCCAGACTCCCAGACGAAGGACTTCGAAACCGTCCGAAACTGGTCGGAATCTTTCCGGTAAATATAACGCCTAGTCCTAGCCGGTTCCTAATAAGTTAATATGAAATACTTGTTGGATGTCGATACCATTCTTATTCAAAATACTGACACATTATCATCGCCCGACTTCCACAAGTTATTTCATACTTTTCTGTGTGGAAAGGCGATTAGTAGTTAGGGTTCCGTACCCAAAGGGTAAAAATGGGACCCTATTACTGAGACTTCGCTTTCCGTCCGTCCGTCTGTCACCAGGCTGTATCTCAAGAACGGTGACAGCTTGACAGTTGAAATTTTCACAGGTGATGTATTTCTATTGCCGCTTTAAAACAAATACGAAATATCAAATAAAACAAAACTAGGCCGGTTTTTTTTTAATATTTGCGTTTTCACTCTTAGTTATGGATACTGCTTACAAGACCGTTATCTCGCTTAAAATATTGGTCACCATCGGCTCGGCTTCGGTTGCAATTAAGTAACACGGTCCATGGGATTCAAAATGCTGGCACCTATTTGGCTCAACAAATAAGTATTGCAATTCAACGGGGCAATGCTGCCAGCATGTTGGGCGTGCTGCCAACTGTTAGTGAGTTGGAGCATTTGGACTGCCTGCGAGTCATTGCAGAATGACTTGTAGGTTGTCTAAATATGCTTTCAATGTAGTTACTGTAGTGCTGTATATAGTTCGTAGTATTTTGTAAAGGCATAGCGTCGGTAAAAAGAGTACCATTAAAATATCCAGGTATGCAAATACGTTTTTCAGTTCAGCAAGAAACTGGGCGTTTTCAAACGGGTAAGCGGTACTTCACAGTGTGAAAACAAAGTTTTTCACGCCGGGTTAGCTGCTTCGACTGTATCAATACAAGTTTGATCGTAGTAGTTTGACTGGAATACTGCTGTCGCCTTTTTGACGGTGCAGCAAAGAACCGTAAGTAAATAAGAAAGTAGTTAATAAAGTAGATTCAGAAAACCATAGATGGGGGCCAAATTGAGTCTTAGAAATCTTAGAACAATACGTATAAGAATTTGAAGCAGTGATAGCTCAGTGGCATTGCCCACCTGCCTAGCGGCTACCCTCAAGTAGAAAATCTGTCACCAGTGTGTTCCGGCAGCTGTCCTTGAGAGCCAGTAATTCTAGGTTAAGCCTGTTAAGCCTTCGATTAAATCGTCACTTACCGTCAGGTGAGATAGAGATCAAAGGTGAACCTGCATATCATAAATAAAAAAAATAAAAAGTACATACTGCTGTCGCCTTTTTGCTGGAGTAGTAAAGTACCGTAAGTAGTAATAAATATTCAGAAAATCATTATCATTTGTGTCCTAGAATAACAGATATAAGGATTTTCTGGGCCCCATGAATAACTTATTTTACAAAACTACACTACTAAAAGCCCTGTCTGTTTGGATGCTCATCTTCAACTTCAATGTCGCCAAGCAATACAAGATATACTCATAAGCATTTTTGCTAAAAAGAATTACCTACATTAACTCCTTACTTCGTCATCAGTTTTTCAAATTATACTGTCACAATACAAGTACAACCCTGTTCATCCATTAATGATTTAATAGCATGAAGAGAATTAATAGCAAGAAAGAGTTTACTCATAATAAATAATATGTACAAATAATAATAATTGGTAGTATCTGTATAGTATATATGGTATCAGTAAGATAAGTTGCAATTGTTAAAGTTTTTTTATTATGTAATTGTGACAGAACAAGCCCGAGGCCCACCTGCTGTTAAGTGGACTAACCTCTGCCTATAACAGGTGCATTTCGTCAACGACGAATTGTTAAGTTTCATGTGTCTGTAATTTTACTGGCTCTCAAGGACTGCTGCCGGAACACACTGCTAGGTGCTTGGCGACCGATTTCCTACTTGAGGTTGGTAGCTAGCCAGGCGAACATTCGCAAAATGCCCTTCTACCATGCGGTGAAGCTCAAGCCGGCGGTGGGATTCGAACCATGGACCTGTGGCACCGCAGTCCTTAGCTATAACCGCTCGACTATCATTGCTTCGAAATCATTGCCTCCACAAAGTGTTGCAGTACTTTGGTAACATGGAAAAGAGAAACCCCGTCAACCTGGAATGACAGGAAAAAATTACCAAGAGGCTGCAGTCTTAAGCGTTGGTCTGCCCAAATCTTAAAGCATCTTCACATGCCAGCCACTTAATCAAGCCAAGGATTAGTCCAGGTGGAGTACGACAATCAGAGAAAGGAGCCACGGTTGAAGAGAGAGTTTGAGAAGCCCCTGATATTGAAGCAGTGATGGCTCAGAGTCATTGGCTATGGACTGTCGCGCAGCAGGTCCATGGTCGGAATCCCCTCGCTGGCTTGAGCTTCACCCGAAGGTGGAAGGGCATTTTGCGAATGCCCGCCTGGCTAGCGACCACCCTTAAGTAGAAAATCTGTCACCAAGCACCTTTCGGTGTGTTCCGGCAGCAGTCCTTGAGAGCCAGTGAAATTACAGGCACATGAGAATTAAAGAACTATGTCTCAAGGTGACGGGCGCAGTGCTTTTCGTGACTTGTGACGAAATGCATCTGTTTTAGGCAGAGGTTAGTCCGCTTAACAGTGGGCCTCGAGCTTGTTCCGTCACAATAACATAAAAAATACCTTATATAGAGGATCAGTAAATATAAGTAGTAGCTGATTCTCTCAAAGAAGTAATAGCGGCCGCGTTTTATCGGCTACTCGTACCTATAGGTAAACCATTTATCTTAGTCCTCGCCTGCGCGGTACAGAGGCGCGGGGGGTATGACGACAAAGGGGACTGAGAGAGGTGCGGGCGGCGGGAGCGCTTAGTGATACACACGAGAAACCGCCCGAATTAAACTTTTAATTTATGTACGAGTAGAAATACTACAGCTTCTCTGAAGTTCCTTGGATATTGCTCCAAATGCACAATCAATACGAATATTCTCCTAATACGGATCAGTGCCTATCGGCTAATCAGGGGTGTCCAGCGCAAGCTGTATCTGATACGCCAGATCTTCAGATAGCGACGTACTTATATCTGATGATACGCGATAAAAGCGCGCGCAGCCGAAATACGACAGGAGTCGGCAAAAAGGCGCGCAAGCGCTGGATGCAGTTATGCAAAGCGCGCCAATCGGTATTCCAAGGTTGTTTGTAAGAAAATTGGGATATTGCTAATCTTTTATTAAAATTTAATCGATATTCTAGTTTTCCTGTACTGATAGCGATTTTAATTTGCAGAGAAACGAGTTTGTGTAAGGTTTATGATTGAGTAACATAAAACATTTTGGAACACTTCCGAAACCAAATAAGAACTAGTTCATGCGAATTAGAATCCATATATAACAATAAAATATGTCAGTCTACAACACGAGGGTTTCTTCTCGAAATGTCATATAAGAATATGTAAAAAAAAAACAATTATGCTAACCAAGTGGGATTATAATAGGATAATGATGAAGCAATGATCGATATTAAAGATTTGTAATTAGCTTCTTAGAATTAAGATTATACGCATGATGCATAAAATCTTAATGGCACCTATAAAATGGTAAGACTTCGCTTGTTTATAATAAATGTACGGGACGAACAAAATAAGATGTATAAAATAAGTTACAAGGAAGACTTGTAACTTGAAGCGGTGACACCCCAGTTATAAACGGTTGCCTACCGATGGGCAGTAGTGGGCTCAAATTGTACCGGGCTTGAGCTCTATATTAGCTCTACGTAATGATGGTAAGAAATTTTGAATATGTGTCAGCTACCATATATAAGAAAGAAGTGTATGTATCCTTAAGCACCTAAAGGTGTGTTCGAAGAGAGTCTTATCAGTCTAGCTCTGGTCAACAACTTTCTACCACATCAAAGCTTAACCAACAGAAGTTTTATAGTTAACTAAATGTTGACTTGTTATTAAAAATAAAAGTTTTATACTAAGGCCCACATGCGCCAACGGAAAACGCGAGTTAAACACGATTTAAGTGTAAATTGTCATACAAAAACCAGGTTAACCCGACTTTAACCCTCGAATTAACGTTGGCGCAATAAGCACTAAGTCGAATATTACACTAAAATAGCTGCAAATAACATATAATAACATCTCTCTTGAAAGTAATATTCGTAACCAATAATTTAGGTAACAAAAGTATTCTGATAACTTAACACAGCAACTGTTTTGAGTATGTTTGTTTGATATATTTGTTAGCTCAAATGATTTGCTTTAATTATGCATTTGATGACTCGCTATTGTATACCACCGTCCAGTCGGCGAGTGTAAAGGCTAGCGCGACACTGTTATTTAGTACTGCGCACGCGCTGTCCCAGCCCAGGCCGATACGTCTCGACGGTAAATACGCAACAGAAGCAATATAACCACGAACTGCATCGTCCACGGCCCACTAGTGGGAGTTTACTCGGACCCTGAATAAATTTGCATGGAAAAGTAGTTTATTGGCCGCTATGATGTATGGAGAAATGTTGGATTAAAGTTATTTATTGCGTGGAGTGCTTGACGTTATTTTTAGAGATGTCAGCGAAAATCAGCGGTATCTTGTGATTAAGTAAGTCATGATGGAGGCACAATAAGTTTTTATATACAGGCCTTTACATGAGATGATCATGCGTGATGGTTATGGGGATTTAAAACAGACCTACTTTTCAGATGACAGTAGTCTTAGAATTGTTTTTCCTATGTGATATTTAAAATATGACGAAACTTCTTATATATGGAAAGAAAGACTTGGTTAATCATATATTGCCTGCTTTAATTTTTAAATATGAATTGAGTTGTGAAAAATAGTTTTGAAGCAGTGATGGCTCAGTGGCATTAGCTATGGACTGCCGTGCCGCTGGTCCATGGTTCGAATCTCGCCTCGGGCTTGAGCTTCACCGCATGGTGGAAGGGCATTTTGCGAATGGTCGCCTAGCTAGCCACCACCCTCAAGTAGAAAATCTGTCGCCAAGCACCTAACGGTGTGTTCCGGCAGCAGTCCACGAGAGCCAGTGAAATTACAGGCACATTAGACTTAACAACTATGTCTCAAGGTGACGGGCAAGTGCAATTCGTGACTTGTGACGAAATGCATCTGTTATAGGCAGAGGCTAGTACGCTTAACATCAGGTGGGCCTCGTGCTTGATCCGTCACAATAACAAAAAACCAATTTACAGATAGGATAATAAGTTTATTTTTAAATAACTATGATGCAAACATAACAAAACAGGTTAAAATTTCATCTCCCATTTCTTCCCGTGGGTGTCGTAAGAGGCGATTAAGGGAAACGTGCGCCAAGTTAGCAGCATGCTACTTCTCACGCGGATGTGAGTAGGGTGCTGTGTGCATTAGACGCACAATAGGGCTGTATATACCATCTTAGTGCCTTGCCAGGGTTTCATACAATATGTTATATTGTTAGCGTAAACATATATTATTCGTAATATGTTCTTGTGTTTCGTCCAGTGTTTGAGAGAAATCCTTTTTATGACCCTGAAACTGTGCCGGATGAATGGCAATAGGTTTGCCCCCTATTACATGTGACCAAAATCCAATTGGCGAAACTAGGGTGTTTTCACACCTCTGCCTACCCCTTCGGGGAATACGTGAATGTATGAAATGAATGTAGGCGTGAATGTATGTAACAATAGGCTAACATCACCGCCTCTAAACTTGGTAGAGAGAGGCAACTATACGGTTATGTTTGCAATAACGCCTGCTCGGCGGATTACTTTTTGTATTACTCAGTTTTCTTTACTTCAGGCGAACGCATAAACAGTAGTTTGCTTCGAGCATATTTTTGGAATATCTACTATTGAAGCGCTCGTAGCGAAGTTTGCTTAGCTGTTCTTAACTGATCATCAAAGTTAAGCAACGTCCGCCGCGGTCATGAGTTGAATGGGTGACCGCTAGTGATATTACTACTGAACGCTTCCCGGTTGTCGTCTTAGGATGGCAGTCGTTATAGCATGGTGGTAGGGCATTTTGCGAATGCCCGCCTGCTATGATAAGCTTCAACTTTGCGTCTTCATATTGGCGAACAAATATTAAGCTCTGAATAATGAGTAGGTGCCTTTCAAGTTTCTATTTTGGTAAATGGTCCGATGTAGGCAATTAACTTACCAATCACGCTACGGCTGACACACACGGACTGTTATTTGACTAAGTGATTTGGTCACTTATGAATCTTATGAGGAAATATGCGTCACCGTGACCAACTCACTGAAAACGTCGTCTTTGGTATAAAACTAAGTACTATGGGTTAAGAAATATAATATAAATTAATAGTTTTGAAGTTTCCATGGTATGTTGTATCCGTCGCAACAAGCTTTAACAATATATAAAAACACAATTATACTCGGCAAACAAGAGTTTTTTTTACAAGGTCTGAAATACACAGCAATCTGAAGCCACGATGGCCGAGCGGTAATACCTATGGACTGCCGCGCCGCTGTACCCTGGCAGTACCCATGTGCACTCATTCCGGCAGCAGTCCTTAAGAGCCATTGAAATTACAGGCACATGAGACTTAACAACTGTCTCAAAGTAACGGGCGCAGTGCAATTCGTGATTTGTGATAAAATGCATCTGTTTATAGGCAGAGGTTAGTCCGCATAACATCAGATGGGCCTCAACCTAGTTCCGTCACAATAATATAAAATAAACACAGTTATTTCAAGTTAAGGTTACATATAAGAAAAGTGTCCCAACCATGGACACATATAATTTAGGTCCTCGCAGATATACATAGATCATATAGAACATATACAGTCCCACCAACTTATCTGTTCAGGTGGCAGAAAAAAGAACTACAACATCCCTTCAAATTGTGACAGTTTGTAGTTGATTTCCTTGATCAGCAGCGCCCTCGCCAATTGCACAGTTAAGTTGGTGGTACTATAGGTCCCAACTCATTCACAATGTCAATTCAAGCAAATTTGACAACTTCAAAAAGGTGACAGCTAGGTGCGTTCCGGATTCGAGCGCTAGACGCGCAAACTTTATGGGTATATTTTTGATAAATAATCTAAATTAACAGCAAAGACGGTATAATAAGACGAAAGGATAAATTCGAACTATGAATCACTTCACCACGGCAGCTTAGATTGGAAAACGCATATCCTCAGCCAGCCATATGAATGATAGTCACGAGTTCAAATTCCGCTTATAGTGAGTCTTTCCTTCGTTGTTATTTGGTACAAAAGTGTATGTTAGTGGAGCCGTGGAACCTTTTATGTGTTTCCTAGATGTCTATTTATAGTATTCCAGTCTGATACCCAAGACAGATTAGACACAATTCATTCATAAAGTAAAATTCCGGTCTGATCCCAAAATATTTTCTGTTCCGGTCCGATCCCACTCATTGTTTTATGGTCTGCTTTAATAATAGTCACTGCTTAAAGCGTTAGCAAAAAATTAAGACGTTTATATTAGGTCCTTACATATGAAATTGGCGTTTTTCGTACTGGCCACTTTAATCACGAATTTCTCCTCTTTGGTAAGGAATTCCAAATTCAAATTTGTACAGCTATAGACTCATGTATTTGTGCTTCGATGATCGTCATTCATTTGTTTTTTTTCTTCTGTTTTTTTCTGTTTGCGTCACTCATTTTACAAAATGGAAAACCTTAAATATCGCATTATTTACGAGTACGAGTTCCGCCGTGGCACTAGTGCTGCGGAAACAACTCGAAGGGTGAATGATGTGTATGGCGGTCGTGTTGCAAAAGAAAACACAGTTCGTTTTTGGTTCCAACGTTTTCGTTCTGGAAATTTCGACCTGCAGAACAAGCCCCGTGGACGGCCTGAGACTCAAGTTGATAATGAAGAGTTGAAGGCTATTGTGGAAGCGGATCCATCGCAAACCACGTCCGAGTTAGCTGCAGGCTGCGATGTTAGTGATAAAACTGTTTTAATTCACTTGAAGCAAATTGGGAAGATTAAAAAGCTTGAAAGGTGGGTACCTCACGAATTGACTGAAACAAACCGGCAAACGCGCGTCGACTGCTGCGTTACATTACTAAACCGGCACAATAATGAAGGTATTTTAAACCGAATCATTACCTGTGATGAAAAATGGGTTCTTTACGATAATCGGAAGCGCTCAGCGCAATGGTTAGATCCTGGCCAGCCAGCCAAATCCTGCCCCAAGCGAAAATTAACCCCAAAAAAGTTACTTGTAAGCGTTTGGTGGACTAGTGCCGGTATTGTTCATTACAGTTTTTTCAAATCTGGCCAGACTATTACGGCTGATGTCTATTGTCAGGAATTGCAAACCATGATGGAAAAGCTAGCGGCTAAACAACCTAGGCTGGTCAATCGCTCCACGCCACTGCTGCTTCACGACAACGCTAGACCACACACTGCGCTACAGACGGCTACTAAATTAGAAGAGCTTCAATTGGAAAGTCTAAGACATCCTCCGTACTCCCCGGACCTTGCTCCAACAGATTACCATTTTTTTCGAAATTTGGATAACTTCTTGCAAGGGAAAAAATTCAACTCCGATGGGGCAGTCCAAATCGCCTTCAAAGATTTTATTGATTCCCGTCCGACTGGTTTTTTTAGTAAAGGGATCAATGAACTACCTATGAGATGGCAAAAGTGCATAGAAAATAATGGTTCATACTTTGATTAATTAAATATATTATATTAAAAAATATTCGACTTTTTGTTCCTCCCATACAAAACGCCAATTTCATATGTAAGGACATAATATTATGGCAATAAATACCAATGTAGAAACTCTCAAAGTACCAGGAGAGCAGAAGTGCATGGAAGTTTTATACATCGGAGCTCGCTCAATCTACGGACACCAAAAATAATTGAATAGGCACTCTACTACCTACCTTCAGTAAAGTCAATGAGGCGTTTTATTCCGGTCCGCTTCCATGAAGATACCAAATGGTATTAGTATTTTTATTGGTCTTGTGGATAGTAATAAATGAAAAGATGTTAAACATAAAATAAACGTAACTGACTTTCAACACTAAAAAGAGGAGTCGAATAGAGAACCCCCTTTCTTTGATAACGTTAAAAACATACCTGCGTATTTTACCGTAATATATTTTCGCTGACACATATAAGACAGTTACAAGAATATAAATGTCATCTTTGGTTTTATGACCGGCCGCCTTCTGACTCCAACCTCTTGAGAATGCGCTCGTTGGCAGTATACCCGCTCTCTTATGGTTATAATCATGGCTATAGGTGAGGAGCTCTGCAGTGTGCTCAATGCGTACTAGTTGGGGATCTATAATTTATATAAGTATATACCTACTCCTCTATCTAAAGTATATGATCCCCTATCTAACCAAAAAATAACACTGAAAACGCAAATTTGTAATGTTTTACAGCTGTCAACAAAACCAAAAAAAAACTGTACAAAGCCCTACTCGCCCGTAGCCATTTTTTTTTATACTTGACGGGTTAGCTTTTCACCACTATCTCACCAGATGGTAAGTGATGATGTTGTTCAGGCTAACCTAGAATTATTAACTCGCAAGGAGAGCTCCCGGAACACACCGTTAGGTGCATGGCGACAGATTTTCCACTTGAGGGTAGTAGCTATCCAGGCGTGCATTCGCAAAATGCCCTACCAGCATGCAAAGCATGTATTCTTATTACAATATAACCTTATATTTTGATGTTTATTCGTGCGTGAAAAGACCCGTTTAGGATTTAGAAACATGAGCTTATTAGTTCACGAAAGCTTAAAGAAAAATATAAGCTTGTCTTGCATTTGAATAAAACTGCGAATGCTTTGTCTTCCCACCTTTCGCTAAATAATTATCCACTGAAGCTTAATTAGTCCTATCGCTAATTGTGGCAACTCACGCCGGCGACCTTTACCCATGGCTATTTCAGCTATTCCCTGATTTATAATCCATAGGGCAACACCGCATCCGCTATGCGAGGAGGTAAGTAAGCCTGCAAGGCTCTATTTGGAGCGGTTTTAAAGATGCGGTAGGCTTTGAAAGTTGAGATTTAAATTCCTAAGTAGCTGTTCGGAAATCCTTCTCGTATTTACTCGTACTGAATCAAGGAAGACCGCGCTAATAGATTCAAGGGTGTCTGGTGTGTACGACAGCAATAAAACTGTATGTGGTTTCTCTGACTCCTATTACAATTTCAATTTTTTAATGAGAACAACCTTGAATTGTTTTTACTCCTAAAAAGTCACGACATTTAACATATAGTTGTACACTATATGAAGCGACATCTACTGATTCGATAGTAATTATATAAGTCAGTGCATTTGTCACCAACCTGACAGTTTCCCCCCCGGGGAAAAATGTACTGGAAATTTGAAGCAAAATTAGTCTTTTGCCGTCGGGTGTATAAATTTAGTATGGGACGAGTCTGTTTTTATTATTTAGTAGTATTGCCACATGAATAAATAACCGTACCTTTATTCTTGTAGTATTGCGATATCGGAGACGCAACTTTTGGTAAGTATGTTGAACACTATATTACAAGGTGAAATTGACTTTGTTATTTCGTATAGTATGGAGAACGGTAGGTATGCCTAAGATAGATTTATTAAGTGAAAATAAGAAATATTTGTTTATGTTTTAATAACTATGCTCCGACAAACAAACGGGAACGATCGGGAATCGCGGTCCGCGTGTATTGATGCGTGGAGACGCTAAACAATTTTGAAAATGGAATTGGATAAAAATATTATGCTCTAATAATTTTTAAATGTGATTTTAGCTTAGCTCTCGATAGTGCTTGTAATCATATTTAGAAACACTTCATCATTTCTGTGTTTGATATCATAAAGCCTCTTAATATAAATAGGTATATATACACAAAAACCAAATGACTATATAAGCCGTTTTTTTTAATAAGTAGTTACAGGAATAACTCGTTAATGATTTGAGATGTCACTGGCTAGAAAGCTATAGAAGGTAGGGAGTTTATACGAATTCTATGTATGCTTATATCTATAATACTACGCAACGGATTTTAATGCGTTTTTTTTTTATTAGATAGAATGATTCTAAAGGAATGTTTAAATATAATAAATGCATAATATAGTAGAGAAACATTGATAATTGAAGAGGTTACTTGTGTAATTTCGTAAATAAACTCATTTTTTTGCGGTTACATCGCAAACGCTGGCTGAATAAAGACATTCTATAGTATATTTAGTATTAGCATTGCACCTGTGCGAAGCCGGGGTGGGTCGCTAGTATTCAAATAATCGCCCGCAACACCTGATAGATTTTTTTAGTTGAGGTAGCTTCCATTTCTGGGCCAGTGCCTTTCCCACCTAAGCACACTTGTTTGTACATCACTGCTGCTCAGCAAAATATCTGACAAAACAAACGCGCTGAAGATTTCCTAACAGTCTCTTAATAAAACACTTACAAAATCGTGGTTAAACATTTATAAATCAAACCACATATCTTAAAACCGTAAGTATTGGTATCATCGATCTGCAATTAATTAAGTGTAAAACACAGATAGGATATCTGTGTCCTTAGAGCGGGTTAACAACAAATAAGTACAGATGAAATCGTGCCTGCATCTACGTACTAACTATTGTGCAATCTATGGCCACAGTCCCTTCCTGAACGATCTGATCCAATACGCGAGAATGGGACTGAATGAGCGTTATCATTGTGTGGACATCCAAGAGAGGACCAGAAAATGTGTAAAAATTTAAACGCGGTATTAGTAGGTCACTTGGAAAGTGTACGGAGCAAGTGACCTTAGAAACGTAGAGCTGCAATACTATTTGGTATGTTCTTAAAAAATTCTGCCAAATTCTGTTAAAGAAAACGCGCTCTCACTGTCTAAGCCAAATATCTAAGTAATCTCCCGAATTCATAGTAATGTGGAATGGGATTCATGTGAAAATTTTATCGGTACCTATCAATATATTATCATATAACATTTAGTAAAGGCCTCTTCCGTTCAAAGCGATATTTGATACCTCGCTTCGCCTCGCGTCGTCTCTCGTCGCCCCAACTCACCTACCCTCTCTCACTCCACCCGACCTCACTCTATCTCACACTACCTCACCCCACCTCACCATAAAAGTAGTATTGTAGTAGTCGTCAATAAATGTTCGCAAATGATCGTTTCGTTTTAGTTACATAGTTGGTTGATGAATAGAACTTTTGGCCTAGCAAGAGTTCTTGTAAGGAAAGATAGAAATTTACTTTATTCATGCAACAAAGACTTTAGAAGTAAGGCCTAGATGTGACTTATACAGAAACCTTCTATAGGTATATTAGGTAGGACATGTACCAAAATTCTTACATTCCATTATTGCTCTAGTGCCTTGCTAACCGGATAAGCTTACAAAATTATAACAATGTTTTTTTTTCATTGTAATTTTATATGATTATTTTTATTTGTTACCTTTCGTTCCAAGTTACGCTTTTGGTTAAAAAGTCAGTTAAGAAATAGCAACAATTGTGAAGAATAAAAATATTTTATGGAAAATTAAGTCAGTTTTGTTTTGTTTTGGAATGAAATGATGTAATAATTGGTCTATCTAAAAATAATACCTTAAAACTACGAATAAATATATATTGCTTTAAAAGAACAAAATATATAGCGCGAAGAGCCGTATTGTACAGCAACATAGCACCCAAGTCGGCTTAAGTGGTAGCATGTCAAAGTCAAAGTCATAATCATTTATTCAATTTATGCGTCTACGACGCTCTTATGAAGATCAATTACAAATTTCAATATTGAAATATTCTACAATATACTGCCACGTTTAGCAACAAAATGTATAGAGCCACTGTGAGAAGAACGGGCAAGAAACTCGGCCATACTTCTCATTTTTCCATAGTTTAATAAACGCGCAATGTAATATTATACAGTAATAGTATACAGGTAATTCCTGCAACAAAAAAACACATGAAAGTAATCTTAAGACACATCCATACTAATCTTTCCCATCACAATTAAACATTTTTTTAAATACCCCATTAGGAGTCCTTAATTTGTAAACTGTTTAAATGCTTATCTCTCTCCTTTCCATTCATAAATACACCTTAAGGTCTTACAATAAGATTCAAATATGCTCAAAGTAAATATTTCTACTTTGTGAAACTCCAGATGAACTGGAGTTTTAAAAGCGGAGTAACAAACTTTTCTTTGGTCGTGCCAAATTACCTTAGCTCCGTAAAATTCTACGAAAATACATAGACAGTTTAGTAGTTACTTTCTCAAACTTACAACTTATTACTGTAACTATGGTTGAATCTGTAACTCTTCATTATATTTCAAAGGTCTTTCATATTAAGAGCGAAGTGTATAACTAAGAACGACTGTAAAATTGTGCTTTAGTTAATAATAAGCTTTAAAAACGTTTAAAGGTGTTAGGGGCGTAAAGAAAACCATAAAGATTGAAATGGCTCAGTTTTATTGACTTCTTTTCGCATCTGGAAATGAGTTGTCTTGTGGTAGCTAAGCTACAATGTAGTATTGTGGCTTCTTGTAATTTTATACTAAGATAAAATGTATGGATAGGTTTATAAGACGCCTTATTAATCTTTTCTGGATATCAATCTATACATGTTTTTTTTATTGAATTTCTGGGAATAGTCAGTTAAAGTCAAAATAATTTATTCAATTTAGCCGTCTACGACGCTCTCATGAAGGTCACTACAAATTTTAATATTGAAATATTCTACACTAGGTTATAGATTATGATGATAAAAAGTATTCCAGCGCCTCATCTATATACCTCCATTACCTCCATACCAATTATCATCAAATTTAGAAGTAGTAACAAACATACAAACACACTCCAAACGTTTGCCTTCATATATTAGTTTCATAAGGATCAATTTATTATAAAAACTAACGTGGTGTCCACTCATTTTAGTAAATTATTACTTAGTAATAATAATAATAGCTTAGCACTGAGCGAGACGTGAACGCGGGCGTCCCGACTCTCCTTAAAAAGACCACCGGATGTGGTTGAAACTATAGTCGGAGCTATAGTACCACCAACTTAACTGTGCAGTTTTCGAGGGCGCTACTGGTCATGGAAATCAACTACAAACTGTCACAATTTGAAGGAATGTTGTAGTTCTTTTTTCTGCCACCTGAACAGATAAGTTGGCGGGTCTGTATCTGACTTATTCACGTCAGTTATTCCGTATTATTTACTAAAAAGGCTCAATTTGTTACTACCAAATATGCATTAGAAATAAATTAAATATATTTTTTTGGGATTTATGATTAACTATTTTGGCGATAATGGCTTACACAGAAAGATATATAGATATGCTGTCGCGGGTTTTTTTGTTGGACAATTTAAGTTTAATATTTCCTTTTACATTATGTACGTGTGATACTTAAGGTTTTTGCAGCGCACACCAGAATAAATCGCATATGCCAGTTTTTTTCCAACTTAGGTAACACTTGAGCAATTCACACAATATCTTTATAAATTATAACCTATGTGTTATTCTAATGTGTAAGCTTTATTATTGTAAAGTTTCATTAAAACCCATTTAGTAGTTTTTGCGTGAACGAGTAACATACATCCATACCTACAAACTTTCGCGTTTATAATATTCTTCTCGCAGTGGCTCTTTACATTTTTTTTTAAATGTCATTGCGAGAATTACGGGCATGAAACTTGGTGCCATTCCTTTAAACGTCTTTTAACAATGTGTTACAAACTATGTATATAATAAAATTATTACAATAATTGTTTAAGTTACGTAGGCATTTTTGTCGTTTAAGTAATCACAAAGTAATTCTTAATCATGATGTTTCTCATGTGCAGCTTGAATTTTCCTTCTGTGAGCGTTGTAATTATCTTTGGGAACTAAACGAAAATATACGAGTGAAAGAATATATTATATTTAATAATAACAAATATTTTTAAAATATTTTAAGAAAACATCAAATTAATATTTTAATAAAACCGTGACGTGACGTCATAAACGCCACGCAGCCAAACCGGAAGAATTTAATCTTAAATATATTTTTAATTGTTTTATTAAAATATTAATTTGATGTTTTCTTAACATTTTTTAAAAATATTTGTTATTATTATATATGGATTTCCACAAAGTAACGCCTGAATTAATTCATTACATATTATATTGTTTGACATGATATTCAAAAGGGATGTACATTGTACATAGATCAACTTATTTTCATGGTGGAAGGGCATTTTGCGAATGCCCGCCTGGTTAGCGACCACCCTCAAGTAGCAAATCTGTCGCCAAGCACCTAACGGTGTTTTTCCAGAGCAGTCCTTGAGAGCCAGTAAAATTACAGGCACATAAGACTTAACAAATATGTCTCAAGGTGACGGGCGCAGTGCAATTCGTGACTTGTGACGAAATGCATATGTTATAGGCAGAGGTTAGTCCGCTTAACATCAGGTGGGCCTCGAGCTTGTTGGCACAATACCATAAAAAACGATACAAGGACAATTATTTAGTTACGCCTCTTACAGTAAATATTTTTTTACTTCATTATTTTAGATTACCACTTGGTAACCTAAAATTAATTAAAAGCAATGTCTATTGGCGACTATGAATATGTTCATACCTAATACTTAATTTTTATTTCCGTTTACAAAAATTTAAATAATTTTACTCTCTCATCTCATCAAGCTCCTGAAATAAATTCTGTTTTGTAATGCCTTCCTCTCGGCTCGGATTCGTTTATATCAAATTAACTCTGTAATAACGTAGATACGCGATACAGTTATCGCTATAAACGGCTGATTAGTCATTAGTACCAACATAATAATACTAATATGTGATTTTTTACGTGTTATTGGTGGTGTGAAATGACGTTTATGCAATCCAATTTAATATCGTCATGTCCGTATGTATGTCTGCCCGTCTTTCCGAGGTTTTGCTATGAGACTATTAGTTCTAGAAAGCGGTAATTTTGTAGGCGTGTATCAATTAAACCGACAATGTGGTAAAATAAAATTTTTGAATATTTTTTTTTAAGGTAGCTGAATCACTGAAAAGGGGACCTGAATTTAAAAAAAATTAAGTTTTCGTAATACTCAGGTAGAGAAAAAGTTTTTATGTAGGTATTAAACACATTTTATGGAATCTCACGATAGCTAAAACCACTTGTTCACGATTTCCTAGAGACCCACTTCACCTAAAATGTGAACTGGCTCTCTAAGACAGCTACTGGAACCAACCGTTAAGTGCTTGGCGACAGACTTTCTACCACCATGCAGTGAAACTGAAGCCTAGGCATACCTATGTATATATTCTGTGCCTCGGTGGAATTTGAGCCATGGACCTTTTGCGCATAGTAGTCCTCAACCATTGCCACTGTGCCAACACTTTTAATGTTATTGTGAAGGAACAAGCGCAAGGCCTACATGATGTTAAGCGGTATCCTCTGCCTATAACAGATGCAACTGCACTGCGCCCATCACCTTGAGACAAGTGTTGTTGTGTTAAGTCTAATTTTTGCCTGTTATTTCACTGGCTCTCAAGGACTGCTGCCGGAACACACCGTTAGGTGCTTGGCGACAGATTTTCTACTTGAGGGTGGTCGCTAGCCAGGCGGGCATTTGCAAAATGCCATTCCACCATGCAATCTGTTGCAAAAATTCGGAGTTTTCAGGCCATCAAGGCTGCAGTTAAAATTTTCATTGTCCTACATCTCCTTGAGCTCCTTCTGGTTGTGAAAGTCAAAACTTGGGGATATGATGGGATGCCACCACCCGTTGTTTCATTATTTGGGTAAAATCTATGTTACATATAAATTTCGATATAAAACAACAACCATTCGATAAATCGCGCGCTCAAAATCTTCCTATTGTTTTTAGATTCCCAAATTCCTTTATTTCTTTTTTTTTTAATATTGTTAGATTTGCAATAACGCCTGCTATGTGGATTACATTACAAAATCAAAAATATACGATAGGAAAAATTTTAGTCATGTGCGGGATTAGAACCCGCGTCCATCCACCCCTTGAGCCGGGGTATGCTCTAACCTATTGAGCTAACATGACATACTTGCATACTCCGGCTCAAGGGGTTTGGACGCGGGATCGAATCCCGCACATGACTTAAATTTCACCTATCGTATATTTGTGATTTTGTAATCCTTTAATTCTTGTATTTCTTGATTTTAGCAGTGTTCTATATTATTTTCTAGTGCAACAGTTGCAACAAACGCGACAGACGAGGCTTTTAACTCAATTAATAATGTAAAATTAAATAAATAAGCAACAAAAACATGAAACTTTATGTTTTGAGTTTATATACTTAGCATTTTAATTATTCTCAAACTAAATCTACCTGATTGTAGGAGTAGATTTCGAGGGTAAACCTCGGATTAACCTATTCCTGCTATATGCCAGGTTTATGACGTTTGAAATGAAATGAAATGAAATTTTATTAGCTTGTGATCCTAGGTTACAGGTTGTTGAAATATTATAAAAAAAGTATCACTAGGTTCCGCTTCAAAGCATACAAGCATGAGAGTAAAGAATACCATATTATCATAATAATCTAGACACTTAATTTTTTTTTTGTACATAAAACTGAAAGAAATATATAAACATATCAATTTTAGGCATATGCATGAGTTGCTTACTTACTAAATATTTTTATCATTTAAAAATTCGTCTATTGTATAATACGCCTTGGTCATTAGGAAATCAGAGAGATTCTTTTTAAAAGTGTGCAGATCGTTCGTATCACGGATTGTGATTGGTATTTTGTTAAAAACAATTGGTGCCATACGAAATATACTTTTTCTTAATAATGCCGTTTTTATTCTTGTGCCTAATTGGCGTAGATTTTTTTCACGTCTGCTACCAGGATCATATTTTTCAAAAAGATTTGTATTTGTCATTACAAAAACAGCAGTTTCAAATATATAGAGACATGGCAAGGTAAGCAGTTTTAGCTCAATGAAATATTCTTTGCAAGAATCGGTTTGCTGTAGATTACACATGGCTCTTATGCATCGTTTTTGCGCTTTGAAAACTGCAAGCTTTTCAGTTGAATTTCCCCAAAATATTACACCGTACCTTAATATGGAAACAACATAACCGTGATATGCAGTGAGTACGGTGGCTCGATTACAAACTTTACCAAGTTTATACAGCGCGTATGAATATTGACTAATTCGTTTTGTTATTATACTTATATGTGTTTTCCATGTCATTTTGTTATCTATATGTAAACCTAAGAATTTCGTTGATTCAACTTCGTCAATTATTTTACCGTTAAATTTCATGTCAATATTAAGCAGTTTGTCAGTTCTTTGTCTGAAATACATTACATTAGTTTTGTCCAAATTAATTATCAAATTGTTATTATCCAGCCAATTGATTACAGATGTCAGTGTTGTAATTACGTCATTAGTAAAATTGGTATCAATTTTTTTAGAGTCATTAAACAAAATAGTACTATCATCCGCAAAGAGGGTCATGGAATGTTGAGTTACTTGGGAGAGGTCATTAATATATACAAGAAAAAGCAGTGGTCCTAACACACTGCCTTGCGGCACTCCGTAACCAATTTCTCTAATTTCTGAAGAGTAGTTCTTTTCAGTTTTTGTTTTAACACAGATGCGGCTGACATAAGTTAACTGTTTTCTGTTACTTAAATATGACTCAATGAGTTGGTAGGCTGTACCTCTGACACCATATGAACTTAACTTAGAAAGAAGTATTTCATGGTGAACGTGGTCGAAAGCTTTAGTCATGTCCATAAATATTGCTGCTGTAGGCCTGCAATTATTCATGTTCATCAATACTTTAAAAAGAAAGTCATAAATAGCCATGTTAATATTTTTACTTCTTCGAAACCCATATTGATTTTTGACAAAAATGTTGTGGCCTTCAAAATATGAATTAAATTTTTGATATATTACTTTTTCAAATACCTTAGCAAAAATAGGAATAAGTGCTATCGGCCTATAATTTCCCATTAGCTCTTTGTGCCCTTTTTTATATAAAGGTTTAATTACGGACACCTTAAGCACACTGGGAAAAATGCAACTCTGCATACACAAGTTAATAATGTGACTAAGGACAGGTGAAATTACTTGAGACACATATTTTACAACTTTCGTCGTTACACCATCATAACCACAGCTGTTTGTATTATTCAAAGAATTAATTATTCTGCATAAATCCATGGGCACCGTAGGTGTCAAAAATATTGAATTTGATTTATCATACCGAATGGAATTTGAAGAATTATGTTTGTGATGTAATTTTATAATGTCAGCAAAGTAGTCATTGAATTTATTAGCTATTTGTTTTGGGTCTGTAATGATTTCATCGTCAATTTTGATTTGTGTTATATTTTGTCTAGGATTATTATTATTTATCTTATTTATGATTTTCCATGTGGCTTTTGATTTTGTTTTAGCAGTTTTTATAAAGTGGTCATTCATTGATTTTTGCGTTAAAAATATTACTTTTTTATATCTTTTTGAGTACTGTTTGAAAAGAGTTTTGTTCTGAACACTGGGGTTACGCCTATATCTCCAGAGCATTTCTCTCCTTTTCCTACAACATAATCGAACACCTTTCGTTATCCACTTTAAATTTTTCTTAGTAGTTATTTTAACCTTTATGTTTGGAAAACACAGATTATATAGCAGTAGAAATAAGTCACTAAACAGATTGAAAGCTTCCTCTGGATCATTAGTTTCATAAATCTCGTTAAAACTAAGCTGACCTAGATGTTCCCTAAACTTTTTCATGTTTTCAGTAGAATAATCTCGTCTTGTAATGTACCAAAATGTACATTTTGGTACATTACAAGACGAGATACATGTCTTTTTAACCGGTACTCGCAAAATTTGTGCTTTATGGTCTGAAAGTGCTAATTCGACTATTTCTCCTTTACAGCCACGTATATTATGTAGAAAATTATCAAGACAAGTTCCACTTTCAGGCCGTGTAATCTGTTTAAATTGAAATTTCATATTATTTGCTGATAAAATTGTGTCAAAATGTTTTGTTGAGTTGTTGATTTTTAACATGTCAATATTAAAGTCACCGCATATTACTGTCTTCGAATTAGATTTGATACATACTTGATTCAAAATTTCATTAAGGATTTCTAAAAATGCATCCTTATAAATTTTTTTTGATTTGGTGGGCCTATATAGACAAATTATATTAATTTTATGAGAAGTTAGCGTTATTGCTGCAACTTCAATCACACCGGGAACTGATTTTTTTACGATACTATTTATAACTGTAAACTCATATCCATTTCTTACTAAAATGCAGGCCCCTCCATTACGGCTTTTTCTGCAATAATATGAAGCAAGTTGAAAGTCTGGAATTTGCAGTATATCTACGTCATTTAAAGTCATATTATGTTCAGTAAGGCACAAAATGTCAATTTTTTTAACTTTTCTCATAAGTTCACTGAGACATACCGTTAACAAATCTGGTTTACTAATGAGACCAACAATATTCTGATGAAGAATGTAAATACAGTTATACACGAAATAAATTTTGATCATCATTACATTGTTTGACAGGGGTATCAACGTTCAATACAATATTGTTTTCGTCATATTCGTTACTAAGAGGACACACTAAGTCACATTCTGTGGTTTGAATGCTTTTGTCGACAAATAGTTTCAGAGGTCTACTTTCCATGCGTCGAATCCTATCTCTGAATACTTTTATTTTGTTTCTGTAGTCTGTATGCAGAACTTCTCTATGAAGCGCTCGACAAAGATGAAGTGTGAAGAGACGAGGATGTGGTATGTTCCTACTGTAATTCATGTCTAGGTAAATAGCATGGTTGTATTTGTCACAAATATTTCTAAGTTCGTAATTTAACTTCCTTTCATTCAGGTACCGATTACGTGGTATTTCCAAGATGATGACATTTGTATGGGTGGTTTGCGTTAGCCATATATTTAAATTTAATAGGGACTCAAAAGGATTAGAGTTGTTTGTGCCGCCTATGACAACTATAAAATCGTTTTTGGTATATGTAGATATGTCTAAACCTGTTACAAAAGTTATCTCACGAAGCGGAGCATTTGTGGCTAATATCAGGACCGTCCTCGGAGTTTACGCATAGGTTACTACGCGTTTATAAATATAGTAAATTGTGTTTTTCTTATATAGTGGAAAAGTTTACAGTTAAAATTTAAATTTAAAGTAATTTATATTTTTTTAATATTTTAGATCTTCAAATTTAATACTGTAATTTTTTTAATCAGTACAAATCCCAATTATAAGATTATATTGAATTATTCTTTTTACATCTTAATGTAACAGTACATGTCACCTTCGAACGTTACCTTTAGGCGTACCAATGTTTAAAAATGCTGGTTACAATGCCACTTGACATTTTATAGTTTATTGATTCGTATTTATTGTAATAAAAACGGCTACGCCAACTACATTTATCACACAATATTAAGCATAATTACATTAACAAATCTAGAAAATTACTAATGGAAACGATAAAGTTATTGCAATATGCAAAATATATACAAATATATTTATTATATTATATACTTAGCCCAAATATATTTCTAATTATTAATTCATATATTATACAATTATTTAAAAAAAAATATTAAATTGTTGATTAATTTAGATTCACAATATTTTCATAGCCTTGATTCTATCAAACAAATGCTTATTTAGCATAGTTTTTGAGGAACGGAAAATTATAGTATTGAATTTGTAAATATAAAAATCGGCCAGGAACCATCCAACGTATGTTAAGGCAGCTCTCTATAAGATTTAGACTCGGCGTGCTAACTCAAATACCTAACCAATATACATACAAGTCAGCTAGTGGCAAAGGGTAGCCTATCAGAAATAAGTTATGAAA
Organism: Plagodis pulveraria; assembly: GCA_963890685.1. Classification (NCBI taxonomy): domain Eukaryota; kingdom Metazoa; phylum Arthropoda; class Insecta; order Lepidoptera; family Geometridae; genus Plagodis; species Plagodis pulveraria. Next base: position 11,960,877 of record OY982971.1, read on the forward strand.
GTTTTAACTGTAATGCACAAGCGTACGATTTCTTCATGTATTATTTCTAGATGTACATTCTCTACAATATTAAAAAAGTTACCAATATATCCCTACTTTAGTTTTAGCACAGAATAAGGGTTTTAGTTAAAAGTATGCTCAAGAAATTTTGTATTACCTATGTACTATATATAAATGTTCCTTCAGACCAGCCAACTATGCATTTTTCTCTCATTGCCCAAGAAACGTATTGTGCATTTGTGACACTGCAATTCATCGCTAAATTGGCAAGCTCAGCATGCAGCTAGCGCTTGGCCGGGTGGCAGCTGCCAACTATTGGCATTGCTTACTGCTATGCTTGGCATATTTATGCTAAAAAGGTGCGCGGCACAGCGCACCACTCGACTCAATACTGAATGATGAGGGTCCAGATTAAAAGCGCTACCTCACAATTATTTCACCAATACAAAATCGGAACAAAGCTAAAAAGCCGCCTTCATTTCTTCCGACATAAGATCGTTGTCTTACTATATTTTTTATAGCGCTAGTGTAATTATAGCATTAGGAGTAGATTGCACGGACCGCTTTCCATAAAAACGTAGTTTTGTCATACTTTACATACCAAGTGTTCAAACTCGGTGAAATTTTATACGCATATGGCTGAGCTTAATATCTATGCTTCTGGTTCCCAGTTTTCGGTTTATTATTTATAATGTCTCTAAATTTCTATATAACAATTCCCATACAAAATCACACTTCGAATTATTTTTCAAAATTCTTAATTTTACGGAGATTTGGCAAATCAGAAGCATAGATATTAGGCATAAGGATATACTTGCAATGTGGCACCGAGTTTGAACACTTAGTATTTAAAATATGATGAAGCTACGTTTATATTGAAAGCGCTCCGTGAACTCCACTCTTATTTTTTGATGAAACTTAATACATAGGTTTCAGATCCCCATATAAATATACTTTTATTCCGATTTGGTCATGCCTGAGAGAGCGCAATATGATAAATGTACACGCGATCAAAGCCTCCGGTGGAAGCCAGTGTATAAATAAATAGGAACTCAAGTACTATTCGACTAAATAATAATGAATAAGAAATCTCGAAGTAGATAGCATCAGTGATTGATCAGTAATATACGATATTTACCTCCCTTACACACTTACCTAAGCACTAAAATTGTTAAGAAACGTACTCCCTACAGTGTAGGTACGTTTTGTAACAGCAAATATAAATATATATATTAATAATAAGTTAATTAGAATTGGAACAAATTCCATCAAGTCATATAGACATACTTATCAGCTGTAAAAATATCATTTTCATTCATAAAATAAATCAAGTAAATTGTTGTTACTGCAACTTAACAAAAACTTAAAAAGAAGATTAACACATACAAATTAAAAGCTACTTCACAAATTAAACTTGAAAATAATGTAGGTACAATGCGATTAAAATAAGAATAGGATCGGCCTAGCGCATTGTAATAAGCTGCCTTCTTTTTTCAAGAAAGAGGCAACATTTAATCACTTTTAATAGTAGGACAAAATACTTCTAATATACTATGTATATACTTCTGCAATAAAATAAATTGATTTGAATATATATATATATATATATATATATATATATATATATATATATAGACTTGAATATACCTATATATATATAGGTATATTCAGGTCGCAGGGTGAATGAATTTCCAATTATGCAATGTATTAAATTAAAACAAATGGCGAATTCTATGAAACTGTACTGAACTGCTGATTTCATTTGCAGTTCTTTGCCAGAATTACTTCTGCAATCTGCAATAAAATAAATTGATCTGGGTATTTTGTCCCACTATTGAAAGTAAAATGTTGGCCTCTTTCTTGAAAAAAGAAGGCAGCTTATTACCTATATTATTTTCAAGTTTAATTTGTGAAGTAGCTTTTAATTTGTATGTGTTTTATGTTAATCTTCTTCTATTGCAATAACTACAATTTATTTTATGAATGAAAATGATATTTTTATAGCTGATAAGTATGTCTATATTACTTGGTGGAATTTGTTCCAATTCTAATTAACTAAAGAAAACTTATAACTACTAACAACTTCAAACCTATTATAAATTTTATAGAATCAAGAACATATTTTAATAATTTTAATCAATCAAGGTGCAACCAGTCTTATTTTGTACCAATGACTCTCAAACTTAGGAGTGAATGGGATTAAAATTAGCTTATGTCATAATCCAGGACCCAGAAATATATGTATGTACAGTAGCCTGCAATAAGAAGTATACACATTGTAATTTTCAAAATAGTGGCAAAGAGTTCTGTTTTTTCTATCTAATCAGAAGTATCTCAAAATCAAAGAAGAAGTTGAATATTTTTACTCATGTTAATGTTAACTTCGATCATTAATAACTAGGCGACATCACATTACTTTGAAAATTACGAAGTGTATACTTCTTATTGCAGGCGACTGTATATAGATAGATAGATAACACTTTATGGACACAATAAGAATTTACAAACTTAAAAAACATAATTAGTTTTTGAATTGAAATTCTCGTGAGTTTCACACATATTTAAATATTATAAATTAAACCGGCTAAAAGCGAGTGCCCGCCGGGAGCTCGCAGACGCAGCTGCGCACTCGCCCTGATGATGAGCATCTGATATGCTCGAAACCCGGGTCAACATATTCGATCCTCAACGTGAGTGTTTTTTGCCGGTTTAATTTATAATATTTAAAAACATAATTAGTAAAAGTAGATGTGACAAAGGGCGGTCTTATCGCTGAGAGCGATCTCTTCCAGACAACCCGTTACCAAAGTATTATTATGGTTTGATATGGACGAAGGTATATCTATTACAATGCTAATAAAAGTACAAAATAAATAATAATATCCATATATACATAACTGAAATATGCGTAGGTTCATCAAAATCCGCGCAGCCATTAACATCGCTCTATCACATTTATTGTATTCTTGTGATGGTTTCGATGATTGTAGAAGGAACACCATACATTTTTAGCTTTTGACCTCTGTTTTCCATGGGGTGCTGGACTACACCCCGATACATACACCCCTTGTGAGTCGTAAGAGACGACGAAAGGAAATAAATACCAGAAGGTGGGCAGTAGCCCCTTCTGAAGAACTGACAGCTTACAATGCGAACTCCATGAGGGACCTACTGAACAAGTTTTGTCTTCTTTATAAATCTACGGTTAACTAAATCACTTTCCGTTGATCTTAAATTAAACTGATAACATTACTTCAAAAGTTTACCAGTAAAATATGTACTTAAGGAAGCTTTTATCGCAAGGTTATTGGAACTATTTGGAACTAACAAGTGCACGCTCAAGAAGGACTTATGATGAGGGTGACATACTGATAATGTTTGTCAAAAATCATTAATAGGTCTACTCCAGATGTAAGTAAGAAAACATTTTAATGTGCATAATGATAACGTACTGTACTGTATCAGCCAGATAATCTACTGCAGAACAGCCTCCCCCAATATGGGGGGGTTTGCCATAATCCCCACGCTTGGCAGGCGGGATCGCAGTGTGAGATATCAGTTCCTCAGAAAGTGCTGCTGCCCACCTTCTGGTGTGTTACCCTTCGTCGCCTCTTACGACACCCACGTGTAGAGATGAGGGGGTGACATTCTAGGCCGGCACCCCACGGGCATGATAACGTACACTGAGAAAAATCTAAAGTCAAAAGCGCCCTAATGACGGCCAATTTATATGGTATGAAGGCAAAAATCCGACCAAACGTAAATACGTACAAAAACGCCTTCCAACTAGAAGGCGTTAAACGAGGTCAGTGAATTCGAATGTTTCTTTTCGTCTTCATTTAAGGTGTATTTTGTGGTCTTTCTTAAATATTGACTTTTCGATGAGGCTGATTAAGTCGTACGTTATAGTGATAATCACCGTATATAACCGCCGTAAAAGTAAGGTGTATTTTATGGTCAATACTGCAATTATTATCGTATGACAAGTTCAATTCTGAAAATACTTTACGGAAGGCTTTTTTTGACGGTTGTGTTTATTATAAAACATAATACATTTTTATTGATTTCGCTTTGCGTGGTGAAAATCATCTTAAGAGTTGTGAATTCACCTTGCGTAGTTACAATTCAACGGTAAAAGGTCAAATTTGATTTAAGCTCCAAAGTAGTTTTTCTCAGTGTAGCGGCTTGAAATTTCTAAACATTAAGAAAACTACAAGCGTATTAAATTCCTGTTAATTATGTACATATTTGTTTACTATAATATATGCAGGTGTAATATCTACATTATTACCCAACATATAATATTTAAGTACATATATTATGTACCTATAGGTACGTACAACTCAATGTTTCGAAGTCTATAGTTAGCTATAGCAATGATCCACAATTATGAAATAGTTATGCTTTTTTCTCATATAATATAATGAACAAAAAATGTAGAGGTTAGATTACAACACCAGCTAGAAAATATTTTACTCGCTGCTTATCACGGATTAAAGCAGTGTCCAACATTTTATCGAGCTACAAAAGCCAGCTACTGGATACGATCATTTTAAATGATTAATTGGCCGCTCCATCACCGACCGACTCGTCAAAATGAACTTATTTGTCAAACTTAGATCATTCTGCCACGATAAAGAAAACAGGAAATTGAAATTTGTATCACTGGCCGAAAATCTCTCGCCGGCCATCTTGGATGCTAATCGTCGCGCGTCGTGATTTGAATGTGGAACTTGGTAAAATGGCTTTTTAGCTGTTTTCTTTCTTTTTGTGTGGCACAGTTGATGGATACCTTGTTGGGTGACAGGTATTGACTCAGACTGAAAGTTAATGGTGACATGTTTTTATTTAAATACATTGAATTCAGCGTTATGTTGTAAAACTATATGCGATTGTAAGTCTATCTGTTATTTAGGAAGAATTTTCGTAGCTTTTGTGTGTGTTTTATGTTAATCTTCGTCTATTGCAATAACAACCATTTACTTGATGTACACTAATATTATAAAGAGGAAACATTTGTATTTTTGTATCCAACTAATAAAATTAAAAACTACTGGACCGATATGGATGAAATTTGATATGGAAATAATTTGAGACCCGGGAAAGGACAAAGGATATGTTTTATCCAACTGAGCAAAAAGAGGTTAATGGTTTTGCGCGATAACCGACATACACGCGTACGGAGCCGCGGCCGGAAAGCTAGTTTTTTGTATGAAAAGACATCGTTTTATCTTTTTACAGCTGATAAGTATGATTGAACGATTTAATGTAATCTGTGACCATAACGGAATACGAATTTCAACTAGTCTATAAAGGTACCTTATGTTGTCCCGTATTGTTTGTGTTTGTAACGTTTCTTTTTCTTTCTTTTTTCTTTGCCCACTACACATACATGTTCACCTCTTCCTAAGCAGTTAACTTTATCTCAAGGACTTTCTCAAACTCAAACTCAACTTTCTTCCAGTTACCACCAAAATTGCTCTAGTTCAATCTCTCTTACTCCCAATTCTCGATTATGCTGATGTCTGCTATCCAGATCTTACGGAGGATCAGCTAGATAAGCTTGAGCGTCTACAAAATTTCTGCATTAGATTTATATTTGGTTTGCGCAAATATGATCACATCTCTGAATTTCGATCAAAGCTCAAGTGGCTTCCTATACGTCTTCGCCGGAATGCTCACATACTCTCTCTTGTTTACAATATTTTGTTCAATCCATTGACCCCGCGCTATCTTAAGGAACGTTTTAATTTCCTTCACACTGCTAATACTCTCAATCTTAGGTCATCAGATAACCTTTCTCTCTGTATGCCTCAACATGGCACAATATTCTACGATCGATCTTTTCTAGTCAAAGCTGTCCGCCTGTGGAATGCACTACCGGTTTCTATCAGGCGAGCACAGTCACTGTCCATTTTTAAAACTCATGTCAAGAATTTTTTCTTGTCTAATTAGTAAATTCAAACTGTTAGAACTGTTTCATTAAAAACTACCTATCACATCCGCTTCCTCATCTTATATATGTTAGTTATATGACTGTATTTATATATTAAATTATATATATACTTTATATATATATATATATATATATATAATATTATTTATATACTTGTATTATATATTTGTGTGAATATATTATGTAATATTAATATGTATTAGTATAATAATAAATATATTGTAGGTATTACTAGATTTTAAATTATGTGTTTTGGATTATAACGTAGACTAATTTTCTTTATCTCGATGATTGTTTAGTTATGTTTCTTATGTACACCCCCGACATTGTTCCTGTATTTCCTCTCCATACAAAGGTTGCCTGGAAGAGATCGCTATTAGTGATAAGGCCGCCCATTGTGACACTTTATTCAAAATTTTATTTAAGATTTATTTTGTATTTTATTGGTGTAACAATAAAGAATTATCTATCTATCTATCTATCTACTTCCGAGACACGCTGTTCGGTGTTAATTTTTGTATTTTAAACTACTTGGTTAGTTAACCACAGGAACATTCGCAAAATTCCCGACCACCGTGCGCTAAATAAAGCACAAGCCGCTTGGTATTCGAACTACAAGGACTCAATCATTTCTTATTCAATAAAAATCGCTGACCTTGCAATCCCGCTACTTCCAGCAGATTCCTTTCAACTGTGGTAACCTTTGCTTCCTCACGAAGCTAAGCCGCGGTTAATTTTATTAGTTAATGAGAGGTTTCGGAATATTATAAATCTATTTGTGCGCAGGTTGCGGCGATCAAATTTAATGTGCTGCACATAGGAACGCACCCACGCTTCGCCCACGGTGGTACGGTGACCAGAAATTATGTTGATAAATTAAAGTAAACGAAGTAAAAGTAAAAATTAAAGTAAATGTTATATTGAACATATATTATTACCTTCATGTATAGTTATTTTTTTATATATATTATAACAAGCATTTAAGCATTATGTCATATCATTTGTAGCAATGATAGCCGAGCGGTAATAGCTATGGACTGCCATGCCGCAGGTCAATGGTACGATTCCCATCGCCGCGCCGGCTTGAGCTTCACCGCATGGTGAAGAGCATTCTGCGAATTCTCGACTGGCTAGCTACCAGAGTTAGCGTACCACTGGTCAGTTTCTTTCCTCAAGTTGAAAATATTTCGCCAAGCACATAACAGTGTGTTACGGCAGCAGTCATTGAGAGCCAGTAAAATTACTGGCGCATACACTTAAAAATTGTATGTGTCAGGGTGACGGGCGCAGCGCAGTTTGTCTCTTGTAACCTATAACAGATGCATTTGCATTTATTATGAGATGAGAAAGATAAAATTAAATATTGACCAAAAAAATTGCAAGCTACATGCTCCACTCGGAACTGACAAATAATTTGAGAAAGTCGCGTTGACGCACATTGAATCCAAGCTTTTTGTTTCAATACGAGTATGTCTATAGTTATTATGAATCTGTCCTGCTTAATCCGGAACCATGTCTCCTCTACGACGTAAGCACGATTTTTCCTACGGATCAACTGAACGATCTCGAACAAGCAGAACTCTTCAATACTAGATGCCTTGTGCAATACAACACGCAAATGAATTTATTGTAACTAGAGACCTGCCGTGACTTTATCCGCAGGGGATTTGGTTGTAGACCTCACGTGGGAATGTCCCTTGCTATAGACAAACAGACGGATAGATAATCTAACAAACCAGCTTTTGTATATATTCCTAAAATCATGTGCCGCTATTCAAATATCCCAAATAAAATGTAAATAATGCGTTGCTAGGATGTCATGAAATTGATGCGGGGAATAGGTACAAATAGATATTCAGTCAGATATGACTGAATATCTATTTGTACCTATTCCCCGCAATCTCATGTGTAAACCAAATAAACCATCACTATACCTATATTACCGTTAACCCGTGGGGTGCCGGGTTAGAATTGCACCTCCCCATATCATCCCGTGGGTGTCGTAAGAGGCGACTAAGGGAATTATACTGGAAGGTGGGCAGCAGCGCCTTCTAAAGAACTACTATCTTACACTGCGATCCCCAAGCCGCCTGCCAAGCGTGGGGATTATGGCAAATACCCCCTTTAATAGGGGAGGCTGTGTTCAGCAGTGGACGATCCGGCTGATACAGGTACAGGTATACCTATATTGGTATATTACAACCTATATTTTCCCGTGGGGCGCCGGGCTAGAATTTCACCCCATACACTATTAGGTGCACAAAAAAATCTACTTGAAGGTGATAACTAGCCAGGTAGCATTCGCAAAATGCCTTACCACCTACTTAAAGTAAAGTAAGTACTGGCCTTTTTATCACACATAATATGCGGAAATTAGAGATGCATGACTAGTTTATTTTTAGAATAAAAATGGTCTAAAATTGTCAACTTTGACGGCCCTCCACTTAAGTATTTATTTCTTTAGAAAAAAAAACCGTTCCACTGCAATTTGGACTCTCATATCGAGGGTTCTGTAATTTAAGAATTTACCAAAAATGTCTGGTTTGTAACTTCGAGCTGGGGACTAGATCCGTGACGTACGGAGGGATGAACATAGAGACAGACAGTGGACTCTTATTTGGACAGTGGGTTCCATTTTGCCCTTTGGGTAAGGAATTCTAAAAATGATGTACCTGAACAAAAAAGTGATAACTCTGGCCTATCTCTCTATCGAGACTGAAAGGTAAACCTTTCAGTCTCGATACAGTTATGGGCCAGAGTTCACATGAAACTAATATTTGGTCCCAGTTCATTCCCCCAGCCCGCACACACGGCGCTGGCGCACGGTGCATCGCACAGCGCCATCTCTCGGCGGGCGGGGCGCGTCACGCGCGGTGACGTCATCCAGCGCTGATTGAGCGATGAACCCGCGATCATTGCGCTGTGTTATTAGAGCCGAGGATTATCCATTCACAATTTATATACAGCATGATCATATTTTTAAACATACCTAACTTCGTTAAAACTATAGTGAAATAAAGTGCCTGTTAAAAGTCAAATCACTTGGAACGACAGAAACTATTTTACTTGTAAAAATAGTTTCTGTGTATAAATTAATTAAAAAAGTAAAAAGCTCGACTGCAAATTATTTGTCTAAGTTAAGCGTTTTACCGTTTCATTGAAATTTAAACTGCAAGTTATATATATTTATGGAATCATCTTAAAGCCCTGCATTTTGATACTACATTTGATAGGGTTAAAAAGTTGTTTTTTCTATATTTAAAGCGTCCAAATCCTTGTCGTCCGCTATCTTGATTTTTATGTGACTAGTGTCAACTGTCAGTGACATGTGACTTGTACCATCGAGACGAATCTAACTATCTCATAAGTACATTAAAATCAGAAAAAAAATATTTGAAGTTATGTTGGAATAAAGAAACTCACAAACATACATACCTACATACATGAACCCTTAAAACATAACGCTCCTTTTTTGGGCAGTCGTGTAAACATTAAAAATATCCAAATTGAAATTAGCACAAGAGTTAGTGTAAAGAGAATGTTTCGAGGTGTAACCTTCACTAGGAATTTAAATAAATAATATAGTCAATATACAGGGTTATTGGTAAAATGCTAACAACCTCTTAAGCTTAGCTTCTGCTAGTCCTAAGAAACATTTTGAGATAAATCTCTTTTTGTTTGAAATATTTTATTTTTATTTTAATGTTATTAATTTAGTGTTTTAATCCCTACGCCGAGCCAAGAGCGCCCGCCGCGGTAACACTGGGCCGCACCGTGATCCCTTTGAATAGAGTTTTCAATATTTACAACGAGGAAAGTAATAAATATGAAATAATACATTATAGGCACAAGAGACTTTGACATTAGGTGGTACTCGTGCTTATTCAATGAAGAACATATAAAAAAACCCAAAATAAAATTCAAAAAAGTAATTTAAAATAACTTATATTTTCAATACAAAAAACAACCATCTCAAAATGTTTCTTAAGACTAGCAGAAGTCAACCCTAAGAGGTTGTTAGCATTTTACCAATAACCCTGTATAGTACCACCAACTTAACTGTGCAGTTTTCGAGGGCGCTACTGGTCATGGAAATCAACTACAAACTGTCACAATTTGAAGGAATGTTGTAGTTCTTTTTTTTGCCGCCTGAACAGATAAGTTGGTGGGACTGTATAGTTTGTGAAAATCCACGAACCTTACCCTTTTTGTGCAAGCTCTACCCTCTACATTTAATTTACCTATGCTGTTGTGGGATCGGAATGTACAATATATAAAAATATATATAGAGTAGTAATGTTGTAAGGTGCTCCAGTTTGAATTACCTCGTCATGAATGGTAGGTACACCTATATACCTACATACCTATGACCTATGAGTGTTTCTAAAATGTAAAGGTAGGTAGTATAGCTGCTTGCCTCGTAATACAATAGCATGAGCATCACGTACAAGCTACTCGTACGAAGTCCGGTTTAAATTCCTGGATCGGACATTTCGTATCATAGGTTTTTCTACATTAAATTCTCAGAAGCAGTTATAGAAGTATGCAATTTAAAATATGGCAATAGACAGGTACGCCCCCTAATATATGAAAAATTTACAAAATATAACAGCTTCAATAATAGCTAAAGAAAGGTGTATAACACAAAGAATATATTATAAGATTTTTATGGAAGATAAATTTAAATATCTGGTCTTAAATCGCGGCTACTTCTAGGTGTTGTCATATCATTGACATATCACCGTAAAGTGACCGCAGTATGAGAAAAAGATGAACACGTAATCGCGCGTTCTGCATTCCTTTTTAAATACTTTCAACACGCAGCCGATCTACCAAATTTTATTTCACACAACATTTTCGTTCGATCTCTTTTGGTGTGTGATATGATATAGGATACGAGTATAGGAACAATATTCATGTTCTTAATACAAATAGCATGACTGCCCACTATTAGAGCACATGAATAAATAACCGTATATTTATTCATATGATTAAAGCCTCTTCGAGAAAAAAACTACGCACAATTATTAAAGAAACCACCGTTATTCTGATCTTGGGAATGAAATAATACATTGCTCATCTGCGCCAAAAATTTACTTTTGCCGTGTGTACGATTCTATACGGGAAAATAAAAGACCTATTTTGACTGCAACTAACATTTAGCAATTTGTATTAAACATAGTAAATATTCTGCGTGCCATGTTCCCTTGTTTTAACTTTTCTTTGTTTCTTTTCTTAGAAAAAAATCGTTAGTGGACAGTATCATTTTACGGACTTAGTGATAAAACTTTCTTTATTTTTTTGACATTAGGAAAATAGGTTACATCCTACAAATTTATTTTAACCAACGCGTTTTTCTTCCCGCGTTGACATGGATTTTCTTAACTTATTTCCCTCCCGCATGTTCTTACTATAGAAGTGACGTCTTTTCTACGTCATTTAAAAATAGCAATGAACTACTTTCCGTGCAGTTATAGTTATGAAATATGTTTCTTAGCACATTTCTGCATAGTATTTAAAGGAAAGGAAAGCCACAAAGATACCGCAAGCCTTACGCCGCAAACCTTCCGAGCAGAGAATGGAAATCCTGCTTCTCACTACTCTTGAAGAAAGGAGGTTACGTGGTCATCTCGTATAAACTTTCAAAATCCTCAATGTATTATCAACAACCTCCTTGAAATACATAATCTGTTTGTGAGACTTCCGTGACAAAGAAGTCAGAGGGCAGAACCAGCAAATTCAGCGTGTACATGCTAACACAAACACTGCTCACTATATTCTCAGCAACAGAATTGTTCACAACTGGAACAGGTTGGATGAGGAGGTTGTCTCTGCTACATCTGTGAACGCATTTAAGAACCAGCTGGATGGCTGGTTGCGTAAAACCAAAAAATCTCTTACCAACTTGTTACCAGTGCTAACTAACAAATGTGTGGACACTACAAAAAAATATTTCGACACAGTATGATATAGGCACATCAGCTTAACGCTGCTACCCTATAATCGAATAAATAAATATTTGAAACACCCTGTTCACTTGAAGCCGTTACAGCATCGTTCGCGAGCATTTAATAATAACGAAGAAAGGCTCCAAATCTCCGATCGAAAGCATACAGTGGGAGTGTTCGCGGCCGTAATGCGGCTAGCTGGGATATATGCAACAAGTATTGATGTTTTCATAATAAATAATTTAACGTGCATTAAGTTTTTGAAGCTGTTGTTTTATGCACAAAATATTGTTACCTTTTTATTACATAATAGAGTAAGTTTAATTTTAATATTCTTAGGTTTGCAATAACGCCTGCTATTCGGATTACATGACAATCACATCCCGCACAAGACTTAAATTTTTCCTATCGTATATTTGTAAGTTTAATTTGTCTATGGCTTCTTTGTTTTAGAAGGTTTAGTTTTTTGAAGCAATGACCCAGTAGTAATCGCTATGGACTGCCACGCAGTACGTTCATGGTTGCCACCACGGGTTTCAACGCATGGTGGTATGGCACTGAGCGTATGCCCGCCTGGATATCTCATCATCCATCATCACATCAACCTGAACGTCTACTGTTGTACAAGGTCTCCCTTATTGGGGGTACTTTCCGTAATCCCCTCGCTTAGTAGGTGTCTTGGGGATCGTAGTAGAAGTTGTCAGTTCTTCAGAAGGCGTTGCTTCCCATGCATTTTCCGTTATATTAGGTACCCTCAGTTACCTCTTACGACAGAGCTTCGCAAGAAACGATTTAGAATTTCAGAAGGAGAATTTTAGTGGTAGATACGACTCAATCTGCCAATATGTTCAAAATATATTGCGTGATAATGCCTTGTTCAATAAGCGCCCATGCAAAAATACCTCTGCCCCGTCTTTATTGAATAATTCGAGATTAAAAGATACGCGCCCATACAAATTAATGTTCTCGACCTGGTATTAATATAATTAGTTGTAATTATAATGTGGCTTATTGCTCTTTTATGGTTGGAGAATGCAGATTCGGTGGGATTTTACCTCGGATTTTAAAGGTTTAGATCCATACAGTGCAGAAATCTATCGCAGATTTCTTTTATCTGTATTAGGAACTAACTATACGTTAAACTATAGCAGACGTAATTAATTGGACGGAAAATAATAATTTAAATATAAAGCTTAATAAAACTAATATTATGCAGCTGGCTTTATATAATTACATTCCATTCAATCTTGACATATCATTTAAAGATCTAAAAGTAAATGAGATACCTACGGTCTTTCAAATTCTAGGGATATTTTAGATACACAACTAAACTGAAAAGATTATGTCACAGCTGTATGTCGAAAACTACGTATCTTCCTAATATAGAACTCAAAATGTACATCCATTATTGTATTCTTGCAAAGAAATTATTTGATTTGATTGATTTTATACCATACAAACTTATCATCTTCGCAATCATAGGCTTCAGTTTGTATAAATTTATTGAATTTGATCATAGCAACCGTCGTGCAGTAAGTAGCTCGCTAGCTAGATAAGCTCGCTACCTTTTGGAGTATAAATATTGTCAAGATGTAAAGAGCCATGTTTTGCACACATTATGACACTTACATAGCTGACCGATTTGCAGGTAGTATTATTTACGTGCAGGCTGCATTCCAAAATAGATCGTTTTATTGGGCTTTGTGGTACAGTTTTAGTCTGACGATAGTTCTAATCGATCATTAGGTACTAGTTACTAAGACCTAAGAGTAGGATTCAAAGTCTTTTTAGTCTCGATCGGGTATACTATCTTTTTTTATACCTGATAGGTTAGCCTTTGACCACTATCGTGGATGTGGTTTAAAATGTTGTTCAGGCTAACCTATCATTACTGGCTATCAAGTACAGCTGCCGGAACACATCGTTAGGTGCTTGGCGACAGATTTTCTACTGGAGGGTGGTAGCTAGCCAGGTGGGCATTAGCAAAATGATATGACGTGCCACCATGCTATAACGACTGCCATCCTAAAACATGAACCGGGTCTGACGGCACAGAAGCGCTTAGTAGTAATCCTCTAGCTGTCAGCGATCCAAGTCATTACCACGGTCATAGAGAAATGATTTCTCTATGCCACGGTGGACGTTTCTTAACTTAGGGTGCGTACCATTTGGAGTTAAATTCGGGGATAACAGTAACAAACGATCACAGTGATCACAACCATAGACGCAAAATGTGGTCAAAATTATCGAAAATAACGAAATTGGCGTCAAATGGAATACGACTTAGCAGATCGGTAGTAATTAGATTTCCGTAGTAAAATTCAGTGACCACAACAACGTGCGAGCCGAGCGAGCGAAGCGAGCGTGCAGCGGCAGCGGCCGGCGAAGCGCCACAAGTATTTAATTTTGGTGATCATAAACTACTTTTGGGTGATTATTTACTACTTTTGAGTTCACAATGATTTATTTGGAGTCATTTTGCTTAAATAGATAAAGTTAATTATTCCGTATGTAATGGAGAAAAAACGAAAAAAAATTCTTCCCCGGATCACTTGTTTGGGAGATACACTAAAAAAAAATTCAAACTATTATTTTACCACTTTGTCGGCGTGTTTGTTTAAGTTTACATAGCCTTACAAAATTGAAGCTTTCTAGTACAAACGGTCTCTTAGCAAAATCTCGGACAGTGAGACGGACATGACGAAACTATAAGGGTTCCTTGTCAGGACTACGGAACCCTAAAAAATATACCTATTTTCTTTAGAAATGTCCTCCTAGAGATCAGATAAATAAAAAAAATCAGATGGAGCTCCGCGCACGATTCGAGTGAAGCCAAGAAAAACCATGCTCATTCCGTGGAGCGTGATACAAGTTAAGTCAAGAAAACCCATGCTCCTGTCATATTATCCTTTCAACAGTAAGGCGAATCGGTGGAGCGTGAAAGGGGCTACTGTCCCTTATAGAAGCATGGTTTTTCTTTGCTTCGCTTGGCTAGCTTGCTAGAAAATCTGTCTCCAAGCACCTAACACTGTGTTTTGCAGCAGTCCGTGAGAGCCAATAAGTAACTATGTATTAACAGTCAAATGAGCACCCGAACGGTATTTCTCAGGGTAATAGGCGAAGAGCAGGTCTTCACTTATGACGAAATGGATCTTGTTGGCGCCACAATGTGATGATGCCAACTTTGTAAGCGGGGGCGGTTATGGGAAATTGAGAAGGTCTTTCTCAATGGTCCAGGTTCCTAAGAATCTGGTGCGTGGAGTCAAGAAAGGAAATCATGAGACTCCGGCGGGTGTGGACTGTATTTGGGAAAAGCCTTTCGATAGGGCTGGTTCGCGGTGCGGCGACAGAATAGAGGGTAGACCGGTTGGCAGCTAAACGAGAAAGTTACAGGGTTACAGGAAAATAGGACATACACGCCTACCTTGTCTCTTTTTGCCTGCTTCTCCGTTGCTTGTGTGGATCTGGTATAGGCTTCTACAGCTTCCTGGTTCCTTGTCTGGCCAAAAGCGCACGCCGGCAATGTGCTTGCCTGGGCGCGGAGCTTCCTTAGCGAACACTTCACGAAACACTCACGTTTGTGTTCACCTTTGATACTTATTTTCAGTATTGCTGTCTATATAAACGTTAAATTGTAAAACTTATCAAGTAACAGTTTCTCTGCCGTACTTTCTGCGGTTAGTAGTTGCCTCGAAGGGATTTGACAACGTACTGATGCAATGGATGCATCTCGTCATATATGAGAGGCAAATATGCAGTAGGCGTGCGTGGGAAAGGGATAATACATAGAAGTGAGGGTTGTACGGATACTGATACGGATATAACTGTCAACACGATAAAACAAAAGACAGAGAACTGTGGTAGGATGATAATGCGCGCGAAATATGAATAATATTAAATGGTTTGGCGGCAACAGATCTGTTATAAGCAGGTTGGCCTCGAGTACACACTCGTCCTTCACACATTTCACAATACCATAATAGTACATTGTACATCGAGGGGAGAAAACCATCTATTTCTGTTCGAGAGTTTGTTTAAGCCCGACGCGTAGCGGAGGGCTTAAAGGCAACTCGAGAACAGAAATAGAACTTTCTCCCGAGTGATACATAGTGCTTTATACTAATCCTACGTGGAAAATAAAATCATTATACGTTTTCTCGTACTTACCTCGAGACTTCTCAGGCAGTAAGTTCTTTATGACTTCTTGAGCTGCATTTCTTATTTCTGGTGGCGTCATCATTATAAGATCGTCACTTTCACTATCAGATGACATTTTGGACAATTATTCAGAATAGTTAAAAGCGTACTGTTAAATATCAATTTAATAAAAAACAAAATTTAACCAAACATAACAAATTGCCGCGCTTTTTTTCTCGTAGTGCAAAAAAAGGTTGCCAGCCTCCTTTCATTGAAAATCGAGTACAAATAAAAATCACACCTCTTTTTTCTAATTATTTGATATACCTAAAACCTTTTTGAGATTGAATTTTTTTATGTAAGCAGCTAAAAACAAAAGAACATTACCAGGGCAGGTATGGATTTTCATACAACATTCCTTCACTGCTACGGAGTGAAGGAATGAAAATCCATGTAACTTTCCAAGCCGTACATTTATAAGGGAGAAATGATAAACTTTATAACATGTTTTTCAACTAGTAATGAGACCTTTTCTGAGTGGGTGTGGTATAAAAAAACAAGACAGTTGGGTTAGCTAACTACGGCATCGTCAACATGCTTTTAAAGCTAATTGCAAAATTGTTTGTAGATTAATTCACGTTGCATAAATAGACTAGTAATTTTTCCGTCGGCGTTTTTGTTGACGCTTTTGGCTACTGCACGTAGCGCTATTCATATAAACGTAGTTTCTTTAATACACCAAGTGTTCAAACTCTGTGAAATTGTACATGCATATCTCTGAGCCTAATATTTATGATTCTGGTTTGCCGGCCGTGCAATTTATCGTTTAATTTACCCCTAAATCTAAACAGAAGAATTCCCATAGGTACTAAACGATTTTTTTTAACGTTTGAAAATACTTAAATTTACGGCAAACTAGCAAACCAGGACCATAAACATTAGGCTCAAAGACAAGCATTCGCAATATCACCGAGTTTGAACACAATAGGTATTTGAAATATCGCGAAACTATGTTTGTATAGTAAGCGCTTCAAAGACAACCCTAAGACTAGCCCTAAGGCTGTACTGTGCTGCAGCAGCCGGATTGTCCACTGCTGAACACAGCCTCCCCCATTATGGGAGGGTTTGCCATAATCCCTACGCTTGGCAGGTGTCTTGGAGATCGCAGTGTGAGATATCAGTTCCTCAGAAAGCGCTTCTGCCCACCTGGTGTTTTCGTCTTACGAGACCCACGGGTAGAGAGATGGGAGGGTGACATTCTAGCCCGGCACCCCACGGGCATTAAGACACGACAAGGAAATTATTTTTTATTCTTCACATTTCTAATAGGTGATAGGTACCTTCCCCTCGTGTGTTCCTGAACTACCGTGGCAGGGGAGGAAGTAACCATGGGAACATGAGTGGGTCATGTCATGACGGTGAAGGTGTGGCAGCTTCTATGGGTTTTGTTCCGTTTTAAGGACTGTTGCAATGCGGAACCCTAAAAGAGTGAAGCACGACTCGCACTTGGTTAGTAATTGCCAGCCTGTCCCACTGCAGCAGTAGGTTATATATTTATAGTTTTAACCTCCGCAAAACAGAATCTTGGCTACTGCCTACCCCCTTGGCTCCATAGCTCTTGAAGCGCTCGTAGCGAAGTTTACTTAGCTGTTCTTAATCGATCAGCAAAGTTAAGCAACGTCGCCTGCGGTCATGAGTTGGATGGGTGACCGCTAGTGACATTACTACTGAGCGCTTCCGTGCTTCGGAGGGCACGTTAAGCCGTCGGGTCCGGTTGTTGTCTTAGGATGGCAGTCGTTGTAGCATGGTGGTAGGGCATTTTGCGGATGCCCGTCTGGCTAGCTACCACCCCCAAGTAGAAAATCTGTCGCCAAGCACCTAACGGTGTGTTCCGGCAGCTGTCCTTGAGAGCCAGTACTTCTAGGTTAGCCTGAACAACATCTTCGACCACATCATCACTTACCATCAGGTGAGATAGTGGTCAAAGGATAACCTATCAGGCATAAAAAAATAGCTGTTTTTTTAGTTCTGACAAACTGCTGGTAATTGTAATATTTTTTTACTGGGTACTTACAAGAAACAATCGTTGAGTCCTTTAAAAATCAAGAGTTAAATCGTACTGATACTGGGCTACAAGATCGGTATGAAATATTTGAAAATATAAAAAATAATTACTGAAAATAGAACCGACTTTAACACTCAAATGTGTGAAATAACTAGTTGAAGTCGGTACAATGATGGTTCAAAAGTACCTATTATCACAATATTGTGCACATGGTACTGACTTCAACAAGTTATTTCACAAATTTGAGTGTGGAAGACCGTTATATTTTTAAAAAATCACCCTTTTTAGTGGCCCTTGCGTATTATTATATGTTCTTTGCCCTTGCTACTTATGGGATCGATTGTCATTCACTGTCAATGACTTTATCATCAAGATAAGAAAATACTTTTCATTATAAAATTACAAATATACGAGAGGAAAAATTTAAGTCATGTGCGGGATTCGAACTCGCGTCCATCCACCCCTTTAGCCGAGGTATGCTCTAACCAATTGAGCTAACGTGACAATGAGTCATAGCTCAAATTTTTCCTATCGTTCTTTAACCATCGTATTGAGATGGAGCGACATCTATAGTACAACTTACGTTGTACTACAAACAAGACCAATTTTGCGATTGGTTTTATACTTGTACCTCATAGCAGGTGTTATTGCAAACATAACAATAAAAAAATTAAAAAAAAATTACAATCGAATTGAGTACCTCCTCCTTTTTTTGAAGTCGGTAGAAAAATTAGAAAACCTTTTGTACTTTTTTTTACAAATCCAATATTCACCTGTTTCAAAATCAATAAGGAAGACGTTAGTACCTGTAGAATATAAGTTTTATAGGGACAAGGGATATAGAGACAGAGAAAGCGACTTTATTTTATACTATGTAGTGATTTTTTTAATGGTTATAAAATTATATTTTTACTGACATAAATAACGCACTCTCTCGATCGTGCGCTCGTAGAGTCAAGACCTCCTGAGGATGCTTCGTGTAGAAGCGAAACGCGTCGAAAATTCTTCCGGTTTAGCTGCGTGGCGTTAGTGACGCCACGTCGCCTTAACAGGAAAATTAGGCGGAATTGTCACTAGATATATTTTTGTATTTTTTTAAGTGTTTTATTAAAATATTAATTTGATGTTTTCATAAAATATTTTAAAAATATTTGTTAATATTAAATATGGATTTCCGCAAAGTAACGCCTGAATCTACTTATTATATAACGCACCTAGATATATCTATGGGCGTGATAGTTTTTCATTAAAGTCTACTACAAACTGCTGGGGTTGTGGGAAGTGATAAGGCTCGCTTCGCTCGCACATGTGCCTTCCAGGGTTCAAGTACAAGGACGACTTCAAGTACGAGGGAAGTTCCTGTACACGACTTCGAGTACGTGGCTGACCTATAGCGACTACTGAACTCCGGCCGTCCTCTGACCTCCAGCACCGACCGCGGCCAAACGTCACAGCATCTAGCTGGGACAATTCTACCGGCGTGGCGGTGTGGAGCCGAGCCCTGCACGGCAGACCTGCTGCTGAGCATCGACTCAACTACTAGCGGACCGGAGATAAGTCCTTAACAAGGAAGCTTGCCAAAAATTGCCATACCTGTCTGAGATCCACGACCCTTTCTGTTGATTATACTTTATACTGTACTCTCTCTTCTTTCTTTTATGCTCCCTTCTACCCTGAGTAGGTAGGCAGGTGACATTTGCGCCCAACGTGGGGCCAAAGTGATCGCGATTCCTCGTTGAGGAAAGACATCAAGTTGGGCGGATGTCGGGGGCGAATTTCATTACCATATATGGTAACGAAAAAAGCCTCCAAAACCGTTGGCGTCGCAAAGCCAATCACTGCACTTGATTTTGAATTTTTATTTTGATAAACTTCCGTCTATTCGAAACTAACAACCACCATCATGGTATTTTCTGACAGACTCGATTGACATTTGTGATTGTTATGCGCGACCTCTATTGGTGAGTCGCTGAACTACCTCAGCGCGCGGTAGTTAAGGTTAACCTAGGTGCTTTCTAAATTCAGATGGAATTTAGATAGACGTTTGGTCGTTTGCCTACACATGGCGCGCTGATTTAAATTAGTATTTAGTGAAATTTTTAATTATTAAGTTAACCGATATTTTTAGATCGGTTACACTACTAAGTATTACGTTTCTTTGTTGCGGTTATTAGATTTTTTTGTTTATTTTTGGTGCTTTAATTTAATGCATATTTAATGACCCTTTAACATCTTACCTAACTATAACAATGTAAGTAAGTAATCACAAAGCACACGATGCCCAACTGTAACGAAAGTAGAACCGAGTCTATTGCAACGTACTTTTCGAAGCATTTAACCAAAAACTCATACACGTTTTTGGTTAAATGCTTCGAAAAGTACGTAACCATTAAAAAAATCACTATCACTACATCATCACTAGGTACTCACTACTTCACTATCACTACTCATCACTACTCACTACTTAATATAAAACAAAGTCGCTTTCTCTGTCCCTATATCCCTATGTATGCTTAAATCTTTTAAACTACGCAACGGGTTTTGATGCGGTTTTTTTAAATAGATAGAGTGATTAAAGAGGAAGGTTTATATGTATAATAACATTCATTAAATAGTGGAGAAATACTGTTATTTTTGAGGTTTCTAATGTGATGTCGTTAATAATTACATTTTTTCCGCTTACATTGCAAACGCAGGCTGAACTCTACGAGATTTATCAAAATAATTTACTAAATATTGTACACATTGAAAAGGTCTACAGAAAACTCCGCTATTGTATATGTCTATCTCTTATGAATATCCCACAATTATTTATTTTCATTTACTTTTAACGACAAATAATGGCTAATTTTCGGAGCGATTTTAACCAATACAGCATTAATCAGTATCTAATTAAATACTTTAAATACATTTTTTATTTAATATAGATCTATATGGCCCTATACAGCATATATTATGATTTAAGTGAATATTTTCTTTGATTTCAAAATTGCAGGACGTAGTGTTTGCGGCGGTTTCGGCCGGCCCGGGCGGCGGGAGCGTGTAGTAGTGTAAAAATATAAAAAGTAAATAAGTAAAAATGTAGTGTATGAATTTAGATATTCCAAAGAGAGCAGGAAATCTTCATGGTTTAGGGAAAGAAGAAATGTTTTACTCTAAATTTAACTTTTTAGTAATAAATAAATCAAAAGTACTGGATTGATTTCAATTTTTTTTTCAGCGAATGACTTAGGCTATATATTTTATACCCGTGCGAAGCCAGATAGGTATTTTTATTCATTGGATAGAATGTTTTTGTACTACTAACTCCATCTGTTAGAAAAGCAAAGCGTTAACATTTCTGCAACAGAACTAAGGTCAATACTCAAAAATACCGTAGTTAATCTACAGACCCACCAACTTATCTGTTTAGGTGGCAGAAAAAAGAACTACAACATTCCTTCAAATTGTGACAGTTTGTGGTTGATTTCCTTGATCAGCAGCGCCCTCGCCAACTGCACAGTTAAGTTGGTGGTACTATACTTAATACTAGATCAGGTTGTACAATAAACGCGAGCCCTCACAAAGCTCAGCTATTTGCTAGTACATATTATAACTTCTCTGTCTAATATTAAGCCATCAATGAAATTAAATTCATTTAAGTATTTACTAAGTCAATAATGGCAACACTTGATGCATGTTTTTAAAAGAGTACAGTAAACGGAACGTAATAAAGTAACTTAGCTTTGCGAGTTTGCGGAAGCCGGAACGTAACCTAATGTCAATGCAAACAAAACTATGTCAAAAATAATACAAAATTGTCTGTAAAAACAATTACAAATTCAAGTATAAAAATTTATGTGTAGTGTTCCATGCTCTTTATAATCCTTACAAATATAGTCATTTACCGAGATGGCTGAAAAGTGAGTAGAAATATATATTCGTCTGTGCTTGTTGTTGTGCGACGTGCTTATCAAAAAAACTAGTTATAGTGATTTATTCATGATTTGTCGTATACTGCATATGCTTTCAAGTATTTTTGTTGTTTTTAAATATGTTAGGGTCGAGCTGTTCCCATAGTTTGCAAAGGTCAGTACCTACTAAGAGTACCTACTTGATTAAAGTTTGTGTTACAATAATTGGTTCCGCATTTACTGCTAACTACACGGTCCTGGCTACAAATCATACAGTAACTGGTTAATATCAGGAACGAAGTAACCGTATCTGCAAATTTCTAGGTATGAAACTGTTCTACTTTCGTAAAACAGGGTTGACCTCGATACTCATACATCTTTGTGGTCCATTGCCAAATTATATTGGTGCATTATCTATTTTTTATCATTAGAGAGAGATAATGATGCAGGCTTTGTTATTGATCAGTAGTTTAGTGATAGAACCAGTATTTCAGCTGTCAGTTATTCTTTAGAAATGTAGTAGAATGAGCATTCACAATGCCTGGCCACACATTTCCGAAACTAGAATTTGTCATACTATGGAGATTTTTTTTAAGTGTAATAAGACAAAAACAATAAAATCTTACATTTATTATGCAAATAACTTGCTACTGGCTTGCTTGTGAATTCAGCAGCATTCCTAGTACTCTCCTAATCCCTGAACTGCAGGATGTATAATTAAAATAGGTAACAGAATCCATTGAATTTATTATGGCAGAAATAAGAATGTATAATTGTCATCAAATAAAGGGTGATTACACCCTTTCACAGACCATCAACTTTTAACAACCACTTTTACAAAAAACAAACATAAAATAGCTGTATAAGTAACCAAATCATATGTTACTTTTTGCTTGAAGAGCAAGATCTGACACTTACCCTAGAGTTCAATTTGGTCTTCCCAATATGTATTGTTGCTCAGTAAGTTGAAGAATATGAGCTGGTGTGTCAATATTGAAGTAAAAATTTAGAAAAACAGTGATAAGGCAAACTGCAAAAGGTATTGGTAGGTAGGTAAGGAAAAGAAAAATAAATAAAGTTTGTATAACACATTTTAGTAAAGTTTGCTGATAGATGTTAATTTGAAGGAGCGTTGCTGGGTGGCAGGTAAAGGTGGGATATCCCTTTTCGGGTATTTTAGACCCTGGCTGGCAAGTTGGTGGGTATTTTATACCTGGTGGGTATTTGACGAGTATTTTCAGTGGATTCTCAGGCACCTTGACTTGAGCCTCTTCTTCTGCATCGCTATGGACCCGGCACCCGCACGGTGAATCCATGGAATGCTAAGTAAATTCGTCTCCAACATCATACACATAGTAAAACCAAAGTAATGAGCTTTGAATAAAAAATAACTACTAGAATATAGATATATAACAATTTTTATCGATGCTTTCCATAACTTAGGGTTACTACGATTATGATAATCTAAATCAATAATCGGCAATTCCAATTTGGATTATTATTGTGTGAAAAATTCAAAATGTACTAACCAAGCTGTTGTACAATAGTATCATTTTCAATGGTCGTCTTCCTTTTTCCAACTAATTTACATGTTTCATAGTAAACTAAAGAATCATGTATGCAATGAAAACAAAAACAAAGTATGAAAAAGTATTTGGAATCCAGTTAACATAAATTTTTAATGATTTTAAGGGACTCCAATAATCAAATAAAATTTTACTAAGCCCATATTGCCCTGCTATGTTCTCTATTCTTTTTAAAAGATATCTCTTAATTTTCGGTATACAAGGCTGCATAGCCTTCAAATGCAGAATGTTGTGTCTCCAATTCAGAGGTTTAAAATTAATCTTTATCAATTTCAAAATTTATTTGAAAACATACTACAACATATTCTAGTGGTAGTGCCATGCTGATGCATGGGCCGGCTCGACCGTGAAAGTTTTTCTTTTTTATGCTTGGTAAAGCTAACCTTTGACCACTATTTCACCTGATGGTAAGTGATGATGAGGTTGAAGATGTTGTTCAGGCTAACCAAGAATGACTGGCTCTCAAGGACAGCTGCTGGAACACACTGTTAGGTGCTTGACAGATTTTCTACTTGAGGGTGGTAGCTAGTCAGGCGGGCATTCGCAAAATTGTCTACCACCATGCTATAACGACTACCATCCTAAGACAACAACCGGGACCGACGGCTTAATGTGCCCTCCGAAGCATGGAAGCGCTCAGTAGTAATGTCACTAGCAGTCACCCATCCAACTCATGACTGCGGCAGACGTTGCTTAACTTTGCTGATTGGTTAAGAACAGCTAAGCAAACTTCGTTACGAGCGCTTCATGTACCAGTACCACTCTCCCACATGATATCGACGTGAAGTAGTGGCTTTGCCATTGCATTTTGATTACAAATAGTTGTATCTTTTAATTGCGTTGGCTTAGAAGTTTGTTTTGTTCACAGCTCCTTAGGACATTATAGACCTGAGTATTTCATATGAATTTCAGCTTGATACCTCCTCTCGTTCCTGAAAAAAAAGTCTTGACAGACAGACGGACAACAAATGATTGAAAAAGATTCCGTTTTTTTTCCTTTTGATGTACGGATCTCTAAAAAATCGTATATTTATATCCAAGCCTTATTCCATCTTAGGCGCAGCTCCCAAATGGACTCTTTTTATGGACCAGTATGAAAAACACTACATAATTCCTGAGGATGTTGATGTTTTGTCTTCCAGGCCAGACATATTTCTGTACTCAAAAAATCTCAAAAAGTTTATATATTATGCACATGCAAAAAATTAACTACTAAAATTCAAAAATACACTCCTGTTGATTCTCACACAGATTTTGAAGAACATGATCTCTTCAGACTAGGTTTTGCTACCAAAGCACAATATGTCTCTGAGCTTTATTTATAATAAAAAAAAAATGTATAACTAATGCTAAATTACAATAATTTCAAAATTCCAGATCAGCAGAAGCTAGTCCAAGCAAGTCCTGCAGTACTCCGCAGGATGAGAGGCCAGGCAACAACTGGTGGGACAGCTGGATCTCATCAGCTAAATCTAAGGTATGTGTTGTGTACTTTTCAAAAGCTGAATTTTCACTGCACTTTACAGCTTTCATACCAATGTTTATGTTAAAAAATTTACCTACATATCAAAACATCTTAAATCCTAATTCTTTTCGTACATTTGGCGCATTCTTTTCTCATAGTAGACTTTTACGGTATACTGCAGGAAGATATGGGACATTACCTATTTGATTATATGATGGGAATTATACATAAACATGAAAATATTTTAATATTTATTATGTCAAATTAGCATTAAGATTTTATCAGTATTATCAAATATCTTTCTTTTAGTTGTATATACTGTTCTGTATCAGCCGGATCGTCCGCTGCTGAACACTGCCTCCCCCATTATAGGGATGTTTGCCATAATCTCCACGAATGGCAAGCGTCTTGGGGATCGCAGTGTGAGATATTAGTTCAGGCTCTGACTCAGAAAGCGCTGCTGGCCCACCTTCTGGTGTGTTACCCTTTGTCGTCTATTACGACACCTACGGGTAGAGGGGGGGGTGACATTCTAGCCTGGCACCCCATGGAAAAAAGTTTTATATAATGAACAGAAAAACTGTTGCAATGTCAGCATTGCTAGTACAGTAGAAAATCTATCGTAAGCACCTAACGGTTTGTTCACCTACGGGTAGAGGGGGGGGTGACATTCTAGCCTGGCACCCCATGGAAAAAAGTTTTATATAATGAACAGAAAAACTGTTGCAATGTCAGCATTGCTAGTACAGTAGAAAATCTATCGTAAGCACCTAACGGTTTGTTCCGGCAGCTGTCCTTGAGAGCCAGTAACTCTAAGTTAGCCTGAACAACATCTTCAACCACATCATCACTTACCATCAGGTGACATAGTGGTCAAAGGCTAAGCTATAAGGCATAAAATAAAAAAATAAAAAAAATTGTGAAGGATGCTGTATCTGCGGTCTCCACTGTAATATATTGAGCAGATGGCATTTGTGTTTCTTGCTTGTGCATTCTATAAAAAGATACCTGCAAAGATACTAATGCTTATTTACAGAAAGAAGCGTAATCTGACATGAGCTTGGCTTGCTTTGATAACCAGTTTGGATGTTGTTCCTTTATATGATAGGGATTATGTTTAGTATGCTTCAATTATTTTTTATGTCCTCTAATCGTTTTTGTTCCTTAGGTTCTATCCTACCTTTGTAAGCCGGTATCTTTTGTATCTTAAGGGTCAGCCATACATAACGAGGTAGCGAGTTGATATTTGCCGTACTTCGACTCACACTTAGCCGGTCTTTTATTTAGTGCATCTGCGCTGCTGCCACATCTTCGCCGATATCGGGAGGACGAGACTCATTACTTAGCATTTTATGGATTCACCATGCAGGTGCCGGGTGCATAGCGTTGCAGAGGAAGGGGCCCAAATCTCAGGCCCCTGGGACTTGCAACCCAGGGAGTAGGGTTAAGGGTCCACTTCACGATGTCTTCAAAGCTCCCCTCCACCGCTCGGGCCTCCTCCCCGGCTTTACCAAATTTTGTATGATAATTGATCCAACAAATGCAGCATTGGATACAAGTTCTAGGATGGAAGTTACGGTTGTTCTTGACAGTCTTTAAGTAGTTTATATAGGGATTTGACTGGACCCTTGGTCTGACTTCTAAAGCATATAAATTAACTACATAACCGTTTTTGGTAAATTAATTAGTTGAGTCGTAATATTAAAATAATCTTAAATAATGTTTGCCCAGTGGGAGCCATCTCCACGGCCCTGGAACATGCATATTTGAGGTAATCTTGTGTGCAGGTAGGTGGTCGGGCACTGGGAACATGACGAGAGGTTTTATTGTGTGTTCTTTAGACGGCAGTCACAGTTAGAAAGTCGAGGATTTTGTACGACTTACCTATACGTACAAAATTATAAATTTCGAGTGTCAAAAACGGAAGTCATCTTTCCATCCTGAATTATTAAATATTTTTCAAAAACCATGAATGAATGAATGAATTATTAATTTGTCATAAACATGGGTATTATACATAGGTCTTGTCAAATTCTATCAGTATTTAAAAGGTTCCAGCATGTTCTGCCTATGTTACAGTGACAACTTTATTTCAGCTCAATATTAAAACGTAGTATTACTTGCTCAGTGCTCAATATCATATTTAATTAATCATCCCTAATCAATCAGCTTGTTCTAAATCGTCATCAGTCATAACGTCCACAATTGAACAATGGCCTCTCTCATTAAGGGGGTTTGCCATAATCCCCACGCTTTTCAAGAGTCTTGGGGTTTTCAGGTAAGTTGGCAGTTATTCAGAAGACGGTGTTTCCGGTAGTTTTCTCATCATCGTTTTTTATGACTCCCACAGGAAGTTATGGGGTAATGCAATTATGGCCCTGCACCAATTAAAAAAATACCTTTATTAACCCCTTACTACAAAAGAAGGGTGTTATAATTAGCCATTATGTGTGTGAGTGTATCGTTCAGGATTGCGACTGAACCGATTTGGATGCTGTATTTAGAAGGATGGACACAAAAAAGGCAGATTTTGTCAGTTATTTTAATGTTAAATATAGTCAAAGTTCAGCAAAGGGGTAGGTTAAGCGTGCGCTTACATTACCAAGGCCGGTTCATAATCTTACTAGGTATTATTGGACCGGTTGCCGCCTTACAACTACCGGTTCAACCAATTCTTGACTGTATTATAGATATATATACTTAATTATAAATGTTTAATGCTCACCTAAATTATAAGTGCCCTTAAACATTGGCGGCCATTATGAAAAAAGTCCGCGACCAGTATTTTAAGTTGAGTTTTCAAAGAGTTCTCATGCACTGTCGCCAAGGCAACCAGAAAGATCTTCCTTCCGATAGAGTACAAAGATTACAGAGAAATAGACGTCTTTCAAAATCCCCACGCTTGGCAGGGGTCTTGGAAATCGTAGTTAATGGCAACGATTCCTCAGTAGGCGCTGCTGCCACCTTCCGGTATTTTTCCCTTAGCCTCCTCTTACGACAACCAAGTTAAGGTATGGGGATTCAATTCTAACCCGGAACACGGTAAACATATGAAATAAATTGTAGAATTCATTTAAAATCACATGTCGCTTGAGACAGTTCTTTGTCTCACCTATTCCAACGGTAGGTTATTCGCATGAGTGAAACTGTATCTAATCTGAAACCTAGCTGACTCATTCAATTGTTACAAAATCTACACTTACAAAATGTTAAGTAAAACTAGAAATTAACCCTCACATAGAAAATTTACTATTTTACTGCAAAAGTTTATATGCCTGATAGGTTAGCCTTTGACCATTACCTCACCTGGGCCTCAATTCTCTTAGCTATTGACCAAACGCCTCACTACTGCGATGCTTCTGCGATCGAACTGCTGTTAATGTCAAATTCGGTAGTCTGCTAATTCTAGCTCCTAATCGCAGTTGTATAGCAATCGCGTCCCTATACTATGGCTGTGCTATGGCTTGCAAATGTTGCCACTGATATAATAATGAAAACTTCATCAATCAGGCATCATTCAAAACATCAATACAGTGATTTTCTAGCAAACAATATATATTAAATTAAAATATTTAAATCATTATGCTAATTTTCTATCTAAAATCCTCCTAAATATTTTATGCCACTGTAGCAACGCAATCGCAACAAAATAGCTAACAGCATACCAAATATGTCAAAAACTATTGATAGCAAGCCACTGACTTGCGATCGAACCTAAATAGCGGGCAGACTACGGATACTGTGCTACTTCTTCAAAAACTACAATTTTCATGTAATTAAGTTGCGTTAACGCCGTTCAATAGCTAAGGGAATCGGGCCTCTGATGGTAAGTGAAGATGTGGTCGAAAATGTTGTTCAGGCTAACCAAGAATTAATGGCTCTCAAGGACAGCTGCTGTAACACATCGCTAGGTGTACGGCGACATATTTTCTACTCGAGGGTGGTAGCTAGCCAAGCGGGCATTCGTAAACTGCCCTACCGCCATGCTATAACGACTGCCATCCTAAGACAACAACCGGGACTGACTGCTTAACGTGCCCTCCGAAGCACGGAGGCGCTCAGTAGTAATGTCACTAGCGGTGACCCATCCAACTCATGACCGCTGCGGACGTTGTTTAACTTTGCCGATCCGTTAAGAATAGCTAAGTAAACTTAACTACAAACACTTCAATAAGTTTTTATAAACAAAGTGGATAAGTTACTTACATATGTAAATTGACTTAATGTGTTTAACAATAGGACAAAGGCATATAAGTGAGGTCATGTTAACACTCACTAGTTTCTCTACCCACGACTTAAATCTGTTGGAATATATGTATATGAGGCTTCCTCGATAATTACTTAATACAAATCGAACTCCCAGCTTGCTGGTGAGCTCTAAGCATAAACAAAGTCCCGATTAGTGTCTCTCCAAGGCCATGTTTCTAACTCTTAATAAGAAGCTGACAAATAACCTGCTGAAACTAAAGCATGAGGAACTGCGCATTGTAGCTGGCCTTATTACAGGTCACTGTAACCTGAATTATTTTCTGCATGAAACTGGAGCAACAGACAGTCCTCTATGTAGAGGCTGTATGCGTAAAGATGGGACCGTGGAGCATGTACTATTGCACTGTAAAGCCACGGAACAAATAATAATTACAACCGGACTACAAGTCATTCTCATCGATGACATACTCACCAGCATCACACACGTCACTGGAGCAGCTATGAAGCAGTGAAGGCTCAGTGGCATTGGCTATGGACTACCGTGCCGCAGGTCCATGGTTCGAATCCCGCCGCGGGCATGAGCTTCGCCGCATGGTGGAAGGGCTTTTTGCGAATGCCCGCCTGGCTAGCGACCACCCTCAAGTAGAAAATCTGTCGCCAAGCACCTAACGGTGTGTTCCGGCAGCAGTCCTTGAGAGCCAGTGAAATTACAGGCACGTGAGACTTAACAAATATGTCTCAAGGTGGTGGGCGCAGTGCAATTTGTGACCTGTAACGAAATGCATCTGTTATAGGCAGAGGTTAGTCCACTTAATATCAGGTGGGCCTCGTGCTTGCTCCATCACAATAACATAAAAAAAAGCTATGCCAGCGACAGCAAGTTTCTTCTCCGTTACATGAAGGAGTTGGGATGGCTTGGGTAAAAGCTAGCGGGGCACAGAACACCCCAAGCGGGACGTCAGTGTAGGACATATCGCCCTCAAATAGAATAAGTAGAATAGTGTCTCTCCAAACAGTCACATAGCAAATATCCGTAGGGCCTTTTCTCAACGGTACAACACTGTTGTACTGGACAATTAGTTCCGTCCTGCCATAATAATCAGGCAAAGACTCAAGCCGAGGTCTGTACCCCAGTGGTGCCCTTGAGCCCGAGGTTGACTCCTCTTTTGTAGCTGTGGGTTTTCGGCAGCCGCAGAAGATTGAGATAGGTTTAAAGCCTTTGTCGACCGTCTCGTCTCACGCTGAAAGCACTTCACCAACGGTTATAGAGGGTAATCCCACGCCCAAAGCTGGGTGGAGTTTTGTTATTATTGCGACAAACAGTGGTCCAATCTATAACATACGTACCTAAATGCGGTTAAATGTTACCTTTTTATAAAGTGTGAGTCAATTGTTTCAAAGCATCTTCATGGTCATAGTTGGTATTTGAAGTTTGATCTTCACTCAAGTCTTCGAGTAATTTGGAAGCACTAAAACCTATGCGAGTGAAATTTTTCCCCGTGGAAAGGAACATACTAAGTCGTATCGAATCTAGAATACAATTTCAAAATCAATAATGATCTTCTTGTAAGTTAGACCTGTCAAATAGAATTTAAATGCACATTTATTTCTTAAATTCATTGCACAATTATTGCTCTTTTTCTTAAAAAACAATTTTACATATTACGAAAATGTAAACGTTAGATTGTAAATTTTAGTTTCCATTCCCAATCTATCGACAGTTTATAATCTAACTAGATTTATTATAAACTAACGGTTAGTACAATAAACCGGTGACATATATATCTTCGAAGAGGTTGGTAAAGAAGTATATATATTCTGTTTGACACATTTCACTTTAATTTACAGATTTTTTTACATATAGAGTAAGCATTATCGTACTTCTTTTGATTAATTTCTAGAACATAGCTTCAACGAAGAAGGGAAGGAAGAGTGAATTCCCACGTTTCACCTTTTTTTGGGCAGTCGTACCCAAAAAAAGGACTGTTATGTTTTCAGGGTTTCATGTATGTATTGTATATTTATTTATTCCACCATTACTTCTAAACTAAACAGCTTAACCAAACTTCCAAACCCATCAAGTGGCGTATCAAAATGCAGTTCTTTCTAAAACGAATTCATAAATATATTATTATAACTTGCAGTTTTAAATTAAATGGAATGACAAAACGCTTAACGAAAATAAATAATTAATAGTCGTGTTTTTTACTTTTTTAATTAATTTATGTTTGTTGATAACATGTGATCGGGCTATCTACCTAGCGCAGTTGCATAATCCGGACTGCTGCTAAGTTTTTTTTTTTTATGTTATTGTGACGGGAGAAGCTAGAGGCCCACCTGATGCTAACCTCTGCCTAGATAGATGTATTTCATCACAAGTGACGAATTGCACTGCGTCTGTCCCTTTGAGACATATTTGTTAAACCTCATGTGTCTGTAATTTCACTGGCTCTCAAGGACTGCTGCCGGAACACACCGTTAGATGCTTGGCGACGGAGTTTCTACTTGAGGGTGGTATCTAATCATGCAAGTATTCGCAAAATAGTCAATAATAATAATATAACAATAAATAATACCACTAGGTATGCTATGAAGTCTGCTGTAGGACTCTATTCAGAGAATGCCTGCATCAAATGAATAAAGAAAGGAACAGAATGAAAACTACGACAACTTTTCCCGCTTGCTGAGCTGGTTCAAACTGGTTCTGTACCCGAGCGGACGCCGCTGTGGTCATTGCAACACCCGCACGTCTTGTCAGTGACTAGTTACGCACACATAGCTGTGCGTGTAGTAGTGAAGCTTTCATTCTGTACTGTTCTTTATTCATATGCCTACACCGTTGCACATACTGGAAAATCGTTGCTATGAATATTGTGTTAAAGCTTTTTTCTTTCTTTTTAGTCGGCAGAAGTCTACACCATGGTTAAGAAAGACCTGGATGAAATCGGGACAGCTGTGAAGAGCGAAGCAAGCCATGTCTTTAATTCTACATCCAATGTCATGTCAAAAACTTTCAAGGTAAAAACCGCTACAGCTAATAGGTGAAACAGTATAGATTATTGCAATGAAATCCAACACATTAAACCTAGTACTTCTAGGTTAGCCTGAACAACATCTTCGACCACATCATCACTTATCATCAGCTGAGATAGTGGTCAAAGGCACACCTATATGGCATAAAAAAAAAAAAAAAAAAAAAACCTTAAAGTTATCTTATAAGGTTCAAAATTATGGCTAGCTGATTACTTGGCATTGACATATCGACCGTCGTTGAATCTCACTGGCACTTGGAAGGTAATGCTAAGTTAGCCTCTAAGAAACTTGCTGAAATCCGAGACGGTACCTCATATTTAGCCTATCATCTCAAATTTAAAAGGATCACGTTAGGCCTCACATGTAGTTTCGGGGGCACCCCGGTACCAACTCCATCCATTTTACCGCATTCAATACAGAGCGTTGACAATCGAAGATCGAGTTCTCTCCTATCAGCTCGATCTTTAGACACTGCATAGAGATGTTGGATCACTATGCATCTAGTGCCGTATCTTTTAATAAGGAGTGCTCCGTGGAACTAATAGGTTTAATACCCTCAGCTGAATTCCACCATCGGACATCCCGACATTTTGAACCTTATATGGTTTGATATAGTATTATAACATTGACTTTTGTTGCAGTTGGATGTACCAGAATCACCAGCAAATGTGATGAAGAAAAGCTTTAGCACATTTATCGGTAAATATACTACATAGACCTTACTTCCTTTGTATATATGATCTCCTGGTACTTTGTACTTTAGAAATAATTAGGTAAAAATAATTCTCCGCTACTTTTTCACCACCGTTCCAACTGTCTCGATGGCTAAGCGGTTATGGAACTGTTTTTTAATAGTGCTTTTCATACAAACGTAGTTTCGTCATAAATTATATGGTTATACCAGTAGTATACAAATTCGGTTATTTTGCATGCGAGTCCTTGAGCCAAATATCTTTGCTTATCCAGTTTTCAGCAAAATTAAGTGTTATGTACCAAAATTATTTGGATAATGGTTTTGTACGGGAATTCTTGTTTAACGTATATATATGGCATAGCTTAGATATTACGCCCAAAGATATGCAAATTTCACTTGAGTTTGTACACTTTATACTTGATATTTAAAACATGACCTTAATCCATGTGCATCCGTAGATTAAGAGAATTTAATTTATAAAATGGACGATATCGTCTACGCGGATGCCATGGGTTAACAATTTTATGTCTCAGGGTGATGGTGATGCGCAGAAGACAAACTGCATCCATTATAGGCACAAGTTTCCGCTTAGCATCAGGCGGACCTCAAGCTTACTCACAATCCCATTAAAATAAGCATAAAATTAATTACAGTCAGTATATTATACATATATAAAAATGGAGCCATTGTACCTAAAAGTGATTTCTTCCGTAGACCGGAGCGGAAAGAATTTTAAATATTTACTAAACTCTGGTTTTTAATTCGAGATCAAAAATGTAAACAAAGGTGTTAACCGTGCAAAAAATTACAAGTACTTGGTAATTTTTCTAATTATGGGAACGGATGGAGCATTTAACGTAAAAAAAATATATTTAATGCTATAATTTATAGCATTATTATGAAACAATAAAACACTTTTATATGCGCGTACATATTTACGCATATATTCAAGCCTGAAAAAATTAGTGTAAGATTTTTTTGTTTTTAATAGCCACACTTGTGAGAATATTTTTGAAGAAAAACTATTGAACACCCTGACCTATCAGTTTGACAATGACATATATTGACATTTCTTTGTTTACATTTTTGATCTCGAATTAAAAACCAGTCTATAGAAGTGTATCCGTGTTTCCAGGTCAAGTGAGCACAGTCCTTAATCCAGAACCAGATGATGAGGACGATACTGAAGTTATCCTCTCATCTGGTGACACCACCATGCTGTCCACGTACAAGGTAAAATAACAATAACAATACATTTGAAAAATAAGATGGTAATCTGACTAGATTATCTTAACTATATATTGTGTCCATCCCCTATGACGGTTAAAGTCAATTGGAGCACGAAATTTCGGCTCGAAAGAGCGTGCCCAGGTGACCGAGTGGTTTAGGCATTTGGCGCGAAATCGGTGGACGCGGGTGCGATTCCCGCCCGGGGCAACACATTTTGGACTCCAATAATTTGTTCAAATATGATTTTCGCTTAGCACGCGATAGTGCTTCTTATATGTTAGTTTAGAAATATATAACTAATATGATGAAGAAAATTCTGATTGTTTGTTGTGCTCTGAAAGTAGTGGACCGATTTAAAAAATTCTTTCTCCATTAAAATCCTACATTAACCCTGATGAATATAGGCGAAAGAATATTTACCAAAATGTTAGGGTTCCGAACTGCGATAATGAAACCAAAAATAAAAAAAAGTGAAAAAAATACCCAATTGTTGACAATAGAGCAGACTGATGTACTACAATTTTATAGAGGACATCAATATCTACAAAAAAGTCCGTAATAGTATATGTCTAACTATTGCATTTATGTCACAATTACTACTTTTTTATGTATTATAATTTATATTATTTGTCAAATACCAGTGCTAAGCCGGGCGGGCCAGTAGTACAATATATAATACTTTAATGAGGAAAGAGCGTGGATTATACCGAAGTTCCCGTATTTTTTTATATATACCTGATAGGACCACTATCTCACCTGATAGTAGGTGGTGTGGTCGGAGATGTTGTTCAGGCTAACCTAGAATTACTGGCTCTCAAGGATACCTGCTGGAACACACCGTTAGATGCTACTTGAGGGTTTTGGCTAGACAGGCGTGCATTCGAAAAGAACTTGTAGAACTTTTTGTGCGAGTTCGTCCGGGGAACTATGGCCAACATACTTATTTCTACCGCCAAGCACACACATTACTGTATTCCGGTTTGAAGGGTATGCGTGCCGGTTAGTTACTGGTACATGAGACTTAACTTTATGTCTCAGGATGATGGACGCAGTGCAGTTGGCCACTTGTGAAGAACTGGATCTGTTATAGGCACAGGTTACAGTTTAACAACAAGTGGGCATCATGCTTGTTCCATCAAGATAGTATATCAATTTTTGAAGCAGAGATGGCTCAGTTGCATTGGCTATGGACTGCCGCTCAGCAGGTCCATTGTTCGAATCCCGCCGCGGGCTTGAGCTTCAACGCATGGTGGAAGGGCATTTTGCGAATGCTCGCCACTAGCGACCACCCACCCTCAAGTAGAAAATCTGTCACCAAACACCTAACAGTGTGTTCCGGCAGCTGTCCTTGAGAGCCATTCATTCCAGGTTGACCTTTTAACACCTACGACCACAACATCACTTATCATCAGGTGAAATTGCGGTCAAAGGCTGACCTATCAGGATTTTAAAAATTAAAAAAACATTTGTTTTATAGAAAGAACTAGAAAAGATTCAACGTCTTGACGCGACATTCATCGTGCCCCCACTGGAGGCAGAATTTGACGCTTGGTACGCGAGTCTCGAGACCACGGACGCGGGCGTCATATCACACTCAGCTGCCGACAAACGGCTCGAGGGCAGTCCTTTGTTAAAGGCGCAGTATCAAAAACTCGTGCCTGATGCCGTATCAAGGGAAGAGTTTTGGGAACGGTAAGTTTTCTTTCATAAAGTATAAGATAAGGTTAGATGTGGGTATGGCGGGCATAATTACCAAATTCTCAGCCATAAGCCAAAAGACTCATCCAGTCCTTTGTTGAAGGCCCAGTATAAGAAACTGGTGCCTGATGATGTTTCAAGGGAAGATTATGGGAACCGTAAGTTTTCTTTCATAATGTATAAGATAAAGCTACATGTGGCGATGGCGGGCATAATTAATTACCCGATGACAATAAGGTGTGTTACGGCAGGCGTCATATCAAATTAGCTGCTGACAAAAGACTCAGCTAGTTCTTTGTTGAAGACCCAGTATAAGAAACTTGTGCCTGATGCCGTTTCAAAGGAAGAGTTTTGGGAACAGTAAGTTTTGTTTCATAAGGTATAAGATAAAGCTAGATGTGGTGATGGTGGGTATAATTACCCGCAGAAAATAAGGTGTGTTGATGTTAGGCGTCATATCAAATTAGCTGCTGACAAAATACTCGGCTAGTCCCTTGTTGAAGGCCCAGTATAAGTAACTTGTGTCTGATGACGTTTCATGGGAAATGTTTAGGGAACGCTAAGTTTTACTTTCAGAATGATATAGCTAGATGATTTGACAGCAGACGTTATATCTAACTCAGCTGCCGATAAACGGCTAGAAGGCAGTCTTTTGTTAAAGGCGCAGTATCAAAAACTGGTGCCTGATGCCGTTTCAAGGGAAGAGTTTTGGTAACGGTAAGTTTTTTTTCATAAGGTATAAGATAAGGTTACATGTGGGTATGGCGGGCATAATTACCAAATTGTCAGCAGCTAATTTATATCAAATTAGCTGCTGTCAAAAGACTCGGCCTTTGTTGAAGGCCCACCGTAAGAAACTTGTGCCTGATGCCGTTTAAGGGAAGAGTTTTGGGAACGGTAAGTGTTCTTTTATAAGGTATAAGATAAAGCTAGATTTGGTGATGGTAGGTCTAATTACGCGCGGACAATAAGGTGTCTTGATGGCAGGCGTCATATCAAGTTAGCTGCTGACAAAAGACTCAGCTAGTCCTTTGTTGAAGACCCAGTTTAAGAAACTTGTGCCTGATGCCGTTTAAGGGAAGAGTTTTGGGAACGGTAAGTGTTCTTTTATAAGGTATAAGATAAAGCTAGATTTGGTGATGGTGGGTATAATTACGCGCGGACAATAAGGTGTGTTGATGTTAGGCGTCATATCAAATTAGCTGCTGACAAAAGACTCAGCTAGTCCTTTGTTGAAGGCCCAGTGTAAGAAACTTGTACCTGATGCCGTTTAAGGGAAGAGTTTTGGTAACGGTAAGTTTTCTTTTATAAGGTATAAGATAAAGCTAGATGTGGCGATGGTGGGCATAATTACCCGCGGACAATAAGGTGTGTTGATGGCAGACGTCATATCAAATTAGCTGCTGACAAAATACTCAGCCAGTCCTTTGTTGAAGGCCCAGTATAAGAAACTTGTGCCTGATGACGTTTCATGGGAAATGTTTTGGGAATGGTAAGTTTTACTTTCAAAATGATATAGCCAGATGATTTGACAGCAGACGTTATATCTAACTCAGCTTCGCCCACACTATTCATCTTGCATATCAATGACTTATTGCAAATAAGTAATATTCATTGCTATGCGGATGATAGCACTGGTGATGCCCATTATTTAGGCCGTGCAAATGCTCCTGTATCTGAGGTGATGAAGGGGAGAGCGGAACTTGTGTCGACCGTTGAGTGCTCCTTAGAGCAAGTCACTGACTGGGATAAGCGAAACCAGGTGTAATTTAACCCCTCAAAGACTCAAGCCATCGCGTTCACTGCCAAAAAAGTGCATTTAACCTCACTCCACGTTTTCAGGGCATTCCCCTTACCTTAGCGACCAACATCGGCATTTTGGGAGTCGACATATCCAGCGAGGTCCAGTTTAGGAGTCATTTGGAGTGCAAAGCACGACTAACGTCTAAAAAACTCGGTGTACTTAATAAAGCCAAGCAGTACTTTACGCCTAACCAACATCTAATGTTATACAAAGCGCAGGTTAGGCCACATATGAAGTACTGCTCTCATCTCTAGAGCGGTACACCGAAGTATCAGTTAGACCCATTTGACTCCTTACAGAGAAGAGCCGTTAGACTTGTCGATGACCCAAAATTGTCCAACAGGCTGGAATCGCTGAGCGTACAATGCGATTAAAATAAGAATAGCATCGGCCTAGCGCCATGTTGTGACGTCAAAACTAGAACTTAGTACAGTGTGCAAAAAGAGAAACGATAAAATATGTATAAATTAAGAAAGAACATAAAAAACCCGACTGCAAATAATTTATTTTCGATAAGTGTTTTATCGATCAATTGAAATTAAAACTGCCAGTTAATATATTTATGGGATTTTTTTTAAAGCCAATCATTTTGATTCCCAACACGATGGCTTTGGAAGAAAAAATAAATTGTTTTTCTCACTATGTGGCGTCTAAAATCCACCAGTTTGTTTTTTTA
This sequence comes from Plagodis pulveraria, assembly GCA_963890685.1. Taxonomy (NCBI): domain Eukaryota; kingdom Metazoa; phylum Arthropoda; class Insecta; order Lepidoptera; family Geometridae; genus Plagodis; species Plagodis pulveraria. The sequence continues at coordinate 11,999,271 of OY982971.1, forward strand.
TGTACATAGTATCACTTGAGCTATCAAGATAAATCTAACGATATCTCGTACATTAAAATCGGTTAAGCCGTTTAGAAGTTATGGTGAAATAAAGTAACTCACAAACATACATACCTGACACCTGTAAACTTAACACACGTTTATGTGGGCAGTCGTGTAAAAAACAAGTAGGCATAGGTAGGTACAGCAAACACAGAAATAATTCGAACTGATTTTATTTGTTAGCAATATTTTGTACTTCGGTATCTTAATTTGAATCGCTTAGCTCTTCGATGCCGCATGTCCTGATGGCCCACTGAGTCAGACTCATCGTTATCATCGTAACGGGTAACAAAAACAAATATAACAATCACCAAAAACATATTAAACAGTCAAGAAGAACAAATTAAACAGTCAAAAAAAAAATAATTGTGATCAATAAACACTCGGAAACGTGTCGCGTAGCAGTACACTGTCGGAGAAATAAGACCCTGATGTCCGCGTTTTCATCAAACCAAAATGGCGTCTGTGCTGTCAACCTCAAAAATATGAATTTATTTAAATTAATAATTTCGGGTCACTCATTTAAAATTACCTAGTTTCGAAATGACACTGCATTATTTTTAAGTTTGTTCTGCTGATCGTACTTATTAGAGTGAATATGAGTGAAGTTAGCCGAGAGCCCGTCCTATTCTTATTTTAATCGCATTGTACGTCGTGACGCAGGCTCTCTATGCCTCTTCTACAGATACTATAACGGCGAATGCTCTGATGAGATTTTTAACCTCATACCTCCTTCACACTTTTATCACCGAACTGGCCGTTATCGTCAGAAGGGCCACCCGCACATTATAGATACGTGGAAGTCTCGCACTACTCGATTTAATCGTCTGTTTCTGCCACGTACCTGTAAGTTGTGGAATGCTCTTCCACCTGAGGTTTTTCCTCAGGTCTACAATCGTAACCGCTTCAAAAGAGGCGTGAATAGAGTCCTTTCTTTTAATGGTAGGCAACGCACCAGTAATGCTGCGGATATTACAGGTGTTCATAGGCGGCGGTGACCACTTACCATCAGGTGGACCGTCAGCATGTTTGTCACCATTTGTATTAAAAAAAAAAAAGCTGCCGAGAAACTGGTCGAAGCCAATACATTATTGAAGATGCAGTATCAAATACTCAGGCCTGATGCCGTTTCAAGGGAAGAGCTTAGAAAAGATACATTTTATTTTTTATGAACGATATGATAGAAGCAGGTGTCATAATATCTCAATGAACTGTCCACTAACTAACACTAACACTGTCGCAAGATACTCGTTACTGCCGCCGTTTTTCATTCGTTTCTTTGATCTACCAACCCCCCTTTATAAGTAATAATAATATGTTAAGAAAACATGAAATTTTTATTAAAAAAAGACTTAAATCATATATCTAGTGACATAATATTTTAAGTCGGCAAGTATAAACAACCCTTGGACCATGTTTAGCGACTTATACAACAAAATGGCGGGGGTTTCCTTCAACAGCTGTTTGAGTTTGTGAGTAGAAAGGTGATATTATTATATCTAATTTAATTTCGATGATGATTTCAGTCTTTTTGAGCAGCATGTAGAATATTTATATGAGTACTGATCAAAATAAGTTTAAGAAAATACAAAAGACACCTTTTATTAATAATACTGATAATACATAGTAATTAAGCAACTTTAAACGTATTAATGTTTTCAATAACCGGCTGTACTCACGCGTATTGGTCGAGATTGTCGACCTAGGTTTCGGGCATGTCCGATTCCTTCGTCAGGTGAGTTCACGCGTCTAAATCGCGGCGACGACTCCGCGCAACTGGGTTACTAAAGTTTTAAATATACGAGATTTAAAACTTTAAACGTTTTAAATCGCGTATATTTATCATTATTTTTAATAATCGCGAAAACCTACGACAAGATTTTTAAAATCATTACTAAAAACCGTGTAAACCCTATTTTACTGTTATTTTATGAATAAGGCTGTGTTTTATTAAATTAACACAAGTGATACATAAACAAGTGATATGTATGTGTTTTTTGTCAGGTATCTATTCCGAGTGGCGCTTCTCCAAGACAGATTGGCGGCTGCGTCACGCAAACAGCCCATAGAAGAGCCCTCGACAGACCCAGTATTGGCGCATTTACCCCTCGACAGTGAAACCATCACTCCTATACAACAGTAAGTCATAACTATTTTTATCCAAGAACTTGCACTGCCGTGTTGGCGTCTCGATTTGGAATTTTGAGATACTGGGTTTGATTCTGGGTTCAGACCAGATTGGACATTATCTGACCAGAAAATTTTCGCAGTCTGCAGTTGCTGGTAGATCTAGAAATATAACCAGTTTTTATTGTAGGTTAAGCCTGATGTACCATCTTCTGTCATTCATAACCCATTTCCAAAGAAAGGAAGGAAGGTACTCAAATCCACACCTTTTTTTATATGTATGACCACGCATATATTTTTATACCACACCAGAAAGTTTCTCAGTGTTCGCTCAAAAACGTGTTATAAAGTTCGTTATTTCGTAATTTCTCCCCTGTAATAAATGTGCGGCGGAAAAAGTTATATGGAATTTCATTCCTGTCCTCCGTAGCAGTGAAGGAATGTTGTGTGAAAAGTTTTGTTTAGCTGCGAGCATAAAAACTGTAGACGTCAAAACTCAAAAAGGTTTTATATCAGATAATTTAAAAAAAGATGCAGGAATTTATTGTACTCGATTTTCAATTATAGGAGGCTGGTAACCTTTTTCTGAACAACTAAAAAGAAGCGCGGCTATTTATTTTTCATTTGTTATATTTTTTTACTTAATTGATAATTTAACAGTACACTTTTAATTAACTTAAATAATTTAATGTGTCATCTAATAGTTAAAGAGAAATTGTATTATGATGATGACACCACCAGAATTTAAAAGTAGAGCTCAAGAAGTCATAAAAAACTTACATCCTGAGAAGTCTCGGGACAAATACGAGAAACTTATAGTGATTTTATTTTCCTCGTAGGTGTAGTATATAGCACTATGTATCACTCGGGAGAAAGTTCTATTTCTGTTCTCGAGTTTCCTTTAAGTCGGGCTTAAACATGCTTTCGAACAGAAATAGACCGTTTTCTCCCCTCGGTGTACAATGTACTATACTGGATCAACAAATCTTGAAGGTTCTTTCTTGTTGGGTAGGGTATACTTTTCATATTAAATCTACATTTAATCCAATTAAAATATCTTGTAAAAGTTGATCCAATTAAAATTTCATCAAAGTCAAGTAGTTTTTAATATACACTCTATAAACTGAAAATAGTACTTTATGCGTATATACGTAGGACATAGATGACTTTGCTTACTGCAGTTCTTATCGATGGTGACCAGTATTGTAGGCGAGTGATAATCGATCATGTAATCAATATGCATCACTAAGAATGATATTATTTTTATTTATTTACCGAACCAACATTAACACTGAAAAGTATATAGTAATGACTTGATCAGGATTGAGTCAGATGTAAATAAAAAGTTCTTCATCAGTCACTTGCTGTTACTGTATCAGTCGGATCGTCTAATGATGAACACAGCCTCTCTCATTAGAGAGGGTTTGCCGTAATCCCCACGCTTGACAGGCAGCTTGGGGAATGCTGGCGCTGCTGCCCACATTCCAGTATTTTTTCTTTAGTCGCCTCCAACGGCTCCTATAGGAAAATGTGCTGGGGTACACCCCATGGGGATTTATTTTCATCACTTACTACAGATAAAGTTAATGGCTAGTCAACTTATTAGGAACCGGCTAGGACCCGCGTTATATTTACCGGAAAGATTCCGACCAGTTTCGGACTGTTTTGAAGTCCTTCGTCTGGGAGTCACGTTACGCGCTGAGGCCCGTGCTCGTCGCTTCGCGCAATCGTGACTCTCAGACGAAGGACTTCAAAACAGTCCGAAACTGGTCGGAATCTTTCCGGTAAATATAACGCGGGTCCTAGCCGGTTCCTAATAAGTTAATATGGATAAAACTCGCGATAGTTTCCAAAGTTAACGGCTAGTCACTTAACAATAAAGAAAATATGTTTTCAGAAGCCCGAAGAAAGTGTTGTCAGGTTTGGAAAGCGAATCGTGTGGTTCGTTGACATCAGAGACACCCGTGTCCATGACAGCGGACAGCGTCGTCGCGTGGGAAGACGGTAAGTTATCTTAGAAAACAAACGTAACGGTGAGTTTTTATGCTACATACATAAATATAACACTTTTCCGCCCGCATCGAGATCCGTTAAATCGCGCACTACCAATTTACTTCCCGATCTACTAAATCAGGATAAAAATGCGTGTCTTAGTACAGGATATACGGAGTGTACGAAGTTTCATCAGAATCCGTTGAGCCTTTTTTTATATATTTATTCAGGAAACCAACAGAATTTACAAACATGTATATGTAGTTAATTACAAATACTAAAAGGAAAGGCCAATAACAGGTTACCCTAATTTTATAGGAAATATAAGTACTTACAATATTTTTAGTTCTAAACAATAAATGGAGCTATCAGTTACTAGTATTAAATTTATATAAACTATTCTAAAGTATTACAAATCAATTATATATATAAATATATAAACCATTATACGGAGGAAATTTTACTTACTTTCGTATGTAGTTGCCGCTTGCGTCGGAGATCATGTATATCGGACTCCCTCGGGAACTATTCATTAATCTGGATAAAAAGTATCCTTTTTATAAAAAAAAATATCCTAAATCTAATCGAAGGAATCGCTAAATCTAATCGAAGGAATCGATTTACTTAATTCCATCAGAATTTGCTCAGTATTTTTAGATGTGAGTGGCAACAGACACACACGTAGGCAAGATTAGTCTTCGGCCTGGTCAATATTTTGCTTTTCGAACGATAAAAACATAATACGCTCCAAGCCCCAAGCTCTGTCCTCCACTTTGGGGTGATTAAAACATCTGAACACCCATACTTCGCCCGTTATGTTATCAGAACCCATGACATATGTCATAGGGGGTACTGCCAACTTCTATTGAGAATGTTTTTGTTATTATTATTTCTACTCACATCTCTCATCATTTAAAGACAAAGATCGGGATCGAACCCAAAACCTCGAGCTTTCTAAGCGTCGCGTAAACAAGCGACTAACGAGGTAGTTAAATAAGATATTTTAAGTTAATATAGAAAGAGAAAACTTGCAGTTTTCGTCATTCTCAGTGTTTTCTCCTAAGACCGAATTAGGTCCCGACACTTACTCCCAGTTTCTGGCACGTTTGTCAATCTTGATCACTTCACAGACTGAATACTGAACGCTCATTGGTCACATATCGCGTCATAGTCATTGACCAATCAGCGTATCGTATTAATTCTGTTAACGAATCAAGGCTTTGATAATCGTTTCAGAAACTGGGGGTTAGTTCTTTCCCAGTTTTGATATTTTGTTTGTGTTAAATCTTCCTGATCTGCCCACGACTTCGCCCTCATGAGATTTGGTAATGATTTTATCACAAAGGTTATGATATAATTAGTAGTTGGATAAGGATTGACAGTTGTACAGGAAGGGGCTATTTCTGGGCCAAATATTAACAAACTCGATTTAGTAGTTTTAACATAAAGATAACGAGGAACAGACAAAAAAAATGTTCCCATAATGTTATTGAGTTATAGAAACTTGGTATATTTCTATCACACGACATGTTCAAATTCAATCTCGATCAATCGTAATTTTGTCGTTTATATTTCTCTCAATGCTTTTGATGTGTCCAGAATAATAAGATCACAAAAGAATATAATGCTTTTATATATATAAAAAACCTTAACAAGACAGTATATAAGTTATTTTCAATGAATAAACTGGTGAATATAACGAATACAACATATTGGTTCAAAAATATCAGTCAAAAAGCTCTCTTCTGCTACTTCTGATTGTTTTCCGAATGCAATATCAAAACGCTGACTTAAATCATCAAAGTCACTTCACTTAAAACATTAACAATCAGCAACATACGACTTTTGTCAATAAGTAGTAGTAAGAAACTTCAACTGTTAAGAGTGCCTCTGTAAATTGATTTTGGTTCATATAATAACACTATCTGACCCAGTTCCACCGAGTTTGAGAGTGATTAAGTCTTTATAACAACAAATCCTCATCCTTCCACAGAAGATTTTGCAGATGACGTAGAACTAACGGAAGAACAACAAATCCTACTCCTTGAAGAATACGAAAAGGAAATAGCCACAAAAAAACAAACGAAACCCTCCCCCCGTGACGTCACAAACAACAACACAAAAACGACCAGCACAGATAACGCAAAACTAAAAACTAAATTCGCCCAGACCAGAGACAAAGTGAACAATAAGACGGAGAAAAAAAACAACGCCAAATCTCCTAAAAAACAGCCCATAGACAATAAAAAAGTTCGATCACCGAAAAAGTCGACAGACGTTTGTGGAAATGACTTGGTAGAAGATTATTTCGGTGAAGTAAAAGATGATGTAAGCGCTAATTCTGACGAGAGTTGGGAGAAAGAGTTTGAAATAGAAGACGTAGAGCAGAAAGCTTGAAACCGGCCATAGACAATACTTTGAGTATGCGCAAATCGTGGCTTTTATATACGAACTTTATATTTAAGCCGTCCCCAAAGCCATCATCACCCGTTTCTGTCTTGACTCAAAATTTACTTTTACAATATGCTGAATTAAAATATGTTCATTCACTGCCCCATCTTAATTATAATAAATATATCAAGCCAGACTTTTAAAATATGTGAGTGGCAAAAAAAAACCGGAAATGACGATTGGAAGACACACTTTCGCTCAATTAAAAAAAACTGATACATTTTAGATAGAGTACGACATTTTGAGAATGCTCGCCTGGCTAGCTACCACTCTCATGTAGAAAATCGGTCGTTGATGTAAATTGTAATCCGGTACCTTGAATGCTTACGATTTAGTAGGTAACCAGGTTTAGCCTGTCATAAAATGTTCAATTAAAACAATATCACTTAGCAACAGGCGCGGAAGTGGTGAAAGTCATATGTAACTTTAATAACCGTTTTTTAACGCTTATTGCGTTAAAAAACGGTATGGGAATGAATTACGTAGGGGAGTGATACGGCCCGAATGTGGTGCAATTGAATTCGAATGAAATCGGCTAATGATAACCATCATTGGACGATTCGACTCGGCGCACTTCTGGAAGCAGTTCGCATAAAGTACAGTAGTCGAAATAATTCGATGAATGTAGTGACCGCGTCGCTCTACGTCTATATTCAATTCACATAAGTGTTGTCTATGGCTAGGTATGCTCTATGATAATTTGGTGTCCAAACAAATATATGTAAACCTATGTTGAAATAATTATGAACTTATTCTTTAAACCTTTTACACGAAACCAGTAGCCTTTTTGTACGTTTTTAATGTAATAACATTAAATAATAATCTTGTTTTGAATGGCATTTATAAGAAGATAGATATGAGTATTGTGTAGTAAACAATAAGACCGTGCAAGTTTTCAAATATTTACTGTATAGTTTCATTGTCGGTAGAGAGTTGAGTTTCAGCAAGGTGTATTTGTATATCTTGGAAAAAATGGTTATGGTATTTCTCTTTTACAAGACAAATATTATAAATATGATTACAAGCATTGTCGTGGGTTAAGCTAAAATCACATATACAAAATGTATAGAGCACAAAATTATCCACCTAGAGATTGAAGCTACGTCCCCAGATTTTAAAATAAAAATAAATTATGTAAAGTTGATTTTTGCATAGCACGCGATAGTGCTTGTAATAATATTAGGAAATGTAGAAGGGTAGCGACATCACTGCTAAAGTTAAGTGTTAGAAAAAGCACTTCTTTCGATCAGATGAAGTCTAGGAGTCTGGTTGATGACCGCACACCGTCCCCTATGACGTTCAAAGTAATACTATTTGGGCCTGTTTCAGAATGTTTGAATAAGTTCCGGATATACTATACTTATACCCAGAAAATATTTAATAAATGAAACACTATCTTTGCGTTTCACAGTCATCGATTTAGCCTATCCGTCGGTTAAAGCTTGAAACGCGCTGCATGTTAACTGTCATTTTTATCATTCAGTTATTTTATATTCTGGGTAGTATAACCGGAACTTACTCGAACATTCTGAAACAGGTCCATAGAAATATAGAAGGGTAGCGACATCACTGCTGAGTTAAGTGTTAGAAAAACCACTTCTTTCGATCAGCTGAAGTCTAGGAGTCTGGTTGATGTCCGCACACCGTCTCCTATGACGGTTAAAGTAATACTATTAGAGTACAAAATTTTAGCTCAGCCGAGTCGTTCTCGATGGCCTAGTGGTGAAGGCACCCACTGCTTAAAGTCTGAGGACGATTTCCACTCGAGGTGAGACATTTTGTACTCTATTGTAAATACAAATGAATGTCGTCATAATGGCATACTTAAATATATTTTTTTATGTTAATAATACCAATACAAGTAATCGTCCATATCTGAACCAGGCGGCACTTGAAGTAAATATTTTAATCGATAAATTTAAAGGCTATATATACTAGGCTTATGTCTGATACTGGTTTCGTGTGAATCGGTTATAATATTTAGTGCTCGATTAGTCTAAGTGCACATTGGTATAATTTTCTACCGATTTATGTTGTTTTATCTCCTGTTGCATTTATTTTATCACCTACAAATGTATGCACCTATGGTATAGTTTACTAACATTTAATACTTATTATTGTGGAGTCGTTAAGTGTAATTGTGTTCAACTCTTTTAGATGCAACCGTTTTAAGTGATTTCTTTTTATTTTGTTCAAAAGAAGTATGATTATTGTTCCTAAAGATAATACCGAAAAATCGGTAAAAAAGTTCACGTTTCCGATTCAATTCTGACATTCAAATCACATATAAGCGATAACAACAAAAGTATTGTTATTATATAACGTCAAATTAATATTGCAAATATTACTACGTTTTTTTGCGATATCGAAGCATTAATATTGAGTGTCTTGGAATTAATCTCGCCATCTTGCTGTAACTACACTGTTAGAGCAGGATAGCATGCTTAATTAGACAGATTAAAAACTAGCCACTACATAACTCGGGAGTTTTTATGACTACCGCCTGTTCGATTAGGCTATATCAGTGATTATTTTTCTATGGATTACATTGAAAATAGTTTAGATTTTAGTTTAAAATTCACTTAAAAGCTAATAAATTAATGATACGGTACAATAATTATGTAAAGTGTGATATATTAAGGGCCTGTTTCAGAATGTTCGAGTAAGTTCCGGTTATACTACCCAGAACATATTTAATAAATAAAACACTATCTTTGCGTTTCACAGTCATCGATTTAGCCTATCCATCGGTTAAAGCTTGAAACGCGCTGCATGTTAACTGTCATTTTCATCATTCAGTTATTTTATGTTCTGGGTAGTATAACCGGAACTTACTCGAACATTCTGAAACAGGCGCTAAGTCTCGCGATTTATTATATATGTATGGGGCTCGAAACAAAACACTTGTACGCAATATTTTTGTGTCATAATGCACAAATAAAATTGAGGGAAATACGAGGAAAGGCTGTTTTTAGATTACATCATCAAAACGCAGAAAGATCGTTGGCTTGTAGTACTCTAATCATCAGTTTAATATTTTAATTCGGAATAAATAAGATAAATTGCATTTGTATAGTAATCACAATATAATAATTATATTGTATCTGCTTATATGAATATATATATAACAATCCACTATCAAGATCCTCTTAGGCTAGATTATTCGCCGGAAACAAATGAGTTGACAATTGATTCGCCCTTAAATTTCATTAAATACTTATACCGTTACACTTCGGTTATTAATAATTAATGTACTATTAATTATTAATAGTACATTATGTAACAAGTGCGCGAAGTTGTTTATTACAATCGAAACGGGCATTAGGCCTGAGATCGAAGATCGAAGGCCAAAATGGAGTAGAGATTGTAATAAACAACGCGCACGAGTTTCATACGACGTTTTTCAACATACTTGACAGGAACAAATACGAAAATATTTTCTTGACCATTTGGAAAGCAATAATAATCTGATTAAGAAGATCATAATTAAATCTTCTAAAGTTCTACTTCAGTAGGTAAAAAACTCTTTGGTTTGTTTTTATATGAAAAACGAACGAAACAAACTACAATCCCCTTGGTGAGAAGTGTGGAAACGTTGTTTTTTTCTATTTAAAACACTAGCGCGGTAAAGTAAAAAAGAAAGCACGAGTGCGTAAGAGACTATATTATGACACTAAAATCGCTGCATTTAAAGGCCCGTTACGAGCTAGTGTGTTGAAAAATAATTGAAGTTATTGTTATGCTGTGCGGTTTTGCGTTCGTCGTTCAGCGGTTTATGTCTTAAACACAATAAAAAGGATCAGAAGGATCACTCTGCAAAGCCATTCCAATAAAAAAGCGACTCTAGCTACGAAGCAATAAAGAGCACATCAGCTCGCGAAGCACGGAGTACCTAATATTAATATTTACCTACAAACGTCTCTCTATCGCATAGCTCTGATCTCTTCTGAGGCGGCACGCAACAGAATAATCCCGTCCGGACGGATACGCCGATGTACCTGTAGCTTTGTACCTAAACTGCGGAGTAAGCCAGGCCTGCTAAGTATATCCTTTTTACAGTATAAATGTGTACACATCTGTTTTAGTTGGGTTAAACTTCAGAACTTTTTTCGAGCCGCCATTTTGACACTATCGTAAACGTATTTAGCGTCAATACTGTGTACATATTGTATGTATAGCTTTGAATATATACAAAATCAACAGCATAATTTTCCAGATTGTTCTGTAGAATAAAGTACAGATTACTGACAAGTAAAAAAGGTGGATTCTCAAAAAAAAAATGTCGGGATGCTGATTTAACTAACTCAAGTAGTGGGTGGTGCCATTTAACATATACCGCTACCGCTATAAAGGTATTATTATTGCCTTCAAAGATAAAAAATAAATAAAAAATGAAATATCATGCCCGAATTTTATGTTACATAATCGACTCAGAAAGAATTTTTAACTATGATAGGAATTTTAAATCAAAATTTTTTCGTTTAGATGCCGGTTAATTCTTTACAGAAGTGTTACTTTTTCTACCGTAAGTATCTGGTGTTGAGTGTCCCCGCCTTAAATTCTAAGTATAGTGCAATAATAACACAATCTATAAGCTTTCATAAAATTATTTTTAGATATATTTAGGCTAAATGATTATCATGTAAGTAGCTCACGATGTAATGAGTTGACATTAGGTTTCGTTATGTTTGTGTAAATTATAATTATAAAATTATTACGAGTATAAATAAAAGTTATTAAAAATCGTATCTTTCTTTGTTTATATTCAACCTCCAAATAATTTCGTCGCTCGATGTTTGAGTAAGTACCTGATTAAGGAATAACTTTCTTTTTAACGGCAGAATGCCTTTATTAACAATATACTACGAAATACCTATATATAATACTACAGCTACTACAATAAAAGCATTTAAACAACCTATAAGTAATTGCAGACCAAATGCTCCAGCCCACTACCAGTTGGCAGCGTGCCCGGCATGCTGGTAGTATTGCCCCGTTGAATTGCAATGCTTATTCGTTGAACCAAATAGGTGCCAACATTTTGATCACGCGTCGCATCGACCAAGGGCTTTTGAAAATACGATGAGCTCCCGGTCCCCACGAACCCAACGTCTCTACACCAAATAACGAAGAAATAACTCATTTTTATGTTATGAAATCATCAGACTTCCATGTCCGTTTACTATCAGTAACTTATATTTTTTTTAATTTATCTTATCACGCTTTTCTATAACAGTTACACTGTTACTCTTCTTGTATTGATTGACACTGGACACTCCGAAACGGTAGTGGTTGTCTCGTTCGCCTATTAATTTCACTTGCTTCACCCTTCACGCCTTGAATTAAGATATGGGACAGCAGTCGAAGCAATAGAATGCACACATTTCTTCCGCTTCGAGGTAGGGGAAGGGGGGCATAACGGAGACGCGAGGCACGTCTCATTACAGCCACCCAGCATCCGACCCGCACCGCCTCGCCTCGTGCTGTTAGTATTCTTTATATGGATGTGCGCCCACTATTCATCTACTCCTCTGGCACCACACACTGGTTTAAGACTTAGGTCTTCAGGCTAGACGGAATGTTCAACGAGAAGATGTCGCGTAACTCTCCAAACGCTGCCGATCCGAATCGGATTCTTCGGGCGACCTCTTTGTCGAAGTTGGACCTACCTAACTGGACAATCTGTCCCAGGTAAATATAATAGTGAACACACAGTATTTGTAAGAAAATATATTTAATGACGTTTGGGTGTTGGCGCATCTATCGGGGGTTGGTGCGGGTAGTACGCGCCAGGCGGGGGAGGTGCGTTGGCTGAAGGGTTGTCGCCAGCGAGCGGGTATGGGTGGTGTGGCGGTGCGCCCATCCATTGCGGGTACCAGTACAAGCCCTGAGGAACAACCATTGTTATTAAAATCGCTACATGTTTTTTTTTATATTTAATGAGTTATTCATTAACTAAATAATTATGGTCTTAACCGCTTAAGATCGAACGTGCGAAACATACCTGCTCATACATCTAGTATCTCATCTGACGATCTTTAGAGGATAAATATCTTAAATCGGGCACAGGCTGTTAAAGACTCCACGGTCAAAGGTTCCTGGCTAGCTTACCTTGCGATTATTAGATATGTGGTGCTTAATAAGTTGGAATCGTCAGGACCACTACGTTCTAGTTATGAATGAAATTATATAATTCTCTATATCATCTATTGTTATCATTATCGCCGATTTCAATGGGTTAAGAAGCCTCCCATGATACCATGGGCAGCATTTATTACTAACAATTTCATCTTGATCTCTTGAGCTTAAGATCAAAGAAAATATCAACTTCCGTCCATTGTTCAATAATAAATACATACTTAAGATTCTTTTGCCATATATCTATAAAGGAAAACTCGATTGAGGGACTTGTAGTTAAAGAGCACAAGGAAGGACAGGGCGCGGCCGTTACACTTATGACTATTCCGATTAAAATGGCAACGAAATCCAGCATTGTCCCTAGTTTCCGAAGTTCCACCAACCGTCAAAGATGGAGAATTTTGACTATATGTATAACGCTCACCGAAGAGACTGACGATGGTGATGACCTACTTACCGTGTACATCATCTGTACAACCACGCCAATTCTGCCATGTATCCGACTACAAAGAATGCACGGGCTTCAGAGAATGGGCAGTGTTATGCTCGCATGGTTGCCCAAGACCCTCAAGTAGAAAATGTGTAATTGAGCACCTTAGCATGTGTTCCAAAATCGAAACCCAGAGAGTGTGTTAGAATCATGTCTTTGTTAAGCTTAGATTGCCTTAAGTAAATAAGTTACGAAATGTTACTCGTTTTGTAATTCTAAAATATTCTAAAACTTGTTGATATTTGACATTTTTAATTACCGCCACACTGAAGTCCTATTTAATATGTATTAATTCTGGACTAGCCAATGATGAACCATCCTGTCTTATTTCGGATTGGCTGATACGTTGTGGTGGGAACGCTCATGTCACTGATTTGTTTGTGGTAAATATGGTGGGAGTTTAATGTATATATCTGACACTTGGCGCCAGTCATTGCTGTAAAACCAATATCTCAACTTACTGAGCTCTCCTTTATTCTTCATGAGTGACTGCCGCATCAAGACTTATTAAGTGCTGTACTATTTTATTTAATGTAACATAATTGATATTCACGTGTTGTGTGTGGTTCTATATTTGTCGGCTTCCAAAATGGTTGCCCTGTTTATTATATTATCGTTGTGGAATGTGACTATACAATATTACCTTTGAAGTAATCTATGTGACCCTAATGATGTATTATTCTTATTAAAGTGTTGTGTGTGTCCTATGAATGTTGTGTCTTTTGAGATTTCCTTATGATTCCCTTTTGCGTAGAAAACCTAGTAAGTTAGATAGTTAAGTACTGAATTACATTTACTTTACATTAAGCTCAGACTAGATTATGGCATCACCGCCTGACAAACATCTTATAAGTTAATGAGCCTATATTATAGCTTAAATAAATGCTCTCTATCTTGACAAATCTCACAAGTGTCATTCTACTCGTAGAAACCGCTTGGCTATTCATGCCTTCTATCCACTTCGACCGTATCAGAACAGGTTTTTGTGACCTGTTTATGGATAGTTATCAGCTAAAAACGGTGTAAACTTACCTTGTTCCCGCCAGACCCCTGGCAAGTGAACCGGTACTCGTTGACAGTAAGCGGGTCCAAGTAGCTGATGCCGGCAATGGATCCATAATTCGGGGGGAACATGAACCAGCATCCGTCCAGGGTGTCTGTAAAATCATGGAGTTTACACGTAATTTAAAGAGTGATATCAGATATGTTACAGAATTTACTTACAAGTGTTTTGTATATAGTTGTATGAAAGTCATTATTCCAATCTCACCTTGATTTTATTATATCGCCTATGGTTTGGACGTAAAATATTGACTTAAACATCGTAGCCTCAATTGGAATAATTTACTTACCGCACACGTATCATAATGTCCTATTGCTTGGTTAAAAATAACTTACATTCAACCTCTCTCTCCCTCTCTGATAAAATATAACATTCAGTAGATTCTAGTTACTTTAGATGTTACAAAGGGACTAAATAAGACGACATAAAACTTTCAGAACCTAGCTTCAAATGAAGCGAAAGGACAACTGGGAACAAAAAAGTCGCAATAGTACCTTTGGATCATGGAAATAGGATAAAACGTAACCTAGTCAGAAATTTAAATATATTTCTTTTAGAGTGTCTAGTATTTAACTGACCGAATATGAACTTACAAGACAGACCAGAAAATTAAATTCTATTTTGTTAGGCTGTCCAAATATATGGATAGAAATTTTACCGGAGATGTCAGACCAGTGATTTAAATTATATTATATTATATTGTCTAAATATACGGAATATCTGAATAGAAACTTAAATTCAGTTCCGTTAGAGTAACTATACGAATGGGAACCTATGGTAGAAGATCACTGACGTGTCTATACACGCCCAAATAAACATCAAAATAACACTATAACTAACATCGGCGATTAGATCAAATTAGCCGTGGTCACACGGAAGGTGAAACACGAGAGTGGTAGACAGGTTTAGTTCGCGAGAGTTTAGAACAGTATTACAGGAAATGTCTAAACAAAAAATAAAAGAATTTAGTATTTAGTACATAGATATGAACTTACAGGAGATGTTGTAGTTGATGTTATCGACATAGCTCGGCGTAGTGAGCGGCGTCTCCGTGGTCTGGTCTATGAAAGGCGGTATAGGCGACAAGCCGGTGCCCGGGTCTCCAGGAATTATGAACGGACCTGCACGAATAGAACTTACAGCTGATGTTGTAATTGATATCGACAGAGCTCGGCGTTGTGAGTGGCGTCTCCGTAGTCTGGTCGATGAACGGTGGAATAGGCGACAGGCCAGTGCCCGGATCTCCGGGGATTATGAACGGACCTGCACGAGTAAAGCCTTATTATTGAAGAGCGTGAACGTTTGGATTTTATTTCTATAATCAGGATCGACTTCTAGGTTAGCCTGAACAACATCTTCGACCACATCATCACTTACCATCAGGTGAGATAGTGGTCAAAGGCTAACCTATCAGGCAATAATAATAAAATATTTGCAATTTGTATGTTTGAAAGAAATTGTCACAGAAATTACTGATGTGATTTTAAAATACTTGTTTTAGTAAGGCGCATTATTCTCATGAGTAACAGAAGCTATATTTTATTTTGATTTCGATTAGGTTTTGTTTTATTTCTACTGCCAAACAATTGTGATCAAAGCTGCTTTATGAGTCGAGTACGGCCAACCGCGACTCTAGCATGTTGCAATATCAGATTATTTGTAAAATTGTGTCGTCTATACTTTAGGCTGCAGATCAGGGGGCCAACTCTTACCTCTTATAGTAATAATAACGCTAAATTTTATACCTCCACATCAATTAAGCAAGACAATCAGTAATGGAATCGCTTTTGATGACGGCAAATCAAATTGTTTACTCCATTCGCGAACTCTGATTTTACTTTTAATATGAAGTATTCCTATTCCAACGACAAATCTGTCATGTTTAACCATTTTAAAAAAGTTACTTTCTAGCAGCGGATTTAAACTTGATTTTGATTATTTTACGATAAAAATGGGTTTAATTAATGTGTAAATTACGTACAATGTTTTTGTTTCTGTTATACTTTAAAATAAATGCGGCGAAATTATTTGATGAGTGAAACTATAAAAGGCTACAGACAGTTGTTGTGCAGCATACAATAAAATGTCCTAAACTATGATAAAACCGTTCCATAACATCGTAGTTCGGAACAGTGCGAGTGGGATAACGCTATATTAAACATCTTGTATCTCGCTTGCTCATCCGTGATACATATTTAATTCGTTCTTTAAGTATGATCAAACCAATATTGCTTGACGCGATTGTGGTTCGGTGATACTTCGTGACTTCGAATGGTTATTTTAAAGTATGAAACAAAACTCACCTTTTTTATGGTGCTTTCGTAAAAGGTGGGAGTTAGCCCCCAGAAGTGGATTTCTAATCATAGATATCTATTGGAAGCATTTGCCTTAGTATCCGATTATTTTAGTGATCGAACGTTCAATAATTATCCATCGGTATTTTATATACCTATATAAACATATATATTTACCTCCGTAGAAGTTGGTGTTGTTCCATTCACAGACATGATGATCGCAGACCAGCGGAGTGTAGGGCTCTTTGGTGTAATATGTATGGCCGTTAGGGAGAACCTATAAAAGCAAATTTATTATAATATGGCCCTTTAAGCTAAATTTGCCAAGAACATTTTGTTTTCTAAATTGTGTCACGGGTCGTTGGCAAAAGATTATATCTTATTAGATCTTTAGACGTTCTAGAGGTTCACGAAAGATGGGAGAACTGATATGACAGGTTACAGGTACTCATTAAGACAGGGCTAATTAAGCAGAGTTGTAGAAGAATCCGTGTTTTGTGACCGCACTTAGCTACAAATAAGACCAGGAAGAATAAAATTAATGGCACCGCAGGTTGGAATTTTACGACAAGCTTTAATATTTTTTTGCCTGACTTGTTAGCATTAGCACCATCCTCTTTTGTACTTAAGTACCAAACTGTTTGTTATTCTGGTAGTCAGTCTGGAGAGTCCGTTCTAAATCTAGCCTACTATCATACTCGATCCCATCATCACTAACCAAGGTGAGTTAGTTGCCAAAGAGGCCGTAAACTGCTTGCGCCATCGATCTACTTGATATTTGTAGACATGCAAATGTCGCGTTCTTGTTTTTGTCGTGAATCTGATCTCTGAATTGAATGCCCTGAGAAAGACCCTGATCAGATGATGCGGGAACCGGCGGTCATCAGAGGCAGTAGCTTGTACGTGACACCCGCACTTCACGACAGCCTCCGGTAGGGTTGAGATAACGCGCATGCTATGTAAATTAGTGTCTAACATAGCTTACCAATAAGTAATCAAGGTAGGTATCTGAACCGTATGCCCTGGATGTTAAAGTAAAATATGAAGGACCCTAAGGTGATGATGCAGGAGACGACGGTCAGGAGTTATAGCTTATATGTTACCAGTCCGACTTGGGACGTGTTGAGATATCGCGCTGGTGTTATAAGTTGGTGTCAGTCATTGCTTACCAATAAATAATCATAATGTCTGAACCGTATGCCCTGGATGTTAAAGTCCAAGATGAAGGAGCCTGAGGTGATGATGCAGGAGACGGCGGTCAGCGGCGGCAGCTTGTACGTGACCAGTCCGCACTTCACTATCGCCTTCGGAAGGGTGGACACATCCCGTTCGTGTTGTAAGTTCTTTTTGAATGGGAACCTGGATAGACAGAGGGAGATATAAACTGCTTCGCTCTAATAAGTGGGGTTGAAGTACCTACTTCGCATAGCGGCCATCTTAACTCTGTCATCTTGGATTTTTATAGTTATCATTAGCTCTCATTGTCGGCCATGATATTTCTTACCGTCTGAATTTTGTGCATGCATTTCAATATATTAGGTTTTTTTAGCTGTAGCGCCACCACTTTTATTTTGTTCCGTACATCATTTATTAACAACGGAATCCTTTCTGAATCGCGTTCATGTTATAAGTAAGTCTATTTTCCCCGAATGGAATTGGAGAGCGAGTTGAAATTTGCTACATAGGTATACAAGGTGTCCTGCGACTCTGCCATATAGCGGGCTATGAATAAAGCAGTCTTTGTCTTGGGCTAGCTCAGGATTCTAGTCCAATTAGAACTGCACTCGGGACTACGACAAATGGAACTAATATAACAATATACCTAAAAATGTAACAGAAGGTACTTTATTACTGTTGTACGTATATAGGGGAGGGGAGGGAAAAGTGTGTAAAAAATTAAAACGTGCCGTTGAATGCAAATTTTCTTCGAGAAGGAGTAATGAGAAATAGAAGTTGTGTATGGGACAGTTGAGAACAACAGTATCATTGGATTTCCATACACTTTTCCCCTATATTTGTACAACTGTAATGATGTACCTTCTGCTACATTTTCAGGAAAGTAATTAGGTATTTTCAGAACAGGGATAAAATAATAATAGGATTATGCACCAAGGGTATAGATAAACTAGTGTCATAATCCCGAACGCAGTTCTAGTTAAGACTATAGAAGTTCTTTGTGGACCAATCAGTATACACTACAAGTTGTAGTTGTACGGAGTGTTTTAGTAAGTATGGGAAATATCCAAAAACGTAAAAATTTCGTCTGTCAACTGGCAGCAGTTTCTCGGCTGTTTATGCTATCTTGATGGAAATAGCACGTGGCCCACCTGATATCTAATGCTAACCCCTGCCTGTAACAGGCGCAGTTCGTCATAAGTGGTGAACTGCACTGCGCACATCGAGACATATAAAGCTGTAAAGTCTCACATGCCTTTTTTTCACCGGCACCTACAAACTGGAACACAGGAATGTAAATGTTGGCTGTAGAAATAGACATGATAGGAGTAAGTACTTCCTCGGATGAACTTGCACACAATCTTCTATACAAAATCACAACTCCCATACAAAGTTTCAGTAGCACTGGCTGAGACTATGATGAGTTTCAGAAAGGGGTACCGTACTGAAACTCGTCATAGTCTCTTTTACTTTGCACTACTATCCTATTGACCCTTACTGGATAGTAATGATTGTGAAAAAAAGTATTTAAGACCTACATATATATGCTACATAAATATTATGTTGCAATAAACTATATATAGAGTAATGAAATATTCTGACAGTACCTGAAAACGCAGACTCCGAGGTGGCACTCCAAACCATGAATATAGTTGTCCATCTGGAAGACCACCGTGGGATCCTCCTCCAAGAAGTACTTCTTGTCATCGAGGAAGTGCACAAAGCCGATAAAATGGAACGCCCTGCCCTGGCAGTAAGGCGCCGGTCCACGACCCATCTCGTAGATGTCGCTGTACAACTCCGATAAAAATATGTATACGTTCTTCCCACAGTAATACTCTGAAAAGAGATTCTATTATCATCAGACTGCCTTGGTACTTGTTGGATTGACATTCGTTTTTTTTTAATGGAATGTGACGGAACTAAGAGTACTTTTACTCGTGTGAAGCATTAACCTTTTTTTTGAAGCGCTCGTAGCGAAGTTTGATTAGCTGTTCGTAACCCATCAGCAAAGTTAAGCAACGTCCGCCGCGGTCATGAGTTGAATGGGTGACCGCTAGTGACATTACTACTGAGCGCTTCCGTTCTTCGGAGGGCACGTTAAGCCATCGGTCCCGGTTGTTCTCTAAGAATGGCAGTCGTTATAGCGTGATGGTAGGGCATTTCGCGAATGCCCGCCTGGCTAGCTACCACCCTCAAGTAGAAAATATGTCGCCAAGCACCTGACGGTGTGTTCCGGCAGCTGTCCTTGAGAGCCTGTAATTCTAGGTTAGCCTCAATAACATCTTCGACCACATCATCACTTACCATCAGGTGAGATAGTGGTCAAAAGCTAACCTACCAGGCATAAAAAAATTTAAAAAAAAACGTCTACCTATAACAGATTAGGCATAGAGTTATGTCGCAAATGCCTGTACTTTCACCAGCACTCATACCCTTAAATGTTATATTCATAGTTATATCATCATAGCTGCCTACTCCCACTCATGTGTGGTCGGAACAATGTCTTCTCAAACAAAACAAGGACGTAATTGTAAAACACTTGGCTTTAGCTTTACGGCTGGCCGACGATAGGTAATCGTCCTTGGGAATGCTCTCGCAGGTAGTAAGTATAAGTATACCTTTAAAATAATCAGGTCTTTAGGAAGTAGTAGTGTTGTGTGACAAATATGCAGCAACTCCTCACACCAAAACGTGAATGGTAGTATACGTAACGTTCATAGATGGCATTAGTCTTTCCACTTGAGTGTTAGCTTCCATGGTAGTTAGCTAGACCAGAATTTGTTATATGCCTTACCACCAATCGGAGAAGTTCAAGCCTCGAACAATGGGCCCCCAGCGCGACAGTTCATCCTCAACTACAACTGGGAAATCATTTGACACGTTTTGTGTATGTATTAACTGTTTGCAGAAGCAGTGATGGCCCAGAAGTAATGAGGACAGTCACGTAGGGTTTCTTGGTTAGAATTATCGCCGCATGCTTGAGTTTCCCTACGTGGTGGTATTTCGCATTTTGGCCTGGTCAGCAACCATTCTCTGTTGCCAAGCACCTAACGGTGAATTGCTTGGCAGCCATCGTTGAGAGCCATTTCTCATCCCCACCACATCATAACCATATGAGACAATAGGGTGGGTTCCCATCGGTTCGAATTGTGACAGAATCTGGTGACTGTTCTCTTCGTAATAAATAATCTGCGACGATTAACAGCTCTATATAAAAAAAAGAAATGGAACAATTGGTTCCATTACTTCGGAGCTTAACTTATCGTAATGAACCTTGGCTTATGTAGAACTCAGCTGGAACAGCTCCGCCGACGGCCGAGTTGTAGGTCGCCACGCGCTCCGTTTTGATCGCGTTGTGGTTGTCATACATAGTCAGCATGTTGTCGATTGTGTCATCCAGAGCAATCAGCAGGACCTGGTAGTGAAATATAGGACTTATAGGCACGTTAAGCCGTCGGTCCCGGTTATTGTCTTAGGATAACAGTCGTTATAGCATGAAAATAGTGAATTTTTCGAATGCCCGCCTAGCTAGCTACACTACAACCTTTAAGAAGAAAATCTGTCGCCAAGCACCTAACGGTGTGTCCCCGCAGCTGTCCTTGAGAACCAGTAATTACGTATAGATAAGCCTGACAAGAGCTTCGATCACATCATCACTTACCATCAGGTGAGAAAGTGGTCAAAGGCGAGCCTTATTATCTATACATTGTTAAATAAGATCGGGCCGAGGACTGAACCCAGGGCCACGAAATTCTCTATCAACGAGGTAGTCTAGTCACAACAAAAAATAATAAAGTAATTACCTTACAAATTATATTTATGTTTCCTACCTTTAACTCCTTGATGTGAAGGGTTATAAACCTCTGCAGATGGTCCGTAGCTATGTGAACGTGCTCGTTTATGATGTACTGAAAAAATAAGGGATAATTGTTGCTTAAATTCTGTTGTACAAACCTGTTCACTCACGAAGGAGCGCCCGTCCACAGTAAAATATCGTGGCCTCGTTTGGCCAGCGTCTTGATGTGGATGTAAATGCTGATGGTAAATACAATAACACAAAAAAATGTGATCGCTTGGCAGGCAGGAGTACCTAGTTACAACTGCACTCAAAAAATATGGAGCGGCGTGCCTTCATCAATGTAAAAGTCTGTACTTGTATAAGTATGTACATTTTTGACCCAGTCAGCCAGTCTTCATCGCATGGAATTTGGTTATATTGAGATCATCGAGGAACTACGTTTATCAAGATAAAGTATGTACCTAGTAACTACATTTATTCTTTGGCAGTAGTTGGTCCACGGAGAATTCAATTTCGGCACTTTGTAGAAGTTGTCTTTTGTCTATAGTTATCGAAAATTTGGATAATTATGTTTTTAACTGATATCAAAAAAGGGGAGGCTCCACATTCGTCGGCGTGTTATTATTTATGTTTTACGCGATTATTCCGCCAATTATGAATTAATTCAAATGATTTTTTTGTTCTTGAAATGAAATTCTTTTTGTTTGATAATTCAGAGGTGCCAAAAAGTTTACCACTTATCAAATTGATGCTATAGTTTGGTTCCTAAATCATTTTAACGAGAAAATTACCTATAAGTATGTCGTCCAAGTAAATAGAATCAAATTTCATTTCGTTTCATACTGTTCAGTTGGGGAAGTGGTTCTTTTAAAAGTAATTATTTATTGTGGTCTTGGCGTATAAATATATAGTTACTTACCTTTCTTCGAGAATTATTGAAAGAAACAAGACTGTGACCTTTATTATTGGTATAAGAATACACAAATAAGTTATATACAAGAGTAAGAACTCACCTGATCTGGAGCCCTCTTTATCTTCATCATCTCGATCTGGTAATGAGCCAGGTGGTCAAGTTTGTCCGTGGGGTCATGACCATAGATCTCGTACGCGTCTATGACCATAGCAAGTGTCACATTCTCGTTCGGCTCTTGGCAACATGGGTGGTTTCTTATCATGTACCCATTCTAGAAAAAAATATCGGTTCATTACCCATGGTGTACCTGACTACTATTGTTTCACCAGTTTAATGTTAGTAGCATTAAAATTATATATACATGCATACAGGTATACATGGAACAAGTAAACGGAAGTGTTGGAAGGGGAAGACCTATTCCGAAATTAGATTGAAGAAGTTCTGAAAAAGGGCCAGGTCAGAAGTATCTTAAACCGACGCTTATGTATGAAAGGACTGATGAATGTATACCTACGAAACGAAAGAGATATGTAAGGATCGTAGCAAATATAAATCGGTGGTCTCTTCCCCCTAAGAGAAACAGGCGTGTATGTATGTAGCATTTAAAGTCAACAATTTAGCTGCTCATGTACGTTATCATTTCTGACATGCTAGGACGACACTGGTGTCTTGAAATTTTTTTTTACTGGCGGTATGCCTTTACAATACACTACAAACTATATACAACATTACAGCTACTACAATAAAAACATTTAGAGACCTACAAGTCATTGCAAACTCACAGGCAGTCCCAATGCTCCAGTCCACTACCAGTTGGCAGCGGTCCCAGCATGCTGGTAGCATTGCCCCGTTGAATTTAAAATGTTATTATATATGGTCCACGTGACTAGTTCACATGGTTGGACTACGGTTACTATGAAGTATATTTATTTCCTAATGATAAAACTACAAAAAAGGGCACCCGTTTGATTTTAAGGACCCTCACAAATTAGCACCTCAAAAACTCAAACAACAAATTTTACAGCAGCGATAGCTGAGCGGTATTAGCCATGGACTTCCGTGCGTCTCTGGCCAGCTACCCCCCTCTAGTAGAATCTCCTAACAAAGTGTTCTGGAAGCAGTCCTTGAGAGCCAGTAATTTAGCCTAAAATTACAGGCACATGACACTTAACAACATGTCTCAGGGTGATAGGCACTGTGCAGTTTGTCACTTTGATGAAATTCATTTTATTATATCATCGGCAGAGAATGCCGCTTAGTACCAGGTGTCTTAGAAACAGCCAGACCTACTAACCTACAGACTACTTATACAGTATACCTAATATGGCACTAAAGTTTTTTTTTAAATGTAATTGTGACGGGTCAAGCCCGAGGCCCACCTGATGTTATGCGGACCAACCTCTGCCTATAACAGATGCATTTCGTCAACGACGAATTGCACTGTGCCCGTCACCTTGAGACCTAGTTGTTAAGTCTCATGTGCCTGTAATTTCACTGGCTCTCAAGGACTGCTGCAGGAAGGTGCTTGGCGACAGATTTTCTACTTGAGGGTGGTAGCTAGCCAGGCGGGCATTCGCAAAATGCCTTTCCATCATGCGGTGAAGCTCAAGCCCGCGGCGGGATTCGAACCATGGACCTGCTGCACGGCAGTCAATAGCTAATGCCACTGAGCCATCAATGCTTTAAAAGCTTTCGGGCTAATTGCTATTCAGACGTCTGCCTTAAAGAACGACACATGTTATCTCTAGAACCGCAATGATGTTAATCAAGTCTATCTACATGAATCACTTACCGAAACACTGAAAATACACGACAAAAAAAGGAATATAAAAAACTCATTGTAATAAAGAAGTAAACGGCTCATATCGGCGACTGCCAACGTCTTGCCACCGCCGCCAAGCGGTTCGTTACTGTTAACAACCAATTAGTGCATTTTTACGATTAAAATGTTTATGTGTGTTTTTGTTATTAGATTAGTGACGTGCAGAAATCGTTTACTGGTACTTGCCTATTGCTTTGTTTGCAGTTTATGATACATAACCTAGGTCATCATGATTACATCACCGAAACATCCACCGTTGAACAAAGATAAAGATAAGCGTGGGGATAATGGCAAATCTCCCTAAAAGGGTTGACTATTTGGGGGGATCGCTATGAGCCTCACGCTAAGACTATGCTGGCCATCTTCTGATATTTTTCCTTCGGTAGCCTCTTACGACTCCCACAGAAAGATATGTGGGGTGCACTCCCAACCCGGTACCCCACGGCGGAATCTAAGTAGGTTCTTACCTAGAACTCCTAAACTATGAGTTATATAATATGACACACATAAATTAAAACTTTATGGGACTTGAGAAATTATTGAACAAGCGGTGTTATTTACGGCTTAATAGGTACATGATTCCTAAAATAATAATAATAAAATGAGGATCTATTTTTTAAACAATTTAACAAACAGGCTATAAGAACCAAACCAGTGTTTGTTATATATAAGTAAGAAGATAGAAGGCGACAATATACATACCTA
The DNA here is from genome assembly GCA_963890685.1 of Plagodis pulveraria. Taxonomy (NCBI): domain Eukaryota; kingdom Metazoa; phylum Arthropoda; class Insecta; order Lepidoptera; family Geometridae; genus Plagodis; species Plagodis pulveraria. The sequence continues at coordinate 12,024,286 of OY982971.1, forward strand.
TGTAGGTTCTTAAAAGAATCCCATACATAAGTACTACTTGCCGTAAGTAAGCACCTACTCTCTAAATGTTCTCCATCATACTAAAAGTATTTTTTATTAATCCTAGCATTACACATTTAATTACATATATATTTATCACATTATGTTTTATTTTATCGTATATATTACATAAACCAAAAATGTAGAGAAAATATTTTATACAAATACATCAAAAAAATATAGTTATGTGTACTTACTTTAGTAAATAATGTCTTAATAAAAACTACAAAAATAATGAATAAATATTAAAAGCTAATTGTAAGTTACTAACGCAATTTGTATATTGAAATGTTAATGTATTGTAAAAATGTTTTTGTCTATTTTCACATTAAATATTAATCTTATTGCCAAAATAGTGAAATCTTAAAAGTTTGTCTGGTTTTACGTAATTGTAAGTTAGTTACGTAATAGTTGTAGTACGAACTATTAATATAGGTACTTCTTTCTATGTTATAATCTCAATTCAAATTTTACGTAAGAAATATGTAGTGTAATAGCTAATAAAGTATATTTAATGAATAACTTCAATGTTATAAAGTAACATTCCATTTAAAAGTGAACCTTATAGTGTAGTAGCTTGTCATCAACAATAAAATCTCTATAATATCTTCTCCGCTGCATTGATACTCGTATGCCTCCTAACCCAACATACTAACATTGTTTCTGGCACTTACACCCCGTGTCCGATCTATTGATCGTTTCGCCGCGCACCTACCTCGCGTCGAGGGTGAGACCTCCCCTAGCCAAACCGCGCCGAGCAGCCACCGTACCAAAACCGTGAAAAATGTTCAAAAATAATCAAAACCACACCTAAAATTCTACACAAAACCCAGTGATACAAAAATCAAATATAAATATTAAAAAAACTAAATGAATTTCGCGTGAAAAGTGCTGAGAAAATTCTCCAAAAATGGCTGCTCGAAAAATCGATGGCTTAGCACAATAATATAAAATTATCTTAGATTAGGGTAAAGAAGTCTTCCAGACTAGTTTTTAAGTATTTAATATGTGCTAGATGATAGATTGTACTCCTTAATCGATGTCTTCCAATTGAAATTTACGCGAAAAATTAATATATATTTTTAAATTACGTAAGATAAGATAAGAAGTTTAGACAGATTTATTCTAAAGAAGTGTAAGAAGCATCCAGCATGATGAACCTAGGACGTTTCACAAGCAAGTTACCCCCACTCAGGAATGCCCTGGACGTGGCCATGCAGACAGTTCGGCAACAAATGCCTGATAAGCCTGGGGCACCCCCTCGCCCTCCGCAGAATGTTCGCTTCGCCAACATGGGTAAGTCAAATAAAAAAATATTTATGATACCATTGTTCATCTTTTTCCTAATATGATACCAAATTCAGGATGAAAATCCTTGTGTGTTGAGTGTGTTCAATCCTTGTGTGTTGAGTGTTTCAATTTAAAAGTTTAGAAATAAGCGTTACTGGTACCTGACAATTTTATTTGATTGTTTTCCACAAACTTGTTTATAATTTTGCATAACATGCGAACGATATCTATCTATTTATTCCCAAGTATACTGTGGAAAAAATGACGGAACGTCTCTCAATTTTGAGCATTATCGATTTGTCCATGCATACGAACGATTCCTAGTGTAACTTGTTTAAATACTCGTACCATGTCAATATATTTAACTTATTTTAAATTGCAGATAACATGGGGGAAAGCTGCGAGCTCTCAACCATGAACGAAACCACATCGCCAACGTATCAGTCAACAAATCCAACCAATCCATTTTTAAGTGGTGAACTCCAAGCTGAAGATTCTTTCACCAGCTACCAGAATACTTTCCCACAACAAGATGGAGCTCCAAGGTAATAAACATTTGTTGAGTGGATGAATAAATGCTCCAGTAGAATAATATTTTGTAATCATGGTTTTATTTCATGTTTTCAGGACCCAAAGCATGCAAAGCGTAGATTTCTACGCTTCGTCGGAAGAAGGTGGTTTCGAGGAAGGTGGCGGAAAACCTGGCCAAAAGATCAACGAGTTCCAAGCCGCGTGGAATGTCACTAATGCCATTCAGGTAAATTTTGTATAATACTTCAACTATCAGAAAATTCAGAGACTATGCACATGTCAAACATGAATTTTTATTGCAGGGTATGTTCGTGGTATCCTTGCCGTTTGCTGTGCTTCAAGGCGGTTATTGGGCTATTGCAGCTATGATTGGTATTGCTCACATCTGCTGCTACACTGGCAAGATCCTCGTCGAATGCCTTTACGAAGATGACCCAGTGTCAGGTCAAAGAGTCAGAGTCCGGGACTCGTATGTCAGTATCGCCAAGGAGTGTTTTGGTAAAAAATATGGCGCTAGAATTGTTAATCTCGCACAAATCATCGAACTACTCATGACTTGCATTCTTTACGTTGTGGTCTGCGGTGACCTAATGATAGGTACCTTCCCGGACGGATCAATAGACACCCGTTCCTGGATGATGCTGACTGGAATATTCCTATTGCCTCTAGGGTTTCTGAAGTCCTTGGCTAGCGTCAGCATGTTGTCTTTTTGGTGTACCATGAGCCACTTGATAATAAACGCTATTGTCCTCGGATATTGTATCCTTTACATCGGCGATTGGGGATGGGCCAAAGTAAAGTGGAGTTTGGATTTTGAGAACTTTCCGATCAGTCTCGGTGTCATCGTTTTCTCGTACACTTCACAGATTTTCTTACCTACTTTAGAAGGGAACATGGAAGATAAGTCTAGATTCGAGTGGATGTTGAACTGGTCGCACATCGCTGCGGCTGCCTTCAAATCCATCTTTGGATATCTATGCTTTCTGACGTTTCAAAATGATACGCAACAGGTGATCACAAACAACTTACGTTCAGCTGGGTTCAAAGGGCTTGTAAATTTTTTCCTGGTCATCAAAGCTATTCTTAGTTATCCCCTGCCTTACTACGCTGCTTGCGATCTTCTTGAACGGGCTCTTTTCAGAGGCAAACCTAAGACTTTCTTCCCGGTGATTTACGCTCTTGACGGCGAGTTGAAGGTATGGGGACTCGCTTGGAGATTGGGAGTTATAATGTTCACCATTATGATGGCTATATTCATCCCACACTTCGCAATACTGATGGGCTTTATTGGAAGCTTTACGGGTACCATGTTGAGTTTCATCTGGCCAGCGTATTTCCACATTAAGCTGAAAGGGAATCAGCTGGATAGTACCACCATAGCCTATGACTACTTTATCATAGGTCTAGGAGTGCTGTTTGGAGTGATTGGTATGTACGACTCAGGTTCTGCCCTTATAAAGGCATTCAAGATTGGGTTACCATTTTAATCTGAATAGCTCTAGACAATAATAATTGTTGAACTATTTTTAGATACGCCTATGTAATGTTCATTATAAATTGTGTTGTCGTGAATATGCGGCTTCAAATGTTTAATGCACGATTATAAAGTGATGTTATTTTTAATGTTCGTGTCTTTAGCGTTGTATTTATTAAGAGGTTTAATTTCCTCAATTAGAATTCCTGAGTGGAACATGTATTAGGTATGATAAAAATATTACCTATTTGTATAGTAATGATATGAAACGATGTCTTCCAAGTCTCGTAGGTATATCACAACGAAGTCTTCCATTTAGGTACATAAATGAAATAAATTATAATATTTACAGCTTTATCATATACCTACAAAACATGTTATTTGTGAATGCAGTTTTATATTCCAAGCGTCTAATATTTGGATAATGTTTACATAAGATTATAATATTGGTGTCAGACAACTTCATGCAATAGGTACCTACTTAAAAAGTATTTTTTAAGTATGTAGGTCAGTACTTTTTTTTATTAGTACCCAAACTATTATGTTTAGTTATTTTATATTTAAGATTATTATTAAAGTACCCAATCAATTTGACGTTTAGGCGTTTGTCCCAACGGCCGGCGAGAAAGCGAGTAGCTATCGACTATTTTCTCGCTCAAGAAACGTACAAAAGATGCAAATCCGGTGTTACCAAAAGAGATGCTTGTATTAAAAGTTGATTGCTGAATATTCACAACTAGTTTGTCGCAGCTATAAGAGCTATAGTCTTTATAGTAACTTGGTGGTCTAAAAAAACACTTGACAATAGACTCTTACTTACTGGGAGAGAGACTCTCGCTTGCTCGCCAAGGGACACTCCGTTGGTGGATTTGCAGACAGTGTGCCGGCCGCCCCGATCAAGCGACGCGAATTATTATCGCATTCGGAAATCTGCTTGTAGACCAGCGAGAAAAATTTTAGAACTACACACTCACTGCTCGTCAACTTGTTTCTAGTTTCTAGGTCTACTCGCTTATCGCTTATCGCCAATAGTGGTACAAATGCCTAGGTTTACTTATGCTAAGACAATAATAATGCGATATTTTGTATTCTACATTTTTTATAATTATTTATTGCATTTATAATATTATAATATATAACATTAAGTACCAATATTAATATCCGACGCTTATTGTTAAAAAATTAATACTTAAAAGTTATTGTACGTGAAAATATTAAATGTAACCAAAGTCTTCCATTTCTAGTTGTAGGTACTTAATTATTGTTGTTGATTATTATAATATAGATTACTTATTATACAAGTTGATTAGACTAGTTTATAATACGCATTATGTGATATCCCTGTTCAAATAGCTTTTTAACGTTTACCTTTTACAGCTCTGGAAACTTCATGGATCATGAGTAAAATCATACGTTAGTAATTATACCTATTAGATACCTACATACATACATCAAATTTTATTTTACATGTTATTGATTATAAATATAAAAATACATAGATTACACATTCGATCGTAAGTTCTAATTATTTTCTAAATTAATACATATTTAGTTACCTTCGAATTGAATTAGTTAATATGTTTTAGAGTATTATTATATGTTTTATAGTAAGTATTAATATAGTTATTATACGTGTTTTAATAGCTATATTTCGTCACCTAGCTATCTTTTGACCATATCATCACTTACCATCAGGTGCGATAGTAAGCAAAGGCTAAACTACATAAAATGCCTATCTACATCTATTTAGTTACCTTAGAATGAAATTAGTTAATATGTTTTAGAGTATTATTATAGTTATTATACGTGTTTTAATAGTTATTTTTCGTTACCTAGTTATCTCTCGACCATATCACCACTTGCCATCAGGTGCGATAGTAAACAAAGGCAAACTATCAGCATTTTTCGCAAATAAAATCATGCTACGGTTTCACGTTTTAAATTAATATCAAATAAATATACGTACCTTCGTAAACTTTCAATGATTAGAATTTTAATTATTCGAATAATTAGGTACATATACCTAATTAATTACGCAATAAATTTAATTACGATTAATTTTATTACGAAACAAAATAAATTACCGAGGAATGAGTTAAAAAATCATTTTAAATGGATTCCTCAAAGTTCAGATAAGTAAGAATAGACATTAGGTACTTATATAGTTTTTGTTAAAGTCACAAGTCATCATTTAGCAACATATCATATACAAAGAAAACTTTATTTAGATCATAACTTAACAAAGTTAACAAAACTTTATTCTGTAAAAGACAATTAAATTGACGGTTGCTCTACTTTATCGGGATAATTTAATAGCTGAAATATTTTTTTTGACCCGACCACGGATTCCATACATCAGTAAAATCCAAGAATTAACAAAAAGTTTGCCTATTTTCGAATCTTACATTACGCACTTACGCGTTTCAGATTTCAATAAATCCATTTGCTGATCATATTCATATTATAATGATATTACTTTTGTTCATTGTTCAAAACTTTAACAAAAATATGTTTCTAGTGATGTAACCAAGTGCAATAATGTTAATAATAATAAAACTACTTAAATAAATACATGTATAGTGTGATGAAACGATTCTAGGTGTGTATTTTAAATAATATAAAATGTTATTCGATACTTGTTTTTTTATCATACCTACTTCTACGTAATTTAGTTACTTACGTTGACACTAAGTATCTTAACTGAAGAGAAGTCCTCTATTGTATAAATTTACCAGATAACAAATATTTCTCCGGTAGAGCTGGAACAGCGGGTCGAAAAACTTGGGTCTTAAGAGGAACGGGAAGAGAAACTCCTACAGAAATATAGGTATTTTAACAAAGTCATGCTGTCTCATCGCTAAGCACCCGAACAGAATAGTGCGATAAGGACAATTGCAGCTTCTTCAAGTTTTGACTTAGAATTTGCGCATACTTTGCGTTCTGGGAGAAAACTTTTCTCCTATAGTAAACATTAATGAAATCTAAAAATTTTGATGTTATTTTATAACTGACAGAACAAACTATGTTCATAGGTTTTCCTTTTTCTTTATTTATCATTTTTTCCTATAAATAATTCACAAACTAGAGTTTTGAGAATATATCGGTATTTAAATACCCATTAATTCAAATTCCTTTAATATAATGATGAAAATCAATACCTATAAACCTGGATATTGATAACATCTATAACATTTCCAAAAACCATCAAAATCGTTGATTGTTTAGGGGGGTAGAAACGTTTTCTCTTTTTGTATGAAAATTCGAGACTTCCCTCCAGTCTCATGTCATTCATTAGCTCTTAGTGTCTATCAAAACAAAAATGGTTACCCTTAAAGTAAATAACTGATCTGAACCTTGTTGTTTATGTCATGAGGAAAATGCATTCACGCATACACCCACCGGGGACCAGGTGGTTATGTCGGGCTCAGGGTCAATAGGGACTCCACTACCGACTAAAAACCTCATGGTGTTCCGTCGTCTTCGATTAGTGGCAGGGGCCGCGGGGTCACTCGCGCTCTCATCCGCAGCCCCCATCGACGTCGATGCCCGCCTAACTCAGCACCACCTGTATTACAATTACTAATAGTCACAAATGTCATTTATTCTGAATTGGGTTGCGTTTGACCACACTCTGCCTGATGTTAAGGATCGATATGGACTAAGATGGAGCACGCTTACCTAGAATTAACCTACTTATTTATACCAACTACCTTAGTCTCGATTTCAAGACACTTGGGTATGTTGTATCCATCGGGAAAAACTGTCCACGGCAAGGAGTTCCACCCTTTCGCAGTACGCACGAGAAAAGTTGAAGCGAAACGTTTCGTACGAATCCTGGGAATATCAACTATGTGCGGATGGCGCCTCTTCGTTTGTCTGGACGTCCGATGGAAAAAGGGGGATGGCGGAACTAAGTTATGCAGTATTAGAGGACATTCACCGAAATATATCAGTTAAAAGACCGATAGACAAGCAACTTAACGGCGGTGCTCGAGGCTTTGCAGCCGAGACACACCCAGAAATTCGTTGCCTATTAACCTCTTGGAGCGTCTCTCAATTGGCCCAAGTGCCTCAAGAGGTATTTGGCAGAGTCGTCCCAGAGGTCCACTCCTTACTTGCGCTTTGTACAATGTAAGCATCTGTTCCGGTGTGAAGTATATCTACCGTCTCACCTTCTGCCGTTGGGCTCCTTGTATCGGCCAAGATCTAGCTTTCTTTTGTTTAGTTTAGTAAGTGTTCACTTCCTCGCTTTCGTATCAAGCTCATTTCGCAAAAATGATAACTAAAAATCAGAATGAATATTAGGTTTAACCACCTGTATACCTGACATACCTACCTGTTTTCAGAAACCGACAATTGTTCTTTAAAAAATCATATGTATTTTTATTACTGGCTTCGTAGTACTGGTACAATATTATCCGTATAACTACTTCATTTCTCGGTTTCGAAAAGATAGATCTCGCCTACTAAATAAAATTTTAATATTGACCCAAGTTGGGCGCCAGATAGCAAGAATAAAGAATAATTAATTTCCCGTACGATAAAGATGATTATGACTAGTTTCAATGTTAGATGCCAGCTAAATAATGTTTATTTATTAGGTTATTTATTTCAGTCTCCGTCAGAGATCAGAACGCATGGGAGTTTGTCATGAACAAATGAGATAAATAAATAAAAAAAATGTCAATCTCAAAAAACTTCTATTTTGTCAATAGTTTTAACAAGTAAATACCTATGTAATAAACGAAGTTAAAGTTATTTTCAAGGCCAAGACAAATTGCCAATTAGCTAATTGCTCCAGTTGCCTAGATTTTCATTCGGCCGGACGCCATGTTGGCAAAATGGAGGTTTGCATTCGCGCATGCGCGGTGCTGGCACTATGTTTACTTTGGATACACATAACGGTAAGTTAATTGCATAATTCATAAAATAAATTCATGTAATCAATACATGAATTACAAATAATGTTACAGTAATTTGGTAATGATTTGCTAAGTTAAGCAGATACTTAGAAATGAAATATACAGGACTCTAAGGTTGTCCAGCATGCAACTATTAATGTCCAAGCGTTAGTAGTGTGTTGCTGCCAATATGCTACAAACTAGCTATTAGGCTCATCAAGCATGCATCATCAAGAATCCTTCTTGGTGGTTTCCACCCCAATGTGTTTAGGTGAGAAGTACGCTGTTGCCTTCGGTCATTAATTCAATAATCGAAGGCTGTAGCAAATGAAATTAATGGACAAACGAGATATAAGAACTAACGACTCGGAATGACGAGCGCAGTGCAGTGTCAAGCAGAACGAGAGTAATAACACTGTATCTGTAATGGACAGGCGTGGCCGAATAACATAAAGCAGGTGACTTGTCTGTTACATAACTTCACATGTTTTTTTTTATGCTGTTGTGTTAGAACAAGCTCGAGGCTCACCTGATGTTAAGCGGACTAACCTCTGCCTATAACAAATGCATTTCCTTACAAGTCACGAATTGCACTGCGCCCACCACCTGGAGATGTGCCTGTAATTTCACTTGCTCTCAAGGACTGCTGCCGGAACACACCGTTAAGTGCTTGGCGACAGATTTTCTACTTAAGGATGGTCGCTTGCCAGGCGGGCATACGCAAAATACCCTTCCACCATGCAAAAAAATAGTCTTGTTTGTAGTACAACGTAAGTTGAACTAAATATGACGCTCCATCCCAATACGATGGTTAAAGAACGATAGGAAAATTTTTAGTTATGACTGATTGTCATGTTAGCTCAATTGGTTAGAGCATACCCCGGCTAAAGGGGTGGATAGACGTGGGTTCGAATCCCGCTCATGACTTAAATTTTTCCTCCCGTAATTTTGTAATGTAATCCGCAGAGCATGCGTTATTGCAAACATAAAAATATTAAAATTAATAGACTTTCCATGATTGGGAAGGTACAAGCTCAACCAGTCTAGTAAATTAAAATTCTTCTTAGGATCCCCGATTAAATAAAAGAGGAAGATAGGGTACGCTCTAATATCACGACAATATAATAGTGTGGAGAAATAGTAACACAAGCATATGATGCACACAGCTACACTTCCATTGAATTTATTTATTTATTTTACATAATTAGTATGGCTATTGCCAATTACACCAATTAGATTATTAATTACTAATCATAAGATTTACAAACAAATAATAAAATGTCAATATAGAAAAACTTCATGTAGGTAACAATAAAATCAATCTATCACAATAAAAATAAATTAGGCAAATAAGTTACTGAAATCAATGTAAAATAAAATTAAATACAACTCCAATACAAATAAAAATTAAATTAACAAATAAAATGTATAATAAACAAACACAAAATGTCAGGCATTTTCCTCACAAAATTTTAGAGATAATCACCTTCCATTCATCCATCCGCAAGCACATCACAATTAGAGTCCAGTCCAGGAGACTATTAAGTGCCTAAAGAGATCGTGGAATAGGGGATTGAGCATGTGCTACCGCAGCACATGCTCAATCCCCTAGTGTTGTTGGCTAGTGTTTGTAGTGTTTAAATAACACACGGGAGGACAAGCATGCAGTAGATGCACATACGCACACAACTAAGACGCAATGAGCGCGTTCCTGCAAGGCCGGGCCTAATATTGGTCGAGCTAGATTTGCTCCAAGGTACCTGGAACGACCTTTAGAGCTACTATCAAAATATGACATTGACAGCAATGTTTTTAGGTGATAATTTTATTTCTACATGTTTTGGAAATGGGGCTCATTACGTAATCAAGCAATGGTAGCATTGTAATCGCCAATCCTTGGGGATGCTTGTACAAAATTTATTATTTATTGTAGAATCTGTCACTTTTGACAGCTAGCCAAGATTTGGCCGATTCAAAAGGTAGCAAAGTTTTGGCTGGACAGAGCATAATTAGCTCTGACAGGTCGCCCGGAACGGGTATGATCAAATCTTGTCTGAATCAAATTATGCTCGATCGGAGTGCTGGAACGGCGTGTATCCGCGTTTTGGCCGAAATTTGTCTTGGCCGAAGGCTTGGCGGAACGCACCTCAGGATACGTCACTTGATTTGACATTGACATGTTCGAGGTACGGGTGCCGTTTCTCCCGTTTTTTATATGTTCAATGCGTCGATCATTTAAATTTGTCGGTAACTCGGTAGTTAAAATAACAGGCAAAATGAGACTTAACAGGTATGTCTCAAGGTGATGGGCGCAGTGCAGTTCGTCACTTGTGAAGAAATGCATCTGTTATAGGCAGAGGATACCGCTTAACATCAGGTGGACCTCGCGCTTGTTCCTTCACAATAACATAAAAAAAAAGTTAACTTAACCTACATAAATCCTAAGCACTCGGTGCTAGAGATTCCACCTGAATAAGTGGTATTGTTTTTGTGTACTTATAAATGATTCCCAAACTTAGGCACCAACCGCTAAAATATTACGTGTAAAATGTGTATTTTCGATAGTACATTGTTCTATCTTCGTTTAAAACCACGTAAGTATTATACATTGAAAAATAAAATAGGGCTAGACTTAGATGTGATTAAGTAATAGTTAATTGGTAAAGTAACGCGACGACTGTAAATCAAAATGAAAATCTAGCCGATTTTAAGTTTGTTTTAAAAAGAAAATATTTCGTTCTTATTACCGACTTCAAAAAAGGAGGAGGTACTCAATTCATCTGTGTTTTTTACGTTTTTAACCTCAGACTTTTGACTGTTAACCGATTTTGATGATTCTTTTTTTATTTGAAAGCTGATGCTTGCCGTGTGGTTCCATTAAATTTTTATCAAAATCAGTCAAGCCGTTTTTGGGTAACACTCCAATAACTAAAAAGTATTTTCCAATGTTGAAGATATAGTCATTGACAGTGAATGACATTCGATCCCATAAGTAACAAGGGTCACTAAAAAGGGTGTATTTTTTTTTACAAAAAAATTGAACTTCATTACTCAAATGTGTGAAATAACTAGTCGAAGTCAATACCATGCGCACAATATTGTGATAATAGGTACTTTTGAATCATCATAGTACCTTGTTTCTCGATCGTGCGCTCGAAGAGTCAAGACCTCCTGAGGATGCTTCGTGTAGAAGCGAAACGCGTCGAAAATTCTTCCGGTTTGGCTGCGTGGCGTTTGTGACGTCACGTCGGCTTAGCAGGAAAATTAAGCGGAATTGTCACTAGATATATTTTTATATTTTTTAAGTGTTTTATTAAAATATTAATTTGATGTTTTCTTAAAATATTTTAAAAGTGTTTGTTATTATTAAAAATGGATTTCCGCAAAGTAACGCCTGAATCTATTCATTACATCATAGTACCGACTTCAACAAGTTATTTCACACATTTGAGTGTTGAATGCGGCTCCATTTTTTATTTTATTAATAGCTATTGCAGAATAACTGTCAAACATAATAACACTAAAAGTATTGACATTGCATCTGTCTGGTAACTTTTAATATTATGTCTGCCCGAAATCAACATGAATCTTATTGTAGACTACCTACAACATCCGAAACCACCCATGTTGCCTGGAGCCAAACGAAAACCTGACCCTGGCGATGATCATAGACGCCTTCGAAATCTACGGTCACGACCCCACAGACAAGCTGGATAACCTGTGGCTCTATCAGAACGAAATGCTGAGGATCAAGACTGCTGAAGATCAGGTAATTTTGATAGCCGAGCTGTAGCTCTGGATAGCTATGGACTGCTGTACCGTAGGCCCATGGTTCGTTCCCACCGCCGGATTGAGGTTCACCATTTCGTACATTTCACGAAAGTTCGCCTGGCTAGCTACCACTCTTAAGTAGAAAATCTGTTGCCAAGAACCTAACAATTTGGTACGGCGGCAGTTCTTGAGAGCCTTTAAAATTTCAGGCATATGAGACTTAACAACTGAATGTCTCTGTGTGACTGGAGGGTGCAGTTCGTCACGCTATAGGCAGCCTACGCTGAGCATTGCGCTAATACCTTCACAATCTCGTGTAAAAAACGCCGATTAAGGATATTGAATTATTTATTACTAAAGAGAAAAAATCTAAGTTGCCTACCTCTTTGAGGAACTGCTGTAGGAACAATGAAAAGCTCGGAACCAATGAAATGTTTTGTTGATAAGGAAAATGGGTAGGTGTTCCTTATCAACAAAACTTGATCATTGTTCAGACAATTGGCAGCAATGGTAACATTGTTAGATGCTAGCACCTGCATTTTTTTAAGATAAATAAACAAATTAAAATCCCTTGATCTAGGTGGATCTTTTCCTTACTGAATATCCGCTAGCCAGCAAAACTGTAGTGGAAAATCACCCTTCTGTACGAGTAGTACATGTTTAGTGATTTCTATACAAGATAAACGTAGTTTTGTAATTAGATTCGTGTGCTTAACTGCTTACGCCCAGCGGCAAAATGTCGAATGACAGTATGACCTGGTGCAAATGTGTATAGTAGTTTTAAATTTGTGTGTCCAGCCATTCTTGAGATATTTGCGTAAAACACTTTCCGCTTCGTAGAACATTCTCCCAGCAAAACTATTTTTTTAAAAAGGCCGCACGAAAGAAATATGCATAGGCACACGTACTAATAATTAGATTATAACGTGATGTAAATGTGTGTGTTTGAAGGATCGGTGGAATTTCCAATAGACTTAAGGGAAGTGTATTCATAACGGTTTCCATGCATTCTATATTTTTTCATTCCATATTTTAAATACCAAGTTTTCAAACTCAGTGAAATTTTGCATGCATATCCTTGAGCCTAATAGCTATCTTCTGATCTGCCAGTTTTTCGTTTTATTAATTATTTTATATTTAAATATGAAAGTAAGAATACATACAAACTTATTTTTCCGAATAATTTGGGAATAATAATTTTACGGAAAACTGGTATAAATGATTTTAATAAATGATTATTTTGATAATATACAAATCTTTAATTACGTTCTGCGTCTGGACCAGTTGAAAACCGTAAATAACTACAACATTTGGCTTTACAATAAAGAATTAACAAAAGTGAACCAAATGAAGGGCATATAATATAATTTATAGGCAATATTATTGAAACTACATTATTATTATGCAGTTGATTATTAATTTACGTTTTATACCAATTACTTAATAATAGTCTTAAAGATATTGTGCAATTTTGTGTTCAATTTTGGTAGTTTATCCTTTAAATATTTTTTGTTACGCACCTTGCTAATAGACAGTCTGTCGTTATATTTTTTTTTTATATTATATGATTTATCTGCTTTATTAAATAAAATTCATGACCTGAAATATTGCACCCATCTGGAAAAGGTGTTGTTCAAGCTAAATATAAATGATTTAATTGCTTTAACGTGACATTTCTGATCACCAATCGCGTTTTCACCAAGCTAAATGTACAAACATTTTGATAATTTTTTACCTCATTCTGACACTGTACAACAAAGACGGACTCTTGTTGAAGAGACCTACCATCTGTCCATTGACAAGTTTCGATTGTAAGAGGTATTTTCCATTTTCAGTATATGATCAACGAGCGAGTGCACATAGCCACCGATCACTTAGGAAGATTCATAAAACTCCACGTGGAAGAGCTTAAGGTGAATACTACTTAACTCAGTACTTTCTAGAATCGTTTTATTTTTTATGCCTGATAGATTAGCCTTTGACATAGTGGTGATTTGACTCAGCTGATGGTAAGTGATGATGTGGTCGATGATGTTGTTCAGGCTAACCTAGAAGTACTGGCTCTCAAGGACAGCTGCCGGAACACACCGTTAGGTGCTTGGCGACAGATTTTCTACTTGAGGGTGGTAGCTAGCCAGGCGGGCATTCGCAAAATGCCCTACCACCATGCACCAATTTCCAGTATATATAGCCCTATTAAGATTGAGATGTAAAACTAAAAATAAAGATAGGAGAGACTTGCCGCCGTTACCGTTCCGATGTTATCTGTGCCGCCAATAATCAGGGTACATTATAGTAACGACACCCACAGGTAGAGGTGGGGGAGTGACATTCTAGCTAGTAGAGATGGGGAGTGAGATCCTCAAGTCGCTGCCAAGCGTGGGGTTATGGGAAACCCCCCCACCTTGGCAGGAGGCTTGGGGATCGCAGTGTGTGATATCAGTTCCTCAGAAAGTTCTGCTGCCCACCTTCTGGTGTGTTACCCTTAGTCGCCTCTTACGACACCCACGGGTGGAGATAGGGGAGTGACATTTTAGCCCGGCACCCGTCCGTGGGGTGCCGGGCTAAAATGTCACTCCCCGGCATCTAGTGAGTAAAAGTAGTAAATTGTATGTTAAAGAAAGGCAAATATAATTTGGGATACTATATTCAGAATTACCAGTATCATATGTAAAATCACGTTTTAGAGTTTATTTATTGGTTTGTATTAAGGTATGTGATACAAATAAGGCCTACGACATAATAAGGCCATAGTGTTTATGCTTTGGGTATTATAGAGGACATAAATAATGAAAATTCAAAGGTAAGAGACAATGCACCTAAAACTGTATGTTTATTATTTCTTATAATAATAAACATGTTTAAAGGTGACGTTTATAAGGCCTACGTGCATCGTATAATAAAGCCTGTTCCATCTTAAAAGTAAATTTTGTTGTAAAAGTTAATTATTTCAGATGTGATATAAGTATCTTATAATATACCTAACTATATTAAATTGTTGAGTATTTACAGTAATGCATGATAATAATGTATATTTATAATGTAATCATAGTTTTCCGAAAAGCAGAGACCTTAAAAATCAATCCAGGCCTAGTTAGACTATGCAAGTCCATTAGTTTTGAAGCGCTCGTAGCGAAGTTTACTTAGCTGTTCTCAACCGATCAGCAAAGTTAAGCAACGTCGCCCGCGGTCATGAGTTGGATGGGTGACAGCTAGTGACATTACTACTGAGCGCTTCCGTGCTTCGGAGGGCACGTTAAGCCGTCGGTCCCGGTTGTTGTCTTAGGATGGCAGTCGTTATAGCATGGTGGTAGGGTATTTTAAGTCCGTGGATTTACACGTGACGGGCCTGGACGACGCCGCCACAAAGGAGAAAGTGGCGGCGGCGGTCGCCAAGGTGGGCGGCTGTGACGTACTCCACGTCAAAGTCGGGGAGATACGTCGCAGCTACGGCGGGACCGGCTCCTCCCTTGTATCCTGCCCAATCCCAGTAGCCAAAGTGGTGCTGGCACAGGGCAGGCTGTTGGTGGGGTGGAGCTCGGTGCGAGTGGTGGCACTGGCAGCGCGTCCCATGCGCTGCTTCAAGTGCATGGGACTCGGGCATACGCGCCCCCAGTGTCCCTCGTCGGCAGACAGGGGGGACCTGTGCTTCCGCTGCGGAGGCGCAGGCCACAAGGCGGCGAGCTGCCAGAGGAGGGCCCCGCACTGCGCGATATGCGCAGAGTCGGGGCGACCTGCCGAGCACAGGATGGGGGGACAAAACTGTGTCCCCCCAAAGACGAAGGGACAGGCCGCCAGGACCCCGGCCATCCCCCGACCGGCCGCCAGAGCCGCTCCTGAGGCTGTTCGCCGCGCGGCGAGCATGGAGGTTGTGACGTCCGATTGATATGGATCAAGTCGGACAGCACAACCTCCTCCAGACTAATTTGAACCACTGCGTCAGGGCTCAGGATTTGCTCATGCAGTCCCTGGCGCAGTGGTGCATCGATTTGGCGGTCGCTGCGGAGCCGTACTACGTTCCCCAGTCCCATCCCTACTGGGCTGGGGATCTGGACGGCTCCGTAGCCATAATTGGACGTGCCGGTGGCGGCTCCCCCCTCTCGGTTTCAGAGAGGGGTTCGGGGTACGTGGTGGCCAAGTGGGAGAGGTATGCGGTAGTCGGCACATACTTCTCCCCCAACAGAACCGTCGCGGAGCTGGAGGTCTATCTAGACCTCCTGGCCGCGGCGGTGAGAAGGCAGGCGCCACGTCAGGTCCTCCTCATGGGGGACCTGAACGCCAAGGCCCAGGCCTGGGGCAACCCCTCCACTGACACTCGCGGGGAGATTGTCAGGGAGTGGGCGGTTGCCGCAGGGCTGACCCTGCTCAACAGAGGGTCAGTCCACACGTGCGTGCGACACAACGGGGGGTCCGTGGTGGACGTTTCGTTCGCCACCCCGGAAGTCGCAGCACGTGTCCAGGCCTGGAGAGTGGTGGAGGACGTGGCGACTCTCTCGGACCACAATTATATTCGGTTCGAGATCGCCACCTCCCACCAAGGAGGGACTCCGCGCGTGGAGAGGGCGGGTTTCCCGCGCTGGGCGATTTGTCGCCTCGATGCCGAGCTGGCTAAAGAGGCGGCTATCGTCCAGTCGTGGCTTGCCGCCCCCACGCACCCGGAGGTGGCCGTCGCGGCGAGCCGGTTCCGGGAGGCGGTGACGGCCGTCTGTGACGCCGCCATGCCGCGGTCCCGACCCCACCCCGAGCGCCGCCAGGTTTACTGGTGGTGCTCGGAGATCGAGGATCTCCGAGCGCGATGCTCGGAGACGCGGCGCCTCTATTACCACTGCAGGAGGCGCCGCCACGGCCGGACGGACGACCAGCTGCCGGCGGAGCAGCTGGCGGCCGAGCAGCTCCTGTATGGCAATGTAAAGATAGCCAAACAGGAGCTGAAGCTGGCCATCGGCCGGGCTAAGGCCCTCGGCTGGAGCGAGCAGCTGGGGGGCCTCGACAGGGACCCATGGGGGCGCCCGTACAAGTCTGCCCGGAATAAGTTCCGGGGCAGAGCGCCCCCTATCGCGGAGTCCCTGGAGCCAGAGCTCCTGGAGAGGGTGCTGGGGGGTCTATTCCCTGACAGCGACCCCCACTACACCCCTCCACCGATGGCCACCCCGTCCTTCCAGGAGGAGGAGGACCCGGCCTCCATTCCGCCTATCTCAGAGGTGGAGATGGAGGTAGCAGTCTCCCGCCTGAGAGGCAAGAGGACTGCCCCGGGACCAGACGGGATTCCCGGGCGGGTCCTCAGGATCGCCCTGAGGGAGATGGGCGGTCAGCTTCGGGAACTGTTCGACGCGTGCCTCACGTCGGGTCAGTTCCCGAAGCTCTGGAAGGACGGGCGATTGTGCCTGTTGCGGAAGGAAGGGCGAGACGCCGACTCGCCCGCCGCATACAGGCCAATCGTGCTGCTGGATGACACGGCGAAGCTACTGGAGAAAATAGTGGCTTCCCGTGTCATCCGGCACCTGGGGGGAACTGGGCCTGACCTTTCAGAGGCCCAGTTCGGATTCAGGGCAGGGCGGTCAACGATAGACGCCCTGCTCTGGATCAAGGGGTGGACGCAGGACGCAGTCGGCGGGGGGGAAAAGGCGTTGGCTGTCTCGCTTGACATTGCCAACGCCTTCAACAGCCTACCGCACGGAACAATACGGGAGGCGCTCCGCTATCACGGAGTGCCCCTGTATCTGCGTAGGCTGTTGGCCGACTACCTCCGGGACCGCGAGGTCCTGGTGGAGGGACGCGACGGTCTGAGGCGACGTCGCGTGTCCTGCGGGGTTCCACAGGGGTCGGTGTTGGGACCGCTCCTGTGGAACATTGGCTACGACTGGGTGCTCCGCGGCACGTTTCCCGCAAGTATGCGGGTTGCGTGCTACGCGGATGACACCCTAGTCGTGGTCAAGGGGAGGGACCTCGGGGAGACGGTGCGGCGGGCCACGGTGGCCACAACACTCGTGGTCGGCCGCATACGTGCCCTGGGGCTGGAGGTCGCCCTCTCCAAGACCGAGGCCCTAATGTTCCATGGGCCTCGGGGGGGACCCCCTCCAGGAACGCGGATAGACCTGGACGGGGTCCTGGTCCGGGTTGGGACCCAGATGAGGTACCTGGGTCTCATCCTGGACGGGCGGTGGACTTTTGGGGCCCACTTCACTCAACTGGCCCCAAGAGTCATAAGCGCCGCAGCCGCCCTTGGGAGGCTGCTGCCCAACGTGGGCGGCCCGAGCGCCACATGTCGTCGCCTGTACTCCGGAGTGATCCGGAGTATGGCCTTGTACGGGGCACCTGTCTGGGTGGACGCCCTCGGTCGCGCCAATAAGGCCCTGCTGCGTCGTCCGCAGCGGGTCATCGCGACGAGGGCGATACGCGGGTACCGGACGGTGTCCTGGACGGCGGGATGCGTGTTGGCCGGTGATCCCCCCTGGGAGCTCCAAGCGGAGATCCTCGCCGAAGTATACCACTTCGTGGCGGCGAGGAGATCCCGCGGGGAGCCTCCAGCGTGGGAGGAGGTCACGCGCATGCGACGGCAGGCGCGGGCCGCCCTGTTGCGGCGGTGGACGGAGGACCTGGCTCCACCGGTCCCTGGACAGAGGACGGTGGATGCCATTCGCCCGGTCCTTCGGAGGTGGGTAGGGCGGCGATTCGGGTCGCTCACCTTCCGATTGGTGCAGGTGCTTTCCGGACACGGATGTTTCGGAAGGTACCTGCATCACATCGCAAGACGTGAGGCGACCCCCGCCTGTCACGAGTGTGGAGCGCCAGAAGACACGGCGCTCCACACGCTGGAGGAGTGCGCCGCGTGGAGTCCCATGCGGCGCGCCCTCACAGCGGTCATAGGCGCAGATCTGTCGCTGCCGAGCGTGGTTAACGCTATGCTCGGCAGCGACGGATCGTGGCAGGCGGTGGTCTCTTTCTGCGAAGAGGTGATGGCGCAGAAAGAGGCTGCGGAGCGGGCGAGGGAGGACGACGTCCTCGCAGACCCGCTCCGGCGTAGACGAACTGGTGGAAGGAGAAGGCGATTCGGGCGCCTTCTCGCTCTATCCTAGTGCTGTGCGGATCATCGGTGGAGAGTCGGGGGATTCTCCACTGGCTTGCACAATCCCACACGTCTGGGGGATGGCCCTAGTGAGCTGGGTCATCCCTCCATTGGCCGGGGCCCGTCACCGGTGACGGGCCAACCGCCGGGGCGAGATGGTGATTGCTAACGCTACCCCATCTCGCCCCGACTAGGCGGCAGACTGCTCATCCCGGGTTTTTAGTGGGTAACCTCACTTACTACCCCCCCGTGGGGGTAGTAAGGCCCCTCAGGCGAGGACTCCCACATAACCACTCTGCTCCCCCCGGAGCCGGGTGGTATCCATAAAGGATTTTCCCGGGTCAAAAAAAAAAAAAAAAAATGGTGGTAGGGTATTTTGCGAATGCCCGCCTGGCTAGCTACCACCCTCAAGTAGAAAATCTGTCGCCAAGCACCTCACGGTGTATTCCGGCAGCTGTCCTTGAGAGCCAGTACTTCTAGGTTAGCCTGTACAACATCTTCGACCACATCATCACATACCATCAGGTGAGATAGTGGTCAAAGGCTAACCTATCAGGCATAAAAAAAAAAGTTAGTTTAAATAATAATAAGAGATACGGTGCAAAGCGACATGAAATTATTTTAAAGTGAGTTTAAATTTGTAAGAATCAACACTTGCAGTCGTAATGAGATAATTTTTTAGATGTATACTTTTTGCATATAAATCGATTTGAAATAAGACAGGCCTTATTTGTATCATGTATCTTATTTGACATTTTTATACCGCATTTTTTATTGAACTAACTCGTTTCCACTTCTATTTTTTTTACGCATTTTTTATTGAACTAACTCGTTTCCACTTCTACTTGTGCTCAAAAAACAAACTGGTATTCCAAATATGCTGCACTTCCTCCAATACTGATGATGCTGTCATGTAAGAATCTTGATTAATCGAAAACTACGTAGGTACAGTGTACCTACATGGCACAGCCCAGATCCGGTGTGGCATCAATTGTGCTTTACATTTCAACTTTTGAAGAAGTGATGGTTCAGTGGCATTGGCTATGGACTGCCGCGCAGCAGGTCCATGGTTCAAATCCCGCCGCGGGCTTGTGCTTCACCGCATGGTGCAAAGGCATTTTCCGAATGCCCGCCTGGCCAGCGACCACCCTCAATTAGAAAATCTGTCGTCAAGCACCTAACAGTGTGTTCCGGCAGCAGTCCTTGAGAGCCAGTGAAATTACAGGCACATGAGACTTAACAACTACGTCTCAAGTTGACGGGCGCAGTACAGTTTGTGACTTGTAACGAAATGCATCTGTTATAGGGAGAGGCGAGTCCGCTTAACATCAGGTGGGCCTTGAGCTTGTTCCGTCATAATAACATTAAAAAATAAAAAATGAATTGAATAAAGACCCAGTACATTATTGTAAAAAAATAAACCACTTATACCTTATAAAGGTCCTGCTGATTACCCTGGACGATGTGATCGACAACATGCTGACCATGTACGAAAACCACAACGCCATTGCCGCTGAAAGGAAAGCCACTTACACAGGTGGCCCTGTGCCCATGGAGTTCTATATGAGTCAAGGTGAGATAGTGTTATGGTAAAAAGTACGACATGCCAGCTATAGGGCACACCTGTGGAGCTGTGAGGAAATTCCTTGCGGATATATAATAATAATAATTTATTTTTGTGACCAATGGTTGTGCTTTAAATATATTAAAATTGTATTACATTTCATTCATATTAATAATAATAGCTTTATATGTTGTGGTGAATAAAGTTATGCTCTAGTCCTCACGGTAGGATACCCTGAGTCTGTGAGGACTAGTTCACTTCCAGGGTGCTGGTAAGTTAGTCCACGATGTAGTATACATAAGCCGTGTTTATCCCTATGTGGAGTATGAAAGAGGCGTAGGTATATGTAAGAGGAGTGAGATAGTGGTGAGTGCAGGTGTTATAGATAAGGCGCACACGAGACATTAGGTTTACAACTGTCAAGAAACTAGGCTCACCGTTATGATTATCTAATAATAATTACTGTATCAGCCGGATCGTCCACTGCTGAACACAGCCTCCCCTATTAAGGGAGTATATGCCATAATCCCCATGCTTGGCAGGCGGCATGGGGATCGCAGTGTAAAATGGCAGTTCTTTAGAAGGCGCTGCTGCCCACCTTCCAGTATTTTTCCCTTAGTCGCCTCTTACGACACCCACGGGAAGATGTAGGGAGGTGCAATTCTAACCCGGCCCCCCGCGGGGCACGAGACATTAACTCCGGGAAAATAAATAATAAAATATTCATAATAAATTAGGCATCTTTGTAAAGCATTAGTAAAATATTTATATTCAATGAAATAGTGAAAAGTATAAATTCAATAATCATAAATAATATAAAATATTAGGTATATATCAGGATGGAATAGTACTCGAGTTAAAGTAAAAACTATAACGATGTTGCCACTTCAACTTGCAAATTATGAGAGCTATGTCATGTCGGTTACTTTGGTTCTTTGGCGAATATCCACGTTCCGGATTTGATCGCGCAAAGAAACTCCGAGCATAGCTCTCTCCATAGGTCGTTGAGCGACTCTAAGCTTGTCCAAGTTGTAAGGGCCACAGTTAAGGGTGAACTGGCCGGTCCGTTCTCCATACAAACGCCGTTGGGTGATCACTCCCTTATTTGAGAGTTTAGGTCCAAAATAAAGCATAATACCGATTGATCTCGTCATTATCTAGGCTTGTATGATGCCAAAATTTTAAAAAGATAATTAAGTTGTAAGTAATGAGCCTCGAAAACTTTATATGAAAATGTTTCGAGGCTCATAATTCACAGGTTAATTATTTTATTAAAATTTCGGCATCATACAAGTCTACATAATGACGAGATCAATCGGTATTATGCTTTATTTTGGACCTAAATCCTCAAATAAAGGAGTGATCACCCAACGGCTTTTGTATGGAGAACGGGCCGGCCAGTTCACCCTTAAATACTACGTTTCAGTGCCATAAGTCCTCTCTGGCAACATACTCTGGTTGAAGACATATGTCGTCAAGCTCTGCGAGATGTTCGACGAGAAAATGTCGCGTAACTTACCGAACGCTGCCCGCGAGTTGGATTCTTCATATCCAAGCAGTTTACTATGCTGTACCTAATACATTGCTGTGATTCGAATTAATAGACGTGGCAGCCAGTATTACAAGCTCATCTGATATATGAATCTCAGCGTCAAACACTACGAACTTGCATACAAACTTTCATCCCCAACTAATACCCTTGAGAGGATTAAAATTGAAACAATTTTTCTGTTCACCTGCTTGCAAATTTTATGCTTTTAGACTAGTTATCATGAAGCACTGATGGCTCAGTGGCATTGGCTATGGGCTGCTGCGCAGCAGGTCCATGGTTCGAATCCCGCCCCGGGCTTGAGCTTCACCGCATGGTGGAAGGGCATTTTGCGAATGCCCGCCTTGCTAGCGACCACCCTCAAGTAGAAAATCTGTCGCCAAGCACCTAACGGTGTGTTCCGGCAGCAGTCCTTGAGAGCCAGTGAAATTACAGGCACATGAGACTTAAGAAATATGTCTCAAGGTGACGGGCGCAGTGCAATTCGTGACTTGTGATAAAATGCATCTGTTATAGGCAGAGGTTAGTCCGCTTAACATCAGGTGGACTTGTTCCGTCACAATAGCATAAAAAAACAAGTTATAATTGTGCTTTGTCTGTCAGTAAATGTATAACGTTCATTACTTACATATTTGAGTTTTTATTTTATTTATTTTAGTTAGTTAGCCTTTGATCACTATCTCACCTGATGGTAATTGATGATGTAGTCGAAGATGTTCAAGCTAACCTAGAATTACTGCCTCTAAAGGACAGCTGCCGAAACACACCCTTAGGTTATTGGCGACAGATTTTCTACTTGAGGGTGCTGCGAATGCCGGCCGGGTAGCAACCCGGCCGGCATTCGCAAAATGCACTTCCACCACGCTATAACGACTTCCATCCTAAGACAACAACCTACGGCTTAACGGGCCCTCCGAAGCACGGAAGCGCTCAGTAGTAATGTCACTAGCTGTCACCCATTTAACTCATGACCTGACCACGCGCGGCTGATTGCTTAACTTTACTGTCCGGTTAGTAACGGCTAAGCAAACTTCGCTACGAGCACTTCGAAAATGTATATACCTATTTTATTTTTCAGAGTTTTACTGCGGCAGGAACGTGTACATGTTTATATCTGAGCTATACAGCGATATATACAACATGGGGAAGGGACCAGCCCCCTACTGCAAGGACCGATCTTTCGTCTTCATGGGATTTCTGCACTACCACGACGAGCAGAAGTACTACTTGCTTGACGACCCTAGTATTTCTTTCCCTACGGACAACTACCTCCATGGTTTGGAATGCCATCATGGGCTTTGTATATTCAGGTAAGAATTATCATATTTGTTTTTCCAATTCGTGATTTCCTAGTGTATACCAAGATTTCCGTATAACTTTTTTTTTATTTATTTTATTGTGATGGAACAAGCGCGAGGCCCACCTGATGTTAAGCGGTATCCTCTGCCTATAACAGATGCATTTCATCACAAGTGACGAACTGCACTGCGCCCATCACCTTAAGACATACCTGTTAAGTCTCATTTTGCCTGTTATTTCACTGGCTCTCAAGGACTGCTGCCGGAACACACCGTTAGGTGCTTGGCGACAGATTTTCTACTTGAGGGTGGTCGCTAGCCAGGCGGGCATTTGCAAAATGCCCTTCCACCATGCACTAAGGTCAACAAAAGTCATCCTAAAATCATTTCTAAAACTGTAACATTGACAACCCTACATCGCTTCGGTATGAACTATACTAAGTGCAACGGTGCTGATTAACTTCGTATGAATTAATTTTTGCGCATTAGTCGCGTCTAGAGATTTTTCAGTCCAATAATGCACTCCATTAAACATGATTGTTTAAATGTGTGCGTGCTGCGATTTTACTGTGAACTAGGACACGTTCGCGTAGTGCTTCAGTCATCGTGGTGTGTGTTGGATACACACCACGATGACTGAAGCACCAATGACATTGGTGAGGTTGCATTGCATGTATTGTGTACATAATTATATACTACTTTGCATGTAGGGGTAAAGACATTGGACGGGCGTGCATTTTTAGACTAAAAGATCTCGTTGTCGAATTCCTTTACGAGTAGTATGAAATACAGATAGGAGGGTATAGAATTGAATAATAGAAGAGGCCGTTGCTATTCATCGGACACAGTGCAAATCTTCCTCGGACTCCTTTCACGCTAACGACAATTGTGTGCCGGGACAGATATGAGTCTACCTACTAAATCTACCTTCTATACAAATATGAAATGGATTTTACTTTTTATAGGCTAGCTTGTGACTTTACCTGATGCCAAGTAAAACAACTACGTGTTTCACGAATAAAAAAAGCGCAACACCTATACGAGTTTCGGGTGTATTACAGTTTTTTTTTCTTCGTTCTAGATTTTAATCTTGGCGACTATTTTTGTGATGACGATATAACTCGCGTACACGTGAAAAAATTTTTTTACCCAAAAATGGAACCGACTTCAACATTCAATAGTGTGAAATAACTTGTCAAAGTCGGTAATGCGCACAATATAGTGATAATAGGTACTTTTGAACCATCATGGTACCGACTTCAACAAGTTATTTCACACATTTGATTGTTGAAGTCGTTCCATTTTTTGGTAATATTTTTTTTAACTTAAAACGATAATGATATTCCACGGTAGAAAAAGTCCATCCATCTATTGAATATGCCCTAATCTTTAATCTACTACATTGATATTCCCTCATCACTTCAAGGTTCCCCTTCAAGAAGATAATGCAACAGGAGCGTGATGTCGCTGCCATGCCCAAGGCCATTGTAAAGTGCGGATTGGTCATGTACAAACTGCCCCCATTAACGGCTGCCTCCTGTATCATCACCTCTGGATCTTTCATCCTGGACTTTAACATCCAGGGGCTGCGGTTCAGGCATTACGATTATTTGCTGGTAACTTTTGTATTTTTTATTTCTTATTCTAGCATTTGACCACTGGAAAGACAAGGAACCTGATGGTAAGTGATGATGCGGTCGTGGATGACAGTAAGCTAGACCGTGATTGAGAAATGGCTCCCAAGAACAGCTGCCGGAACACACCTTCCGTAACTAAGGATCTAATGAAAACCATCAATAGCTAAAAAAGCAATTTTGTAATGATTTTGTTCCTCACCAATATTATACCAAAAAGTGGCTGAGCCAATTTGGATGGAACATGAAGTTTAGATAATTCAGGTCCTGGATTAATACAGAATACTTTCATCATCATCATTTTACATTGGCAATGCGGGTGCAACCGCGGGGCGCAACTGACAGACAAGCCCAACTCTATTGTAAAATAGAGATGAATAGCTAAATATATCACAAGAATGTAGCCACTATTATAGGTTTGACGAATGGAGTTGTGCAGTGATAGCTCAGTGGCGTTGGCTATGGACTGCTGCGCAGCGGGTCCATGGTCCCGCCCGGGGCTTGAGCTTGAACACATGGTGGAAGAGCATTTTGTGAATGCCCACCTGGCTAGCGATCACCCTCAAATAGAACGTTTGTCGCCAAGCATCTAACGGTGTGTTCCGGCAGCTGTCTTTGAGAGCCAGTAATTCTAGGTTAAATCTGTTAACACCTTCGACCACATCAGGTGAGATTGTGGTCAAAAGCTTACCTATAAGCAATAAAAAAAATGAATTTTTTGGACTGAATGTCCAGAAAACTCCCTTACGCACTTAATAAGTCGTCAATAGAGATTTTTGGTGGGTTTTCTTAGTGAGAGTTTTTACACATTAAATGTATTTCAGAGAACCCCGAACGGCCATTACTTCTACACCAAAGAGCCACATTCGCCCTTGATCTGCGACCACCACGTCTGCGAATGGAACTATACTAACCATTATGGGGGTAGGTAAGCAAATAAATTACTATAAATTGTGTTTTTTATTCACTGTGGCCGATTCCCATAGGTCACATTTTGTAGGCTTGGACGTCCCGCACCGTGCGTTTCAAGCGGTCGTTCTTGCCGCATACCATTAAAATATGGAACGACCTTCCTTATTCGGTCTTTCCTCATAAATATGACATAGGTTCATTTAAAAAGAGGATTAATACAGTCCTTAAGCGTCGGCAACGCATTGACAGTATTAATAGTATTGCAGATGTCTATTGGCGACGGTAGCCGCTTAACATCAGGAATTGCTTTCATCACACTAAAAATAAAGGTCGTAAAGCTCTTATGTAGTACTTTATGTTATTTTTTCTTTATCTTTGGCTTAAACCCTTTTTTGAAGCAATGCCGACGCGGGCTTTAGCTTCACCGAATTCTTGTGCGCATTTAGCGATTGCATTACCTACTAACCGCCAGGTCCAAGAACCTAAACATGTCTTTCGACAGAAGTCCTTGAGGACCGGACCTTAGTGTTATTAGTATTATCGCAGTAGATTTGAAGAAGATTGTAGAATGACACAGGTGGACTGTAAAATTATTAAGTTAAGTAATTTATTTTCATATTTTATGATGCTACATGATAGTAGTGAAATCTATTTGTATGATAATTCCTCAACTATTGTAATTGGTTTTGTGTAAATCCTTTTAGTTGTTAATAATAAATAAATAAATCACGTGAGGCTTAAAGTGGGGGGAGGGAAAAGTCACTAAATATCACAAAAGGCGAGGGAGGTGTATCACGTGTATTTATTTTTTCTTCAAACGCGCGATTTCTAAACCGAAAGGCGGCTTGACTAGCCGTGACGAGTGTGACCAGGTAACGGACAAAGTCTCCGCGAAGAGTTTAGAATAAAATTAGATTATACTTTATACCTGTATTTAAAGGTAATATTCTAAAAATTTCAGATTCCTTGTAGGTAGTCCTAAAAAATACATGTGATTTTGGGCGGTGACGGGGGGGTCTGTCCTAAACCACCCTTGGTGATAAGTGGCGAGGTTTAGTAAACTAAAACCTAATTATAAAAATGCTAAAAAAAACATCACGTGATTAATGGATGGCCCTTAGGAGAATTCGACAAGGAGATAACTATATCTTATTTCCACTTATGCTTATCTAGTTTCTACTTAGCTGAAGGATTCATTCCCAATGAGCCCCACTAAAAGTGGCACCAGTGGTTACACTATACTGTACTAGCCGTATATATAGCCGTTTTATACAGCTGAACACAGCCTCTCCATTATGGTAGAGTTTGCCATAATCCCTACGCTTGGCAGGCAGCGAGAGGATGGCAGTTTAAGATAGTAGTTCGACTGAAGGCGCCGCTGCCCACCTTCCGGTATTATACCTTTAGGGTGCATACCATTTGAAGTTAGATTCGCCAAAAACGCTAAAAACGATCACACTCCCAAAAAGTTGTTCCACATGGGTCTTGGCGTTATTTTCGCCATAAACGCTACATCTAATGTCAAAAGTGACAGAAGTGACAAATTTTAGTGGTATTCTTAGCGTTCTTATCCTAAATGGAATTGGGGAGAACAGTTACAAACGATCACAGTGATCACAACCATAGCCGCAGAATGTGATAAAAATTATCGAAAATTACGTTATTAGCGTCAAATGGAATATACCCTTAGTCGCCCCTTACGACACCCACGGGATGAGATGGGGGGGTGACATTCTAGCCCGACACCCACAGCCTGCTGGTGGTGGTTTGGACAAATTACTAATTTTCTACCTTCCTTCCTCTGGTAGAAAGGTGCTTTCCAACGACTCTCACTGAAACTGACCTACTGGTGGAGGTTAGATTACAAATGCAAGGGGGACCCGCATGGCCCGCTGCTCCGCATAATGATAATACCAGGAATTTTTACTCACAGGGCCATTTTTAATTCCCGGCGACCCCGGCACGGGCATCGATGCAGTACCTCCGTACATCGAGCCCACGCCTAAACCGGACAACGATGACGACGATGCTAACATCACTGTTCCATGTAAGCGATATTTTATGACATATCTATGAAAAAAGGTGCCCTATTTCCCCGCTACGTAACTTCCCAGTTTTTTTTTTTTTTTTTTTTTTTTTATGTTATTGTGACGGAACAAGCCCTAGGCCCACCTGATATTAAGTGGACTAACCTCTGCCTATAACAGACGCATTTCGTCAGCGATGAATTGCACTGTGCTCGTCACACTGAGACGTCCAGTTGTTAGGTCTCATTAGCCTGTAATTTTTCTGGCTCTCGGAACACACTGTTAGGTGCTTGGCGACAGATTTTCTACTTGAGGGTGGTCGCTAGCCAGGCGGGCATTCACAAAATGCCCTTCCACCATGCGGTGAAGCTCAAGCTCTGGGCGGGATTCGAACCATGGACCTGCTGCACGGCAGTCCATAGCCAATGCCACTGAGCCATCACTGCTTCAAGCTGAAGAGAAAAATTTTCTATTCTCTCTTGTTGGATATCCTTAAAGGAGATTTCCTTTAAGGATATCCAACAAGAGAGATCTTGATTAAGAAGAATGCGCCGCATGTAAAAATGAAGCAGCATACCAGTTTACGTCTACGTGACAATGACTCATAACTCTAATTTTTCCTCTCGTTCTTTAACCATCGAATGAGGCATATGTCTTATTATGTAGTGTTATTGGTGGATGACGCGGGTTCGAATCCCGCACATCACTATATTTTTTCCTCTCGTAAATCTGTATTTTTGTAATGTAATCCGTTATTGCAAAACTAAAAATATTAAAATGATCTTTTTCAGATATTTTGGACGGGTGCTTATTCATGTACCCGCCAAACTATGGCTCAATAGCTGGGAAGAGTTACTTGGACGGTGTAGAGCTGCATGAGGACAGGTTCACTTGCATAGCTTCTGGTGGAAATAAGGTAATTTTTTTTTGCTCTGAAATACTTTTGAGATTTTCGAGCAGAAAAAAATGTTGACTGCACGCTCCTGGTACTTCTCTAAAAATATGTCAATTCGCTTTGAAATGTTTGTACTAATGCATATTTTCTATATTCATCCTCCAAGAAGCAGAGCATGTATATTTTTTTGTTATTGTGATGAAACAAGCACGAGGCCCGCCTGTTGTTAAGCGGTAACCTCGGCCTATAACAGACGCAGTTCGTCATAAGTGGCTAAATGCACTGCGCCCATCAGTCAGAGACATAAAGTTCTGCCTATAACAGTTGCATTTCGTCACAAGTCACGAATTGTACTGCGCCCGTCACCTTGAGACATAGTTGTTAAGTCTCATGTGCCTGTAATTTCACTGGCTCTCAAGGACTACTGCTGGAACACGCCGTTAGGTGCTTGGCGACAGACTTTCTACTTGAGGGTGGTAGCTAGCCAGGCGAGCAATCGCAAAAAGCCCTTCCACCGTGAGGTGAAGCTCAAGCCGGCGGTGGAGATCGAACCAGGGTACTGCGGCGCGGCAGTCCATAGCTATTACCTCGGCCATCATTGCTTCATCTACAACATAGTTCGATATCAACTTGCTCTAGGTTTCCGAAGTAGCATTGATTTGCGAAGCAGTGACAGACAGTTGAGTAGTGTCAATTTTTAGACAGAATTTTTAGAAGTTTTCAATGATGATGTAAATGTAATGGTAGAATTTAAGCATGCATTACAAGAACAATATGTTTTTTTTCTATTGGCTGAACTGCAAATGTTTTTTCTAGTCTTGCCTTGTTTTTATAAATGTATTTCTTGTGGTTGTTACACTGCAGGTGTGTATATAATCGAAAGATGAGTGCGAAGACCAGGGAATGTTAATGTAGGAAACAAACCCGATGATAATCTTTCAAAAACTGATTTATTGTAAAGAAGTATTTTTTTTATAACTATGTAAACTGATGTATAAGCAATATGTACGGAAGGTATAAATGTGCGGATATAACATTAGTATTGAGTGACCCCAATCAGGGAGTCATTGACATTGCTTACTGTGCGGTAACCTGTACAGCATTGATTGCATGGGGTGCAGGATTAAACATGGACTGGATTCCCACGGGTCAAATGTACACATTTATTTTCACATTTCCCTTATTTATGAGTTAACCTGAGAATTTTTGGTGTGCAGTATAGAATAACAACCGTTACTGTTAATAAGTAAATGAAGATAATAATTTAGTATCATTTTAATATTATTATGTTTGCAATAACACCTGCTCGGCGAATATTAAAATTATAAGGCTGCGTCATCATTTACAAGTTTATAACCAATTGCAAAATTATATTATTGTCTTGTATATAGTACAACGTAAGTTGAACTATAAACAAGACTAATTTTGCAATACAACGTTACAACGTAAGTTGAAATATAGGTGTCGCTGCATCCCAAAACGATGGTTAAGAACGAACGAAATTAAGAACGAGAAGAAAAATTTGAGTTATAAGTCATTGTCATGTTAGCTCAAGCGGTAAGAACATACTCCGGCTATAGGCGTGGATGGACACGGGTTCGAATCCCGCTCATGCCTGTATTTTTTTCTCTCGTATATTTGTAATATAGTATCATTTTTACCCCCAGGGCTTGTACTGGTATCCACAATGGATGGGCGCCATGCCCCACCATCCATATCCATCGCTAGTGGACAGCAAAGACGACTTCGAGCCGCCAGGATCTTACTACCCCCACCAGAAAGGCTACGACTTGGATGAACCAGAGATAGATTAACATTCAACATAATTTATTATAACAAACAATAAAAAAATTATAAATAACTTTCTAAAAACCTTCTTTCAACTATACTCCCTCGAGGTAATACGAAGAATGCAGGCGTTCCAGCTTTTAACTCAAAATACTTTGTCACTAGTAATTCCGATAAGGTCTTTGATGGATCTAACACATGAGGCATTTTATCATAGCCTTCAAAATAGATATTAACTCTGTCGACACTGTATTGGTTTTTTTCATCCCATGGTGCAGGAAACACTTGTTCTAGCTGACAGAGGAGTGAAACATTTTCCGGACATGCTCGTATGAAATCAGTCATCTGATACTCTGGATATAAAAGTAGTATTGGCCACTTGAGTATTCCATCTTCGAAATGAACTATTGCATCTTCTGCTCCCGGCAAACAAGGTTCTAACTTAGACAGGTCAATATCGTCTTCATCGTCACATTTAGAAATTTTTATACCTCGTTCAATAATAGCTTTTATTACATTGTCTTTCTGTTCTGTATTCTTTGCGTCAATCCTTTCCTTTTTTCGCTGATCACGTTCTTTCGTCAGTTTTTTCTTTTTTGCATTGTTTAGTAATTCAGTGATCTCTTTGTCTTTGCTTTCTTTTAGTACAATTTGACAGTGTTCAATGCATGTATCATACTTAGCTATTTCGAATGCAGACTTTGCTGCTCTTACTCTGGCTTTACCATGTGACGAGTTGAAAGACAGTGCCTTCTCACTGTCGTAGAGAGCTGATCGATAGTTTTTGAGATGCCAGTGTGCTGCTGCCCGGTTGTTGTAGAGACTTGCATTCATTTCTGCATTGTCACATCTTTGTTTGATGCCTTCCGTGTAACTATGAAAAATATAATTATGACGTTAAATTGTATAACTTATGGAGTCTTATGCACAGCTGAAGATCTCGCGGCATAGATACATTGAGATCTTTTTTTTTACAGAAGACAAGGCATTGTTTGCCGCTGTTGTTTGCACAGCTCCACCGGACTTTAGAATTGAGATCTTAATGTAGTGCTGGCCGATTTGTATTCCCTACTGTTAACAAAAATAACACAAACAAATGCTAAAAATCAACTGCCTTGGCTGTCTACAGATATGTCCAAAACCTTTAGAGATATGTGATTTAAAAAAAACGTATTTTAGAAGGTATTTTACTGGACATGAAAAAAGCCTAAGATAAAGTTCGATATATTACTACAGAAATTATACGACATTGGAATACGCGGAAAATCTCACGAGATGTTTAAATCATATTTAAAGAATCGATATCAGTAAGTTGAAATAGCATATTATGATCATGACGAAAAAACGATAAAACCAATAAAATAGACGATTACGGAAATGAACCACGCAATAACGCCAAGGTAGTGTCATTGGATGTACCATTTTTTTTATTTACTTAAATGACCTTCCAGTTACTGACGACTCTTGTATACGCAAAATACCGTTTTGAACGTTTTCTTACACTGTTTGGAAACCTTTTTAACGACCACAAATGACACCACGAAATGCTATTTTTGACCCATGTCTTTAGTGATCGTTTTTCAAAACTGCGAGTTTGAGAATTGAACTTGGTAATAATAGAAGAATTTTATAACTTAGCACATGTTTTTTGCAGTAAAATGTATTGACAAACCTAGTTTTGTATATCACGTAATATTATATTTGCATCATCCATACGAATATATAATAGTGTTTTCATTATATCAAATTACGCGCACGCATTATCCTTTGTGAAAGACAGCTATTGCCAAGAAGCGATAACATTTGTTCTATTTGGGATACACATCAATGGTGAGCGAAAGAAGCAAATATATTAAAATTGCTTTCCGTATTTTTAGATACAACTACTCAACTATGAAACTGCAACAAACGCTATCATCTCAAAACAAACACACTACAAGTGTACAAAATATCAGATGGGAAGAATTATAGTTTTGCAAAATTATATAGCACTGAAAACTTGCTGTCAGTGCTTGACATCTTGCCCACATTTAATAATCACTGGGTGAATGTAAAAATCAACAAAGTGTTTTATGGAAATCACCTCTATGAATTTATATCAAATCAAATCAAATCAAATATTTTATTGCAGAATTATGTGGTTGTACATGCAGATCTTAAATAAACACAAGGTTATAGGTATCACATAATTACCCTATTTGGGTGTAGCAATGTTGGTAAGGAGTGGGCCGGTCTATTTCCAATCATTAATATACTACATTATTCTTTAAGGAATTCGTCAAGAGAATAATATGATTTTTTAATTAATAGGTTTTTTAGACTTATTTCAAATGTATGTTCATTTTCTTCTTCTTTTAATCCAACTGGTAATTTGTTAAATATTTTAATGGCCATTGAATTTGGGCTGGAGCCATGCATTTTTATTCTAGATTTCGTCATCACTAAATTGTGTTGATATCTTGTTGGGTACCTACGTGGCATATCAGTTTCCTTTTTAAAAAAGAAGGGGTATTTTTTGACGAATTTACAAGTCTCTAATATGTATATGGACGAGATGGTTAAAATTTTATATTTTATAAAAAATGGTTTATGAAAGTATGGTTTACTAATATTGGGGGTTTTGATGTTGGCAAGGATACGGATACATTTTTTTTGTAGTATAAAAAGATCTTCTATCATTGAACTATTTCCCCACAGTATAATCCCATATCTGAACCAGGAGTATGCATACGCGAAGTACGCTGTTAAGGCTGTGTTAGCGTCTGTAGCTCGTCGTAGCTCTCTTAGTGCATATACAAAACTTGATAATTTTGTTTTAATTTTTTGAATATGCGATTTCCAATTTAAATACGAATCTAGTTCTAGGCCTAATAGTGTTGCCGCGTCAATGGATTCCAATCGATTATTATTATATACAAAGTTAATGTCAAGGGGGGCTTTTTGGTAGGGTCTAAATTGCATAATTTTAGTTTTTGGAAAATTAAGGTCAAGGTTATGGTCAGTCATCCAATTAATTATATTATTAAGTATGTCAGTTAGATTATTATTCAAATTATTCAAATTATGAGTGTCTATACAGGATGTCAAGATAGAAATGTCGTCGGCAAAGAGTACACATGTTTCATTTATTGATTTTGGGAGGTCATTTATGTAAATTAAAAATAGGATACATCCAAGGACGCTACCTTGGGGGATGGAATGATTTATTAGGGTGGGGGTTGATCTCGCTACGTTAATAAATCCGGTGTGCCAGTCATAATTTTCAATCTCTACGTATTGCTTACGATTTTCTAAGTACGACCTAAACCATTCATGCGTAATTCCACGTATCCCTATGTTATCAAGTTTTTGTAATAAAATTTTAAATTGAACTTTGTCATATGCCTTTTTCATGTCTAGTAAAATGCCTATAGCGTATTTTTTATCATCAATTATGTTTAATATTTGTTGTACATATTTATACACTGCCAAAACAGTCGAGCGATTTTTTCGGAACCCGTTTTGCGAATCGTCAAATATATGGTATTTTTCGCAAAATGAGTTCAAGCGTAATTGCATTATCTTTTCAAATATTTTAGAAGATGTAGGCAAGAGCGCTATTGGCCTATAGTTGCTTGGGTCTTGTTTTGAGGATTTCTTATGGACAGGTTTGATAAGGGCTATTTTAAGTAGATCAGGAAACGTACCTTCACTGAACGATTGATTAATTAGCAAGTAGTAAGGTAAGGTCAATTCTTCTGCACATTTTTTAATTAATATTGGTGGTAGTTCATCCGCACCGTAACTGTATTTGTTTTTTAGGTGTTTAATGGTTAGGTATATTTCGCGTGGTTCAACTGGTCTCAAGTACATAGTATTATCAGTGCGCGTCTCCTGGAACCGGCTGCGCGCTGCCGGCCCCCCACCGCCACACGCACCGCCCACTGACGCGAAATACTCGTTGAACGCATTTGCTACCTGCAATGGCTCACAGATGATATTGTTATTAATTTTTAAGCTTATATTATTTTTTATTTTTTTGATATTTTTATTAGTGCGTTCTTTTATAATTTTCCACATGCATCTAGTCTTATTATCTGAATTTTTCATATCGTTAATATATAGATTTCTTTTTGATTTATACACTGTTTTTTTTAGTAATTTAACATAGGATTTATAATAATTTGTTAATATTGGGTGCTTGTAGTAAGTAACCCAGGATTTTAAATGGCGCTTATTTTTACAAGAAGTCTTAATACCAGCCGTAAGCCAGGCGTATTTTATATTTGCTTTTAATTTTAATATTTTTTTAGGTATACAGCGATCAAGAATTTCCATTAGTGTGTCATTGAAAATTTTAAAATTATCGTTTACCGTATTTTGGGTGTCAATATTTAAAAGTTTAGCCCATTCTATGTGTTTCAAGTTATTTTTAAAGTTTTCTATATTTTGCTTAGTAAATAATCGTTTTTTTACCTTCCAAATTAATGTGTTTTTATGTGAATCTAATGTATTAATCAATTTTAAATGTATTCCTAAATGATCTGAAAAACCGTAATCTTGAACTGATACATTTATTTTGTTTTTATTGCAGTTTGTAAACAAAAGATCTAAGCAAGTAGCTGTTGTTCTTGTGATACGAGTAGGCTTATTTACATATTGACATAGGTTATATTCAAGCATTAGGTTAATCAATACGGTAGATTCTTTGGTATTTTTTATTATATCTAAGTTAAAGTCTCCACCTATTATTATATCAATCGAATTGTATTTTTTCATTATTATTTCTAGTAGTTTATTTAATTGATTATAAAATAAATCGGCCCCATGGCTATTCCAATAAATTATAATTAATAAAACATTCAGTTTGTGAATTAATATTGAACTTATTTCTATACAGTATTCAATTGACAAATCTTCTATTTCTGTTATCTTTGTGCATTCAAAGTCGTCCCGTAACAATATAATAGTTCCTCCTCCCGTCTGTTGTTGCCTACAGAACGCTGACGTTATATTATATTATATCCAGTACAATTAATCAGTTCGAGTTTGTCCTTTGACAGCCACGTTTCTGTTGCACATAACACGTGAACCGTATCATAATTTTCTTGTAGGAAAGCCTTTACAGTGTCCCTTTTTCCGTAAATACTTTGCATATTTTGAACAATGATGTTGAAATCCGTGTGTTTAGTGGCGAAAGTTATAGTTTTGAGTTCGTGAATATGATTGTGTACTAGTGCGATCGGAGAAAGATGCGTTGCCTATTGAGGAAGTTGAAGCGTGCGATTCTCGTTGCGATGGTCTCGTAGACACAGATGACTTATTTTGGAGGTAAGTGTGTGTGAGGTTCCCATCTACTATAAGTTTATTATTTCTAATTACTGCATGGTGGCCATCCAGTCGTGCTGCTCGAAGTTGTATTTGAAGGTTTTTTCTGGTCTGTAGGGACTTTTCATCCAGGAATTCGGATATTGATAGTCCCGAGTTTTTAAAGTATCGACTATTTTGCAGTAGATATTTAGTCATATTTTTACTGATAAGCTCAATTACTATCGGTCTGCGGTTTGAGTTTTTTCTCCCAATTCTGGTCAGTTCCTCTATGTACCCTCTTAAATCTGTATTTAATATATTTTGAAAGATATTTATTATATTGTGGTGAAGATGTGGCTCTGTTTCGTAGTCATATTCATTTAAGCCATACAATACAAGTTTTTTTGAATTATCTATACTGAGTTGCTGCACAGTGCCTGAAGTGTTTGTTTTTAGTTGGTTTATATCATTTTGATGTTTTTTTATTTCTGCTTCTAATTTTTCTATTGTTTTATTGAGTGTAGTTATTTGGATTTTCATTATAGATTGGTCATTTATCAGAATGTCCGTCTTTTTTGTTATATTTTCGTATAATTTCTTTGTCACTAGTTCTATTTTAGTATCAATAGTACTTTTTATCTCACTAAGTATAGATATTTTAAGCCCGGATAAAGAGGGAGGGCACCCGGGAGGGGTTGGATAGTGCGGTATGCCGTCTCATCCGGCGATATACCGAGCTATACTTCCCCCCCCCTCCGGGGCAGCCTGTGGCCAGCGTATTGTTGTGGAACGAGCCAAACGTTTGTGTTTCTTCTGGTTGGCTGGTTCGACAACCGTACGCGAAATATCAGGGGAAGGCAGCTTGGGCAACTGTCTTGACTATTGCTTTGCGCCCACTAATAAACACTCTGCTCCACAGAACAGAAACTAAATAATGAATAAGATGTCTAATATGAATGAGATGCCATGCGAACCGGCCAGCACCCGGCGCCCTTTGGTTCCCGGGCCGGAGGGTGGGAAATTGGCTACCGAAGGCGACGGTGGGGTGGTGTCCCAGGCTCCACCTGTTGCGGCTGCTACTGGACCGATGACGGTGAACACGAAGACGGTACCTCCAGGGCCTGGACCAGTGCTCGGACACCACGTGGCGCGGCACAACTACCGCAAGAGGGAGCAGCTGAGGAAAAGGGGCGAGAACACAGCGGGACCGCACGCTGTGTTGGAAGGTACCGGGCAAGGCATCAGGAAGCCGCACAAGCCTACTGATGCCTCCCAAAGCTTTAAGAGCGGTAAAGCCCGCAAAACAGAACAAAGAGAGCGTTGGAAGCGTGACGCCGAATTGATGGACTCGGTTTTCCGGCAGCAACACCGGGAAGGAGTCATGCACCTCCCCGGCACGTCGGCACTTCCGCCTTCTGTCGCGGCGTGCATGGCCCGTGTCGACCCGTGCGCTGCCGCGGAGCGCCATCATGAAGCTCACGTCAAGACGCCCCCTGAACTCGCGAAGCGAAATAACAACGCGGTGCCTTCGGATGCGGCAACTCTCTCTCTCTCTCTTTTGACTCGCCCCCCTTCCGGATCCAACCCGGGCCCAGGTCGTTTTACCGGCAAGGGTAAGGGAAAGGGAAAGAAGGGGCGCGCTGTGGTCGATGGAGATAGAAAGGGAGAGGCGTCCGGTACCGACGGCACCGTGGAAAAAAATATTCAAAGGGAGGACGAGACTCGGGGCGCGAAGAGGCAGCGGAGCACTGACCTTGTGTCCCCTTCCCAAGTCATGGCGGACAAAAAGGTGTGCTTGGAGGGTGGAACCGCCGCTGCCGCTGTTGCGCCTGGAGTCTCGGCTCCTTCCTCGACAGAAAATAGGCCGACTTATTCGGAAGCGGCCAAGTCAGCATTTAGGGTTGTGGTCTTAGACCGCAATCAAATAAAAATGGACGACCTCCGTGTTGTCCACATCAGAAAGGCCGTTGACGAGGCGATTCTCGGCACGCTTCTTGAAAGTGGCTTCAGCCGGGACACTATCCTGCCCCGGTTCACGTCACTGCCGAGACCGTTCCGCGGCGGCGTCAGGTATGCAGCACGGGATGATTATGCGCTCGCCTGGCTCACCTCCACAGTGGAGCAGCTGCCACCTCTGTGGGAGGGGTCTGGTGGATACATGGTCGTCCCGGAAAGCAAGGTGCCCAAATACCACACGGGCGTCATCTTTATACCGGACTTTGGGCGGGGAAGGCAGGATCTCATCAAAAGGCCTGACCTGATTGTCAACGTACTCGTCGCCCAAAATCGGGGAGTTGGAGTGGAGAGGTGGCAACTTTTCACCCATGAAGCGCGTCCTATGGGCGACACCTTTAATCATATCCTCGTGATGGGCATACCACCAGAGGATCTAGTTTATCTCCAACACGAGGGCTGTCGTCTGCATTACATGTCGGCGACAGTCTTCGTCAAGGTTAGACGACACAGACTTGGGGGGTCCGTGGCGGCGGCGGTGGTGTCGGGCGGGGCCGGCGCTGGCGACGCTGTTGTCGATGCGGTGAGCGGCGGGCCGGGGCCGGTGCCGCCCGCCGTCATCGGCGCGGACGCGGACCTAACCAAGGAGAGGGGTTGGTCGAGGGAGGAGGTGGACCGTCTGCTGGAAGTGGGGGACGACGACGACGATGGAATCTTGGGGGACATTATGGGCCTCAACATTCTCTCGCCGGCGTCGTCCGTCATGGAGGCGGACCGTGCTCATACTCCTTCGTCAAACCCCAACAATAATATTTAAGTGAGCGTATCGCTTCTCGATCGCTTCCACTAACAAACAATTGCGTAGGTAATTCATTCTAATCAATAATGGA
This sequence comes from Plagodis pulveraria, assembly GCA_963890685.1. Lineage (NCBI taxonomy): Eukaryota > Metazoa > Arthropoda > Insecta > Lepidoptera > Geometridae > Plagodis > Plagodis pulveraria. The sequence goes on from OY982971.1 coordinate 12,063,157, forward strand.
TCCACAAAACAAAAATAATCAAAATTATAATTCTCAAAACTCAACCGCTAATGCGGCTGGCATAGATAGGCTGGACATAAATTGTAAAATTAATATTATCCAAGCTAACCTCCAACACAGCGTCTCAGGTTTCGCCGCTCTGCGAAGAACCCTGGAAGAGCAACCTAACACAATAGCACTGGTCCAGGAACCCTACCTAAGTCGTGGAAAGGTGAGTGGTTTCAACGCCCTAAGGGGCAATTTGTTCACTCCCCCTGTGCAAATCAAAACGCGGACTTTTGTTTATGTACCAAATTTATACAAAGCATCGATGATAACACATTTATGCAACGATGACCTTACGGTAGTCAAACTAGAGACGGGACTGCAAGGACCCCATAGTACTGTTATAGTGGCCTCGGTTTATATGGACATAGAGGCAGAAGCACCACCTTCAGCAGTTGAAGACCTACTGCACTTCTGTGCAGTAAATAAATTAGAATGCGTCATGAGCTGCGATGGCAATGCACATTGCTTTCTTTGGGGGAGCCCAGACACAAATGATAGAGGAAAAGATTTATTAGATTTTATCCTACGAAATGATCTCATAGTTCTGAATAGAGGCACTGAACCTACTTATGTTAGATCCAATGCCAGAACTATAATTGACATTACTTTAGCTACCAGCGGAATTGCAGAGACGATAAACGATTGGCGAGTAGCAACAAATGAGGCCTCGGGATCGGACCATAGAAGGATAAGGTTCAGCTTACAGGTAAGAAAGCATGAACCGCGCACCTACAGAAACCCAAAGAATACTGATAGAACACTCTACAGAGAAACATTTGAAAAGGCACTAGAGGTAGGGCCGCAAATTGAAGCGACTACTGAGTTGGTACCCCAAAACATTGAAGAGACTATAGATTTTGTGGTACGCTCCTTAAGGGAAAGCTACGAAAAATCTAGTCCCTTAAAAACGGAAAGTACTAAAATACTGAACAAAAAGGACAGATGGTGGAACAAGGAACTTCGCAAAGCGAGGAAGAAAATGAGACACCATTTCAACCGAGCAATGAATACCGATCTTGATGAAGATTGGCAAGAGTATAGGAAAACACGTCACCGATTCAAGATTACAGTCGAAGAAAGTCGGAAGAAATCGTGGAAAAAATACAGTAACTCTATTCAATCCGAAAGTGAGACTGCCAGACTTAAAAAAGTACTATCTAGCGACTCCCATGCAAAGCTAGGAACGTTGAAAAAGCCTGACGGCTCTTATACGATGTCAGACCAGGAACAGTTTGAACTTCTATTACACACCCACTTTCCAGACTGTCAGATAGACAATGAAGAAGAATGGGAAATAGAAACTATGCAAAAGCCTGGCAATGAAGACTGGGCCTTTGCTGACAAAATTGTGACTGAAGAAGCTCTGCTTTGGGCGGTAAGCACCTTCCAACCATTCAAGGCTCCTGGAACGGATGGAATCTTCCCAGCGCTTCTTCAGTGGACTCTTAACAAGATAAAAACTCATCTTCTGGCCATTTTCAGGTCATGTCTAGCATGGAAGTATATACCTAAATCATGGCGGGAAGTCAGAGTCGTGTTTATACCAAAACCAGGTAAAACCGATTACACCAATCCAAAGTCATACAGACCGATAAGTCTAAGCTCATTCATGTTAAAAACCTTGGAGCGACTTTGTGATAAATACTTAAGAAGTGGACCTTTAGCGGAAAACCCTGTCCACAAAAATCAACATGCGTACCAATCTGGCAAGTCTACAGAGACTGCCCTCCACCATGTGGTACACAAGATCGAATCAGCACTGGAAAACAAGCAGTCCTGCTTAGCTACCTTTATTGACATTGAAGGAGCCTTTGACAAAACCACATTTTCCAGTATTAACCATGGACTGAGAAATAGGGGTGTTGATGATAGAGTGAATACTTTTGTTACCAACATGCTCTCTAAGAGAGCAGCGAGAATAGAAACCTCTGGAACAGCCCGTTGTCGTGTTACGAGAGGCTGCCCACAAGGAGGAGTTTTGTCACCTCTGCTATGGGTAGTAGTAGTGAATGAGCTGGTTGAACTCCTGAACAAAGATGGTATGGTCACTGTAGGATACGCAGATGACCTAGTTATAATGGTCTCTGGACTGTTTGAGGCAACCCTCTGCGAAAAAATGCAGAGGGCTCTTCACATAGTCGAGGAATGGTGTCAACGTCACAGTCTATCTGTGAACCCACAGAAAACAGAAATAGTCATGTTTACTCGAAAAACAAAGTTAGCAAATTATAACCTTCCTACGCTGTTTGGAACAAAATTGACCCTAAGTAAGGAGGTTAAATATCTAGGCATTTGGCTTGACAGCAAGCTTTTGTGGGGAAAACACCTTGAACACATCACAACAAAAGCTACAAAAATTTTGATGCAAAGTACAAGAGCAGTAGGGAAAGACTGGGGTCTGAAACCGAAGCTCTGCCGATGGATCTACACAGTCATAGTACGACCTGTCCTCACCTACGGTTGCGTAGTGTGGTGGCCACGAACAAGTCTGGTGACTACAATAAAGAAACTGCAGCAAACCCAAAGACTGGCTTGCTCTTTGATCAGCGGCTGTATAAAATCAACACCATCAGCTGCCCTTGATGTCATCCTGGGTCTGACGCCACTGCATCTTCATATACAGCAAGAAGCGATGGCGGCAGCACTAAGGATAAAGTCAACAAACCAGTGGATAGGCACGGGACAAATCACAAACCATTGTCGAATACTAGACAAGGCCACTAAAATAATCCCCGAATCAAAGCAAGGCACTGACAAAGTAGCCAGTACCCACCTTGACAATAAGAAGTACAAACTGGCTACTGAGAACAGTGCACTGGCAGATCTAGTGCCGACATACAATATCTACACAGATGGCGCAAAAAACAAGACTGGTGCCGGTTGCGGTTACTACTCACCGGAACTTGGAATCTCAGATGCAAAAGGGCTAAATAAGACCACCACTGTAATGCAAGCAGAGGCAATGGGCTTACTGCTAGCTGCGAGGGCAATATCACATCTAGACATAACACCTAGTTTAGAAAGTGAGCGTGAGGACAAGCTCCTTCTTTTTACTACAGACAGTGCGGCTGTAATATATGCACTCAGAAGACCAGTAACCAGGTCTAGAGTCATAGCTGAGTGTCATTCTGCCTTACAAAGGCTGTCAAAAAACTACAGAATAATGATAACATGGACAAACGGACATAGTGCATGCCCGGGTAACGCCATGGCAGATACTCTGGCAAAGAAAGGAGCAAAAAAACAAGTTTGTGATGACGTAAGGAGCCTGTGCAAGCCATCAGCAATGGAAGTACGGGAACTACTACGTCGTCACACCGAGAGAGAACAACAAAACCTGTGGAATAAGACAGAGGATTGTAAACAAACAAAGGCCATGTTCCCAAATCTAAATAAGAAGCTGACAAACAACCTGCTGAAACTAAAGCGTGAGGAACTACGCATTGTAGCAGGCCTTATCACAGGTCATTGTAACCTGAATTACTTTCTGCATAAAACTGGAGCAACAGACAGTCCTCTATGTAGAGGCTGTATGCTAAAAGATGAGACCGTGGAGCATGTACTGTTGCACTGCGAAGCCACGGAACAGATACGATTTACAATCGGACTACAAGAGTCATTCTCATCGACGACATCCTCACCACCATCACACAAGTCACTGGAGCAGCTATGCCAGCGACCCAAGGTCCTTCTCCGCTACGTTAAGGAGTTGGGATGGCTTGGGTAGAAGCTGGCGGGGGAAATGCACAATACACCCCAAGCGGGACGTCAGTGCAGGACATATCGCCCCCAAATAGAATAAGAATAAGAATAAGAAATAGATATTTTATTCTCTTCAAGCTTTCTATCCAAGAGGAGGCTAATTTTTTCTAACAATGTTGAGTTTTCAGGAGAAATCAATGTCGGACTTTGCAGTGCTTGGTCATTATTCGACATTGTGCTCTGATGGTGTTTATTTCGGTCGTCCATCACTGAGTCATCAAGAGATATAACAGTGTTATTCAAAACTGAAAACTGATTTCTCACGGGCGTATTATCATTTCTATGTCTCCTGGTGACATTTTGGCAAGAAGGGCATTTCCATGACTTTTTAATATCTAATATGTTATCTAAGTAGAAAGCTGACGTAATATTTAAACATGCATAATGATAGTTCATTTCACAGGCGGTACATTTTAGCGTTTCTCCTTCATTTAGTATAGGTTCATTACAGGCTAGGCAGTTCATTATTGTATATTCCTGAAGTAATTAGTAAAATGAAATATAAATCTTCACTTATCTTTTCCTTAGCTTCGTAATTCGTAGGTCCAGTTTGTAACTCCAATCTCGTAGCAGGACGGTCTATTTTAGCGTAGCGGCCGAACAGCTGGCGGGGTATCTGACGCAGGTTGATGCCTGATTTGAATTTAACGTTTCAACGCTGTTTTGATTTGTTTATATTTGGATATTATGCTAGATTTTATGATATATTTTATTCTTTGTATACTTTTCCGGTGAACACTTTTATAGTTATAATTTTAACTCTTGGAGATATGTTGATTTGCACTTGTTTATATTTTTTTTTATCAGAGAACTGCGCGGACATTGACTGTGTTCGATCGCGGCTCGACTCGCACATATATACTTTCACCCTTATTATTATTAGCCTTTATTGCTGATACTAAACAATGATTTTACACACAGTAACAAATTATTTTAACTTAAATTTAATACATCGGGTTTCCCGGTTTAGTGGTCAGCGTGTTCAGTGACACATAGGCCTCTTCCAGCTGTTTCCATTCTTCCCTATCGATAGCTTTTCTAGACCAGAGTGTCCCTCCAATAATCTTGATATCATCTGTCCATCTTTTAGCTTGTCTGCCTCTTTTTCTTTTGCCATCACGTGGCTGCCATTCTGTTATAATATTAGTCCATTTCATTCTGCTTTCCCTTGTCATATGTCCTGTCCATCGCCATTTTAACCGTCTTATTTTCTTTAGTACGTCTTCCACCTTTGTTGTATATCTAATGTCTGCTGCTCTTTTGCGGTCTTTTAGCGTCACGCCCAACATACTCCTTTCCATTCCCCTTTGACACGATCTTAGCTTTAAAAGCTGTTTTTGAGTCAACTTTCACCCTAGGCTATTAAAAAAACCACTAACTAAACAAAAAACTTTAGGTAACTTTTAAAGCTTTTTTCTTAGGTAGGTTACTACTAGAAAATGGGAGCCTATTAATAAGCCTTGTTTGTCTGTCTGCCCAACCATTGGCCTTCTGTGACCTTTCAATCTTTAGAACCGTAAGTAGTATGGCCTTTAAAGCGCTGTACCTTCAGAACCGTAAGTGGTAACTAGTTGAAATTTTATAACCTGTCCGTGTTTTTTAAGCATCATAATATGTTTTACAGACTCACCCAAGAATAGATAATCTGTAGTTCTTATGCTTAAAATTAAAGTTTCCGTCTTCCTTATAGTTTGTAGCAAGTTCCAGTGGTGTGTTCTCCTCAGGATCATACTTGAGTTTAGCAAGACCTTCTGCAAGCTCAGACATCTCCCCATTTTCTGGAGTTGACTTCATAAAGAATGGATGCTTGTCCATTTCTTCCTGAAATCAAAGATATGACTTGTTATGAGGTGTTAAGAAACATTTTAAATAATAAGTGAAAGTGCCTTTAACTTAGGGTAGGTACGCTCTTGCATGTGGGGATCATATAGCCGTCTGCATTGAACAGATCGTTAAAAATTTATTTTCTTTTGGTTTCAGGGATCCATGTGCATCATAGATAATGATAACAGTTGAATTTCATTCATAAATGGCCCATATAGGTTGCTTGTGACACTAACAGGTTATTTTTTTTATTATTAATAGTTAAGCTTTTGACCACAATCTCACCTGATGGTAAGTGATGATCTGGTTGAAGGTGTTAACAGGCTTAACCTAGAATTACTGGCTCTCAAGGACAGCTGCCGGAACACACCGTTGGGTGCTTGGCGTCAGATTTTCTACTTGAGGGTGGTTGCTAGCCAGACGGTAATTCGGAAAATGTCGTTCCAACATGCAGTGGAGCTCAAGCCCGTGGCGGGATTTGAACCATGGACTAATTTTATGGTCTTCTGGCTTACAAGCATCTATAGGAAATGTTTTTGTAGGAAACTTCTCTGGTAGACATATTCATTGTTTTCCTGAAGATGATGTTTAGTCTTCTGACACAAATATTTCACATGAAGTCAGGGAGCAGATATCAGGGAATGATTTAGTTCCAGAAGTGGAACTTAATTGTCCCCTGATACCTACTCACGACATCTTCAAGTAAAAACTATGTACGACTTAACTCACAAATGACATTCATGTAAGAGTTTAATACTTTCCCTACTATAATCATACTGGGCGAGTTTAGGAATATTAAATAAGTAATAAAATCAATATAAAAAGGCTAAAATTCAAGTTGTAGTAAATGAACAATGATAATAATTTTACCAATGGTTTTTTTTTTACTTTTTTTTACATAAAAAAAATATTACAGTCATATTTACAATGTTATTCTGTTGAGCTCATGAGCAGTCCACAAGCTGGAAAATACACTTTCCATGACATAAGTGCATGAGCATCAATATATATATGCAAGGTTTACGACTGCTACTTGACTACTTGCAGTCTGCAAAGGTCATTGGCCTTAAGGCTTCATGTCTCACATAAAAATATAATAAAGAAGACTTACTTCCCAGCGATCTTCGGGCCATCCTTCGGTGTACCTCTTGCTCTCCAACCCATTGATGAAGTCGTCGAGCTCTAAGTCTAGCTTGTGACACAAGGCGATCCTCTCCTCGTCGGTCATAGGAGCTTTAGGCTCTTTCGTTTCTTTAGACATGGTAAATGAGGTAGCAAGTCAGTCTCCAGGAACAAAATAGGGACGAAGTTAATATCTCCGTGACGAATATGATTAAATTAATTCACAATATAGTACCAGCTTAAAATTAATGTACTTTATGTTAATTAAATACCATCAATTACATAAACTAAAGTGGTGATTTTTATTTACGGCTTAATTTATATTTATTTTACGGCAAATGAAATGAACTTAACCTCAAATCTCATCTTGCAAGGGTATATTCCATTAGTCGCTAAGAACGTTATTTTCGATAATTTTGATCACATTTGCGTCTATGGTTATGATCACTGTGATCGTTTGTAACTGTCATCCCCTGTTCCATTTAGGATAAGAACGCTAAAATTGCCACTAAAATTAACAACTTCTGTCACTTTTGACATTAGATGTAGCGTTTATGGCGAAAATAATGCCAAGACCCATGTGGAACAACTTTTTGGGAGTGTGATAGTTTTTAGCGCTTTTAGCGAATCTAACTCACCCCAAACAGACCAAGGGTGCATACCATTTGAAGTTAAAAACTATCACACTCCCAAAAAGTTGTTCCACATGGGTCTTGGCGTTATTTTCGCCATAAACGCTATGATGCTACTGGAACAGTTTGAATTCCCTACATCTAATGTCAAAAGTGACAGAAGTGGCAAATTTTAGTGGCATTCTTAGCGTTCTTATCCTAAGGGTGCGTACCATTTGAGTGAGATTCGCTAAAAACGCTAAAATCGATCACACTCCCAAAAAGTTTTCCACATGGGTCTTGGCGTTATTTTCGCCTTAAACGCTACATTTAATGTCAAAAGTGACAGACGTGGCAAGTTTTAGTGGCATTCTTAGCGTTCTTATCCAAAAATGGAACAGGGATGACAGTTACAAACGATCACGTGATCACAACCAGAGACGCAGAATGTGATCAAAATTATCGAAATTTACGTTCTTAGCGACTAATGGAACATACCCTAAATGGAACAGGGGATGACAGTTACAAACGATCACAGTGATCACAACCACAGACGTAGAATGTGATCAAAATTATCGAAATTAACGTTCTTAGCGACAAATGGAGCATACCCCAAAACAGACAGTTTAGTGATCTTTGGAACTGGACAGGGTTGCCAAACTTTGAAATTTTTTCCTCGTACAGAAGCAGATACAAATCTCGTATTTTAGCTTTCGAACCTCGTACATACTCATATTATGTGAAAAATGTGATAGAATAAAGAAATATCTGGCAGGGAACTAGATAAATATTAGGTATATAGACGTTTTATGATATTTGCATAGCAATAACTATTACCTGCAAAATACATGAGAGTGCCTATAATTCTGTCATCAAGAAAGGTCAACGCAACTTTTAACGACCAATTTTGATAGTTAAAAAGTTCATGTTCACAATATAACAAAACACACACAATCTTCCAAATTCAAATGGATTGTTTAATTTATTTGGCGCTTAGAAATGCTCGCATCTGGTTGGTTGTCTCAAGTTAATATTATTGCGGCGTACTGTACACTTTTTAAACCACGCCCGCCGTGGTGAGGTTGGTGAGCTTGGTGAGCTTGACATACATTTACCTACATATTTATTTATTCGTTGCACACACCGGTATGGAGAACAGGGCAGCCCAGGGCAACAAATACCTACGTACAAACCTATCTACACACTCCCATAATGTATGTAATATTTCTTACAATAGAATTTATTCCGATGCCACAAAATAAATACCTACAAAAACTTATTGAACGTGTGAGAAACGAGCCGTGTATTAGTGATAATAGATGATAAGTGCTCTCAGTCACGTGAAAAGGAATGTATACATGAATTGTAAAAGGAATATATGATTATTTTCGCGGTGAATTATGCCACAACTCAAGCGAGAAACAAAAATATAGCTCTGGTCACAGCCTGGACACTCGACTCATTATATATACAAAAGCTGCGTTCTAACTACCTATTACACAGGCACTACACAAATGTTGTTTTTGTACAGGCGTAAATGTGTGCGCGAACTCTAAGGTTGTCATCGTATGAATAATTATTGGTGTACTTACCTACCTAACAATCTTTTGATGCTGTTAATATGACTTATTAGATTTCGTAGGTTACCTTACCTACCTTCAGAAACATTTACAAGCACAACAATCCAACTCCATGTACGACGTAGTAATATGCAACACACAACCGAGTACTTACACAAACATTACTCCACATTTCACTCGCATTACTTATACAATAATAGATACCTACCTACACTATACAAAAAGTATCATTCCAAGTTCACATTTTATACAAGTAATGATAATAATAATTACAATCACAATAATAATTTATGTTCTTCTCGTATAATAAACAATCATGAAGTGTGCTGCGTGTCAACCGTTGCGAAGGTCGGTATGTGTATTGCTTTTCTCTATGGTAGGTATAGGTCTAGGTATAGGTAACAAAGACACTTGTTTCGCTGCAAACGAAGTTGATATCCACGGATATTTTTTGCAAATGAAAATCTTCGAATAAATCATTATTTGAATAGCAGTTTGAATAAAATACAAAGATAAGGAATTATGTTATTTTTTCAATACCTACTGTAAGTTACCGGTTTTTATAAGTTACCTACTGTATAACTGAAGAACGACAAATAGGTAGGTACTTAGTGTAGGTTACCAAGAATGACTTACCTCGTTTTAGGGAATCTATAAAAACTCCTATCATTTTCTCGTTTAGTTGATAAGTAACCATATACAGCACAAGAGTACCCCATTCTCAACTTTATAATACTCGCACAATCATCACGCTTCGTTGTCACGTCATCGTGCGCGAGTTGCGCGTCCCGTACTCAAGTCAGCTCAGCGACAGCTCAGAATCGGTGGCGGGGTGAGGAAGGCTCGTTTTGGTGGGTGGTGAGGAGTGTCCATTCTATACGGAGTATTATTATATGTTCTATGCTCAGCAGGGCGATCATGTATCTTTTGTAGCAATGAACTGCTGATTGCAACAATCAAAAATGACAGTTTTGACCGATTTTGACAAAAGTCAAAAGACAGATAGGTAACAGACCTTCATACGCCCAAACGTTAGTCACTGACAGTTTTTTTTTCTTTTATACCTGAGACGATAACTGGCATATACTTTGATCGAATAAAAAATTTCGTACCATCCATTCTACTAAAGAGTTTGCATTAACATATAGTATATATACAGGTTGTACTCCCATGGTCAGTATTTCCTTTTATTCCATATTATTATTATTCTAAAATCTATTTAAACAAAATTTAAGATTTTTGGCATTTATTTTAAAATACAAGTAGTAATTTCTTCTTCCTCCCTTAACACAAATTAGCCCTACATAACTAAAAAAATGATTTTTTCCGTAGAGCGTTGTAGCATGCGCTACGGAGTGGAGGAAGATATATTTTGGGCTAATTTGTGTTAAGTGAGGAAGAAGAAATTGTATTTTAAAATAAATGCCAACAGAAACTTAAATTTTGCTTTAATTAGATTTTAGAATAATAATAATATGAAATATAAGGAAATACTGACCATATGGGAGTACAACCTGTATAAACACTATGTTATTACAAATGCTAGTTATCGTCTTAGGTATAAAAGAAAACAAACAGTAGGCGACTAACGATTGGGCGCATGAAGGTCTGTTACCTATCTGTCTTTTGACTTTTCATTTCATTGCCACAAACTGTCATTTTTGATTGTTGCAATCAGCAATTCATTGCTACAGAAGATACGTGATCGCCCCGCTGGTGTAAAATTCCACGGGTCTACCATTTAATTGACTGTAAATTATCTTACGTAAATGAGTATTAATAGAATTAGTAATCATTTATGTAAGATAACACAAAATTATATATTAATAAAAATAGCTTTATCCTTATTAAAGCGCAATAATGTAGAGATTATGAGACAGAAACATTTGGCTTCGTAATAATGTAAATTATATCTTTTTATAGTTAAGCCGTATGAGAGCACTAGCTTCCTTATTGTATCAACATACCTACATTCGTTATAGAGGTGAATTATAACAAACTTTTTAAAATACAGGAAGGATATATACGTTTTTTAATTGGTCCGGATATTACTTATACTTCACTGACAAAATAAATAAAAACAAAGTCTCAATAAAATGTCGATACAAAAATAGTTTTTTTTTATATATAATCTACTTTGAATACTTTTTCAATTACAAATTGGGTATGATTGGGCCCCTATCTCACCTTTGGGTACCATAAGTGCTGTGGGCAATGACGTTGTTCATGCTAGGCGTAGAGTAGGAACTGGTACTCATAGAATACTTGAGAGTTAGTAGCTAGTAGCAATCTCAAAATTGTGTAAGAAAATGTGTAATGTAGCTCCAATGCAGACTCCAAGAAATCATCACATCGTAGGCTGGAGTAGGAGTAGGAACTCCGAAGATGCTCTAAAAGTGTTCGATGTAAAGAAAACGCTATGTTTATATAAAAATGCATTAGAAAAACACGCTGTTTAGTGTAATATAATAGTGATTAATATCATCGATGTATTTTTTCGAATGCACAACAAATACACAAAACCTGGCAAAATAAATGACGAAATGTGTCGTCATCGCAAAATGATTCCGAATAGCAGTTCCGAACAAACGTTTCCCTACCTCTTCGTACTTAAGGTTGAACTGGCCGGTCGCTTCTCCATACAAACGCCGTAGGATGATCACTCCCGTATTTGAGACTTTAGGTCCAGTATTAAGCATAATACCGATTGATCTCGTCATTATCTAGGCTTGTATCGTAACGAAATTTCAAAAATATAATTAAGTTGAAAGTTATGAGCCTCGAAAACTTTCTATGAAAATGTTTTGAGGCTCGTAACTCTCAAATTAATTATCTTATTAAAAATTCGGCATCATACAAGCCTAGGTAATGACGATATCAGTCGGTATTATGCTTTGTTTTGGACCTAAATCCGCAAATAAGGCAGTGATCACACTACGGCGTTTGTATGGAGAACGGCCCGGCCAGTTCACCCTTAAGACATTTCTACTGAATTAAAAAAAAGATTTGGTACTTTGGCATCCATATTGTAATGCAAATAATATAAGTATGTTTACTACATTAATACATTTAGGGCATAATGTTTCAGAATGTTCGAGTAAGTTCAGATGGTTCTAACATAACCAGAACATATTTAATAAATAAAACACTATCTTTGTGTTTCACATCGATCGATTTAGCTTATCCATCGGTTAAACCGGTTCGGTTAAATCGATACGCGCTGCATGTTAACTGTCATTTTTATCATTCAGTTATTTTATGTGTTGGTTAGCAACCCGAAACTTTATTAGGACATTCTGAAACGGACCCTAATGGTCCGTTTATACTTGTAAAATCTTATGTAAAGAACCATAGTTACTAATCATAAATTTCATAGATCCATGGGTTAGTAGGTATTTTATGCACACAACCACAGAATAACACTACTTACAATGCGATTAAAATAAGAATAGGACGGGCTCTCGGCTAACTTCACTCATATTGACTCTAATAAGTACGATCAGCAGAAGTAACTTAAAAATAGAGCAGTGCCATATATTTATACGTAATTTTAAATGAGTGGCCCGAAATTGTTAATTTTAATAAATTCATTTTTTTATGTTGTCAGCACAGACGCCATCTTGATTTGATGACAACGCGGGCGTCAGGGTCTTATTTCTCCGACAGTGTACTACTATGCGACTACTATGACTGCGAGGTCATTTCCGAGTGTTTATTGATTTTCTCGTTTAATTTTTTTTTTTGACATATTAATTTGTTTTTGTTGACTGTTTATGTTTTTGGAGATTGTTATATTTTTTTTTGTTACCCGTTACGATGAGACTGACTCAGTTGGCCATCAGAACATGCGGCATCGAAGAGCAAAGCGATTCAAATTAATTAATTAATTTATCACTTAGGAAGACCAACAGTATTACAAATATCTTATAAAGAACTAATACCTAAATTAAGATACCTAAGCACAAAATATGGTTCACAAATAAAATTAGTTCAAATTATTTCGGTGTTTGCTGTACCTACAGTCACCCACAACTTCGTTTACCCATCTATGTCTACTTGTTATTTTACACGACTGTCCACGTTAAGTTTTCAGGTTTCATGTATGTAGGTATGTTTATGAGTTTCTTTATTTCACCATAACTTCTAAATGGCTTAACCGATTAAGAAGTGGTCCAGTCCGATTTCAACTTATTAATGTACGAGATATCGTTAGATTTATCTTGATAGCTCAAATGACACTATGTACATAAAGCAATAACAAACATACTGGTGAATTTTAGACGCCACATAGTGAGAAAAACAATTTATTTTTTCTTCCAAAGCCATCTTGTTGGGTATCAAAAAAAAGGGCTTTAAAAAACTATTCCATAAATATATTAACTTGCGGTTTTAATTTCAATGGATCGATAAAACGCTTAACGAAAATAAATTATTTGCAGTCCAGTTTTTTATTTTCGTTATTAATTTATACATGTTTTAGCATTTCCTTTTTTTGCACACTGTACCAAGTTCAAGTTTTGACGTCACAACATGGCGCTAGGCCGATCCTATTCTTATTTTAATCGCATTGTACTAGCAATTCCCAGACTTGGGATCAGCGTGACCACATTTAAATTGATTACTCTATCCCCGCACATGACTTAAATTTTTCCTATCGTATATTTGTAATTTTGTAATGTAATCCGCATAGCAGGCGTTATTGCAATCATAACAATATAAAAATGATTACTCTATTTCTGCAGTTTCAAAAACTACCACAATCTACCAGAGCCTTGATCAAAAAGACCTTACCAATATGTTAAAATCATGGATCTAGGTATGAATGTTTAAAATAGAGATGAAGTAAAACTATGTTTCATTAGCGTTCACCTTTGCATCTTGGTTTTCAAAATGTAATAAAAGAGTGTTATTTCTATATTTATTTTAATGACCTGAGTCCTGAGACAAAATAGAAACATAAGTCCGATCATCGGACTAAATTATCGGACTACTGATACTATGCCTTAGAAGTAGGTATTACTTCTAATCTTATATGTTGGTCATAATTATATTATGGTTAAGATTTGTTGAAGAAGGTTTTTCTCTTAATCTTTGTTTTTTATAATACTTTATTTATCCTGTCATTCCTACTATGTCAATATGAATGTTTCAAACATGTAATACGTTTTATTATTTTCGATCCATAAAATTCCTCTCAACATGGTAGCAGAGCGTTTAATTATATTGGAAACGATTGACTAACGTATCAAGTAAGGTTTAAACAAATAATTTGCAAAAATAGTTACCACATTTTTCAAGAAAAATCTAACGAAGGCCTATCAAAATGTCGACTTCGTCTACGAGTTGCAAAATTGATATCGGTCGTTTAGAAGGTGAAGAAAATTGGTCTACATGGCGCTGCAAGGTACTGTTGCTTTTAAGGGGTACACCCGGCGGGTTGGATGCTATAAATGGAAATCTTATAGAACCTATAAAACCAGCTACTACAGCAAGTGCAGACATTAAAGCAAATTATGAAAAAACCTTAGAAGCATATCATAAGATAGATAGTACGGCGATGCTTATTTTGATGGCTAATATGTCTGATGCCACTTTACAAAAGGTCATGAGATTCTCAACAGCCAAACAGGTTTGGGATGAATTGCACACTTTGTTCAATGGAATATCTGAAGACAAAAGCTATTCACTATGCTACAGTTTCTTTGGCTTTAAAAAAGATCCCTCACATGACATGTCCATGCATATATCCAAACTGAAAAATATATGGCATGAATTGAAAATGGAACTTCAAAAAGGTGAAACCAAATATGATCTTCCAGAGTTATTACTAATCTGCAAGATTTTGGAAACTTTACCCGACGAGAAGTACTTCTCCTTCAAGTCTAGTTGGATGCTAATGTCAAGAAAAGATCGAAATATAGACAATCTGACAGCACAAGTATGTGCTTACGAACGTTCACTTTTGACCAAAGAAGGTAGTACTGAAGCACAAGCTCTAGTTGTAAAAAACAAGTTTATGGATAAGAAAAAGTGTGGATATTGTGGACTATATGGACACAAAGTTAAAAAATGTCGTAAGTGGTTATTGGACGGGAAACCTCCTAAAACACCTGGCCCACCGACAAGTCATGCTGAAAATACAAATCTGACCCTTTCATTAATGGAAGTTGTTACAAATGAAGTCGTAAATATTATTGAAGAAGATCTTGACAGTTGGTTTGTTGACAATGGTGCTACAAGTCATGTCACCAGTCGAAACGACATATTTTCCAGCTTTCAACATTTCAGCAATAATCAAACAGTAACAACTGCAAATGGCTCAACAATTCAAGCTATTGGCAAAGGTACAGTTGATTTGATAGCAGACGTTCGCGGTCAGACACACAACATTAGACTGTGTGACGTATGGTATGTTCCAGAAATAAAGAAAAACTTATTTTCCGTACTTGCTGCGCAAGATAAACTTGAGAAGAGTGTCTTTACATCTGAAAGAGAAATTTGTCAATTGATAGTTGATGGAAAAATTAATTTAATTGGCACAAGAGTCAAGAATGGAGGACTATATAAACTAAAGGTAAGGACAATTATAAATTCAACTCCTGAATTGAACTCACTGTCAACGAAAAATATTTTACAACTCTATCATGAAAGATTTGCTCACCAGCATAAAAGACATGTGAAGCAATTGATTGAAAAGGAACTTGGTATAAAAGTCAAACTCGATTCTGAATTATGTACAGGATGTGTTTATGGTAAAACACATAGATATAAATTTGGAACCAGAGATCGAGCTAAAGCACCAGGAGAAATCATTCACACTGATGTATGTGGTCCGTTCCCTAATTCATTTCAAAAGTTTCGTTATTTTGTTTTATTTAAAGACGATTTCAGTAAGTATCGTCATGTTTATTTCATCAAACACAAGTCTGAAGTGAAGGATAAACTTGTGGAAATGATAAACGAAACAAAGACTACTGGTCATATTATAAAGACAATTCTCAGCGATAATGGAGGAGAATTCCAAAATGATGCTGTAAAGAAGATCTTAAGTAATCATGGCATCCAACACCGTTTGACAATGCCGTATACGCCGGAACAGAACGGGTGTAGTGAGAGAGACAACAGAACTTTGGTAGAAGCTGCTCGTACTATGATGCACGCTCACGAAGAACTTCCACTCTCCTGTTGGTCTGAGCTTGTCAACACAGCTGCTTATGTTCTGAATAGAACTGGACCGACTTCTTTAGAAGGAAAATCGCCATTTGAGTTATGGTTTTCAAAGAAACCATCAATCAAACATTTGAGAATCATTGGTAGTGAATGTTATGCTCATGTTCCAAAAGTAAAGAGAACGAAAATGTCCAGAAAAGCTCAAAAATGTATTCTCATTGGTTATGATGGTGATGACGGTTATCGGTTACTAAGCATAAACAATAAATCGGATCCAACACTGATAAGGTCAAGAGACGTAATATTCAACGAGTCAGTCATCAGATCTATTGGATTGGAGTCAGATGTCTCTGAAACAGAAAAACAAAGTCCAATGGTTGACATGGAGGTTCTTTTTCCTAAAACTACAGAAAATCATCCAATGTTAGATGCAAGGGAGGATATTTTACAAGACGCAACTATTTCAGATATGCCTCAAACATTGAATGATGGTGCGAGTTTTGAAGAAACAATTCCCAATTTGCCTACAATATCGGATGAACTTAGTCGAAATGAAGAAGATTCTAATGAGTCCTATATTACGCCTGAATTATCAGAAGTTGATTCAGATGAAGACGATGAACAAGGAAATTCTACAATAAATCTAAGAGATAGATCGACATTGCGACCACCACAACGATTTTAAGATTTTATTATGTCTACTATTGTTAGTGATTTTGATGAACCCAAATCATACAAAGAAGCGATAAAAAGTCCTCAGAAAGCGGAATGGTCAAAAGCAATGGAAAGCGAACTAAAATCTTTACGAGAGAATAAAACTTGGATTTTGGTGGATAAATCAAAAGACAGAAAACTAATTTCTTGTAAGTGGGTGTTCAAAGTTAAAACCCATGCTGATGGAAGTCTTGACAAACATAAGGCGAGATTAGTAGTAAGAGGTTATACACAAAAGAAAGGAGTTGATTATAGTGATACATTTAGCCCTGTTGCTAGAATGGCCACAATAAGATCGATTCTTAGTATCGCTGCAAATGAAGGGTTAACCCTCAGACAGTTTGATGTAGCAACTGCATTTTTGAATGGTTCATTAGATGAAGATATCTACATGAATCAGCCAGAAGGATACAGTGATGGTACGACTAAAGTATGTAAGTTGAAGAGAAGTTTATATGGTCTTAAACAAGCTCCAAGATGTTGGAACAAATGTATTGTTGATTATTTGAAAGTTTTAGGATTCAAACAATGTGACACAGATCCATGTTTGTTCATTAGAAACCGACTTAACAACAAGATAATTCTTGGACTCTATGTTGATGACGGATTAATTGCTTCAACGAACCCAAAGGAATCTGAAACGTTTTTGGCAGAATTGAAACGGAAGTTCAAGATAACCACAAAACCAGCTTCTTACTTTCTGGGTTTGGAAATCTTCAACAACAACAACGATGGTTCCATCAAAGTCTCTCAAAAACATTATGCTAAAAGACTACTGAAACGCTTTGGTATGAGTGATTGTAAACCCGTTAGTACTCCAATCATCAAAGAAGCACAACCATGCTCAGTAAAAGAGGATGATGTTAAATTTCCTTACCGTGAAGCCGTTGGTGCGCTAGCTTATTTAATGACAGGTACTAGACCGGACATATCATACGCTATTAGTGTCGTATCCAGGAAACTTACAAATCCCTCTTTAGAAGATGTTAACAAGGTTAAACGCATACTTCGTTACATTCAGGGAACCCTAGATACAGCAATTGTATACAAAAAAGGGTACAAAACTGGAATCTTGGAATGTTTTAGTGATTCTGATCATGGTGGAGATTTCGATACAGGACGCTCTACTTCTGGAATCTTATGCGTGTATGCAGGAGGAGTAATCTCTTGGGCAAGTCGTAAACAGACTTCTGTAGCTATCTCAAGCACCGAAGCAGAACTTGTTGCAGCTAGTGAAGCAGCTCGTGAGATTGTTTGGCTGAAGAGACTTTTCAATGAAATTACTACTTTGATAGAAGTCCCTACTTTACAAGTTGATAATGATGCTGCTATAAAGCTTGCACAAAACCCAGAGCTACATCGTCGCACAAAGCACATTTCTATTAGACATTTTTATGTAAGGGAATTAGTTACTGAAAAAGAACTTCAAGTTAAGTATGTTCCCACAGAATACCAGTGTGCTGATATTTTGACTAAGCCTGTGCATAAACCCAGACTGGATCTAATTTCAGGAATGGTGGGACTTATACGATAAAGATTATCGAAAAAGGGAGGATGTTGAAGAAGGTTTTTCTCTTAATCTTTGTTTTTTATAATACTTTATTTATCCTGTCATTCCTACTATGTCAATATGAATGTTTCAAACATGTAATACGTTTTATTATTTTCGATCCATAAAATTCCTCTCAACAAGATTATGTTATTTATTTTATCTTAATCTTTATTTATGATACTATGTGCATTCATATAAAACAATCTGCAGTTTTTGTATACATATTTATTAAAGACACTAGTTTGAAAAAAAAACCTTCACGCCTATAACATGCCTCGAGGGGAGGTCAAGATACCTATAGTAAAGGATTTTTATCTTACGCTATTACCTAAGTATTAAACGAAAAACCATGTTTCCTTTTAAATAATATTTATTCAAGTAAGATTACATTTGTAACCAAATAATTTTCATCTTTTATTAGTAACATATATAAAAAAACTTCAGCATAATTCTTCACAGTGCCACTTTTCAATAAACTTGCACTTCCTACACTCACGGCGAGCGAAATATTCTGGATATTGAGCCTTCTCAAGTGGATGCCAATAATCCAATACCCAATCTGGTGGTTCCACTACCCTTTCCACAGCCACACCACCAGCAATCCCATAGGATCTCGGAACTAGAAATAAAAACGTAGTATCGACTTAACAAGCAGATAAGTTATGGGTAGTTTACATTTATTACATCGATAGGCCTGGTTTATCTTCACCGTCTAATGCCACTCTAACATTAAAGATCCAGTGTTTACAATTTATTGACCTCTTAACAGCCGTTGGATTTTAATATAATATACCGGCACCCACACACTTCAAACCAGAACACAGTGCGAACATTAGTACATTACTGCTTGGCAGTAGAAATAGGTTTAGTGGTACTACTTCCCCGGATAAATACGCACAAAGAGTTCTACTAGCAATAGGTATGGATACACCACTAAGGACACTACTACAGCTACCAGATGCGTACATTATATCTAATCGCACTCTTAGTTGCCCACACGTGTCTAGACCCGCTTCTCTCACACCTTGGTTCACTTTTACTCCTTTCTTTGGTTAGTTGTACTGTGTCCTTAGCAGTTATTACATTTCCTTTATTTTACAGCATCGCAAGAAAGTAACAGGGAGTCAATGGAGCGAGTTGCAAGTTTATTTCTAGGTTTGTTTTTTGCCAAGTTAACTTTGCTAAACACTCTCACAGACAGCGTTTGGGTGAGGTTGAAACCAGACCATCGAGAACAAATTTGGTAATGTTTTGAAAAGGATAGCTTTCAGACATCACACCAAGCGCTTATTTTCACCCTTCCTGATATTTTAGGGTATGTATATATTCAAAAGTAATGGGCCTCAGCAATAATTCAAGTCAGTCGAACTGATGACAAAATTATAGTGTTTTCGCATAGTATTTACGCATTAAGATACAACATACTACCCAATGTGAAATAGTACAAATAACTATGAAATCGAACATAGGTTTGAAAAGACCTTTTAATAGCGCGGCACTAATTCTTACATTTCATGCACGGTATTCCCGGTTGTTTCATAAAAAGTTCATGTTCACCAAGCCACAACAGACGACGAATTTCTTTGTGATCGCTAACACATTTGTTCCTGTCAAACTGGTCTCTCAAAATAACTTGATGATATCGCACAACGAACCTGTAAGTGCAAAATATTAAACATTCAAATGTACACCAAAATTTTATTTTCAAACTAGCTGACCCGGCAAACGTTGTTTTGCCATATAAATATATATATATATATATATAACTAAAATGGCTATTAAAAAATAAGGGTTGATCGTAGAAGGGTGAAAATTGAGGATTGTATGTTGTATCATAAAAAAAAAGAAATTAAAAATTTTGTCTAAAAAATAAAAAATAAATTTAGGGGTGGACTACCCCTAACATTTAGGGGGATGAAAAATAGATGTTGGCCGATTCTCATAGATACCGGATAAGCACAAAAAATTTCATCAAAATCGGTATAGCCGTTTCGGAGGAGTATGGCAACAAAAACTGTGACACGAGAATTTTATATATAAGATTTGCAGACATCTCTGTATAAAAAAAATATAGATGTGGCTCTCGGAGCTATAAACCCCGCGAGACTGCCCTTGCACAGCTTACAATTGAATACACTGCGCACGCTTATGGGGGAATAGGTCACAAAATCTAAAAATCATAGTTATAGTAAGTAGTTGTTGTAGTAGTAGTAGTTGTAGTAATACATATAAAATATAGCGCAAACGATAAGCCCACTTTGAAATATGCAAATTAACATTGCAAATATGAATGATGATTGAATGAAGGTTTTTATGTCCCATCACAAAATCCAATGTAAGCTGCTCAGATAAATTCATAACTAGCCACAACCGTCCACTTCATCTACCCTCACGCATCTACCCGTTCGGGTCGGGAATCTAGTAACGTAACTTGCATCCACTGACCGCACCCGCACCCCATCGCGTCGCACTCCTCCCCCTTTCCGATCGCATTTATTACGGCCAACGAGCAGCGTATGATGTTGATTTGTTTACCGATTTTAATAATGGTATTCATTAGATTATTAAGTACGATTAAGTAAGATTAGCTCATTAAGTACCTAATGCTCTAAAGAAAAAAAGTAGCAAACAAAAGCTGGCATGGATTGGCATAGCCAATAATATTGGATATTAGTTTACGTCTTCTGTAGTATAGGTCAACAAAAACCATAAGGTATACCTATTCCAAAACTTGATGAAATATCCTTGTGATTTGATATGACACAGGACATCAAGGTTTTATTTCATTCTTTTAGACCCTGGCACCATTAAAAGCGAATAGATTATTAGTTCGTACAAAAAACGTTGCTTTTTGATGAGGGTAACAAAAAAATATATGTAAAATTTTTCGATAAGGCAAACATACGATTTTTTTTTCAAAGTTTTTAAATCTATATCACCTTCTATTTGAAAACAATCCAAACTGAATCGTTAAAAAAACTATGTAATTATTTAATTCAATATGCTTTATATATATAAGAACATTTACATAATATAAATTATATTATGATTATGCATAACAAACATGTAACTATATAAATACCTACATAAATACAATATTTACATAATATTAAACGTAATAAATATATATTTACACATACATACCCACAATTTACCACTGTGTCGTGGCGTATTCGACTGGGCTCCTGGAATGTCTCAGAAAGACACCAGCTGATATATGTGCTACTAGGCACGTGGGTATAAAACGGCGGAAATGACCTACCGTCGGACTACGTGCTAGTCGCTCCGTCGATAAGGGAATTATCGCTAAACACCCTAAAGCTAGATAATTTATCAATCAGCTAACCCTACGGAATTAAATTTTGATAGGTTCCCTGATCTCGATGGTGAAGTATGGGCCCACCGACAGCAATCCGTTGCTCGCACTAACACTGAACGCCGGGCGTCACAAATAACAGTCCCTCACTTTGTTGCACAAAGCACCAATGTTTATCGTCACTAATAAACTAGCAATCCGCTGCTTTTAATCCACTAGGTCGCTGCGACCTCAATTTATCTCACGCACACCCGAACAGACCGCTGCTCGAAGTCGTACTCCTCGTCAACGCGCGGACAGGCCGCTGTTCGAACTCATACTAACTTCAACACCAAAAGAATGCGGCGATGCCGGCCGCACGCACACACTTACAAAATCCATCGCAAATAACACAGACAAGATTCGCGTCCGCGCGCGCTCAGAAACAGACTGCATTGTTTACCTTTGTTTACCGAACAACATAAATAATACTTAATTCAAACATTATTACAAGAGATAGTACAGAACCGATTTTTAGCAGTTTCAGAACAAGCTGGACAAATAGTTTTTTTTTTTAATGTTGAGAGATTTTGCCGCAAATGAATGCAGATCTGGCAAAGGCACAAACGAGTAGCTTGCATTGTAAATGTTTTTACGAAAACTGTTCTTAGGGCAAAGAAAACTTCAAAACAAGAGATTTGATTTTAGTAGAAGATGTGTCAGAAATAAATTCAGAACATTTTATGAGATACAAAGAATGGATAGTATTTGTATGTTCTGGCGATGGTAAACGGGTAACCACTTAAGCTTATTACGAAATTCAAACACATTATCATACTTTCGTAAACCAAATATGAAACTAATACAGAAATCTTACAAACGTTCTAATTTATTAAGCTCTTCGGTAAGATCCAGTTAGTCATAATCGAGTATTGGGTGTAAGAGAGATTATCCAAGAGCAGTTTTTGTGGTGATTGTATTGTAGGCATAGAAGTAACGAACAGCATCGCATATAGTCAGTGGTGAGTTCCCTTGGGCATTCAAAGTCGAGCCTTCTAAAATCGGCCTTCTCCTTTGCGGAGTGGACCAGTGTGTCATCCTCTCTGCGCAAAGGCGGTAGAGATGACTACCAAAAATTCCACTGGATAGCTCTGGCAAGAGACCGCACCTCTTGAGCAGAATACACCTGCTCCCGAAAGAAGACGCACTTATCTCTCGCCAATTCTGCGATATGTTCTCGCTTTTGTTATAACTTTTGAAGGACCTGGAGGCAAAGTTATACTTGTTTTTGAGTTTGCTGGTCTTTACATCCTTATGACAGTAAATCTATCCGAGCTTGGTAAGCCTCAAACTTTAGACCAAAGGCCACTTTACAAGAACATCCAAAACGCGACACCTGATACCGATGGACACTGCAGAATATGGAATTAAGAGTTCCATACCCTGTAACGCTAAATTATCAGCAGAGTTAGCAGTGACGTACGGATCATTCAGCAAGGAGCAAACTTGCCCCGTTGGATAGGATGCAGAAAGAACTGCATCCCATCGCAATCTACAGACATCTATCTGGACCCTGTCCGCGTGTGGCACGACTAAAGCCTACGAAACAGGGTCCATTTACGCTAAAGCAAAGTTGTAAATAAATCTCCTCGCATGAATGAAGCTATTCATTACGATGGGCGTTGAAATCTCAAGATCTTGAGCTTAGAATCTGTAGCCATCTGTATTTGCTCCACCAATGTCTATTTCAGCATTACCGGTATTTTGAGACTTATAGGCACACGTAGACGCGTGCCTATAAGTCTCAATATGGATGTATTCCTGGAATCTCGGATGGTCATCGCAATCTACGCGCAGATGTTAAGTAGAAGCAGTGCTTCTTGCTGATACAAGAAACACACATCTTTTCTGATGAAACGATACACCCCCGCCCGCTACAAAAAGGAATGCTCTAGGTTTTACTGGGTCTCCCACAAATCGATCGAAACGCAATGGCATAGCAACTACTTTACGTTGATATTAAGTTGGACAGTGGTGCAGGTAAAAATCTGGAGCCCTTGAACCAACGCAGATGAGAAAGCGTCTAGCTTTTTGAAGCGCTCGTAGTGAAGTTTCATGTCACTTCCGTGCTTCGGAGGGCACGTTAAGCCGTCGGTCCCGGTTGTTTTCTAAGAATGGCAGTCGTTATAGCATGGTGGTAGGGAATTTTGCAAATGCCCGCCTGGCTAGCTACCACCCTCAAGTTGAAAATCTGTCGCCAAGCACCTAACGGTGTGTTCCGGCAGATGTCCTTGAAAGCCAGTACTTCTAGGTTAGCCTGAACAAAATCTTCGACCACATCATCACTTACCATCAGATGAGATAGTGGCCAAAGGCTAACCTATCAGGAATAAAAAAAAAGTTTTTAACCAGGAATTAAATAAAAACTTTTTTTTATCTATCCTGTGATGGCGGGGTGAGGAAGGCTCCATTGGTGGGATGAGAGGAGTGTCCATTCTATACGTAGTATTATTATATGTTCTTTGCCCGAAGGCCCCTAAAATCACCCACCGCTTTCGTACCTCACTCACCCACGAGCGTTACAAGAAACAGCATTAACTAGTTTATGAAAGTTTTCGCCTGAATTTTTTCATGTTTTCGTAGTTCCGCTCTCATTTCGTTTTTACAACAGCTACATGAATATTAATTTCGGTTTTGGAGATATCGATTGATTTAACTAGGTTGTATAAAATGAAAGTAAGAACCAAGAAAACGTGTAGGTAGGTACTTACCTTGCACCATAATAAGCCTCGATGGTTCTCATGGCTTTTTTATATAAAGTGCAGACTCTTTGAGCATGAGTTCGCAATTCAGGAGCAAACGGCATTTAAAAAAAATGGTAATACACTTTTAAAATATTTTTTAAGATCGTTTCAAGACACTTATTAAAGCCCTGCCCCTATTCAAAATGTGTTTTGTGATAATGGCTTTTACACAAAGTGCCAAAGTGCAATTTTCAGTAAAAGTAAATTACAGAAGTCTTCACCACAGACGACGGGATAGTACGACTCTACTATGTCTCCACAAAGTAGGTACATAATATAATGCGGAAAGATGTCTCATGCTGGACACTCTGTAATCTTTGGTCTCCGGCAGGTGAAAAGAAAAAAGGTGAAGGCACTTAGAACATAACTTATTGTACTGTAAAAATACAGCCATGGGAGTTTAATAATATACCAAGGATCTTCCCAGTACCATACCTAAATAAAACTGGATTAAGCTTGTTGTCAGAAAAATGTGCCGAATGAGAGGCTCTAAAGACAGCTTGTTATACGCTTAATAGGTACATATACTTGTTACTTATATAAGTACTTGTTGCTTACTAGTTGCTTCTTCTATGTGAGCTAAGACCACACTGAACCATAGGTACTAAACCATAAAAGCTGTGCTACATAATCGGCAACGAACCTGGTTGCAAACCATGGTTTACAACTGTGAAGATGGTGGTTTGCCATCAAATTATGTTTGACCTTCCAACGCCTTTGGCGGGCGAGCATGCGTTGGCGACCGTAGTAAGCAACCACTATTTCCGACTGTGTGGAGTTGGGGAGGCCGATTGCATACCACACGAGGGCAGTATGTCGCTGCAGCCAGCGAGAGCGCACGCATTAAGCGTTTCCCTCTTTGAGATACGAAGGTCTAAAAGCCACGACCAAATAAAATGCATTCTAAATTTGGAAACGAAAATGAAATACTCTTATAATAAAATTGAGCTCACCGCCTAATGAAGCAATGGCAAAATATGTGATTTATTATTGACCGAGCGAGAACTTAGTTCGAACGAAGCGTCTCTGCTTCATTTTCGACAAAAATGCTTTCGTATGTCCGGTTGTTCTCCTCTACAGGTCACATTTCTCAACCGATTATCACGAAATTTTGTGAGCAGGCTTGATAAGTCCATAGAATTTTATTGTCGATTCAGTTTTTACAAATTTTTCAAAATGACGGCGATATACATTATAAGATGTTGAAAGTATGGACTCCTGCGCTTAATTTAATGGCAATGTTCTGATACGCACGTCAGTTGCCTAAAAGAGATATGCTCTTTCTCTCTCGTATAATCAATTATTTATTTTCCATGTTTTTGTAGCCAGTAAATTATTTCGAGATAAATACATTACCAGGTATGTAAATTATTGTATATTTACTACTTACCTACCTAATTATTTCCGATACAACTAGTCTTCGCTGGGTCATTGATTTTGTTGGATATAAGTCCAAGAAAATCATTTATTATTTACATTACATAATTATCTAGATTTTTGGATTTCTTGACCCATTCTCCCATTAGCATGCACAGTGAACCTTTATTCAATTGTAAGTTTTGCAAGGGCAGACTCGCGAGTTCTACAGCTCAGAGAGCCACTAGTCTTAGCTAGGTATCAAAGTAAAATAATTTCTACAGCAGTAGCAGTAGGTACTTATGTATTAATTGAAATATAGAATATCAACAATATTTATATAGGTTAGCAGAAACGTCCTATATATATATACACAAAATAATCCAAACAATAATTTTATTTTAAATGTCACAAATAGTTCTATCTTCTCAATTAATTTTTAATAGGAATAAATATTTTTGAAAAACTACTATTTATACTTTCCCTATACTCAAAATGAAAAGTATAGGTATAACATGGGTTTAAATCATCAATTCCTACTCTAACTATTATAGTCAGCTATTAGGTGCTACTCACGTTATCAATAAATATATTTAATATTTTTTTTACTTGCCTGATATTCGAAATGAAAATTAGTGTTTAACACCGGCGAAGTCATCAATACCTTTATCGAATTATATACTATATGTTTCCTTATCATACTCATTATTTAAGACATATTTTTATTTCAAATTTCATACAAGGATAGTAATTTTAAACGTAAGGAGCGAAAGCGTGTGTTGTTTGGCTTTCGTACGATGCGTGTTTTCGGCGCGGGAGTTCGAAACACACTGAGGTGAGCAACTGTGTAGTAGTAAATCCCGATGATGGTGAGCAATAAGCCACCCTCCAAGGCCAATGGGCAGTACCCATGGTTGCCAACTGTGTGGCACAGCTTTCACTTAGGTAAAATCACACAATATTAGTACATAACAAAATAATATCCCTAGACGTTAAACCTGCCTCCGAAAATGGAGTGTTTGACCAGTCGTGTCCTTTCTACCATGATATATTAATATACTGCATTCAACATAGCTTTCTCCCGCTTGTTTATGTTCTTATGTACTCTCTTCCTCTCTAGGTAGTTCCATGATTCCTAGTTATGCTATTTTTTTTTATTTAATTCCAGGTTTTGTTTGAATTTACCTTTACAATTACACATAGTTCGTATACAGGGTTATTGGTTATTGGTTAACAACCTCTTAGGGACTTCTACTAGTCGTAGCAAACATTTTCAGTATGTTTTTTTTCTTTTTTTTTCTATTGTGTTTGTTGTTTTTTTTTTATCTTTATCTTATGTGTTTTCGATAAGAAATGATACAGATAAGGAGACTGAATAAGCACGAGGGCCACCTGATGTCAAAATTCTCTTGTGCCTGTAATGTATTATTTCATATTTTTTATTACTTTGTTCGATTTTATTTTATATTTATATATTCAAAACTCTATTAAAAGGGAGCACGGTGTGTTCCAGTGTAAAAGTCAGGGGTAGCAAAGTGGCTAGCAGCCGCTCACTGTGGCAGGCTATGGGGGTGACATCTGTTGTACAGTGGACGTCTTCCGGTTAATGATGATGATGGTGGTATCTCGGAAACTATAAGAGTTATGTGTGGTGTTGTTCTCCTAGAAAGAGCCGTGTTTTTTAAACCTGGTTATTGGAAAGTCCCGATAACATGATAACATGAAAATGTCGTCTGCCAGGTAACATGGCATATTTTAGAAACAAATTTACCTGGCAGACGACATTTTCATGTAATCGGATTTTCCCCATAATCAGTTAACCCGCTTAAATTTTGCTACAGATTACTTTTAGCTCCCACGACTCTTTCTGGAAGAACAATTACCCCGCTTTTCTTCTATAGTTTTTGAGATATAAAACGATAATAAAAGAGCGCTATCAAATTTGTTTTTTACCTCACCCTTAGAGTTTAGTCGTAGAGTTTCCTAGATTCGTCATCGAAAATTTTATGTCTTCGTATATCACCCATGTCTACTCACGTTAACCCCCTCTTTATTTGTGTTGTCATTGAAAATGCTCACATTCAGAAATGCTCAGGCGCCGCAGAGACCTCACTTTTAAATAAAATAACTTAGAACATAAACTGTGTTTTCAGTAATCGATCGAATAGGAAAAGATTTCACACTGACTCTATTCGCGTGATGTTTCGTTATCTTTAATCAAGATTTATCTATTGTTATATTTTATAAGATTTTCCCACTAGAAATTAGAGAGATTAATGAGGCGAGGTGTGACCATACAAAGTTACTTTATGGGTGTGACCACGGTGTGATTTCCGAACGCGCCCCATATCAGATCTGTGGTGGTAAAACATAGAGAAAAGTAATATACATACATACTGTTATTATTATGTTTTGAATGAGTTAACTTTTAAAATTCGTTTATAAAGTTGTGGCATTATCACTGAGGGCATAATAAAATCAAAGTAAATCAAAAACTAAAATGAAGTGTTAACATTCTTAAACAACCTCAAACTTAACCGGTGAATGAATGTGCCCAAAGTTGCAAAGTAACCTACCATGTCGGATGCTTGGGAAGAGATTCAAGCTGTTAAAAGCAAGCGGAACAGCTTGCGTGAGAAGCTGGAGAAGCGGAAAAAGAAGCTACAAACAATATTAAGCACTGGGAGTTTGGGCAGCGGGGAGAATGGTGAAGGAACTTCCGGAAGTGGAAATGAGAAGGCGGCTGCTATAAGTCCAACTGCTCATAAAAGCGAACGTAAGTTTCATGTACTAGACACAGGTAGGTCCAGGACTTATAATCACTGTCATAATATATAGCTTATTTCAAATAGAAACGGTGATACCGACCCCACATAAGTGGAACAAGACTTGTAAGAAGATGAACCTATGAAAACAACTTACCTTTTATGTCCACACTATGCCCCATTCATTGTAAATTTTAATTTAAACTTCAATTTTTTTCAATTCTATTGTAGTGTGCAGCAGCATCTGGAGAATTATTTTCAGAGTTGTTTGGTAGTCAGGTTGATAATGTATGAAAACATTTTACTTGCTAAAATGTGTTGTTTACTTGGGTCTTAAGAAATTTCAAAAAGAATAACAACCTAAAAATTGAGGCTATTTATTTCTTATTTGTGTACTTTGACTCCAAAGCTGAGGAAAACTTTATAATCTTCAATAAACTTTAACAATATATTTCTTCTCCTGCCATCTTGATGTTGAATGTTTTGATACACTGAAATCCACCAGTTGTAGAAAGGCATGCTTCACTGTGCAAGCTATGCTGACAAATTATTTCAACCATGTGCTTATGGCATGTCTCATGTGCCCTGTTCACTGTGATAAGAAGCATGCCCTTGATTAACAAATTAAATTGCATTGCTTTATAATAATAATAATAATCCCATATTCTGAACAACTAGGTTGAGTATGAGTAATGAATTGCTTTATCAAAGTGTGTCCCATAGTTCAGTGCGCCTCTTGGGGTAGGCCTCCTCTAACATTTTCCACTGGGATCTATTATGTGCCACCTGTCTCCAATGATGTTCAGCTGTGAGTTTTAGGACATCCTCCCATCTTGTTCCTTGGCATGCTCTACTGTCTAAGTGTCTGGGGTATCTCATTCAGTGACACTTTTGCTCCTATTATGTTTGGGAGCTTATCATGTGGCTTCTCCATCTCCACTTGTGTTGGTCTATTTGGGTAAATATATCAACTACTTCAGTTCATTCTCTTAAAATGCTTCTCACTTTGTCTTGTATCCTTATTACTTTCAAGCTTCTCTCAATAGCTCTATGACAGCAAGAATGCCCAGTAGGCAAAGCTGGCCAAAATGAAAAACTGGTATACTTTCAGGTTTCATGTTTTTTTTTTGTTTTTTTTTTCTAAACTGCTACTTGGCGATCTGTCTTTGAAAGACAATAGTCCAATGGGCTGACTGAAGATCTCTGAATTCTTTTCTTTGGTCAAGCGATTTGTCCAGTGAGTCATCTCTTAGTCTTTTTCTGTAAATTTGTCTGGTAGCCCTTGAATACTATGCCGTTTTAAACGACAAAATTTGAGGCTTCCCGATCCTTGCAGTTGAGCTGCCAGAACATTTCTGTGTCTGTTCAGTCTAGACTGATAGCTTTTGCTGTAGGTTTCCACTTCCTGCTTTACTGTTTTCAGTTTGATGTCCATTTGCATAAATTTATTACTAATATATGGAGGTATATTGAGCATGTTTCGCACTGTTTTATTCTGGAACCTTTCCAATATTTCGATGTTGCTGTTACTAGCTGAGCCCCATAACTGAATACCGTATGTCCAAATGGGTTTGATAATGGTTTTGTATATGGCCATTTTGCTGTTATATATCAGTTGGGATTTACGACCGATCAGACAGTAAAGGTTACGGATTTTGGTGTCTAGTTGTTTGCGTTTAGTCCAGATGTGTTTTTGCCATGTAAGTCGGCGATCTAGGTGCATTCCCAGGTACTTAGCATCTTCCTCCTAGGGGACTGGTTCATTGTATAGTAAGAAAGGTGGACATGTCTGCCGTCGCAGTGTGTAAGTTACATGAACCGATTTGTCTTTATTGGCTTTGATCCGCCACTTCTTAAACCATTCTTCAATCAGGTTGAGGTGTTTGTTGGAGGTTTTTGATGCTATTTCAGGGTTTTCATTGACAGACAGAATGGCTGTGTCATCTGCATATGTGGCGATGGTAGTTATTTCATTTAGTGTAGGTAAGTCCTTAGTGAAAATCAGATACAGCACTGGTCCCAGTATACTACCCTGTGGCACTCCAGATTTAATTTCATGCATTTTTGATAGTTTGTCATTGTGTTTAACCTCAAAGCATCTTTTTTCTAGATAGGATTTAATGATTTGAAAGAAAGAGTGAGGAAGCTTTTGTTCATATGTTAAAGGTTTCATATGTAAAAACTTTTTGGTGATATCATGGTTTCCAAAAAAAAGAAAAACATCATCATAATCAGTGATCATAGTATGTAGACCTGTTTTTAGTACTTGCAACATGTTTTCATAGTATGGACATGCCTGAAATCCTGGGATTTATTTGGATTTAAAAATATTATATTGGTTGGTAATTATTTGGTAGTATATATGTATGCATATATCATGGGTAATATTTGATTGAATGGTTGATTTTTTTACACAGATAAGCTTAGATAAAGTAAAATCGAAATGTGATTCAATCAAAAATTACTCTCCCCGATGCTTCAATATTTCTTTTGATATTTAATTTTTTACGGACAAATAATTTTCACACTTCTACAACATATTGTACAACTAGCATTATATTTGATTTTTTTTTTCAACTAAACTAAAGAAAAAAAAACGCGAATTTTCAAATAAACAACCTCAAAATAACTAATTTTAGGAATATAATTAATGTTATTGTGTTGAAATCCATTATTCATCAATTGTAATTTAAATTACAAAAAAATATTTTACTCTGTAGTCATATGGGAAAAAGCAGTATTTTGTAAGTTAGTAATAAATAATTAATATATTAGTCTCAGGAAAACTCTTTATCAATGTATCTATTTTCACTATTTTTATAAATGTAGATGTAACTGTATGTTTCTATCTATATCCGTTAAGGCTTAACCACAAAACTAATATTGTTGAATTTTAAGCCAAAAATGTAGTGTAAGAAAGGTTCCATAATCCAGTATACAAGCCAAGGTCAAAATAGATTTCAGAATGTTAAGACAATGAATAAAATCTTTAACTTGTATGTTTATTTTTATTATACATATCCATACATTTTAATCCCAGGATCTTAGTGTCATATCCATATTAATATATACATTTAAGGTTGATGGCCCCAAATAGCTCTACCCAATCTGATCACTGATTATAATTGATATTTTTAAAAAGCAAACGCATCATAACTGGTTTTTAAGTTTTTGTTGAAACTGGTTTTCATTCCCTAGTGCCCAGGTTTTGCATCCCATCCCTATAATAATGACTGGAAGTATATATGTGTCAAAGGCTTTATTTTCTATGTTCATGTTCATCTCCTTGGATGACATGAATTCTGTCAGAGAGTTTGCTATTCTACTGTTTATTTCCTTGACGGTTTGGTAATTGTGAGAGATTAACTGTCCAAGATAAGTATATTCTGACACAAATTCAAATGTTTGTCTGTCAATATTTAAAGAAAATTCTACAGATTTTGTTAGTTAAGTAATTTTGTTTTGTTTTTATTCATGAAATACTTTCTTACTTTCATCATTGAGGGATTTTATCATTTTCATAAGGTGTGTTGGATTTTCTTTAAACTGTAAACTGTAACTTCTTTTAACTGTATCTCCACAAATCTTACGTGTTTCAGTTATTTTTTTGGCTTTGTGGCTTATGCTGTTGAAGGTTTTGGAGTAGTCAATGAAAGCTATGAAAAGTGTTTTGTTATACTCTTTATACTTTTCTATTACCTGTTTCACTGTGTTTATATGATCCAGTGTGGCATATTTTTATGTACATTTTTAGAAGGTCATTTTGTAGTAGATTATTTTTTTAACAATTCATAACGATACAAGCCTAAATAATACGGGGCAAAATAAAATTAATATTTACTTCTGGACCACAAACCTCAAATAAGGGATCATCCTTCGACGCTTGTATGGCGAAGTGACTGGCTACTTCATTTATAAATAATAGATCTATTCACAGATATTATAATATTAATTAAATTGGTAAACCATTTACAGTACCTGTGCCCCAAGAGAAACCTAAGCCGGTCCCATCGACATCACTTGAAGTGCGCCTGCTACAAGTTTTGTCAGACATGCAGCTGCAGCTACCTGCCACGGCCAGTGGCTTGTTGCCTGGGCTTGGTGATGTTGACACTGGCATTGTGGCCAGTTTGTTGCAAAAATTTGCTACACAGAAGCTTATCACGTAAGTGGAACACTAACTAGATTGCATGACTAATAAAGTTTTGTAACTAGGCAAAACAGAACCCTGTTAATTATACTCGGCAATCTATCCGCCCATCTGTATGCCCCGAGCCTCTGGCTTGTAAGCAGATGCGTCAGAAACCTGAAGTATGAATTGGTGTAATACTTGGAAAATTGGACTGGAAATTAAAATCAATAAAAATATTATTTAGGGGAGCTCCAATACATGAGAAGTAAGCCGAATAAACCTTTTATGCACCTTAGCATGTGTGATGGCATCATCTAGAGCTCAATAAGAAGAATACAAATATATTTTTAAGTTCTAATAATAAATGAGTGGGGGCTGTCAAAGTTGTAAATTTTTTGTTTGCCTCAATAACTAGTGAGGAATCTTAAATTTCTGTACTATTTGTAAAATTTCTCATTGTGAAAAGAATGTGTTAACAAAAGGTGAAAGTATGAAACTAATGAAACTTTGTCATACAGGATTGCTACAAATAACCAAAAGTATAGGATACCACAATAAAAAAAATTTTTTTTCAAATGTGGTGGTTTTTATAAAGGTAAACTTTTCTTTTTCTCAAAAATTGAAATCACATCTGTGATTAAATAGAATCGATAATGACAATAATAAAATAACTTAAACTACTAAACACCCACATTTATAGATTACATGTAATATCTGGCGAGCCTTATCTCCAATTTAATGAAATAACTCTGTCCTAATTACAGAATAGCAGAGAGAACAGAAAGTACAACAGATGCAACAATAGAAGTAGTCAGTGCTGAGTCCGTGAGACTGGCTGCAGTACTGGCAGCTCTTACGGAGGAACACTCCACGCCTAAAGTTACTACCACTAGCAGCAGTAAGAGAAAAGGTAACAGCTGCATTTTTACCTAGCAGCATTTTTTTTTATCTTTCCCAAAGTTACTGTAGGTATTTACTGATATTTTTTATTTTTACCAATCATAGTCTTTCATTGGTTTTACATTTTTTTTTTAATAATAACAAATATTATAAAAGTATTTTAAGAAAACATCAATTTAATTATATAATAAAACACTTCGATAATCTATATAAAAATTATATATATCTAGTGACAATTCCGCCTAATTTCCTGTTAAGCCGACGTGACGTCACAAACGCCACGCAGCCAAACCGGAAGAGTATTCGACGCGTTTCGCTTCTAAACGAAGCATCCTTAGGAGGTCTTGCCTCTACGAGCGCACGATCGAGACTGATCGATCGTTTTTTTTTATGTTATTGTGACGGAACAAGTTCAAGGCCGACCTGACCTTAAGCGGACCATCCTCTGCCTAGAACAGATGCATTTCATCACAAGTGACGAATTGCTTTGCGCCCGTCACCTTGAGACATAGTTGTTAAGACTCATGTGCCAGTAATTTCACTGGCTCTCAAGGACTGCTGCCGGAACACACCGTTAGGTGCTTGGCGACAGATTTTCTACTTGAGGGTGGTAGCTAGCCAGGCGGGCAATCGCAAAATGCCCTTCCACCATGCGGTGAATCTCAAGCTTGCGGTGGGGATCGAACCAGGGACCTGCGGCACGACAGTTTATTGCTATTAGGCCATCATTGCTTCTATATACGCGGGACTCGACATTGGCGATATAATGGGAACTCTACACTAGAGACCCTAAAAAGTAGCGGTAGTTGATTATTTTGTTTATCTTCTATATCTTTACCAATTTGTTATTATATTACTTACCTAAGGTTTATGCGGAAATTTATAATATATCTTCTGAATGACTGCTTTACTAATCTGTCATTATAAACCTAAAATTGTTTTTTTTTTGAGATAGAAGTATTTAATAAGTAATAATAAAAAGATAAAAAATAGTTTAAGAGAACATTGAATTAATATTTAACAAAAACATTAAAAAACACATAATAATGTATCTAGTGACATAACTGACTTAATAGTATCGCAATCGTTCGCTCGATGATTCAAGACGTCCTGACGGTGCTTCATGTGGTAGGGAAATGCATGTAAAAGTCTTCATGTTAGGCTATGTGACGTTTATGACGTTACGTGGGCTTAGCAGGAAATATACACAGAATCGTCAATAGATATATTTTTTGAATGATTTTGCTTAAATGTGAATGTAATATTTTTTTTATATTAGTTTTTATATATATTATTGATTTCTGAAAAGAGATGTATGAATCTATGAATTAGAACTCAATATTTTTATTATTGTTATGGTTGCAATAACGCCTGCTATGCGGATTACATTACAAAATTACAAATATACGAGAGGATTTTTTTTATAGTCATGTGCAGGATTCGAACCCGCGTCCATCTACCCCTTTAGCCGGGGTATGCTAAAACCAATTGAGCTAACATGACAATGACTCATAACTAATTTTTTTCTTCTCGTATATTTGTAATTTTGTAATAGAACACAATAAGTTTAACAAAAGAAAACTTTTAGAAAACCCATTTTTTTTTGTTTTCTCAATACTTTTAACCTGTGCTCTAAACTCTTTTTGATATTGTAATTACTATAACCTTCCAACTAAACAATTCTGTTTAGCACTTTGATTGTTGTATAGTTATCAGCACCGTTTAATAGCACTGACCTTGAATGCGCAGAAGTCATATCTTGGGTCTATTTGTCGGGTAGAATGAGTTGCGATGAGAGAGGCGGCCCGGCGCCGGTTCTTATTGTTTGATAAGTCGCCTAACTTGTCCTGCTCCCCGTCCATACTTCGCTCGTCCCCAGGAATACTGGTTCATAGATTGTTTCAATAACTTCACTGCTCATTTTGTTCGCTTCGTACAGAGAGAAATAATGATAAAATCAAGCTCCATAATTTGGCAAACATAGCAAAAAATTTGTGATTTTAATGCATAGCAATTTATTTCAGGTGAAAGTGTAGTGGAAGAACCAACAAATCCCAAGGTATCCAAAACTGTCACGGATGAAAAAAAAGCGGGCAAAAGCGACACGGATCTAATGGTAATCTATCAGTACTACCAACAACCCAAAGAATATAGAATTTCTCTATATCACTTACTGTACCCTCGTGGGGTGCCGGGATAAAATGTCACCTCCCCATCTCTTCACGTGGGTGTCGTAAGAAGCCACTAAGGGAAAAATACTGTAAAGTGGGCAGTAGTCATGTCATGTTAGCTCAATTGGTTAGAGCATGCCCCGGCTAAAGGGGCGGATGGACGCGGGTTCGAATCCCGCACATGACTTAAATTTTTCCTATCGTATATTTGTAATTTTGCAATGGGCAGTAGCGCTTTCTGAGAAACTATTATTGTTTACCGCAATTCCCAAGACGACTGGGGGGTCATGGCAAACTCCCCCTTGTTGGGGGAGGCTATGTTCAGCAGTGGACAATCCGGCAGGTACAGTACCTTACTGTATGTAAACAAAAAATGATAAAAATATTGGGTAAGTGTAAGTGGGACTCGCAACCACCCCAGCGCGAATCTGATTCCCAAGTAGCTGCTATTTTTGCATCCTTTTCTATTGTATCCAGTAAGATAGAGACATTAGTAAAGAAATATGAGTTTTTAATTGTGTCCACTGAATAATACTGCTTAAGAATAGCAAGTAGAACTGAAGCTATAGAATTTGAAGCGCTCGTAGCGAAAATTTGCTTAGCCGGTCTTAACCGATCGTAGTTTACTACTTACGCTGCGGTCAAGAATTGGATGGGTGACCGCTTGTGGCATTATAAATGAGCGCTTCCGGACACGTTAAGCAGTCGATCCCGGTTTTTATTTCAGGATGGCAGTCGTTATATCGTGGTGGTAGGAAAAATATTTCAAATCTATTTACCACTTGTATTGAATCAGAGATTTGATGAGACATTTTGCGAATGCCCGCCTGGCTAGCTACCAAATCAAATAGAAAATCTGTCGCCAAGCACCTAACGGTGTGATCTGGCAAACTGTAATTTTAAGCTAGGCTGAACAACGTCTTCGACAACATCTTCGCTTACTATCAGGTGAGATAGTGGTCAAATGCTAGTCCTTAAATTATGAAAAAAATTCTACAACATTAATCTCATATTACAGTCTCTGCTAGCAATGCCGTCCAGTCGAGAGAAGGCTGTCAAGAGAGTGGGGGAAGAAATCATGGATCTGCTCAGTAAACCCACTGCAAAAGAAAAGTCATTAGCTGACAAGTTCAAGAGCCAAGGAGGTACATGTTCTTACTTTAACTCATGGTGGTAGGGCATTTTGCGAATGCCCGGCTGGCTAGCTATCACCCTCAAGTAGAAAATCAGTCGCCAAGCACCTAACGGTGGTTCCGGCTTGTCTGTCCTTGAAAGCCAGTAATTCTAGGTTAGCCTGAACAACATCTTCGACCACATCATCACCTGCCATCAGATGAGATAGTGGTCAAATAAAATAAAAATAAAAAATCTGTTTTGTGGCTGATAGGCTAGCCATTGACCACTATCTTACCTGTTGATAGGTGATGTTGTGGTCGATGATGATAAAGCAAACTAAATCTGATGTGGAAACCGACTCTCAAGGACAGATAGGAAGATGGATAACTCTTGCAAAATTACAACAAAAATTTTAGCCACGAATGGGATTCGAACCAGCTATCTACCATCCCTAGAGCCATGCTATCCCAATTGAGCTATCATAATAAATGAGTCATCTCTCGAATTTATCCTATTTTTTAATCGTCTTAAGGAGACGGACAATTCCGCCCCTACCAAGCTATCGCCTGTCACCTACGTTATTTAAACAAATACTGTAATAATTTTATTATAAAGTATGGCCCCGAGATCTTGTCCGTTCTTCTCGCAGTGGCTCTATAAATGTTTTGTTGCTGAACGTGGCAGTACAATGTAGAATATTTCAATATTAAAATTTGTAAGTGACATTCATAAGAGTTGTAGACGCCTAAATTTGATTGACATCTGCAATCAAACTGAATTGATTTACAAGCGAAACTATTTTTCAATTAGCTATTTGCTCTCCTAATTGAGATATGACTCACTCGCGACTATAGCTCAATTGGCAGACCATAGTCCGGTTCTAGGGATTTATGGTGCGTGTTCGTATTTAGTCGTTTAAAATTTTGCCTTTCGTTGTAACCTTGTAAACTTAATCTCTTAGTATGCGTTATGAAGGCCTTAGTGCGAAAAATACAATGTTAGAATACCTCTTTATTTGAACACTATTATAAATACAATGGAAAAAAAGAAAACAAACTTAAACTATAAAGAGTAATACAGTGTACTAAAGGTGGCCTTACGTCTTAAAGCGATTTCTTCCAGACAACCTGGCTGCCAAAAAGATGCTAATTTGGGGACTGTAACGCTTCTTAATTTCCTTTAATACTTATAACTATTTGTTTAAGTCGCAAATATTTTTAATTACTATTTATGATAAAAAACTGTGGGTTGCATAATTTCTTCTGTCATATCACAAGGGCTTCACTGTCTTGTTTTCCAGTACAATGTAAAATATTAAAGTTTTTCTACAAATAATAATAATGTCTTTATTTATCAGATAATGTGTACTTAAATTGAATTGAAACCTCCTTGGTCGGGACACAATGCACTTAATAATTAAAAAATTGTTTTAAAGCATTGTTTTGTTAGGAGAATAATGCTTTTCTGAAAGAAGTATGAAAATAATATATGCCAATAAAAGTCTGTATTTCATTTCATAATTAGAATATTACCGAATGAGATTATATAACATATATTTATAACGATGGTAACACTATGTGTTAAATGTTTACGGACTCTTCTAGGAGCGCAAGTAATGGAATTCTGTCCGCACGGCACGCGCGCCGAATGCATGCGAGCATTTGCACCGAACAAATTGCGTGCCGAACATTATACCTGCAAGAAGTTACATTTCAAGAAGATCATCCAAAGTCACACAGATGAGTCTCTTGGGGACTGTTCCTTCTTGAACACGTGCTTTCATATGGATAGTTGCAAGTAAGTTCAATCTTAACACACCTGGCGCCGCTGGGCCCACAACTAGCAGTCTAGTGTTCAGTTCAGAGTTCTGCGGTTTTTTTTCACTGTGAAGTAATTAATTACTTGGATGAATGCTAAGAAAATAGCTGTCAAACCACGACGATGGCGGTCAAAGGGAGCGTACATTCTGTCGAAGTACAATTTAGTCAACCATTTTTACAGTGTAGTCCGATTTTGATAATTCTTTTTTTAATTGGAAATGGTATATCCGAGATGGTCTCATATAAATTTCATCAAAATCAGAGTAGCAATAATAATCAATTTTTTGTTATTTACAAAAATACTTCGATTTCTTATCTACCAAGCTATCACTTATCACCTATATAATTTATTTTATACATTTTTAAAGACTGGCCCCGAGTTTCTTGCCCGTTCTTCTTACGGTGGTTGTATAATATTTTTTTTGCTGTACGTGGCAGTGTTATATAGAATATTTCAATATTACAATTTGTAATGGACCTTCACAAGAGCGTCGTAGATATCCAAATTGAATAAATTACCTTAACTTTGACTTTGTTTCTTTAATAGGCGATGTAGATGCGATGTTCTCATGAGAGATGATTGTTTCCAGATACGTTCACTACGAAGTAGATAACACGGATCCCAACGTCAACGCGGTGAAGGCAACAGAGTTAATAGCGAAAAGCCCTCATAATGGTAACTATTAAATTTTCTTTATTGACCCTATATTCTATATTGTAATATTAAACTGCCAAATTAATAACGTATCGGAAAACGGGATACAAAGTATCACACAGTATTGTTAAGGCTACAACATAATATTTCTATGCGAATTTTATTGAAGATGTCATCTTCATTAAAATTTGATTTGATTGACATGTCATCTGAATATATAATTTACTTGTATAATCCAGTCTATTTTACGAAAAAGATGTAAAATATAGTTGATTCTGATCAGAAACACTAAAAAAATATTGTCGTGGTTCCCTCGAAGGAACTCTCTAATTATACAACATTAAATGAACGTACTTGCAGAATGTCTTTAAATGCAAACCGCTTAAACAGCCCTTTTGCTTTATAAAGTTTGTGGCAAAATATTTACTCAGATTTTTGCATATCTCGTTTTTTTTTTATTGCTGATAGGGTAAGCCTTTGACCACAACCACATCTGATGGTAAGGGATGATGTGGTCAAACGTGTTAACAGACTTAACCTAGAATTACTGGATCTCAAGGATAGCTGCCGGAACACACCGTTAGGTGCTTGACGTCAGATTTTCTACTTGAGGATGGCCGCTAGCCAGGCGGGAATTCGCAAAATGCCCTGGCACCATGCGGTGAAGCTCAAGCCCGCGTCGTGATTCGAACCAAGGACCTGCTACGCGGCAATCATAATCCATAGCCAATGCCACTGAGCCATCACTGCTTCAAAAAAGGCTACATTACATTCGTGATTAAAATGTATGATAGAAATTGTACCAAAAACTTTGTAGATTTTCTTTATCTTATTTTTTATCTTGATACAAATATATCATTTTCTACTAAACCTTTTTGCTAATGCTACTCTTCTAGATGCCCCAAAATGTTAAACGGTATCTTAACACAAAAAATACAGACCATATACTTACGCGTCGTTATTGTATTTGCCATCTTATATTTTGTAACTAATTGACCGAGCGAGAATTTATTCGAGCGAAGCGTCTCTGCTTCAACTTAGACAAAATTGATTTGGTATGTCCGGTTGTTCTCCTCTAGAGGTCGCATTTTTCAACCGATTATCACGAAATTTTGTGAGCAGGTTTGATGAGTCCATAATTTTTTTTTGTCGATTCAGTTTTTGGATTTTTTTCAAAACTGACGGAGATATATTGTGCAGTACCTATGTGAACACACCGTTTGTAAGCTCGGTAGGTATCCACTGGATAGGTACTGGCACATATACACTATCGCTGGATTGGAGGGTTGGAGTTGTTCTTCCTGAATAAAAGCTTCCTTTCAGAATTTGCTTCCTTTTATTTCCTGTTTCTTCTTATAGTTGTTATCCCTTAGGAGGGTGATTCGGTACTACATGCTCTCTGCACAAAACTTCCTACTTATATACCAAACTTGGCTACAATAAACCTTTATTCTTATTTGCTTACTAATCACGTACGACTAATCAGAGCTACTTGAATCCATTTCTGTCGTACCGACATAAACAAATTTCTAACATAACAAGGGTCTAATATAACAAAGCAATACTTATTGCATTAAAGTAAATATTTCGTCTACTGAACACCTGTCTAAACAAAGTTATAACATAAATAAAAATCTAAAGTTCCAATAACAAACAAAGTAATTCTAAGCCCTACAGTAAATATTTATGTTGTGCTAAACAATGAGCTGTTCTATTCTAGCTATATGAACAAAGGTCCAATGTTTCAATATAAGCAATCTAATGTTATGCTTTAACGTAAATATTGATGTCGTCTTGCACATTTCTCCCGCCGTGTGACGCTGTCACATCTTCTACCGGTGCTGTGACGATTTTGTCCTCAATCGGTAGGATAACCAGTTTTCTCACCGGCCTCCGTAGCACTCCTCCCTTGGTCTTGATGTCAACGGTGCGCACGACGCTGTCTGGCCCAGGATACGTTGCGATGACTTTGCCTCGGACCCACACGTTTCGAGGGAGATTGGGGTCAACAAGTTGTACTAAGTCCCCAATTTCAACTGTAGAACCTCGTCCGTGGGGCTCCCGCCGGTTTTGAAGCTCGGGGAGATATTCCCGAATCCATCTGGTCCAGAATGTATCTGCCAGTCTTTGTGTAGCCCGCCAGCTGGATTTGGTGACTGTGTCTTGTTCATGAAAGCTTCCCGGCGTTGGCACTCGTCCTGGTCCCCCCAGCAAGAAATGATTGGGGGTGAGGGCTTCTGGGTCTTCTGCACTGACCGATACGTGAGTGAGTGGTCGGCTGTTTACTGTATACTCCACTTCTGCCAGTAGAGTTGTGAGGACTTCTTCTGTTGGATGACGCTCATGCAGGGTTGCTGTTAGAGCTGTCTTCACTGAGCGTACCATTCTCTCCCAGGCACCACCCATGAATGGCGCCCCCGGAGGAATGAAGCGCCACGAGATATTCCTTTTCGCTGCTTCTTCTGCAGTTGCTTCGTCGATCGCCTGTCGCAGTTCTTTGTCCGCTGATTTCAAATTAGTACCATTGTCTGACCAAATCTCTGTTGGAGAGCCTCTTCTTGCCATCATTCGTCGCAGAGCCATAATTGCTGAACTGGTACTGAGTGACATGGCTACTTCCAGATGTATTGCTCTCGTAGTCATGCAAGTGAATATAGCGACGTATCTTTTCTGATTGGAGCGTCCTACAGTGACCGTCAGTGGGCCAAAATAGTCTGCTCCGGTGAATGTAAACGGGCGCTGGTGATGAGCT
Source organism: Plagodis pulveraria (assembly GCA_963890685.1). Classification (NCBI taxonomy): domain Eukaryota; kingdom Metazoa; phylum Arthropoda; class Insecta; order Lepidoptera; family Geometridae; genus Plagodis; species Plagodis pulveraria. The sequence goes on from OY982971.1 coordinate 12,105,306, forward strand.
AGGCGGCATGATGGTAGATCTCCTGTTCTCGGATGTGGTGGTACTTGTGTCTTCATCCTGCAGTGTAGACATTGACGGAGAATCGTGCGAGTTATGGGGCGCACGCGCAAAATCCAATACTGTTGACGACACTCGTTAACTGTTGCTTCGACGCCGGCGTGGTGTAGCTGGCGGTGGATGTTCTGTATCCAGAGCTTAACGGTAGGATGATTTCCATCCACCACCATCGGTCTTTTCAAGTATTCTGGAACCCGCTGTGTGGCCTCGATGCGACTTCTCAATTTCAGAATTCCGTTAATGTATTCGATGCTTAATTGATGAAGTCGACTTTCTTTGTTAACAGCCTTCTGTTTTTTTATGTCTTCTATTTCTTGCGAGAAGCTATCTTCCTGTGATGAGCGCATGGGAAGTTCTTCCGCCTTTCTTAAGAGTTCCGCTGTGACGGGAAGATACTTCTTTTCTTCTTTTTTGATTTTCTGTTCCTGGCGCTGTACTATTACCGTTTTGTTTGTCTGTCTTTTCCAATTTGGATCTTTCTGTGAGTTCTTCTTGTTTCTTTTATAACATACCGTTTGTTTGGTGGCCTTGCAGAGTTGAATGAATTGGAGAACTCTTGCTGTCGTGTAGCGCAGTCTCTCCCAGTTAGAGAATCGGGAGACTTCTGGCAGTGCTTTAGAGAGCTTCTGTATTCTTTCTATAACTACATGATGTATTCTTTCCTCGCCTGTCGGTTCTGTTGACGTTGATGTGGACGCTTCTGTTGGCCAGGAGTTTTCATCTTCATAGAGGAACTCTGGTCCTTTGTACCATCGATGCTGTGTGTTGAAGGATGATGGCACATCTCTCGTTGCGTCATCGGCCACATTCAACTTTGTTGGTACCCATCGCCATTCGTTGACTGTAGAACTCTCTTCTATTGCAGCAAGACGATGAGCCACGTAAGGTTTGTAAGAGCGTGACCCTGTCTTTATCCAGGTGAGTACAGTTTTGCTATCTGTCCAGAATGTCTTGGAGTCTGGTTTTCTCTCGTGTTCTTCAATGACGGTTTCAGCGAGGCGTGAACCCATGACGGCGGCTTGCAGTTCCAGTCTTGGTATAGAGGTGAGTTTCAATGGAGCCACCTTTGCCTTTGCCAGGATGAGTGAAACATTGACGTCACCGTTCGGAGTTACTGTTCTCCAAAACAAGACCGCTGAGTAGGCTGCTACGCTGGCGTCCGTAAATATGTGTAGCTGGACTGAGGTGGCATTGCTGTAGTGTAGGTAACATCTCGGTAAAGTCACGTTGCCTAGGTTTCGTAGCTGAATGAGCCAGCTTAGCCAATGTTCTGCGAGGTCATCATCAATCTCGTCGTCCCAAGCTGTTCCACGACGCCAAACGTCTTGCAGAATTTGCTTCGCTCTGATTGTAACCGGCGAAGCAAAGCCAAGTGGGTCAAAAAGTGACATCACTAATTTCAATGCTTCTCTCTTAGTTGGCTTCTTGCCTTCGATCAGTGCTGGTGGGATTCTCGCTAAGTTAAGATTGAAGGTGAACTCGTCACTGGTTGGCTTCCATATCAGACCCAGTACTCTCTCTGTTGTTTCTTCTGTTTTGTAGAGTTCTATGTCCTCTTCAGTTTCTATTTCCCCGATGGCTTCAAGGAGTCGTGGTGTGTTTGACTTCCACTGTTTAAGTTCAAAGCAGGCTTTCTTATGGATGTTTCGAACTTCTGTTGTGATGCGTATTGCGTCTTCAAGGCTACTAAAGCTGTCCAGATAATCATCAACGTAGTGTTTCTGTATGATTGCTGTTGTGGCTTCAGGATTGCTTTCTTCGTGCTTCTTGGCATTCAAGTCTTTGACGTAAATTGCTGTTGATGGAGAACTTGATGCCCCGAATATCAGTGAAGTCATTCTGTACTCTTCTGGAGGTTGGTCATCTCGTCGGTCTTTGCGCCATAGGTACCGAAGAGCGTCTCTGTCTTCTTCTCTCAGCTTGACTTGCATGAACATTTCTTTTATGTCTGCTGTCACTGCGATCATATGCTGTCTAAAACGCATGATAACCCCTGGTAGTGACTGTAGTAGGTCCGGGCCCTTGAGGAGTAAGTCGTTGAGGGCTACTCCCTTTGTTTTGGCGGCTGCGTCGTGGACTACTCGCAGTTTTTCTGGTTTCATTGGGTTAATCACGCCAAAGTGTGGTAGATACCATGTTCTGTTTGCTGTCTTTTTCTTCGGTGCTGGCTCGGCGTAACCTTTAGTGACCAGAGCTTCCATTTGTTCGGTGTACTTTTCTTTTAGCTGTGGGTCACGATCGAGTTTCTTTTCGATGCTGAAGAGTCGCTTTAGTGAGTTTTCATAATTGTCAGGAAGGGTCACATCTTCTTTTTTCCATAACAGAGCAGTTTCGTATCTTCCTTTTTCTGTGTGGACTGTATTTTTCTGTAAGATACGTAGAGCTTGCTGTTCTGGATCTGTCTTCGGTTTCTTAGGGTTGATGCAAAGTGAGTCCATTGCGAAGTACTGTTTTATCAGATCTTCTAAGTTCTGTTCAACTGGCTCTTCTGTGACATGAGTGACGAAGTCTATGCTTCTTCCGAGAGTGCGAGTATGGCTACCGTGCAATACCCATCCCAGTGGCGTGAGTGATGCCACTGGTTGGTTTTTACTTCCTCGTTTGACTTTCGCTGTTAAGAGCAGATGCCAGTTGTCTTGGCCGATGAGTATTCTAGGCTTTGCATTTTTATATGTGATGATGTTGCTTATGTCTCGTAGATGTTTGCATTCTTCAATTCGTTCCTTTGAAACTTCTTGCGTTGATACATGAAGATTCTTTACTGTTCTCGCTTGAATTCTTTCTTTGTGATTGTTGATACCCTTGACTGTGATATTAACTCTTCGTGACTTCACCTCAGCCGTCTTCATTTCATTGATCGCTTCTATACGTAGTGGATCGATGGGTCCTGTAGCACCAATGTCGTTGGCTACGTCGTCATCGATAAGAGTTACTGTTGACCCATCATCCAGCAGTGCAAATGTGTTAACTGCACCTGCTGGTCCTGATACCGTGACTGGAATGATCTTCAAGTAGGACTGTTTTCTTATTGAAGTCCAAGCTGAGTTGATGGCTTCTGTTGACCCTTTGTTCTGTTCATTGCTGTTTTCTGGCTTTTCTGTTTTCTTTGTGTAATGCAGCATCCTGTGGTGATAATATTTGCAGCTGTTGATACCGCAGGTTTTCTGTTGACAGCTGTGGGTCTTGTTTCTGAAGCGAAGACATCTAAAGCATAGACGTCGATTCTTCGCAATGTCCCATCTTTCATTTTCATCCGCTTTCTTGAACTTCTCACAATCTGTTGCAGTGTGTCCTGTCTCTTCACATACAGGACATCTTGTTGTTGATTGCTTCTCTGTAACTGTGTTGACTTTTTGTTGACGTCTCTGTTGAGTAGGCTGTGTTTGTGAGCCCACTTGTTCGGGTTGTGCATAAGGTCCGCACAAATCAGCTTCTCTCTTCAAGAACTTATCAAATTTCAGAAGTTCTGGTTCTTCCTTTGGAATTGTTGCAACAAAGTCGAAGTATCTGAATCTCAGCGTCGGAGTAAGCTTCTCTACCATGGCTTTAGCGACTTCTGGATTGTACAAGTAGTAGATGCAGTTCAATGCTCGAAGAGTAGACACGGCATTTGTCACTTTACTTGAGAATATGCAGATATCTCTTGGTGACTCTGTTAGGCGCGGCAGCGCTCGAAGTGTGTCTATCTCCATCATGGCAATTGATTCTGGTCTCCCGAATCTTGTTTCCAGAGTTTTTACTATATCAGACGGTTCGGCGTTGGTGATAAGTAGACCATCAACAGCTTCCTTTGCTCTTCCTTTCAGGTTTCTTCTCAGGCGGTTGATGTTTTCAATCTTTGTAAACATCTTCTCTGTTTCATAGTATGCAGCGCGGAAGTGTAGCCAGTCTTGATGCAAACCATTGAATATTGGTAGTTCGATGAGCTTCGGTTGTTGTGCGGCTTTGACAGCGAGTGTGATTGCCGTAGCCAGTTGTGAGAGATCTGGCTGGGCGTGGGTACTGGCTGTTACTTGCTGTTGCTCAGATCTTCTTTCTTCTGTAGTGATTGGTTTCTCCAATCTTTCATTTTCTAACTTGATTGAAGGCTTCAATCTTCTGTCTTCTGTAATGATTGGTTCTTCCAATTTTCTATCTTGTAATCTTCTTTCTTCTAAGGGAGGCTGGTGTAGTTCATTGGTGATTGCTAACATCGTTGGTTCCGGCTGGTTGTTCAGCCAGGTGTTCACACGAATGTCAGCTTCCATCTTCGAGTATGCGGAGACGTCGTCTTCATCATCTGAATCCGCTTCTATTGCGGCGAGTCGAGCTAGGGCTAGCTCAACCTGTAGGCGCGCAAGCTCTTCTTTGGCTTTCGCTATCTTGTAGGCTTTTGTCTTTGACTTGACGGAGCCCGTACGTCTGTTTGTTTCTGTTAGCTTGCTGGCTTCTAGCAGACAAGCTTTCTTCTGTATTGCTCCTCGTTCTGTTGGCGGTGCAACCTGCCGAGTAGTAGGCGGGACGCATGTTTGAGGAGCGTCTGTATGTGATGTTTCAGTATCCGAACCCCCTCTGGGCCTCATTACTTGCTTCATCGTCTTTGCTGTTGCCTCCGTCGCGGTTGACTTCGCCACGGAGGCGCTAGTTACCACAGTTGTCTCTGTTTCCGTCGCGGATGATACTGTTGCCCCGGAAGTTTCGTCGGTTGTAGAAGTTTCCGTAGTGGCGGTCGTCTCCGCTGAGGAGGACGGCTTTGTTTCCGTCGACGGGTTACGCCCTTTTCCAACTGAGCGTGTAATTGGCATAATGGCAACCAGCACAAATTTCTTCTTTCTTCTATTAACCCTCGAAGATCCCGCTCGAATGACCATTAAATGTGCAGTACCTATGTGAACACACCGTTTGTAAGCTCGGTAGGTATCCACTGGATAGGTACTGGCACATATACACTATCGCTGGATTGGAGGGTTGGAGTTGTTCTTCCTGAATAAAAGCTTCCTTTCAGAATTTGCTTCCTTTTATTTCCTGTTTCTTCTTATAGTTGTTATCCCTTAGGAGGGTGATTCGGTACTACATGCTCTCTGCACAAAACTTCCTACTTATATACCAAACTTGGCTACAATAAACCTTTATTCTTATTTGCTTACTAATCACGTACGACTAATCAGAGCTACTTGAATCCATTTCTGTCGTACCGACATAAACAAATTTCTAACATAACAAGGGTCTAATATAACAAAGCAATACTTATTGCATTAAAGTAAATATTTCGTCTACTGAACACCTGTCTAAACAAAGTTATAACATAAATAAAAATCTAAAGTTCCAATAACAAACAAAGTAATTCTAAGCCCTACAGTAAATATTTATGTTGTGCTAAACAATGAGCTGTTCTATTCTAGCTATATGAACAAAGGTCCAATGTTTCAATATAAGCAATCTAATGTTATGCTTTAACGTAAATATTGATGTCGTCTTGCACATATATATTATAAGGTGTTGAAGGCATGGACGCCTTCGCTTAATTTAAAGGCAATGTCCCTACGCACGTTGCCTATAAGTGATAGTCTCTCTCTCTCTCGTCTAATCAATTATTTATTTTCCATGTTTTTGTAGCCATTATATTAATTCGAGATAAATACATTACCTATTTCCGAAACAACTAGCTTTCTCTGGGGCCCGTGAGTAATTGATTTTCTTGGACATAAGTTCAAGAAAATTATTTATTATTTACATTTCATATCTAGATTTTAGATTTCTTGACCAATTCCCCCATACGCAGTGAACCTTTATTCAATTGTAAGCTATGCAAGGGCAGACTCGCGAGGTCTACAGCTCGGAGAGCCACTGGTTTAATAAGTATATTTGTAATATTCTTATGTTTGCAATAACGCCTGCTTGGCGAATTATAAGATTGCGTCATCATTTACAAGTTTAAAACCAATTGCAAAATTGGTCTTGTTTGTAGTACAACGCTAGTTGAACTATAGGTGTCGCTCCATCCCCAAAAGATGGTTGAAGAACGAGAGCAAAAATTAGAGTTATGAGTCATTGTGTCATGTTAGCTCAATTGGTTAGAGCATGCCCCGGCTAAAGCTCGTAAATTTGTAGTTTTAATGAGCATATGTTTCATAATGTTGTTTTGACTCGATATTTTTGAGTAAGTTATCTGGACGTCCATTCATATCACTTTTCTGTAAGTTTGTCGATGAATAAAGATCGACTCGGTGAATATTAACTCTACATCTCTCGGTGTAATGTTAACCACTCGATAACCTTTCTCCCCCATCGTTTATTAATTCGTCGAGCAATGTGGCCAACCCATTGCCACTTCTACTTGCAAATTCTGGAACCTATGTCGGTGACTTTGGTTCTTCGGCGAATTTTTTCGTTCCGGATTTTATCGCGCAAAGAAACTCCGAGCATAGCTCTCTCCATAGCTCGTTGAGCTACTTTGAGCTTGTCCATAAGGGCCTCAATTAACGCCTCTGTGCCACATATTATCACTGGCAACACAAACAGGGCGAAGACTTTGGTCTTCTGTCTCTGCGAGATAATAATAACAATGTTTAATAACTCTAGTATTAAGTGTGTTAGAAATAAATGAGGCAATCAGAATAACAAATTCTGTTTCATGCATTTAAGGGTGAACTGGCCGGCCCGTTCTCCATACAAACGCCGTTGGGTGATCACTCCCTTATTTGAGGATTAAGGTCCAAAATAAAGCATAATACCGATTGATCTCGTCATTATCTAGGCTTGTATGATGCCGAAATTTTAATAAAATAATTAACCTGAGAATTATGAGCCTCGGAACATTTTCATATAAAGTTTTCGAGGCTCATAACTTACAACTTAATTATATTTTTAAAATTTTGGCATCTTACAAGCCTAGATAATGACGAGTTCAATCGGTATTATTCTTTATTTTGGACCTAAATCCTCAAATAAGGGAGTGATCACCCAACGGCGTTTGTATGAAGAACGGGCCGGCCAGTTCACTTATAAATTATTTCGGATGGAAAAAGATAACTTCCAGTGGGACTTGAATCCGCAACCCCAAAATACCGTCCTGGTGCATTTCCAATTATGCTATGGGAGCGGGTGCTGGACAGTCGATTTTTCTCCGATCCGATTGAATGCACGTCTTTTTGACGTTGGCGACATCTACCCAAATAACAGAAAAAAAAACTTTTTCCATCCGAAATAATTTCTATGTTTTGGCTTGGCATTCTTCAATGCTCTTTTAAATAATACTAGTAATTTAACCTTAGTTTGGAGATTTTTATATATAGAGAAAACGCTACAATCGACTCCAATATTAAATTATAGTAGTTTCTCTTGCAGGTGCGAATGTAGTATTAAAACAAGCAGACGAATTACTGACACTCACTCTCCCGCAGTGGATACAATGTGATCTCAGATTTCTCGACATGACATTCTTAGGTAAATATACGAGATTATTATTGATTATTAGTTATCATCTGTTAAGTTTTCAGTGGCCATACCAGTAAAGATATGTTTCAATACAGATATGTACTTGCTATAAAAAAGAGCAGTTGCTATAAGAAAGAGCAGTTCAGCTAATGCTCTTGCTTATAACTTTACTTACTTATAAAGTGCACACTTGCTTATAAAGTGCCTACTATCTGTAGATATTTGTTCTGTTACTACTATCTGTAGGTACTTGTTATTCTACATTCTGCAAGACACTGCTGTACAATCCCCATCCGGCTGATACAGAAGAACATAGAAAATGGTTTACCATAATCCCCACGCTTGGCAGGGGGCTTGGGGACCGCAGTATAAGATATCAGTACCTCAGAAAGTGCTGCTGCTTACCTTCTGGTGCGTTACCCTTAGTCGCCTCGTGTAGACCCACGTGAAGAGTGAGCCCGGCACCCCACGGGCAGCCCTGGCATCCCACGTCTATAGCTATTTCTATGTTCTTATGAGCCCATAATTTTACTGGCTACTAGTATTAATCAATCTGGAACCAAGCATTGGTAACACTGCTGCTAGGCGGCTGAGTTGGACATGGTGGCAATACCCACCCATATTTCTACACTATAAATCCTTCTAACTATATACAACCAACGATTTTAAAGCTAGAGGTACGATTTAAGGACCTATCAAGATTGCAACAATTTAGCGACATATCGACATCGGAAATTGTAGAAAAAGGAAATATTTTTATGTAACATAAGTTATTTGCAGGAAAGTTCGCCGTAATAATGGCAGACCCACCGTGGGACATTCACATGGAACTGCCGTACGGCACAATGTCAGACGATGAGATGAGATGTCTCGGAGTGCCGCAGCTCCAAGATAGCGGACTTATCTTCCTATGGGTCACAGGCAGGTAATGTTCCAATACATTTACAATAATAATAGCATACCTGCTGTTATTCATATGGAACAGACACTGTAGAGTGTTAGACGATGGAATTATAGTATTGCATTATAGTACCTTAGACTCAGGATAGTGGATGCATTCACCGTGCGGGTACCGGGTCCATAACATTGCAGAGGAAGAGGCCCAGGTCAGAGAGGTGCCTGGGACTTGCAAAGGAGTAGTGTTAAGGAGCCCTTTACGATGCCATCAATGTGGTCGAAGATGTTATTCAGGCTAACCTAGAATTACTGGCTCTCAAGGACAGCTGCTGGAACACACCGTTAGGTGCTTGGCGACAGATTCTCTACTTGAAGGTGGTAGCTAGCCAAGCGGGCATTCGTAAAACGCCCTAACTGCAACTTAATAACTGCTGCTCGGCAGTCCATAGCAAATGCCACTGAGCCATCACTGCTTCAAAATGCCATGACTGTGTATTCTCAAATATATTAACTTGTTTGACAGAGATTTCGAGATCAATAATAGTATAGGTATATGATTTTAAAATTATTGTTTATGTATATTAGAGCTATGGAGCTAGGACGAGAATGCCTCAAACTGTGGGGCTACGAAAGAGTGGACGAACTGATTTGGGTGAAGACGAACCAGCTGCAACGGATCATAAGGACGGGCCGAACGGGACACTGGCTCAATCACGGAAAAGAACACTGCTTGGTAAGTCATCATCTCCCTTCCCTATACCATTAACTTATTAAGGGTGAACTGGCCGGTCACTTCTCCATACAAACGTCGTAGGGTGATCGCTCCCTTATTTAAGGATTTAGGTCCAAAACAAAGCATTTTATTGATTTTATATCTAGGCTTGTATCGTAACATTTTTTAAATTAATAACTTGAGAGTCATGAGCCTGGAAACATTTTCATATAAAGTTTTTAAGGCTCATAACATGCAACTTAATTATCTTTTTAAAATTTCGTTACGGTACAACCCTTGGTAATGACGCGTTCAATCGATATTATGCTTTATTCTGGACCTAAAAGGCTTGTATCGTAACATTTTCTTTAATAAGATTATTAACTTGAGAGTTATGAGCCTCGAAACATTTTCATATAAAGTTTTTAATGCTCATAACATACAACTTAATCTTTTTTTTTTTTTTTATGATACAACCCTAGATAATAACAAGATCAATCGATATCATGCTTAATTCTGGACCTAAAATCTTAAATAAGGGAGTGAAAACCCTACGATGTTTGTATAAAGAAGTGACCGGTCAGTTCAACCTAAAACAAAGAAAGTTCAACTTCTTTGATCATTTTTGGATACTAAGTTCAGATTAGATTATACACTGGACTTAGAAAATTTAACCAACACTGAATATTTCTAAATATGATTACCAGCGAAATCACATTTTGCAAATTATTAGAACACAAAATTAGTGGTCTGATTGATGACCGCGCACCGTCCTCTATGAGGGGTTTTTTATGTAATGGAGTGCCAAGCAATCAGACGGCCCACCTGATGGTATGCGGTTACCGTCGCCTGTGGACATTTGCAACACCAAGATGTTACTAATGCGTTGCCGACCCTGTGAGACACTCTTAACACCCTTTTTGAAGGAGTCCATACTGTAGCTCTGCGGAAAAAGGCTAGATGGAAGATCATTCCACATTTTGCAAGTATGCGGTAAGAAGGAGCGCATAAATCGGGCTGTGTGAGACTTCCAGGGATCCTTTTTTTTTTTCATGCCTGATAGATTAGCCTTTGACCACTGTCTCACCTGATGGTAAGTGATGATGTGGTCGAAGATGTTGTTCAGGCTAACCTAGAATTACTGGCTCTCAAGGACAGCTGCCGAAACACACCGTCAGGTGCTTGGCGACAGATTTTCTGCTTGAGGGTGGTAGCTAGCCAGGCGGGCATTCGCAAAATTCACTACCACCATGCTATAACGACTGCCATCCTAAGACAACAACCGGGACCGACGGCTTAACGTGCCCTCCGAAGCACGGAAGCGCTCAGTAGTAATGTCACTAGCGGTCACCCATCCAACTCATGACCGCGGGCGACGTTGCTTAACTTTGCTGATCGGTTGAGATTGGGAACAGCCAAGTAAACTTCGCTACGAGCGCTTATCTCCCAAGAGTCCTTCTAAATGGGAACGGTTCCTTTATGTGTGGATGAGCTTTTAACCGGTGACGCGAGGTACGATGAGGTTAGAGTAATTCAATTGGAGCATATAGTTTCGGCTCGAAAGAGTAGGGTAGGGTTCCGGTGACCGAGTGGAATAGGCTTCCGGCGCGAAATCGGAGAGGAGAGTTCAATTTCCGCCGGGCACAAAAAAAAATGTACTTCAATAATTTATAAAATTGGATGTTGAATATCTTTACAGGTCGGTATGAAAGGCAACCCTGAAAACTTGAATCGCGGCTTGGACTGTGACGTCATCGTTGCTGAAGTACGAGCCACTTCCCACAAGCCGGACGAGATTTACGGTATCATCGGTAAGTAAACAGGTTAAGAGTTGCCGTATCAGTATTTTCAATTCAATATACTAAAAAATATTTTACCAGAAAATTGAACCGACTTCAACATTCAATCAAATGTGTGAAATAACTTGTTGAAGTCGGTACAATGTTGGTTCAAAAGAACCTATTAAGTATCACAATATTGTGCGCATGGTACCGACTTCGAAAAGTTGTTTCACACATTTGATTGAGTGTTAAAGTCGGAACAAATAAAAAAAAAAAAAAACATCACCCTTTTTAGTGACCTCTGCTACGTATGGGATCGATTGTCATTGAATATATCATCAAGATAAGAAAATACTTTTCAGTTATTGTTGTGCAACTCAAAAACGGCTTGACCGATTTTGATGAAATTTAAATGGAACCAGAAGGCAAGCATCAGCTTTCAAAAATAAAAAAAATCTTCAAAGTCGGTCTACCCTGTCAAAAGTTCTGAGGTAACAAATGTTTTTTTTTTTTTTCTAATGATGTACTTAGTACGTCATTATATTACAATCTAGTCAACAATACGGACTAATGAGTAATTTTAGCTTGACTTAAACTGCTAAATAGAGTAAAGTTAAGAATGTGTCCATTAACACCTATCTTATTGTCTCTATTAAGGGGAAGACACTATGTGTTCTTGTGTTCTTTATATGTAGCACTCACTTCACTACTTATCACTGACACTCAACTACACTAACTCAAAAGGTTTTGTCCTTTTTAGCCTTCTCACTATGTCTGTGTTGTCAAGGAGCTGGATTGCCTCAACATTCACGTGGCGGTGAAGTCTATGTTCGTGAGCTTCTGCGTGTTTTTTTATTATATCGACAACGACATCCATTTTCAGGTCACGATGGAGGTCGACAGTTCTAATGTACCATGGTGCATTGACTATACCTTTGAGTACTTTATTCTGGAATCGTTGGATTATCTGGATGTTGCTTTGTTTGGTACAGCCCCATAGCTGAGCTCCATAAGTCCATACTGGCATAAGGACTTGCTTGTACAAGAGAATTTTATTTTGTACAGACAACGAGGAATGCTTCCCAAGTAGCCAGTACATCTTCTTGTAACGAAGTTCTAACTCTTCGCGTTTCTTTTTCACATGAGCTTTCCAGCGAAGCTTTGCATCAAGTGTCATACCAAGGTATTTGGCAGTATTTTCGTGTGGTATCACGTTGCCATTTATGTATACCGGGTTGTAATTGGCATTTTTATTAGTGAAATCGACATGAACTGACTTAGATTCATTGAGCTTTATTCTCCATTTTTTTGTCCATTCGGAAATCTTTTCGATGGCTGATTGTACTTTTACCACTGCTTCCTCATGAGTGGCTCCTATAGCCATTATAGCTGTATCATCAGCAAATGTTGCAATGGTGTTATTTTCTAAGTGTGGAATATCACAGGTGTACAATAAGTACAAGGTCGGACCAAGGACGCTTCCCTGTGGTACTCCCGCTTTAATTTGTTTAATTTCTGAGTATGAATCACCTTGTCTTACTCTGAACATTCTTTGTGTAAGATAAGATTCAATTATATCAGCAAATTGCTTCGGTAGCAAATTCCTAAGCTTATGCATTAGCCCATAGTGCCACACTTTATCAAATGCTTGTGCTACATCCAGGAACACTGCAGAGCAAACTTTCTGTTCTTCCAATGATTTTTCAATTATGTTGGTAATTCTGTGCACTTGATCTATTGTAGAGTGCTTTTCTCTAAACCCGAATTGGTATTCAGGGATTAGTTTCCGTTCTTCTATTAGAGGTTTAAGGCGTCTCAATAGTAACTTTTCAAATAATTTTGACATGATTGGAAGTAAAGATATTGGTCTGTATGATGTGGTTTCGTGAGCTGGTTTACCTGGTTTAGGTATCATAATAACTTCAGCAAATTTCCACACATCAGGTACATGTTTAACTCTGAATATAGCGTTTATTAAAGTAGTCAATTTCACTATGGCTTTTCGGGGAAGATTGCAAAGGACCTCTCCTGTAATAAGATCGTAACCTGGTGACTTCTTTTTATTTATATTTTTAATTTCGTTGAGTACTTCTTTTGGAGTTACTAATTTTATTTCTAATTCATCAGGTGATGTTTTGTTTGACAAAATCTGATCTGAAAAAATTGAATTCTCTTCATATGGCTGAAAAATTTGCTCTAAGTGTTGTGCAAACGTAGCAGCTTTTTGTTCATTGTTTTTAGCCCAAGTACCATCAGATTGTCTTATGGGTGAATTCTGAGTAATAGGTTTCTTAATATTTCTAGTTGTTTTCCATAACGAGTAATCCGTTGTTCGATCACTCGTTAGTTCAGATAAATACGTGTTTAACGTTTCGTCTTTGAAGGCTTGAATTTTTCTTTTAATAGTTTTTGTAAGATTGTTCAACCTATTTTTATATTTCGGGTACCGGGTTTGTTGCCATTTTCGTCTTTGTATTCTCTTTTCGGCAATGAGATCTCGTATTTCCACGGGATAGTAGTAGCCCGTTATCCTTTTCCTAAATTTAGGTGTATTTATCCAAGCGCTACTTTGGATGTCTGTAATAAATTTTCTTAGATCCATGTCTATCTGTTGCGGAGTTTTCAGTGGGACTTTTAGGTCTATAATATCCTCTAAATCTTGTTTAAATTTATTCCAATCAGTTTTTTTATTTACTAGAGTTGGGTTGTTTTCTCTCTGTATTATAACATTCTCACTTAGGGTTAACAGTATGGGTGAGTGGTCCGAACTCATCATATAGCCTTCTTCAATACTGATGAAGTTGGGAGACAGATTTTTATATATAAAAAAGTCTATTAAATCTGGTATCTTTTGCGAGTCAGTCGGCCAGTAAGTTGGACTTCCTGTTGATATGACATCACATTTTGTCTCTCTGATAGCCATCAAAAGTTCTCTTCCTTTAGTAGACGTAAGCCTAGATCCCCAATGGGTATTTTTTGCATTGAAATCGCCTCCTAAGATGAACCTGTCACCAAGTCTTTCCAAAAAACGTTTGTATTGCTCCACTTTAAGAGAATATCTTGGCGGACAATATATTGATGATACGATAATTGGATAGCATTTTGTTTTAACTGATACTGCGATTCCTTGTAAGTATTTTTCTTCAAATTTGTGATCTTCATGATGGCAGACAGTGTCTTTAATTATAATAGAACTGCCTGCTTTAGCTTTGTTATCGGGATGTAATGCGTGATATGATTTATAACCTTTTATTTGAATAAAAGATTCTTTAACAAGATGCGATTCTGAAATCAAGCATATGTCAATGTTTTCTAAATGCAATACAGCCTCTAGTTCTATTCGATGTTGCAGGAGGCCATTTGCATTCCAAGCTATAATTTTTAGTTCATTAGTCATTTCTGTTCTATTGCTATAGCTTTTTTGGTGCTAATTTCTAGTTTTTTTAGTCTATCGTCAAATGAAGTAAGTAATTGCAAAACCGCATTCATTTTTTCATCAATATTAGATTTTGTATTTATCTTTGGTGGAGCTAGTGGCAATGAGTTTGCTTCTGTTCCTTTTGTTATCTGCGCATATGAGATGTTCTTTGACACATTTTGAGCGCTACTGATTTTTTTCATGCCGAAAACCTGTTTGTCAATCGGAGTATTCTTTTTGCTGCTTTTATTTCTTATGTTTTGCAGTTCTTTGGCTACTGTACAACCCCTATAGTTAGCAGGGTGCGGTTCTCCGCAGTGTACGCATTTTGGTTTCTCTTTGTCCGTTTTTTTACAGTCTTTAGTTAAGTGCTTGCCTATACACTTCACGCACCTAGGATCTTTGGAACAGTATTTCTGTGTGTGTCCGTATGCTTGGCATCGCTTACATTGTGGTATTAATTTGGATGATTTAATTGGTTCAATATTCACTTTGCAACCTAATATTGATGTTATGTTGTAGATCTTTTTAATTTCTTCATCTTTTTGAAAAGATAGCATAAACATGTTTAAAGGCTCTTTTTTCTTCCAATTCAGTTTATTGACTGCATCCTCTATCTTATAGCCTTTAGACTTAAGGTCTTCAACTATTCTGTTGGGCAAGCACGACGAGTGTAGGTTTTTTGCCATCACCCTAATTGGCCTGTCTTGCTTATTTTCATATGAGTGCCAAAGAAAATAATTTTGCAAAAGTAACTTACTTATGGATCTATAAGAGTCATCATTCTTGGCATTTATCTTGACACACTCTCCGTTCATCATTTTCACGATGAATGAGTCTTTTTCAACAGTTGTCTCGAGAAAATCGTAGAACTCCTGGTAATTTTTTATATTCTCAACTACTATAGGTGGGGGTTGAGGTGTTTTTTTGGGCATCGGATTTTTTTGTGGTTTTTCGTCGGAGGCAGCTGCTTGTCCTTGTTGAGATTGTGGGGAGAGTGTCGAATTCAATTTCCTTTTCTTTCTGCTTTTTTGTCGAATCCATTCTGTTTCCCTCGCGAGGTCCTCTTCGTCTGTCTCGTAATGGGCTGGTTCAGAGGGTCTCAAATCTTTTGGTTGAGATTGAAGCGGTAATGCATTTTTTTGAACTTGCTCGAGTTGGCGCTGGAGTTCATTAATTTGTGATTTTAGGTCATTAACTAAGACCTGCAACTTTTCGCGTTCCAACTTTTCTTCGGTGTAATGTTTGAACGACATATGTTCTGTTTCAGTTTTCAGAGTTATATCAACTTTTTTAGCCATAGTTCTTGAGTATAGTTTCGCCTTAACAACGTTTATAAGATATTACACAATTATGATTCACGACAATATCACTATCGAGGTCATTGCGCGATCGCGGTCGCGGCGGTGCGCGACGGCCGGCGTTGATGCTATGTCAGCGCTTTACCCCAGCGCTAGTAACTAGGGCAAGAGCGTCGTGACGCTAGCGTTCTCTGCGAAAGTCGAACGAACACTCCGGTAACAAATGTAAAAAGTTTTTTTTTTTTTTTATTGGCGATATGCCTTTATTAAACAAATACTACAAACTACATACAACAGTACAGCTACTACAATACTACAGCTACTACAGTAAAAGCATTTGGACTCATAGGGAGTCCAAATGCTCTAGCCCACTATCAGTTGTCAGCGTGCCCAGCATGCTGCCAGCATTGCCCCGTTGAATTGCAATGCTTATTCTTTGAGCCAAATAGGTGCCAGCATTTTGATCACGCGTCGCATCGACCAAGCGCTCTGATAGATTTTGGAAAATACGATGAGCTCCCGGTCCCCACGGACCCAACGTCTCTACACCAAACGGCTCAAATATGTAACCCATACCGAGGTTAGCATATTTGCGCCGCTTGAGTTGCTCTGCCGAAGTAGCCGCGGCGCCAGCCCTCACGTGGGTTTCAGAAAGGTGTGACGGCGCTAAAGTGTCTACGCATGTAGCGTCCCACACTAAGGGCCGTCCTAACTTCCATGGAAATAAAAATAGAATGTAAAAAGTACATATTCTATCATCATATTAAGAATAATTCATCGTGATTAATTGCAATTAAACAGAATTTAATTACATTTCCTATATAATGATTAATTTATTTAAACATCTATTATCTCTATATAGGCAGGAATGTCGTGATAACAACTAATGCTTTATAATCGATTCTTACACCAAAAGATAGTGTATTGAAATTTTTTTTTATAAAAAAATAGAACCAACTTCAACACTCAAATGTTTCAAATAACTTGTTGAAGTCGGTACCATGATGGTTCAACAGTACCTATTATTAAAATATTGTGCGCATGGTACCGACTTCGACAAGTTATTTCACACTTTGAGTGTTGAAGTCGGTTCGATTTTTAGGTAAAAAAATGTTTTCACCCTTTTTAGTGACCCTTGCTACTTACGGGATCGATTTTCATTCACTGTCAATGAGTATATCATCAAGATATGAAAACACTTTTCAGTTATTGGAGTGTAACTCAAAAACAGCTTGACTAATTTTTATGAAATTTAAATGGGACCGCATTAATGGGCGTTCCATCAGATTTCGAATAAAAAAGGATCATCAAAATCGGTTCACCCAGTCAAAAGTTATGAGGTAACAAAAAAAAAAAATCGAATTGAGTACTTACTTCTTCTAATTTTCAATTTTATTAAGTCGGTCTTAAAACCTAACAAAAATATAATTAAATTTCACAAATAGTTCTAACTGCTCAATTCATTTTAAACATGTACTACTACTGATGTTAATAAATATTATAGGAAAAATTTTGCTTTAATTATATTCGAAATGAAGAAAATAGTATTTAACGTACACAGATGTAAATCATCAATTCCTCCTCAGACTATAGCCACATTCATTTTAAATAGGCTCTTGTTATTATTATCAATAAATATTAAAGAAAAACTACAAATTTTTACTTTCCTTTTATTCGAAATGAAAAGTAGAGATCTTAACAAGGGTGAAAGTCATCAATTCCTCCTGAACTATAGCCTAAATACCTCGTTTGGAGTTGAATACTTTCGACTCTTGTATAACAATTTAATATTCCAAATAAATTTGTAAATAAGTATATAATTTTACAGGCATTTGGCAAACCAAATTCCTGTAAAATTATTAACTTTTAAAGCTGGACCATGGTCAGTGGTAATGTGTGGGGATGACCTCATAAGCTTTTTATTATTGTTATGATGTAATAAGATGTCCGCATGATAGTAAGCGTCACGCCTGCCTATGTCAGTTGCCGTGTCACCCAACCATTTAACTTCTGCATGAAACTAAACTGCGCTCGTCGTTGTTAGTTCTTGCCTCGTTCGTTAAGTACTTTCACTTGCTACGACCCCTTCAAGCTAATAACCTTCTTTTGTTTCAGAGAGGTTGAGTCCAGGTACAAGGAAAATTGAACTCTTTGGTCGTCCACATAACATCCAACCCAATTGGTGAGTATTGCTGCTGGCTATCAATAAAAAAATCTCATAACCTAAGGTTTCTTGTGTACGAGTGTGTGCAGTAGAAGCAACACACACATTTAACAAATTATTGGAGTACAAAATTTGACGGTTAAAGTAATACGATTGGAGTATGAAATTTCGGCTAGAAATGCCGTGTCCAGGTGGCCTAGGAGGTTTAGGCATCCGACGCGATATCGGAGGACGTGGGTTCGATTCCCGCCTTGGGCCTAAAATTTTGTACTCCAATAATTTGTTAAATATATTTTCGCTTAGCACGCGATAGTGCTTGTAATAATATTTAGAAACATACACATTTCTTTTAGAAATATTATTGGATATACTAGCTTTAATTGTTCTTTCGTATGTTGGTCTATGGTATTTGGTCGGAGATGGAAGGCTAGTCCTATCCCAATCTAATCTGCTGTATCTGTATGTTATTTCAAAATTATTCGGTAAATTAGTTTAGTATGGGATTTTTTATTTACTTATAGAGATAAGATAAATAATAATAGATATTAGACATTGCGTGCTAAATTTGACTGACTTTGAACACTTGGTATGTAAAATATAACGATACTATGTTTGTATGAAAAGCGATGCGTGCACACCAGCGGAATTAATTAATGATCTATAGAGGCTAGTCTTTACATTAGTACTAGCTACACTACTGTATCAGCCGGATAGTCCACTGCTGAACACAACCTCCTCCAATATGGGGGTGTTTGCCATAATCCCCACGCTTGGCAGGGATCTTGGGGATAGCAGAGTGTTATCATTTCCTCAGAAAGTGGTGCGGCCCAACTTCTGGTGTTTTACCCTTCGTGGGCTCTTATGACACCCACGGGTAGAGAGGGGGAGTGACATTCTAGCCGGGCACCCCAAGGGCCACACTCACTCTACTTTTATTTGCCTTTTTGTTGCCCAACATTCAGTTCATTACGACAGATGATCTTATAATATTTTTCCATTAACCTATTGAAATCTGCGATAATGATAACAATAGAATTTCATTCATAAATTGGCCATAGTGGGTCAGCCGATGACAACGAGTTAAGCTTCAGAAGCATATACGGGACTGTAACTAAGGTCTCACCTGATGGTAAGGGATGTGGTCAAAGTTGTTAACAGGCTTAACATAGAATTACTGGCTCTCAAGGACAGCTGCCGGAACACACCGTTAGGTGCTTGGCGGCAGATTTTCTACTTGCGGGTGGGTGGTCGCTAGCCATTCACAAAATGCCCTTCCACCATGCGGTGAAGTTCAAGCCCGTGGCGGGATTCGAACCATGGACCTGCTGCGCGGCAGTCCATAGCCAATGCCACTGAGCCATCACTGCTTGAACAAATTATTTTTTGGCATGTTTTATCAGTGAAATTAACATTGTTTTTATTACTGACAAGTGATATAGCGGTCAAAGGTTAGACTCTCAGACTAATGCCTCTCAAAGAAATTTGTCCGAACACATCAGCCAAAAGCATGCGCGATAGCTATACGAGTGTAACATTTCAGGATAACACTCGGGAACCAAGTGGACGGCGTGCGTCTGGTAGACCCAGACTTAATAGCGACGTTTAAAAAACGCTACCCGGACGGAAACTGCATGGCGCCTCCACCGCCAGACCCGGGACTCGCCTAGCCAGTACCCGACGAAACGCGTGGTTTGTGGAATTGCGTAGTGTTATATCATTGTACTTTTAAGGTGTAAAGTGTAGCTCGCTTAATGCTAATTCCAGCGACCAATGATGGTTTGTCTGGCACATAATGATGACTAAAGTAATAAAATAGTAAAATCAGAAAGTAATTTATCTTCATACAGCCGCGTTTGATAACGTGGCTTGAACGTGTGTACACGTACAATATCATGCACACTATGACAAATATCTAGTTTGGCAAGCGTGCGCTAGTCGGGGCCGCACCGAGGTATGATATTGGCTAAACCTAGTACGAGCCAGTAGGGTTTGGTTGGACCTAGTTCTAGCCGGAATAATACCAGCTAGACCTATACTCTGTTCGCTGAGAATTTCTAATATAGGTTGCTCTCTCTTGCACAATTGTATGCAAGTAAAAAGGACGATAGCATCATCAGGGGTCGAAACTAGTCAGTAAAGTCAGTAAAAGTCAGTTTTTTTAACGTCGGTCAGTAAAAGTCAGTTTTTTCTGAAAATGGTCAGTAAAGTCAGTATTTTGGAATAGCGCTTTTCTACTGGACCCTGACTACAAAAAAATTGCCCTAATTGATCGCCAAGATGAAGAAGAATGTCAATATTGTAGCCATCCACGTTATTTTCGCCATTTTTTCCCTGTGTCATGGTACCTAGTAGCGAAAGGATATATTGATTATGTAATGTGAATTAAAGACTAATGATGTGTCCAGGGGGTTCTCAATTCAATTGCTTGTCCAGTAATTGATATTTGAGGACACGGGTTACGCGTTCCCGGATACCCCGAGCTATTATTGCAACGAACCTATTCATTCCTGTAACAATAGCATCCCTTCCCTGAAGAGCGGTACTCCGCTACCCCAGCACCGCCGTTTGAAATAAATAGATTGAATTATTGAACTGGTTAATTTTTTTTACAGGTAAAACTTTCGTTTCTCTTATTTTATGCTTTTAACGAATTCATTGATCTTTTATACTTTCATTTAAAAAAAAAAAGAAATACTCTGGTGTATTTTAGACCAGTGCAGAAGCCTTTGAAAATGGTGTAAAGTGAAAAAAAAATAGTAGCATGGAAGTCGTTGAACAAATAAGAGAATATAACAAAAGTGAAAGGAAAAATAATTTACGGGCGATCTGTGGTCGGGAAGTGGAATAGGGTGAGTTTTTAAGGGTAATAAACGGTATATCTCGATTTCCGCCAAAACTACAATGGAAAAAAAATATTATGAAAAATGACAAAGTTGAAGGTACTAAAAAGATCTACAACTTTTGTATTAACACTTTTTTCCCTTAACCTCAAATTTTATGAGAAAAATTCAAATAACAAAGTATTTGGTTTTTTATTTATATCATATACAAAAACCTTTTCTTCGAACTAAATTTGTTGAAAACTTACCTCATTATATCCCAAACACTATGTAATTTTTTTTTTATTTATAGTATTTATTTTTTCACTTACTATTTTGACATATTATCGAAAAAGCACCTTAATTATCAACCGAAAATTCTCGTGTCAAAATATCAGCTTTATTAAATAGTAGGTAGGCTTTTTGTTCGTTGAAATGTCTTCTTTCTGATAATGTATAAACATATATACATTACCATGGTAAAAACGTTCTCAAAAAATGCATAGAAAAGAGAAAAACTCAGACTTTATATAATTATCGATGAATAATAAAGAATATTAAAAAAGTTTTATTACATTTATTTATATACTACATCAACATAAATATGTCATTTTAGCCAGTAGAGAGAAAAAAATTAAGTGTAGTATGTTAACATACTACATACATTCCAAATGATCACAGTTAATACAAAAGTTGTAGATCTTTTTATTACCTACAACTTTGTCACATAACTTTTCCATAGGACATGTAATTTTGCCGGAAATCGAGATAAACCAATTTTTACCCTTAAAAACTCACCCCCTTCCACTTCCCGACCTCAGATCACCCGTAAATTATTATTCCTTTCATTTATGTTTTATTTTCTTCCTTTTTCAACGGGTTTCATCCCACTATTAATTTTATTGGTTTCAGAAATTATTTACCTTGGTCTATTTCTGTTTTGTGCTGATTAAAAATAACAAAAAACTTTGTATGGTTATCTGCTGTAGTGGAGTGTTTTATGGCAATCCCGTACAAAACAATATTTTTTCCTCACGTAAATTTGTAATTTTGTAATAATAGCGTGTTTGTCTCCTTATATAAATTGTTTCAACTAAATTAATAACCCTATGATTTCATTTCTTGTCACCTGCTTATAAATAAATATGGTGGTACGGGTTGACTATGGCGATGGTGGAGGACAAACAGAAAATAAAATATTCTTTTAATTAATTTACAACCCGCAAGAGTTGACTTTTACATGCGAAGTCTCAAGTTATCTTTTGCGAGTATTACTCTGTTAGAAACTCCCTTATTTTAATACATATCCATAAAAGTTAAGACAGTATAAGGTCAGTCATAGGTCAGTATTTTTTTTGCCTTCCAGTCAGTAAAATCAGTACATTTGACTGTACAATCAGTTTCGACCCCTGCATCATGAGTAACCTTGTTTGCTCTGGAGGCGGGCACATTTTTTTAAATGTTAAGCCGTGTTTATCTTGCTTACTACAAACCATTAATTACATGAATGTTTTTGACAGGGCAGCACTAAACTATACGTCAGCACCGCACAACTGACAGATAACATTTTCTCGCAGCGTGCACGCGTCCTATGTTAGTTATCTGCGACCAGTGACGTGCCGTCCCTGATTTCCCTATTAGACATTCTCGCCAAAAGGGGTATAGTTCTACTCGAAACCAATCGGCTTATACTAGATTTAACAAAGAGTAAATGGATACACATAGTTCTAACCGGCTAAAACTAGACACAGCCGCGCTTCGGGTTCTAGCCGTAACATATAAATTCAATTGATATGTAGGATTTTTATTTGTAGTATAAGGTAAAGCAGAGATATTTGAGTGGGCGAAGAGTGCCCGTTGCGAATATTGGTAATTTATTTATTTCAATTTACCTATTAAAGAGAATTTAATTAAATTACATAAAAATAATATCTGTGGGCAGCTACATATTGATTTCTTGTAATCTATACTATAATATTATAAAGAGGAAAGATTTGTATATTGTATGCAACGAATAAACTTGATAACTACTGGCCCGAAACGATGCTATTTTGTATGGAAATAGTTTGAGACCCGGGAAGGGCATAGGATAGTTTTTATCCAACTGCGCAAAAAGAGGATAATGGCTTTGCGCCCGCGGGAGGTGCCGCGGCCGGAAAGCTTGTATACATAAAACATTGGTGCCCATAAAGAGATATGGAAAATCCTGAGTATCCACAATAGAGTAGACATTTGAATCTCCAACAGGCCTCCAGTTAACACACTTTTCTGGTTTTGTTGTGGTAATAAAGTTGGTTACCCGATTTCGACCCGGTTACGAGATACCCGATTTGTGGCATCTTACTAGTATGGTACATGTAAATTGAATGTAAAACAAGTTGAGTAGCAAGCGCATTGAGTACGCGCAAATAAATTAGTATTGTGGATTTTTAGGTGGCGCAGCGAACATTTTATGATTTCAGTGTATCACGCCGAAATCAACGCTATCTCTTGGATTTCGTGGTCACGTTTACGTTCAGCACCAGTTACGCGTGATTTTAAGTTCCAAACCTACGGCGGAATTCGGACATTGACCTAAGAGCATGATGTAGTTATTACCAACATTTTTTAGAAAGGTTTGAAAAATGTTAGGTAAATTGTAATCGATATTTTATAAAAAAAATGCAATAATTGCTACTGTAATATAATTTCAATATTATTGTTAGGAATCTTGCCGTCACCGAAGTGGTATTTAAACGAACTATATCTTGGTATACTATTTATTACTTTAGCAAGTAAATATTTTACAAGAAAAAAATATTAACAATAAAAAGAATGTCGAGAGCTGTCAATTGATGCAACGGCGGCGGATGCTGCTCAGCCAGAGATAAAATGTGCGCCCGCGACCATCGCGACCGCAGTGCTGCCACCCTCTGTGTTAACAGGCTCCCCCGGGTGGAAGAGTTATTTACACGGAATCATTGGCAGGTAGTGGGCAAATCCTATTATAGGCCCGCTTCAGAATTCCAACAGCAGTGTTGACATCAACGATGCGTATGCAGCCATCGGTGCCAGGATACAAGCGGGCGACGCGTCCCAGTAGCCAGCGGTTAGGCGGTAGACGATCATCTTTTACTATCACCATATCTCCAAGGCATAACTGTCTTTTGTCATTTCGCTGCCACTTAACTCATTTTTGAAGCTCTGAAATGTATTCTTGGTAGTAACGGTTCCAAAAATGGTTGGCAAGCACGCGTGCTCTCTTGTAGCGTGGCAGTGTACATATCTGTGTTTTTTCATCCAAGTGACCCGATGAAGTTGGCAACATAGTGAGAGTTCGTCCCAAAAGAAAATGTGATAGGGTAAGGGGAACAAAATCATTAGGAACTGACGAAAGTGGAGTTAAAGGCCTTGAATTGAGAATTCCTTCTATTTGAATTAGAACAGAATTCATTTCTTCATATGTTAAGTGGGCGGTTAAATGACTGACCCTTCGGCTAAACCATTAAAGTGGGGACTGTAAGCAGGTGAAAAATTAAAATTGATTGCTTGTTCGGAAGCATATGCATTAATATCATTGCACTTCAAACATTCATGTGTAATTTTCCTAGCTAGATTCCTACCTCCTATTGTCCAGTACTTATGTCGCATGATTGATAGAAGCAGCTGAGGTGCAGCGTGCATAAGAATTTTGTGATAATACCGAAATAGCAACAGCGTAACATGATGTGACGCATTTAGTATTATCGGGTGTTTTTAGTATCATAGTCATAGTTTGAGTTGCATAACCTGCCACCAACGCGTATTACCATTTCCATTGACAAAAATGGGTTCAGGTTTAGTAATTTTGATTTATTTGCTAACTGACCTTTGCTCTGTAGATTACTGTGGTCTTTTGTAAATTTACTGATATGAACAATTCTGCATAAAGTTTTAGTAGCGTTAGTTAGTTCTAATACCTGTAAATTTTCTGTTAATTACTCACCTGGATAGCGACAATTGCTTGCAACGCATTGTGCGTTGCAATTTACTAAAATCAGAGAATTTGTTTACAAATTAATTTTCTTGGGTAACTAACATACATTGAAGTTTGACTTCTGGTAAATCAGCACTAATTTTGTTTGGTTGTGGAGGCCATTGAGATTCTGGAAGTTGCAAGAATTTTGGACCTGTCCACCATAGTTTAGAATCTTTTAATTGTTTGGCATTGCATGTTCTAGAGCCGATGTCAGCTGGGTTAGTGTTAGTAGGTACATAGCAGAATCAGTAGTTTCAGTTATTTCGTTAATTCTGTTTATTACAAATGACTTGATTTTGGCGTTCTTATCCAACCTAAAACGACCGTGGAATCACACCAAAAACGCCGAACGTTTATTTTTAGTCTTAAGGCTAGTTTTACCTTTTTTGCCAGCCTGACTGCTAATAAGGCTCCGCTAAGTTCTAGTCGGGGTACTGTCATTCCCTTCAATGGTGACACCTTACTCTTGGCTGTAATAAAGTGTACGTCAATGTGACCATCAGCAGAAACTGAAGGTTAGTTTCTGCTGATAGTCGCAATTTCATTTAGCGACGGAATGGATTTTAGAAAGATAGCCATTCGCTCTCAGCTTCAGTGGGTAGCCTCTCATCCCACGACAAATTGGAAGCCCAAAGTTTTTGCTAAATAAGCTTAGCCTGCAGTAAGCAAGGGTTGACTAGGCCTAACGGATCGAAGACCTGACTTATTCCTGACAGGACTGACCTTTTATTTAGAATTTTTGGGTCAAGATGTATGTT
This sequence comes from Plagodis pulveraria, assembly GCA_963890685.1. Classification (NCBI taxonomy): domain Eukaryota; kingdom Metazoa; phylum Arthropoda; class Insecta; order Lepidoptera; family Geometridae; genus Plagodis; species Plagodis pulveraria. Next base: position 12,130,626 of record OY982971.1, read on the forward strand.
AACTGAGAAGAATAACATATCTGAGCTGCATGCCCATCTTAGTCCTAATATTTTAGTGTTGTCATCATATAGCTTCAATAAGCTATCCTTACTATCATATTTGTTTTAATATATTTGCATTATTTGACCTCCATTTTCTCAAATGAAATTGGCCCTTTTTAAGCTGACTTGTATATATATATATATATGTAATAAGTCAGCTTAAAAAGGGCGTACCTCTCAAGGCGTAATCGCCTTGAGAGGTACGCAATAACTCAGCTTCACTTTCATTTCCACATATGTAGTCATCAACATAGAAATCATGTAAAATGGTTTCACGAACAGCTGAGTCTGGGCACTCTTGCCCTAGCTGTGCTAAGCAACGTGTGGCTATATATGGGGCTGAAGCAGTGCCATAGGTAACGGTATTCAATTTGTATAACTGAATAGCGTGAGATGAATCAAACAGCCACAGTATTTGCTGTAAACATCTTTGCTCCTCTGCTACTAGTATACACCGGTACATTTTTTCGCAATCAGATGTGAATACATATCTGTGTTTTCCAAATCTTCTTGAATGGTTAGTCCTACATGCTGAATAGAATTAAGAGATTGCCCTGAAGAAGTAACTGCAGAACCATCAAAAACAGTTCTAAGTTTTGAAGTTAAATTAGTGTCTTTAAGGATACCATGATAAGGTAGTATGTAAGTACTACTAAGTACAGACTTACAGTCTGTCATTGGTATCTTTCTCATTAAGTGACATGTGACCCAGGTCTAGATATTCCTGCATAAATTCAATATATTTTTCTTTAAATATTGGATCACGTTTGAATCTTTTTTCTAGTGAATAAAATCTAGTCAATGCCTGCTGATACGAATCACCAAGGACATCAGGGGAATTTTTTTAAATGGAATCTTAACAACAAACTACCCATCTTCTTGTCTAGTTGTAGTTTTTATGAAAAACTATTCACACTCATCTTCATCTTTTGTTGTTTTGTGAGGAGAAGAAACAGACTCTAATTCAAAAAACTTATCAAGCTGATGCTGAACTTGAATATCATTCGAAAAGTGACAGTGGACTGTATTATTGGTAGTTGAATTCTTGGCTTTATGTTGTGTTGGTACCATACCAGACACCAGCCAACCTAGTTTTGTATCATTTAGAGTTGGTTTGTTTTTGCCTCATGAAATGCGCCTAGTACCTAGTATACTCCAAAATTTTTCCGCATTTAATAATATGTCTACTTCAGATGGACTATGAAAGCCTGGATCTGCTAACTTTATATTGGGTGGGATGTCTAAGTGTGCAGTATCAATTTTTACTGTAGGTAGCAGCTGTATAATCTGTGGTACAATAAAACAATCTATTTCCTTAAAAAAGGTTTCAATTCTAGATGATAACTGACCCAGAGATCGCTCGTTTATGTGCGTATGATAAGACACAAATCGACATCATATGTATGATAAGAATATCCCAATTGTCTGTATTTATTTTTAGAGCATTTAAAGCTCTAAGATTTTGTTTATTATATCAATCAATGTCCGCAATGCGGCAGAAGATTCTTTAGGAATCATCTCTATTTCAAAAAATGCTTGTATATGATTACTTATTTATTTTTGGTATGCTTGGGTTTGAGTGTATCAATGAAACATAGGTGTCATGGAACTCAAGCCAGTCTTGCAGCCGTCCAGAAAAGGGAGTTGAATAGTTGGTAATTTCAAGCTTGGCCCACCTGCTACATGCATCATAGAACCTGTCACCGAATGGCTGTCCTCCACTGGCTCTGGAGAGGTGTGGCCGCTCAGCAAATCTCTGGCACTGGCAATGGTTGAGAAATACTGGCTTTCAAGCTCATCCCGTTCTTGGAATTCTTTCATTGCATTAATTCTGAAAAATCCGTTTGACCTTCTCATGCACAAACAATCTGCAAAACATCTGCACAAAATCATATTCAACGTACATTTCATCTAATTTTGTGTAATCTCATATTTAGTCGAACCGAATGTAGTGGTTGGGTTTGTCCTGGGCATGTTCACAAACCGCAGACTTGGTCGAGCGTCTGTTCTTCATGTCAGCAATGTGTTCTTTTATCCGGATACCAATGCTCCTCTTTGTTTGCCCAATGTATGACAGCCCACATTCACAATCAAGTTTGTAAACACCAGCACCTTGTAGGGGAATATTGCACTTAACAGGTATTAAAAATTAGTTAATCTTCTTGTGCGGCTTGAAGTAAGTTTTAATTGAAGCTCGTCTTAAGATATTACCAATTTTGTCTGTGACACCCTTGCTGTAAGGTAAGATGGCAGGTTGTCGCTCAACTGTTAAGTTAGATCCGTACACAGTGTACGGATCTAACCAAAGAGAATACAAATTGTTGTAAGTATCGGGAAATAGTATTCTACAGTCTCTTATTTTCTTGATAAAACTAAATAGATGCTTCTTAAGATTAGATAAAGTTATGCAATAAAATTTATGCCAAGGCACCATTAGTAAAACTACAAAATTCACAAAATAGTAAACTGTCCTTTTTCTTTATTAGAATTAACAATGCTCTCAGCAATCTGAAGCTACACAAATGTTTAGATATACATAGCTCATTAGGAGGGTGGTGTCACATTGTCTAACAACAATGCCTATACTTAATAGTATGTAGGTAATCATTAAACATTAATAGAAACATATACTTACATATAAAAAAGGTGTTCTTAAACTTAATCAGTCTACAATGTTATCATTTATATTATGAACAGACATCATGAGCAATGGTCAATACCAGGAGAGCTTCTCCAAGTTAAAGTATCATAATATTTGTCCATTTTAGTTAAGAAACAATACAGTCCAATATCAAGTTAAGAACGAAGTCTTTGTATTTAGGTGGTCGTTGATATTCTCTTTGAGATCTGGTTTTTGGTGGGTTGTCAGTCTCTTTAGTCATATCAAGTTAATTAATGTCAGTCTCATTTTCTAACATTAAGTCCTGTGTATCTCCATTGAATCTATCCATATCTCTATGTTTAATGGGCTGGAAAAACGATGAATTTCTTCTAATAACTTTACCATCTGGTGATTGTCCACTGCATTTCCAGACTTCTAGATGACATTGTGTTCCACCGGAGAAAATGGGGTGGTTAATTTGTTTTATTTTTTCCGTCGGACTATTACCTTATCAACTAGGATTAAGCTCGAGGGTTGGGCATGTCTCTTTGTCTGCATATTATTTATGAATATATTTTTTATATCTATCTCTGTGCCTTATTTCTTCAAGCTAGGTGTATGCTTTATTTGTGGTATTTTTGTTTTAATAACTCTTCCTCGCAACAACTCTCCGGTTGGTATTCTTGTGGTGGTACCGGTTGTTGAGTGAGGTGTGGTGCGATATGCTGAGAGGTAAGTTAGTAGTTCTTCTTTCCAATTTTTTTAAAACTTTGAGCAATCCTCAACCTTTACAGGACACTTCGATTTTGCCTTTCTACTTCCCCATTGGCTTGAGGCCATAATGGTGTATTGTGCCTTATGCGTATTCCATTCGAGCTAAGAAATTTCTTAAAGCGTTCATCTATAAACACAGGTCCGTTATCACACACAAGAGTGTCCATAAGTCATTCTCGAGCTATGATTTTCTTTAAAGTGTTGATTGTATTTTCTGCTGTGGAGTGTTTTAATATTTCCACTTCATAATATCTGCTATAATAGTCAACTACAATGAGCAGATAGTGGCCTGAAGGCAATCGTCCCAAATAGTCAAGAGAAACTACCTCCTATACCTTGGATGGTAGCTGTGTAGAGACAATGGGTTCAGGGTCTATATTTTCCCTGACTAACCGACATCCTTCACATTTATTGCTCCAATATTCTATGTCATTATCCATGCCTTTCCACCACACTTTAGCTCGTAATTTAGCTTTCATACCCGTTCTAGAAATATGTCCTTCATGTCCTATGTCTAAGAGCTTTGGTACTAAACTCTTTGGCATCACTATTCTAGTTCCCCTTAATACTATATCATCTACAATACAGAGTTCTTTTTGTATTAACTGATATTTTCTCATTTCTTTTTACCAATAATCCTTCTTTATGGCTTCCTTTAAAGTTGTTAACTCTTCATCCTCAGCTGTAGCCTCTCTAATTTGGTCTAAACTAATTGCATCCATTAAAGCCTCCACTATAGCCAATAATAAGCTGTCTTCTTTGTCTTCTGTACCCTGATTATCTCCATCACTCACATCCAATAATCTAGACATAGAATCTGCGATATCCGCTTTACCAGGCTTGTATATTACTTTGAAAGTGTATGGTTGGAGCCTTAAAACCCACCTCTGTATTCTAGCACTTGGTTTGGAGTTTTCGGAATAAATAATTTTTAGGGCCTTATGGTCTGATATTATTGTGAAGTGTTTTCCAATTAGGTACATTTAAAGATATTCACAAGCCCATACAATTGCAAGTGCTTCTTTTTCAGTCTGTGAATACCTCTGCTCTGTTGAAGATATCGCCTTGCTTATATATTTAATAAAGATTGGTTGGGTCTTCCCTTCTATCTCTTGCTGTTGTAAAAGTACAGCAGCTATCCCGACAGGACTAGCATCTGTGATCAATGTTGTGTTTGCATCCTTATCATAAAATCCTAATGGCGGAGCCTTTGTAATGTTTTCTTTCAGTTGTAGGAATGCTAATTCTTGTTTTTTGCCCCAATCAAAGTTTACTTAATTTTATGTTGTGTCGTATTGGCTCAGTGATAGTGCTGAAGTTTGGTATAAACCTTGCTAAAAAGTTAACGAGCCCCAGAAAGCTTCTTACTTCAGCTTTGTTTGTTGGTGCCCTGAATTCATTTACCACTTGCTGACTCGTTCTTGTCGGCCGGATTCCATTGGCTGATATGTGATGACCCAGAAAGTTAATCTCAGTCACTCCAAAATGACATTTCTTTTCATTTAGCGTAATGCCTGCATCTTGCAGTCTTTGTAATACTTGTTGCAGTATATGGTCATGTTCCTGTCTAGAATGTCCTCCTATTCTTGTATCGTCTTGGCTATTTGCCACTCCCTTTATGCCCTGAAGCAAGTGTGACATGATTCGCTAAAACATTTCTGAGGCACAACGAATTCCAAAGAATACCTTGTACCTAAATAATCCAAGGCGCAACTAAACACTGTGATCATTCTGGAGTCTTCCTACAGTTCTATTTGGTGGTAGCCCCATTTGACACTAATTACAGAGAATTTACAGCCATTTAGGTCAGCTAGAAGTTCTTCAAACGTGGGCAATGGTACTCTTTCCTTCTGAACTGCTTCATTAGCTAGTCGCAGGTCTACCACCAACCTATACTGTCCGGCTTCTTTCTTCGAACCATTTGAGAAGGAGTAGGTCCAGTTACAGCTTCTATAATATCATTGTCTATTAGCTCCTGTATAAGAGATTGTTCAATGTCCCGAATGTCAAAAGGTTGCCTTCTAACAGGTTGTCCTATTAATTTAACGTTAGGGTCAATGGAAATAGTCAATTTGATTTTTTTTAGTTTACCTATAGCTTTAAACAGGTTGGGAAACTTACCAGTTATTACATCTTTGGTAAGCGGTAACTGTTCAATAGGTTTTATAAGTTGCGGACCTACACTGAGCAGCTGTAATTTAATCTAGATAACAGTGAAGGCCCAGAACCATTGAAGACAATAATGTCAGCGTCTGTATTCCATTTAGATATATTAGTTTGAAAAATGCCTAATTTATTTATTCCTTTCCCTCCATATGCATAAAATTTTTGTTATTCAGTTTTCTTTAGTCTATAATCTAATCCTGGTTTCAGTCATTTCTTAAAAGTATTCTTATCTACAATATTAATTGATGCACCAGAGTCTATTATAAATTCACAATTATATTTATTACCAACCTTAATGCTAGGTTTTTCATTTGTGCTACTCACTGAGAATACTGAATTGATAGTTACGCTGCCATTGCTTTCACATTCACTCACATTTGTAGAGCTGTCCGATGTTGGCTCTTCTTCTATTATGTATCGCAGATATCTATGTTTAGATAGATATGTTATTCTTATTAGACGTATTAGTTTTGCATTGTTTCGCAACGAGTCCCATTACTCCACATCTACTACATGTTTCTCCATGCGCTGGACACTTCTCATCTTTTGCAAAGTGTCCACGCCCTCCACATCGGTAACGCCTTTTCTCCTCTAAAATCTTGTTTATATTCGAATGTTCTTCATGTTGATTTACATTATCTATCTGTGTACTATGTTGTGTTTCTTCATCTATCATATTTTTTCCATCTCATATATTTTTCCAACTTCTAATGCTAAATCTAATGCCTTTGCCTTTCTTAAGTAGCTTTAGCTTTATATCTACACTTCTGCACTATTCTACGAGTTGGTCAAGTAATATATCCTCTGAATTTTTATATTCACAATACCGTGCCTGCCTCCTAAGGCGCACAACGTATTGGTCCAATGTTTCATTTTCATTCATGTTCAAATTACGGATTTTTTTGCCGCTCGTATGCAGTATTAGATTTTGGTGAGAAGTGATTATTCAGCACTTCGGTAACTTTTTCATACTTGCTATAATCGCCATATTGTATAAAATTTTCAAAATTTTCTTGTACTTCAGGTCCCGCTTGGTGCAATAATCTTGCGATCTTGTGTTTATCAGACAAACCAATTTGCCCATCAATATAATAATCGAAGTTTCTAAGCCAAGCTTTCCATCTTTCTGTTGTGCTTTGATCTGTATTTATATTGGGACAAAGCGTGCCCCCGCCGCCCCAATGGCGTATTCCATATTTATAACTCCAAAGTTCACGCAGAGCTCTTATTTATCACTCGTTGCCAGAATTGTGATATATTGTTAATCTTCAATAGTTTACTTTTGAGATAAACATTGCAATATTCTGTCCATCCGCCATTTTCAACTTAAGAAATTTCTCGTGTAAGATTAGCTTGGTATTTTCGCTTTTCTGTGCGTAGATTGCTTCCAATTTTTGAATTACTTCTTTTGTTGTTGAACAAGATTCAATTTAGCTTATTTGTGATGTGTCCATTGAGGCAGTGACAGTGAACATTGCCTTAGCGTCATTTTGCATCCACGTTTCTTTATCTTTTTTCTCTCTGCAATCTTCGGTGAGATATTTCGCAAGGCCTTTTGCTTTTAATGCGCATATAATTTGAAACTTCCACAGGCGAAAACACGTGCCCTCGAACTACCTTTGCGAGGTTGAGGCATCTATATCCATCCTTCAGAGAAATTTCTTACTGGTGACTTAGAGCACCACGTAAAAATTTCTTGAAAACTCTTTCACAGTAAACGTGCAAAATTGAAAATTATTTATTTTTTCGCGTTTTCTGAGCCCGTGACCTATTGTTAATTTTGGCTTGCAGAAATAAAAGAAGATATCTTTATATAGCGATGTTTTATTCCACACATAGCAAAATCAGATTCAGTATACTGTACATGGATACGGACATAACAATATAGTAAAAAGTCTATTGAGAACTGCAATAAGCTGAAATAATTTCTTTACTATTAGGATCATAGTGCAGAAGAGTAGGAGCCTCATCTATCTGCATTTGAATTCTTGAAAAGCTTGTTCTTGGCGAATACCCCACACAAGCATATAAGGTCACTTTTTAGCTGTTTTTCTTTTTTTCAGTTATTCATATCACTATTCTGTCTCTTATAACCTCTTCTTTCAGTGGACAAAATTCGCTTTTTTAGATCCAGCTTATATGGATCTGTAATGAAGTCTTCCACTCTTTCAAGCGACGATTGGACATGCAAGTTGAATCTGAACCTTTCAAATATAACGTTCTGTTTAGGTGCAAAGTGATCATCGAAATCAGCGAGCAATTGTTTGTATGAAGTTTTGCTTACGAACTGTAGTACCACATCTTCCGCCTCTTATCCCATACGCTATCAAAAGTATTGTTTGTCTGTGTCGCTCTTGTCAACTCCCGATAGAGTTATATATCTTTGAAATATAGGCCTTCCAACTTTCCCATTCTACGGGTTCAAATGAAAATTTCTCTGGAGGCGCCAACCACGGCATTTTTTCCGTTATTTTCCTTTTTTTACTCACTGCGAATTTCAGCTATTCCTTCAAGTGAGACTGATGTCTTTTAAAAAATTTACCTTAATTACAGCTTTCCGCACCGCTGTCACCATGTTAAGCTGCTTTAGATAAACGAGTACTCTTCATGACATGATACAAGATTTATTTTTGAATCGTCGTAGCTTACAAAAATTTATTCGTCATAGATCAATTATCATAATGGACATCCTCAATTTACAAAGAGTATTGTTACATTGCACAGATTACAAATATTACAACAGTAATTAACGCTGAGACTTAAGCCCCCAATGTAAATACAGTCAAGCTCAATGAAATTGGCTAAATTTCTATAGTTATTGGCTTCAATATCTGTGTGAGATAGATAATTTCCTACATGAAAAATACTAATATTGTCTTGACAATTTGTTACCCTGGTATGGTTCAAACATCTTTGTGCACTAGTATTTACGCTAATTGCATAATCTTATTGAGAATATGGTAATGTGAAATCTAAAAGCATTAAAATTCAATTGTATGTAGAGGATTTTGAACATTTGCCAATATTTGCTTTACACTTCCTAAAGGCCCACTGGCAACTACCTCAGAGTTAGAATAAGACCGAATCTAAATAGCATGCTTTCATATTTGTCTGTCGGCTTCCAAGCATGATATCTCTATGACATGACGGTTTATTATTTCTTGATTCCATACAATATACAACGAATAAATTAGTTTCTTTCGGAGTAAGTTCAAAAACTTCGTCTTAAACTATAAGACTGTAAAAAGTACATAGAAATTCTTTTTTGAATAAATCAGCATATTGGTTTTTTCAATCCTGTAGCCTCTGTTAATGGTATTAAAGTTGGCTGTTGGCGTTGTTCTGAGATATGGTGTATCGAATGATTGAATATTAGGCACATGTACTGCGGGTGCAATCGTGGACGTAAAAAAACTCATTGGTTTGTTATTATAATAAACGTAACAATAAACGCTGGGTTTCCAAAATAATATATTATTGTAAGTAGGTAACTATAAGGTATAAATAGGCTAGACATAGGATATACATAGGATACACATAGGAAGGGCATTTTGCGAATGCCCGCCTGGCTAGCCACCACCCTCAAGTAGAAAATCTGTCGCCAAGCACCTAACGGTGTGTTCCGGCAGTAGTCCTTGAGAGCCAGTGAAATAACAGGCAAAAAATGAGACTTAACAGGTATGTCTCAAGGTGATGGGCGCAGTGCAGATCGTCACTTGTGATGAAATGCATCTGTTATAGGCAGAGGATACCGCTTAACATCAGGTGGGCCTCGCGCTTGTTCCTTCACAATAACCTAAAAAAAAAAAAAAAAAAAAAAAAAAAAAAAAACAACGTTACCGGTTCATTCACCGTCGAAAGGTTGGTTCAATTCAATTCAATTTCAGAAATTTTACACCCATGCACTGTTTCCCTCCACCAAGTATAGACATACCTTTCGGATTGAGATAGCCAAGACACTTGTGCCAAGTACTTGCTGATACGCATGCTGCAGCATGAGCGCTCACTGTCCCCTGCCTAAACTGAAGGTGCCTGGAATGCTCCTTGTGGGGTACGGGTCTACCTTGAAATTTAACTTTATACAAGCCATTAACTTTCTTAGCTAGCAAGACCTCATTGCCAAAATTTATAATAGTGATTGTAATGTCACATTACAATCACTATTATAAACTACACAACTATCCTTTAGGAACATAACAACATAACCTTTCTTTGTCATTTGGTTTACTGACATTAAATTGCTTAAGAGATTAGGCATATACAATACTTTATCCAAACTAAACTTACTATATATAGTAACTTTTTTTTTGTTGAAGTTTTAGTTGTTGTTTAGTTTGAAGCAGTGATGGCTCAGTGGCATTGGCTATGGACTGCCGCGCAGCAGGTCCATGGTTCGAATCCCGCCCAGAGCTTGAGCTTCACCGCATGGTGGAAGGGCATTTTGCGAATGCCCGCCTGACTAGCGACCACCCTCAAGTAGAAAGTCTGTCGCCAAGCACCGAAAGGTGTGTTCCGGCAGTAGTCCTTGAGAGCCAGTGAAATTACAGGCACAATGAGACTTAACAACTATGTCTCAATGTGACGGGCGCAGTGCAATTCGTGAGTTGTCATGAATTGCAACTGTTATAGGCAGAGGTTAGTCCACTTAACATCAGGTGGGCCTCGAGCTTGTTCCGTCACAATAACAAAAAAAAAAAAAAAAAAAACTTTACCAACACACTGCTCAATTGCTGTCCATTTGCAACAGAAACAACACATGAACTTTCTTGCATTTATTGGACAAGATCTTTGTCTGCACACATATGCATAGTAGCGCCGCTATCAATGATAAAATCATTAGAACTTGAAGCATGCCGATGCGTAGAGAGTATGTTCTGTCTTCTTATTTTTGTCACTCTTTTCTTTTTAATGCATCGTGTAGCGAAGTGACCGGGATGCTTACAATAGTTACATATTGTAGCAGTTTCCTTGGCCACATATGCAGCAGACGAATTACCATTCTTTCTTTGGCTTTCCTGGAGAATACGTTTCCTCACTAGATCACCAGTTAGATTACTCGTAAGGCACGCAGTTTCTAAGCTAGACACAAGCAGGTCATACTCCTGTGACAGGCCAGAGAGTAAAATTTCCGCGATCTCGCCGTCATCAATATGTTTGCCGATATCTTCAAGTTGATGAACCAGTTTCATTACGTCATCCATATATTCTGGCATTTCAGGGCTGAACTCCGTCCTGTGTAGTTGCCTTAAAAGAACCACTTTTCGAAACAGACCTCTGTCTTCGAACGTATCTGCAAGCCGTTTTAAGGCATCTTTTGATGTTCTAGCCTCTCGAACATATTGGTATAAATTGGGCGATATGGACAAGCATACTCGCGACTATCTTTAACGGGATCTACGTCCGTGTCTTCAACAGACTACTACAATCCTCATGAAGTAAGTAACATCCTCATGGAAAACTTCCAATCTATATAATTGTCACCAGTGAGCTTCTGAAATCCTGCATTGCCGTTCTGTGGCATATTGTCGGGCATCTTCTTTGAATCGGAACCAGTGCAATCCTCACCTTTCACCAAATAATCTTGCTTTTGCTACCTGTTTATTAGAATGTGAGCGTAGGGCCAATATGGTTGTGAACAGGTGAAAATAAAAGATTAACTCTTGTGAAATCTTCCTGTATTGATCACCAATCCAAGAAATATTCTGATTCTAATAATATTTGATAAGATTCACATGGATTAACTTTAAATAATTATAAACAGTACAAAAACAGCGAACAGTTAACACGGGTAAAGATGTCGTTGTTGAGAAAGTAATAAAAACCATAACAGAAATGTAATGGCCCGGTCACATCAAACATAGATATCATAGAATAATGTAAGGGCTGACCACAGAGCATGTGATATTATAAATATGTCGTAGAGCATAGACTATTTTTAACAGTTTCAACGGCTTAAATATTGTTTGTTTCCTTTGAATAGTATCATAAATCGATACTTTGCAAAGAAGACTTATTGCATTTTTTGGAAATGATATACGCCTCGTTTGCAAAGAACTATAAAAAAACGGGCTCTTGTAACATTTCGTGATTTCGCCATAAATATCAGGTTTAGACAACTAATCCATTTTCTTTTTCCCTACTTCCTCAGATAGGTATTGCTCTTGTAACAGGACAGCTAGGTCCAGGCGTAAGAGGCCGTGGTCATGTTACTCATCTTGAACAGGAACAACCAGGAATTAGACTACTATTTACAATTTCTTGAGTTGCTGACACGAGAAGACAGTCAGATTCCGTCAAATATGGTTATTGGCTAGGCTGGGGTCCAGTAAAGGTGCAGTAGTGTCAATATCCGTGTCAAGACCCTCAAAATGCTCCTAAGTCAGGCTGTACTCAACTGAAATTCTTCATCTTCCAAACCCAAATCGTCATCGGATTGTTCTGAATGGCTAGATAAAAAACAAAACAATCAACATCAACAAGTTTTCAACAGGTTTCTTGTCTCTTAGGACTGATTACTATATTGTTCTGATTGCATATCTAACAAATATCAAAATCACCTTTCCTTAAATTGACCGATATTCATTATGAATTTCGGAAATAATACTGTCAAATTGGTATGCAGTTTACTTAAAAATCTTAAAAATAAATAATGAAAATAATATTTTATTCGCTTTATAACTACAGTAGGGCCTGGCTAATCCGGACGGGCAAAAAATCGGCCCTTGCCGGATTATCAAGGTGTCCGGATTTTAGTCTGCAAAATTAGGTTGAGGTTTATCATATATAAATACATACAAATGTACAAACATATGTACATAAAGACATTCAATAAAATACTAATTTATGTGACATAAGACTTTTATTATGCAAAGAAAGATACACACATGCGTTAAGAAAAAAAAGAGCTTATGTTGATGTGAAAAAATCTGTAATACTCTTCTGCTTGAGATTTTCTATCTTCATTTCGAAAGCGCGGTCTCTCAGTCGACGAAGTAACATAATTTAGTGGCTATCTAAATTATTATCTTCAGCCCATTTCAAAGCAGTGTTTAAAGCTCCTGCAGAAGCTATGTCTGCAGGTGTTACATGTTTGGAAGTGGAGACTTCAACGCATTCGTCGCCATATTGCTCGTCATCTTCACACATAGCCGACTGCACGATCTCCTCGTCAGTTAACACCTCACATCTTTGCCATTCTTCATCGGCGCCACCAGAAGCCCACGCTTGGGCTTCTGCCTCAGTTATTTGCGGATAAGTGCTTCCTCTTAATCTGTTAATCAGCTCGGCCAGGGGAATATCATCCTCTGGTTCGAAGTTTTCATTTGCGTGAAGTTGAGGACACAAATTCTTCCACGATTTCTTTATAAGGGACTCTTTAACAGCCGCCCAGCAGTTTGCTTGATTAAAAACTGTGTCCTTTTAAGTTATGCATTTTAATGAATCAGCGAGGTTTTCATTACTCAATGGATTGGCGAGACAATCAATTAAAAGTGATTTGCGATAATTTTGTCTTACATTTTGTATAACATTCTGATCCATGGGTTGTATACACGCCGTGATATTAGGTGGCAGGAACATTACAAAAATGTTGCCATCTTCAGTTATGAGTTCTTCAGCTGATGGATGACCGGGACAATTATCCAGCAGTAACAATGCCCGTGTAGGTAAGTTCACCGATAAAAGGTGGCGTCGGACCGCAGGCACAAATTCCATCTTGAACCATTCAAGGAACAAGTCTTTAGTAACCCAAGCATTTTTCTGTGCTCGACAACATATTGGGAGATTTGTTGATTTAAAAGCACGCGGGTTTTTCGCTTTTCCTACAACTAGCAATTGAAGCTTGTGAGTGCCAGCTGCATTAGCACACGGCATGAATGTGATCCTCATCTTCATCATTTTTCTCCCGGAAGCGGACTGATCATCACCAGAAGCTAAAATATGATCAGGCAACAATCGCCAGTATAAACCAGACTCATCTTCATTGTAAATCTGTTCTGCTGTTAGGTTTTTTTCTCTAATAACTTTCTGAAACTCTTGCTGAAATGGTCCGATAGCAGCTTCATCGCTTGATAGTTTTTCACCGGCCATTTTCAAGCGTCTTATTCCATGGCGTTTTTTAAAGCCATCTAACCATCCCCTACTTGCCTTAAAGCTGGTACTCGAGTTAGTGATCTGGCGATGGAAAATACGGGCTTTCTCGCAAATCATATCACCACTTATTGGAACATGTAATCGCCTTTGTTGCAAAAACCATGTAAACAAAGCTTCATCTAAAATGGGATTCTCAGGTTTCTTGAGTGTTTTTCGTACACCGGGACCACGTTCTTTGTGGCTTACAAACTTTAAAATCTTGTCTTTGTTCTTCTTTATATCGCCCACCGTTGACCTGCCTATATCGAACTTCCGAGCAATGCAATGGTAGCTGTCGCCATTGTCAATCATCTCTATAATTCGTACTTTATCTTTTAAAGTTAATGTCGAATGTTTACGCCGGGGCGGCGCCATTTTGTGAAACGCGATCACGAGAGCGAGAATAACACAGTAGGTACGTATGAACAAGCAAATCGACTGATGACGAACAACACACTAACTCGACGCGGGCGCGGGTGGCGTGATGTGAAAATCCCCCCGCTTCCCCGTGCACAAACCTCCTGCCTGCGTCCGGATTACAGCGATCACCGAACTAGAGGGGGTCCGGATTAGCCAGGCCCTACTGTAGTACCAATTTTCTCCGGTTTGTAACTTATTCAGCTGTTTGATAGCAGTTGCTTTTCGGGTGTCCTGATATTTCGCCTCTTTCTTCAGTCTGTACCACAAGAGCATCAGAGTTGGTTTGTGTGGTATCTCTATCTTCAATCTTCTATATCAACCCTTTATCGCATTATTTGTGTTGATCATTACTTGTATAATTTTTTTTCGGTTTCGAGTTCACAAAATAAGGAAGAAAGCACGGTGCGGAGCTAAGAGCGCCCGCCGCGGCAACACTGGACCGCGCCGCGCTCCCTTTGAATAGAGTTTTAAATATTTACATCGAGCTAGGTAATAAAAAATATGAAATATTAAATTACAGGTACAAGAGACTTTTAACATTACGACTTTATTCCGTCATATACACTTCAACAAACACAAAAAGTATAAAAAGAAAGAAAAAAAGTATTCAGAAAAAATCATCTCAAAATGTTTTTGCTAGGACTAGCAGAAGTCAACCCTAAGAGGTTGTTAGCATTTTACCAATAAGTAACCCTATATACAAAAACTACAATTGCCTCTATTTTTAGAGGAAGACCACCAACCGCATATTAAATAGTATTGTAAACTGTGTGAGCTGCAACCAATTAACACTGAGACCTTAATTGAGTCTCGAATAGACGTTATTGATGCCTTGCCTGTTTTCTCCTCAGAAATGTGTATTACAGTTATCTCCACAGAAAGCAGCCACCTTGTTTTCTATTTCGTGCTTTTTGATTATTGATTTTAAATGATTTTGCCTAGATTTCAGACTTTTCTCCGATCACAGACCGAAAATCGAGTAATTTCATAAATATACCTCTCTTAGGTACAAAGTACCTAACAACTGTCTGTTCCTATCGCTGTATAGTTCACCTATAGCTACCGGTGCGATCACTCCCGTGATGATCGCTTCGCCCTTGGTACTTGCATCCAGAACTTTGCTTCAAACAGCTGTGTTATTAATTTCGAAAAGCAATCAGATGGTTTAAAACTTATACCGTGCATTGCTGTATGGAATGCAATAGTAGCTTCCTTATCCGCAATGGCAAGTTCATTTTCTGCGGGTTCTGTGTTTTTGCAAAACGACGTTATGGTAAATGAGTGCTGATACGCTGGTCTGCTGTTTCGAGCTCTAGGTGGTCCTTGACGTCGGTTCTTTCACCGTGCGCTATTGAAAATTCTAATCAACACTGTTACATTTCACTCAGTCTGTATAGCCGCAGATCTTTTTGTGAAACGGATAGTCATTTTCAATTTCTTTTGTGAATGTACAATTTTGTTTTGGCATGCTTACGCACGAAACATTTAGATGTAAACAATGAAACACAAAACAAAACAATTTTTAATCTGCGTACGTAACGCAATAAACTGAACACAACACGACCTACGCACATGGCTCACACAATCGGTTTAATAGAATAATACTACTCCTATCGGAGAATAACGAAATTTTCATACAAAAAAGACAGTAGCTCACTCGCGCCGACAAATTTTAAATATTTTACGGCGATAAATTCAAATAACACCCGGCTATATAGATTGTTACTAATAAATTCCATAATAATCACTTATCTTATAAGTCATTTCAACTTCTAAAAGAACATTAAGTTCTCTTAGCTGCAGAATGCCTTATCAAAAAGTGAATAGGGATAATATTAAGGTCTAAAACAAAAGCAAAGATATTCTGAACATGTATTTTATATCGTTTTACAGAATTTACAATAAATACATCACTTATGGAGAATTATGTTCATTTTCTTTTTAAGAGGGCCCTTCCCGGTCCGTCTATCGTCAAAGCGAGCATGATTGAAAAGCTTGTTGTTTCATCTATTTTCATCTTCAGCGCTTGGCTATTTTCATCTTCTTTCAACTCTCCGTCTCACTCCGTCCCTCGCATACCTCTTTCCACCACTTGCGCTAATAAGCAAGTGAGAACGAGATAACATTTAACGAAAAATAGTGTGCGTAAACTTCATAAAACTTGTTCCAGGAATTGCGTGTTTTCAATAAGACTTAAAAGTTTGTAAAATAAATGGTTGTCATTTACATTCTCCATTATATTTGTAAGGTTTTTATCAAAATATGTTTTCTACTTTTACAATTTATGAGTACATTCTGAACGCCTAAAGTTCAGGTAAAATTTGTGCAGGTTTTTGGAAGCTTTTATTGAAGTTGTTTCTCCAGATTTTACTTTTTTGTTTGCATAAATATCTAGATATAGTGCACAAGATACCTATTCGCTCAAAAGTTTCAAAGAAAGATATGTTACAACGCCATAAACACGTACGAGCGTTTGTCCGAAAAGTAAGACGGGTTGGCCGCTCTTCAGAGCGGTAGTCGAGGCTTTTTAGTTTTTTTTTTAATATATAATATCTTTTAATGCATATAAAAGTAACCATGTTCAGAACATTATTAATATTTTCTTGTTGTTTGTGTTGCTGACAACCATCAAGGAAAGAAAAATTAATGAATACTTTGATTTTTTTCAAGAATATTTCGCTTCAGAAAAGTTGTGTGTGCGTTTTCTTCCAAAAAATTGTTAATTGCAGAAGCACAGGTCTCTACGCATAAGATGGTGCAATATCTGAAATTACATCCAAAACAAATAGTAAGTTTTAAAAGATTAGCTATTGATTAATATACGTTTTACAAGTGGCTGCTATTTTAAAGAACAAATAAAATGGGAGAGTGTATATATGCTAAAATCTTCAAAGCCTATATTGAATTCTAACCTAAACATTGATCAGTTCAATGGTGACAGTTTTTTTCAGTCCAAGCTGAAGAATTTTAAATAACTATATATATATGTATATGAAGGAACATAAAAATTACCTCTTTAATGAGCACTGCCAATCTAATTGAACTACAAATCCCACTAGAAAAATAATGGGCAATGGACTGTTTGATCCTTTGTCTTATCCCTGCTATCATAAAAACCAAGACATATTCAGCAATAATTGGAGCCCTTCACTGCATGCATGGTCTTGATAACCTTCGATAATGTCATATTTTTTTATTATTTAGATGCTTTTTCAAAGACATCTCATCAAACATTAATGTGTACTCATTCTCTGATGACTTTTATGTCTTTGGAAACTTTTCTCGCCCTAAAAGGCACTTTGTTTAGTAATTTTTTCAGGGTGGTTGGTGATGCCAGATTAAACAGGCCGCTGTAATCGATAACATGTTGGTGACCTTTTATATATTCGAAGAGTATTAATTTGTTCTTGCTTTGTCCATCTCCATGCGGTTGGTTTCATTTTGAAATTCCTTAGTGGTCCTTGCAATTCCTTAGTGGTCCTTGCAAAGGTCGGGGTCAATTTATCTGTAAATTTTTTTACTGCAGTATCTTGGCTGACTATAATCAGGACCTTTTTTGCAACTGGCAAATAGATTTTAAATATTTTCTACATTTTGTGTACAATATCTTTGTCTCATCTGTTTTTGGCTTTTGGTTCATATTAGATTGATGTCGGTTCAAGGTTTTGCATGACAAGGACATTCGGAGCATTTTAAATTTCTCCAAAAGCCACTCTTTGCGAAGGACCAGGCTGCGGTTCTGCTGTTACAACTGAAGATACGAACAAGTTCTCATCATCAGTCTGGAATTGTACCAAATAAACATTGTTAAAAATTTTAACAATTTCGAATAATACTTGTTAAAAATAAAATTACAGTATAGGGGAGCGGAGGGGGTTGCCGTACACGGAAGAACACATATCGCAATATTTAAACGCTTTATATGGTTCATCTAAAGCCTCATACTTAAAAATAATATTTTACGACTAAATGCACAATCAAGAAATAAAACCATATAAGTAGAAGTATTAAATTTATTGCTTGGAACAAAATGTCAAAAGTACGGAATCATCCGACACCTTCGGATGATTACGTACAGTGTCTTAGAAAGTTAATTCACTTATTTGCCATGACAAAAGCCGCAAATATAGCCATCTGGCACATCTTTATCGCTACACAGTGCATGGACCCACACATGATACAACGGTACCAGAGCTCACGGTTTTTCCCGAATTCACCACAAATCAGACAAAGCTCTTTTGTCACACCCGTTTCTCCTTCTGCATAAAACACATTGTCATTACTGTCACCTAGCATCGTAAGAGCTCGAGCTGTTTAGAATCTTTCTTTTGTAAGAGAGCCTTTCTTTCTTTTTCTTCACCTCAGAAGTTTTCTTTTCATTGGTTTTAGGTTTCAGGTTTTCTTTTCCTTTGGCTTTTTCTATCTTGATAGTTTTTAGAGTCTTTTTTATTTCTAACGCTTCTTTGATAGGAGTCGAAGTAAGAATTTCAGAATGTTGCTTTCTTCCTTTTCCTCTGCCTTTTCCTTTCCCTAAATTTTTATCTGCCTCAGTCTTTTTTCTGCAGCAAGGCTATGGAACATTCACCAAATGAAGCATCGAGAATGTTTTCACCTTTTTCGCCAGCATTTTTTCTGTTATTTCCTGCGTTATTTGTGAGGGTCTACTAGTTGAGGGTATTGGCTCGATGACATCTTCGCTGGTTAATTCTGATATGTTTTGATCAGTGTTAATAATTTCTATTGGTGTAACATACTGATCAGCAAATGTGTCAGGGTTCACAGGCCAAATCCCAGCTGCTGCAAATCCATTGACTGCTTTTTCTGCATTGGTAACCTTTAAATATGCCTTATTGAAAAGAGGCGCAATGTCATGCGGTGTCATCTTTTCTTAGTTATTGATTTTCATGTACAGATCACATTCTTTGTGATATTGGTGCTTAAGTGGAACGGTAGTGAAAGCATCACTACGCCATTTTGACGACAAAAATCGTAGATATCTAGAGATATGTGGCTCACATGATTATCGAGAATCAAGAGCACGACCTCCTCCAAGGTTGGCTTAGTATGTTCAACGAAGTATTTGAGCCAGTTCAAGAACAATTCCTCGACCATCCATCCTGATTTTGAGCATTTGTATATTGAACCTGGACCACCTCTCTCTAATACTGCTGCCATTCGAAATCGCGGGAATGAATAATGAACTGACCTGTGGCGCTCATGCAACAGCAGACTGTGACGTTCTTGCCCCTTTCCCAACTAGTAGCAGCACCAACTTGTTTTTGACCTTTGGGTGCAAGTATTTTGTATGGCATGTGGACCGTTGTAATGCCCGTTTCATTGACATTAAATATTCTATTTGGAGGTATGGCATGTCTTTCAAGTATGTTAATCAAGTTGTTGAAATATAATTCCATTTCAATCTGGTTGAAAGCGGTGATCCTGCTCACACTGGTAGGTTCAGGTACTGGGACGCTGATTTCTGGATTGCGTTTCAGAAAACCATAAAACCAGTCCTTCCCTGCTTCTTCATTCTCTCTGTTAAATGGGTGCTTCATTTTATTTCTCGCGGCATATTGATAAACTCCTCTACGAAAAGCTTGCAGTGTTAGCCCATAAAACATTTTAGATAACTTGAGTAGCTCACCACGGATCTCAGCTTCTTGATCAATTGTAAATACAGGCTTTCCCCCCACCCTGGGCTTATATTCAGTCCCATTTTTACATGATCGTGGAGAGTCATTACTGGTACTCCAAATTTATTTGCTGTCTTACGTAATTTTGAGCCCGCTTTCACTTCTTCTACGCCGAGTCTCATTTTGCGAGGAGACCATGTAAGCTTTTTCCCGTGCGGCATCTGAAATTAAAGACATAATATTTAAAAACAAATAAAGACGTGCGGGTAGAACCGTACTTGCGGGTAATACAAAAAAGTACGGCCCGACCCGAAGCCGCCATTTTGTATGACACGTTTCAACAAACTAAAACTATGTATGATATCAATTAAAAATTACTGCTAATCGAAGCTTTAAACAGTATCCTACGACGTAGTTTTATAAGTTACTTAATAAAAGATAAAATGCAGTACTTACGGCGTATGTTGTTCGCTACACTTATTATAAAAATTGCCGCGAAAGTGTGACACATGATCTCCTCTTAAAACCTGGCGAGTCACAGGTGCGGGCGGGAGTGAGGTGGCAGTGGTTATGTTCGGCGACCGTTAGACCAAACTTCTTTCATCATTATGTCTCTGTCAAATCCAATGTACGGTATCGTCCGCTGTACGGAATGTGCCGCCGCTCCCCTACTTACATTGCTAGGGAAAGCAGTTCGAAGCAATTTCTGCTCAGCACAAAAAGGAAAACTTCATTTCGTGTGAGGTATGGTGCCAAACTCTGGTATTGAGAGGTTCCAAGCAGCTCCGGGCCTCTGACATGGCTTAACGACTGCTGCTCTAAAACAGACAACTGGGACCGTCAACTAAACATGTCATCCAACACACGAAAGCGTCTAGTTGTTAAGGAAAGTAGTTGTAGTGGAAAGCTAAAAAACGAATAATAGTTTAGTATGAAATGAATATGAAATATGTTACATACACAATCATATTCCGACTATTCTTGTTCTGTGGTCGTGTTTGTTTCAAGCACTTTAGGGAAATCTTCAGGGTTTGCTGTTATGATGATAAGTCGTTATGAGATTAGAAACTAAGTTCTCCCATGAGATGTCGCAGTGGAAATAATAAATTGTACTTTTGATAACTTCAATTTTAATGATTTAAATATTACAAAGAATACAACGTAGTAGTATCTACGAACGTGTTAACAGAGCCGTAGGCGGAAGGGAAGAGAGCTACATTTAATCTATATCAGTAAGAGATGAGAAATTAGAGATGTTGAGTGTACAGACTAAAATACTATTTTGACACTCTTCCTTACACTCAACAAGATGTTCAAAAGAAAATCATTACAATTTTATAATAAGCTCTACAAAAACACTACTTGCTCTACCTTCCCGTAATATACTAATGATTCTATATAAACCAATATATTATGAAACTACACTTAAATTTAAATTCCTCAAGAATTTATAATGTCTCATCTCATTACACAATGGTTTCGTAAGAACATCAGCAATCATGTCATCAGTAGGCAAGTATTTAATTTTAAACTTATTTTCACTGACAAGACTTTTGACATAATGGTAACGTAATTCAATGTGCTTTGTTCGCTTATGGCAATATTCCTTTACTTGTAACAACTTCTGTGCACTTTGATTATCGTTGTATACAATGATATCAAAAACTTTGTCTACAATTACTGTCAATTTTTTTTTAACAAAGCAGGCATCCCGTACATCACTTATAGCAATATATTCAGCCTCAGTGCTAGACAATGCAGTGCACCGCTGTTTTCTTGCTTCCCAGTTAATAACACTATTGCCCAATTTTACAACAAAGCCGGTGTATGATTTTCTTCAAGTCAAGTCATTAGCCCATGAAGCATCGGCATAAGCCAACAAATGAAATTTACTACTTTTAGCAAAGTATAAACCATAGTTAATAGTGCCTGCTAAGTAACGTAAAATGCGCTTAGCGGCATTCCAATGGCTTTCATCAAAACAATTATTAAATTGACTGAGCTGACTACATGCAAATGATATGTCAGGGCGAGTGCATACCGACAAGTACATCAAACATCCCAATAACTGTCTATACTTATAAACACTATCATTTACATGTGGCTCTTTAGGTAAATTAAGCTTACAATTAACTGGCATCGGGGTTGATACAGGCTTACAATTCGACATGTTGAATTATTCTAATAATCGTTTGATATAATTTGATTGGTCAAGTATTAAAACATCCTTATTTCTAGTTATAATAATATCTAGACAGCTTTTCAATTCACCTAGATGTTTTATGTTAAACTGACAGTCAAACATTTTAAGTACCTTTTGAATATTATTATTATGGAATACATAAAAATCATCCACATACAAAGCAATTACAACAAATTCAGTGGCATTATTTTTGACATATACACAAGGTTCGTATTTGCTTTGAACATAGCCTTGTTTAGTTAACAACTCATGGACTTTTACGTTCCACATACGACTTGCCTGTTTCAGCCCATAAATACTCTTCTTAAGTAAACATACTTGATTATCATTACCATTTGAAAAACCTGCTGGTTGTTCCATGTATATCGTTTCATTTAATTCACCATACAGAAAAGCTGTAGTGACATCTATATGGTCTATTTTT
This sequence comes from Plagodis pulveraria, assembly GCA_963890685.1. NCBI lineage: Eukaryota > Metazoa > Arthropoda > Insecta > Lepidoptera > Geometridae > Plagodis > Plagodis pulveraria. The sequence goes on from OY982971.1 coordinate 12,153,020, forward strand.
AGATCATAATTATTAGCTAATGCAATTAATATTCTCATAGTGGAATGACGTACCACTGGTGAAAAAGTATCATATAATCAATACCTCTCTTTTGAGTGAAACCACGAGCAACCAGCCTAGCTTTATATTTATCAAACTTCCCTGTTGCATTATATTTCCTTTTAAAAACCCATTTACACTTAATTATATTAACATTATCTGGCCTATCTACTAGTTGCCAAACTTTGTTATGCAACAGAGAGTTGTACTCATCATTAATGGCAGCTAACCATTCATGATGATTAGAAGAATTTATGGCTTCTTCATAAGTAAGAGGTTCGTCTAACAAACCTTCTTGATGAACCAATAATGCAGAAAAATCACAATCATAATCCCCGTACCTTGCGGGTGGAATACCTCGCGTATTACGTGTAGGACGAGAGGCTGCAACAGCATCTGAAATACCAGTATCTTCTGCACCTCCTCCTCCAGATGTGGAGTCCAAACAAATTGGGCTATCCACAGCACCATCACCATCATCACCAGTACAATACTGATCAGACAGAGGTGACAGAAGCTCAGCATCTGAAATCTCCTAGAAATCTAGATTAGGTAAACTGCTAAATATTTCATTACTTGTATTATTAAAATGACTAGAATTTTTATTATTATTTAATTCATCACAATAATTTATACCTTTATTTATATCATCATTTATTTGACTAGAATTGTTACCATTAGAGACATTTCAAACTTCATTAATATAATTAATGTCAAGTAAAATAAAATGCTCTCCTCTTTCCACAGAATTTCTGTCAATTTCAGAGCTAAATTTATTTTCTAAGAACACTAAGTTTCTAGAAAAATGTATGTATTCTAGTTTAGTGGGACAGGTGGGATCAATCAGACGATAACCTTTTGTACAGTCACTATAACCTACAAAAATATAAGGCTTTGCCTTAGCGTCAAGCTTACGCCTTTTTTGTTTAGGCACTAATGCATAAGCAATGCAGCTAAAAACGCGCAAATGACTCAGATCAACTGATGATCCAGTCCACTCACACTCGGGTATTGACCCAGACAGAGCACTGGTAGGAGACCTATTTTTTAATATATTGCTGTCATTACAGCTTCTCCCCAATAACGACTGCTCAGGCCTGCTTCCTGAAGCAAACATCTAGCTTTATCACATATAGATTTGTTGACACGCTCTGCAACCCCATTCTGTTGAGGGCAATAAGGCACAGTAGTCTATGGATGATCCCCCCTCTTTTTGTAAAAAAGAAAGTAAATGTCACTACGCAAAATTTTTATGGAAAAAGCAGTTTGTTTTTCTACCATATTTTTAAAGTTAATAAAATGGTTACTTACCTCTGATTTATTCTTTATAAGGTATCCAAATGATTTCCTTGTGCAATCATCCGTAAAGATCAGCAAGTATCTGGCACCACCCCAGGTACTCACCATGGGACCACAAAAATCTGTATGGACAAGCTGCAGCGGTGTAGTGGAGTGTGTGTCCGACCTGGGATATGGTTTAGCATGCATTTTTCCCGTTAAACATGTCACACATTTTTCAGTATCTTTAAGCTGCTTCTGAAAATTAAAACCAACAAATTTTCCACCACCACAGAGAGTATCCATACCTTGATTACTAAGATGACCCAAGCGTTTGTTCCATGTTGTAACTGACACATGAGTAGCAGTTGAACCATCAACAATGCCGACACTCACTGATTCCTGCCTAGACTGCAGGAGCATGGAATGCCTCTAATACAGACTTGCCAGGTAAAATCTTATATAAACCATCAACCTTTTTGGCAGATACTAGCTGGTCACCATCAAAATGAACATTTTTATAAATTTTGCATAAATCTTTATGAAAAATGACAGTACCTATACCTTTTCAGTAATCCTATTCACTGACAATAAATTAGAGGATAGACCAGGAACAACGATAACATCACTTAAATTAATCTGACATTGAGAGTTCTCAATTAAATTCACCATACCTACACCTTTACATGGCAACTTTTCACCATTGGCAACAGAAACACCATTATTAATAATTATTTTAAAGTCTCTTACTAATAATTCATCTCTGCACATGTGATTAGTACATCCAGAGTCCACAATCCATTCACCAGCAACCAACACAGTAAATGCAGAAGAACTTGCAAGTACAATATAATCTTCCTTTTTATTTTTCATGTCCCGTTTCTTCTTGAAACACTTTTTCATTACATGCCCTTGCTTATTACAATAAGAACAAGTTATAATTTTCTCTTTGTTGGCAAGATAAGCAGAATCTTCAATATTCGTGCTGGACTGAGTACTGCAATTTTTTCTGCGCAGCTCCCCCTGAATCAAACGCGTTCTGACAAGTTCACTAGTTAGCTGATTGGTCAAACATGCAGTTTCCAAACTGGACACTAGCACATCAAATTCTTGAGGCAGCCCATTAAGTAAAATCTCCGCAACCTCACCATCATCGATTATTTTATCGATGTCGGCCAGTTGTTGAACCAAGGTCATGACTCCGGTAACATACTCAGACATGCAGTTATACTGAGAATAATCCGCTCGATGCAACTGTCGTAGTAGAACGACTCTTCTATATAAGCCATTATTTTCAAATATTTGTGCTAACTTACGCCATGCTTCTTTAGCTGTTTTAACGTTGCTTACATACTGGTAACAGGATGGTCGAAGTGATAAACAGATTCTCGCGAGAGCGCGTCGATCACGCACTTGGTCTTCACTCGAACGAGCAACATCCTCGTTGTCAGCGCCATCGATGAGATTCCCATAAACCTTCCAAAATTTGTAGATTCCTTATCACGAACTTCCAAGTCGTGTAGTTGGGACCATCTAGCTTTTCTACTGAATTAATAGGGCTTGGAAAGAGGCCCGCCTGCAGCTCCCGTGTCTATTTTGTTTCAACACGACTATGCACGCGGCACGTCGTAACAACACGCTCGACTGGGACTCAAAACCTATGAGATTAGAAACTAAGTTCTCCCATGAGATGTCGCAGGGGAAATAATAAATTAGAGATGTTGAGTGTAAAATACTATTTTGACAGTCGTCAATTACATAAATAACATGTCAGAGCTTGAACTCGCTTGAGACGGAAAACATGAAATTCATTTATAACCATAACTTGAGGTGGCACTGCAACCTGTATGGACAAGCATAATGCTTACCACCAGAATAGCGACTTGCTCTTCGTGTATTATTAAAAAAAAAATAAGATTAATAAATTTAAAGGTCAAACTGATTTTGATGTATTTGAAATATCTATAGCCAAGAAGGTGTCTGTACTCCAATCACATTTTAATCAAACACACTTCATGAAAATTTGGTCATTCTCTTTCGAGAGCTATGATGCCACACACAAACTTACAGATATGATTGGTTTACCTTATTAAATATCACCGGTTGCATTGAGGGTTTAAAATAGATATTAATTAATTACTAGTGCTTTACGTGGGTACCTAGGTAACTCGTGAACACAGAGCCTTTACCTAAATAACTTGATATGTGAATTTAGGCTGCTTTTAGGAAAGAGATGTATGTACTAAATGAGATGAGCTATATTATAAGTACTACAAGGTCCACGAAAATTTGGTTCGTTGAAGTATTGCTGACGGGGATTACCCCTTTACAAAATAACCTGATCCACAAAACCTCCCAAGAATGTTGTTATTACTTACTTATTATATTTACAAATTAAGAGTTAGAGTTTATTAGAGGTACTCACCTAAACATGTTGGGATATATCTATAGCTCTAAACCCACGACCGGAGATAATCAGCTAATGTTTTCTTGCCCGGTCTGCATACCGGTGGCCGCTCCGTGGTTTTTAGAAGCTTACTAACAAAGCACTTTTGAATGTCCATGCAAATTAAACCCAACCTGACTGAACTTGTGAATATCAACGTTTGAAACACCGTTTTGTTGTGTGCAGGTAGCACTACATTGAAACCTCTTATGAAAACACGATGTTTCACTGAAGGCAAAGCTTAAGTTAAGGAGGATGCTGACGTTTTTGGCGGGTAATTAAATTTATTTACGCTTCCTGTTCTAAATAGCGATTCATTTCGTCAACTATATAATACATAGTTTCATTCGTAAATAAATACAAGAAGTACTAAGAGGTGTTTACATTTTTTTTTTGTTTCCTGGAGGTATGATTTCATTAGTCCGGTCAATTTAGACATTCGAAGTTACATAAAGTCCCAACAAGCTGAATTTCTGTGAAATTGTTCAAAACATAATTATAAACAATGTCTAGAAGTTCCCCATCATTCCCGTGTATGGTTTTTTTTTGTTCAAGGTCAAAGGTCAAAAAAAATAGTTTATCGCGATTTTCAGCAAAACGGTAAGTTTAATCATAAAAGTACATCAGACAAAAATTGTAGATCATAAAATTATCTATAAAAAATGTATCAATACTTTTTTTCTTACGAGCCGCCGTTTCTGAGATATAACGATTCAAAAAGTTATAAAAGTTGTTGTGACTTTATGTAACTTCACTCTCATTTTTTGGTCTAAATTGACCGGACTATCATGTAATATAAACGCTATAGCACTTTCATCGTATTCCATATTTTTTTCTTGCCAAATAAATGGATCTAATTTTTCGCGAATGGCCTTGACCGCGATAACGATGGTTCAGCTCATCATCTTCATCTGGTGTGTTTTCACTGTCTGAATCAGAAGGATATATAATTATGTTCCGTCTTTTCCTGGAATCATCTCTAGAATTATTATCTTCATCGAGTGGATCATCCACGAAACCCTCATTCTCATCACCATCTTCTTCACTATCGTGTGGTATAGTGATGCTCAAAAATCGTTCTGGATCCATTTATCTGTAAATAATTAATTATAAAGCACTTTTCGCAAGCAATTCAAAAGAACTTCCAAAGCATGCAATGCCATATATGGAAATATGCCAAAATCGCTCTCAATGCATACAATGCCATTTATGAAAAAATAATTTTACTTTTTCTGCATACTTTTCCATTGTCATCACCTTCTTTTAGACATAATTATCACTAAACTATTGAGTTTTACTTAGTATTTTTAGTAATCCGTGACATTTAGTTCTTCTTCTTGGCTTACCAAATTAAAAAAATAGATCTTAAAACACACAAAAAAGTTTTATCATAACGATTCCGTCACACCATCAACAGTTAATGTAGTTAAGTTTTTAACGCGGTAAGCTGGATGGCAGCATTAAAGTAGGGAAGACGCCAGAAGTGACCTGGTATATGATATAGGTTTAAAACAGTTTTAATTCTAAATTATGTAGTGGTATATGGGTAAGGGGTTAATATGTTTATTGCATTTTTTGTTAAATCGTTTATCTATTGTACTCGATCGCGTTAAACGCGAGACTTAGAAGAACCTAGAATTTCTTGTAAGAGACATTTCATACAAAATTCTACAATGTTTTTTTCTATTCCTTGCTTCCAAAATTTGTCATCTCTGGAAATGCGTTTGACAATCAGTGGATGATTTTTCACCTGACCATATGCCAAAGATGCACAGATTCTATTGTAACGTGATATTGTACCGGCACCTGGTAATACCAGTTACTTTTTTTGTTTATTACTCTCGTATTATTTGTAACAAACTTAAGGAGTAATTTTATTCGCTTTGATAGCGGAATCTATTCCAGTTTTAAATGCCGTATATTGGACACTTCTCTTCAAAGATCGCGTCATTTCCAATAAGAGCGTCGGGCGTAGCACCAGTAAACGGGTAGGGTGTTTTCTTGAAGTTGCAATTGCTGCAGAGCTTGTTTTTCGTGTTCGAGTCCCTGAGCTACTTAGTTATATGTTGTATATTTTCACTATAAATGGATTTTTTACCGTGTTTGCACTACTTTGCTCAGTTTCCTTTTGCAAACGGCCAAAATTTGAGGCGGCTATAAATTTTTTCTAAGTTCCATGCACTGACTGGAATCTGGAATTTTGAAGATCAGTGCTTCTTCCTATGTACGCTTTATTATTTGCCATGATTTTCAAATGTCGCAGAAATAATTTTTTCGCTATTTCCAACTGCTTTGGGCTTATTTCTGGAGCCGAATTTGTAGGCCCATAGTAATGTTGCGCTGAGCTTCTTGAATTTTTTCTATCCTTTTTTGCGGGATGCATTCTGTTGTCTTTTTGTGATCTTTTCTTTCGAACCTTTCCTCTAGGACTCTTCCCCACAATATACTTCTGTACGCGATGAAATCGCAGATTCACGATTAAAGGCAACAACAGTGGCAGAACATATACCATGAAATCCTTGTCTCTGTCAAAAATTTACTCGCTTATCTCCAATGAATATAGCAATCACACTATTAAAGCGTTCCACCACATGCGTGTCTACAGTTTCTATGAGATTTCGTACTTTACTTGCTGCAGTGGCGACTATCACACTGACCCGAAATACGAATGTGTAATTTTCAATTTCCTTCATTGTATTGTTGGTGAGGTTTTATCTTTGGAGCAGTTGTAGTCCTCACAAAGTCTGTGGTCCCCATTGGCATGTGGCACCGAGTTGGTGATATCTTTATGCAGCAAATTTATTGATGTGCTCTTGGCATTTCCCGAATGCTTGTGAATTTCACTATCATTTTTCGCATCCTCGTTACTTTTCCATTAGTAAGAGTTTTTCTATATTTCACGGGGTATTTCGTCTCCTTTAGTATTCTGCGAGCTATTGCTCGCAATTTGCTGCAAAAATTACGCAATATATGGTAACGAAATTATTTTTTTTCAACTGTATGAGATGAGATGGTCATACGGTTTTGCTTCCAATATTTTATTGTAGGTCGAGTCCCCGTCTCCAATCATTCTTGCGTATATTATACCGTACATCTGAACTGACGATTGAATCCTTCGCAAATAATGTCAGCTTCCATGGCAATAGAGGGTACCTCATAATTTTTAAAACAAGTATGATCATTTGGAGTGATACTTTGTTTCAGGGCTTTTGTAATCCCATGTACAGGGTCTCTACAAATCGTTTTTCTATGATTACTGCTGTCACCGACATTGATATATAGTAATTTCCATATGACTTGCGCTAGTAGGTACCTTTTCATACTATTTTAACACCCCCACTTATCAAAATAGACTAAGTACCATACATCAAAATTATAACAATGTATAAAATTTACTTTACAATTTAACAATACCTAAATTTTTCATAATCTTATAGTGTTTAATAACATCGAGACCGTTAGTCAACAAATCAGATGGCACTTCATTTGTGGATAAATAATGAATCTCTATCTTTCCACTTTTGATTGTCTCTCGTACAAAGTGATGTTTAACATCAATATGCATGTCCGTATGGATTGAGGAGCCACTCCAGATTTTAAAATCAAACTCACACCCTTATTTTGTAGCAAAGGTAAAAATTTTGTAGGACAAATTCTACAATTTGTAGTATAATGGATCAAAAGTTATTTCAATTTAAAAGTGGCTCCTCAATCTAAACATCTGAAGTGAAGTGAGTAATGGACCAATATATCTGAAAATTTGGTATCATTTAGTAGTAATTGTGTATGGTAACTACTAAAAGTCCGAGTTTCGTACTGATGAGATTAAAAAAGATATGATACATTTATTGTGGCTCCTCAATCTATATATAAGAGGGTGAATTTCCAGTCCTGTGATCGGTCCATTAATAAGTTTGACTTTATTATAGTTTAGTAGGGAGAGTATTAAAATTTGTAATATAGAAATAAAGTAGTAAAACTGAGTAGATTTAGTACAACAACGCATATAATTTGGCTCCTCAATCCTGACATTCTGCATACAAACAATCTATTGGACTTGCCTGAAATCACAACAAAATCAAAATCCAATGACACTAATATTTAGTAGTAATGACTACTAAATTATAAAGTACAATTCATCGCTCCATATATTCGGCATCTATGAAAAAAAGTAAATTTTCAATATTCCTTAAGGATTATCTAACTAGAGTGACCATATTATTTGAATGTAACCAGGATGTGTATTGAGTAGTATAGAAAAATAAAATTAATTGAAACGTTGACCATAGATACACAGATTTATCTTAAGAAGGTTTTAAGTTATTAATGAAGCGCTCGTAGCGAAGTTTACTTAGCTGTTCTCAACCGATCAGCAAAGTTAAGCAACGTCGCCCGCGGTCATGAGTTGGATGGGTGACCGCTAGTGACATTACTACTGAGCGTTTCCGTGCTTCGGAGGGCACGTTAAGCCGTCGGTCCCGGTTGTTGTCTTATGATGGCAGTCGTTATAGCATGGTGGTAGGGCATTTTGCGAATGCCCGGCTAGCTACCACCCTCAAGTAGAAAATCTGTCGCCAAGCACCTAACGGTGTGTTCCGGCAGCTGTCCTTGAGAGCCAGTACTTCTAGGTTAGCCTGAACAACATCTTCGACCACATCATCACTTTCCATCAGGTGAGATAGTGGACAAAATAGAACCTTTGTTGCAAATCGACCAGCCACAATTATGTTTATTTTTTGGAAGTGGGTAAATTATATAAGGTAGGGTTAGAGGACACTAATGCAATTTTTTTTTAAATAATGTGGTATCCCAAAGTGTTATTGTTCCAACATATCTGGAGGTAACGATCGCCATACAAGAACAATGTAAATAATTAAAAATTAAGTAAATACGTGTGTGTACCTACGTATTCTATTATATTCAAACCACTATAGTTCCTAGGTACATATAACCAGTAGAAAGCAATACTAAAATATGTATGAAAACCCCACTTTTATTGAATATTTAAGATGCTTAATCGCATCACATCCCAAAGAAAAGCCGTTTTATCAATGTAAGTCATGGGCAACTCGTACCGTGGTGGTCGGTCTCCAAAGTCACCAAGTATGGAGTGCCATCCCGTTGATCCCATCAGCAGCACCTTTTGAAACGAATAAAAATTTGAAGTAGGTAGATAATTGTTCCAATACATGTTATCTCATTTTATGTACCGAGATATTTATTAAATATCGTGCTAAAAATATAGTAAGTATATGTATATATAAGGGATTAATAGCATCTGCTAGCTGCGTCCTGCGGTTACACCCGCCTCGTGATAGATGATGATAATAAAAAGTATCCAGCGCCTCATCACTAACGCCCAAAATTAATATCGTATCTGTAATCCAAGATTGAAAACGATCCGAGATCAGACCATATCCACAGATCGATCTGTTATCTGCATGCCAATAACAAAACCAATCTTTTTTGTGCCGAGATCGGCGGCAATCCAACCTGCTATCTCTTCCCTCTCAACCATTCCGTTCTATGCATAGAGAATAAAGCTACAGTTTGATTTATGATACTTTTAGGTAATATTCAATCACTTTTGTTGAAATAATCAGCAGTACATTATAACTTTAGTGTATTTTTATAAAATATTGCACTAATATCTTATTATATTTACACAAAAGTGAAAAATATATTCACGATGCTACACTCAAGATACTCATAGTAAAATGGAAATGATAGTCAGAGTAGAATGGAACGTAATGCAAAAATGTGTCAGTCTCCCGGTCACCCGTCCGTTATTGCCATTCATACCCAGTGTTGCCAGACATGGAATAATTATCCTAGATCCACGATATATTTGAGAGTGTCATGCAATAAAAAATAATAATGACGTATCGCACGATATTTCATCAAATTTCTACGATATTTTTTTCATTTACACAATAATTTTACAACGAATTCTGATTCGAGTAATTTTTATATTACTCGGATCAGAACCAAATATAATTTTTATTTTATCTATGGCAATCCAAACGAATTCAAAATTAAATAGGTATTTTCTAAAATAAATTCCATAAAAACAAAAAGCCGAAACTGTCATAAAACAACTACTGTTATATAATTGCATAGCTGATCAGGCTGCATGAAGATGTGGCAATAGAAGCGAAAAACCTGATGTATTGATTTTATACCGAGCAATGATTAAGTGTACTAAAAACGCGGGACTGTACGGTCCTGAGAAAACCAGAGCCCGTCAAAGCCTACCACATGTAGGCTTTGACGGGCTCTGGTCTTCTGACACTAAGAACTGAAACGAACGTTGAGTAATTTATAAAGTTTAGAACTTGCGATAAAAACACGATAATTTTGCAGTAACTCTCTGATAATTTTTAACTCACCGATCTGGCAACACTATACCATCTGGGCCACTGAGCAAGTAATATTTCTGGACATCTGCCTGCCATCTTTGATCTAGCCGAATAAATTGAATAAAATAAAAATAAACATTAGTTGTATTTTTGGATTAGGAACTAAACCATGAAATTTCTGGGATTGCAAATTTGGATTGCCGACACCGATCCAAAATCCATAGATAGATTATTGACACGCACAAAGTGACATTTACATACAGAGGTCAATCTTTTTTCTGTAAACTGACCTCCCAGCGATAGATTGCTTCCACAGATAGAAATTTCAATCTCTGGATAGCTTATTGGCACGGTAAAACCTTAAAATGGATTGCTTATTCTATCTTAGATAGCTAAAAACAGATTGAGATCGATTATTAATTTCGGGCGTTACTTTATAACAAATTTCTTTAAAATTGGTCCAACGTTTGAGCGTGAAGAAGTAACGAACATATAAACACACTTACAAACGTTCGTCTTTATAATATTAGTTCCATAAAAATCACTTGGTTACTAGCAAATATACATTAGAAATAAACTATGTTTTATCGTATTTTTTGTTCACTATTTTTGCGATAAGGGCTTAGGCTACGAAAGATCTATCTTTGATATACTCGTGTATATCAAAGACAGATCTTTCGTAGTACAATTTAAGATAAACATTTCCGTTATACATTTTTTACGTGTGATATCTAATTATGATTTTTACAACGCACGCCGAAATGGGTCGCATATGGCTGACTTATTTTGCTACTTACTTGACAATTATCGTTTGGACAATTCACAAAATATCTTTATAAATTATAGCCTATGCGTTTTTCTGATGTGTGAACTATATTATTGTTTTTAAAATTCATTCAGTAGTTTTGGCGTGAAAGAGTAACAAACAAACATCTATACATCCACACATTCATAATGTGCTGTGATAACTGCTGTCTTGTAATAGTTAAAGCAACGTGGGAAATAGTATTTGAATACAATGTTAGGTATGCGTATACTCACCCGTAATTAATGCATTTTCAATCGTTTTCATTGTTCTAATAACACAATCTTTACCTTCAAATCGTTGGTTCAAAGGTAAAACTCATTTAGTGGCATAATTGACTAATGGAGATAATTAAGCTTTTGCGTTTTTTTTGTGTGAAAAATCAATAGAATGATAACAGGTACTGAAACTCTCTGTGAACATGTAAAACTATGTATTTTATAATAGTATTTTTATATTTTTGTCTAAAATCTATTATTTTGTATGTAAATAAGAAAAATGTACTTAATGATTTTTTCCTATTTCTTTTTAGGTAAAATAGTGTATATAATGAAAAACTTGGTTTTAAATCTTATAAAAGTATAATCGAATTAGTAATTAGAAGTTAATCTTCATCTCCACTTTCATTCTCGTCGGGTTCTGGCAACCGCTCCGGACCATTAAGATTTATGGCTGGTAAATTCTTGTACCACGGATGAAGTTCCTCTGGTATGTGGCCAGCATTTACAAGTTTAACTAAGTCTGCTTTCTTTTTCGTAGATATTGGCAGTAGGTCAGAATATGCAGGGTTTAAAACTAGAGTTGCAGCTGTTCTTCTGCGACCTCTACCAACTACGTTTACCTTCTTGTATTATGAAGAATGATCATACCGACAGAACAGTATCTCTGGTGACCCTTTTTCGACTTTTATAGATTTAGTCTTCAACCATGAGATTGTATTTCCATCTTCGTCTTTATTTCTATTCTTTATCGAAGCTGACGCCAAAGACTGTAAATCAAAGAAATCCGTATACTTTAAGTGGTGCACTATGTACTCACCATTGGTTTTGTTTTTTCCTCTTTGGGATCTTGCAGAACGAAAAATGTTAATCCAATCTGCCATGGTAAATGCACTTTTATGTTTCTTTGCGGACTCTATGGCGGAGTGCATTGAATCACACTCCATTTGTGAGTGCCCAGATTCCAGGAACTTTAGTTCAATTTGGTTCAAATGCTCAATTTTTTTTACTGCATACAACAACACGGCCGCCACTTGCTGGTTACGGTTTTGCCCACCACAAGTATTACAAATCAAGGAAACACTTGTTACTGTAACAGGCAGCGACTGCAAAAACATTAACAATATGGAACCAATTTCGTTGCTTCCCCTCTTTCCATTTATCTCATTCCAAGTATAACAATGAGCTTCTCCAGTAGACAAATAAATTGTCAAATTATATACGCAGATTTTCCTTGAATAGTAAAATAGAGAAACATCAGAGTATGGCAATTGTAAAACACTTTGCAAATCAAATGTGGCTGTTACAAATGTTGGATCTTCGCTGGCTTTTAACTTGTCTTTGGCTTTTGCTTTTTAAGAAAAACAGAATGCCAGGAATTCTGTTTTTCTTATAAGATGTAAAGAATAATCAGTTTCCATGTCACTCTTTAGTTCAGAACTGGCTTCTTTGTACTTGGAACAAGTAGCACACAAATCCTTCTTTGGTTTGAAGAAGGAGATATTATAATTGTTACAAAATATGCGCCTGTATGTACATTGCTTTACAGGTGTTGCATTCCTTTCCAAACAAAATGATTGATATAGCTCATACATTTTAAGAATAGACAGGCCACTTTCAAGGTACAATTTTTGACTTTGTTTTCTAACATAGTGACTTTCCATTACAGGAAAGCTTTCAATGTGGTCCTTCACTAAGGAAACATCTACTTCACTGGTCTTGTTTCCTGGTATTTTTCTTCCTCTCTTGTCTGATCCAGAGAAACATCCTGTTGAACCTGCGCCCTTTATGGCCGTATTTATAGGCCCATTTGAAATATTTAGAGTCTTTTCAAAGAAATTAGCACACACTCTGTGCTTACCACCAGCATTTTCTAAATAATACATTTTAGATAAAGTACGATTCTCACTTGATCTTTCTTTTCGTCTACGTTTAGGTGCCACCACAATCACATACTTTAATATAAAATCTTTCTGTCTATTGTAATCTGCGAATCCCCAATAAGTTTTACATAATGCTGTTCTATCTTCTTCTGTGAAAAATTGAGTACACTGAAATCTACATTTTGTGCAATCAACTGGTTTTGAGCTTTTAGCTTCACATTCCTTTTTCTTGTTTTTATATGGTAGACATTCTGCTCGCTGTTTTTTTGTCATATTGGCTTTCCAATTTGCGGTATTTCTTTGTCTACATCTTGTTAAATTGCTAACATTACCCTCTTCTATCTCATAATCAGAAATGTCAGATATTTTATCTTCACTTTCTTGAGGTGGCTGGTAACAAGGATCGTCATCAGATGCTGCACTGAAGTCATCCATCTCATCATCTGTTTCTAAAGGATAATCCACAAGCTTTGTTCTGTTATTTGAAATAATTCTCTGAAAAAAAAAGTTATTGTTGATAGTTTGCTCTAAGCCCGATATATTGCAACTAGAAAGTAGAAAAGTGTAACAGGAAAATATAACAATATAACTTTAAATACTCACATTTTCAGTATAACTACTTCCTGAAATAATTGGGGCTTCAACTTCAGACTCCATCGGGACAATTCCTGTGTTGGAAACATTATCATTGTCATACTCCATAACACTGTTTGTAACAACCTGTTGAAATACGAATCAATGTTACAAAAATAAAAAGCTAAAAGGTAAGACTACTGGGTAAAGTCAGAGGGACCGGCTACAAAACTGTCCGATCAGCAAAAAATAATTGATTAATTTATGAATGCGATGGGTAGGTACTTACATCTTCATTATTAATTCCTTCTGGATCAAAAGATTGACTGACTGACGTTATGATAATATCCCCTGGTTGTACATTTTCCTTGTTGCACTTTTGAACATTTTCAATTTGTTCCTGTATTAAAATAGCACATTTATTTATAGGTAATGAAACCTTTTTTCCCATGTTCATAATATGCAGTAGGTAAGTATTAAGTAATACATAGTCACTCAGATTTACCTCTATAGTTCATCCTGATTTATTTAGAATTTCGACTTCAACATCTCTTTGACCATCCAATTCAACATGCTCGGTATAAGTTTCAAATAAGTCACGCTGCGCTTCCAGTATAGAGTGGTAGTTCTGTAATGTTTTAATCAATATTAGCTAGAGATTAATTACATTAAAATGGGAAACCAAGTTAAACTTATTATTATTAAAAAAACCAACATCTAAAAAAACTTACAAGTTCTTGCTGCGCCATGGAGTCCGACAATGCGAGAGCAACTAGTTCTTTACCTCTCTTGTTTCGGTAATCACTCATTATGACAATTAAAACCAATTTTCATGTGAAAAATAATGTAAAATCGAAAGAAACTGCAATATTGTGTCTGCCGCCAACATTAAATTATAACCTCCAAACCAAATGTCAATTCACAAGTGACAAATGTCACTAACTGATAATCGATTATAGCGCTATCAAACTGCTCACGCTCACAAGTCATTCCGAATGGGAAATCGCGTCCATCAGCACTTATAGTCAAAATCCATTCGGAACGTTTTCTAGCGCGACCGCGGGCGCGCATCATTCTATAATTTAGAAAAGATTTGATTTTGTTCTTTTTTAAAAAACAAATCAAATCTTAACAAAATTTTTACCTTTGCTACAAAATAAGGGTGTGAGTTTCATTTTAAAATCTGGAGTGGCTCCTCAATCCATACGGACATCAATATGCTTAGATCGGTTGTGGCATTGATGATTCGTGACCATCTTCATGGCACTTTGATTGTCACAGTTCAAATCAATTGTTGCTAAAGACCCATTTAACTCATACAATAGTTCTCTTACATATATAGCTTCTCTACTAGCTTCAGAGTGTGCAACATATTCAGCCTCAGTACTTGAGAGGGCTGTGTTTCTCTGTTTCCTGCTCTGCCACGAGATAGCTGAGCCTGACATTTTACACTTAGTGCAAACAATAATCTAAATGTTGAGTGTCGCACAACTGGTGAAATGGTTTCATCATAGTCTAGTCCATGTTTTTGGGTAAAACCTTTAGCAACTACTGCACTTCACCATCACTATTAATTTTCTTTTTAAAAACCCACCGACACTTCATTATTGAAGATCCTTTTGGGGCATTGACCAGCTCGAACACTTCATTTTTCCTGAATGATTCTAGCTCCTCATCCATCGCCTTCCTCAATTGCTTGCTTTCGGGACTGCTCAAAGCCTCTGACACATTCAGTTCAGTATCTGTAGTAGCCAACAAGCCTGTCATATGGAACCTGTCAGACTGCCGCCGCTCTCTCTTTGGTCTTTCTGTGATCTCTGGCTCTGATTCTAGCAAGTCGATTGAGGTGCTGTCTAGTGATGGGCTCTCAGGAACATAGGTCTCATCTGCTTCAGGTCCGCAGTAGCCCTAGTCTGCGACACAGCCCACGATCTTCAAACGCCTTTTGTAGGCTATTCCACGCTTCGTGTGCCGTATCAGCGATTCGAATATGGGAAAACGCCGATGACTGCACTGACAAAGCAATCCTCGCAAGTGTCTTGCTATCCTTTATAACGTCATCCGTTTTTTGCAACGGGTTTTTCTACCGTAGCCCATAGGTCTTCATGAATTAACAGCATCCGCATTGAGAATTTCCAACAGTGATAGTTTTCTATTCCCTTCAGCTTATCGATTATGAATGGTGAAGACGATGTCGAGGCGATTCCCATCGTCTGGCTGTGTCCGACGAGGCGTTGTCGTGGTGAACGAGGATCCTACTGCAGGAACAATATCTTCGTTATTTACATAGGACTTGTCTTCAACTACAGGCCACTTAAATTTACCGAGTTCGTCATACTTCAAGAATGTCACTCCAAATCCGACGCATTCATTTGCAATTTTAACAATAATTTTCTACAAAATATTTTCATTTTGATCGAAATCTGATAACCGCAAAGTCGTTTATCTCTACAGAACTCTCATTTTCAGAAGGAATATTTATCGGATCTTCATGATCTGATAATGGATTTTGAGTAACTATGTGTTAGACCGACTTCACAAAAGGAGGAGGTACTCAATTCGTCTGTATTTTTTTTTAGGTTTGTTACCTCAGACCATTTGACTAGGTGAACCCATATTGATATTTTTTTTATTTAAAAGCTGATGCTTGCCGTGTGGTTCCATTTAAATTTCATCAAAATCGGTCATGTCGTTTTTGAGTTACACTCCAATAACCGAAAAATATTTTCTTATCTTGACGATATTGTCCTTGACAGTGAATGACAATTGATCCCATAAGTAGCAAGGGTCACTAAAAATGTTAAGAGTAAAAAAAATTTTTTATCAAAAAATGGAACAGCTGGAGTGTTGAAACACTCAAATGTGTGAAATAACTTGTTGAAGTCGATTTTTTGCTAAACATTTTTTTTTCACTCTATTGAGGTTTTTTACTTTTTGCCGTTTTCTTTTGAAGGTTTTCTTCTTTTTTTCTATCCTCTTTCTAATGTCATCGTTTTTCTTTTGCTCTTTGTCTTCTTTTTCAATATGATAATAAACAAAACATTTAATGAAGCACTTAAACATTTTCGAAGTGATGATAATTATTTCTGGATTGATTATTAAACATATTATCATTTCATAATATACATTGTGACTGCCACCCTGTCAAATCATTCAATAAATTACACATAAACAGGATGTCTTTACAACAATCATTGATGGCTAAATACTGAAGCGCTGTTTTCTGCATTCCCAATTGATGGGTATTGCTGCCTAGTTTAATTACAAATACATTAAAAGAATTTCTGACATAAGGGCGGGCCATTTCCTCAGTCGGCATCTGCAAAAGCTTCTAAATATTTATAATTTTCTGACTTTCTAAATATAAACCATAGTCTATTGTTTTCTTTAAGTACCTTAATACTCTTTTGGCAGACCGCTTATTAGTTTCTGCTACCGCCTGGTCATCGATGGACTTTCCAATAGGACATAATTTCTCCACAGTATGAGTACTGTGGAGAAATTATTCTTTTAAGTTTTGGTAGTTACCGAAATCAGCACGATGCAACTGCCGCAGTAATACAATACAACACGTTTGTATAAAGATATATCCTCGTAAGCATTCTTCAACTTAGACCAAGCTTCTTTAGTTGTTTTGGCTGACCTTATGTGTTGTATACAACCTGATTTCACAGCCAAGCTAATGCGAGCTAAGGCCCCTCTGATCTTTCCCGCTGTCGACTGGTTTATTTGACACAATAGTCTCCCAGAAATTCTCTAAAATTAGATCCATACGCACTTGAAATTTCCACACATGGTACTTGCGCACGCCATCCAGTTTTTCAACATTGAACGCGGCAGGAGGCCCACGTTGCCCGTTCCCATTCGTGTCACGTGCCATTGCTGTCTCTGAATATCCTTAAAGAATCGATTCGGTTATGAACTGGTCATTGCTGGGCCCATAACCTGAAAGTGTGAGCTCGGCGACATTGGGGAGTAGAACGAGTCCATACTCTTGATAATGAAATAACACAGCAAATTGAAAACAAATACATGTCGATATAAATGCGTGTTTTTTTTTTATTTCCCAATAAAAAAACATTATTTTCATAGTTGATCGTATATCAACCTACCAGCCTAAGTAAATAGTCGTCAGCTATTTGGGTAGATGTCGCCAACGTCAAAAATACGTGCATTAAAACGGATGGAAAATTTTCGACTGTCCAGCGCCGGCTTCCATAGCATAATTGGTAATGCACCAGGACGGTATTCTGGGGGTTGCGGGTTCAAGTCCCGCTGGATCTTTTTCTATGCGTAATAATTTCAATGTAATTCACACATGCTAAGGAAATAAAATACAAAAATACAGGAAAAATACAGGAATATCCCGCCCGTAATTATCCTTTTTTTGTAAGCTCATTCGCTATACAGGCGTTAATTCAAATAATAATGTTAGAAAAAATATATTTTGCGTCCGCGACTGGTTATTCGGTTAGAGTTGGTTGCAAATATTCCGTATGCCTTAGAAAGGGCTAATTCCTATTACTACAATGACATTTTTAAGTAATGTATAGTGTGTGTGTTTTAATATAGCGATACATTTTAGACCAACAGCTACTAAACCATGCCATAAAGAAGTACAAACCGAGCACAGCGCTCGGTAGAAGTGAATTCAATAATAACCCACGCTCATTTACACTTCTTCCTTTTACACTCATACTTACCTTTGCGAGTAAGAAAGGGAGATATAGAAGGATGGTTATTTTTTGCATGACTTCTATCGCGCGCTGTACACCGCGACCGTCATAAATAACTGCTTTATTGCGTTTTGAATGTTTAACTACACCATTGTCATTACCTCACTTCAGTGTATATTAAAGTTTGATAATAATCAACGAATTGTTTTATAAATTAGATAAAACTGAATTACATTGTAAATAGAACTATTTTCGTATGAAATAAAACATTTTAATTATATTATGTTGTTTTTATTACATGAAAACTTTTAATTTAGTCTTTTCTCATATAGATTTTTAGTGGAAGGTCGAAAAGTGTGGGCTTCTTCTGCCTTTAGGAGACGAGGGTCTGCTACTTTCAAAGAAGCTTTTAGTCGTTGGACTTGGTTTTTCTCTTGAACTGTAAATAATGTATAGCTTATAAGGGTTTTATTCATAATATCTTCATAACTTAATGATAGGTTTATGAAACGTCATTAGCACTGTACTGTATCAGCCGGATAGCCCCCTGCTGAACACAGCTTCCTTCAATGTGGGGGGGGGGGTCTGCCATAATACCCACGCTTAGCAGGCGGCTAGCTGGTGTGGTTACCCTAAATCGCCTCTTACGACACCCACGGGTAGAGATGGAGGGGGGGGGGGTGACATTCTAGCCCGGCACTCCACGTCATTAATACTGCGCAAAGAAAACTCTTTTGTGCAATACTACATTAGTAAAGTTTGGTTTTGCTATGGTTTGACGATTCGACTGACGTTTGATGAACGTATCATAAAGATGCAAAACGATTATAAGTAAGGGTGTAATTTTTAAAACTAACGGTCATTATAAATACAGGGTTATTGGTAAACTGCTAACAACCTCTTAGGGTAGACTTCTGCTAGTCCTAACTAACATTTTGGTGTTTATTTATGTGTATTTGACGGAATAAGCATGAGGACCACCTGATGTTAAAAGTCTCTTGTGCCTGTAATTTAATATTTTATATTACTTGCTGGATTTAAATATTTAAAACTCTATTCAAAGTGAGCGCAGCGTGGTCCAGTGTCGCCGCGGCGGGCGTCCCTTTGAATCGAGTTTTGAATATTTACATCGAGCTAAGTAATAAAAAATATGAAATAATAAATTAGAGGCACAAGAGACTTTTAACATCCAGTGGTCCTGCTTAATCCGTCAAATACAAATACACAAACGAAATAAAAAAGAAAAAAACTATCTCATAATGTTTGTTAGCACTAGCAGAAGTCAACCCTAAGAGGTTGATAGCAATTTACCAATAACCCTGTATACATCGGAGTTAATATAGAACTCCATTCGCCCGAAACATGATTTTCAAACACTTCCATACTGTAAGAGATTTTCATTAAGTCTGGACTATGGAATTGCCCTGGTAGACGGCAATAGGCTCGTCCATTATTGCATCAGGCCTCATAACTTTTTTTTTTGTGACGGAACAAGCCCGAGGCCCACCTGATGTTAAGTGGACTAACCTCTGCCTATAACAGACACATTTCGTCAACGACGAATTGCACTGTGCCCGTCACACTGAGACGTCCAGTTGTTAGAACTCATTAGCCTGTAATTTTTCTGGCTCTCAAGGACTGCTGCCGCAACACACTGTTAGGTGCTTGGCGACAGATTTTCTACTTGAGGGTGGTCGCTAGCCAGGCGGGCATTCACAAAATCCCCTTCCACCATGCGGTGAAGCTCAAGCCCGCGGCGGGATTCGAACCATGGACCTGCTGCACGGCAGTCCATAGCTAACGCCACTGAGCCATCACTGCTTCAATAACTATCTACCCCTTCCCACGATATATACCTACTAGTGCCATGATTATTATGTACAGACCTATTCAATCAGGAAGGCGCGCGCGCCCACAGTTTTTTAATGATTCACATTGGTATGCCTGTAGACGACTTCGATGTGTGGGTGTAAAAGCTAATGGTACATATTAAAAAAATATGATCGCTTGGGTAGGCAGTATTAGTTGTAATTTATAAAAATATGGAGGGGCGCGCCTTCGTGTGTGAAAAGAAAAGATGTTTAGCCAGTACTTAATTGTTACATACTTGAAATCATGGCTGATCCCTTCGCGCGGTCCTGTATTAGTTCGAGAATTAAGCGTCTTGATACTTGGCTTCTCTTTGGAATTGCTAAAACAAATGAGACATACATAAGTAACTACTTATGGCTTAGTATCTTACTACCTAGTAGCTTACGAGTACGAGTGTAGTTTTTTTTATGTTGGTTTGACGGAACAAGCTCGAGGCCCACCTGATGTTAAGCGGACTAACCTCTGCCTATAACAGATGCATTTCATTACAAGTAACGAATTGCACTCGCCCGTCACCTTGAGACTGTTGTTAAGTCTCATGTGCCTGTAATTTCACTGGCTCTCAAGGACTGCTGCCGGAACACACGCTAGATGCTTGGCGACAGATATTCTACTTGAGGGTGGTAGCTAACCAGGCGGGCAATCGCAAAATGCTCTTCCAACATGCGTTGAAGCTCAAGCCAGCGGTGGGGATCGAACCAAGGACCTGCGGCATGGCAGTCCATAGCTATTACCGCTCGGCCATCATTGCTTCAAAACGTGACTATTTAAATATGTGTGCGTACAGCGATTTTACTGTGAAGTACACATAGGACACATTCGCGTAGATCGCACTCACACCACCATGACTGAAAAACCAATGATATTGGCGAGGTTGCGTGTATTGCGTATATACACAATTAGGGCGTTCGGATAGCCTATCGGTGCCAAAAATAACACTCACAAACGCTAAAAATGATCACACGGGCCGTTCGTTTTGGGACTTCGTGAGCAAAAATATCGTTTTCGCTCACCGTTCGGATAGCTTTGAAAACGCTACAAATGACAGAGAAAAGTGATATTTTTGACCCATGTCTTACCGTGGGATCGTTGTGATCGTTTTTTGACAACTGCTGGTTTGACAGTTGTATTTGGCGCGATTGAAGAGTTTCACAAGTTTTTTATATAGGTAACTAGCAGAAGCCATTAACAAAGAAATAATAATAATATAGGTACCTACTTTTTTGTTAATTTTAGGGATTGATTCCATATTTCGTACTGTGCAAAATGGTTTAAATATTGTCGGTTGTCAAAGTATGTTATATGCCGTTCGGATAGCATGCAGTAATTGGTGGTCAAAAATAGCAAAAGCTTCTATCCGAACGCTAATACACAAATGCCACTTTCGAAACTGCTACAAACGCAATCGAGCCAAAACGAACGCACTCTATTTTACATCTAGGGTTAGAGTATATTAGATAGATATGAATTGGAAATTGTAAGGGCGGAAAGTGTGCCTTCGTTTTCGGGCTACAATAATGTCCAGTGGCTTTGTTGCTAACCACCATTGTCAGAATAACAATTCAATCAGAAATTGTTACTAACAAGATTACATTTTTTTTTATAAATTACAGGCTAACCTTTGACCACTATCTCACCTGATGGTAAGTGATGATGTGGTCGAAGATCTTGTTCAGACTAGCCTAAAATTACTGGCCTTAAAAATATAAATATTTTATCTCAAAAATAAGCTGCCAGAACACACCGTTAGATGATTGCCGACAGATTTTCTACTTGAGGGTGGTAGCTAGCCAGGCGGGCAATCGCAAAATGCCCTACCGTGTCACTAGCGGTCACCCATCCAACTCCTGACCGCGGGGGCGTTGCTTAACTTAGGTGATCGGTTAAGAACAGTAAAGCAAACTTCGCTACGAGCGCTTCAAAACATGATCGCCTTACAGAGCTCGTTCTTTGGCACCTCTATCTATCACGATGACGCAAAGTATTTATTTTTCGTTTGGACCATAGGATATTTTTGAGGTAAAATATATACATTTTTAGAGCCAGTAATTATAGGTAAGCCTGAATAACATCTCTTTGACCGTATCATCACTTACCATTAGATGAGATAGTGGTATCAACTATAAAAAATAACTAAGGGCCTGTTTCAGAATGTTCGAGTAAGTTCCGGTTATACTACCCAGAATATAAAATAACTGAATGATAAAAATGACAGTTAACATACAGCGCGTTTCAAGCTTTAACCCATGGATAGGCTGAATCGATGACTGTGAAACGCAAAGATTTTATTTATTAAATATGTTCTGGGTAGTATAACCGGAATTTACTCGAACATTCTGAAACAGGCCCTTAGTCTGATTATTGAAGCCTTAAATAGGCACCAAATTTTGTATGGATGGGACCTGATGGCTAGCTGTTGTACTGAGTTCATTAAACAAATTCAACGAAGTCTCACCCAAGTAAGTAGTATTTTCTTTATTGATAGGTAAGCCTTTGAACACAATCTCACCTGATGGTAAGTGATGATCTGATCGAAGGTGTTAACAGGCCTAACCTAGAATTACTCGTTCCAATTATATAACAATGAACAATTATATAAAATAAAAGAAAATCTTTAAAGCACGAGCTGGATTGGAACCCGCGTCCATCCGTTCCTGGGGCTCTGGAATGTTCACTTAACAGACGTTAATGGGAATATTACACTGTAAGTAAATTACCTCTTTCGAGCCGTTAAAGCCTCCCGAGCACAGAAGGCTCAAAGGGAGGTCTGAATAAGTTGGTTTCCAGAAAAGCCTTAGTACCAAAAACCACATTCATAAGCTTCAATAGATAATACAGAAGACTGAGTAGTATAATCGGCTTTTGTGTCTAGCGTTGGTTAGGCTAAGAACGAACGCTTTCAAACTCATGCAGTGGAATGGATAAAACATCACTGCATCAACAACTACGACGAATACATCACTCACATACCGAAGAAAGTAATTATGATCTTAAAATGAACATGGACGTGAAAAAATTATGTTTCATGGAACAGTCACACTGGATTCGTCCTGCGGTCTAGTCAATACGAATGCAGCCCGCATCCTGTATGTGTTAACATCAATTATCAGTCAAAGCAACTGGTCAGCGATCGGGGCAAAGTAACTGGTTGACAGACAGGGCAAACAACGGTCATTATACTTGTGATTGGATGTAATGATGATCAGCCCGATTATACAGATCATATTTACACAAAATATAATAATACATATGCCGCAAATTACCTATGTTTACACAGGGTAGCCTACGGGCTCCGTACGATTTGATCGAACTGCAAGACTCAGAACGCATTCAGTGTGACAAGTTCTTCACTGCACCCGTATCGGTAGTTTTTGAGGAAGAACTCTCGAAGTTGTCGACGATTGTTGGAGGAAGGCTTATGTGGAAAATTACTCCGATTGATAGTAATGTTTTAAGTAATTAAAAAATGTACCTGTGCGTCATATGTAGAGTATCGCGTAATCTTCGCTGGAACTGGAAGGAAAGAAGTGAAGTTCATGCATATGTAGGTACTCGTAGGTAAGGTAACAATACATATTTCTAAATATGATCTGATCGAAAGAAGCGAAATCGGAGGACGCGGGTTCGATTCCCGCCCGGGGTATAAAATTTTGTGCCAGTAATTTGTAAATTGTGTAATACCTAATACTTAGTTACAGCCCACTTCATGTTGCCAGCATGCTGGGTATGTGGGCACGCTGCCAACTGATAAGAACATACATTTAGTCTACCCGTGGATGTGCGATGTCTTTTAGGTTGCCTAAATTCTTTCGTTGTAGGTACTTAGTAGCGGGAATGTTGTAAGTATATAGTTTGTAGTCTTACTAATATTTTTAATATAATGATGGCTTAGCGGCGGGAAATCACAATTATGATGCATTCACCTGAGATGTGAGAGGAAAAAATTCCACGAATAGGATCGCTGCGGTCAGCGACATATAGAAAATGAACCGATCCTATTATTGGTGGTGGTTTTTTTCCTCTTACACCGCTCATCTTCTTCGTACGTCTCTAGTGTTTACGAAGAATGGCAATAAAAGAGACTTAGCCGAAGTCGTCTACGGTTACCTTGATGCTATTAAGTAGGTCGCCCTGCGTTGCGATGGGTCGCTCGTCGGAGCGCACGCTGGGCGCGCGCTTTGGCGTGGGCGCGTCTCGTCTGGCTCCTAGCGAAGCCGCGCCCACCGATGCAGCCCCTATCGACCCTTCTCGCGGCGCATTCACTGCAATTTATATCACAGTTTTGGCTCGTAGCGAAGCTAAACGATGTTCTACTCATCATGTCACTACTCAGATGGGTGACCGCTGCTGGTAGCATTTTACTACTAAGCACTTCCGTGCTTCGGAGGGCCGGCCGTCCTTGGTCCAGGGCCTTATCGTCGTAACAAAATGGTAGTGGAGATGAAGTGCATTAGTTTTTTTTTTTAAATGATGCCTATTATTGTGTTCGAATTTCCAAATGAAGGCGTTTTCATTACCATTCTAATTAGACAATAAGGCTCCTGGTTTTTGTCTTAGTGTGCAGTCGTTAGGCTATGTCTATGCATTCGGGCGTGGCGGCACGCCATTTTGTGGATGGCTGCCTGGGTAGCTATCAACCTCAAGTACAAAATATATCGCTAAGCACTTAATGGTGTGTTCCGGCAATTGTCATTGAGAACCCATTCTAGGTTAAGCTGTTTACCACCTTCGACCACATCACTTAATAGCAGATGAGACAATGGCGGAGTCCATGTGGCTATAAAGCTATATATAGATAGTTGTAAGAAAAGTAATCATTAAGTTCTTTTCCACTATATGTGGCACTCCGAAGCCGTCAAGGTACCTCGGAATAGCGTGTAAGATTTTTGAAGCAGTGATGGCTCAGTGGATTTTGCTACGGAATGCCGCGCAGCAGGTCCATGGTTCGAATCCCGCCGCGGGCTTGAGCTTCACCGCATGGTGGAAGGGCAATTTGCGAATGCCCGCCTGGCTAGCGACCACCCTCAAGTAGAAAATCTGTCGCCAAGCCCCCAACGGTGTGTTCCGGCAGCTGTCATTGAGAGCCAATAATTCTAGGTTAAGCCTGTTAACACCTTCGACCACATCGTCACTTACCGTCAGGTGAGATTGTGGTCAAAGGTTTTTTTATTTTCTCGCTAGAATAAAATTGCAAAGTAAACCTAATAACACTTGTAACGAAACTATCTTTTTTAATGGGTGTATGTGTATAAAGAACTTAAGTCCAAGGCTTGCGGAAGTGATGGGGTTACAGCCCAAATGCTACAAAACATGGGATCTATAGATATTCAAATCATCCATACAATAGCTCAAAAAGTCCGGAGAACAGGTCAATGGCCGGAAGACTGGACTGAATCGACGGTGGTTCCCCTGCACAAGAAAGGATCAACACGCAAATGTGAGAACTACCGTACCATCTCACTCCTCTCCCACGCGACTAAAGTGCTCTTGCGAATCTTAAACAGGAGGCTGGAAGCCTACATTAGTAGACAGATATCCAAAGAGCAAGCCGGTTTCGTAAGAGGCAGAGGCACGAGAGAGCAAATCCTAAATATAAGGCAACTCATTGAAAAATGCAAATAACACAACATTAGTGCTATCTTGTGCTTCATTGACTACGCCAAAGCCTTTGACTGCATAAATTGGAACAAGATGTTCAGCGTCATGATAGCAATAGGAATACCAGACCAACTTACATTTCTCGTACAAAACCTTTACCGAAATAGCAAATCGAGAATAAGGCTAGAAAACGCTACATCACATCCTTTCCAAACAGAACGAGGAGTGCGTCAGGGATGCATTATTTTCCCACTACTGTTTAATCTCATAGGTGACCATATAATGAGTAGGGTCCTGTACAACTAGAATGGAGGCATACGAGGGGGTGGTCACTTGCTGAATAACCTACGCTTTGCTGACGACACCACGATTATAGGTGCTTCTGAGACTCAACTGGCTGAACTCCTGACCAGAATGGGCACTATCAGCCAAGAATATGGTCTTCACATTAACAGGAGCTCCATGACCTGGACGTTGTTCACAGATTTGTGTATCTGGGATCACTAATCAGTGATGACGGCAACTGCGAGCAGGAAGTGATCAGAAGATCCCAGATGGCTAAATCAGCATTTAAGAGGCTCGAGAAGGTATGGAGAAATAGAATCCTCTTCCTCCCGGACCGCGTTAGCGACTAGACGTCTGTTACTGTGGTATCATAAATAATTTTATAAACGAAACAATATTACTTATTATAAATAAATTCTTTTTATAAAGTACCAGGATCGCATAACTTCACTAGTGTCGCGAACGTGTAGCATACGCTGAACGGATCTACAAACGGAACCGGTTTTTGATTTGCTCGGTAAAAGGTAGATTTCGTAAATATGCCATTTTATCGAACTCCTGAGAAATCAGGATCCGATTCAGATCTGCACAAAAAAGGATCTTCAACATCACAAAAGTTGAAGACCAAGGAAGCTACTCTAAGTGAATCTAATATTAACTCAAAAAACAAAAGGAAACGTACCTCGGAATCCTCGCCCATCCATGAAGACAAAAGTGAAGTGTTAGCAGCGCTTGCCAATATGAAGAAGGAACAAGATAAAAGGTTTAATCAAATTGAGAACTCCCTTAAAGATTTAAAAGAAATTCGTGTGGGGTTCGAGAAAAGTATTGAATTTCTATCCTCGCAATATGAAGATATGAAACTTAAAGTCGAGGATGTAGAGCGAAAATGCCTAGAAAAGGACAAAATCATTGATTCTCTCCAGGATACGGTGGAAGATCTTCAACGCTCACTTAGGATAGCATCTGTCGAGATTAGAAATGCCCCATCCAAGCCTAATGAAACAAAGGAGGACCTAATCAAGATTGTACAAAACTTGTCCAGCAGTCTAAAAATAGATATAACATCGGCTGACGTTAAGGATATTTTCAGAATTCCTGGCAAAGTGGAAGCAAACAAGCCCATAATCGCCGAGCTCAATAGCACTATGTCCAAAATTAAAATCCTCAGAGCCGTTAGAACCTACAACGCAGTGAATAAGACAAGCAAGCTAAATGCTTCTCATCTTGGAATAAAAAATAAAACAACGCCTGTATATATTACAGAACACTTGACTAGCAAAACTAACAGGCTCTACTTCTTGGCACGAGATCTCATGAAAAGTGGACTCTATAAATTTTGCTGGACTTCTAATGGAAAGGTATTTGTTAGACAAACAGTAGAATCATCAATCATTCTGATAAAAAGTGAAGAACAAATAGCGTTTCTTAAAACTGTATGACTAGATTTATATACTGTAGTTCTAGCACTCTTTTATAATATTATTATACTTCATTCCTCTAAAATACTTACTTACATAGATTATATTATTACTAAACTTACACAAAATCTATCGCACTATATAACAAAAATAGCCACATCAATTATATTACTTACACATTTTATCTTCTCTTCACCATTAATGACTAATACAAACCGGCTTCATAAGCTCAAACTGATGATAAAATGTGTGATATATATCTTGGTCGTTATTATAAATACATCTAATAAATTACGTGAATTTGTCAACCAATTGATAACATCAAAAGGAATATACACTCCAAGGTACATGTACTCATTGATATGCTTCTTGCCTACTAACTATGGATAGTCTCCCAAATATTATTGATGAAGTTGACTCTTTCACTCCTGCCTTATCAATTGTTATTGATCCTGAAGATATTCCTAGCAGAATGTCACAAGAGACTCAGATTGCCCTTAAAATTCTAACCCAGAATATTAGAAGCGTTCATAAAAATTTCTTGTCATTAGAAGCTTTGTTAACTAGAATCAATCTTACATGTGACTTGATAATCCTGACTGAATGTTGGTTAAAAAACTCTCGACCGCCACCAATCCTTGACGGATACAACCACTTTTCAACGAACTCGGCAAATTGCCTGAACCAAAACGATGGAGTAATAATATACGCTAAGCAATGTCTTGACTGCACAGTTGAAGAACCAATATTCCTAGGCGGTAACTGTTCTATGGTGAAAATTGGCAAAGATATTGTAGTTTTAGGCATATACAGATCACCTTCGTATAAAAATATTGATACTTTTATAAATTCTTTAAATCAAATAATAGATAATTTACATAAAAAATCCAATATTATAATTATGGGGGACATTAATATTGATATTAAACTTTTTAACTCTGATCGTAATAGCTCTGAATATCTAAATTTTTTGGCTGAAAGAGGATTACTTCCTGCTCACACCCTACCCACTCGTTATGGTAATTGCCTTGATCACGCTATTATATCCAAATCTGATATTTCAATGACATTTATAATCAAGTCCGTAATAACTGATCACTATCCTGTGCTTCTTTGCCTACGTAAATCAAACTTTACCAAACCACCGTTAACTGCGTCTAGGATTGATTACGTCAAAGCTTCTGAGTATCTCAAGAATTTTGACTTTAGCTCAATTATTTCTAATAATGACCCAAATGTAGGTCTTAATCGTTTAATTGATATTCTTTCACAAACCTTAAATATCCACACTAAAATTTATACAACCCCAAGAAATCGAATAACTCTCAAGCCCTGGATAACACCGGGACTTTTGAGATGTATACGTCACCGAGACCGGCTTCATATAAAAAGTAAGAAAGCACCGTTGAATTCTGTTTTACATACGACTTACAAAAGATACAGAAACTTTTGCAATAATCTGCTTAAAAAACTTAAAAATCAATATGAAAAAACTGAACTAGAAAAAGTTACACACAACCCAAAACAGACCTGGAAGATAATAAGAAAAATAACATCTACTACCAAGCAAAATAACAAAGCGTTAGAATTACTTAAATGCAATAAACTCGGTCATCAGGAATCGGTTGAGAATATCAATGATTTCTTTATTAATATTGGCAAGGAGCTTGCTGATAAAACGTTGTCTAATAATGTGAATTTGATATCTGAGATCCCTGTACAAAAACATTATGCCAACTCATTTGTTCTTCTAAACACAGATAATTCTGAAGTTGAATCTACTATTCTTAATTTAAGAACTGACTCCGCAGTTGGATCTGATGGAATTTCATCAAGATATTTAAAAATGGTAAGAACTAGCATTGTTCCTTCCCTTACTCATATTTTTAATCGTTGTTTCGATACTGGAGTTTTTCCTCTGGCCTTTAAACATTCCTTAGTGCACCCTATTCATAAGAGCGGTCCGCAAGATGCAGTCGACAACTTCAGACCTATTTCTGTCTTGCCAGCTCTTTCTAAAGTACTAGAAAAACTGATTAACAAACGTTTAGTTAACTACCTAGAGACACAAAAAATAATTGCAGAATCACAGTTTGGATTTAGGGCTGGCAAATCTACTGAACATGCAATTGCATCTCTAACAGACTATGTATCAAGTAACCTAGATAAAAGTAATAAATGCATAGGTATCTTTATAGATCTAGCGAAAGCATTTGACACCGTTTCGAAGACGCTCTTGTTGAGAAAACTGGAAAATATTGGAATACGGGGTACACCTTTACTTCTTTTTAAAAGTTACTTAAGTAACCGCTCTCAAAGTTTAAAAATAAATGATGCCATCAGTTCTCCTAAAAATGTAAAGTATGGAGTGCCTCAAGGCTCGATTCTTGGCCCAAGCTTGTTTTTGATCTATATCAATGAACTTTGTTTCTACACACCCAATAACGGTAAAATATTTTCATACGCTGATGACACTGCACTTGTGTATCAGGGCGACACATGGGACAAAGTTAAATTCGAAGCAGAAAGAGGACTGTCTAATGTTTTATCGTGGCTTAGTCATAATCAACTGACCCTTAATATCAATAAATCTAAATACCTCACATTTTCTATCACTGAAGCCACCCAACCATTACCATCTTTTGATATAAAGGTCCACTCTTGTTCTAATACTTCTAATAATTCTAACAATACAAAATGCTCGTGTCTCTCACTTGAAAGAGTAACGATAATTAAATACTTGGGAATCACCGTTGACAATCACTTGAGTTGGGCCCCCCAAGTACAAGCTCTGTCTACACGACTTCGAAAACTTACTTGGATCTTCAAGAGTCTGAGAGATGTTGCTCCACTTGGTTTATTAAAAACAATATATCTTGCACTAGGGCAATCAATCATTGGATATTGTATTCCTGTTTGGGGTGGTACCTTCAAATCTATACTAATTGTGGCTGAAAGAGCTCAACGTTCCATATTAAAGGTAATGCTAAAGTATCCTATAAGACATCCTACTACGGCTCTCTATAAACACTGTGAGCTTCTAACTGTACGCCAACTATTTATTCTTCGTATTACCTTACAACAACACGCGAAAATACAATACGATCCATTAATCCTTGCAGGTAAACGCACTATACGTAATGTTACAACACGGGAACAAGGTTCTACTGCCTTTTCTAAAAGACAAATCATATTCCTTGGCCCTTATATATATGATACAATAAATAAAATCTTTAACATATATCCGAAATCTACCTTTTGTTGTAAACAAATTCTGGAACAATGGCTTATCGCATTAGACTATGACCAGACGGAAGAACTTATTCAAGTTCATACTTAATGTGTAAATAATATAAATATATGTATACACACACACATATGTATATGTATTGATACTATATTAAAGTAACATTTATGTATTGTAAATTGAATTATTATTTATATTCATACTTATAATTATATATATATGTATTTTTATATCTTCCACACGTATGCGTATCATATTTATGAACAATAAACATGCTAGACACTACATTATTTATTGTAAGAAGCACGCATTACGCGCATCATCACATTACAAACTACCCTCTTCACTATTAATAAATAATACTTGTTTAACTTACCTAGGTAACTACAATTACACTTCAAAACAAACATGCTTCGTTCTTATGGTACGTTGCTAATATTATATTTTTTTTTGTATTGTCGACAGTAAGTTGATAAATAATGACACACTACTCTGTTATTTTAGTAAATACCCTTGTCTGGGAGGAGGGCGTTGGCATGCCTTAACACAGGTTTGTCCTAGTTTGGGTGCCAATGATCTTCCTAGGAATATTAACTTTGTTATACTTACAATAAGCTCTATTAATACCTAACTAAATACTGTGTTAAAAGTTATACTAAGTTTGTGATGATAAAATAAAAATCATTTCAAAAAAAAAAAAAAAAGAAGCATCAACCGCAAAACCAAAATAAAACTTATGCAGACCCTTATTTTCTCGATATTTCTTTATGCGTCTGAAACCTGGACTCTGAAGTATTGTGTGGGCTCGAGGATTGACGCTTTAGAAATGTGGTTCTGGCGTAAAATGCTCCGAGTATCCTGGACAGAACGCCGGACTAATGAGTAAATCGTCACAGAGCTCAAAATTCAGTCAAGACTTTCAACTATCTGCATGCAGAGGGTTCTGAAGTTCTTCGGACACACAGTCAGGCGAGACCCAGACAGTCTGGAAAGGCTTATGATTACTGGCTGTGTTGAGGGCAAGAGAAGTAGAGGACGCTCGCCAACACGATGGACAGATGCGACTCAGGGTACAACACAATCAACCCTTCAGGCTACTATTCAGATGGCGCAGGACAGGTCATCTTGGAGAGCAGTGCTGGCGCAGGCTGTACGCCATAATCACGTCCCTCAGTCATGAGGACACGACTAAGAAGAAAAAGAAGAAGTGTATAAAAATATAAAATTATAAGAGCAAAATCATTACCAATAAATTTACATTTCGATTTAAGATACTTATTTTGTGTTAATAAGCTTGCTTTCTTTTAAGTTTTTCATAAAAACTGATCACGATTTCACCATCGCTGTAGCCCATCCATAGTTAATATGATGGTCAACAAAAACTCTTGAGCATAACAAGGCTCCATCTTATCTGCTTTGAATCAATGATAGCCAAGCGGTAATAGCCATCTAGTTTTGTAGTAGAATAGTTTGTTATGATCTAAGAGATGTGTTGCTAATATTTAAAACAGTATTTAGAAAATTTACAAAAAAAACACACAACTGCAATTCTGACTCATGTGTAGACCATGACCATAGTAATCATAGCAATATTTGAACTGTACACTGTTTTAAAATATTTAAATAAATTTAGTAATTAAACAACTTTAAACGGTTTAAATCGCGTATATTTATCATTATTTATGTCCCGACGTTTCAAACACTTTGCAGTGATCGTGGTCACGGGGTGACTAATTGGTTTTATTTGTCACATGAGTTATTAAGAAAATTATTTGGTCTACCGTCCGAACATTTTTATATTAATCATAACGTTCCCTATTCACGCAGTATTCGCTCACAGTGTCCAGAGGTCTTGCAGATTTGTGTCGGCCTTGAGATTTAATTAATTTGATGACAGGATCCCAAGAAACGTCGGGATAAAAATAATGATAAATATACGCGATTTAAACCGTTTAAAGTTGTTTAATTACTATGTGTAATAATCGCAAAAACCTAAGACTATTATTTAAATAAATGGTTTGGTACTTAATCATATACATATATGTATAGCATTAATAAACAAAATCCTGATTTCATGGGTAGTAAAAATATTGGGGAGCGAAATTGAAAATAAAATATTATTAGTAAACTTGCGTTTTTTGAGAAGTAATAAATGAAAGTGCATTTTTGAATAATTTTAAAATGCATTCTCATAACAAGAACTAATAAAAATAAAATTATTTAATTGGTAATTTTATATTTGTAGTAAGTACATAATTAACTCTAACTGAGGATTTTTTACCGTCGGCCCTTCCACGTAATTATTTATCTTGTCTGTGTATATGCCAGAACGGATGCGCTTCCATCACACGCGGAGGAAATAACTTCCTTGAAAACTGAATTAACGATTTCTCCATTTTGTTGATGTGGTGTGTGTTTTTGTTGTCATAGAAAGGCTTAAAATAAGCTTGATTTGAGTTAAAATCATTGTTATAACGTATACACACAATATTTTAATTTGAAACTTGAACTTTTTGTCCTTGATTTTGGCTAATTTCTTTTTGTTCAAATCATTATTAATTATAAAAAAGTATATATCAAGCTTATTTCAGAGCCATTCTAACAAGTAAGCAGTTTGTTGATCTGCCTCACTGAACCCAAGAAATTATTTTTATTTTACCTTGAAATAATACCGGTTGTTACTTCCAGAGTCGGTAAAAAGAATAATTTAATGATTTTGATAAAGTATATCAACATGTTGGTTACATTGATAAAATGACAAATCTGCTTGATTTATATGGTAAAAGAATTATTATATCATCTACTCTAGAATATTAAGAAATAAAAAATATTGACAATAAGTAATACTGGAGAATATCAGTTCCCAGTTTTTTAACCTTGGTTAAAATTCTTGCACTGATGCCACAAAAATGTTTTTCACTTATTAACAGTGATTGGAGTAGGTACGTACTACATAGGTAGAGCCAAGGATATATAATGTATTGCAATATTTGATTTAAAAAAATCAGAATTGCCAAAGCATTTTTTTTTTATGCCTGATAAGTTAGCCTTTGACCACTATCTCACCTGATGGTAAGTGATGATGTGGACGAAGATGTTGTTCAGGCTAACCTAGAAGTACTGGCTCTCGAGAAACTGCTGCCGGAACACACCGTTAGGTGCTTGGCGACAGATTTTCTAGAATGTTAGAAATTAAAACAATATTAGCATAGAGATGCTTCAATCAAATATACTAAGGGGTGGTCATAGTTTAGTAATGTCACTGGTGCTATACAGTATTTTTTTTCTCTGGATATTTCTGATCATAAGCTCAGAAGGAGCTTGTTTAATAATCCAAAATGATGGGGATAAGTTTAGCAATGTCTCCCCTAATTCTATGCAATGTTGCCAAATATCAGCTACCATTTTGTAAAAATAATAAAGTCCATATTATATCATATATATTTGAGGTTATTGGCCCTAAATACCTCTACCTACTTACTCCGATCACTGCTTATTAAGGAAGCTTATCTTAAGGTCATTATATAAATGAAAGCAATATGTCGATCCACCTAACCAAACTTAGATTTTTAACTAATTTTGAAAAGGAAGGTTAGTAAACAAGTTTTTTATTTTTTTACCATTTTAGTTTATTTTAACGCACAACGTAAGCAGCATGATGAAATGCATTGAGAAATTGAAAATCTAGTTTATCAAAAAAACAATGGAAACAGAACCCACTTGGCGGGTTTTCCACATTGTGGTCCAACAGAAACCACCGCACACCCACTTTCAAGGTACTAATATAATATAATAAAACGAACAATAAATAAATCTGAAGTAATTTCACAGTTGTCACAGTGTTATCTCCCCAAGTTTTTCCCAAAGTTATATTTTGTACTGTGGTTGTTTCAATCATTGCTAACAAATCATTGAAAGCTGACAAAGTATTGTGAGCAATGAAAGTTTAATTTGTGAATAAAACTATTTTATTTTGTATCTTCTACAACTAAATCACAATTATACTTCAGTATAATAATTTCATATTTAAAATAAATTACTGAGGCAACTTTCTGTTCATATAAGAAAAGGAAGCTTAATGGTATATAATATATTCATAAATAAATATTTCCCTTTTTTTACTTATACAGGTTCAATTCTATCAGCATTTTATATGGCAAAAAATTGTACATTAGTAGCCATTTCAAGCTAAAAAAACTCACATTATGTTTTAGAATAATCTTACTCTTTCATTGAAACTTTAAAACTAAAGCTCCTTACTTTAAAGGAAACTCCTACAACAACCAGAAAGCTTCACAGTATCCATGATAAGTTTTGTACTAGCCTTCTATGCACTAAATGGCATTTACTATTGCAAATATGTAAACATCAATATTAACTAGTTTGCTAACTTTGTAGTCCCCTTTAGTTCACTTTTAGTCTTTTCTGATACATGTTCTTCACTCTTTTTCGCTTCTAATTCTTCTACCTTTTCTTTATAAAGCTGTTTTTTCAATAGGGCAGGACCAGCAAATACTGCAGGTGATTGTTTAGTCGCGGGAACATAAATTTCATATGTTTTGAAGTATTTAAGAATGGTGGCTACGTCTTCCTCTTTCATTTTGTACTCTAAGGCAATTTTTGAGGCTGTTATCTCTTCAGGATTTATCTGATGAGCAGAAATGAAGTTTATAGCATGCCTTAGAGATGTTCGTCCATACTTAACTTTATCAGGTTCTTTAAAACCCATTTCGAAGTCTTCTACTATCTTCCGATTTTGAGGTAAAGGTCGATGCTTGCTTTGATTCTCTCTTTTTTCTTGAGTAATGTCAACCTCCGGCCTTCCGTAAGAGGTTACATAAACATCTTTTAGCCTTACGTCGAGTGCTGGGTCTTTTTTGTCTAACTTGTCGGCTATGTTAGGGTCAGATTCGAGTGTCCTCTTCAAATCTTCTAAATTTTTAGGATACATGGGCGCCGGGGTAGGCTTTTCTTTCGATATAACTCGATGTGCACGATTTTCTATGTTGAAAGATTTAATCGGTCGCAACGCTTTTGTGACTAAAGCACCCATCTTAGGTGGCGATAGCTAAATAAATTCTATGACACACTACTTAACTACGGGTCTATCATTGTTTTCAAAAAGAAATTAACTTGTCTCCCAGTCCCATCACTGTGCAGCAAAGTAAGGTTATTTATTTGACAATCAAAATAACAAACATTGTTTTGACAGTGACGGAAAAGCTAGAAAATATGTTTTTTTTTTAATTGTTGCCAGTGCGTGACCATGTATTTGTGAATAAGTTCAAGTTTCATATTGTTTGATTCTCCTACCTTCTATTCCTTTTCCATGTTCTATTTTCCTGTTCCGATTACCTACAAATTTCCCGTGATCTGTCTTTTCTCCTCCCATTTACAGATTTTATAAGGTTTCCCCGTTTTTATATCTCATCGAGCTATGCTCGAAGTTATATCTCAGCAAAAACCAAAGTCTAGTCGTGTCAAAGAACGAGGATTAATACATGACTGGCAATTAGCAAATAAAAAAGACATGCGAGAATATATCCCAACACTGTGGAAAAAAAAGTTCAAGCCAAGGATTTTCTTAGTATTATATATATACAACCGGATGGAGCTTTATGTTAGTAAAGTGTGCCGATAGAGGGTGACCGACCCGTGGTACAACTGCGATGTCCAACTGGTTGTACTACGGAGAAGTAAAGTTACCCATGGTTCAACTCTTTTTTTATATGGTTCAACTGGTTGTTCTATGGGGAAATATCTTTACCAATGATTCAACTCGAGTGATTTATTCTTTCCTTGGTTCAACTAGTTGTACTACTGGGAATTGAATTTATCTATGGACTAGTTATTTATTTATCTATAGTCTAGGGCAAAGTCATATTTAGGTGCGGCGACGAGCGAAGCGAGGAGGAGCGTTAGGTTACTCGTGACTACAACATCGCGCGAGCCGAGCGAGCGAAGCGAGCGTGCCGCGGCAGCGGCCGGCGATGCGCCACATAAATTTAATTTCATATACTACTTTTGGTGATCATTTACTACTTTATCCCCTTAGTCCAACCAGTTGGACAGTTGTACCATGGATCATAATCATAAATATATAAAAAAGAGTTGAACCATGGGTAACTTTACTTCTACGTAGTACAACCAGTTGGACATCGCAGTTGTACCACGGGTCGGTAATGCGATAGAGAGAATCATAACGGACCGGGTTGTCTCTGTTCTGTAGAGGGACAATCTTGTACGTGAATATTAAAATTATGTACTGCGTGCTTTGTGAGCTGAAGTGCATTTTATTGCTTCGTAGCTATATAGCCCCTTATTTTTTAAATGACTTTGCGGATTGATTCTTCTGCTCCTTTTATTCTATTTTCATTGTTAAACCAGATATTTACTTACCCTGAGATACCAAACTAGTACTTAATGGATTTCTTTGTTGATAAATCTCATTGATAGGTCATAAACCAATAAGCTCAACATATCGACCCTACGCTATACATCATTTGCTCGTACCATGAAGAAGTTTATTAATAAATCAGCCCCATTTCTTACTCCAGTAATTCAACAAATTTGATTTTCTATACCTTATGATATTTTCACTATAAACAAGCTCCGCTGCCCAGAACGAAGATTGATTGCCCAGGTACTTTCTAGAAATTAATATAATACTAACATTTCAACCTAGAAAGGTCGTCTCTTAACGTGGTCTTTGTATCCGTTCTCTTTATCATAAACTTGTCTTTAGGGAAAGCCGGTGGAGTGTTGGTCGCTCGTGTCTTTTCAGTGTACATCCGTGCCTGCACTGGACTTGGGCTCCGGCCAAGGCGGCGGCGTTGTTGAGCGAGTGGTTGCATTAAACCTCTTGATGCTGATAAATTAATTGAATGCGTTAGGTAGAATTGAATGCAGGAGAGTCAATGATATATGATATTCAATCAAATTCTGAATAATTGTTATTTGGTCATTAAAAAAAGTTATTTTCGTAGTTTATGTAAAATAAAATGAGTAAATGTCATGTTCAAGTTAGAAGATTTCAATTGCCAGCCAACTAGGCCATTCCAGATTGCCACAGTTCTGTTAGCTGTAAATGTTTTTAGGGTCTATTTCAGAATGTTCGAGTAAGTTCTAGTTATACTACCCAGAACATAAAATAACTGAATGAGAGATGACAGTTAACATGCAGCGCGTTTCAAGCTTTAACCGATGAATAGGCTAAATCGATGACTGTGTTACAAATTTATGAGAGAAAAAATTATAGACATGTGCGGGATATATTTTTTTCTCTCGTAAATTTGTAATTTTGTAATGTTATCCGCCGAGCAAGTGTTATTGCAAACATAACAATAATTAATTACTAAATATTAAAATTATAAAGTTGCGTCATCATTTACAAGTTTAAAACCAATTGCAAAATTGGTCTTGTTTGTAATACAACGTAATTTGAACTATAGGTGTCGCTCCATCCCAATACGATGATTAAATAAAGAACGTGAGGAAAATTTGAAGTTATGAGTCATTGTCATGTTAGCTCATGCAGTCAGAGCATACCCCGCCCAAAGGGTGGATGGACGCGGCGCGGATTCGTATCTCGCACATGACTATATTTTTTTTCATGTGTGTTTGTGTTCGTGTGTGCGTTTTTGTGTGTGTGTGAATTTTTAAATAATAATATGTAGCAAATTTTCGGTACTTATAAAGTCCTAATACGAGTAAGTAAGTAAGTAATCTGGGATTTTCCGTTTACATAATTTCCTAGTATCATTAACATACATGGGGTGATTCAGATAGCCCTCTAGATCCTCTACCTCCCTTCAGCTTCAGTGTCACTACTTCTTGGGACACCTTGTATACAGGGTTACTGGTTAAGTCGACCTAGATCCATTAAGAGGTTATAGTTCCCATCATTTCTGACTAATTTGACTATGAAACACCCCAGCCTAAACCTAACCGTTTTTGAGATATTGGACGTAGAAGGTTTTTTAAAAAAATATGCCAATTTCTTAAGAATTGGCATTTTTTTTGTCTTCTGTGGCCTTATTTTTTTTCTAATTCCGATTTTTGAGTACTAGAGAAGTTCGTTTATTATTCTAAATGCAAAAAGTCCAAATATCTGAACCATAGGAGTCATACTAGAGGACTGAAAGTGTAAAAAAGAAATAAATTTATAAAATCATTTCTTATCTTTTAGCAAAATTTTTAAATAAATGTATGGCAGTTGTGCCGCAGATATGCTAAATAATATCTTTGTTCTATTAGCTATCCAACAAGGTATAACAAGCTAGGGATCTTATCACAATTCTTAAAAAAAACTTTAACAAAAAGCTCACAGGTAGAGATAAAAAATTATAAAATGAAAAAATGGGACTTAAGATCAAACTTATCACCTGGGTCAGAAAATGAAATAAAACAATCCAAATAGTTATAAAACAACATTTATTGTTATTTTTATAAGTCCTGTTCCACATGACCGCCTCTGTTTCGCACACACACTCTCATTCTGTGTCTCAGTCCACTTTTTACTACAGCAGTAGTTAAATCTCTTCTTATTTCGTTTGCTGCCGCAGTTATTTTCCGTCTCAACTCCCCAACAGATGCAATCGGATGATTGTCTTCGAAAACTAAAGTCTTCATGTGGCCCCACACATAAAAATCCATGCGGGTCAGATCAGGACTTCTCGCTGGCCACGGTATGGGTCCACCTCTTCCGATCCACCTATTTGGATACTGTTGGTCTAGCCATTCCCTGACCCCTCTCCTGTAGTGTGCAGGGCAACCGTCGTGTTGGAACCTCATGTGTCTAATAAGATTTAGGGGTAAATCGTCTAACAAATCAGGTAGTTCTTCTCTTAAATAGTGTTCATAGAATTCTCCATTTAAATTGTCAGGCAGAAAGAAAGGACCAATTAAATGATTTGAAATAATGCCTTTTGTCCTTTTGTCTTCTTTTGGTTAGGATTTCGTTGCGCTTTCGGGGCCCAATAATGAGCATTGTGGTAATTTGTTATACCGTCTTTATCAAATTTTGACCCATCTGTCCACAAGATTTGTCTTAAAAATGCTGGGTCTTCCAAATCTGCATTAAGCATAAATCTGCAGAAGTCTAACCTCCTCACTGGATCTCCTTCTTCGATAACTTGTACAGGCGTGTATTGATAGGGGTAGAGGCCTGCAGTATTCACTGTAAACCACACTTTCCACTGTGAGAGCCCAAGTTCTCGGGCAACAGCATTAGTAGAAGTAGTCGGATCCGCTCTAAACCGCTGAACTATTTCATTGTCTTGCTCTTCATCATCATCAATGACACGTGGTCGGCCTAAGTCTGCTCGTCGCCTTGAAACAGAGCCAGTCTCTCTAGGTCGCCAGTAAACTCCGTCAAAGACACTGACATCCGGTACTCGGCGGCCGGGATAACGTGCAATGTATTCGTCACGAGCTCGTGCGGATACGCCATTGCAGTACCCGTAACAAAGCAGAATATCTGCATATTCCTCGTTCGTGAAGGTTGCCATCTTCAACAGTTCCAATCACAAGCACAAATCAAAGTCCAGTTAACAAGCACAGTCACAAATCGTAGAAGAAATACAAGCCAAGTCGAGTAAGAAATCAAGAGCACTAAATATCTCATCTACTACAGACGAATCACGGAAGCAGACTAAAAATAAATACCATAACAACAAAATGGCCGGGAATAATTTATCTCGCTCGCACTTGCACAATTTGTCCCGCTCGCACGCATCACAGCCCCATGGAAGGACAATAGGGCAATTGAACCCTTATTTTTACTACTACCTGTGAGATTTTTATTAAAGTTTTTTCTAAGAATTGTGATAAGACCCCTAGCTTGTTATACCTTGTTGGATAGCTAATAGAACAAAGATATTATTTAGCATATCTGCAGCAAAACTGCCATACATTTATTTAAAAATTTTGCTAATAGAAAAAAAATGTTTTTATAAATTTATTTATTTTTTTACACTTTCAGTCCTCTACTATGGTATGACTCCTATTATGGTTCAGATATTTGGACTTTTTGCATTTAGAATAATAAATGAACTTCTCAAGTGCTCAAAAATCGGAATTAGAAAAAAAATAAGACCATAAGAGACAAAAAAAAATGCCAATTCTTAAGTCCAATATCTCAAAAACGGTTAGGTTTAGGCTGGGGTGTTTCATAGTCAAATTAGTCAGGAATGATGGGAACTATAACCTCTTAATGGATCTAGGTCGACTTAACCAGTAACCCTGTATAGTGTCCTAGATAGTTGTAGCATCTTTTTCCTATTGTTTTCTTAGTTAATGTGGTTTGCCATGAGCATAATATGCGACGATCGAGCTAACATTATTATTAATATACGTTTTTTTTGTATTTTCTATATGCCTTTGATTGTTAGCACTATCTCACCCTGATGGTAAATGATTATGTGGTCGAAAATGTTGTTCAGGCTAACCTAGAAGTACTGGCTCTCAATGACAGCTGCCGGAACACACCGTTAGGTGCTTGGCAACAGATTTTCTACTTGAGGGTGGTAGCTAGCCAGGCGGGCATTCGCAAAATGCCCTACTACCATGCTATAACGACTGCCATCCTTAGATAACAACCGGGAACGACGGCTTAACGTGCCCTCCGAAGCACGGAAATGCTCAGTAGTAATGTAGTGACATTACTACTGAGCATTTCCGTGCTGAGCGGTCACTCATCCAAGTCATGACCGCGGGCGACGTTGCTAAACTTTGCTGATCGGTTGAGAACAGCTTAGTAAACTTCGCTACGAGCGCTTCAAAAAACCTGATTCAAACCATTTAAGTTGTTTTCTTCTAATGTGTAATAATCGAGAGAACCCAAGACAAATAATATATATATATCTTTTCCGAAACTTGGCAGAACACCGTCATTGGAGCTCCATTGAATCCCTTCATGTAGAATCATAAATTTTCGTGGAATGACTGTATTGAAATCACGTTCTAGGATAATTTACGATTGTTCTGTGAATACCTGTACTATACTCAGAAGGTGTCTGAATATGCGAAGGAGGATTTGTATGTCCAGGAGGGCACCTGCTATTTGCTGTACGACTCGGTAAGTAAGAATGAGGAGTCACGATTACAGATGTCATCAACTGTCTCTCCCGCTCCTCGTTATATTTGCTACTTCTTAGCAGAAAACTCTGGAACACAGAAATGTAGATAGAAAAATCAATACATTTCTTAATTACATATTATTTCCAGTAAACTAATAATTATTTAACAATGAAAATTAATTAATATTAATATTTAAACCTGCGCCATCTATATTTTAATAAAATTACTCAACATGACTTACTCGTGCATCATTCACATTTTTTATCATTGGACCATTCGTTGTACGAAATGTTGTGATGGCTGACCTAAAACTATTTGTTTGTTCCCTCTTATTTGATTCCTGAAACAAGGTTTAGAAAAAGTTTTATAAGACTTCTATACCACATAATAATTTTGATATAATCTTAATTTGTTTCAATATCCAAATCTAAAAAATGTTTTATTCAAAAGGTATTATAAACTTATTTACTGTTGATTTAGCGCTGGTTTTTTGAGCCTGTGGTTCTATGTTTGATATTCTCGAAGGAGATCTAGGTGCTCTTGGTTCTCCTGCGCCACTTCCTCGACGTGAAGTAATTTTGCTTAATTCACTTGGATCTCTCCTGTCATTACAATGCGATTAAGACGGACAATTAATATATTATTTGTACTGCATTTCAGACTAAATAAGTTTTATAACATATTTACCCTTTATATTGATTCGTTTTCAGAGAGTTAATTTTATCTGGTCTCAAGCGCCATTGTTCGAATGGCTCCTTCTTTGTCTTGTAAGGATCTACCTCGAAACAAAATGTATTGGTTTATTACTGAATTATAGGCAATATTCTTGCATGCTACAATTATACTTCTATGTTAAAGTTACCTTATCTATGCAACTGCATAAATTCATAGT
Source organism: Plagodis pulveraria (assembly GCA_963890685.1). Taxonomy (NCBI): domain Eukaryota; kingdom Metazoa; phylum Arthropoda; class Insecta; order Lepidoptera; family Geometridae; genus Plagodis; species Plagodis pulveraria. The sequence continues at coordinate 12,195,691 of OY982971.1, forward strand.
TTTGCAAGAATCAGGAGCAACCCTTGCACAACGCACCGATATTGCCCAGACTTCATCTTTGAAAATGTCTATACACTTTTTACAACTCAGTATTCTTTTCCAAAATGGAGTATTGTCTCTTTCTTGTACATAATTAATACTCTCCTCATAGGCCTCGGAGATCATGTTGTTGCGGATAATACATCCTTTCATTTGCGTCATCGGGACAGCTGGATTGATGGTCAAATCGCAAGATGTTAGGAATACTTCTTCCTCTTCATCCTCTTTTTTATCTGAATACAAAAGTGATGAATGGAATTCTCACTGACTACAAACATTAAATTTTATGCCGATTTTAAATAACACTGTTCAGTCAAAATGGTGCGATGTACAAAAGTTGCTAAATTAAAGTCTGCGAAAGAAAGTAACTTGTAACACAAACAGTGTTACTTTCAATCGTGTTTAAGTTTTGTGCTATAATTATAGATGGGTTGGTGTTATCTACAAAAATAACACTGTTTATCCTTTGTTATAGTGATAGGCTTTTAGTAATAATGTTACATATTAATGAAAACTTACCTTCTTTTAATCTTGACCCTTGAGCTCTAATAGGAGTTACGATATCAGATTGGGCCTGTCTGTTCATTGGTTGTGGTGGAGTTGTTGGAGACCTTTGGAATATTACTGGTCGTTGCTGTAAGGTCTTCTCTGCGATAGAGTAAACTCCAAATTCATGATACGGTAGCTTGTCAATATCGTTAAATAAACGTTTCCTAAAACAATATATGTAATACATATGTAAAATATATTGATGAAGCGTAATGATAAAAGAAATTTAAAAGTAATCAGCCTTTACGCACTCACCTGTACAGATTTCCTTGTTTTAGTAGCCAGGCTTCTAGTTGTTCCAGCCATGCCTGTGAAATGAATCATTTCGGCTGTGAGGAGTGTAGGTATTTAGTTTTGTATTATAAATTGGCTTATTATTAAAAGTTATGCATATTATAATAAGAGTTCATACATTTTAGAAGAGTAACCCTGAGTTTAAATTTATTCTCACCTGTTGATGACCAATTACCGACCCTGGTCGGCAAATTCTCATCCAGCCAATTGCTTCATGTGAAGTCATTCGATATTGCTTGATAAGATAGCAACCAATTAGAGACCCAGTGCGCCCAAGACCTGCCTGAACAATGAGCTCATCAGTATTATTGTCAATGTTTGAGACTTCTAACTAAAATCAGAATCATAACCTTGCAGTGAACTGCTATAGCATCTTTTGACTCTTCAGCGATTTGGAGAAATTTCATCAAAATATGCCGCGGAGGACATGACCCATCGGGAAAGAAGAGGTCGTAGTGATTAATACCGGAGTTATTGAATCTAGAATTATGATGACAGAGTAGAATACAATGACAAATCATTAGTGTATATGTCATTCTTAATAAAGACGACTTAAATAAAGCAATACAACTTACACGTTCCCATCATAAAGTCTTTTATTCAATCGTATGACAATTTTGACATTATTTTTGAGAAAATACTCAATATACATCTCGGGAGGATGATACAGCGATACGCTACAGTCCACAGGTCCAATAAAAGCAAGAAACTTCCCTGTAATTTAATAATTCCGAAACTTAAATTATGTTTAGAAAATGGATAATTAGAGTTTATTGTTATCTTTAAAACGTTTATTCATTGAAAATGTCAACCAGCTACCTATAACAGTTCCAAAGATTCAGTTTTTTAAAGGTCAGATGGATGGACGGTCGAAAGGAAATTTAATTGGGAGTAGACGAACTTAGTAATCGAGTCTCGATTTCTAACCTACCCTAAAATATTTTTTTTTTCGTAGTGCTGCGGGGATAAATAAAACCGTCAGTATACAAGTCCAACTTCCACTTAACTTATTTTATTTTCAGGTTTCCGTACCCGAAGGGTAAAAACGGGATCCTATTACTAAGACTCCACTGTCCGTCTGTCTCTCTGTCACCAGTGTAACTCATGATGGCCTGTACCAGGCTGTAACTTATGAACCGTAATAGCTAGACAAGTGAAATTTTCACAGATGATGTATTTCTGTTGCCGCGATAACATCAAATACTATGAATCGGCCTAATGGGAGTCGGACTCGCGCACGAAGGGTTCCGTACCATTGACGATACCCCTTATAAATCCTTCCCATATATGTGTAATTCAAATAATTGCATATTGAAAGTAGTCATACTTGCCTTACAGCAATCGTTATTCCAATCATGGCTTGTATTATCATGACTCTTGCCTACATAAATCTTTATTTACCTACCCTCGGATATAACTCGGATTTACAATATCGAAGCCTCGATTGGAAAATAGGTTATTAACTTTCATTTCATAAACTATTACCTGGTACTATCCAATTCAAATCACCTCCTTGTATCTTGTCCAATCTTTCATATTCTTCGTAATTAAAGTCTTGAAAATTAAAAAAGCCCAAACTTTTTGCCTTTGAAATAGCTTGCAAGCAATCCATAAGTGATATTGTGAATTCTGAGTCTCCTTGTGTAGCATCTTGAAAAGGCCTTGAAATACAGTAATAGTTTTGTAAACAATATGCACACAATTAGCGCAGTAATTTTAGTTTTAGTTTATTTCAACACATAGGCAGACTATACACGCTGCTTCAGTAGCAACTCAAACATTTCTGTCCGGGCCGATTCTTATGAAGAATCAGGCTACCTGCAGTCAGAATCCAATACAAAATGTACTGCTCGCCTCACACAAGCCCGATTCTGCCTGCAAGAGCAGTAAGCAAGCTACCGGTTGGTGGAGGCGAGGCTAAATTCCAAACCGGTAAGCAATAGGCGCCCGCTACGTACTAATGATAATCATCGCTGCATACAGTTCGGTCGCCAGCCGATCCAATTGCTCTGCTGTCAGTGTATTCTCATCTCTGTGCCTTTACGTTTAGTGATCTTTTTTTGCTTATTGTGTCTCGATTGTTGGACACGCTAATTTTATATTAAAAATGTAGGTAATTAAATAAGTGTGTACTAAATATTTACAAATACAGTAATAACAAATGCACTTCTTATTTCTTTAAAATCAAGTAACAGTGCTAAACAATTGAAACCTCATCCATATCTCACGACCTCTCACGGCAGGAGCTGGCTCACGACTAGAATAAGTTGGCATCGTCAAGACAACTACGTCCTAGTTATGAATGAAATTCTATTGTTATCATTATCGCCGATGCCAATGGGTTAAGAATTAGGCAAACCGGTAGGTGTAAGGCGGCAATCAGGTTCCAATTCTTACTTAATAAAAATAAGTACTGGACCGGAAAATTTAAGCTTACACTAATTAGTTTGTATATAGCTAGCAAATGCATTAATTATTGCCACTGTATATCAACCACATATATCAAGCCTCTGATGCCACAACTTGTTATAAATTACAAAACATTAAGAAGTATTGAAAAATATAAAATACCTGTAACTTTGACCGTGAACCATCAAGGGTTTCAAAGCATCTTTAGGATGCAAGCTTAGATATATAACACCATAACATCCTAATAGATACGCTGAATTTGCTTTCTTCTTTGGGTCAATAGATGTGTAATGCACTATTGTCTGCTTATTCAAATATTGTTTCAATTTATCATTCATCATTTTGCAATACTTATAAACACAACCAAGATTTAGTGGGCCAAAGTCCGAATAATAGTTTTCATATACTAATTCTTCATCAATGCAGAAATAATGAGTCTCTGAAGAACTTTTTAGGGTCTTACCATCTCTTACTGTTGCAAAAAATAATACACTTTTTATATATTCAGCCATAAACATAATGTCTGGACTACGGTTCATGATTGCTTCAAAAAGGAAACGATAGGACAAACTTGATTGCACATAACAATAATAATTAGATATATCGTATAAAAATAGGTATATTTTGTATACTTTTGCCGGTTTAAGGCATAAACATTATATTTAAAATGATTCACAATAACATCACATAATATACAAAACGAAATAGCAAACTTTAGGTAATCTTTGATAGAAAACACAATGACATTTCCTATTGAAGTAAACCTACTTCGGTAAAAATACAAACTCATTTAATAGTGTTGTCATTCAAAAAGAAAAAAGTATGTTTTGATATATTATTATGTCAGAGTGCGAAATAAATATGCCGTCGTAAAAGTTAAAGAATAATCTTTTATTTATCTACAGTAGTAGAAAAAGGCTTAACCGTTCACTTATTCTAAGTAAGATCTATTCGCCCTCAACTCTGCTACAGTGGTGAATTCTACTAGTTCTAATAGGTCATGAGGCCAGCGGAGGGTTCCTGAAATAATTTTACGAAGATGGAAAATTTCACAACCAAGTTGCAGATAGGTAATCTGGAGGGAAGAGAAAACTGGGCTACATGGAGATACAAAATTTCCATTATGCTGAGAGGTGTAGAAGGTGCTATGGAAGCTGCCGAAGGTACACTCATCGAGCCCGTTGCCCCTGCCAGAGGAGCTGGTGACGCTGAAGTCAACAACTATAATTTAGCTATGGCCAAGTATAGGAAGACCGAATGTAGCGCTCTGCTCATAATTACCACCAATATATCTGAAGAAACTCTGAAGAAAGTAATGAGATTTAAGACAGCAGTAGAAGTCTGGCAGGAATTGCACAGATTATTTGATGGTCAGTCAGATGATAGAGCATACAATTTGTGCGCTGAATTTTTCAGTTTCCAATACAATAAGGAAGATGATGTATCCACTCATATGTCAAAACTTAAAAATATTTGGGACAATCTGAATGAAGAAATCACAAAGAAGGATGCCACTGTAAAGTTGCCTGACTTATTTCTGATCTGCAAAATCCTGGACACACTAGATGAACGATATTTTGCGTTTAAATCGAGTTGGCTATTACTGAATTCAGGTGAAAGGACGGTTAATAACTTGACGAGCCACCTTTGTGCATTTGAGAGAGCACTAGGTAATAAAGACTCTAAGCAAGAGGCTTTAGCGGCAACACGCACTGAACAGAGGAATGTAAAGCAAAGCAATGAGAGACAGCTGATCTGTAACTACTGCTCCGGTAAAGGACACATAGTGCGGAGGTGCAAAAAGTGGATTAAGGACGGGAGGCCGCCCAAACCCACACCAGACACATCAGCAGCTGCTTCAACATCAAAGCAAGTGCAACACATTTCATTGATGGTAAATGCTTGTTCCAAAGGACAAAGTCAAGACAGAGAGAGCTGGTTTGTCGATAATGGAGCAACAACTCACATTGCAGTTAGGAGTGATATCTTTCAGGAGTTTCACGAATTTGATTCAGATCACACCATTTCGACTGCGGACGGTAGCATCATTCCCGCTCTGGGGAAAGGCACTGTTGAAGTTGAATCAAATGTCAGTGGCAAGACAGAGCGAATAACACTCAACAATGTGTGGTTAGTACCATCACTAACAAAGAATCTCTTCTCACCGCTTGCTGCACAAGACAGGATGCAGAATAGTTTCTTTAGTTCCACAACTACAGAGTGCAAGTTGGATATTTATGGCACAACTAAAGTTGTCGGAAAGAGAGTCCAATATGGAGGACTGTATAAATTGGACATGAAGACGATCATTCCAATGAAACCAAAGACCATAGAGGTCAATGCTGTGACAGGCTCTAATTTGCTACAGCTATATCATGAGCGTTTTGCTCATCAGGACAAGAGACATGTTATCCGCCTTGTAAAGAGAGAACTTGGGATACAGCTAAGTCCTGATAACGTAAAATGTGAAGGCTGTATTTACGGGAAGGCACACAGAAAGCAGTTTGGAACAAGGGAAAGAGCAACAGCTGTCGGAGAGCTGATTCATACCGATGTTTGCGGCCCCTTTGTAGATAGTATCTCCAAATTTAAATACTATGTACTTTTCAAAGATGACTACTCTGGATATCGCATTGTCTACTTCATCCGTAACAAATTTGAGGTTAAAGATAAACTTCTTCAAATGCTGCAAGAAGCCAAGACCGCCGGATATGACATAAAGACAATTCTTAGCGACAACGGAGGCGAATTTGACAATAGAGAAGTACGTAATATTCTTCAAAAATATGGTGTTCAACAACGGCTGACGATGCCTTACACTCCAGAACAAAACGGATGTAGTGAGCGAGAAAACCGTACCTTGGTTGAAGCTGCGAGATCTATACTACATACTAGAGGAGAATTACCGCAAATGCTTTGGGCGGAACTTATCAACACAGCCGCATACGTGCTGAACAGGACAGGTCCAACTAGAGTTGATGGTAAGGTGCCTTACGAACTCTGGCATGGAAAAAAGCCCAAGATAAGTCACTTGAGAATTATCGGGAGTGAATGCTTTGCTCATATTCCAAAGCAAAAACGTAAGAAGCTTAACAAAAAAGCTATAAAAGGCGAGCTTATAGGCTACGAAAATGACGATGGTTATCGTATTTGGGACGGAAACAAAACGTTGCGATCAAGGGACATCACGTTTCAATCTGATATTGAGTTCCGGATATCCACACAGATGCCATTAAGGTCAGAGGGAGATAACCCATTTCAAATGCAAGAAGCTATGCCAGAAAATTTCATAGAGCCGGACACTAGTCATGAACATGCTCTAGAGGGAGATATAATAAGCCAAGATCAAGTTCATGAAAGGGTTTCGCAATATAATTTAATTCGTGAAGAGGTTTCGGGTGATGAAAACGAAATGAGAGACGACGAGAGTGCGAACGAAGAGTTCGTTGACGCTGATGAGCAGTTGGAGGTTGTAGAACCTGCGTTGTTGAATGAAACGCCAAGATACAACTTACGCGATCGAGCTAATCTCTCACGTCCTGAAAAATTTAAAGATTATGTGTGTTTCGTCGACACATTGGTTTGCCCCGAAACATATAAGGAAGCTGTTGAAAGGGATGACAGAGCTAAATGGTTAAATGCAATGGCGAGCGAAATGAACTCTCTTAAGCAAAATGACGTCTGGACGCTCTGCGAGTTACCCAAGCACAAGAAAGCACTTCCTTGTAAGTGGGTTTTTCGTATAAAACAAAACCCTGATGGTAGTATTGAAAAATATAAAGCAAGGTTGGTTGTTAAAGGATTTAAGCAACAAAAAGGAATAGACTATAATCAGACGTTTAGTCCAGTTGCAAGAATGGCCACAGTTCGAGCTTTAATAAGTGTCGCTGCCAAAGAAAACTTATATTTAATGCAATTTGATGTTTCGACTGCATTTCTAAACGGCAAGTTGACAGAGGAAATTTACATGCAGCAGCCAGATGGCTTTAGTGATAATACCTCAAATGTATGTCGACTAAAGAAAAGTCTATATGGACTTAAGCAATCTCCCAGATGTTGGAATTCTTGCTTTGCAGAAATATTATTGCAAAGAGGTTTTGAGCAAAATCCAGCAGACTGTTGCCTGTATACAAAGAAGATTGAAAATAAGAAAATCCTTATAGCTTTGTATGTTGACGATGGGCTCGTAGCAGCAACAGACAAGGAACTGGCGAACCAATTTTTACAGGAATTAGGGGAGACGCTTAAGATTACGACTAAACCTGCAAGTTTCTACTTGGGGATAGAAATCGAACGAAAGGATGGAACAATACTTATCCATCAGAGGTCCTATACTGAGAAAGTATTAAAACGTTTTGGGATGTCAGAATGTAAGCCGATTGGAACGCCAATTGAGAAAGCTGACACAAAAGGTGAAGATAACACGGTAGATAAATCAAGTGAGAGCGCATTTCCGTATCGAGAAGCGGTCGGATCATTAGCCTACTTGATGGTTGCTACTAGACCAGATATCGCGTATGCAGTTGGCATCGTATCCAGATCCTTGGAAAATCCAACAAAGACAGATTGGCTTCGCGTTAAACGCATCATGCGTTATCTAAAAGGGACAACGACTTTTGGAGTAACCTATGGACGCACAGCTGACAATAGCCGTATAATTGCATACAGTGATGCGGATCATGGTGGATGTACTATGACAGGGAGGTCTACAACAGGAATAGTATGTTACTATGGAGGAGGACCAGTATCCTGGCAAAGCCAAAGACAAGGCTCAGTTTCAATGTCAACAACTGAAGCAGAAATAGTAGCTGCTAGTGATGCTACAAGAGAACTTGTATGGCTTAAAAGAATATTTAGCAGTCTACTAGACATGGAAAAGTCTCCATTACTATTCGTGGATAATGAAGCTGCAGTGAAACTTGCTCATAATCCTGAATTCCACAAAAGAACGAAACATATTCGTATTCGTCATTTCTTTGTCAGAGAAGCTGTCATGAATAACGAAATAGAAGTGGAAAGAATCGGCACAGAAGAACAAGTAGCTGATATTATGACTAAGGCCTTACCTAAGCCTCGATTCCAAATATTAAGATCGGCATTAATATGAAGTATTGTATTAGAGGGAGTATTGAAGTAAACCTACTTCGGTAAAAATACAAACTCATTTAATAGTGTTGTCATTCAAAAAGAAAAAAGTATGTTTTGATATATTATTATGTCAGAGTGCGAAATAAATATGCCGTCGTAAAAGTTAAAGAATAATCTTTTATTTATCTACAGTAGTAGAAAAAGGCTTAACCGTTCACTTATTCTAAGTAAGATCTATTCGCCCTCAACTCTGCTACAGTGGTGAATTCTACTAGTTCTAATATTTCCTTTCTTGGCTCTCTTTTGTTTTAAATTTGCCGCGTCGTTTAACACTGTACGGTGCCAGTACAAACTTTGCGTGTAAACATAATCGATCTGTATATGGTATATGGTTATAGTCGATTATATTGACTACGTGAGAGCAAAGCCTTCGGCCTTTGGCTAACGGTTCTTAAGAAGTAGAGTCAACTTTTTTTGTACGAATAAAAATGTTTATCTCATCTTAATGAAAGGGTTTTTGGGCCGTTTCTAAAATATAACACATCATTACATTTCAGCTACTTGTTTTGAATAAAAACAAGAATAATTTTCAAAACATACGAACTTTGGGATCTTCTAGATACGAACGGATAAATTAAAATTTATATACTATACATCAAATGATACTAAATAACCTCTTATCTAACCTCATGGAAGCAAATTTTTGAAAATAACTATTTAAATTTAATATTTTTTACTAACACAAAGTGAGACAGTTCCTAAAAAAACTTCAGCCTTTTACGAGTCTTGTGAAACTATATATACTATACTGTGTTATATATGTTTATTGGTACTATCTAAACGCGCTTCCCCTACCAAGTTTTACGAAACATTGTACATGCAAATACTTGCTCCCAAAACTATGATCCGTGTCGTCCGCTCAAGAGACCTTTACACAAAACTTTGTCACGTCGATATCATGTGGGAGAGTGGTACTTCCCCGGTCGTGCCGGCCCATGCGCTGTAACCCGAAGAGCTACAGCGGGGCACTACCACCAGAAAAAGTATGTAAGGAATAAACGTATATCTAAACGTCAGATTATATTAGGAACGAGCCAAGAAGATGTGGAGTTACATAACTGATGATGTCGCCGCTATTGTTACTGGAACGTTGTTTGAAAACTTAGAGAAGATATACGAAACTGCTGGAGAGCTAGCTTAGTGATTTCGTGAAAATGGGCTAGTTTTAAATCTGACGAAAACACACTTTGTTTACGTGAACCTCTCCGGCCACTTGGTTCGTCGTCTTAATACTTCTATTGAAATGACAAGGATTGACCAAGTCTACAACACTACCATTTTAGGATTTCAGATTGACCGTGGTATTACCTGGGACTCTTCTCACTTCTCACGAACACAAACTGTGTGGAAAGTTGGGTGGTTTGTGCTCTGCACTTAGCTCTGTATAACACGACTGCTCCCGAGAAAGGTGGTGAAGTCATGCTATTTTGCCACTGTCCATTCCCAACTCCAGTATGGCGAAGAGTTCTGGGCTCGAGCTGCAGACTGGGAGTAAGGGAATTTCGGATAGGGGAGTGTTGCAAATCGTGCTTCCTAGTTAAATCTGGCAAGTTAACGCACATCATGGGTGCATCAGTATATAATCAAATCCCAAAATATGTCAAACTAGCGGTAAGCCTGAATGTTTTCAAAATGAGACTCAAACGCTGGCTGGTTAGCTAATCGTTCTATAGCTTCTTACAATGAATTTTTGACATTTAATATTAATAATTCTAATATTATATTTTTTTACTTATAAACATACTGGCATTTAAACAACTCATTTAATGACATCTCTACATAATACTACTAGTCATATATATATAATATTGGATGTATATGTCTGATTTTTATGATATTATTGGTTAGCATTATTTCGTTTTGTTATTATTGTTGTTGTTTTTATTTTATGTGTATTTCACGCTATACCGCAGAAAATACTCATTGTATTTTTACTTTTTGTAATATAATATGTATAGTGACGTGTATATTGATATGAATAAATAACTATGAACTACTCTTTAATTTCTTAAGTTCAATAAGGGCGTGTTTCAGAATGTTCGAGTAAGTTTCGGTTATACTACCCAGAACATATTTAATAAATAAAACAATATCTTTGCGTTTCACAGTCATCGATTTAACCTATCACCCATACCATCGGTTAAAGCTTGAAACGCGCTCCATTTTAACTGTCATTCTTATCATTCAGTTATTTTATGTTCTGGGTAGTACAACCGGAACTTACTCGAACATTCTTAAACAGGCCCTAAGCAAAAGAGAATTACAGTTAATTACTTGGCCTATATATAGTAACATAATCCATTTTCATTATTTCTCCGTGGTTTAAGCACACAAATATGAATAAAGTAAACTAGAAATAGACTAGTTGCCTACTACGAAATCTGCCGGAGAGTCTCTTTCCCGGCAACTATATAATCGATGCATCTATATAATATATGTAAATATTCAATCACGCGTAGTTGATATCGTCCAATTATGAATGAAATTCAATTGTTTTCATTAGATAATCATTTGTTATTCAATTGTTATTCATACTGCATCAATTGTTATTCATACTGCGCATAAATTAATTTAGTCAAACCTTGATATTATTTATCAATATAGCAATATCCCAAAGTCAAATCCCAAGTTCACTCTCTGAATCTAATATTGAATAATGACCTCTTACCTTATAGTAAGGGATTATTCACTGCTGAATACAGCCTCACCCATAAAAGTCGCCATAATCCCCACGCTTGGCAGGCGTCTTGGGGATCGCAGTGTAAGTAGTTACTTAGATGGCGCTGGTGCCCACAATCCATAATTTTTACCCTAAGTCACCTCGTACGACATAAACGCACGGGAAGAAATGGGGGTGACATTCTAGACAGATAACCTTAGTGCTTTAGTAAAATATTATTTCAATGAAGTATGTAGTCGATAATTATCATAATCGACTAAATCAATTTAATCTATGGTTGCCTCTTGTCATCGACAAATATTTTGATTTTGATAGATCTTGTCTTTTCCGGTGCGCAAGGTAAACTGTCAAACGTATTGTGGAGATATTTTATAAATCGTGAATTATTAAAGTGATCTTTTGCGAAAAAGTGATACCTTAGTGTATTACAGAATGTTACTGCATCATTCAATTCATTGTGTTCAATATTTCAGGTCCGATAATTATCACAAATCATGGCAGATGTCGAAGTGTAAGTGCATTATACATATCCTGTTTTTTGTGTTTATTTACAAAATTACTAATAATTTGTTAGTGTAAACCATGGAGTAATTCAGACCCCCTCTCATACTGAAGAATTCATGCCGGTAAAATAGAATTGTCAGAATATAAACAGTATCAACATAACCTCTTCATGCAATGCACTATGCATGCAGATAATATAATTGTAATACCTATATTATTAAATTCACACAACCAGTCGCGGTACTTGTATTCTTACCTCGTCATGTGGATTTCAGTGAGGTTCCTGCAAATCCCGTCCTTAGCGGAGGAGCTATGGACGTGAACCAAGCCCTCCAAGAAGTGTTAAAGACTGCGCTCATCCACGGCGGTCTGGTTCATGGTCTTCATGAAGCTGCCAAGGCGCTTGACAAGTAAGTGTGAGCATGTTGTTTTATAGCACATAGTGCTGATGTTCCTATTTCCTAGTATATCTACTTTGTGTAGAAGGTTTTATCCCACATGATGAGTAAATGAACTACATTTCAAACAAAAATCTATAGAAACTTCTTATTCGTCCGTAGAAGAATGCTGTTGATTGAAAAGTGTTCAAATTATTGTAATGGCAATGGATTCCTCCTTAATATTCACTCATTGTGTGGCTGTTTTAGTCATGTAGTGAGTGGAAATATCGAGTACAGGCTTCCCTGTGTTGGATCCACTCCATTGCCAATAGTACTGCACACACATAGTACCACACTGTTCTTCACCTGAACGCTGTGGCCTCTCATGTGTGCCACAAACTATAATATTTCTATGTTACCATTTATTTTGCATTTATAGTACACAATTTTAAAATGTTGTGTTATTTCATTTGATACTTATATATATAAAAGTATTGTAAATGGTAAAGTGAACTTGTACTCTTATTTTCTTGGGAGTAGGTACACTGTATGTAAAGTAAACCCACATAGCTGCAGCTATAAACTCATTATCTGGAAGGTGATTATGTATATTTTATTTGGTTGATTGTTAATAGAGAAATGTTAAAAATGGTTATGGTTCACTGACCTATATTACCTAGTTCAGACTGGACTAGTTTGTTTTCATTTCAACACAAAAAAAGTTATATGTACAAGCATTAAACTTGCTGGCTCAGGATCCTGCGAAGTGTCTCAAACCTTATCTAAAATATGATGATGCTTTGGTACACTCTGTGTTGATACAGAATCCACTGTTTGTGTCCAACTCCTGCTCAGCCAGTTTTTTAACTGTAATTCTTATCAATGGAATAGAATATGAAAATCAGTTACTTCCCAAATTGTTATAGAAAGCCAAAACATATGCATAGAACTTATTAAAATCCTTGTTTTGTATACCAGGAGGCAAGCAGTTCTGTGCGTGTTGGCTGAGAACTGTGACGAGGCTGCCTACAAGAAGCTGGTTCAGGCCCTATGTAACGAACATCAGATCCCACTTGTGAAGGTAAAGTTTCTCCTATACCAACTACTGACAGCAATAAAAAACAACTGCATAAATGTAATCAAAACGGTACTTTTAATATGACAAAATGTTTCCATAAAATAATCTAGATGTGCATGCAACATCTGCAAGATTTGTTTCGTAACATTCTGATACAATACTTGTTTTAAACATGTAATGGCAATGAATGATCAAACAATTGTTGTGTATAAGATTTGATATGGATGGACAAATAATTTTTAAATATACATATGTGTAACATTTCCACTCATAATGGGACCTGAAACTACTGCCCCTCGTGCGTCCAATCTGTCCACCTCCTATGACGAAATCGTCCAAACTGCTCACGTTTTTTTATCCCGCGACGCCCCGTAACGTTTTTTTGTAGTACTAAGTAGTTTTCCATTACCTAAACATGTCACCCTAACATCCCCATACCCCAATATCTTATGTGATATTCACCCTAATTAACTTAAGAGTGAATATCACCAGTCAAGCTAGCTTATAACTTTGTTGACTTTTATGATATACATATATTACAAAAGGAAAACAGCTGTAGCAAAAAAAAAATCACCTCACAAGCTCGGAAAGGTGCGTGGAAAAGTGCTTTGTATCTGCTAGGGTTGAATAGGTTTTTGAAATTCGATCCGCTTTCAAATTTCCATAACAATGACAATGAATCACTTCCTTTGCTCATGATTCAATCTTAACATCTGTCTCTACCTCAGGTTTCAATTAAAATACTTGTACCAAATAACAAATTTGTAGCCTTGCATAGCAAATAACTATGAATCCAATATAGTATAAAAAAATACTGGCGATATGGAAAAAATAAAAATAGAAAAAATATGTTTATGTTGCTATAGCAACACACATAATTTCTATAGAGGCTATCACTTAATAGTTAAACAAATTAGTTTTTTTTCCATGATAGAAAATCCAACAAATTATATAACTGCTGCTACCTACTTTAGACATTCTATTATATCAAAAGCCTATCACAATACTTACTTACTATAAAGATATCCCTTTGTAGTAGAACCCTTGATTAGTGAAACTGGCCGTTTGAATTTGTAGACCACAGTACTTGTTCTAACTCAATCTCAAGTCCTGACAATATCTTGATTAGTTCAGAACTTAGATGTAAGAGAAAATATAATCTTTTATTTAACCTATTACACATTTTATAGCGTCCATTTATCAAATTATTTTTCATTGAAACATTGCAATGTTTGGCAGGTGGATAACAACAAGAAGCTCGGTGAATGGGCTGGTCTGTGCAAAATCGACAAGGATGGCAAAGCCAGGAAAATTGTTGGCTGCTCATGTGTGGTTATCAAAGTTAGTATTAGTCCTAATATGATTAAAAGGTTATTTTTAAAATGACTGGCAACTTGCATATTGATGCCTTTATTATGTTACCTGTTAAATATAATAATCTGCGCAACACGAACACTTGCATCACCTAATGAGTTGTATGTGCACAAACTGCGCTAGATTAACCAAAGTGCCCTATGGTGTAGCGTTCCACATGCGCAAACACTTTCCTATCACTTGAACATTTTTATTATTGTAATGCTTACATTATGTAATGGGATGGAAAAAATATATCTTTAATTATGAATTACTGGTGTATATTTGAATGTACAAAAACACTAGATATTCTGTCTTTGCCTTAACAGAAATCTATCTCTCGTTCTAACATGCTTTATCAGAATACCCACTTTGCAGTAACATAATTACCGAAACATTTTTATCATAAAGTACCACAGTTATTAAAAAGCCATGAATGCTAAATGCCATCTGGAACTTCAAATGTCGTCATTCAAATATTCTAGTAGCAAAACATCTAATAAACACCAGAGTTGATAAATTCTTAGTAGCAAAACGTCTGGATCTAATTGTGCCATAGTTAATAAATATAGCCAATGCCTAATTCTCTAGTTGCAGAACAGAGGGATCTAAAACACCCATAGTTACTATATAGAAGTAAATTTATGTACATACTCTACTAGCAAATCGTCTGAGTATGATGGATGATATTTTTGGCCAAATGACAGGAGGTACTTAAGCAGTCGAAGGTCAATTCAAAGGTAACTTTATCATTTAAAGTCTTTTTCTTTATTTTTTAGGACTTTGGTGAGGAAACACCAGCATTGGATGTGCTCAAAGACTACCTGAAGTCTTCGAGCTAAACATTAGGTCTTATTGTAAGTTATAAATAAAAATCCAAAAAATCTAGAACCCTGTTTTATTTATTCACTGTTCAGTATAATATGTATTTTCAATCTGAGAGAATAGTAATCAAGATAAACTGAGTGAAATTCTGCCAACAATTTCTTCAACATTACCATAAGTTGGCTCAGGATCATACTAGATTAGAAAAGTAAAGAATTTGTAGTTATATGCCTAAAAATAAATATTAAAGCACAAGAAATGGAAACTATGAGAAAGATGGTGAATGCTGGAAACAAAATCAGTAGATGTATAGGGAAATATTATATTAGTGCCGACATTAAAGCAGTGATTCATTTGCCGTGCTACCATTAGATAGTTCCATGGTTTATTTGCCTTTGGGCCTGTTTCAGAATGTTCGAGTAGGTTCCGGTTATACTACCCAGAACATAATTTAATAAATAAAACACTATATTTGCGTTTCAGTCATCATCAGTTCATCGATTTAGCATATCCATCGGTTAAAGCTTGAAACGCGCTGCATTTTTACTGTCAATCATTCAGTTATTTTATGTTCTGGGTAGTATATCCGGAACTTACTTCTGAAACAGGCCCTTAGTCTAGTTCTAGGTTAGACTGAACAAGTACCACTTCAAAATAGGGAAACTCTTTTTGTTATTGCTGATAGACTGGCCTTTGACCACTATCGCAACTGATGGTAAGTGATGATGTTGTTCAGTCTAACCTAGAATCACTGGCTCTCAAGGACAGCTGCCGGCACACTGCTGGCCGGTCGCTTCTCCATACAAACGTATTAGGGTGATCACTCCCTTATTTGAGATTTTAGTTCCAAAATAAAGCGTAATATCGATTCATCTCGTCATTATTTATGCTTGTATCGTAACGAAATTTAAAAATGAGAATTAAGTTGAAAGTTATATGTAAGCCTCAAAAACTTTATATGAAAATATTTCGAGGCCCATAACTCTCAAGTGAATTATTATCTTATTAAAAAATGTTACGATACAAGCCTAGATAATAAAGAGATCAATCGATATCATGTTTTGTTTTGGACCTAAATCCTCAAATAAGGGAGTGATCACCCTACGACGTTAGTATGGAGAACTGACCGGCCAGTTCACCCTTAACCGTTATTTGGGGCAACCCCGAATTTCGAACCTAAATAACGATAACTTCCGGTTCGTGTATGGTACGCCATGCTATAATAATATACTACTGGATCATGTAGTACGCTTTATTTTACAAGCTTTGACAACACATTGATTGTTAGCATTTAATATTTAGTTGTTAGTATCTGTCTGTTCCATAATTTGGTTTTGAATTTTGGTGAAAGAGATTGACACTGCTTTTTGCCTCAAAATTTAGGTACCTATCAAAACTCTTCCCGTAGCGCGTCACAGTGTAGAGAAAAGTTTTGTTTTTAAATAACAAATATTTATATTAGCTTATGCTTTACCGCTAAGAAGTAATACTGTTTGTATTTGGGACACTGTCCCAAATATCCCCTTCACTTTTTTTTAAATTTAATGTTATTGTGACTGAACAAGCTCGAGGCCCACCTGATGTTAAGCGGACTAACCTCTGCCTATAACAGATGCATTTCATCACGTCACGAGTTGCACTGTGCCAGAGACATAGTTGTTAAATCTCATGGACCTGTAATTTTACTGGCTCTCAAGGACTGCTGCCGGTAGGTGTTTGGTGACAGATTTTCTACTTGAGGGTGGTAGCTAGCCAGGCAGGAAAACAACTATGTCACGGGCGCAGTGCAATTCGTCACTTGTGATATTCGTCATCTGTTATGGGCGGAGGTTAGTCCGCTTAACATAAGGTGGGCCTCGAGCTTCTTCCGTCACAATAACATAAAAAAGGCTCAACTCTCCTGCATGTTATTGCTGAAACAATAGGTACGCAACATGTATAAATTAATTAAAACAGTAAAAATCCCTACTGTAACTTATTTATTCGTTCCATTAAAATGATAGCTGTAAATCATATATATTTATGTTTTTTTTAAAGATTTTTGATTGGATTTAAAGAAAAAAATATTTTTTAACATATGGCGTTTAGAAACCGGTTTACCAACAGGCTGATACATTTTATAAATAACTTATTTATCATAGGGTTGTGGTTAAGAAACATAATGTAACAATCCAAAAGGTAAACACAGCATGAATCCAATTAAAGGTAAACACAGCATGAACATTACATATTTTTTTATGTAGGTACTAAGTGTTACTTGGGTTACCAAGACAAATGAATATCGAATCGAATGATATCTCATACTTTAAAATCGGTTAAGCCGTTTAGAAGTTATGGTGGCTTATAGAAACAAATAATGAACCCTGAAACACAACACATATTTTTTGGGCAGTCGCGTAAACACGAAATTTTTGTCTATGGTTGAAACAAAACTTGATTTCATGCAAAGAAGTTACGTTCCGAGCCTCAAAGTGTAGGTTCTTTACAACATACAAATTCAAAATTATTAAAATAAAACAAATTTATTATTTATTTTTTGAACATGGGTATGTGTACATGGTATTACTTATAGAAAATAGGTAGTGCTCCACATTCCACCATAATGGCATGCAAAATCATACGTTACTCTCGCAGATACGGAACGACACGGTTGTTTTATAAACTCAAATAACGACATTGATCTATGTTATAGTGTTTACTATGTTTTCTTTTTTTGGAGAGAAACAGCAAAAAAACGTACACGTTTTATGATGTTTGAAAAGCGTAAATGAAAAGCGAAATACCTCCGTTACCTGCAAAATTCAATTGAGTGCCTATAATTCTATCATCAACAAAATATGTCAAAGTCATATCAATCTTTTAAGGTTGAACTGGCCGGTCGCTTCTCCATACAAACGCCGTAGGATGATCACTCCCTTATTTGAGATTTAAGGTCCAGAATTAAGCATAACACCGATTGATCTCGTCATTATCTAGGCTTGTATGATGCCGAAATTTTAAAAAGATAGTTAAGTTGGAAGTTATTAGCCTCGAAAATTTTATATGAAAATGTTTCAAAGCTCATAATTCTCAACTTAACTATCTTATTAAAATTTCGGCATCATACAAGCCTAGATAATGAGGTGATCAATCGGTATTATGCTTTGTTTTGGACCTAAATCCTCAAATAAGGGAGTGATCACCCTACCGCGTTTGTATGGAGAACGGGCCGGCCAGTTCACCCTTAAGGTTGAACTGGCCGGTCAGTTCTCCATACAAACGTCGTAGGGTGATCATTCCCTTATTTGAGATTTTAGGTCCAGAATTAAGCATAATACCGATTGATATCGTCATTATCTAGGCTTGTATGATGCCGAAATTTTAAAAAGATAATTAAGTTGTAAGTTATGACCCACGAAAACTTTATATGAAAATGTTTCGATGCTCATAATTCTCAAGTTAATTATTTTATTAAAATTTCGGCATCATACAAGCCTAGATAATGACGAGATCAATCGATATCAAGCTTTGTTTTGGACCTAAATCCTCAATTAAGGGAGGGTTCACCCTACGACGTTTGTATGGAGAACGGGCCGGCCAGTTCACCCTTAACGACCGATTTTGATGGTTAAAAAGATGCAACCTTCAGAGTTTCGGAACGATCGATTTGTCACAACTGAACGCTCTGCTCTAAGGTTGTGAACGACGTTAGTGTGAAAAGTTGCACTCCAAGTGGGCACTAATTAGAGTTCTGAACAGAGGTTCTGCCCCAGAGGTTTCATGCTTTCTGCTCACATTCTTATTCTCATTCTTTATCTCTCTAGTATTCGATACTAGAGAGATTTCGATATTCAGAACATAATATACTCAAGTAAAGAAGCGACACTCAAGGATGTGTGCTCGTAAAACCGCCTGTGGCTATGTGTGAGTGCGACGGCGAGAGCGGGTGGTACGCGGTGTGGCACCTTTGGAGGCGCCTGAAATTCAAGGATGTTGCTCTCTTATTGGCCAGGTTAACTAGCTAACTTAGGTTAAGTGATAAAAGATACTTTTGTAGCACGAGGTTACTCGTGTTTACATTTTTTAGAGTGAGGTCCGGAACTCTTTTATTATAATATTTCTATATAATTTAAATGTTAAAATAAGGGATATCTTATGCATTTCGTTAGTTTTGCTTTTATATAATCTACCCACTCAATTCCGAAAAAACCAATTACAACTAATTAAACGTAGTTTTGTAGTTTGTTATATAAGAATAATAATTTTAGTAATCGTTTTTTAAATTCATAAAATTATTTTCTTCTTGTATTTAAGGGTCTTAAACAAGGGTAGAGGTGACGGAACAAGCCCGAGGCCCACCTGATGTTAAGTGGACTAACCTCTGCTTATAACAGACGCATTTCGTCAATGACGAATTGCACTGTGCCCGTCTTTAGCCTGTAATTTTTCTGGCTCTCAAGGACTGCTGCCGGAACACACCGTTAGGTGCTTGGCGACAGATTTTCTACTTGAGGGTGGTCGCTAGCCAGGCGGGCATTCGCAAAATGCCCTTCCACCATGCGGTGAAGCTCAAGCTCTGGGCGGGATTCGAACCATGGACTGCTGCGCGGCAGTCCATAGCCAATGCCACTGAGCCATCACTGCTTCGAAGTGCCGTAACCAGGATTCTTGGCATAAATTGTTTTGTTAGCAGTCCAAGCTACTCATGAAATGTGTGATTCTTATGAGGATAGCATAATGCCCACTTTTTATCAACTTCACTGGTGGCGTGCGGAAGCTCTGCTGGAAAGTGCTTGATTAGTTCTGTTCTGGTTTGATTTTGTTCTATTAATTATGATTATTCGTTTAAGATTAACATCGTAATAATATGCAAAAAGTCTGACGGGATGTTGCCCTACATGTGTAATTTCTAAGTGTGCTGAACTGAACTGCGGAGCATCTCTACACGAACATTGCGAATCTTTCGGCAAAAGATTTTGCGGTATTACCTTTCATTCATTTTGAATACAAGACAAACTACTAAGACTGCGCTAATCATTTCGTACTTTTTTCAACACACTGAGACCACTACTGGTAATAGGCCGGTAGATATCTTGTCTAGAAAAACTTATTTTCCATTGCGGTGCTCGGTCGTATAGGACACTTAAGGCTACAAAAAAGTAAAAAAGACAGAATTAATTAGTACGGACATTTTTATTTAAATGCAAATATTAGCAAACTGATCACAAATATCTTTATGCTTCGGCCACTGCTGAACTTGACATTCCCTGAAACGAGAAATAGCATACATAAATAGCTCGAATACTTAGTTCTTGTACTTTTGTTGTGATTGTTGATAGGCAAGACTTTTACCATATTCTCACCTGATGGTAAGTAATGATGTGGTCGGAGAACCTGAACTAATATAGAATGAGAAGTCGCTCTCTATGACGGATGCTATAATACCATTAGGTTCTTGGCAAAAAAAACTACTACTTCCAGGCAGGCAATCGCAAAATACCAATGGACTTTCATAGACCTTCTACATGACCGGAGGGGAGTTCAAAGTATTCTCGGTATCACAACTTTTAGTTAGTAGTTTTTGTCTATGAATCTCTTATGATCCAAGGTGGAAGTGTGAAAATTTTGACCGTTTATTAACATAAAAGTTTTTACAATCGTGTTTACGACCACTTTTCAGAGAAGGATGAAAGTTATTTTTTGGAGAGTATTGAAAAGATTGTCACGTTGTAAGAAGTGTATTAAGATTTCAGGAACTATGAGAAACTATTTCAGTTTCTTTTTCTTTCCTTATATCCTTACCAGAGATTCCCCTCGTAACCCTATACCATTAGCCATTTCCGCTGGGCTATCACTACTTCAAAACCAGTAAATTAGTACTGTCTTAGCCGGATTGCCCACTGCTGAACACAGCCTCTCCCATTAAGTGGGGGTTTGCCAAAATCCCCACGCTTGGCAGGAGTCTTGGGGATCGCAGTAGAAGATATCAGATCCTCAGAAGGCGCTACTGCCCACCTTCCAGTATTTTACCTTTAGTCGCCTCTTGCGACACGCACAGGTAGCAATGGGGGGTGACATTCTAGCCTGGCACCCCATGGGGCATAAAATTAGTAGCAGTGGGAGATTCCTTTAGATTTCTGTCCTCCCAAAGGTACTTTCGGAGCCTCCTTTAATACATACCTACCGCAGTACCATTCACTCTTACACCTCGAACATTTTTTGCTAGCCTTCTCCCCGCACCGGCCACATTTCGCTCCTCCCCCGTCCATAGCTAAAGCGGCGTCACTGGTGTAAGACTCTAAAAGTTTCCTGGCCATCTCTCGCGATTCATCCGATCCGTCCATATTGAAATAATTAAGCTGAGACTTTGCAATGGTTTTGGTACGCTTGTGGACTTGCTTTAGGTACTCATCCTTTATCTGGTAAAAATAATGTAACGTGTATTAGGGTCTTTTTTTTTTTTGTTAATAATGTATTAGGGTCGTTTTAAAAAAGGCTTACTGACAGCTAATAAAATTACTACCAAGAGTGCTTAATAATCCGTTGACGTTTTGAGCTCTTTATCCTTTCCAAAAACATATTATATTAGCTGTATGATAAAAGGCCACGTTCCACATACGGTATAATATACTAATAAATATGAAAAGAAATTTAATTCAAGCTCAAAAATCGCAGAACGCAAACCTTACCACGGCGTGGTAAGGTTTGCGTGGTTTAAAAAGTGTACCCGGCGGCGCAACATTACCTATTTTTACTCTACATATTTATTCGTTGAGTATAATAATGCCTTCTTTACTTGTACCTGATACTTACATCAGATTAGAATAAAAATGCAAAAGTATTATTAGAAATACGTAAGAAATTACCTGAGGAATGAGCTCAATTAGCGTGCATCCTGGGTTTTTCACTCCATTGGTACGGTTATGGAGGCTTGAATAGTCGCCAACAGACAGTCGGCAAAGAAACATCTTTAGGTCTCCTAATGGGGGTATCTGGTCCAGCATTGGTTCGCTCAGTTTCGCTTGCAGCTAAAGAGTAACAAGTATTTCATTTACAAATTTTTAGAGCACTCAATTCATCTCGAGCGGGATTCGAACCATTTTCACGCATCACGCGAAGTAACCGTCATAAGGGACACGAAAATTTTGAAAGTGTGATTTACACATGTGATTGAAATCGTATTTAGAAATAACAAGTTTGCAATATTGTACGCTTGCTACCGTATAAAATATAGAGTTTATAGAGCACTCAATTCATCTCGAGCGGGATTCGAACCATTTTCACGCATCATGCGAAGTAACCGTCATAAGGAACACGATAATTTTGAACGTGTAATTTACGCTTGTGCTTGAAGTTGTATTTAGAAATAACAAGTTTGCAATATTGTACGCTTGCTACCGTATAAAATATAGAGTTTTTAGAGCACTAAATTCATCTCGAGCGGGATTTGAACCATTTTCACGCATCACGCGAAGGAACCGTCATAAGGA
Organism: Plagodis pulveraria; assembly: GCA_963890685.1. Lineage (NCBI taxonomy): Eukaryota > Metazoa > Arthropoda > Insecta > Lepidoptera > Geometridae > Plagodis > Plagodis pulveraria. The sequence continues at coordinate 12,218,419 of OY982971.1, forward strand.
ACACGATAATTTTGGAAGTGTAATTTACGCTTGTGCTTGAAATTGTATTTAGAAATAACATGTTTGCAATATTGTATGCTTTCTACCGTATAAAATATAGAGTAAAGTTACAAGCAAATCGTTTTGAATTGTCCTTTACACTGGTGTAGACAATGAAAGACTCTGCTATGCTAAGCGAAAACCACACTTACAAAATGTTCGCGTCGCCCGATGCGTGAAAAAGGTTCGATTCCCGCTAAAGATTAATTTTGTGTACACTGTTAAAGATCATAGTTTGTATATAGGTACCTTGGTAGGTATTTCTTACCCTGCAGAAATGAGTGCGTCGAGTCTCTTCTATGCTATAGTAATGATTCAATCTTGGTTCCAGTAGTAATTGCCGAATACAAAGCCACAGTTGGGCTTCACTACGATGCATCTGTACTAGATCTTCTTGCGATGGCTTAGACCAGCGACCAACTGAAATATGAGTCTTTCATATTATTATAAAATTATCTGCCGTTTGTCTTTAAACGGCTACATAAGAATGCACTTAAATGCAAATTTCCTTGAAATTTTCTTTCAAATTAATTCTCTGACAAAGAAAACATTTTAAAGATATTTTGTTTCTTTTATCTTCTAGGCGGGCATGCTTCATAGACAGTCGACTGCATTATGTAGTCTATATAAAGAAGATAGGCCTCCACAAGTATTTAATTACTATCAGCCTAGAATGCCCCATTGCTGGCCAAAAAACTGCTAAGGTTTTAAATAGAAGCCCCTTTTATTTTTATGTAGTTACTTACCAATGTAATAAAAAAATATTGTTTAATTACTTACGATTGAACATCTCAAGGTCTCCCTTATCATTGTGCCGGCGCCACGGCTCCAACTGTAGCAGGTGACTTAACAACGAAGGGACATCGTGGGTCTTATACATGGTGGTAGCTATAGAAGCGCCAACCCCAGCCGTCTCCATATGTTCGGCTAAGTAGCTGAAAAGTCGTCCGGGAAGCAACACAATGCCATTATTACTTTGTTTTGTGAGGAGAGAAACGCAATTTACTCTAGGTAATGTTATTACCGTTCCCCTTTAACATGAAGCGCACGTTACCGCGAAAACCAAAGACCACGATCTGTTCCTAGCCTATTATTATATGTTCTATGCCTTGTGGTTTCGCAGTAAGGTATATTGCAATAACATGACGCTGATGGCTTGTTAGTTCGTGATTGAGAACAACTGCACTGAAGTTATTTGCAGGAACGTAATAACAGTCTTTAAATGCGAACAATAATGAGCATATTGCTAAGCGAGACGTCAACGCGGGCGTCCCGAGCTCTCCTTGCAAAAGATCACCGAATGTGGTTGAAACTATAGTCGGAGCTATCCGACTTATTCACGTGAGTTATCCCGTATTATTTACTAAAATGAATAATGGGCAAGTGAAGTACATACATTGGATCCGAGGAATAGTTATTTATGACAGTATTTTCTAACATCCCGAAACACTTCTGTACCAAATACACAAAACAACAACTTATATGGGCAGCTTAGGTGGTAATTATGTTCCAGTTATATTAATGGTCACCGCCTGGAAAAAAATATCAAACATATTGTATCTCACAGAGATATGAGCGACTCTGTCCTGGTAATAATGGACCTTATTACCAGGACAGACTCGCTCATATCTCTGTGAGATACAAAATGTTTGATATTTTTTTCCAGGCGGTGACCATGATTTACCAAAAATCTGATATTGAACTCACCGTACAATGGAGATGCATCTCATGCTTATGTCAAACTGCAAATCCCGCTTCTGCCTTTCCAATTCATCTGTGGCTGTTTCACATTCCAGGTCCTTGGTCGACACGGGCTTCAAGTAGTCATTGCTGTTGGGTTCAAGTGATTATATTTCAAAATAAACTTTTATTAATCTGGGGGTAGTATGAGCCAAAAGAGTGCAGTTACGGGTATGACGAGATTTGAGTGCGGTATTTCGGTATATTGTGTACTATGTATAAATGATACCGATAGCCAATTTAATAGATCACATGTGACATAGTTTTTCTATTTTTGTATGTTTGTATTTAATTAAAATACTACTAAGTTTTATTATAATCAAAATGCGTTTATTCATTTATTAGGAGGTGACATTCTAGCCCGGCATCTCACGGGGCATTTTTACACATTTGCTTACATTTGTTAATATTCCACCACATTACCATCAAAAATGTTAGACAATCCTAACAAAATAAAATGTCTATTTATTTATTTTTATAAATGTCAAAATGTAGTTCATCTCTAACTATTAAAATGTACTTACTACTTATGTTAAGACGCTTCATAAAAATAGGATCAACCATTCATAAACTAAGTCTTTTTCAATGAAATATATTCGAATTGTATGAATATTACAATTTAACGTCTTATTTTATTGTAATGAAATTGGTCCCCTCATTTATGTGATATTTTTTTTTTTATGCCTGATAGGTTAGCCTTTGACCACTATCTCACCTGATGGTAAGTGATGATGTGGTCGAAGATGATGTTCAGGCTAACCTAGAAGTACTGGCTCTCAAGGACAGCTGCCGGAACACACCGTTAGATGCTTGGCGACAGATTTTCTACTTGAGGGTGGTAGCTAGCCAGGCGGGCATTCGCAAAATGCCCTACCACCATGCAAATGCATTTATTATGAGGATGTTCTTTGAAAATCAGAATATTGGTTTACTCGCCTGGGGATGCTAGTAAATTACTAGCATCATACAGTCACTAATTTATGACTGAAAAGCAAGATTATGTTAATATAATTGTATATCAAGACACAAACTTAATTAAAGCAAGCAGAGCTGTGAGTTGTTCCACCGCGTAGTTGAGCAGGTCGACAGAGACTTCACTCACGCACTGAGCACCGTCTTCGTGGAAAAGAACAGTTTCGAGCAACCCGACAGCTGCCGCTTCGTGGTATAACTGGAACACAAAATTTGAGATTGACAGAGTAATTTAACCCTGAAAAAAATAGATTTGTACACAACTAGGTAAATAACTCACGTTTCGGTTATGTCATATATTATTGTGAGAATTCATATTAGACAGAATCATTATAAGAAAATCACTAAGCACATTTTTAATTGCAAGATGTTTACAAGTCAACAAGTGAATAAATTACTAAAAATTGTCAATGAACATTTATCTCTTTAATAATAAAATATTACACTTGCCACCATATAAATCCCAAAAGTGTTGGTTGGCGCTGGTTCAAGTTTCATTATTTGTGGGTAGATCTTCAAGCGCCATACTTGGATACAAATTGCTTCATAGACAAGCATGGGCAACTGAAAACAAAAAGAATAGAATTTAATGTAAGAGTATTTGTAAATTTTTGTTTGTAAATGAAAGCATGTACGTTTTTGAAATGAAATTCTTGTGTGTTTCAAACATATTTATATATTATACACTAGCCGGCAAAACATTTACGTTAGAGATCGAAGACGTTGACCCGTTTCAATTGTGATACCAATACTGGGCGCCTGGACCGTGAGACTGATGGATACAAAGATCCCCATACGATGGTTGAAGAACGACAGCAAGAATTAGAGTTATGAGTCATGTTAGCTCATTCGGTCAGAGCATACCCCGGCTATAGGGGTGGATGGACGTGGCTTCGTATCCCGTACATGACTATAATTTTTCCTCTCGTAAATTTATTCTTGGTTATAATTGAAGATGATGTCATAGAGTGTCTATGAATAAAATATTTTTACCTTTAATACCTACTTGCAAGCCACCTCGCCAATTCATCGTTTATATCTCTACGGTCTAATCAAACTGACTGCTTAAAAGTTCACGTAGTCTGGTAGATCGTGTGTTTGGAAAAAATGTCAAAGAAACTGGAAAAATAATTCACGTAGTTCGATGGATCTCACTGACTAGAAATAAAATATTACCTACGTGGTCCGATGAATCGCACTATTGTCAAAAAAAGTTTATGTAGTTCGATCGATCGCGCCACGCGGTCGTACCATATGGCCACAGGCAGTACCTTCGTACCGTCAGTTCAAAAGCGCTGAGGTCTCCCTTTCTGGTATATAAATACACTCTGTGCCACTCTGATCCATAAATGAAAATAAAATTGCGTAACGGCCAGACTTATACTTTCTTACATTGCGCCGTATTAAATGGTGCTTTTGTGTACCTAACAGGGGATACATATATACATGTGTATTGTACCTATTTCTAATACCTACGCTTTGGTTTGAATTGAGTACATTCTAGGATGTTTGTTAATTGTACATAATTTGGCAATATCACGGTGGTGAATATAATTGTTAGACTTTGACTGTACGAGTTTATGTACCGTATATATCTATGATTTAAAATAAGTACTCGACGACGCGACGGATGTTTACCTTTCCACTAGAAATCAGGGTTTCCTTAGTAAGTTCTTCACGCATGGTCGACGCTTCTAACACAGCTTGTTGATTCAGTTTTTGTAGCCGCAGGTGCCAATCAACCCACCTAAAACATTCGGACACATGTATTATGTTATTGAGCATAATTCGGGATTAGTTCAATTTTAAATAAGTTAGAACTTAATTAATATACGATCATATTATCATAACGAAACTAAAAAAATTATTCGATTTTTATATTTAAACTGTAGCGTCATTGGTGACAGCTCAAAATCGAATATTTACGTGTTGCGTTCTATTAAATATACGAGTATACAATATGTCATATCCATCAAAGACAGCTGCTGAAACAATAGGTGCTTGGTGGCAGATTTTCTATTTAAACTTGGTAGTTAGCTACGCAAGTATTCTGCCTCAAGGCAAAAAGCCCTACCACCATGTTGAAAAGGCAGCCATTCTAACCTGCCCTCTGAGCATGGAAGCGCTCAATAGTAAATACCCTTAGTAGCCTTCCATCCAAGCAACAAAACTGCTTAACTCTGGTTCTTGGTTAACAATGACTTGGCAAGCTCCACTGCGAACTTTTTTCATATTGCTATATCCAAAATACAAACCTACAACTTTTACGGCACCTATTTTGTGAATGTTAGCTTGGTTAGCTGCCACTCTCATCTAAAAATCAGTAACCATGCATGTAACGAAGTGTTACAGAAGTTATTTTGATAAATAGTTCATAGATAGAATATCATCCAAAAAACCTATGACTGTGACCATTACATCGATTTTTTGATTGAGAATCAAAATCGGATCACCCAGTCGAAAGTTCTGACGTAACAAACATAAAAAAAATACAAATGAATTGAGAACCTCCTTCTTTTTTTAAAGTCAGTTAATAAACAAGAAAGCTTATTACTTGGGCACAGACTAGTCTCCGATTTTAATCTTGGCAATAACAAATTAGTTCAACATAATACGCGTACCAAATTATGCATTTAACATGACAAAAACCAATTATAATCAAGTTTTAATTAGGTTCAGCATATGGAATCGGCCTTACTATCATATATTTTTTCGATTTAGTCTATAAAATACGGTTACAAACATTAGCATGAGTGCCCACTTGCCTTTGATTTCCGATGTCTTCGATAGTCGAAGGCTCTATACTATCTACGAACATATCCAGTTCGCCGATATCTAGAGCATTCAGCTGTGGATCATTTTCAACCATTTTAAAAATAATTGCACAACTTTACGGTAAGAGAAAATTTATTTTCAATGCAATATTATTGATTGGATTTTCAATAGCAACCTCAGTTTATTTTATCATTCAATGAAAACAAAATTTTGTTGCTATAGCAACACACAAGCAACGCTAGGAATATTGTTTTGTTTTACCCCTTTCTCGGTATTTGGACTGCAATAATTTTTGTTCAACATTAATTAGCGCCATATCTGTCCCCAAAAATAAAGGTGCGCGTACACGGGAGTTTCTTTTTTTAGCAATAATCGATGTGCTACATTAATTGATCAATATGGAACAATTTCAATAAAATGCAGAAATTGTTTCACCAGTATTGCTAATAAGTGCTTCATGTATTCAATATTGCTCAAAGTCACTGTTATGAATATGAAATGTCTAGTTAGTTGGAAAACGGACATCTTTCAATATATTCCTTTCGAACGGCTATGTATAGCATTTTCAAGCGGTGCTGTCTGACACCGGCGGCGATAGCGGGAAATGTGCCAAATTCAGCGCCACGCATATTTTTGAATAAGTCATTTTTCAAATTAAAGATTGCTTTCGTTTTTAACCGTTTCATAAATAGGAGGAGGTTCTTATTCATCTGTATTTTTTTTCTGATAATTTTCGCACCTAAATAATATGTCTAAGCCTCTTCTTTATTGTCACTACGTCATAAACTGTCCTCAAATACTTAGACCGACCAATATTGAAAAAAAATCTGTCAAAAAATCTATTGAGTCTCAAGTGCATTATGATCATTTTAAGACATGTTGATCCATAATGGTCAATTACTGGTGAACATCGATTATTGCTCAAAAAACTCCCGTGTACGCGTACCTTTATTTCCGGGGACAGATATGGCGCTAATTAATGGTGAACAAACATTATTACAGTCCAAGTAACGAGATAGGGGTAAACAAAAAACAAAGGTCATAAATAACAGATAATTAGCTTATTTGCAAAATAACGCATTTGATGGCTGGCTGCCACAGTATTAGTATAAAAGACGACATGACGAATGTAAATTATTAACCTTAATATTATTAAAATTGTCGGATTTTTATCGCCCCATTAATCACATCTCAAGTGTGCGCGTGGCGTCACATAAACAAAGCTGAGCCTTGGGTTGAGTCATCTGATACTCAATGTTTATTTTTTCAACACGTAATTGAATACGTTATCCAGATTCGTGAAAGATTTGTTTAATTTAGAGGTGGTCAGTTTTTGATGCCACCACCGGTACCTATAGTATCAACTACTCAATCTGTTTTTTTCTGTATGAAAACTAAAGTGATGGCCTATGTATTTCAGTCTTTATTAGGCTGCCATTGAAATTATGCTAATGAAATGAAACTGAAACGAGCTCCAGTAACGTGCCGGTAACTTAATACTTATATTTTAGCGTAACATCGTATGGGCCTAGGCTTAGGTTTTTTAATTAGAGCTCAGATTAAATATTTTTGCATACTCTATGGCAAAGTTCATACCATGAGGTATCACAAACTGGATTGAGTACTTATTATAGAATCTAACTTCATAATAAAAAAAATACTATTTCTATGCGTGGGTTTGTCCTTTCCGGGGGATATAGATGTCCCCCAGTCACTTTTAAAAGGTGGGGTTAGTCCTCGCAGCATAGTGTGAGTTTATTTTTTGTCGCGAGCTATTGACTATAGCACCCAGTGCAGCGGGAGACAGCGGCCCCACCACTCAAGCAGCATAGTGTACACTAATATTTTGATCCTTTTTGTGACAATTTTGGTTTTTTATGTGGCTAGCTACCACCCTCAAGTAGGAAATCTAGTGCCAAGCACCTAACAGTGTGTTCCGGCAGCTGTCGGTGAGAGCCAGTGATTCTAGGTTAGCCTGAACAATATCTTCGACCACATCATCTCTTACCATCATCAGGTGAGATAGTGGTCAAATACTAACCTATCAAGCATAAAAAACCTCGGTAGTAGATATGCAATAGGTTTTTTTCATATGATTGCGATGGATCATGTCTAACGCCCACTTAGTGTTAAGCGCCCACTTAATGCATTTGATATAAGCAGAGGTTACTGCTTATATCAAATGCATTTACTAACAACAGACACAATACACTACACCCATAACCCTGAGATTTAAATGAAATTGTTAGGTCTCATGTGCCTGTAAATTCACCGGCATTCGGAACACATTTCCCCGGATCAAAGCGTTCAAAAAGAGTCCTACTATTAATACTGAAAAAATGCTGCTAAATTTTTTTAGTTAAAGATCACGATTGACAATTTATATATCTGTAATACGAGTATCAACAATATTATAATAACTATATTATTATCATAATATCTATATTTTTTTTTGCTTGATAGGTTAGCCTTTGACCACTATCTCATCGTATGGTAAGTAATGATGTGGTTGAAGATGTTGTCCAGGCTAACCTATAAGTACTGGCTCTCAAGGACAGCAGCTGGAACACGCCGTTAGGTGCTTGGCGACAGATTTTGTACTTTGAGGGTCGTAGCTAGCCAGGCGGGCATTCGCAAAATACCCTACCACCATGCTGTAACGACTGCCATCCTAAGATGACAAACCGGGACCGACGGCTTAACGTGCCCTCCGAAGCACGGTGGCGCTCAGTAGTAATATGACTAGCGGTCACCCATCCAAGTCATGACCGCTGCGGACGTTGCTTAACTTTGCCGATTAGTTATGAACGGCTAAGCATACTTCAAATTTTCCAATGTTAGTGTAATCTTCCTAACCACTGACATGAAAAAAGTAATGATGATTAATTTATTTGCAACTTAAGTTTATCTCATATCGTACAGATATATAGGGTCTTGCTATACCTATAAAACAAGTGAGTATACCACACAAAAAACAGGCAAACAATAGCTGCGATCTGAATAGTGGCTCGTTTTTTTTATGATTTGATTTCACATAGAACCGATGCGTAGTACATATAAATAATTTATAATGTTAAAGAATCTTCATACACTGATGTATAGATGAAAAGGGCAACCTAAGCTTACCTATACCTATCAACATATGTCTTCCTGTATTGTATAGTGCCGGATTAAGCAAGCGCGGGGCCCGTAGCAAATTATTTCAAAGAGCCCTTGATCTGCTAAGGGTTTTCAAGTATAAAGTAGTAAAAAAACAGCTACTCAATACGTTTATTTGCCATCTATAGATTATTATTTTGTAGGCAATTAATAGTCTAGTAAATTACTCTAAGCCTGCTAGGCTCTGACAAGGAAAAAAATCAGAGATGAGATTCCCTAAATAAAATTACACTATTCGTCAAAATTATACCACGTTTGACATTTCACTTTTTTTTAAATATCGTATTTATACGTTACATTTTTCGGCGTTATTTGATTTGAATTAAAATTAAAAATCATTCGTAAATAATATTTTGTTATACTCATTTGCGACAAAAATATGCATATATCATGCATATTTTTGGCTATACCAGGCAATTAAATCAGTAAGTGGACTTTATCTCGGGTAATTCGTCAATTGTAACTTCGTCCTTAGCATTGAAACGACGTAAAATGTTGTCGACGGCACTAATTCTAAGTAATAGACGATTTCTTATAAATAAATAGATAATTTTAACATTTTAAATAGAGTCATTTAAATTCTGCTACACATCAACACTATGTGTCGGGTAAGAGTATTTGCATACGTCGGACTTTGTGGAGCTGATTATCAAGCCGACTGAAATTGTACACCTTTACACAAACAACTTTTTATCGAACTTGTGTGTATACCGTATGAAATTCTGTGTTTTATTTTCGCTAAGGCAATATTAGTCGGTTACCGAGTGTCTGACGTATGGATCGTTTCATTAGGAAAAGTTGTTTTTGTGACATTCAGTAATTTCAATATACTGCATCTAATTAAAAATTACTTGCACTCAAAAAATTACGCTCTGGCAGATACTTAGGTTTAAATATGCACGGTTTCTTCGCGTGAGGCCCGTAGCAATTGCTACTCATGCTACGTGGTTAATCCGGCACTGTGTATGTCTAATTTATAGGAGCATATTCAATTTCTGACGATTTTCTAAACAGAAATAAGACAGCAATTAAAATTTACCCAAACCCACAGAAACGTTAGGTAGTTTTAATTAAATACATTAGTTTTTATGAGGCAAAACACAGATCTGAATAGAATGAGGTCGTTGGGTGTTGATGTATATACGAGTCAGTAATTGTCTAATCATACTCGTATTATTTTAATATAGTTTCTATAACAACGTTTTAGACAAAAACTTAGGATAAATTATATTAGATTTTAATAATAAGTTTATTTCACAAAAACATATAACATAACAAAACATTTCATCATTGCTTATGTATATAAACATATAAGGTATAACATAGTACAATTTACAACTAATAATAACTGAACAGATGGTATATACATTTTTGCAGACAAAATAAAATAATTTCGAAAGATAGACTATCATATTGATCACTAGCCCTCATACTAGGATTCCTTGAGAGGGTTAGTTCTCCGAATAACAAGCTTATAATAATAAATGATAAGATAGCAAGAGTACAGTGAGTATGAAAATGTAGACCCTGGTAACGTGTTCATTAATGGGAAGTTTGTTGGAGTAGTAAAAATAAATATCTACGTATGCAGCCATATAAAATATTTTAATAAATGAATTAAATTAATCTAAGCTAAAACTATAAAGTTAAAACTATAGAATATGGGGCATTTAATGGCTGGCCGCTTCTCTAACACCAACCCTTTCTTAGAATGCTCACGTTGGTTGCATACTGGCTACCTTTCGGCTACAAAGTGTATTGCCACAAATGAAAAGCAACGCCATAATCAAATTCAGTCATTAGGTAATTATGGGAGAAGAAGAAAAAGAGGTAGACGTTTTCTAGGAAGGAGCGTGATGAAATCAGACTATTCCTTTTTACTATACCACACGATCCAATCAGTCACGATGCCTAGATAGTGAACGAACAGAGACGCGTAGCAATAACCTCAGAGTTGCCAGTATTAGCAAAAAATGGCGATTAGTGACGGAAGTCGATTTTCTGTCTTTTTCATAACTTGACACACGTGCCGCGTGGAGTTTTGCTTCACAGGTGGATATTTTTTAGTTATTTTATTGGAATTTAGTGTTAATAATGTTCTAAATAGAATAAGGATAACATATATAGTGTCAGTATTTTGAAATGTATTATGGGTTTTGTGAAAAGTGATGAAAACGAAAAAGCGGAACGGTGACATGCCGCCGCTCACCAATATTATTCGTTTCCTTGGATTGATCTAAATATACTAAGCTACATCATATATTATAAGCTACGTTATTCATCGCTGAATCATTGTGATAATCCTGGTATTTTCATATATATGTATATACACATAACCTCCAATGTGTACCTACACGTTTGTCTGCATCGTACGTATCCTCAATCTAGTCAGGATTCAGTATTTTTCTGCCATTGTTATTTGTTGAGCTATTCACTCAATCTAGACTTCAGTACTTCCTTTTCCTGCCACTAGCCTTAACTTTTAAAACCACCTACCTATTTAAATTAATGTTGTCATTGTTACATGATACATTGCATTTTGACAAACAATGATAAATCTTTTCAGATCTCTCGGGTTGTGTTTTACATTGATTAAGTCAAGTGCAATAAAGATTGGAATATGTAGCTTGCAATATAAAGTAAAAACTTCAAGTAAATTGGCATGACACATCCATGCTCAATGAAAATTTTTCATTTAGTGTTGTACATTTGTGTTTTTTTAGCTTTTATACTGACTATTATTATCTTCCAGCACAATGGTGGCAACAACAGACAAGAAAGCTGTGACCGAGAAGAAGCCGGTGAAAGGCAAGGAGGACAGCAAGAAGCTGCCTGCTGTTCCTGAGTCTGTGCTCAAGCATAGAAAGCGGCGAGAGGCACTACGCGCACGTCGCCTCCAAGTACTGTACCAATTATTATCTTTTATGTTATATATTTTACACCCTACATGACTGCCAAAGTCTTTAGCATCATCATTGAACAGCAATAGAAAAGTCATGCTTCTCCCTCGCGATGCCTCCCAGGATGCAGCTGATATAATGCTGTGTACAGATATGCTCCTTGCATCTGAACACAGTATTGTATAAAAAAAAAACCCTTTCTCTTCATCTGGGGAACCTGGTCGGCAGATTGACAGATTTATGCTGAAACCTGTGTCGATCTGAATTTTGTAATTCAAATGGTTTTCAAAAGTAGGCATCCTTGTGATAATGGGAAATATTTTAAATCTTGAACTAAGACCTGAAACCAGCTCAAATTACACATAGGCACCAAATGACATAATAATAATAATGTAATTTCACACTTATCAACCTAGTAATCTTTAAATTTTGCATGTGTAAAATGCAAAATTATAATGTATGAGGTAAGCAGCAACCTCATTCAAGTTTTTAAATATCTTTTGACACATTAAAAGTTCACATATACATAAGATTGTACAGTGATTGGTATGTTTTCCAAGTTCATTTCAATATTAATTTAGAGTTAAACTGTGAAAACAAACAAGTATAAGTAAAACCACTATGTAACATATTTCCACTTGAGAAGGGCTGATTTTTTTTTCTTTTAGACTATATCTACATAGATAGGTTGTGCGAGCTTACAACATTATTAATTCTTATAGCATAGAATGTGGTTATAATGTAAAAGTGTAAGTTCAAGGCAAAATTCACTAATAAGAAGCTATTATTGTAAATGATTCTTGAATGCACTCCTAGACATAAAATATTACACCTGTTATATTGCGCAACCAATAACATATTTATAAATAAAACACTATATGTTTATATTGTAAAAGAGAATTGATTCATTTGATAGTTATGCTGTGTCACCATTACCCTTTAGGCTTTAAAGCCAGCTCCAAAACCCGCTGCACTACATCATTTGATCAACCAACATTAACATTCTTTCTGTACCCAGGTCACACTCAAAAGGCGTTCAGCTGCCATCAAGAAGAAGAAGGATATCTTCAAGAGGGCAGAACAGTATGTTAAGGAATACCGTATTAGGGAGCGTGATGAAATCAGGCTAGCCAGACAAGTGAGTATTGAATTCTTCACACACTCCATTCTCTTGTCAGTGCAGTAAATAAATTTGAGGTGGGATGGGTAGACCCCCCCTGTGAAGGGAAAGTTGCGATCCCCCCCCCTCTCCCCTTTCGGAAATATATATATTTTTAATTTATAACTTCACTATTGCCAGTCATCCATCTTCCAGGCTAGGGGCAGTGCGGGGGAAGTTGCGATCCCCGCCCTCCCCTCTTTCTAAGATATAATTTGTAAATTTCTTATCTCACTTATCACTCTCATAAAATAATACTCATAAAAATGTTACATTTTCATGATTAAATTTGACTCTTTTATGGGCTCTTGCCAGAACTCTTGCTATATCGCCCCTGAGTGTCACTTCATCCACTCGACCTTCGCTCCGCTACTCTTTCGCTTCACTTGGCCTCGCAGAATCTCCATAGTGAGCTTCTGGCTCCGCATTTTTTATATACACTCTAGGGGTAGGGAACACAAGACCAGGTGGAATTGGTGTGCTCTGTGTCGAATCTGTGACTCACTTTAAATCTAACCCAATCCACTACACTAATAATATAGGTTTTAGCAATTAAAAGAACATCATCTACCTACTAAACCTGCTCAGGTACAGTGTAAGGGTAGAGCCCCCCCCTGTGAACACAGGGGGGGCTCTACTCGTCATCGCTGCAACACAACTAAAATCAATACTTAAATGCATTATAGTTAATACTAGATGACACCACTAGAATCAGGTTGTAAAATAAACACAATTCCTCACAAAGCTCAGCTTTTTCCTGATTAGATTTTTCTCAGTACCACTTTTTAAAATAACCCTATTTCACATACACTTCATGGTTTAGATGCCATAGTGTTGTTTATAATAAGAAGGAATGAAGTACAACCAGTACCTTACCAACCTCTATGATCTTATAAGCTATATAATAGCAGATAAGCAGTGCTTATGTCGTATCACGCCAATGTAACGTGTACGATCCGCTACGGGGTTATATTTTGGGGTAATTGTTGGGAGAGGGAAGTAATATTCAAAGCTCAAAAGAAGTGTGTTAGATCAGTCTGCCAATTACAAACTACTGACTCATGTAAGCCGTATTTTATGGAGTTTAATATATTGATATTTCCCTGTTTATATATTTATGAAGTAGTATATTTGTAAGAAATAATTTGAATCTGTTCATCAATCTCAGAAGTGAACGGCATAAAAAGAGAATCTGGACACTTCCCCGCAACTACTTTTTATAGCAACAGCGTGTTTGGTATGGCCCCTAGGTTATACAATCAGTTACCAAAATTGATACTGGAATCAGAGTGTGTAATGTTATTTAAGAGAAATTTGTTTAAATTTTTGGTATCGAAATGTTATTACAGTATTCTAGAATATTTAAATGACAAATTTGTATAATTTGTATAATAATAATATAATAATGAAAAATAAATAATAATTGACAAATGTATGTAATATTAAAATTTGTAAATAAGTATTAATAATGTAATATAACTGACATAAAATTAAATCTTTCCCATGTATCTTTGAAGGTTAGAATGTAAAATTAGACATTTTAATTTTAAAACTGTAATTATTCTCCTAATTGAACAAGTCACCTTGACAATTTTAATGTATGATTTTGCATGCCATTATGGTGGAATGTGGAGCACTGCCTATTTTCTGTAATACCTTGTACACATACCCATGTTCAAACAAATAAATAATTTTGAATTTGAATTTATTCTATTGAGAAACAAATGGCCATGAACAAACAAATCGAAACTAAATATTTATTTGTGTTACAGGCGCGCAACCGTGGCAACTACTACGTGCCTGGAGAAGCCAAGCTTGCATTTGTCATTCGTATCCGTGGTATCAACCAGGTCTCACCAAAGGTAAGAATATAATTACTGATTTTCAAGAGTTCATGAAAAATACTTGATAGTGTCATGCTGTACTCGCAGACTAGTTTTGAAAATTTGACCGGAAAATACAGACCCACCAACTTATCTGTTCAGGTGGCATAAAAAAGAACTAAAACTTTCCCTCAAATTGTGACAGTCTGTAGTTGATTTCCATGACCAGTAGCGCCCTTGAAAACTGCACAGTTAAGTTGGTGGTACTATACCGATGATTGTCTATTGTTGTGTGGCCCAGGTTTAAGCCCAAGATACTGAGTTTCCAAACCACACTTATGCTACTACACCAACAATACACAGTTCCTGCTTTCTCTTACTTAACCAACCTTGTACTACAATACTACAGACAAGACTGTTCTTTGCAGGTCCGCAAAGTCCTGCAGTTGTTCAGATTGCGACAGATCAACAATGGCGTGTTTGTGCGCCTCAACAAGGCCACCATCAACATGCTCCGTATTGCTGAGCCATACATTGCTTGGGGATACCCCAACTTGAAGAGTGTGCGTGAGGTAAGATGGTGACCATAAAATGCACTTTTACCTTTTTTATGTTTACTAACACACGATATTACTGATGATACTTTAAAGTCAAAATAAATGTAGCACTGCTGTCTTTTTGACCTAATAAATCCAGATATTTTTTATGATCAGGAACAGAACAATTTTAATTTGGTTATAGTTTAAGCTGCCAAGCTATGATATTAGTTGATATTGCAAGTAAGCAGTTATTACTTCTATTTCTGAACGAAAATATACCAATATAGCTCTGCACGAGCCTACCTGTTTCAATAACAGAGTAGGCACATTATGAGCTCAGATAAACTGGGTGCCCCTATGGTGACCCACAACATGCGGAGTCAACTTTCCTAGCACTCAAACAAAGTTAACTTGCCTTACATAGTTTAATCTGAAAAGAGGTAGTCTTGTTTTGTGTTTCATCATTATAAATAATGAATAAAATTGTTTTAATCAGAAGCAAGCTCTGCTAAAAGTTATTTTAAGACCATTTTATATTTTCCACCATTAAAATGACAAATAAAGTAGAATATTTGACAAATCAAAATACAAAAAAAAAAACTGCTGAAGTGAAGCAGCTAATTTTTCACAAAAATAATGTTTATATGACTAATTTGGGAGTATAAAAATGTTTCTCGAAATTAGTTTTTTTATTTTTTATTACACCTGTGTAACTGTCAAGTTTAAGGTGTGACCTATGAATAGTAAAAAAAATATGTGAAATAAATTTGATTTAATCAAGAATATGCATTACCTTCACTAAATGTTATACTTGTTATGCTCTCTTATTCTACCCAATTATCATAACTTTCAACTGAATGTTGTATATATTTCAGTTGATCTACAAGCGTGGTTTTGCCAAAGTTGACGGACAGCGTTTGCCAATTGCCTCTAACACCATCATTGAAAAGAAACTTGGCAAGAGCAACATCATCTGTGTTGAGGACCTCATCCACGAGATCTTCACTGTTGGAGAGAAGTTCAAGGTAAATAAAACAACTGACTATTATAGTAGTTTTCTATTGTTTATCCTGTTGTTTATAGTAACTTTTCTCATGAGTAAAGGCAATAAAGTGGAAAATTAACACAATTCGCCACAATACAATTTTGATTATGAAATACTAATGCTTTGCAATGCAGTCTCGGTTAATAATAAACTCCTATAGAAAAGAAAGAAGTGTTTTTTTACATTTGAACGCATATTTTCAATCACATATAATTATAATATTTTAATATTTTGCAATAACGCAACCTCTGTGGATTGCATTACAAAATTACGAGTGTTTGGGATTCGAACCCGCGCCATCCACGTCTACCACCAGAAGGAGAAGAGAGACGAGAGACAAATTAGAGTTAGGAATCATATGTGATGTTAGCTTAAAATGGTCAGAGCATGCCCCGACTATCCATAGGGGTGGATGGCGCGGGTTCAAATCCCGCTCATGACTATAATTTTTCCTCTCGTAATTTTGTAACACATAATTATATATATAGCAAAGATGATAGCCCAGTGGCTACTGGCTGTCCATATAGTCCATTGTTTGAACCATAGCCAAGGCATGAGCTTCGTCTCATTGTAATACGGTTTTTATCGAAAGCTTGTCCGGCTAGCTAACATCTTCAAGTAAAACATTGTTGTGTGTTCTTTTCACATTCTTGTGTACAAAACGAATGTACTTTTATAACTGCTTCTCTTGTACCACTTTTTATCACTTTAGGCATGATGATAGCACAGTAGTTAACAAAATATTCGCAACGATGTTTACTATGAACTCGGAAGTGTCAAAGTGAATTTTCAAGATGGCCGTTTTAGTTCCTCAAATCGCCACCGCCAACTTATACTTGTGGCACTGTAATTATGTAGCTGACCACAGATAACAGGTTATGCAATTTCATTACGAAGATCAACAGTTTGAAAACACTAAGTCAATTTCATTATAAACCAACACACAGTTGCTTTCCAGATATCATTCAAACATTGTCTTAGTAAAAAAATATTTGTTCATGTTGATTAATGATTGATCTTGGTGGTTGAGCACACCAAAGACCAATGATTAATTGTTGCACATCATAGATAATGATAACAGGTAAAGTTTTATCTATAACAGTAAATTTTTTAGTGATGGGTGTTGAAAATACTATAAGAGATGTTTTAATTTTATTATGATTGTCTATTTACATGCTTTTAATGTTTTTTAAAGCATGTAAATAGTACAATACTTTAAGAGATGTTTTAATTTTACTTTAATTGTCTATATACATGCTTTAATTTTATTTAATGCATGTAAATAGTACAATACTATAAGAGATGTTTTAATTTTACTATGATTGTCTATTTACATGCTTTAAGTTTTTGGATTTGTATTGTAATTTAATTGTTAGCTGTATGATCAGAACTTCATATAAGCTTAGGTATTTCATATTCATCTGTTCATTAGTAAAAAAAAGTCACTTTCTTCATTGAAAATGTATTGAGTGCTTAAAAGAGATTCCTATGAACGTTAAATTCTAATAAAATATGTTTTTTCTTGTACTAAAATTATCGCGGTTTTCTTTTACTTGTGTCATATAATTTCTCTAAAAAGTTATGGTTATTATCTGTATAACCCATGAACTTGAAGTTTCTACTCACATTACAAACATGAAGTTTAACTGTACTGTATCAGCCAGATAGTCTGACTGCTGAACACAGCCTCCCCACATACGAGGGTTTTGCCATAATCCCCATGCTTGGCAGGCGGATTGCAGTGCGAGATATCAGTTTCTCAGAAAGTGCTTCTGGTGTGTTACCCTTAGTCACCTCTTATGACACCCACGGGTAGAGATGGGGTGGGGTGACATTCCAAAAGCTTAGCCTGACACCTCTTATCTACAATATCTAATAATTCTGAATGAGCATTGCAATTCAACGGGGCAATGCTGCCAGTATGCTGGGCACGCTGCCAATTGGTAGTGGGCTGGAGCATTTAGACTGCCTATGACTTATAGGGATCTAAATGCTTTTATTGTAGTAGTTGTAGTGTTGTATATAGTTCGTAGTATTTTGTTAATAAAGGCATAATTCTGATATTTTTTATTTGTAAGATTGGTATATTGATTAATTGTTATGCAAAGATCAATTTATGCTCTGCACGAGCCTACCTGCTTACATAGCGGAATGGGCACATTATGAGCATAGAACAACTGAGTGCCCCTATGGTGACCTGCCAAATGCAGAGTCAACTTTCCTAGCACTCAAACATTGGCATTTAAAAGTCTTTTTACTTATTTATTAGTTTGGTATTCCTTATTAACTGTTAATGTTTATTTTCAGTATGCAAGCAACTTCTTGTGGCCATTCAAGCTGAACAACCCAACTGGGGGATGGCGCAAGAAGACTATCCATTACGTCGACGGTGGTGACTTCGGCAACCGCGAGGACAAAGTCAACGAGCTGTTGAGAAGGATGGTCTAATAATAAATAGATAATAATTCATATCGTCATTTTATTTTATACTAGCTTTCCTGCCGTGGCTCCGCCCGCAGGTATATTAGTTATCGCACAAAACCATTAACCTCTTTGCGCAGTTGGATAAAAACTATCCTATGTCCTTTCCCGTGTATCAAACTATATCCATACCAAATTTCATCTTAATCGGTCCAGTAGATCGGTTATCGCGCAAAACCATTAACCTCTTTTGCGCAGTTGGATAAAAACTATCCTATGTCCTTCCCTGTGTCTCAAACTATTTCCATACCAAATTTCATCCTAATCGGTCCAGTAGTTTCAGAGCCTATTCAATGCAAACAAATAATCAAATCTATCCTCTATTATATTAGGTCCTTACATATGAAATTGGCGTTTTGTATGGGAGGAACAAAAAGTCGAATATTTTTTAATATAATATATTTAATTAATCAAAGTATGAACCATTATTTTCTATGCACTTTTGCCATCTCATAGGTAGTTCATTGATCCCTTTACTAAAAAAACCAGTCGGACGGGAATCAATAAAATCTTTGAAGGCGATTTGGACTGCCCCATCGGAGTTGAATTTTTTCCCTTGCAAGAAGTTATCCAAATTTCGAAAAAAATGGTAATCTGTTGGAGCAAGGTCCGGGGAGTACGGAGGATGTCTTAGACTTTCCAATTGAAGCTCTTCTAATTTAGTAGCCGTCTGTAGCGCAGTGTGTGGTCTAGCGTTGTCGTGAAGCAGCAGTGGCGTGGAGCGATTGACCAGCCTAGGTTGTTTAGCCGCTAGCTTTTCCATCATGGTTTGCAATTTCTGACAATAGACATCAGCCGTAATAGTCTGGCCAGATTTGAAAAAACTGTAATGAACAATACCGGCACTAGTCCACCAAACGCTTACAAGTAACTTTTTTAGGGTTAATTTTCGCTTGGGGCAGGATTTGGCTGGCTGGCCAGGATCTAACCATTGCGCTGAGCGCTTCCGATTATCGTAAAGAACCCATTTTTCATCACAGGTAATGATTCGGTTTAAAATACCTTCATTATTGTGCCGGTTTAGTAATGTAACGCAGCAGTCGACGCGCGTTTGCCGGTTTGTTTCAGTCAATTCGTGAGGTACCCACCTTTCAAGCTTTTTAATCTTCCCAATTTGCTTCAAGTGAATTAAAACAGTTTTATCACTAACATTGCAGCCTGCAGCTAACTCGGACGTGGTTTGCGATGGATCCGCTTCCACAATAGCCTTCAACTCTTCATTATCAACTTGAGTCTCAGGCCGTCCACGGGGCTTGTTCTGCAGGTCGAAATTTCCAGAACGAAAACGTTGGAACCAAAAACGAACTGTGTTTTCTTTTGCAACACGACCGCCATACACATCATTCACCCTTCGAGTTGTTTCCGCAGCACTAGTGCCACGGCGGAACTCGTACTCGTAAATAATGCGATATTTAAGGTTTTCCATTTTGTAAAATGAGTGACGCAAACAGAAAAAAACAGAAGAAAAAAAACAAATGAATGACGATCATCGAAGCACAAATACATGAGTCTATAGCTGTACAAATTTGAATTTGGAATTCCTTACCAAAGAGGAGAAATTCGTGATTAAAGTGGCCAGTACGAAAAACGCCAATTTCATATGTAAGGACCTAATATTAGTTTAGACTACCCTACCCGTTCGCTGTCGCTACATAGCTTGAGTAAAATTGGTTAGGTTTATGAATCATGCAATATTCCTGAGAACTACGCATTGTGCAGGAAGTATTCCATGTTTATGGTGTGTAGTTTATATATGTGTACAAAATTGATCAATGGGTATATTATGATTTGTTCAGAAAACTCAGTTAACCTGTTAGCATTACACGGACCGGATTTTGGGCATTTACCAATGAAAATTTAATTCCTGACATTATTGCATTTAATGAATACCCACCTGGCTAGCCACCACCGTCTCCATCAGGAAATCTGTTGTCAAGTACCAAATGGTGTGTTTAATCAGCTGTCCTTTGTAGACAGTAATTCTATGTTAGCATGAACATCATCACTTACCTTACAAAATTACAAATATACGATAGGTTTTTTTTTTAAGTCATGTGCGGGATTCGAACCCGCGTCCATCCGCCCCTTTAGCCGGGGCATGCTCTAACCAATTGAGCTAACATGACATGACGTCATAACTCGAATATTTCCTATCGTTCATTAACCATCGTATTGGGATGGACGGCTAAAGGGGCGGATGGACGCGGGTTCGAATCCCGCACATGACTTAAATTTTTCCTATCGTATATTTGTAATGTAATCCGCATAGCAGGCGTTATTGCAATCATAACAATATCAAAATCATCATTTACCATCAAGTGAGATAGGTAGAGGTTGTAGCTGAGTTATATCCATTCTTCTAGGTTATCCTGAACAACATCTTCGACCACATCATCACTTACCTTACCATCAGGTGAGATAGTGGTCAAAGGCTAACCTATCAGGCATAAATAAATTTGCGGTTAAAAGTACCGGAGATACCTCATATACCGGCAATGCTATAATTTCTTGGGTAAACGTCGAGAGTTGGAACAAATTTCAAATGTCTCTCGTGGGCTGACTGAACTTTGTCCAATTTAAGAGCCCAAGAAGACAAGTTTGTGCATTTTATCGCTAAATTATCCTATGGTATAACTTTGCCGTATCCCTCCCTTTTGAATACACATCCCTTGCCTCCTCAATCAGTATCGGAGTACTTTGAGTCTAGAGGCAAATTTATCCGAGCACAATAAGGTAGTGTGCAGTGCAGTGTGTTTGGAAAGGCGAGGAGATACTTCTGTCTGTCTGTCCACCGCCTGTTCGGCCTCACATGTGTGCTGCACTCACTCTGTGGCGGGAGCTCCCCCAGTGCCAGCTTCTTGCGTTTGACCTCATTCAACGCAGAGCTGAATCGCCGACGATCAAGCTCTCTCTGTCTCGACCCCCTAGCACTACGTAGAGATGTTGGAACTCTGCACTTTTACCGTACATTTCACGAAGTGTTCCGAGGAACTGTTCGGTTTAATAACTGCAGCTGAACTTCCACATGGGACGTCCCGAGTCCCGAAAAAGCATGTATCAATTTCAATAAATTTCACGTCGACGTCCACTATCGTGCTTATCTGAAGACTTTCTACCTCGCACTGCCACAATATGGAACCAGCTGTCATGTGAAATGTTTATGAGCCTTCAAGAGACTATATAAAAAAAAACTTGACCTAATAAAAAATACTTATTGTATATTTTATTATTATTATTTATTTTAATTTTTAAGTATAAATTATGTGTATGTTTAATCGTGTGTCTATGGATCTTGTGTCTGCAATAAAGAATTATTATTATAACTATATCTCGACCACATAAGTACTTACCATCGTGTGAGATAGTGGTCAAAAGCTAACCAATCAGCTACAAAAAAAATCCTCCTGGAATGCCGGCAATTCTCGAGATCTGTGGTGTTGCGAAGTACGAGAGCAACGGTCACTTATCTACCACTAGGGGTCCCGCCCCATGTTTGCGCTCTTCCCATAAATAAAAAAGTTATAAAAATGTAGGTTGGAAATCCAAAAGGTGCGTTACGTATTCACTTAATTTTGATGAAAACTTAACAAATAGTTTTTGTAATTATTATTTCAAGCACTATATAATGATGCGAAGCAAATATCACACTTACAAATTTTTAGAGCAGAAAATGTTCATCTATTGGCGAATTCGTACCCGTGCCGCGCGGTTTTACACACCATGTGCATAAGTATTCGGCTTAACTAAAGTAGAAGCTTTATGCTCTAACTTTATTATTTTTAAAGTCGAATTAAGTATGTATGACGTCCAGGATCTGGTTGATGGAGCCGCGCCGTCAGATAAACAAACAAATGTTCCACTCAATCATCAGTCTCGATGGATACCGCGCCGGACACGGGTTCGGTGCCCGCTTGAGATTCAAATTTTATGCATTTAGCATATTCAGAACTCAATAACTTCATCAAAGAAAATCGGATGATCTTAATTTCTATGGACAGGTACATAAAGACATTGCCCACATTGTCTTCCAGGCGCCCGAACAAGTCTGTTTCCATAAAACAAAAAATCACGTGCTCTGCTAAATTACTTAGAAGCATTAGGAGTTTAATCTGCTAAATGGAATACCACAGTCTCTTATAACAAATAAAAATACTGTTTTATTCTTAGTAGGTAATCTTATATTTGTAATATCACATTTTAATTGAAATTACCAGATTTTAGAAACTGGCTATAAAGGTAAACCACCAATAATGTTCTTTTCAAATTGGTCCATCAACGGCAAAAGCTCCTCCAAACTAGCCGAGCTTGTAATGCAGTCCTTAATAGATTTTTGAAGATTCTGAAAAAATATATTATTCAATGGGTTTATTCAACGGGTTATCCAAGGATTTTTTATGTACTTAAGTATTTATTTTTAATAGCAAGACTCACATGGTCTAATTGAAGATTTATTATTTATGTATATAAATCTATATATTATAAATGCCAGTATTATAGGGTATGAATAATAATTACGTAGATTTAATATTTATAGATCTTGAGCCTCAATAACATAACCGCACATTCTACATACTTTATATTTGTAATGTAGGTAAGGTGTCAGTCAGTGCATATAATATATTGTAACATACAGTGCATCCGCAATATTTAAATTACATTTTTTAAATAGTAAAACTAAGCAATGAAAATGGCTTTTTAGCGTATTTTACAAAAAATGGGCGTCTATGTCCTGTTAAGGCAAATTGTCTACCACAATATTAAAAAAAAAATTCAGGTGTTGCAAGAAACATGTCTTTGTAATTTTTTTTAAGTTTATTAGAAAACTCATATATTCTGCAGCTGTCAGGATGTTTCTTTGGTGTAACAGTTGGTATTTAAATATTTTATTTTGTTTATAATACAATTTGGACTGCATTGTTATTATATGGAAACAGTAAATAGTAACAACTGTTGTTTTAAAAGCCCAAAAAAAAAAAACGGGAAAAATTTCCATTACACTCCACTTAGTAGCAGTATCTTAGTAGTTGGTTAAGGTGTCCTATACCTAAAGGACAAAATGGAGCCCTAATAATGAGACCATTCTGTCTCCATGTCTGTCTATGTATGTCTTGTGTCTCTAGCACTTAAATAAAATAAGCTACATACCTGAAACATACATTATTAAATATTTTCAAGGGCTCCCAATATAATTTTTAATGACTCATATAAAATAAATAAGTTGCCCATCGAAGTTGTAAATTTTAGATCACTTTTATTATAGGGTCTATCCTCAACCTAAATTTGTTAAAATAGTATAGAGCCTGAAGTTTCAGCTTACCATATTCTTTAGTTAACCAACAAATACTGAAAGTGCCAATTTATGATATAGGTTTGTTATGATCAAACCAACAGTCTGCCCATATGGACATGATACAGCAAGCATACTATGACAGAGTAGTGTGTCCATAGTAAGTTGATTTATTTAATGTGAATATGATTATTAACAATCATAAAAGTTGTGTCTGAGGGTAGTCACAAATTTATTTGCCCTTATACCCATACTTATTTTATAGATACCTCAAAAACTTTGAACAAATTGCGTAACCAGTCTAGAGCGTACATTTAAATCTCCTATACTTTTTTTTATGCGAGATAGTTTAGCCTTTGACCACTATCTCACCTGATGATGTGGTCAAAGATGTTGTTCAAGCTAACCTAGAAGTACTGGCTTTCAAGGACAGCTGCTGGAACACACCGTTAGGTGCATGGCGACAGATTTTCTACTTGAGGGTGGTAGCTAGCCAGACGGGCATTCGCAAAATGCCCTACCACCACGCAATAACGACTGCTATCCTAAGATGACAAACCGGGACCGACGGCTTAACATGCCCTATATACTCTGGTTAAACTACTATTAAACCGATTTAAAAAAAGGCGAAGTACTCAATTCGTCTGTATTTTATTAAATGTATGTTACCTCATAAGTTTTGACTGGGTGAACTGATTTTGATGATTCTTTTTTATATGAAAGCCTTGTGGTCCCATTTAAATAACTGAAAAGTATTTTCCTGTCTTGATGATATAGTCATTGACAATGAATGACAAGTTATAGACAAGTTGAAGAGTCTGTTCCATTTTCTGGTAAAAAAAAATCTGGTGTACTGTGAACCCTAAAAAAACGAGCCTTGACTCACAATTTTTGGTAATTTAGTGTGTATACTAATGGTATTTACCTCTGTAGCAGTATAAAACATATAGCTTATATATTCCTTCCCTTGTTCTTGGCTTTCATAGTCACTGTAGATCATATTTGAATAAAAATTCCTTATATTGAAAGTCATCTTTGCATTACTGCCTGTTACTTTTAGCAACGGAGGCGAAAATCCATCGTTATGAATGTTTATTTTTATGCTTTCATTTCCTATTTCGAAAATTAAGTCCTTCTTTGATTCGAGGAATTCTTTTGCACTGCATTGTTTTATAAGACAAGAGATTTTGTTAGTATTGAAATATTTCTTGAAATAATTATCACTTCCTAATAATGTTTTGTAATCATTTGGCAGCTTTACATAAAATTTCCATTCCATTTCAGATTCATTCAATGTCAAAATATTAGTGAAATTAAATAGACTCCCATGGTGAATGAAAGCAGTATCCTGAATAAGATTTTCAATTGGTTCTTTTGATTTCTTCAACATTTTGTGTTCAATGCTTTTGCATGTTTTTATGAAGTGCTCTGACAGTAATAAAATATCTTTTCTGTACAAAACTGACCAAGTTTGTTTTTTGTCTAGAGCATTAGGAATTTTTATTATTATTTTAATATTAACATTAATTTCTGTTCTTACATTTTTCATGTCCAGTGGTACCATGAAGTTAACTGTTTTTAATGGTTCATCCATTTTTAAACAAATTGTTTTTAATACTTTATCTGGCGAAGTTACGGTTAAATGAATTGTGATGCTATCTGATAAATGATTTAGAATATCATTTAGTGTATTGTAGATATTATTAATCGCAATGGTTACTAGTATCAGCCACACATCTTCTTTAAAATATTCTCTCAGTTCATCTGTTAATGTAAAGTCTATATTGCTAACTTCATTATAATTTTCAAAGACCAAAACATTGCTTTCTATAGCTTTTCCTACAACATCTTGCCTATTAGATAATGACAAAGCGGTGATATAATCTTGTTCTAGGGTCAGTTTTTTAACTTGCTCATTGTTTTTTTCAATCTCTTCAAATATTTTTGATAAGTAATCAGTATTGTTTAACAATTTTTCTGCAGGACAATATTCATCAGATGTTGTAGGGATTTGATAAATGTTTTTGTCTTCTAAAGAGAATTTATATATTAGTTTACTAAAAGTAGTGCAAACAAAATATTGTCCGCATATAGCAAAGTCTTTTATATTTCTAACAAAGATTTGGGTCATATTTATATCATCTGTGAAAGTATTTTCAGATTTCCACATAGTCATGCCATCTGAGTAAATCAGTGACTCTTTCAAAGCTAATACTTTGTACAATGCTGTATTGAGGTGAACAATATCTGGTATCTTTGATGTATCACTTAAATATAGTCTTAATATAGTACCCATTTTAAGACCAATAAGCAAATGCAATTCTTTTGAATCCATAATATTGGTGCTACATATTTCTGCAGGACAAGAGTAGAGTTTTACAAGAGTCACTTCATCTTCTATCAATTTTGAAGATAAGAGGCATCCATACACTGTAAACTTATCAAAAGACAAAATTATCAGGTTACAGCAATTTCTTGTTCTTTCTTCAGTTTTGAATATGCTGTCAAGTTGTTTCAATTTTTCTTCTTTCACGGTGTGACTGGCAAGTAAGTGTTTTTCATTTGAGTTAATTCCTAATGGCCAGAGTTCGTTATTGTCAAGGAGTATTAATTTATTTTCAAGTTTAAATTCAGAGCTTATTCTATGAGTACATAGGAAGTATGTATCAGCATCAAATTTTAATGTTAGAACCTGGTCTTCTTTGTACCGTAGGCAGGATTTGATGCCTTGCACTCGGGGTTGAAAGGCAATTGTAAATCTTTTCTGTGAAGCGTTTTTGAATTTCAGCGACGTTATGTGAATGTTTCCATTTAAGTCTAAGCACACCAGAAAGTTGTTTGAAACAATAACACTTTGTATTTGAAATTCAGGAACAAATGTTTTCTCCGGAGACTCAAATTCGATATCTTTGTAAACAAATATTTGGTATTTATTCCATAAAACTGTCATTGAGTTTGATGAATTGTAAACAATATTTAAATCACCTAAAACTAAATAGTCACACTTATAACATTTTCTTGTCAGTAAGTCTTCACTATCAATATCCATTTTTTCTTCTCTATTATGTTAAAACTTATTATTTGTATAATTTCCGAAATAAAATAAACGTTACCTTCAACCAAACAAAATCTTCGCGCGCAATGTTGCCAGATGCATTCAACTGGGGTGCGTTCCGAACCTTGGTTAGAGCGCACTCGGAGTGCAACTTTTCACTCTAACTTCGTTCACAACCTTCGAGTAGAGCGTTCGGTTGTCACAACTGGACCGTTCCAAACCTTTGAAGGTTGCAACTTTTTAACCATAAAACGCGTGACATGAAATGACTTTGACGTTTATATCGTATTTTATCTGGGGTGCGTTCCAGTAAGGCCGGGCCAAATATTGGTCGAGCTAGATTTGATCCAAGGTACCTGGAACGACCTTTTGGCGCTATTGTCACAATATGAAATTGACAGCGATGTTCTTAAGTGATCAAATATTTTCTGTATATTTTAGAATGAGCCCCATTACGTAAATAAGCAAAGACAGCATAGAAATCACTAATCCTTGGCTTAGCTTGTACACAATTTATTATTTATTGTACAATCTGTCACATTTGACAGCTAGCCAAGATTTGGCCGATTCAAAAGGTAGAAAAATTTTGGCCAAGTAGAGCAAAATTAGCTCTGACAGGTCGCCCGGAACGGGTATGATCAAATCTTGCCAGGATCAAATTAAGCTTGATTGGAGTGCTGGAACGGCGTATATCCGCGCTTAGACCAAAATTTGTCTTGGCCGTAGGCGTGCGGGAACGCACCCCTGATGCGCTCACCCATATATCTCAAAAAATATAAATACTAATATAATTTCTCAAAATATACCTAAATAAAAATGGAAAACGAATTTGTGATAGTGTTAAATAGCAATTATTATTACGATAATGATGTAAGTCTGTCAATGTCACAATTTGTTTGAGGTTATAAAACAACCGGTCGTTCCATACCTCAGGGTAAGTTGCAAAACAACCAAACAACGAAACAACTACACTCTGAGCCTCTGAACGCACTCCTGTATTCAACCTTTTAGCGGAAACTGCTAAAATATGAACCAAAACAGAACCTCATTACTACCTACCGTAAGCAGATCAGTTACTTTGTTCTGTTTCTTTTAAAAATCAAGGGAATAGGTTAGGTGGAATCAAATAAAAAATAGACAAATTAATATATAAAACTCTCTCTTTGTTAAATTTCAGCAGTTATTTTTTTGTTTTAGACCTAATAAGTTAGCCTTTGAACACTATCTCACGTGATAGTAAGTGATGATGTGGTCGAAGATATTGTTCACGGTAACCTACAATTACTGGCTCTCAAGGACAGCTGCTGGAACACTTGGTGCTTGGCGATAAGATTTTCTACTTGAGGGTGGTACAGACCCGCCAACTTATCTGTTCAGGTGGCAGAAAAATGAACTACAACATTCCTTCAAATTGTGACAGTTTGTAGTTGATTTCCATGACCAGTAGCGCCCTCAAAAACTGCACAGTTAAGTTGGTGGTACTATAAGTAGCTAGCCAGGTGGGCATTTGCAAAATGCCCTACTACCATGGTATAACGACTGCCAACCTAAGACAAGAACCGGGACCGACAGCTAACCTGCCCTCCGAAGGAAGGAAGCGCTTAGTTGAAATATCAATAGCTGTCAACCATCCAAGTCATGGCCGTGGCGGGCGTTGCTTTACTTAGCTGATCGGTTAAGAACGAGTAAGAAAACTTAACAACGAGCGCTTCTAATAAAAATATAATCAATCGCAAGGTTAAAGCAAAAAAAAAACAGTTCAGTGGCTTGTTATGAAAATAACCTTCCATAGTGTTTGTGTTAAATCTATTGCGTTTGTTTGTTTTGATTAAATTTAAAAATGAAAGGATTATCTCTGCAGTGGCACTAGAATGAGGTAAAAAAATATAACTAGTATGTGCGCATCGTAGATAATTATAACAATAGAAATGGACGCTATCATCCACTGCAGATGCTAAGAGGTCAATAAATAAATTTACTATCGAGAATAGATATAGCAGTCAACATTTATAATTACGGACGGCATTGGAGTGGGTTACTTATTTTGATAGTTCCATTTTTAAGCAGATTGCAACATTGAAGTCAATAGAATGAAAATTCTGTATAAAAATCTGTATCCAATGCTTATCTTTATCCCACGTCCAAAATCTGTATAAATACGGAGAAATTTGTATATATGGCAACGCTATAAGCGCGTGTGACTCAAAAGCTTTCGTTTAGAAATAATTTAACGTGATTGACCGAATGCTTTCGTCTAGAGATCAACAGTTTTTATGAACGAATCGCAGAACAACTGAAGTTATGGCTACTCGACAATAGATGTCGTTTAAATCTGGTAGAAATCGATACAAGCTCTGAATTTATATGGTACATAATAGTACTTACAGTTCAGGCCCAACAGCATCATTAATATTAATAAATATTTCAATAGAAAATCCTACATTATTATTATTAATCTATGCGTACAGTAATGGAGTTGAGATGGGAAAGAAAGTGGGTCTTACCGTGGGTCTTACCATAGGTATTCTAGATACTATTGTTTATATCTAGACACTAGTTTTACGGCCGCGCCTCCGCCCGTGAGTATGTTATATCACAAAACCGAATGGTTTTCCCTCTTTTTCCGCAGTTGAATAAAAACTATCTAATGTCCCCGAAATTCCCGGTCTCAAACTATTTCCATACCCAATCTCATCCAAATCTCTCCAGTATAGTTTTTAAGTTTATTCGTTGTAAACAAGAATACAAATCTATCTTCTTTATAATATTAGTGTAGATGTAGACAATATAACTACTTGTATCACAGTCATATATTGAAATATAGGTACTTACTACACTGATAAAATTGTTACGTATTCGTTTGACATAAAAATAATTTGTATACCAATTGTCCCAGTCAATCAGGTGCGTTCGATTTGGCTCGATTGCGTTTGTAGCAGTTTCAAAAGTGGCATTTGTGTATTAGCGTTCGGATAGAAGCTTTTGCTATTTTTGACCACCAAGTACTGCATGCTATCCGAACGGCTTAAAACGTACTTTGACAACCGAGAATGTTTTAACAATTTTGCACAGTACGAAACATGGAATCAATCTCTAAAATTAACAAAAAAGTAGGTACCTATATTATTATTATTTCATTGTTAATGGCTTCTGATAGTTACTTACATAAAAAACTTATGAAACTCTTCAATCGCGCCAAATACAAATGTCAAACCAGCAGTTGTCAAAAAACGATCACAACGATCCCACGGTAAGACATGGGTCAAAAATATCACTTTTCTCTGTCATTTGTAGCGTTTTCAAAGCTATCCGAACGGTGAGCGAAAACGATATTTTTGCTCACGAAGTCCCAAAACGAACGGCCCGTGTGATCATTTGTAGCGTTTGTGAGTGTTATTTTTGGCACCGATAGGCTATCCGAACGCCCTATATTTATGAGTCAATATTTCCTCTACCCCTATAGGCAGAGGTACCGAATAGTTGACATCAGCACGAAATACATCTGTTGTAAGGCCGTATTCCATTTGATTTATTTTCGATAATTTTGACCACATTTTGCATCTATGGATCCACATTTAATATGAACCATAGACACATGTGATCAAAATGATTGAAAATAACGAATTTAGCGTCAAATGGTGTACGCCCTAGACTATAATATAACAGATGTATGTCGTCATAAGAGACGAACTGCACTGCGCCCATCACCCTGAGACATACAATTGAAGTCTAAATTACAGGCATATAGCCTGTAATTTCCTGATTACCTACTGGCTCTCCAGGATTGCTGTCGGTACACACTGATAGTTGCTGGGCGACAGATTTTCTACTTGAGGATATAACTAGCTTGACTTAAATTTCTCTGCATATTAATTCGTAGCTTAGTAATGAAGAAATCTGAACATTTGTGATATGTTATTAGGTACACGATTATTTCTAAGTCATTCATGCTACACGTATACCTACATATACACATATACACAAACTCAACGCAACATACCTACCATACACACTTGTGTATGGTAAGTATGTTGATGTGTGTAGGGAAGGGGAAGTGAGAAGGGTGAATGTATGACCCTTCACCTCTACAAACATTATCAATATAAACACACCTTTCTATGTGACACCTTATTTTACATTATGATTGTAGAATACGTTAATAAACTAAAGTAGTAAAATACAATACTTTGCAATTTTTTTATATAATTATCTAGTAATTAAAACATTTCATACCATATTGCACCTCCAAGGTGAAGTGCTAATTTGAAACATATTTTTTTAGAAATTGCCTTACAGATATGAATAAAATATATATTATATTCTAGAGGATATAAAATACGATACCTGATCCGATTCCATGCACTTCTCCTTATAGAATAAAATACATGAATACGGCTCTAAAATTTCGCTTCATTAAATTTTGTGTCTACACTTTTTTCGAAGCGCTCGTAGCGAAGTTTACTTAGCTGTTGGTCATGACTTGGATGGGTGACCGCTAGTGACTACTACGCTAATTACTACTGAGCGCTTCCGTGATTCGGAGGGCACGCGTCGGTCCCGGTTGTTGTGTAAAAAATCTATTGCCAAGCACCTAACGGTGTGTTCCGGCAGCTGTCCTTGAAAGCCAGTAATACTAGGTTAGCCTGAACAACATCTTCGACCATCACTTACCGTCAGGTGAGATAGTGGTCGAAGGCTAACCCGTCAAGCATAAAAAAAACAGTAAATCGTATCAATACAAATTTATATTTATAATTATTATGTAACAACCATAGGATAGGTATATTGTAAAATGTATTTCTTGAAATAAACATTTATTGTTATTATTATTTACACAAAAGATTTTTTATTTAAAAAAAAACACTTTTATATGAAATTATTTAAAAAAAGCGCTGGTTACGCGAAACGTGGTTACTCCGTCCTACACCCTCAGTCTGCAAAATTTTCAAAGAACAATTCGTCTTAAGTAATGTATTTATTAAATGTATTTGTGTGTGTGTTTTAATGTTTGTTTGATTAAGCCAGTGAGGTGCCGGGGTAAAATGTTACCCTCCCATTGCTACCTGTGGGTGTCGTAAAAGGTAAAATACCAGAAGGTGGGCCAGCAGCGCTTTCTGTGGAACTGATATCTTAAACTGCGATCCCCAAGACGCCTGCCAAGCGTGGGGATTATGGAAAACCTCCCCTTAATGCTTAACTTTATCATTATTTTGAACTGTCTTTTCTTGTTATGGGCAGGGGTTGCTTTATATCAGACATGACATTATACTACGACTAAGTTACTCTCAGTACCAACATAATATTCATATACCATGTGCATAACTGTTTATAATAAATTACCTGACGAAATAAAGATGTTAGAAGGTCATATATATAGGAATAGGCTAAGCCAGTGGTTAGTAGAAAACAGTTTTTATAGTATTAAATAATATATGGAGGTTTAGTAAGATATAGATGTAATTAATGTGATTAAATTGTTAATATTACTAGTGTATTTTAAGCATTAGCTTTAAATATTTGCACGTCTGTTTGAAGGCATCCAAGCAGACGTGCAAATATTTATAGCAGAGACGACGAATTTTACACAAGAACTCAAAATGTACATATGATTGTATTCTTGCAAATAAATTATTGGATTTGATACCTATTTATGTAAAAATAAAACAATCTGTAAACATCATCATTTAATTCATGAAACAAAATGAATGTAGGTACAGAGTGATAGTAATTAATATTTCAAGTTCATTCTTCTTCATCTTTCAATTAATTATGGCATTGAATTGACAAGTAAACCATTGTCTTAAAAAAGCTTACCAAATTCAATAAAAGATTATGCGTTCCTTGTGTGAAAGATCAAATTAAGTCCTTAATATAGATACTTAAAATAATGTCAACTTTACATTTTATGGTTGGTCGTTTATTTGGCTAGAAAAAAAACTTATCTGTCGCAATGACATCGGTACTTGACATTGAATAACTGCCAAGGCCAGAACGGCTAGTCTCATACAAAAACTAAAAGCTTAAATAACAATACATAAGATTGGCCTCGGTGTACTTAGCGTTGTGCACTTAGTGTTTAGAAATAGTCTTTGAGTTACAAGTGAACGAAGAGTTTCAAAAAGGTAAAAAAATTCAAATTATGTGACTTAAGTTATTATCGACTTATGGAAAACTGACGTATAGAGCAAACTGTCAACTTAAAAAAATTTAAAGTTAGGAGTAATGCGTCGTTGAAAGTACTATCAAATGTTGCTAGTGTAATAAATGTATTTGGTACAATGTAATATTGGAAAATACATGTTGATCGATAAACAATTATTGATATGTACATTTATATAAAGAACAACATTATACATCACATGTGATACTTTCAAGTTGTAATGAAAATGTGAGATAATAGTGTAAATTTTACACAAATTCTCTATTTTCGAAATTCTTTACACTGTAAACAATACTCTTATTCTTTTCACACTAAAATCCACATTCTTGTAACCCTTGAAATGGCCATTCTAAAAGTTGGATTATTCCATATTTTACATCAGTTTAGACAGCTAGTTACAAGACCATTAAATTTGCGTAAAACATACCCACAATTGAACACAAAAGTCAACTTTAAGGACTGCGTTATACGAATTTGAACTTAAGATTGAACAGAATAAGAACTACGATACTTTCATTCGCAAGTATTATAAGAATTCGTGTTTTTGTTCGAACAAAAGGTTTTCTAAATATGATTACAAGCACTATTGCGTGCTAAACGAAAATCATACTAAAGAAAATCGAACCTGATATAGAAGGGTAGCAACATCATTCCGAGAGTTAAGTGTTTGAAGAAGCACTTCTTTCGATCAGATGAAGTCTAGTAGTCGGGTTGATGGCCGCGTACTTAAATTAAAGTAATACAATTGAAACACGAAATTTTGGCTCGAAAGAGGGTGCTCAGATGGCCGAATGGTTTAAGCATTCAGCGCGAAAATGGACGCGTCTTCGATTCCCACTGGGCATACAATTTTGTGGTCCAATAAATTGTAGAAAAAGGATTACTATAATTTCATTCGAAAGCGTTATACGAATATGGGTTTTATCGTGAACAGCATAAGAACTATCCTAATTTAGATAATAAAAAAAATATAGAGAATTTCATTCGGATCGACATCAGTATTTGCGTTACTAGGTAAACTGTCAGGTTCCTATTACAGTGATTTAATCATTTTGACTATAACATACAAGTTAAAGTAACGAAACGATGTTTGCAGTCCTTAGTTCAGAGAATTTAAAAACGAGGGTAGGGATAGCACTTTTCATAATGAATATTTACACAATATGACGAACAGTACGAGTGTTGTTTTACACAGTAATTACTTTAGTCTGTATATATTAAAGAAACCAGTGAAAATTACATAAAAATATTATAACATTCTATGATTTTCGTTACTTACATATGTTTTAGAATATGTATTATCAAGAAAAATACCCATGTTGAATTTTTTTATAAATGAAGAGCGTGTCTTTAAAGTTCAATGACCTAATTATTTAATTTTTTACTACATAATTTAAATTTTAACAAAAACAAGTAAAATGTAATTAACAATATACTACCGACTTCAAACATACAATACGTATTATTAGGGATTACTCAAACTCTATTACTCGTCATACAGTTAAATTTAAGTGGGACCAAACGACAAGCTACAGCATTCGAATGTAAAAAAAAAACATCAAAATCGGTACACCCTGTAAAGAGTTCACAAAAAACAGTCAAATAAGGATCTCCTCCTTAATTTGAAGTCGGTTAAAATTATAATTGAAATCATAGAAAAGTGGCAGTTTAGCGATTACATACCTATTTACATTATCACTCACTAAAGCTGGTATAAGTAACAAATGTAAATATAAAAATAGTGTTAGCTATTGCAATAATTTAGTCAATAACTATAGCATTAAGTATTATTTTATAAACAATTCTCCACGTTGCTAATGTAATTTATTATTTTTCAATATGTTCATTAATATTTTTTTTGACTTTCAAGGTGCGTCATTGATGTTTACGAGGTAGTTAATTGACTCGAGTCCATTTCGATTTATACTTGTATGTAGCTAAACTAACTTCACTTTTCTGTGGAAGTTGTGAGGGTAGATTCTACTTGGGACCATGGCAGTCTAGACTAATATCTCGTACAGTGCAGACGTATTGGTACATGGAATATAGTGAGCTAAGTGGATATTGCCGGAGTTTTATTCAAAATGTACTGAGTTGATTATAATCGGTAACCGCAAAACCATTTTTTTTTCTGTGATTTTGATCAGTACGTTGTAAGTAACGTACTACATAATTAGGTCACAGAAGAAAAGACACCTGTTTTTCTTGAACCAACCCCTACTGCTCGTATATTGATATTTTTTTTCGTATATATTTACAAGCCACAATAAATATTAAATTACTTAAAAATTCGGAAACCCATTGCAGCCGTTTCCATTTTATAAACTAATTGGCACACTTTCACATTGAATCACTAGCAGAACTATAGCTAAATTACAAATTACCAGCTAAAGAGGTTTTTTTGTTTTTTGTTTATAATAATTTAAGAATGATGTTATCGGTAAAAAAACTGCCAAAATGCTGTTACAAGGAACTTAATTCCATATTTAAAGCTACGAATAAATTATTCGTAGATTAAAAGCTACGAATAAATATTATTCGTAAGTTAAAATAATTCTGGCAATGATGCAATTTTAAAAACAAAACTGGTTGCGTTATTAAGTTTAGATATAATATCTAATAAGATAATCAGTGTAAGATTGGATTTAACAGTTTCAGTCGATTTATAAAGTTTGATATCAAAATGGCGGGTAACATTTACCGATTGCTTTAGAAATTTACAAATTATATATTTTGATATGTGTCCGTATTGTGGTGAATCAAATACTTACTATTTTATTAAAAAATACTCTATTAATTACAAAATTATTTTTGAGCTGAATTAAAATTATTTTATAACTATAAATGCTAAAATTAATACTACTTTATTAACCTACATCTATATATACAGTTTCTCACAATCATGAGTATTTAATTGCACTTTATTTGTATGCGAGCCACGGATCATAAAAATAAGTACGCAATATGTAATTATGGCAATATTCTGCCAGCAATGTATTAATAATCTTATTTGACAGATTGTATTTTCGAATTTTGCTGGCAGAACGTAAGAATGTCCGTTTGTTTTTAGATAGCACAAGTCGACGTTCCCGTCGTTGCACTTTTGTTACTTCTTGATGTCGGGGTCCATTTTTGTTTTGTCCATGGATGAGGAGACCATACCGCTTTGCGGGTATAATTTGTCTATATGCTTCAGTGACTCGTTGAGGAAATTCTGTAACAAAAATGTTTTGTTAATATTTCCAGAAGCGTGTGATAGTATCAACATATATATCGGAGAAAAGTGAAAACATGTACATAGATGAAAAGATAAAAATTATTAATGAAATCTCGCCCTGATATTGTTAAAAACAATATTCATTAACAAGAAATAGAAACCTTAGAATTTGCAATATATTATTAATTAATATTCAGATTTTTCAGAAATCCATATAAAATAATCATAAGAAAACATAAAATTAATAATTTAGAAAAAAAAAAACATGATGTATCTAGTGTCAATTCTGCCTAATTTTCCTGTTGAATCGACGCTGACGTGACGTCCTTAACCACGTGGCAAACCGGAAGATTTTTCGACGCGTTTTGCTTCTACACAAAACACCCTCGGAAGGCCCTCTACTAACGCAAGATCGAAGAAATTTTGTTTTCTAAAATATATGTTATTTATTCAGCTATATTATTTATACCTATATTATATTATTGTGTACCTGTTTATTATTGTATTATTATTGTTTTATTGTGTTTCGTTCTTTGTATATATTTGTTATGATATAAGTTATGGGTTGCGTAAACTGAAATAAATATATAAATAAAAATAAAAAAATGCAATGATCGATATTATCACTGATGACGCTCAAAACTCTGGGAAGTACCTAGACTAGCAAAAAGCTGAGCTTTGTGAGGGCTCGCATTTATTTTACAAGTTGATTCTAGTGGTGTCATCTAGTATTGAGTAGATTAACTATGATGTACTTAAGATTTGAGTTTAGTTCAGGTGCACCGATATTAGCTCTTTCGTTATCTAGCAGATGGCGTTAGTAGTACAATAACATTCATTCTATCCATTGAATACAAAATTGTTTTGAAGCAGTGATGGTTCAGTAGCATTGGAGTCCATAGACTGCCGCGCAGCAGGTCCATGGTTCGAACCCCGAAGGGCATTTTGCGTATGCCCGCCTGGCTACCACCACTCTCAAATAGAAAATCTGTCGCCAAGCACCTAACAGTGTGTTCCGGCTGTTAGGTGCTTGGCGACAGATGAGAGCCAGTAATTCTAGGTTAAGCATGTTGATTCTAGTGGTGTCATCTAGTATTGAGTAGAATAACTAAAATGTACTAAGATTTGAGTTTAGTTCTGGTGCACCGATATTAGCTCTTTCGTTATCTAGCAGATGGCGCTAGTAGTACAATAACATGAGAGGTGAGATTGTGTTCCCAATACACAAAAAACTGACCGTTAAAGGCAACATGCCCTGGTTCATAACTCTAATTTCTCCTCTCGTTCTTATCCTACGTATGGGAATGGAGCGACACCTATTGTTCAACTTATATTGAACATGCACATGACTATAATTTTTCCTCTTGTTGTAATTTTATTTTCAACACCCTTGCTCGTAAATTGAGCTTTATTATATCGTTCTTAGGGCCATAAACCGAACTATAACAACCTCGTGCATAATAATATTATACACTAGTGCGTAATAGAATTATCGCTACAAAGTTAAGTTAGTACTTAGCTGCAAATTATATGCGAGTAAACAGAGCATTTTCAATTTAACCGGGTAATACAGATTTGTAACATCAAAGAGTTTATATGTAATCAACAATCATACATTCGCCGCGCGTAAAAAAAAAACAAACTTGCGCGCTATTTTCCATAATTTTCGTATGTTGTTTGTATAAACATTTTTTTTCCTCGCAAGGTTGTTGAAAAAGTGCGTATGAAACTCGTGAGCAAGTTGCTCATTCTACACTCGGCTGATTTACGCCCTCGCCTACGGCTCGGGCTGCAACACACAGCCTCGTGTATAATGAGCAACTTAGCTCACTTGTATCATAATCTACTATTATGGTTTTTCAACACACTAGATTTAAGTGTAATAATGTACACTAAAATCTAGTATTAGTATTAAGCACTCTTGCTTTTTTCTACTTTACCGCACTTGTGTTTTAAATAGAAAAAAAAATACGTATAGACACTTCTCACCAAGGAGATTCTAGTTTGTTTTTCATATAAAAACTTTAAAAACAAGCCAAAGAGTTTTTACCTACTGAAGTAGAACTTTAGAAGATTTAATTATAAACCTTCTTAATTAGATTATTATTGCTATCAAAAAGATAAAGTAAATAATTTCGTATCGAAATTTTCGTGTATTTGTTCCTTGCAAGTGTGTTGAAAACGTCGTATGAAACTCGTGCGCATTGTTTTTTACAATCTCTACTCCATTTAAAACTCGTCTCGATTGTAATAAACAACTTCGCGCACATGTTGCATAATGTACTATTTCAACACACTAGCTCCTAACGGGCCTTTAAATTCACCGATTTTAGTGTCTGTAGTTTATTACGCACTCTTTCTTTTTTCTACTTTACCGCACTAGTGTGTTAAATAAAAAAAAAACAACGTTTCCACATTTCTCACCAAGAAGGAGATTCTAGTTTGTTTTTCATATAAAAACTATAAAAACAAACCAAAGAGTTTTTACCTACTGAAGTAGAACTTTAGAAGATTTTAATTATTACACATAGTAATTAAACAACTTTAAACGGTTTATATCACGTATGTTTATCATTTAATTTTTATTTTTAGTCCCCACGTTTCAAACACTTTGTAGTGATCGTGGTCACGGGGTGACCCCCTGTTGAGTCACCCCGTGACCACGATTTCACTGCAAAGTGTATGAAACGTCGCGTCGGGACAAAAATAATAATAAATATACGCGATTTAAACCGTTTAAAGTTGTTTAATTACTATGATTTAATTATTTAAACCTTCATAATCAGATTATTATTGCTATCAAAAAGATCAAGTAAATATTTTCGTATCGAAATGTTGTATTTGTTCCACGCAAGTGTGTTGAAAAACGTGTATGACATACGTGCGCTTTGATAATTACAGCCTCTGCTTTCCTGTAGCCCTCGCCTACGGTTTGGGCTAGCAATGTCGCCTCGGCTGTACTTTTCAATTTTTTTTTATGTTATTGTGACGAATAAAGCTCGAGGCCCACCTGATGTTAAGCGGACTA
This sequence comes from Plagodis pulveraria, assembly GCA_963890685.1. Taxonomy (NCBI): domain Eukaryota; kingdom Metazoa; phylum Arthropoda; class Insecta; order Lepidoptera; family Geometridae; genus Plagodis; species Plagodis pulveraria. The sequence goes on from OY982971.1 coordinate 12,257,798, forward strand.
ACCTCTGCCTATAAACAGATGCATTTCGTCACAAGTCACGAATTGTACCGCGCCCGTCACCTTGAGACATAGTTGTTAAGTCTCCTGTGCCTGTAATTTTACTGGCTCTCAAGGACAGCTGCCAGAACACACCATTAAGTGCTTGGCGACAGATTTTCTACTTGAGGGTGGTCGCTAGCCAAGCGGGCATTGGCAAAATGCCTTTCCGCCATGCGGTGAAGCTCAAGCCCGCGGCGGGATTCAAACCATGGACCTGCGGCACGGCAGTCCATAGCCAATGCCCCTCACTGCTTCATCGAAATTACCGCACTTATGTCATAATGTACCATTATATGTTTACCTGAATAGCTGTTAGCGCTGCAACAATGGCCGGACCACCGAACCCGTGTGAGATCAGCGAGAAGTGCGTGAGGTGTCGCTGTATCGCCGGCTCTAACAGGTGGGGAGGCCGCGTGTTGCATAGCGGAGATCGGTCCTGATTCAGAAGGTCCATTAGTTCCTTTGTAACCTGAAACAAAGGATTAGATGAATAAAATATTTTTCAACACCCTTGCTCGTAAAGGGAGCTTTATTATGTCGTTCTTAGGGCCATAAACCGAACTATAACACCCTCGTGCATAATAATAATATTATACACTAGTGCGTAATAGAATTATCCCTACAAAGTTAAGTTAGTACCTAACTGCAAATTATATGCGAGTAAACAGAGCATTTTCAATTTAACCGGGTAATACAGATTTGTAACATCAAAGAGGTTTATATGTAATCAACCAAAATAAATTTGCCGCGCGCAAAAAAAAGGCCTTTTTTCCATAATTTTCGTATGTTGTTTTGTATCGCATTTGTGCAATATATATTTTTTTTCCTCGCAAGGGTGTTGAAAAAGTGCGTATGAAACTCGTGAGCAACTTGCTCATTATACACTCGGCTGATTTGTAACTAATGTTGTAGTAACTTAGCTCACTTGTATCATAATCTACTATTAAAAGTTGTATCTAAATGTATCTTTGACAATTTTGCTACTTTAAAAAAAAAAATGCCTGATTGTTTAATATTCACTATCTCACCTGATGGTAAGTGATGATGTGGTCGAATATGTTGTTCAGGCTAACCTAGAAGTACTGGCTCTCAAGGACAGCTGCCGGAACACACTGTTAGGTGCTTAGCGACAGATTTTCTACTTGAGGGTGGTAGCTAGCCAGGCGGGCATTCGTAAAATGCCCTACCACCATGCTATAACGATTTCCATCATTGGACAACAACCGGGACCGACGGCTTAACGTGCCCTCCAAAGCACGGAAGCGCTCAGCAGTTATGTCACTAGTGGTCACCCATCCAACTCATGGCCGCGGTCAACGTTGCTTAACTTTGCTGATTGGTTAAGAACAGCTAAGTAAACTTCACTACTAGCGCTGCAAAAATATATATTGCAAGTACAAACCTGCTTGGTAGCTTGTAGCAGGTCCCTCCTGCGCCTGGCGTCGTGTTCAGCGTACTGCCGCGCGAGGTACTCCGCCAGCGCCCGCGCGGGGAACTCCGTCTCGCAAACATAACCAAAGTCCCGCGCTAAATGCACTGCTTCCGCTGTAAACATATGAAAGGGATAATCAGTAACTTTATAAATTTATTACTTGCAAATAAGTTTGACAAATGTAGTTATTACATACATTATAATATTATTATGATGCCTTTGCTTATCGACAAGTGAGTATACTGATATAAAAAATGCTTTTTTATGCCTGAGCATAAAGAGCCCGGGCTTAACGCAATTGTATCTGACTTATTTCCACCAAGTTTCATAAAGGGTCTATTCCATTTGACGCTAATTTCGTTATTTTCGATAATTTTGATCACATTCTGCGTCTATGGTTGTGATCACTGTGATCGTTTGTAACTGTTCTCCCCTGTTCCATTTAGGATAAGAACGCTAAGAATGCATTGAACTATATATACTAGACATCTCAAACGAGGATAGTCGACCAGTGTAAGTATGCCGCCTGGTATACTCTCCCCCACACGCAGCTGGACACTCATAGAGATTACACGCGCTTTACGTTCGAAAATTGTCTATTATCAATGTGTATTTTGAATACACAATTTTCGAACGTAAAGCACGTGTAATCTCTACGAGTGCCCAGTAGCGAGTGGGTGAGAAGATGCCGGCCGGCTTCTTTGCACTGTACAATTATCTTCGTTTGAGATGTCGCGTCTAGTATATATAGGTCAATGTAAGAATGCCACTAAAATTTGCCACTTCTGTCACTTTTGACATTAGATGTAGGTAATTCAAACTATTCCAGTAGCCTCATAGCGTATATGGCGAAAATAATGCCAAGACCCAAGTGGAACCACTTTTTGGGAATGTGATAGTTTTTAGCAAATTTAACTTCAAATGGTAAGCACCCCAAAAACAGTTTGCAAGTGAACAATATGCGGGTAGGTACATTTGTAATAGAACTGTTAAGTTTCACGAACCTTCTACCAATGATGTGAGTAAAGTGACATTGGCCGCTTTCCGCCGTCCTGCAGGCAAGTTCAGACCAATCTTTTCGAGTTTTTCTCTAAGCAACCGCCCGCCATTTTTGCTTTTTGCTCTGCAACGAAAGAACATTAGGTATATTAGAAATTCTGGGTATAAACTGTAGAAGCTATGAAGGATTATTATATTCACTTATCACGCATGTATAACTCGAATGGGTAGGTGTCTAAGCAGCCGAGGTTTATTAGGTCCCATTTGATATGCAGGGAGCCAATTGTCATAACTTACAATGTTCCGGGTCCCGGACCAGTACAAAATATTTTTTTATCAGTAATACCAAATAACTCGACTGTCCCGGGATTTAAACTCAGGATTTTCCAAACGAAATGATTTACGCTATTCGACTATATATGCAGCCGATATATATACGAGATATATTGTAAACAAAAATATTAGAGGAATATTATTATATTGACTATACCGTAAGTTTCTCCTACTCCCTGATAGATGGAGTTACATGTTTCTTATAGCTCCGGTGTATTACTTTTCTCTATGCTTGTAGTGGATTATATGGAAATGAAAACCAGGGATTTTACAGAATTATATAACATCTTTATTTTCAAGAATGTATATTTTAAGACTAATGAAATAATTTTGTTATGTAATGTAATGTATATAGGTATTGATACCACAATTTGCACGCCTTGCAGGTTCAGATATAGAGCAACACATAATTTTAACATAAGACCTGTTTAATGTACCTATATATAGAAAATAAATAATTTTGAATTTAGATTTTTACTAAGAATTCATTTTGTATGGGATTTTTTATTTTCACACTTAGTGATAAAATAATAAAAATAATGAAAAGTTGGCAAACCAGAAGCACAGAAATTCGGCAGGAAATGCGTGCAAAATTTAACTGAGTTTCAATATATAAAATATGATGAAACTACATCCGGTTTGGCAAGTGATATGAATCAAGTGCATTACTAATAATATTTATAAATTTACAATTTAAAACGTCCATTTACAATATAAATCCATTAGACCTTCAATTGGGACAGTACAGTTTGAATGGTGACGGCGAAATAAAAACCAATAAGTTCAATTAACCAAAAGATATTTATATTCTGTTTGTAAAAGTTTTTGGGAACACTTTAAAAAAAATGTGCACAAAAAACGTGCCCTGGTTGCAATCAAATTCAGATAAAATATTAATTTAATAATAGCTTACTGTAATAAAAGTAGCTTTAAATTTGAGGAGCCAGTCCTAGATGTCTCTTCTCTAAATTCTCCATTGTATTGAAAATTATAATTATCCACACAATATATTTTCTGAATGGCCAATAATTTGCATTGGAAACCGTAATCAAAATATTTGATTGGTAGCAAGCATGCTAGACTAGATGAATTATGAATCAGCAATATTTAGGACTAGGACAAAAACGTAATTAGCTTCTACTGTTCCTTATTTATGGAAGTAGGTTACTCATCATTATCATGTTTTGAGTCTGAGTGGAGGATACCTATCAATATACAGGGAATGTTTGTCAAGGTTTTTAATAAAATATAAATAGTTTCCTTTAACTTGCAATTAACAGAACATTAGGTAAAAAATAAATAAGTTCAGTGCGAATTTTACTCGTGGTAAGCCGCGGGCGAGTAAACGTGATTTTGTATGCCAATATGCATGATGCAGTAAGGCGCCGCCAGGGGCGCTTTTGGCATACTTTGCATTAACGCGCTCGCGACGTTCCGTGAGAAAAACTCGCACTAAACCCACACAGAGAAAAATCTTTGGAGCGCTTTCCATACAAACGTAGTTTCGATATATTTTAAATACCAAGTGTTTAAACTCTGTTAAGTTTTGGATGAATGTCCTTGAACCTAATATTTATGATTCTGGAATTAATATTCACACATTAAAGATTAAATAAATACGGCCCTGCGTGCTCCCAGTTGCCTAAAACCTGGCAATTGGGAGCTTGCAGACGCAGCTGCGCACTCGCCCTGATAATGAGCATCTATCTGATATACTCGAAGCCCAGGTCGACGTATGCGATCCCTAACGTATTTTTTTGCCGGTTGATTTAAGTACTTAAACATTTGTGAAACTCACAAGTATTTTATTGTATAAAATGAATACCAATACAGAAAATTGACATACCAGACATGTAATAGGCTCAAGTACTTGCACGTAAAACTTCACAGGGCTTAAACATTTTGTATTCAAAATGTGACGAAAATAAGTATTAAATCTCGTTTTTATGGAAAAAACATACACAATCATTAACTTTGTAATTCAGCGGAGTAATACCTACACACAGCTATTTCTGCCTAGATACCTAAAAAAATATTTAAAAATAATAACTGAAGATGTACTATTAAGATCGTTTAAAATTATTTCTGTCTTCCAAAGTTCTGAGCTCCAAAAATTCGCGGTTCCATGATAAGCTCAATTTCTCGAAACGAGCGCGCTCTCGCCATTGCAATGATAACACAATCTAATAGAGAGGTCAAATAAAAACAAAGATTAGTAAGAAAATCTGTTTTGATAGATACTCCAATATTATTAAAAGTTTACTTGATTTATTCACAATACAATAACATACCGATACAACATATTTAAATGTACTCGATTTTCTGACAGTAGAGTTCCAGCGCATATGGAAACGTGCTAGTAAGGTAAGGTAGACAAGGTATCGCCATCGGGAGGGAAATCTTATCAGATACCTAGATGCTATTGGAAGAAATCCGCGTTATATGTGGCTTCCACCCTCTAAAACCCCCTCGGTGGCCTTTCGCTTTTATATAACTTCTTGAACCACAAAGTGACAAGAAACCACTTGCCAACAATTACGCCACCTTTTTCGAGCTCGTTACTGGTAATAGTGGATAACTAGGGCCATTTAATGCCGAACTCAAAGATGCCTCTTAGACATTTCTTACGACAGGCTGGAGTTACGGTAACCATATTCATTATAACGCGGGCTACAGGGTAAATTAACTTAACATCGCAGGCGAACGGTAAAATGTGATGGCCAGTCCTTTCACCAACGCATTATTCTAGTGCATGCTACATAAGTGCCGATTCACTGATCTGTTGCCAGAAATACGTAACAAATCATAAACCTCTACAGCAATCGCCATACACTCATTCTTCCCCTCGCAGTCTCCCTATCGGAATGCGAATAATTTCTAAGGGAATATTGCTCGTAGATAAGTATGTCGTGATTTGCTTATAATATTAAATGTGAATTTGTGCTGAATTTGAGTAAACGCAAGGGTGCCATAGTTAGGAACATATAATCATGCCGAAGTGAAATAAAAATAAAACTATTTACATTATAGTATATTTTGTCTTATTATAATAATGATTGAAATTTGATGTTCTTCTTTTGTCCTTTGTGTTATAGATTACATATTGCATCGTTTCCCCTTAATTTCGTTAAACCCGTATCCTACCTTATCCCATGTGCGCGGATTAGAACAGTCACCAAACTATTATAATAATCTATATATTCGAAACTTTGCCACAGTTTAATTTCATAAAAACGTACATAATAAATCTTAATGTAACTAGTTAAGTAATAATAAAAAAAACAATTCAAAATCAATAATAACACTGCTACTACAATTAAAGTATTAAGACAACCTACAAGTCATTGCAGACCTACAGGCAGTCCAAAATGCTCCAGTCCACTACCAGTTTGCAGCGTGCCCAGCATGCTAGAAACATTGCCCCGTTGAATGGCAATGCTTATTCGTTGAGCCAAATAGGTGACAGGCATTTTGATCACGCGTCGCATCGAGCAAGCGCTCTGATAAGTTTTGGAAAATACGACGAGCTCCCGGTCCCCACGGACCCAACGTCTCTACAACTCTGCTAAAATATGTAACAACTACCGAAAATTAATACGGCGACATAGTTTTGATAATAACTATGGAATGACATGTTAGTACATGCATGGCTTATTATCAGACTTCTAAAGCCCATGTAGGTACGGTATATTTTCGAAAGATATTGCTGATAATATAGATTAGCAAAATCCACGGCTAATATCTGTTATATTGTTCATACTATATTTATCTAAGGAGCTAAGTACTTAGTTGTAGAGTAGTAGAAAGATAAGTGTCTCATACATTTCGTCCATCGTAAATTAGAACCGCCCCTAGTCACAAAGAATATGTGTTCTGTGCTCTTGCTTGGGATAAATAAGCGTAAATACCAAAAATTTTATGAGTATTATTACACTGTAAGATTATAGGCAATACTTGCTCGAAAAACGCGTGACCGTTCCACTCCTATTTGCTCTGGACAAATTTAAGTTTGCGATATTATAATACTATCAATGCAACATTTCCATTATTCGGCCATCAGCAGTTCAGCAGTAGGTATTCTAGTAACACTGTCTAATTTTTATTTATTTATTTTCACACGTCCGCTTAACCAGCGACAAAAGAAGACCGCTAACGAGCCAAACAATAAATTTGAATTCAGAATGGAAAACTAAATCGAATGAATCGACAATTTCGAAAGATAATGGACATCGAGTACTGTGGACACGTACAGAAACATATACGTAAGTTTTTTAGAACTTTGGCACAATAAGAAGATGAAAGCTGTTAAATACGTTACTAACGCCAATCCGGATAGTTTTATTTTGTAAAGGTGCCTTGATGTTACTGCACACATTGCATTTGTATCGTCCATCCGATTAGAGAGATTATCAATCAAGTATACCTCTTTGATTCCAGAAAGATAATTATGACAAAATAATGTACCGTTACGTTTCCCACATGTCTTTAACTGTAGGGTTCGCATTTTTATTAGTTATAATGAGACTTAGTTATCCTAAACCAAAACTATAAGTAACAAAGGCGGCCCTGATTCTTGGGGGTTAGGTCAACCTGGATGGCTAGGTCATGGTCTAACATGCAAGGATATCTCGTGCTCAAATGCTGCTGGCTCCTATGGATACGTTTTATCCTGGGGGGAACAACGGAACTTCTGCTCGGCTGAAATGTGTCAACTTGGCAACCCTGTCGATGTATGTTGTATGTATGTATGTTGCATGGCAGGGATCCTTCAACTCACGATCCTATCGACTAAACTTGGTGGAGCGTCAGTATCGCTGCTGCTATGGATTGCGTGTCCACGTGTCCATGAAACACAATAAGAGCACACTGTTCTACGGCTTTCTCCTGCTAGGTACTCCAAAAGAGTACAATTCTTATGCGGGTGCGATGGAAGGCTTTGGACGTACAGGGAGCTGAAGTAGAGCACCAAGCCTTCTACTTCTTTTCCCTCATTGTGGATGAACAGGACACTGTTCTGTGGCTTCGCGACGTGAGACCTTCGGGCGAAGTGGGAAACGAGAGGGATTCCCGTGCAATGTTCCTCCTTCCCTCCTAGTTGGGCTCTATTATTGTCTGGGCACCACGCGCAAGAGAATGGAGGTCGTTTGGTCCCTTTTTCCCACAGGTCTACTCTGGTGAAGCTTTATCATGCCAGCTTAGCCCCGGACTAACTGCAGGAGGAAGCACGGGGGAGGAGGTGAATCTCGTAGCGTTAAAAAAGCGTTCCCGTAGCCCCCTTGGTGTCCCATGTGATTGTTTTAGTTTGTAGTTAGTAGTAGGTTTTCACTTGCAGTGAGAGTAGTTCGTGGCGAACCCGAGATATCCGCTCCGTGGGTCACAGCGGATGTGTAAATGCACTTTCCACAGGTACACAAAAAAGTTTAGTTCAACCCGCAGGTTAGGGCTAATAACCAGGTCTGTTGCTTATTTCCTTTATATTTTTAATCCGTTGGATGTATTAATAAACCGCGGAGTATTAACGAACATTATCTATTAGGAAATGTGCGGTATGCCACTACTAAAATTATCAATTAATGTGCATGTAGTAATTGTAGTAATTTTCCCTTCTTAGTCTTAAAAATATGATAAAATACTACTAACGTTATCTATCATGGCAATGTTCACAGAATGTAGCAGTTCTTATCTTAATTCCCAAAGACAAAACACAAATAATATTCACGCGAGCGAGACCGCAGGCAGAAACTATAGTTTTTTTAATCTTGGGCCCCAACATTTTATTTCGTATAGTGATGCCCATTTGTGATTTTAAATCGATTGGCATCGAGTACTCGTCACTGTAATCGATATTTTAGCCTTCTATTTTTGAGGTAGTTCGCAGCGCAAGTATATTTGTGGGCGGATATTGATAAAGAGCTCTCCACGTGTCTGTCATCTTGAGAACAGGGGCATCACAATAATAAGGATAATACTTTTAACGAGTATTAATAAGCAATCGAACAATTTATTTATGTTTTTGAGGATAATTATTATGAGAATTTATTTTGGTATATTAATAGTATTTAGATTAATTTAGAGAAATTAGTATTTTCACCGTGGGGTGCTGGGCTAGAATGTCAACCTCCTCATTGCTGTGGTGTCGTAAGAGGGGACTAAAGGTTATTTTCTGGAAGGTGGGCAGCAGCACCTTCTGAGGAACTGATATCTTAAACTGTGATCCCAAGACGCCTACCAGGCGCGGGTTTAGGGTAAACCCCCCTTAATGGGGGAGGCTGTGTGTATAGTACCCATCCAGTCACCCGCTTCCGTAGCATATTTGGAAATGCTTTCCAAGAAGTACAAGTCCAGCTGGAAGTTAATTTTTTCATGCGAAATAATTGCTATGTGCATAATAGTACTTTATAATATACTTATCCTTCGGATTTATATTTAAATCGGCCAGAAAAGATATCGTTCTACACCTACATGGTGTGGCGCAGCTCTTGGAAGCAAGTATTTATCTCTGACACGACCAGATACGAGACCGTACGACCGTGCTACAACATGTACCACAGCTCTTGGAAACAAGGATTATATACAAGCAAAGCAACGTCAAAAATTATTTAGCTACTACTACTACCATATCTGTGAATTATTCTGGTATGGAGATGTAGCTTCTAGTCATGTCAACAGCATATAGCGTTCAACCACGCTTGCCGTGCGTTTTGAGGTTGGCAGTGTTCAGAAGGCGCTGCTATCCGCCTTCTGATATTTATCCTTGCCGCTTCTTAGAACTTCCACAGGAAGATACTCATAACGGATGCTATTCTAGCCCAGCAATCCACGGGGAAGCTTCTTGTCAATTATAATATTACCTAATAAGTAATATTATGTAATCAAATGGTGGTGCACTTTTTTCGTATGATTTTTGGCCAATATGATGAAAAGAAATGAAAAAATATGTATTTAGGACATCTGCAATATACATAAAAACATAAATGAGTTGAATATAATTAGTATGATTAATTGTCAACATCATAAACTCTGGTCTCCGACTCAGCATTTAAAACTAGCGCTGGTCTTCCGCTGGAGCCACTTCGTGACGTCACGGAGAATTAATGCTATTAATACTATATGAAGGATTAATAATAATAATAATACCCAATTTATTTTGAAATGATGGAAGATTCTAGTAACGAAATGCCCAAAATTGTCGTCAGTAGAATAGTTCAAATAAAATTACCTATCTATGGTGCCATAATAAACTTTCTTAGTCAATCCATCAGTTTCTATACATTATGGATACATCTCTCGTAAGCTTAGTTTCAATTACTTACCAGAAAAAATATCTATATAGTTATATCGATACTTTTTAACCAATCAATAATTCTCAATTGATTAAATCAAAATGACTACAACAAAGAGGTTTTCAACTTTTTGAATTTGGAATTAATGGCATCCAGCATTCTTGTTTGTTTGACAGCAGGGCTTTGTGCCAAGATGGCGTATAAAAATATTTTTCACGTGTGATTAATTTTACTTTGAGGTTGTTTGCGTGATAGATAATTTGTTATTGAATCTGCTTAGAAGCGTAAGTTTTGCTTGCTACTTGCTTTAACAAAAATAATAAAAGCGTCCGTTTATATTTTGTAGTTTTCCTATTGATGATTTAACAATACAAAACCTAGGTAGGTGTTCTAGCAAAAATAACTACCTTCTAAGTAAACGAGACAATATAATATAATATCAAATGCTTTATCATCTTTCTTCCCTTCTCACGTGGGGTATGTAGTGCCTTCTGTAATTCATAAGATAATAACACAAATGAAAATACAAGAACATAATATTTATAATATTAGTTTTAGCTGATAACACAGAGGATGACTCGTGGACTGAATAGTAAAAATAATTATCTTCTATTATAAATAGACGGTGGGCTTGAATAAATCTTCCTTAGACTACTATTGGGTATACACTGTTATTTATAAATTATATTTATATATAGACGATTTTTTTGTATGTGTATTACCTCGTGCTTAGGGTAGATTTATATTAGACCGGGCCGTGCCCATGGCGTGCCGTGTACGTGGCTCGGACGGGGCACGGATTTGAAACGTTACATACATTTTGTATGAAGCAATTTATATTAAACAGTGCCTGATCCGTGTCCCGTCCGGGCTCGCCTACTAACGTACGCCCCGGGCCCGCCCCGTCCACGGCCCGGTCTAATATAAATCATCCCTTATTCGTCAAATACACATAAACAAACACATTTTTTTTTAATATTAAAAAAAACATCTCAATATGTTTGTTAGGACTAGCAGAAGTCAACCAGAGGTTGTTAGATGATGATGATCCTATAATAGGGTTATTCTACCAATAACCCTATTATAGGATCATAGATTTCTCCACAACACGACAAGAAACACAAAAATTTTCTTTTTTTTTATATAGTTTGCAACTTTTCCGTGTTGAAAACACAAAAGTTGCTAACTTTTTTCAAGGCGCAGACACAGCTTTTACTATGGTTTACACATGCCTTAGGAATGCTATTGTTTGTTATTATACCCGCTACCTTTCAAGTAAGACGGTAAAGCCCTGAGCTGTTGTGTGCCTAATAGCATTTTGAAGCGCTCGTAGCGTATTTTGCTTAGCCGTTCTTAACCGATCAGCTAAGTTAAGCTACGTCCGCCGCGGTTTTGACTTGGATGGGTAACCCCTAGTGACATTACTACTGATAGTGTACGTGCTTCCGAGGGCACGTTAAGCCATCGGTCTCGGTTGTTGTCTATGTTGGCAGTCGTAACAGCATGGTGGTAGTGCATTTTGCGAATGTCCGCCGGGCCCTCAACAGCCTCAAATAGAAAATCTGTCGCCAAGCACCTTACGGTGTGTTCCGGCAGCTGTTCTTGAGAGCCAGTCATTCTAGGTTTGCCTGAACCACATCTTCGACCACATCATCACTTACTATCAGATGAGGTAGTGGTCAGAGGGTAGTCTATCAACTTTAAATAAAAAAAAACACACTTCACCGCACTTACATGGATTTGAGTGGCCAATCGTATATAAAATCGTTAACGTTTTAAAATATTAATTTCATGATCATCATCAGCCGAAAGACATTCACTGTTGAACAAAGGCCTCCCCATTGAACGCCACAATTACGGCTAACTTGTAACCATTGGCTAAACGCGACTTTTACGATGTCATAGTTCACCTAGAGGGGTGCCTGCGAACTCAAATTGAATAATGAATAGATTCAGGCGTTACTTTGCGGAAATCCATATTTAATAATAACAAATATCTTTAAAATATTTTAAGAAAACATCAAATTAATATTTTAATAAAACACTTAAAAATATAAAAATATCTAGTGACAATACCACCTAATTTTCCTACTAAGCCGACGTGACGTCACAAACGCCACACAGCCGGAAGAATTTTCGTCGCGATTGACTCTACGAGCGCACGATCGAGAAAATTGTTTCTCGATCGTGCGCTCGTAGAGTCAAGACCTCCTGAGGATGCTTCGTGTAGAAGCGAAACGCGTCGAAAATTCTTCCGGTTTGGCTGCGTGGCGTTTGTGACATCACGTCGGCTTAGCAGGAAAATTAGGCGGAATTGTCACTAGATATTTTTATATTTTTAAGTGTTTTATTAAAATATTAATTTGATGTTTTTTTTAAATATTTTAAAAATATTTGTTATTATTAAATATGGATTTCCGCAAAGTAACGCCTGAATCTATTCATTATTCAATTTGAGTTCGCAGGCACCCCTCTAGGTGAACTATGACATCGTAAAAGTCGCGGGTAGCCAATGGTTACAAGTTAGCCGTAATTGTGGCGTTCAATGGGGAGGCTATTTTACATTATTTTATTATACTACATTCAACCTAGATTTTTAAATGTATTTAATGATTTAATCGACAAATCAAGGTCAAGAAAACCTACAAGTTTGTCTATTATTTTACACCCGCCACGAATTGTTTGTAACGGTGTTGCCAGTGTCATTAATTAATTTATTCCTTTTTGCCGCGTGCTGGCTAGACAGGCATTTTGACAACCCATTACGCATGTCGTTGCCGTAATTACGGCTATTAGCTCGCGTCTCGTGGATGCATAAAGTATCGCGCTCTACATTTAATTTTGAAAATTTTGCCGCTATAATAATGAAAAATAAATATCACTGGTAAATTAATTTCAACATGGTTAGCTTGTTGTTATACCTACAGCTATGCCATCGGTTATATTACTTTTTTCTCCTTTTCTCTCTTCTTAGTTATTTTGCATTTATAAAAATGTAGGCAAGTATTCTAATTTAGAAGTAAGTTATACCTAAAGATAATAATATTTTTTTCAGTAATAAATACTTTAATTGAACACTTTTAACGTAATTTTTGCATTGAGGCCGGATTAGCGAATAATATATGTAAGTAATTACACATCTTTAAACGGTCGCCCTGTCACTACGATCACTGCAAACTGTTTGAAATGCCGGAACAAAATAATAATAATATACGCGATTGAAACCGTTTAAAGTTCTTTAATTACCATGTGTAATAATTGCGAAAACCTAAGACAACATTTTATGAAGGTACTTATTGGTTGGAATAGATACCTCGGTGTCATGATTTTTGTTCCATAGATCAAAAATAGTTTAATCTGCTAGCTAGATTGTATCGCAGTGCAGTAATCATAGATTTGTAAGATCACGTATCAACTAGGATGTGCCGAAATCACTTCATACAGACGGTCATTACGGCCTCTTTTGTAGAATAATTGGATTTTTTCTATTGTCAGAATGACCGGACAGTTTTTATGTTCCGAGTACTTTCAGACATTTGCCGATTCGAGGTGCGATTGAGCGGTTAAAACTGTACTATTTTTTTCATGACACGTTATTTATTGGTTTTTAATAAAATTCAAATTAAAGGAGGAGTATTAATAAGTTAATTCATTAATGCAAAAGTTAGAAATGAAAATAAGTATATATTTTAATTTTTGCAATAACGCCTGCTCTGTAGATTACATTCCAAAATTACAAATATACGAGAGGAAAAAATATAGTCCTGTGCGGGATTCGAATCCGCGTCATCCACCACTATAGCCGGGTATGCTCCATTCCCATACGATGGTTAAAGAACGAGAGGAAAATTAGAGTTATGAGTCATTGTCATGTTAGCTCAGTCGGTCAGAGATTACTCCGGCTATAGGGGTGGTTAACGCGGTTCTAATCCCGCACGTGACTATATAATTTTTCCTCTCGTAAATTTGTAAAAAAAGTACATACTTAATGTATGATATAATCAAACGAATGTACATATGATAGTCTAGATCTGAGAGGCTCTAACTTCTAGGCTGGTCTCTTAAAGCTGACCTAATAATCACTACGAAGATAAGAATCCCGTCAATCAAAAGTGACAATTAAAGTCTATGAAACCTATAAAACGTTACAGTAGCTAAACATTCCATCTCAAGTATTTTATAGCTAACGGTAACTACGATACAAGATAACGTCACAATGCCTCTGAATATAACATCCGATAATTATATTCAATAAACATGCAAAGGAAGTGCGGTCCAAGAACATTGCGCTTGCGCCGCTGCGTATCTATAAAAAGGTTATGGAAACGTTTTTAATGTACTTAAATATACATATACCGTTTATTATATTAACTACATGGTTATCTATGATTGCGCTTGCTTACTTTTAAAGTTCTATTTCATGTATTACAGTTAGTTTAAACTCAGCAATAATGTAATTTGCTGCATTTTTGTTCCATCAAAAACATTCGAGATAATTTTTGGAAGATTTTTTGTTAAAAGTTTATTTACTGTTATTTTCTTACATTATTAATATTTGATGCTCCCTTTACTTGTAAAATGATTACTGTGACTTTTTTTGAGTCTCTTAAATTTATTGCTTTCAATTCGTCTATATCAGATATATTCTTTGTTTCTATATAAGTAGCGATGTACTTATTCTTTGTACATTGCTGTATAAATAAAAAAATGTGAATTTGTATGTATAACTCTGTCATCGTCATACGCCCACCACCTTTTATTTGGGAGCAGTTGGCTCATCTGGTGGTAAGTGATCACCGTCGGCCACGAATATCCGCAACACCAGAGGGGATTATGGCAAACCCTCCCCTTAATGGTGATAAAGTTAGTATGTACCAACTAATATTTGGAAGCGATTACAAAATTACGTGGTTATTTTTTCAGGCACCATTAACTTTACATCGAACTGTATATAGTTGCAAATAGGTCAATCGATATTAAGTTTTTTAAAACATGACCATTTGCTAAAGCCAGGCAAGTACATAATTCAAGTAGAAACTAAATTACAACGTTCATGAATAATAAACATTAGACAAATATAACCGCATCGCCAATTGCGGCCATTTTGAACTCCTTTACATGAGCGCACCTTATTAGTTTTTTTGCGGTGGCAACACTTTACACGTTGCGGCTGACAGTAAATTATACATGTTTGACTTTCGAAGTGTGGTTTCGGTGGTTTAGTTTATACAGGGAGTATTTAGACTTGACTTGAACGGGAAACAATGTATGTTTAACAATGATTACCTAGTCCTTACCCACAACCAGGTTTCTTTATGGGATTGTGACGGAACAACAGGGGTCCAAGTCTGCTGATTACATGTTCATATTCAGCATAGATTCATTCAAGATTCATACGAGACAGAATCGGTAGTCTGCTGATCCCTTACGAATATATGAATCTATGATGAATCTAGGCTGGTTTGACGATACGTAAGCGCTTTTTTTACAGCCATTGAAATTTTTTACAGTTTGCCTCTCAATTTAAACGATTTAAATTGTTTACGATACGAAAAACTCTTTATTGACACCAGATTACAATGGAAACAGGACATGGAGTAGTTAACTTAAATAGGTCCTATGGGCGGTCTTATCGCTAATAGCGATAAGACCGCCCATCTCTCCCAGACCACCTTAGGATAGAAAGAAGTAAATCTCAATAGCCGGTGGTGTTTACAGTTTGAGAAAATGTTACAAGGATGGCCTAGGAAACAGCTTCTATGAACTTTTTATAAACAATTACGCATAGTTTCCATTTCTGGAAATATAGGTATTCGTTACACATTTAATTACAATTTTTGCAGAAATATGTGTAGGTATAGTTATTAAGTCTATAAAAATACTTTATGCTCTAAATGGGCAACCTATTGTTTCATATTTTAATCTATTACAACTTATGTACCTAGTTTTAAACTATACAATATTCTGATTCTGCCTCAGACTGACCCTATGTTCCTTGGGGAAGTCGGAAATTCAGTAATCAGGCACTGTTAAATAGAAATCAACTCTTACCTCCTAAGAACGCCTCCTAAAAGCGAAGCGTTGAGACACTCTGGTGGCGACAACCGCCTCTGCACCTCGGCGACTGTCACTTTGTACTTGCTGGTCGACGAGAGAAGGGACAGCCGACCAGGGACTGAGCAGAACACGTCATTTGGCGCGCATGAGCCATTTCCGCCAAGGCCATCCCGACCCTTCATGGCTGGGAAGAAATAAATAATTATTATGAAGCCCGTACATACGTTATGCCCCGTGGGAAGCAGCTGGAATGGCATCCCCCATCTCTACCCGTGGGTGTCGTAAGAGGTGACTAAGGGACACACCAGAAGGTGGACAGCAACGCTTCTGAGGAACTGGTATCTCACACTGCGATCCCCAAGCCGCTTGCCAAGCGTGTGTGTTATGGCAAATCTCCCTATAATGGGGGCTGTGTTCAGCAGTGAACGATCCGGCTGATAAAGTACACCACAGTACATACGCTATATAAAGCTTTAGACATCCTAACGTGCATGCAGTTGCAATGTCTGTGTGTGAGATTTTATTCCTGTGTGTTCCAACTATGTTGTTGTCTGGGTCATATCATTATTTTGGAGTAATGGCCATACAAAAGTATGTCTTTATGGAATCCGATACAGAAAGATCCAGTTCAGTTGTGTTGCTTATAATGATTTGAACGCTGGTGATTGTATTTTTGTATGTATAGCTGTATTTTTTTATGCCTTATATATGTTAGCCTTTGACCACTATCTCACCTGAATCACCTGATGGTAAGTGATGATGTGGTCGAAGATGTTGTTCAGGCTTACCTAAAATTACTGGTTCTCAAGGACAGCTGCCGGAACCGGTTGCCGGTACCGGTTAGATATAGTTAAAGAATTATTATTTTTAAGTATTAGCATTTTGTGGTAACACCTTAGTAAACATGTAACTTAGTATCAAGAAGTACCGAAAGTTACAGTCTTTCAATACCGTATTAGGCATAAATCATGCATCACGCTTTTACGGAAGTGCAATATTAGTATGTGTCTCAGGTCCCTATTATACCATCACCTACATAGGATCATCGTTAAGGTAGTGTCTCCACCAATTAAAGTTACGAAAAAGGTTCTGTAAATGTTCAAAAACAGTAAACACGTGTTTGAAATACATAAAATGCCCATTGTGTTTCCACGTTTTAGAGACAATTGTTGCCAATTTTTGTTTGGTCGAGATTTTCGAAGACGCTAATCTTGATTGTAAAAGACGCAACTTTAACAATGATCCTATATACATATATATATAATAGGGGTCTTAGGACGCTTAGCAACGGAACGGATCTGATTTTTAGTTATGATATTAAATTTATTAGTTAATGAGTGAATCGAGTTATTGAGTATTTTTTTTATGAATAACGGACATAGCCTTGTAGTCATTAGTATCATCGACCACATTGCTACCAACAACTGACATAATGTGAGATGGTGTAGCTAATATTTATAATAGATTATTTTATGGTCAAATCTTATCAATACTTATGTGATTTCTGCTAAAATGTAAAAATCCATAGAATAGGATTTCTTTTTAATCTTTTAACAGCTACCTACTTTATTTTCTACGCAAGAGATTTCACGAAGTCGCTACAGAAGTTAACAATAATAGCATATAAATCTTTTTAAGTGTAAGAATGTCGAAAAAATATGGGTGATTACGAAATACCCGGCTTCGAATACCAACAATGGTACTTGTAACAATCACTGCCACGCCCCAAACATGCGCTCAGCATGATCACCATTCTCATTGTAATATTTCTTTATGGCAACCCTAATACAATAAACATTAGTGTGTCATTAGCTTTGCACCGTACTGGCAGCCACACGCTGCTTTATAAAAAAGAAAAAGGTGCGAGTTTATTAACAGTCAGTTATTCGAAATAGGAACTTTTCAAATTGAATTTGAAAATGGAATTCAATAAGTAACTGTATTTTTGAATTAGAATAATGACGTGTACCAACAAAGTGACCGGAACGATAATGTTACCCATTTAAATATCGATTGATTGATCGTTACATCTTTGATATCGTTGATTCATTCGGGTTTTTTCAACGATCTACTTAAAAGAATCGATACACCTATCCGATAAGTGTTGTATGAGGCCTAATTACAGTTTTATCTTCGTCAGGTCATCAATGAGAGTAACAATAATGTTTGATAAGTTAATAATACATTCTGTTTAACGGACGTGCTGGGCATCTCAGAATCTTAGATAAGGATGTAGAACTTTCTTTCTTTGTAATTAATTTAACTACAAAATTGCACACGTTTTCTTCCTACATAAAAGCGTAATTAAAAGATTTGGGTACGAATATCAACATTTTGTTAAGAAATATATTTAGAATCGTATCAATAAGTGGTACGTCCCAGTTGAAAAAGTCTCCCCCATTCGGTTTTAAATTGCCATCATCCCCACGCTTGGCAGCCGTCTTGGGGATCGCAGTAAAAGTTGTCAGTTCTACAGAGAGCATTGCTTCCCACATTCCGGTATTTTTCCCTTAATTGTCTCTTACGATAGATACAGGAAGATCCATCACGATCATGTATAAAAGTTTTTGAAAAGCTGGGATAAAAATAATCATAAGCAAATAAACCTAAGAAATCATTCAGTTAATTCATATTCTTAAATTATGCCCACTTACTTTTTAAAAGAGGTAGATCCGTCATGAACCCCGTCGTATCATCCATCGCTGCATTCTAAAAAAAAACATAAAAATTTAAGTAAAATAATTCTAAATCAATATTGGAGATGGAAAATACTTAAGCGGATTCCAAAATTCCTTCCTCCCAGCATTTTAATTTGCGTAGTTTATTAATAAATTCCAAAGAATGGGCATTGCCCCGCTTATTGGACATTCTATTGACTACACATGATGTTGCAAGGGAAAAATAAAGATTTTCAACATTTTTATAAGTCCGGTCTTGCCAGTCAATATTAAATTTTCATAGAACTTTAGTAGGAATTTTTGTGTAAAGCAACAAACTTGAACCTGTAATTAATTCCTGTAAAATTTGATCTTGTTATTTAGGGCCTATTCCATTTGACGCTAATTTCGTTATTTTCGGTAATTTTGATCACATTCTGCGTCTATGGTTGTGATCACTGATCGTTTGTAACTGTTCTCCCCTGTTCCATTTAGGATATGAACGCTAAGAATGCCACTAAAATTTGCCACTTCTGTCACTTTTGACATTAGATGTAGGGAATTCAAACTGTTCCAGTAGCTTCATAGCGTTTATGGCCGTGTCCAGCTACACGAACTCACTACGCCGGTAACGCGCCAACTCATAGAGTTGTGACTTTTTTTAATGATTTTGCGCACGAGTTCCAAGAAGTTGATATCATTGTAGATAATTTGAAAAATATAGTTAGTAGCCTTAGAGTGTATTTAAATCTGATACTTCCTGACAATACTGTTCCTGACATTTAGATGTCACGAACAGTACATGAACATATGTGTCAACTTTTTATTTGTTATTGTTTAAGATAGTTAGCGTGTTGGTTTTTACTGTAAGCTTACTATTGTAAATTGAATGAATAAATATATAAATAAATAAATAAATGGCGATAATAATGCCAAGACCCATCTGGAACAACTTTTTGGGAGTGTGATCGTTTTTATACTATGATATTTTAGCGTTTTTTTGCGAATTTAACTTCAAATGGTAAGCACAATTAATGTATTAGGTAACATTGGTGTTTATTATTTTACCTATATATATAATCTTCGTATACCTATGTATACACATACAATTTGTCTATATAGCCAGAAAGAATCATACAGCAAGTGATAAAAGAATAAATTCATCACCGCCACGACATTTTTTGTCTACCTGAGCCACCATGCATTATACTGCTTATACCGCAATATATGTTATAAATATTAATATTGGACTTATGCTGAACAGTATAGCACCAGTTTCTTCAAGTCTACAGCTTTTTATAGTACAAAATCAAAAGGAAAAGTTTAAGTGACGTGCAGGATTCGAACCCGCGTCCATCCACCCCTTGAGCCGGGGTATGCTGTTACCAATTGAGCTAACATGACATGACGTCATAACCCGAATCTTTCCTATCGTTATTTAACCATCGTATTGGGATGGAGCGACATCTTTAGTACCAATTGCGTAGTACTACAAACAAGACCAATTTTGTAATTGGTTTTATACTTGTAAATGATGACGCAACCGTATAATTTTAATATTGTTAGATTTGCAATAACGCCTGCTATGCGGATTACATTACAAAATCACAAATATACGATAGGTAAAGTTTAAGTCTCGTGCGGGATTCGAACCCGCGTCCATCCGCCCCTTGAGCTTTTCCTATCGTATATTTGTGATTTTGTAATGTAATCCGCATAGCAGACGTTATTGCAAATCTAACAATATTAAAAGCTTTTTATAGGTTTATGACTTCAGCAAAACAATCAGCTATCGCCAAGCAAGGTTTTTTTAATTATGTTGGTAACATCTAAAGATGATAATGAAGAAGAAGTTGATGGCATGTATGTCAAACTCCCTTGGAATTGCAATATACAATTGTCAGTATAAAAAGTACCTACAAGAAAAGTTATATATGGTGAATGCAGTGCAGTGTCAGATATTCTGCCAAGCATTAGGTGAACACTATTGTAGTTAGGCGTAAAGGTCACTGCAGGTAGTGAAATAACTGGGCAAATGAGATATAAAAACTAACGTATCAGAATGACGAGTGCAGTGCAGTGTCAAGCAGTATGAGGACGGTGACATTGCAGCTGTAAAGGAAGCTTACAGGATCACACCTGACCTTTACGTCAAACTTGTCGTAACATAAAAACAAACTCACAGGAGCTTCCTCAGAATGCAACGCATGATGCAGGGCAAGTTCATGCTGCTCCCTTGCTCCGTAATCCGCCCGCCTTTCACCCCCACCGCTGCCACCGCCGCTGCCGTACCCGAAACCACCGTGTGACAACTGTTGAAAAAATACCAATTAACTCATTTCATGGCGATAATAATATACCGAAATGGAATTCTGTTACCTTATCGCAATTATGCTTATAAATATATACCTATTACTCTTATTTCCTTACTGTATTTACCGTAATCGTATCTGTAAATACCTATACCGTAATATACTTACCTGATTTCGCCCGACATTTGGTTGTTTGGTCCCATGTAATAATGGACAATCTATTGAAATCTACAGCACACACTTCCAGACTGCTATACTGTTCTTGGTCAGAAATACTTAAAGGTCTTTGAAGTACTTTCCATACAAATGTTGTTACGTCATATTTTAACTTAGGGTCCGTTTCAGAATGTCCTAATAAAGTTTCGGGTTGCTAACTAACACATAAAATAAATGAATGATAAAAATGACAGTGAACATGCAACGCATTTCAAGCCCATTGGCATCGGCGATAATTATAACAATAGAATTTCATTCATAAATTGGCCATAGTAGTCCAGTCCGATGCCAACTTATAACCGATGGATAGGCTAAATCGATGACTGTGAAACGCAAAGATAGTGTTTTATTTGATAATATGTTCTGGGTAGTATAACCGGAACTTACTCGAAAATTCTGAAACAGGCCCGTAGTATTCAAATTTGGTCACATTTTGCACGATTATCCTTGAGTCTAAACTATTATTATGCATTGTCAGTTTTCCGTAAAACTATATTTAAAATTATTTGAATATTAGTTTTGAATGGGAATTCTTGTTTTCACATTTCGAGATAAAATAAATAATAAAACAAAACACTGAAAAACCAGAATCATAGATCAAGGAATGAAGGTTGAACGACATGAATGCAAATTTAGAAAAAAAAAAGAGTTTTCAATATATTATTTAAAATATGATGAAACTACGTTTGTATGAAATGAAATACTAATATGCGAATAATACGAATTGCAATCACAATGGAGATTCCAAAGCATCAGTGCTTTTACCCGCGCTCACCAAAAAACCATAAACAACAAATAAGATTAAAATCTTTTTGCCCTACAACTTTAAACTTTGTTACTAAAAGTTTAGTTATATCCTTAAAAAATAGATGTCGCAAAATGTAATCGGAAAGAAACCTTTCTAAACTGCCATTCAATCACAAAATGCCTACGGGTTTCCTTCCAAAGAAAAATGCCCAGGGGCGGCATTGTGCACAGAGAACGCACCGTGTATGGCACGTTCCGAAACCGGAACATTACTGCTCGCTAATCTGCTAAAGTGGCCTCTTCATAACGTATCTATTTCTAAGCGTATTGTTGGCGGGAAAATACGACTCTTTGGCAAAAATATGACATAAATAAAAAAGAAAATGATACAGATGAGAATGTGTACAATTTTGTGGAATAGTACAGTTCCCGGATAAATTTTAAGACATTTCCATATCCTTATGTAGGATGACGTAACATACTTCAATGAGAAAAATGAGCAGCGAGACAAGTCATATAGTTTTTTAAATTTTTTATTGTTGATAGGTAAACCTTTGACCACAATCTCACCTGATGGTAAGTGACGATGTGGTGGAAGGATTTAACAGGCTTAACCTACAATTACTGACTCTCAAGGACAGCTACCGGAACACACCGTTAGGTGCTTGGCGACAGACTTTCTACTTGAGGGTGGTCGCTAACCAGGCGGGCATTCGTAAAATGCTCTTCCACCATGCGGTGAAGCCCGCGGCGGGAATCGAACCATGGAGTTGCTGGCAGTCCAGACAATGCCACTGAACCATCACTGCTTCAAAGTATTTAACAAGTAATTTATTACTTTAAGAATAAGTTAAACACTCATTACTTTCATCAATTTGGGATACATAAATGATGCATGATAATGTAGTAACTGTAGTGCCCGAAAGTGCAGTTGCCATTTCTCCGATTTCAGCCCCTGTTTGGCGAGAATTATAATCAAACTATGCGAGAATTTCTAAAGGGCGTTTCGCAGGGGAGGCAAATAGTTTCGCTTAGCTTGAGAAGGAATCTTCAGTTTGTTACGTTCAAATAAGTAGTAACTAATTGGGCTTTTGCAGTGAAGTATCGTCAAAGTATTAGAGGTTAAAGTATGAAATTGCCGATTTGAACTGAAAAATTGAAATTAGTTTTTTTAACATATTTATTTATTCAAAATAATTACCATTATTATCTATAAATTGCTGCCATATAATAGGAAGGTCATTTATGCCTTTGCGACAGAACTCTGCTGATCTAGATTCGACAAAATGTGTGAAAGCATTTTATACTGCCTCCCGGGAAGAAAACTTTATTTTATTTTATTGGATAGCACTTGACCACTATCTCACCTGATGTTAAGTGATGATGCGATCGATGATGGAGCGTGCTTTCCCAAAAGATACCTATTCACTCGCGTTTGAAAACCCCCATATTGTAACTAACCGGAAACACAGACTCAGGCAGGTTGTTCCATTCCCGGGCGGTTCGTAGGATGAATGAAGACACAAATCGCTTCGTTCGGGTAAATGGAATATCAACCATATTATAGCGTTGGCGATTCTGACTATCCCTGGATATCCAATTATAGAATAGGGATGGCGGAATCAAATTATGAAGTTCCGTGGCACACTCTCAGAAATGTGTCATAAGTATAAAAAACCGATAAACATGCGACTTTTTTTATTTGTGGTTTATTAGATTTTCCACAGATTTTTTAGGTTAACTTAGAAATTTATTAATTAATTACATTACTATGGGGAGCATTACATACTTAGCGGGGAACACAGTTATCAGGGATGCTAATTTTACATAACTATTATATGTACTATTACAAAAGAGTTACAAACTGGTTTGCACAGGCATTCTGAATGGACCAGTGTCTTCAAGCAGCACTCGTTCACGAGTTGACTCGCGTGCCAGCCATCGTCCTCCTCAACCATTTGTCAACATGCGACTTTGCGGCGATGCTCGAGACTTTTTATCGCGTAGAAAATTGTCCAAGTCACGAAATAATGGTAGTCCGTTGGAGCAAGATCTAGCGAATACGGAAGGTGACGATTGGTTTCTAATTGCAGTTCCTAAAGGAACTCTAAAGAGTTTAAACGGTTTCTCGTGCTGTATGAGGTCTCGCGTTATCATCGAGCAATAATTTCAGATACTTTAACCCCGGTTATTATATTCTTCAAAACGGCAGCCAATTCTATTACGGTCATAAGTCAGTATTGGGAGCAGCTGAGTGGAGGAGCAATGTTGGGCATATTCTGCTTCTTGGTGATAGAAATGTGTGATGGCTGTTCTTCAGAAGGTGCAGTTTTCCATCTAGTGATAATTTATTTTCGTCGCCTCTTATTATTCCTACAGGAAGATATGAAGGGGCTCATTTTTGCAATTAGCTTTAAACTTGTTAACGACGCAACCCTATAATTTTAATATCTTTATTTTTGCAGTGACGCATGCTCCGTGGATTTCTATACAAAGGTTAATAACGAGAGGATAAATTAGAGTAATGAGTCGTATGTCATGTTAGCTTAGCGGTCATAGCATACCCCGGCTATAGTGATGGGTGGCGCGGGTTCGAACCCCGCACATAACTATAATTTGTTACTTTCTAATTTTGTAATGTAACTATTCCGTGGAGCATGCGGTATTTCAAAAATAAAAATATTTAAATATAGGGTTGCGTCATCGTTAACAAGTTAATTGCGAAAAGCTAATTGCAAAAATTTGTCATGTTTGTAGTACAACGTAAGTTGAAGTATTGGTCGCTCCAACTCCACACGATGGTTAAGAACGCGAGGACAAATAAGAGTTATGAGTCGTATGCCATGTTAGCTTAGCGGTCAGAGCATACCCCGGCTATAGGGGCGAAAATTTTTAATTTTTTTTTTTGATCTGAAGAGGTTCAATTCTAGCTTGGCACCCCACGGGAGTCTACTTACATGATGTGCATGAATAGCGTCATGATGATCTCTGTGATGCCGCAGGTGTGCATGTGGCTCATGATGCGTGTGGTGCCGAGGTAGCAGCTGTTGAGGAGCGTAGTGCTGGGCGTATTCTGCTCCTCCGCCACCTCCGCCGTAGTCCATGCCATGACTCTGCAATAAACATTGTTTTTAGCACATAATCCGAAGCAATAAGGGCCGACCGGTAGCAAGTGGTGAAGGTGACGGGCGTAGTGCAATTCGTGACTTGTGATGAAATGCATCTGTTACAGGCAGAGGTTAGTCCGCTTAATATGGCAGAGGTTAGTCCGCTTAACATCAGTCATAATAACATAAAAAAGAAATAACATAAAAAACAAAAAAAACATGGCATTCATAGCCAGTTTTAATATAAAGCTAAGCCTTCTGGTATCTTCGATTTCCACATCAATTTTAATCGGGTGAGAGATGTTCAAAGAGTTAATCAGGTGCTTATAAGCCACGTCGGAAAAGGAGGAAATCTCACCTGTTGCTGATGATGTGGGCTTGCGGGATGAGGTGCAGGCGCGAAGGGCGGCGGGAAGTAAGGCGGCTGGAAATCTGCGAGGGATGGCTGCCCACCCCTGAAGCCACCACCGCCCAAGCCGAGCCCACCGCCACCCAGGCGCTCCTGTTGACAAGAAAATAAAGAGTTAGTTGATCTGCGTAAAGGCGGGAATACATATATAGCTGGCACACTTGCATAAAAGCAGCGCAAGTAAACAGCGCAATTTGATTTACTGCGCATGCAACTTGAGTGAGGGGCCGCGGAGAGCTGTCTCGTGAAGTGGTTTGTGTATACGTCTTGCAAATACAGGCATGCAAGGACGCAAGTTACATGCAAGTTTAACTTGCAATTCTATTCACATTGTGCCAGTAACTTCTATATGCCGTTAACAAGCATGCAAGCTACTGTTCCAATCTACAGGCATGTGTATCCTCGACTTTATGGTCAGTGAATGCAACGGGAAGGGTTGGCGCAAAAAGAGATGTGTTTGACTTTTCACAGCATTTTCTAAGAGAATTTTCGTAGTGAATGACTGTTCTTGTATTTTTAGTAAACTTTACCATTCTCCATGGAGGATCGCCGTACATACACCAATCGGTTGATGTATATGTGCTTTGCTTTTTCGTTCCTGACGTATCCGTCTTTGGCGTGACAACGTAAAAAATAAGATATGTTGACTATTTTTATTCTATTAGGCCCTGAGCTTTAGGGACAGTCCTCCGAAAGAAATATTATTTGTAGTGACATTCTAGCTCGGCACCCCACGTAAAAAATTGTTACAGGTACTTGTTGCAAATTATAAAACAATTATGTCATTATACACGCGTGCATTCGTGCATTGATATATGTAAATCAATTGTTGGTGATATATACGCGTGGATGTATATACAGGGTGATGGGTAAAATGCTTACAACTTCTTAGGGTTGACTTCTGCCAGTCCTAACAAACATTTAGAGATATTATTTTTGGATTTGAAAAGAAATTTTATTTTTAAAGTAGACTTTTGTGTTTTTTATATGTTTTTGACTGAATAAGCACGAGGACCACCTGATGTCAACAGTCTCTTGTGAATGTATTATTTCTTATCTCGATGTAAATATTCAAAACTCAATTCAATGGGACCACGGCGCGGTTTAGTGTTGGCGCGGTGGGCGCTCTACGCTCGGAGTAGGCATTAAACCACAAAAAAAATATTTTTTTCAATAGAACATCTGTTATAGGCAGCCCGTGGGGTGCCGGGTTAGAATTGCACCTCCCCATACCATCCCGTGGGTGTCGTAAGAGGCGACTAAGAGAAAAATACTGGAAGGTGGGCAGCAGCGCATTCTAAAGAACTAACTTCTTACACTGCGATCCAAGCCGCCTGCCAAGCGTGGGGATTATGGCAAATACCCCCCAAAAATAGGGGAGGCTGTGTTCAGCAGTGGACATTCCGCTTGAAACAGAAAATAACAAAAAATAATCATTTCAAAATGTTTGTTAGGACTAGTCAACCCTAAGAGGTTGTTAGCATTTCACCAATAACTCAGTATAACAAATTAAGTAGAAACTTTACACTTCAGCCGTTGTTACTAAGATCAAACATATTTTTAGAGCTTTTTTTTTATGTTATTGTGGTGGAACAAGCGCGAGGCCCACCTGATGTTAAGCGGTATCCTCTGCCTATAACAGATGCATTTCATCACAAGTGACGAACTGCACTGCGCCCATCACCTTGAGACATACCTGTTAAGTCTCATTTTGCCTGTTATTTCACTGGCTCTCAAGGACTGCTGCCGGAACACACCGTTAGGTGCTTGGTGACAGATTTTCTACTTGAGGGTGGTCGCGAGCCAGGCGGGCATCCGCAAAATGCCCTTCCACCATGCGGTGAAGCTCAAGCTCTGGGCGGGATTAGAACCATGGACCTGCTGCGTGGCAGTCCATAGCCAATGCCACTGAGCCATCACTGCTTCAAAAGCATTTGAAACAATGATTCAAATTAACGCCAATAATGACCGTAAATTAAAGCCCATATCATTATTCATTTCTCACTCAATCTCTTCAATAGCAAGTATCTAATTATAATTAACTATCAAATCATCTCGTTCTACGATTAAACCGGTTCAATTATAGCATTGTATTAACAAATTAACCGTCAGTTTAGTTTGAGTAGTCATGGGAAATCGAACTATAATAAAGAATCACAAATATACGATAGGAAAAATTTAAGTCATGTGCGGGATTCGAACCCGCGTCCATCCACCCCGTGAGCCGGGGTATGCTCTAACCAATTGAGCTAACATGACATGACGTCATAGCTCAAATCTTTCCCATCGTTCTTTAACCATCGTATTGGGATGAAATCCGCATAGCAGGCGTTATTGCAAACCTAACTACAATAAACAAATATAATAAAGAAGTTAACCAACTTCCATAAAAGGACGAGGTTATCAAATCGACTAAATGTACAAAAAAACATCCAAAAACATTTTTGTGTGTTTGTTTACGCTATTAAAAAATCATCAACATTTTTTTATGCCTGGATAGGTTATCCTTTGACCACTATCTCACCAGATGGTAAGTGATGATGTAGTCGAAGGTGTTAACAGGCTTAACCTAGAATTAGTGGCTCTCAAAGACAGCTGCCGGAACACACCGTCAGGTGCTTGGCGACAGATTTTCTACTTGAGGGTGGTAGATACCCAGGCGGGCATCCACAAAATGCCCTTCCACCATGCGGTGAAGCTCAAGCCCGTGGCAGATTCGAACCATGGACCTGCTGCGCGGCAGTCCATAGCCTATGCCACTGAGCCATCACTGCTTCAAAAGGATACAGGACTTACGCCTCTGAACAGTACACAGCTCTCCTTAGCCTCAGCTGGAGTGTTGCAATATTTTTGTTTGTGTTGTGATGTTCTTTCTATTGTTAGCGCAAAAAACAAATCAGACTCCATTGGGATCTGTCTAGGGTAAAAGACTGACCCTAAAATCTGTCTTTCCTCTCTTGCCACAAGTTTTTGATCAACTTAATTACTAAAAGTGAATCCTAACGTGTCTATATATGTGATAGATAAGAACATAAATGTACGATTGTTTGACAGCACGCGATCTTCGAATTACATAAAATTACTCGTGATAATAAGTTTATAATGTATTAGATACTAATGTCTTATGAAGCGAGGCTCAAAATGAAAATCAATTTGATGGACTTACGAAAGAAGTAAAAAAAGTTGATGCCTGCGGCGTGGCACGTGTTGATTAGTTGCCTTCATAGGTAGACTCATATTTTTTTTTGAAGTTGTGATGAGCCATGGACTGTCGAGCAGGGTACATAGTTCAAATCCCGGCACGGACTTTAATGGCAGTGGAGTATTATGAGAATCCTCGCTTGGCTAGCTACCGTTAAAATTTGTCACTAAATTTGCAAATATTATACTGGGTCCAGTTCCAGACTCAGGACTTCTATATGAGAAATCCACATACCTAGTCAGATAAACACTACAACTGTGCAATACGGGCACAGAACCGAAGATCTCACGATTCCAAACCAATTATTTCTTCACTCCACCAGTTAGGCATACATAAGTATTAATATATCCTCATTTACTACTGAATTTTAGGCAGTTATGCTTTTTTTAACGAAACACATGTTTTATAAATCGTATTATATGGAAATTAAAAATATTTGTATTGATTCCACTATTTTTATTTATCTTATTTATATATCAAACATATACTATTTATATATTTTATGAATTATTTCTTTACTTCATCAGTTAGGCAACTAGAAAATTGAATATTTTTCTAATCTTATACACTGTGAAAGTCATACGTTATCTTCCTACATAAGTTGCTGCCAGCCTCTTCTGGGCGGCTGAACGAATTTTAATACAAACATGATATAAATATAGAAATAAGAAGGTTTTATTGTTAAAACTAACACCGTATTCACTCATTTTAGTAAATATCACGTGAATAAGTTAGATAGGTGAAACTGGCATAACACGCAAACCGCGTCATAGCCAAGAAGAAAGAAAAAAAAAGTTAGATAGGTCCAACTATACACACACATTACAGTCAGTACGTAGCGAGACTACACGAACGTCCCGACTATAGTCGGAGCCATCTGACTTACTCACATGAGCTATCCCATATTATTTGATAACGTATACGAAGTTGAACGATCCCGGGAGATCGATTTATACTAAGGTACTTGTCCCACGGCAAGCGATGAGCGATAAGCGACTAGAGCTAGAAACTAGAAACGAGTTGGCGAGTAGCGAGTGTGTAGTTCTAATAGTTTTGTCGCTGACTATAAGCCAGTTTGTGAGTGCGAAGGGAGATTGCCGATTTGTGACACTGGTCCTACCGATGAATCTACCAAGCGAGAGTCTCTCGGCGAATAAGCAAGAGTTTATCAGCAAGTGTTCTGATTACTAAGCAAGCATTTTTAAACGAGTATAGCTTTTGACGCTGCGACATATTATAGTAAAGAGAGATCTCGGCGGCACAGCAGTGTGTATATTCAGTGATCAACTATTAATTGATGTTTTGTTTTTGTTGAGACCCCTCTCTCTGAGAAGATCTTTATCTTTTATATGTATTTTGAGCGAGAAAAAAGTCAATGGCCAATCGCTTTATCGCAGGCGCGAGGTGCAGGCGGCGGCACAAGTGCCTTAAACTATGCGGGTGAAGCTGCAATGCTAATAAAATACTATACACAAATAATTCAAATTTTAACGATGTCTCATTATTTCTAGACAAAATAATATATTTTAATATTGTGAAACTATAAACGGTTTATATCTAATAAAATTTCGTCAGTGACCCCTTCCAGCTGTTTTATTGCTAATACTATTTGACAATTTATTTCCAAAACCATATCAACTGCTTCACTTTTACGACGCTGTTGATCTACATAATATCGTCTTACAAGTACACGTATTTGTGACCCCATTATAGTCAAACTATGGTTAGTACTGTGGCGTAACTAGTAGCACAGAGCTGCCAGTAGTGACGTACCCAATTCATGAGATAACTTAATTTATACTTAGGTTATGAGCCTTGAAAACTTTATATGAAAATGTTTCGAGGCTCGTAACTCTCAACTTAAGTATCTTTTTAAAATTGCGTTACGATACAAACTTAGATAATGACGAGTTCAATCGATATCATGCTTTTTTTTTGACCTAAGTCCTCAAACAAGGTAATGTATATGAATATAAATAATGAATCACCCTACGACGTTTGTATGGAGAACTGACCGGCCAGTTCACCCTTAAATTGTATTATCTACATATTTATTTTATTTATATAAATTTGGTACAAAAACATTTAACAAATAAAAGAAACATACGTAAACTTGGATTAAAAACTAACATGGTAAATTTGTTAAACTAAGAGCCTGTTTCAGAATGTTCGAGTAAGTTCCGGTTATACTACCAAGAACGCAAGTGTTTTATTTAATAAATAAAACATTATTTTTGCGTTTCACAGTCATCGATTTAGCCTATCCATCGGTTAAAGCTTGAAACGCGCTGCATGTTAACTGTCATTTTTATCATTCAGTTATTTTATGTTCTGGGTAGTGTAACCGGAACTTACTCGAACATTCTGAAACAGGCCCTAAATATTGTACACATCTTTGCAGATAATTAAACTAATATAAAGGTATACAACGTCTAGAATGTAGAATGTTTAGAAGTTCTTTTTTTTTTTTTTTTTGGATCCACTTTTTATAGTTAAGTAAGTTTTGATGAAAAATGTCGAGTTCGTTGCATACATCGATGCAGACCTCATCATAAAATCGACACATACAGTAAAGCGGGTTGTTACGCCTCTATGACTTAAGTCTTTCGAGCTGCAGCTACTCGCCTCTAACACTGAAAGATTGCTACCACGCACAACGCGCTACAAAAACTGTCGCTAAGCACCTAACGGAGTGTTCCGGCAGCTGTCCTCGAGAGCCCGTAATTCTATAGTTTACCTGAACAACATCTTCTACCACATTATCACTTACCATCAGGTGAGATAGTGGTCAAAGACAACTATCAGTTATTTTATACGTAGGGGTGTTAGCTAGCCAGTTATTTGAAGTCAACAAATATAAACCTGTTTTAACTAAATGTTGGTATCGTATTTTTAACCTATATCCTTTAAAGTCGTAGTATAGAACCTAACGGTGTGTTCCGGCAATAGTCCTTGAGAGCCAGTGAAATTACAGGCACATGAGACTTAACAACTATGTCTCAGGGTGACGGGGGCAGTGCTATTCGTGACTTGTGACGAAATGCATCTGTTATAGGCAGAGGTTAGTCCGCTTAACATCAGGTGGGCCTCGAGCTATCAAGCGCGATTAACCGCGTCACAAAAGCGAAAAAAAAAGGACAAATCGATTTTATATGTTTATTGTTAAAGCTCTTTTGTTCTATATATATGTTACAGCCAAAGTAACAAATCTGGATATTATATATACTGTCTAGCCATTATATATAATGTCTACTTAATTTAGATAAAGTGATAATTGACACAAAATTTTGATATTATTCATGAGACTCATATTTCTATTGGTCACGGAGGGCGCACCAGAATGGTTAAAGAGCTTAAAAATAAATATAAGAATAGTAGTAATTTATGTGGCGCATCGCCGGCCGCTGCCGCGGCACGCTCGCTTCGCTCGCTCGGCTCGCGCGTTGTTGTAGTC
Organism: Plagodis pulveraria; assembly: GCA_963890685.1. Taxonomy (NCBI): domain Eukaryota; kingdom Metazoa; phylum Arthropoda; class Insecta; order Lepidoptera; family Geometridae; genus Plagodis; species Plagodis pulveraria. The sequence goes on from OY982971.1 coordinate 12,290,045, forward strand.
ACAAGTAACCTAACGCTCCTCCTCGCTTCGCTCGTCGTCGCACCTAAATATGACTTTGCCCTAGACTAAATGATATTTAACCCCTTTTTATAACTTTTACCAATATGTGTCGTGAATTATAAATAATTACTACTAAAAGTAATACATTTCGATCGTTTATTCACATTTACCAAAACAATTTTGTGTCAATTATCACTTTATCTAAATTGAGTAGACATTATATATAATGCCTAGACAGTATATATAATATCCAGATTTATTACTTTGGCTGTGACATATACACAAGCAATAAAATAACGACTGATCAACTACCTTCATTGAAAATAATCGCAATTATTAATCTAAAGTGCATTCAGATTTTCATTTCAACAAACTGTTTCGAGCCGTTACCCCATCCCTAGTTCAAACCAAAGAAAAAATCAAATTATTCATGTGGTCATTATACCCGTTAAAACTAGATCAATTACAGAGGCGTTCAAGTTTCGGCAATGTTATAATCGATCGATTGGAACCCGTTTTTTTAATAAATTAATTTGTGGAACGGATGTGGAGACTAGATGTGACGATGACGACACACTTATGTATCACTTAGAAATGTTTGGTTTTGTAATTATGTGGGAATATAAAGCTGTTTTGGGTCAGATGTGTAAGCAGTTAAGAGTTATTAAATCCAACTGATATACTCGTATTATATCTAATGTTGTAATTTTAAGCGGAAAAAGCTTACAAAACTACAATGAAAGGTCTACTGAGCAAGTTACAAATTATTATTTTTTCTTGCAATTTTGTAATTCGAAACTTATTAGTGTTTTTTATGCCTTATAGGTGAGCCTTTGACCACTATCTCAGCTGATGGTAAGTCATGATGTGGTCGAAGATGTTGTTCAGGCTAACCTAGAAGTACTGGCTCTCAAGGACAGCTGCCGGAAAATACCGTTAGGTGCTTGGCGACAGATTTTCTACTTGAGGGTGGTAGCTAGCCAGGCGGGCATTCGCAAAATGCCCTACCACCATGCAAACTACCACTATTAAGCAAGTGAGTGTCCGCTCCGATCAGGCGGTTGTTAGGTTCGTGCATAGAAGGTAGTAAATCTATGGCACAGCAAATAAGTTTTATCTATGAATCAAACCACGCCGCAGCGCGGGCTTGAGCTTAGGTGTCTCTCTGATCTGTGGGTAGGGCACACAGAGAAGATACTCTCCGCTTTGTGGTAGAGCATTATGCTCACCTTGCTCACCTAGCTAAGTATAGGAATCTTTATTCATAAAAATAACTTCCTAACCATTAGCTACTAAGTTTGGTAATTTATTTGTGCAAGATCTGTTCTTGAACCTGGTTCTTGAACACCTATCTGTTTTTGAACCTGGTTCATTACCATGGTTCAGCATAAGATCTCTCTTTTAAGAGGGAAATAAATACAAAATTTTAACAGTTTTATCGAGCTTGTGGCTAAGTTCGGTAACCATTACACATGATCATGTTATTTTGCTCTTATTATCTTGAAAAAATATTGAACGCCCATGCAGATGATTCCACAAATTACCCCTAAAACTGTCATAAATTTTAATAATTACGTTTACCAATACAAAAATTAAGTAATCAATACAACATAGTCTTGAAAAAAAAAATATTGTCACTTATATTCTCCGAATTTCGCGTATTACGAGATTAAGTACAAGTTCGACAATCTGGAACTAAACCAAAACAATGCTTAATTTTGAATTTCTGGCCATAGAACTCAGCGATTACGTTAAATGAAAAGATTTCTACTGTTATTTTCTGAGTTTTAGTCTGAGGCCCTCCCTATGTCAGGTACAGTCGTATAATGTGTTATAGTTTCACATTGCACATAAGTACTTAAGAAGAAGTGGCCTTGGAAAAATTTAGACTGAGGGCGTAGGATTAAGAGACCTCGTATCGCATGGAGTAAAAAAGCTGAATGTCGTTTACAAAGTCACGCCAGCTTAGCAGGAATATTAGGCGGAGTTGTCCACATATATTTTTGAGTGTTTTAATGTTTTTCTAATTTTACATCAAAGTATTTTTTTTATTTTGTCCAAGGAGGTTCAAACTCACTCAGCATACGAGCAGGTATGCTATAAAATCCAACGTGAACAATGAAAAATACACAATGATATCATTCGACGGGCCCGAGGTGAAAGCTATAGGCACCTATTGTACACAGGTCAGCGTAGGTCACGGCAACTGATGAAGATAACAGTAGCTATTGAAAACTGATGGCCGTGTTTGTATTGGCCTGGATATGTTATAATTTTCGAAACAAAAAGTACTTAAGCTCTTCAAGATGACCAACTTCGAAGTTAGCAAGAGCAAAGAAGCAATATCAAGCGACAACAAAGCAGTTCTTACTACAAGAGCAACTGCAGTTTTGTATGAAAATAAATACTTAGATAAAGAAATGTAAATCTCTTGTTATTTTTTCTATATGACTATAGCTTTCCGGCCGCGGCTCCGCCCGCTTTTATTTCGGTTATCACGCAAAACCATTATCCTCTTTTTGCGCAGTTGGATAAAAACTATACTATGTCCTTCCACGGGTCTCAAACTATTTCCATACCAAATTTCATCCAAATCGGTCCAGTAGTTTTTAAGATGATTGTGTCATACAAAAATATAAATCTTTCCTCTTTATAATATTTGTGTAGATGTAGAATACAAGTACGTCGCGTACCAAGCGAAAATCACATTATTAGCAGAATGTGATTTTCGCCATTTTGAAGCAGTGATAGCTCAGTGGCATTGGCTATGGACTGCCGCGCAGCAGGTCCATGGTTCGAATCCCGCCCAGAGCTTGAGCTTCACCGCATGGTGGAAGGGCATTTTGCGATTGCCCGCCTGGCTAGCTACCACCCTCAAGTATAAAATGTCTGTCGCCAAGCACCGAAAGGTGTGTTCCGGCAGTAGTCCTTGAGAGCCAGTGAAATTACAGGCACAATGAGACTTAACAACTAGGTCTCAATGTGACGGGCGCAGTGCAATTCGTGACTTGTGTTAAATTGCAACTGTTATAGGCAGAGGTTAGTCCACTTAACATCAGGTGGGCCTCGAGCTTGTTCCGTCACAACATCGAGAAACTAACCTCGAGAGTGGAATTCATGGTACGGTCTATCTGGCAACTAGTGTGTTGTATCGGACACACTCCAAATTTAAAATATCCTTCCTCCTAGTGTTGTGATTACAGTGCTTATGGTGGTGTATATCGATTTTATATAGATAATTGTCGATATTATGTTAGCCTTCTTATGGTAAATTTTTGATTCCAACCATGGAATTTCTACACGGAATTTCATAGTCATCTGGACCATCACTGCTTCTAAAAGATACAGTGGAATTTAAACAGATATCGTACAACTTATTAATTTCTATCTATATAGTTTTGTCTTACATAGTTAGTAAAATATCTACTACACTTATTATATAGCCATTATTATTATTATTAAATTTATTATAGGTATTGTATAAAAGATCTTTATTTTACTTGTTTGAATTAGTTTTATGTATATCTAAACACACTCAAATACTTATTTTAGACCTAAACCTGTTACACTTCGAAGGAAGCCTTATATCATAAACCATTTGTAATATTTTCAAATACCGAATTTCTTAATACTCAGCGATCTAATTTTTTTCAATAATGTCGTAGTTTGATATTTGATTAGGTTATTTAGGGAGTCATTTAATATTTTAGAGATGCGAATCATAGTAATTACTTTATTTATAACCTATATATATATAACTTAAAGCTTATAAAACAATATTTGGTAAGCTAGAATGAGTTTGGTAAAATTATAAGTTAGAATCAATTTCTAACTTACAAATTTTTCCGTTGTTTTAGTCTTCTTTTATGTAATTGTGACGGATCAAGCACAAGGCCCGCCTGATGTTAAGCGGACTAATCTCTGCCTTTAATAGATGCATTTCGTTACAAGTCACGAATTTCACTGCGCCCGTCACCTTGAGACATAGTTGTTAATTACATAGCCTTTGACCACTATCTCACCTGATGGTAAGTGATGATGTGGTCGAAGAGGTTGTTCAGGTTAACCTAGAATTACTGGCTCTCAAGGACAGCTGCCGGAACACACCGTTAGGTGCTTGGCGACAGATTTTCTACTTGAGGGTGGTCGCTAGCCTGGCGGGCATTCGCAAAATGCCCTTCCACCATGCTTTGAAGCTCAAGCCCGCGGCGGGATTCGAACCATGGACATGCGGCACGGCAGTCCATAGCCAAGGGCACATACATTATGTGGATTAGCTAAAATGCGCTGACTTCATTAAAAATAGACTTAGTAGAATAGACACGGTCCTGTTAATTTATAAGTGTTAATTGATAAGTATCCCGTGGGGTACCGTGCTAGAATTTTACTCCACCATTGCTATCGGTGTCACTGGTGTTGTAAGAGGTAACTAAAGGTAAAATACCGAAAGGTGGGAAGCAGCGCTTTCTGAGCAACTGATATCTTAAATTGCGATCCCCAAGACGCCTGCCAAGCGTGGGAATTATGGCAAACTCTCCCTAAATGGTGGAGGATGTGTTCGGAAGTGGACAATCCTGCCAATACAGCAGTTTGTAAGTGTATTTGACGTTGTAATTTGCTAACATTAGGTTTTGTTACACAGTAGTTTCCATTGTTTACCTACTTCTTACAGCCAAGCATAAATAGAATTCATACTCAACGCTTAAGATGTTTATAGATATATTACCACGTTGATGTTCTAAATATGCACTATATCGATATCGATTAAAATTGCACATTCATTCCGTCCCATCACTATAAACCACGTGGTCGTGGCTTAGCCAATTAGAACGTGTTTCGATATGAGAAAAATTGACAGAAATTTGTTTCTTACAAAGCTAATAGAATGGCGTCTCTTTGGGGGTTACTTTCTCGAAGCGTCACAATAACATAAAAAAAAAAACATTTATTTAGAGTGCAATATTTCTCACCTCGTGTGGAAATTGAACCCACGTCTCCCGATTTTAAGGACCTGGTGCCTTAACCTCTGGGCCAAGAAATTTTGTAGGTACACTATTGTGGATGATTAACGGAAATAGGACTTCAGCCATGAACATTTACTCATGATTATTTCATATCCTTGTTATTTTATCTTGGATATCTATAATTTAATACCTACTATTTTTTTATAATCTGACATGTCATCGGATCATGCAGCTTATCAACTGCAGCAAAAACATGTATAGATCCACTTCCAGCCAGAATAACTGGCAAGAAACTCGGAGTCAATATTTTTAAACATCTTTTTGCAATTTATAGCAAATTTATATAAAAATTATTACAATATTTGTAACTTTGTAATAACGTAGGTTGACAGGCTTGGTAGAAGCGAAATTGTCCGCAAGCATTTTTCCCTTTTTAATCACAAACTGTGTAGTAGAAATTCATAAACCAACATTTTTTCGTTCTACTTGAATTCACCCTTCTGTAAGCATTGTAATATCTTGTGGAACTTTATTGTATAACTACACAAATAACTAATAAGGACCTTTTATTTATATTTGCTAATCTACAACCTGGCATCGCTTTATAACTTTACCTAGTATTATAATCGTGATTGCCACTGTTTCATATAATTTAACAATTTTTTTACGAATATACATAATATTTTCAAATATATACAGACTCGATAAAGATAAAACATCAATTTCTTTAAAAAAAGATCCCTCAGCGATTTCCTAGGACCCATTTCATATATGGCTCGAATTGTACGCTTTTGTAAGATAAGATTGTCTCTATCTCAGCACCAGCTCCCCACAGCAATACACCATACGGCATAATACTGTGGAAGTACGCGAAATGAAGAAGCGTAGCAGTAGCTACGTCTGTTAACTGTCTTATCTTAAGAACTGCATATGCGATAGAACTATGTCTTCCGGATAGATAAAAAATATTTACTAATAGGTAGCATCCAGAAAATATCAATATCATCAATCGAATACGGTTTACCGTAACACATTGCAACAATCAATCAATATAGGAATGTATATTAGGTCCGTTGTAGACGATTACATTGAGGTGTACTCTGTAGTACCTTGTCGTTATGACTAACTGTCAATTTTCAAATGATATGTGTAGCCTAACTTTTTTTGGTATTTAGATATGGTGTGTAATTATAGTGATATTTACGGAGATATTATATAACTTGGATGTATTTATATATACAGATACGGAGCTGAATCGTAAACGCTTTAGCACTGTGTCATAGTTGCTAAGAAAATATTTATGTAGGTAATGAATGGAAAGCAGTGGAATATTACATATTTTGCCAAAGTTCCAAAGTATGAACAAACTAATATCAATTCGTTAAATCTTTATCGCGTAATGATACATCGATAAGTTTGATTAGAATTTAAAATAGGTTTTTTTTATAAGTGAGGTAGCTATGATGTGATGATAGTCAGATTATGAAAAAAAAGTAGGTATTAAATTATAATGAAGGCAAGATAAAATAATAGAGGCATGAAATAATCTAACAAGAAGAATCGAGAATCCACAAGGGAAATGGGCATTAGGCAAGATTTCAGCCAAAGCAAAGTCAGAACTTACAGCACTGTTACCAATTTCCTTATGTCTTGTTGTTTGGTTTATCTCCAAAACTATCCTATGTCCTTTCCTGGGTCTCAAACTATTTCTATACCGAATTTCATCCAAATCGGTCCAGTAGTTTTTAAGTTTATACGTTGCATACGAAAATACATATATACAAATCTCCGCTCTTTATAATATTAGTGTGTAGATTTCCTTTGAAAAACCAGCATTGCTTACTTAAACTCTTGGCTGTCATTGATTGGTTATCTAAGAAAAATAATGGAATAAGTATATCTCCCATTATATAATCTCATCGGAAAAACACTGAAGCTGAACCAAGCTCTGTTCTAGTAGCTAGCTAGTAGCTACAGCTTTGTACTTTATAAGAAGGCTTATTTTAAGGGTGAACTGGCCGGTCAATATTAAAAACGTCGTAGGGTGATCACTCCCTTATTTGTAGATTTAGGTCCAAACAAAGCATGATATAGATTGAACTCATTATCTAGGCTTTTATCGTTAATAAGATAATTAACTTTGGAGTTACGAGCCCCGAAACATTTTCATATAAAGTTTATTATTTATTTATTTATTTAATTGCTGAAGTAGGTACAATTATGATTAAAGTATGATTATCTTATATGATTAAATAAGTTTCTCTATATTCAATCAGAATCCTGATGTGCAAATCTTGACATTATTTCATATTATAGACAAAAAAAAATTAATACAATATAATCATATATCTATGTCCGATAAAATTTTAATAGGTATTACGAATACTACAATGCACTTCCGTAGACGTAGAAACGACATGCAGTTTTCTTAAGAAATTCTTCGATTGTGTAAAAACTTTCTTCTACCAGCCAGTTCTTTAAATTAGAACAAAATCGATTATAAGGGAGGTTTACTATGTGATGGGGCAGTGAATTGTATATATACTAATGGAACCATGTGAGGGCTATTTTAGGCTCATAACTTACAACTTAATTATCTTTTTAAAATTTCTTTAAGATACAAGCCTAGATAATGACGGGTTCAATCGATATTATGCTTAATTCTGGACCTAAAATCTCAAATAAGGGAGTGATCAACCTACAACGTTTGTATGGAGAACTGACCGGCCAGTTCAACCTTAAACGTCTCATTATTCAATATCATGCCAGGCTTCTATAAAGTAGTGCAGTAGTATCAAATATATAATAAAATAATATCTACTTGTTTAATAGGTATTTTGACAGATCATTGTAAACAGCCAATTAATCTAGATAAGGCTTTAAAAGCCGGCCATCTTTAATTAATCATTGTCGAAACAAAAAATACATGTAATTGGTGTCTAATTTGCTTTCTAATTGCATACTATACAAGCTTGGAGATCTTAAATACCGATAAATAGATAGGATCTTTTTTTATGTTGAAAATAACATTTGTTTTTGCCAATAAATAATAACTGCAAATACAATAATAACTAATATTTAGGATCGCCCCCTATTACATGGGACCAAAATCCAATTGGCGAAACGTGGGTGTTTGCACACCTCTGCCTACCCCTTCGGGGAATACTGGCTATTAAAAAAATATTTTAAGAAAACATTAAGCGAGAATTCCGCCTACGAAGCATCTTCGAGCATCAAGAATCACGATGAACGAAGTAACCTCAGGATGTCAAGACCTTCTGCTTCGTGTAGAATCGCAACGCGTCGAAAATTCAACCGGTTTTGCTTCGTAGCGTTTAAATGGACGTTGGCTTAGCAGGAAAATTAGAGGAAATTGTCACTTCTATGTTTTGTAAGTGGTTTTTTTTCTACAATATTATTTTAATGTTATCTTCAAATGTTTTTTAAATATTTGTTATTATTAAATATATTTTCGCAAAATAACGCCTAAATCTATTTATTAACAGCAAATACAATTATTTAAAACTTGGTAATTTAACGGAACAGTTACTTTAAGGGGAATGTACAATTAAAAACTTAGTGTTGTCATATTTAAATACCAAGAGTTCAAGCTTACTGAAATTTTGCATGTCCTTGAGCCTAATATCTATGGCTGTGCAGTTTCTTTTGATGTCATAAAATATGACCAGGGAAATAATAGTGTTTTTAATGAGCAGTGTGTCACCACTCACGACCATGTAAATGTATGTTGCTGCACATTGGGTAAACAAAAAAGCTCCTTACCATACCTGATTACTCGAATGGTAGCATGTATACCACCAACGAAAGCATTCCACGGAAGGTTGGCGTTGGGGCGGCCGCCGCCAATAATTAGAAACACAATAATTATAACCTTGTGTTACCCTTATTGCTGTGTGTTGTTAGTGAAAACGTATTTTTACATGACTGTCCAAAAAAGGAGTTATGTTTTCAGGGATCATGTATGTCTGTGAGTTTTTGAATATATTATTGGCACCTACACCAAATGATGGGATAAAGATAACTTGTACTATTTCCATTTCTTTATTTTTTCCATGGCAGAGTTTCTCCGACTCTGGTATAACCTTGTACGTGCGTAAACGTTATATTTTTATAATGCGTACTTAATGTAAAAAAGAACGCTCGTTCAAGTTTTCACAGGAGCTGTCGTCGAGAAAATAAAGAAATGGAAATAGTACATATAGTTTATAATAATTTTTATAATATTTGTGGGCTAAACATGATGAAAACTCCGTGCTGTAACCTCATTGGTAAATTTTTGTTTACTTACAGAACGTGTGCTTACAAGTCTTCTTCCTCGTACACGTTTGTTAAAAAAGCATCCCTGCTGCGATACTATCGTTGGCATTGTCGTATTTGATGATTAGAAATTTGTTGGACATATATTATGTATTCATACAATTCATAACCAATATTGATGATAATAATCGTTAACATTATCATATATTAAAATGATTATAAGTCACTTAAAAGACTATTTAGAAAATTCTAAATAATTATCAAGTCTTCGGTAGTATAGTGGTAAGTATCCCCGCCTGTCACGCGGGAGACCGGGGTTCGATTCCCCGCCGGAGAGAATCTTTTTGCACTTTTTTAATTTACGACTGTTGACATTTTAATTTATTTAATGTTTTTTTTTAAATATAATAAAACTGTGATTACCTGCACCTCAATCACGCTAGATAAGTCCACGTACGCCAGCGCCAGTCCTTTTTAATACCTTCCAAAAAAGTTCTTACTGCAATCACGTGATCGTCTTCTCACATCACTTCACAATTTACACTACATCTTCATAAATATTTTAATCACTTAACGAAGCCTATTGCTTACCTGCTACAAATTAATTAAAATCGTTTCACCCACATTTAATCGATACTTTTAACGAAAAATTAAATCGATTAATGTACTAACGGTTTGAAATAAAAAAGAGTAGGTATGATAGGGACTAGTGAGGTGAAAGTATAAAAACAATATGTAAATGTCCGAAGAACCGATTAAAAAAAATTACCGGTCCCTTAAAAGGCGGACGTTTCGGACCACAATCGGTTACTGATTACTTTTTAAATTGGTGTCTTGTGGCTCGATGACCGCCCGACTACCGGATCTTTTTTATTTATAGATGTAGTGATGGATAGCGTATCGATAGTTTTATTATGGAGATTATATTAAAATGTGGATCAAAATACTTGGTATAATGCTGTTTGTCAGGTAAATTAAGGTTAGAATTTTTTTTACTTTATACGTGATGATGTTTTTTTGGAACACAAACTGTTATTTTATGTTACCTCCGTTTAAAACAACAATATTAAATCGTAACTGTTTTGTAATTCAACATACATTGTATTGTATAATCGTCTTTATTAATGAGAAACTAATTTAAGTGTTAAAGTATTTTAACAAGCAGCGTTCTCGTTTTAATATCGTCAAATTACTAATTGCTACAACACTACGTACAATAAAAGGTTCGCGAAGAGAACTTTCAAATCGATTCGCTTTGGCAAATCAAATTCATTACTGATAAATAGAGAAGTTAATGGAGACTAGAAGTTAAAACGTTTAAACGTAAATTACAAGTTAACGGGGAATTCTTAATCTAAATTAACTAAAAATTTGAACAAATTAACTTTATAGATTTTAAACGCGCTTCATTACTCTTTGATTAAAATGTTTTTGGTAAACGATAGAAATATTAAAATCGATTTATTTTCGATAACTTTCAATCAGTAAAAAGATGGATTGATTGGAAACTCTTTGATGCAACTATATTAATTAATGTTTATATACAATTAACGATTTGCCGAAAAGCTATTTTATTATTCGGGTATCTTTGATATATAAAATTATTAAATTTTAGGCACGTGCCTCTAACGAGATTTTTAATAAGCGCATTTAAACTTGTTAATATTATGATAACAAATAATATTTTAATTGCATTGGCATGATTAAATTGATGTTTCAAATCGTTTTATAATAATTAATAGCTTAAACGCATTTCTGATTATAATGACCCTTAGCTTAAAAGTAGCATAGAGTATATAAAAATAAAGTTTATTACTGAATCACTGAATTTGTCTGTTTTTTTAATATATTTGTGCATATAATAAAAACCGAGTTTAGTTTCATTCGAAAGAATTTGTAATTAATAATAATCGTAACCAGCGAATAATCGGACGATCGTTCGCGCCGCGCGCTCGGGGCTGACTGCCGGAGGGCGGTGCACCGCCCTAAGGCAGGGTAGTGTCACACTAACGGGGCTACTAGATGAGCTCGAAGGCTGTTACTAATGAAATCATAATCGAAATCGACTTGTCGCGACTTAGCATGCGATAGTAGTGAGGATTAGAATTGTTGGTTTAAACGTTATGAATAGTTGTATTGTTTTTTTTCGGGCAGCCTGTACCATGTATTAGATGGAGAGCAGAGGTGAAAATCGCAATATAGTGCTTAAATACATTAAAATAATCGGCATGCATACGTTGTATGTAAAATCATTATCTCGTACTAATTAGTCAATTTGTCACACATTAAAAATATGCAGTACCAATGTATAACAATTAAGTATTTGTATGTATGTATAACAATTAAGTACGTGCATGGTGGAAGGGCATTTTGCGAATGCCCGCCTGGCTAGCGACCACCCTCAAGTAGAAAAACTGTCGCCAAGCACCTAACGGTTTGTTCCGGTAGCAGTTCTTGAGAGCCAGTGAAATTACAGGCACATGAGACTTAACAGCTATGTCTCAAGGTGACGGGTGCAGTGCAATAAGTGACTTGTGACGAAATGCATCTGTTATAGGCAGAGGTTAAGCCACTTAACATCAGGTGGGCCTCGAGCTTGATACGTCACAATAACATTAAAAAAAAATGAAAACTAATAAAAATATGACTCGGGCACATTTTTACTAGTTCAATAGCCCGTAAAAAGTTATGTTTGTTAGTTTATCACACAACAACTCACACATTGTTAGCTTTAGAGTAAATTACAAATCGGTGTTATTAGTATTTGTTGGTTAAATAGGTATGGTGCATATTATTTTGATTTTTTTTTATAGCTTTTAGGCTAGCCTTTTACCACTATCACACCTGATAGTAAGTGATGATGTGGTCGAAGATGTTATTCAGGCTAACCTAGAATTACTGGCTTTCAAGAAAACTGCTGGAACACACCGTTACGTGCATGGCAACAGATTTTATACTTGAGAGTGGTAGCTAGCCAGGCGGGCATTCACAAAATACCAACATGCTATAATGACTTCCATCCTAAGACAACAACCAGGACCGACAGCTTAACCTGCTCTCCGAAGCACGGAAGCGCTCAGTAGTAATGTCACTAGCGGTCACCTATCCGTCATGACCGCAGCAGCTTATTACTCCGCTACGAGAGCTTCACAAATATAATTCCCTAACATAGTCTTTGAGATCGTACATGAAACAAAAATCTTCTAATATTAACAACTTCGACGGCCTCTATTTCTGCAATAAAACAATATAATTATTATATTTGTAAGTTTTTTCAATTTTAAACGTGATTGTAAATTTGGTCTTGTTTGAAGTTCAATTCAGTGTGACTATTTTTTTTATGCCTGATAGATTAGCCTTTGTCCTGATAGATTAGCCTTTCTTACCTGATGGTAAGTGATGATGTGGTCGAAGATGTTTTTCAGGCTAACCTAGAAGTTATTACTTTATGTAGATGTCGCTAACAACAAAAACGAAAGGATAAATTCTAACTATGACTCACATCAACCACGTTAGTTCAAATTGGTAGAACATGTCCCGGCATGATAGCTGGTTCGAAACCCGTTCATGGTAAATTTTTATTGGACTTATTTATAGTTCGTCAATGAAATACCGGTCTTGTGAGGTTTTTGCTGATAACCAAGCTTTTGACCACTTCTTCATATGTGATGGATGATATGATCGAAGATGATCTGGCTAAACATAGAATGCAATTGACACATTTTAATGAAACTGAATTAATCCCACCATTACTTTGACGTACTAATAACAGGAACTTACTCAAGCAAAGCGAGTATTCTTCGAATTCACGTAGTACCGCCACGCCCCACCCTTTAATTACAAACGAGAATCAGCCCTACGATTGGTGATCAGTCAGATGTACAAAGTAGCATTATAATTTTTATATAACGATACATTGTATGGTTCGTTAGATTCAATAACAATTGTGTAGTACTCAACTGTGGAGTAATTGGGTGATATAATTGGCCAGAACTTGGTAGTATTCATACTTGGATTCAGGTTTGCAATGTCTATTAAATGTCGTCAACTTCTCTTAAAGTCCAATCAAACTGTATAATTAGACACAAAGAAGTTCATAACATAACGGATATATAAGGCTTCACTGTCATGTTTTGTGGAGGCTGGGCACTTGCGTGAGGAAGTTCAGACTTTAGGAAGCGAAGATTTAAACGAATAATATTAATATTGATATAGTAACAAATAATATTGTACTACTAATATTTCTTGTAACTGGAGTATTACTAACTGATCACTTGAGTTTTTATTTTTATATATATTTTTCTTTATATTTTTTTCTTGAATGTTTGTCAATAATTGACCATGTCATCTCCGTCATTTTTATATTTATGGCCTAATTAATGAATACCTTACATATTACCAGTGCACTTACGTTATTATCACTCCAGGGAGTTAACCTAACTATACAGTCCCACTCCCCTCGTTCGCCCCAACCGTAAGGTACAGGTATACCCTGTATTCACACTACGTGCAAATTTGTTCAGTTTGGCTAATTTCCGTCATTTGGTCACCCTTCAACTTGTGTTGCCTCGGGCTGTTTTACAAGTAGCTACGAATAAAACTGCGCAGCGTGAGCGCTGACTGCATGAAAAAGACCCTTCTGTCTTAATAGAAAAAAAAATAACGGATTCAGTTTAATTTTTAGAAAAAAAAAACATATTTTGTTTATATTAACTTATTAGGAACCGCCTAGGACCCGCGTTATACCGGAAAGATTCCGACCAGTTTCCCGCTGAAGCCCATGCTCGTCGCTTGCGTGACTCCAAGACGAAGGACTTCAAAATTGTACGAAACTGGTCGGAATATTTCCGGTAAATATAACGTGCGTCCTAGCCAGTTCCTAATAAGTTAGTAAAAATATTTTATTATTACAACAAGATAATTAAATAAATCATATCCTCTGGCCTATATACCAGAAGGGGTAGATAATGTCAGAACACCCACCTTTTTATTATTAGAAATAATTCGGTTAGGGTGTACTTTACGGGACGCTAAAGAAACAAGAATTTAGAATTTTATTGCAAAGATTTTCAAAATCGAGTGTTGGACTTTAAGGCAATGGCTTGTCAAAGGCAAAGTCATATTTAGGTGTGACGACGAGAGTAGCCAGGAGGAGCGTTGGGTTACTTTTGACCACAACAACACGCGAGCCAAGCGAGCGAACCGAACGTGCCGCGGCAGCGTCCGGTGAAGCGCCAGAAGTAGCGTCCCGTGAAATACACGCTGGCGTTGTATTTTATAGCAAAATCGTTCTGTCTTTAGCATCGCGTAAAAAAAAATACAACAGGCCCCAATCAGTAACATTATAGTAGATGAGAACCTACGATGTTTGCCCATAAACGATGTATTTCTCTAGTGGTAGGTTAATTATAAATTTAAGTATTTAGTTAAACATGCCTTTTGTGGTGTGTGATTAAATTTAAAATCAGATAAAAGCTGTTTTTATTATATAATGTTTATATTATTTTATTGTAAAAAATGTCTATACAAATAATAATAAATATACGCAATAAACCGTTTACAGTTCTTCAATCAAGAATCAAGCAGTAAAAACTACTAAATATAAGCAGCCGGCAGTGCTAGCTATTTGTTTTGGTACAGATCTTATTTTATTATTTTATAAAAACAAAAAGTATCAGTAATACACATAATATCTTTGCTATAAGGATATACCAACACGGACAATCCATAGTTTACAGTAAAACGGGACTAGGCTACAAACATTCTACAATTTTAATCGATTTTCCATATAAGGCGACGCAAAACTGACCTTTTGATAACACTCCAAATACTTTTTTAAAGCACTGTCCAATTACTGGCGGAATACAATAAAATGAATAGAAAAATATAAATTCATTGTGTCAAATAGTTTCTGAATAAAGAACGCGCGCCGATTGGCCGTATCGCCCGAGGCAAGATGGCGGGGTGCCAAGTGTTGCCAGCCTTTCAACCGGAAATATGAATTCTATTTGTCTAATGACGTTCGCAAATGTAATTTGAGAATTTTATGTACATATTTGTGACGGACATAAAAGTTATTTCCTAAAACTTCATTGTTATGTGACTATCGAATACTAGAGTAAATATTTTATTGACATAGAAATATTGCCTGGTTACTTAGAGCGTTTTTTAACCGGCCTATTATAATATTTTCACTTTGCAAAATGTTCAAGTACTTGATTAAAGGCATTCGACTGTATAGATCACCGCACACTGATTTTTACACTTTCACAATATAGAATTCATGGAAAAGTTTTGAGACAGTAATATCTGTCAGACAGACTATAGTCCCACCAACTTATCTGTTCAGGAGGCAAGAAAAAGAACTACAACATTCCTTCAAATTGTGACAGATTGTAGTTGATTTCCTTGACCAGTAGCGCCCTCGAAAACTGCACAGTTAAGTTGGTGGTACTATACAGAAGTTTGCAATAAATGGCAATACATCTTCCAGGTCTTTGGAAAAAATAAGATTTTCGAAAGGATCCATTTTAGGACCTTTTTTGTATTGAGCGTATATATTTGGTCAAGATCTCTGCATATAAAACCTCTTTAAGTTTTGAAGTAGATAGAAAAGATAGGGAACTAATTGATGTAATGAATGTGTTATTTACTACATTTTCAACCGATCGCCGCTGGTAATTTTCTCTTTAATTTGGAAAAGACTAAATTTTTTAAGGTTTTGTTTACCAAATGTTACTTGAGTTGAACTAAATATTAAGCTCACTTTAGATAAACTCTTGATAAATAATACAACAGTCTACCTGACAATCAAAAATGTACTTAACTTTACACTGGGATCCTCATATTTGCATTAACTATCTGAAAGATTTCGTTCTGCTATCATGTGCAGTAAGTCCGCAGGTCCATGTTTCCCGCCAAACCGTTCAGCGTTCGCCTTAGCCCGGGAACTGTGCGGACTTAAAGGTTACCGTATCGAGGTCAAAAGCTCATGCGTTTACTCTTCGCGGAAATGATTCGCGTTCCAAAATATTCTCACTGGCAACAAACAACAAAAAAGGTCTTAATTACGAAAAATATTTCGAAAAAGGAACGCAATGACGATGAAAGTAAAGGAGTGCCGCGTCCGTTATGTTCTTGGAATCAAGTGATTGATTTTGTAGTGGTCAGTTTGTTTTTCAACGGCGTGTGGGCAGATATTAGGCAAATGCGCTATCGTACAATAGAATCAGATAATAATAGGTATTATTTGAAAATAATTATCACATACTGTTTAATTGTATACACAGTTCATTATTGCAGTTTGATATTAGGTGAGTATAACACTAAATTGAAGAGCGCGCTTTTCATACAAAGGAGTTTCGTCATATATTGAATACCAAGCGTTCAAACTCACTGAAAATTTGCATGCATGTCCTTGAGCTTAATGTTTATGCTTCTGGTTTGCCAGTTTTCTGTATATTTATTAAAAAAATATTCGACGAAATCTTTTTGTATGAGAATTCTTATTTTATAATTTATAGATAATATAAACTATGAAATGAAAAGCTGACAAACCAGAAGCATAGACATTAGGTTCAACTACATAGATACATGATTTATGGGATTAAGTCGGAACATGCAGGAGGCCCACCTGATGTTAAGTGGCAACAGCCTGTCCCCTTCGCCCGTAACCCTGAGACATACAGTTGTTAAGTCTAATGTGTCTGTAATTTTACTGGTTCTCAAGAACTGCTGCCAGAATACACTGTTTAGGTGCTTGGCATTAATACTGAAGCCGCTACGTGCTTCGGAGGCCATGTTAAGCCGTCGTTCCCGGTTTTTGTCTTAGGATGCAGTCGTCATAGCATGGTGGGAGGGTATTTTGCGAAAGCCCGCCTGGCTAGCTGGGTAGTAGCTCAGTAGAAAATCTATCACCAATCACGTAACGGTGTTTTCCGGCAGCTGTCCTTGAGACCTTTGTCAAGCATCTAGCGTGCTCCGAATTACGTTCTCTTTAGGTGCCAGCACCATTTTGACCACATGTTCCTTATCATTAACTAACAGTAAAAAGCATAAAATTACACTATCATTTACGTAAATAAAGATAAAAGCTTTCTTAGTTGTAGGCCTCTTCCCCAAGCCTTGGTGGGTCCTACCGCAGCGGTAGATATCCTGTCGCATTTGTGCGTAAAGGGCACAATAAAAATATAAATTAATAGACGAACGAAACATTCAACGAACGAACCTACTTCTAACATTCTTATTTTTCACTAACGCCTGCTCAGAAAATAATTCCCTGTGGGATGCCAGGTTAGAATGTTACCCCCCATTTCCTCTCGATTTATGATTACAATTTATCCTAAGAGGCAACTAGGGAAAACTAACTAGAAGGTGGGAAGCAGCGCCTTTTGAAGAACTGACGACTTCTACTGCGATCCCAATACGCCTGCCAAGCATGGGGATTATGGCAAATCCCCCCGCGGATGAGACCTTGTTCAACGGTGGACGTGATGATGATGATGAAGCGATTAAACGATTTTATTTTGTTAATATAAGTACTTCCCATCTCAAGTGATGAACGCAGTGTCCTGACGCTTGCCAGGCGAGTTGCCTGTCTTTTCAATTGATATTATAAATAAAATAAAACAATTTAAGCAACCTATCGTTCTTTCGCTGCCTAGTTAGGCACAACATTGACCGCATGGATGTCCAATCACGTCGTTTCTCATAAGCGACAGACAATAATGCATTGGGTAATGTTGACAACTCTGATTTGGGAGCAACTTTCTATATGTATAAACGGGTACTGCTGTATGTATGTACCTATGTAACGACACTGTCGAAATATGCTCCACTGCGAAAGCTTCATACTAGGGGCATATTTTTTTCTCAAAGGTCCGTGTTTTACACGACGCCAAAAAAAGGAGTGTTATGATTTCAGGGTTTATGTATGTGTGTTTGTGAGTTTGTGTATTGCACCATAACTTCTAAATGTGAAGGAACAAGCGCGAGGCCCACCTGATGTTAAGCGGTATCCTCTGCCTATAACAGATGCATTTCATCACAAGTGACGAACTGCACTGCGCCCATCACCTTGAGACATATCTGTTAAGTCTCATTTTGCCTGTTATTTCACTGGCTCTCAAGGACTGCTGCCGGAACACACCGTTAGGTGCTTGGCGACAGTTTTTCTACTTGAGGGTGGTCGCTAGCCAGGCGGGCATTCGCAAAATGCCCTTCCACCATGCGGTGAAGCTCAAGCTCTGGGCGGGATTCGAACCATGGACCAGCTGCGCGGCAGTCCATAGCCAATGCCACTGAGCCATCAATGCTTTCGGCTTAACCGATTTTGATGTATGATATATCATTAGCGGCTTAACCGATTTTAATGTACGACATATCATTTGATGCGTCTTGATAGCGTAGGTGATACAAGGTAGTACATAAAAAAAACAGAAAAAACAAACTGGCAGATTTGAATGAAAGCCGTATAGTGCGGAAAAATTTTTTGTTCTCCCAATTCTATTTATGGTATCATAATGAAGAGCTTTAAGAATTATCCCATAAATATATAACTTGCAGTTTAAATTTCAATAGAACGATAAAACGTTTAACAAAAGAAAATTTGCAGTCCGGTTTTTTAATTTTTAATTAAATTATATATGTTTTTTTCATTTATCAGGTATGTACAAACCGGGTGCCCTGCGTTGCTATTATCTGTACAAACCGGGATCCCTGTCGACAGCTTACAGAATTATCCTGAGACTTGTGTATATGCGACTCTTATAATTCAAACGATTTTCGAATGTAAGTATGCTTGGCTACACTACAAAAATCCATATTACTGTACAATAATTTTAAATATTGAAATGAAACCTGAAACCAGCTCAAATAACATTTTGGCGCCAAAATATTACGTCACATAATCGCGTAACTGCTTTAATACTAATAGATCCAGGAAGCTACAATTTTGCATGTGTATAGGCAACAAGTCAATAATAGTATTAAAAAAAATACGTTCATAAAGTTAGAAAGTATTACGGATGGATAAAGATTACTTCCAGCGGGACTAAAATAATACTAGACAAAATAAAAAATGGTTTCATCGATTTGGTGTTCAGTGTTGATCGTATATCAACCTACCAGCCTAAGTAAATAGTCCTCAGCTATTTGGGTAGATGTCGCCAACGTCAAAAATACGTGCATTAAAACGGATGGAGAATTTTCGATTGTCCAGCGCCCGCTTCCATAGCATAATTGGTAATGCACCAGGACGGTTTTCTGGGGATTGCGGGTTCAAGTTCCGCTGGAAGTTATATTTTCCATCCGTAATAATTTCTATGTTTTCGCTTAGCATGCGTCAATGCTCTTATAAAGTAATAAGTTCATAAAGTTTATAAAACTTTTTTAAACATATATTATTTTATTAAGAATATGTGTTGTACAAAAGAAACGCTCATTTGTTTTAAATTTGGTCGGTTAATACTTTATCAGTTCGATACTTTTAATCTGATGATTGGATAATCAGGCCCAAGGACCTACTACAGATAGACATCGCTGTACTTAAACAATTAATACACATAATTGAATGCAATCAGCGAAATTATCCATAATAATTATTATTACCCCTGCCCTGGTATCGTAAAATTGCGAATGACACATTATATATTACATTATAAATTTAATTGTACCTTTTATTCGTTACAATGTACTTATTTCTTTAATATCTCCGTGCACCAGTGTAAAGAGAGTCGGAGCACAGACTATGTAATAGTTACATGAGTTTTTCATACAAATACTTTATGAAGTCAAGGAGTAAATAATGCAGCTGATGGATTAACTTAAATTGATAAAATGTCTCCATATCTATATCTACTATCTACATATCTATATAGTTTACATTTAAAACGAGATATCTACTGTGTATTTGAGTGTACGCTCGATATTTCGGCATTTTTGCAAGCGAGTATACTCGTCAAAGCGCTTGCCAAAACTCAAAAACAATTAAATACGCGGTGTAAATGTTTTGTTTGTAATGTAAACTATAGTGTGTACAAGTGGCATAATGTAACCAATAAAAAAATTTTTTTTAAGATAAGCTAGCTGAGCAAAATCTAAAGCCAAAAGCGCCCTAATGACAGCCAATTTATATGGTATAAGGCAAAAAACCGACCAAACGTAAATACGTACAAAAACGCCTTCTAACTAGAAGGCGTTAAATGAGGTCAGTGAAGGCAAATGTTTCTTTTCGTCTTCATTTAAGGTGTATTTTGTGGTCTTTCTTAAATATTGACTTTTCGATGAGGCTGATTAAGTACGTTATAGTGATAATCACCATATATAAACCGCTGTAAAAGTAGGGTATATTTTATGGTCAATACTGCAATTATTATCGTATAACAAGTTCAATTCTGAAAATACTTTACGGAAGGCGTTTTTGACGGTTGTATTATTATAAAACATGGTACATTTTTATTTTTTATTGATTGGTGAAAATCATCTTAAGAGTTGTGAATTCATCTTACGTTACAATTCAACGGTAAAAGGTCAAATTTGATTTAAGCCTTTAAGTCGTTTTTCTCAGTGCACTCCAAGCGACGAAAATCGTGGGTAAAACAATAAAATTAAAATATAAAACAGACAAATCATAATGATAAAAATAAATAGTAATCGATATATAGTTAGGAATATAGACGACAAAAATATAACAAATATTGTTATATGTTCACCACCGAAAATTTTAGCATGCAGATTCACACACCTATTGCTCACATAACAAATTTATTAAAATGATAAACACAAGGTAAGACTACCATTTTGTAAAATTGTTTAGTGACGCTTCAAAGTATTCGGGTATTTTTGATCCTAGTTTTTATTTGGGTATATTTGATCCCAGACGGAAGCTCGTCACAAATCATGGTTACAAAATGATATAACCAACAACCTGAATTGTACTCATAACTAGTAACTAAATAGGTAATTTTGTTCCCAGATTTGTTACAGAAGCTGGTTAAAAATCATAGTAACAAAATGGTAACCATCGAAAACAAAAATGTAACTGCACTAAATGGGTAATTTTGTTTCCAGATTGAAGCTGGTTACTGTTTTCAACATATTGTTGTTTAACAGTTTACAGTGTTATTGAAAAAATGCTAACTACCTCTTAGGGTTGACTTCTGCTAGTCCTAATATTTTTTTTTTCCTGTTTTTTATGTTTCTGTCTGAATAAGCGCAAGGACCACCTGATGTCAAAAGTATCTTGTGCCTGTAATGTATTGTTTCATATTTTTTATTTGCTCGATGTAAATTCTATTCAAAGAGACCACGCCGCGGTCAAGTGTTGCCGCGGCGGGCACTCTTGGCTCGGAGTAGTTACGAGTATTAAAAAAAAAATGATTTTTCAATAAAATACAAATCATCTCAAAATGTTTTTTAGAACTAGCAGATGTCAACCCTAAGAGGTTGTTATCATTTTACCAATAACCCTGTATATACAGTATATTACCCCACCTCTTTACGAATATAATCCATTAAAGTGGTGTCATAATAAGTTAGAATAGAATTAGCTACGTTTCAATCTGTTGTACAATTACGCCATAGATCCGGCTGCCAATTAAAAGATAAAACCAGTGACAAACTCATGAGATACTCACAATGGACGAATTCTATGAACTAACCGTGGTGATGCTGGCAGAGCTGGCACTCACTGGTTCCGATCCGACTTAGCTTACTTGATCGTCAACTTTAAAATACCTAAATATCAAATACCTTGTGAGTATAAGATGTGAAGTTATAGTGCAGTAAAAAGAAGTGCAAAATATTTAGTAACACGAAATATGCTAACTTAATTATTTTAAAATCATTCATATTCTAATCTGAAGAATTGTATCATGTGATTATCTAGCTCTAAAATAGTCTCAAAGTCTTTTCATCCAGAGTTTTAATAGCAATTATTATTATAGTATTCCAAACTTGTTCATATTCAATCGCTGCAAGTAAAATAAGTATCCTATCTAAATATGAAACTTATTTTAATAAAGTCATTCACAAAAACAAAAGCGTGTTCCCTAAATTAAACAGGTACTTTTTAAACAGGTTTTTTTTATTTATTGAAGCACTCGTAGCGAAGTTTACTTAGCTGTTCTCAACCGATCAGCAAAGTTAAGCAACGTCATCCGCGGTCATGAGTTGGATGGGTGACCGCTAGTGACATTACTACTGAGCGTTTCCGTGCTTCGGAGGGCACGTTAAGCCGTCGGTCCCGGTTGTCGTCTTAGGATGGCAGTCGTTATAGCATGGTGGTAGGGCATTTTGCGAATGCCCGCCTGGCTAGCTACCACCCTCAAGTAGAAAATCTGTCGCCAAGCACCTAACGGTGTGTTCCGACAGCTGTCCTTGAGAGCCAGTACTTCTAGGTTAGCCTGAACAACATCTTCGACCACATCATCACTCACCATCAGGTGAGATAGAGGTCAAAGGCATAAAAAAAAAATACTTTACATTATTAATTCAATAGGTAAACCTAATAACTAGGTATTGATACTGATTTTGTAGGTTTTTACACATTTTTTCCTAGCAGTCATACTACAGAGCAATGAATCCGGGTCACTTAAAGAATGTTAAAAATCTCGGAAACTAAAAATGATAGGTTAATGCAATAAATTGTATTTAATAGACAATGTAATACTCCTTAAATGAAAGTAAAAAAAATATGAGTCACCATACATTTTATTAACACAAAATTACATAAAGAAAAAAACTGCTGATCTCTCCTTAAAACAAAAATAGGAAACATGAAATTTTTGAACTTTATTACGATTTTCTTGAATTTTAATACTTCGTATTGCCTCCTCGTGCTTCCATTACTGCGTTTACGCGGTTTGGCATGCTGTACACCAAGTTCCTTATACGATTTTGGGGAATATTCTCCCATTCCTCTGTGAGAGCAATTTTGAGCTCACGAAGCGTGATTGGGGGAGGGTTTCGTTGTTTTACGCATCTGCCTAGCTCGTCCCAAGCATGCTCGATCGGGTTGATATCCGGGCTGCGCGCTGGCCACTCCATACGAGTAATGTTCATCTCTTGAAGGTAGTCATTCACAATCCTACCTGTATGAGGTCGGGCATTGTCATGCATAAATATAGCATCCTCACCTAAATTGACCATAAATGGACCAACGTGATCATTGAGGATTTCTTCCACATATCTTACGCTAGTTAAAGAGCCGTTTTCTATGATCACCAGCTCTGTGCGACTTTCAGAAGAAATTCCGGCCCACACAAGTACAGACCCACCACCGTAGGCTACTTTTTCTTCGATGCATGCTTGCTTGAATCTTTCCCCTGGTCTTCGATACACTCTGTGTCTTCCATCGTGCTTGTAGAGCATAAATTTTGATTCGTCGGAGAACATAACTTTTGACCAATCTTCAATACTCCAATTTACGTGGCTCTGGGCATATCTTAGTCTCGAAATACGATGCCCACGCTCCAGTTTAGGGCCGTTTGCAGGTCTAAGGGGTTTTAAGTTAGATTCAGCAAGCCGACGTCTTACTGTCCATGCACTTGGGTTACTTCCTCCGAGGCGTCGAAACTGATTGGTGAGTTCAGTTCCTGTGAGAAAGCGATTTCGAAGCATGGTGTTCACCAAGTATCGGTCTTCTCGTGCTGTGGTACACCTGGTTCTGCCCGTTCCTGGTCTGCGTAGGTTAGAACCAGTTTCTTCGTAACGTCGGAGAACTCTTTGTACTGTTGACAGCGACACACCGACAGTCCTGGCTGTATCGCGCTGACTCCGGCCGGTTTCCAGCATTGTAAGTATTCTGGTGCATTCTTCAGGCGTAAGCGACATAATTTCAGCTTGAATAATGAATATAGAGCACTATCAACATGGTTTATGTACCCACATAAATGACAGATTACAAACAAAAGCAAAACCAAATGCTGTAATTTCGTAGTTCCATCTTCGAAAGTGGCCCTTTTTCAAATTTGATTTTTTTATGATATAACTTTACAATAACTAAGAAGTTTTAATACCTTCATTTAAGGAGTATTACATTGTCTATTAAATACAATTTATTGCATTAACCTAGCATTTTTAGTTTCCGAGATTTTTAGGATTCTTTAAGTGACCCGGATTCATTGCTCTCGAGTGTATAAATTTAAGCGCAAATATTAAAGAGTTTTTCACTCTGAATTCTGTGTCACTCACAGAGGCCTCCTAGACTTAGACGTACCTAATAAAACTATACATTAGGTACGCATTATTCCAACACAATGTTCTTACGAGTATGTCGTTCACTGACAATAAAATATTATGTCGTCATCGATCGGTCCACACGACCGATCATATCGTTGGATCGGATCCGCCACAGTGAGTAAACCTGCACAGATATTAAGATTTACATAACTGTAGGCAAGCAGAACTAGGTCAAATTGGACTCATAAATCTGTCTTAGTGAACTAATTGCCGAAATATTTCTAGCCGGTGTTGAATAGTTTGATTGATTTTTGAAACGTTTTCAAGTCTGAATTTCGTAAGAGCATAAATTGTTTTTAATTTTAGGTTTAACATTTGAATGTCACAATATCCTCTAGTGATGAAATAAGATCAATAGTAACGTTTCAATTACTTCAACGAGTGCTAAGTTGATATTAATGTTGTTTTAGTCATGTAAATCTTAAAATATAGGAGAAAAATAATTTTGAATTGAAGTAAAAAGATACTCTACTACGGCAGCTTGAACAACATCTTCGACCACATCATCACTTACCATGAGGTGAGATTATGATCAAAGGCTAGCCTAACATCTATAGTCGGTGCCAAATAGCATGGCAATAGAGGTCATTCGCTGGCGTTCACCACGATCTCACAAAATACATTGTGTCTATCGCTTATTCTATCGTTTACTATACAAACTATTGCTCAATTAGAATTTCATGGTACAGGGCCTACAAGGACGCAAAGATACAAATAAACAACTCTAAAATATACGAAATCTATTGCCATGCTATTTGGCACCGACTCTATAAATAATCACCGACGCCGCGGACGTGGTGTAAGGGCATGATGCGGATTATATTTGTAATGGCGAGATGGTATGTGTTTTATATCACATTACTACCGTATCAAACTCGCAAAAAAAAGTCAAAAACATATTTATTACAAAGGAAAAAAACACAATTGACACGTCTGGCTATATTATGGCTATATACAATTTTTTTGCAAGAGCGTGCCAAAAACTTTCTATGCCAATGTCACTCGGGTATTTTTCATTGAAACCTTTCAATAAACTAGTAGAGAAAAATATTGAAAAGCAATAAAATCTACTGAGATATGGCGCCGAGCCTAATACGAAACTACGATATGGGATAGTGTACCACGCTATTACCGTAGATATTTTATAGCCTTTGAGCTCTATGGGGTATATGCTTGTAACTATGCCGGAACACAATAATTATGTGCTTAGCTACAGATCTTCTGCATAGGGTGGTAGCTAGGTGACAAAAAAATGCCCTTACATGATATAGGTACTATTTTCTAAAACCTAACAAGATTGCATAATGGTAGGGTATTTTATGAATGCCCACCAGGCTATAGCTCAAGTA